>CM072998.1:93154346-95554346 GCA_037038555.1 Rhynchonycteris naso | reverse complement strand
TAATTGCAGTTGACTCTGAGGATATTGGCTTCCACCACACTTTCATGTTGCTTCTACAACCATCAATTCAGAGAAAGTTCCAAGGCAGGAAAACACAAAGCTACTTCAGACTTCATCTGAAGAGGCACACAGCACAGGGAACTGTCCCCAGGTAGACCAAGAAGATGTAGTGCAGTGCATCACAAGTTTTTGTTACTTGTGGGATCAAGGGGCTCCTAATTTGATCTTGGGGGAGAAAATGAAGGTTTCCTAGAGAAAACAAAGTCTAAGCTAAATCTAAAAAAAAAAAAAATAGAGTAGAAGTAAGCAAAGGAGGAAAAGGGCATTCTAATATACAGAGAAGCTTGAAAAAAGAGGAAGCTAACACCAATGGAAAAGGACAAGTGTTTTGAAGGGCTGGATAATGTGAAGGAATGCAGAGAAAGATACAAATTTAAAAGGAATTTAGAAGGTAGACAAATAAGACTTGTTAAGGACAAATAGTGTTTTAATAGGAATAAAAGGGAGAAAAAGTTTCTGGTTAGAGTGGCTGAGTAGATGGATATGGGGGGAATGGAGACCCATTTGTGGAGTGAGGAAAAGGATGAGTTTGCTTTGAACTTGAAACATCTAAGGTGCCTATAGAGCATACAAGTTGCACAAAACCCAAAGCTAGCTGGATGTTTAAAATTATGAATCCCTTAGATACCTGCCTTTATTACATTTATAAAAACACTTGAGTCTATTTAAGATCTGGGTGTACTTGGCTGTACATTAACTATGTCTGAGCTCAGGGAAGAGATGAAAGCTAGAAATAAAGATTTACATAAACCCACCCTCAGGGGCTCAGGGGTTACCCAAGGGAGTAGGTGTAGGTGATATCATGAACAGCTAGTATGTAGAATAACAAGAGAAGAGAGTTGAAGGCAGAGCCCTGATGTTTAAGTGGCAGTCAAAGAAAGAAAACTTCATGATGGATGTTGAGAATCTGTGGTTAAATGTGCAGAATGAAATCCATAAGAAATTAGTAAAATGGAAAGCAAGGGAAGAGAGAATACAGAAAAGAGAGAGGTCAACCATGTCAAAAACAGCACGCATCAAGGAACATAAGAAGTAGCCTCTGGACTTGTTGGCGATTACAGCATAGATCACCAACAAATTGCTATTACTATTCTACACCAATGGCTTTGTGTCCATTTTTTCATCTAATCTTCAAATACACCCTCTGTGCTGTTACAACCATTTTTGTTTGAGTTGTACAGATGAGGTGTATGAGGCACAGAAAGATTATGTCACGAGGAGGGGAAATGGTAGAAACAGGATTGGTTCCCAAGCCATCTGAAACCCAAGCCCACATTACACTGTGATAATCATAGATGGCATAACCTGGAGGACGCATACCTTTTCTGTGGAGATGGGAAAGAAGATAGGAATGAGTAGAAGCAGATGTTTATTGTGTGAGAGTGGAGAAAGCTTTTGTAATTCATGTCAGCCACTATTAAGATAACCAGATCTTCTGAGACAAAGAAGGGCAACATGAAGGTGAGGAGACAGGGCAGAGACAAAACTTTGCAATACCTGCTAAGAGAAGAAGCAGACATCTCTAATTCTGGGACTACAGAGCCCTTTTTCTTAGATGGGTTTTGCTGTCTCTCCTCCCATGCTATCTACCCACTGAATTGAGTCAGCCATGTTACCACATCCCCCCTATACAACATAAATGCTTTAATAATTAAGATAATCTTCGATCCCCATTGGCTAACTGGTTGAGCTACCCAGAACCCTGCAGCACTTTCAGTGTAGCAGGAGCCTCTCCCTCTGACATCGACAGGGTGAGCCCACCGCCCTCACACATGGGGCCTTGCATGTTTAAGATGATGGAAAAGCTCGAATCACCCATTAATTCCATGCACACCTCCCTGCACCATTCCTATAGCTGGTCCCGCCCAGAATGTCAATGACACTTGCTGAGCTGCACATGGCTTACTTCCATGATGATGGAGCAGCTACAGCAGAGCAGCCAGGCCATGGTACAATATGGCTAAACCATTATGTAGTATAAATATTGTGAAATATAAAAGCCTGAGGATGTTGGTGGCTGTGGAGTTTTAATAGGATCAATATGAAAAACCCTTGTGTTACGCATATACCTACCAAAGCTCAGAATCAATTGGGAAATAGATGTGGGACCCAGACAACTGGAGATCAAGATGTTGTATTTATTATTCATCAGAGTTAGCCTGGTGATTATAGCAGAGTATATAATCATGGGCCAGCCTCTGTCCCACCCCTAAATTAAACAGAATTACCCCAGCAGCATGAAAGATACCTCCTCCCATGGGTATCTGACCCCTTAAAACTTATTGCTTGGAGGGGCAAAAAATATGTGCACCCTGCAGGCTGATCTATCACCTTGCCTCAAAAAGGAGGCAGGATGCAGCTGAACCATGTATATTCAATTATTTTTCTTAAACTGCAAATCAGATAAATACTCCTCACCCAGGGACAAGATTGTGGAGTCAGGTTACAGAGAAAAGCAGTGTTACTTAATAGTAGTGCTTGCTTCCACTTAGAAACAAGAGGAAAGGGTAAGGGTCCCTTCCCCCAAAAGAGTACTTTCTTTCTGAGTGAACCAGAGAAAGAGATGAAACTGTCTGCAAGAAAAAGAAATAGAGACAGACAGAATTAAAGCAAGCGAGAGATGCAGACAAAGTTCTGATAACACGGGAGTCTCTGACTCCTGGCTGCCACACACAGTAGAAGCTGGATTAAAAGATGAACGAGGCAGAGAAAACCTGAAGTGGTGCCCAACAGTTGTCAGATGTGGACCCTTCCCCTAATCTCTCATATGTATCAATAATTGAATTCAGCAGTCTTAAATGTATTTTTGTTGTGGAAACCAAAGACAGTGCTGCAGATTAGAGTGTACACAGGGACTGGGAAGGGACTATGATTATAAGCACATAAGGGTTTGCAGAAATATTAGGGAGAGGGCTAGAGTTTCTCATGCCATCAGAATTTGAGCCAGTTTTGCTAGCTATTGAGGGGTAGGTGCAGCATTCAACTGGATTTCATTTAAATGCCCATCGAAAGAAACTAGTAACAGGAGAGAGACAGTAAAAGAGAAGAGCTGATGAGAAATAGTGGGGGGTCAGAACAAGATGGAGGCATTGATCTTAGGAGAGACAGGAGGGAAGCAAGTTAGAATAGATCCCAGTAAATATTTGCATGGGTCTTTGTTAAAGGAGCTGCTTTCTAAAGGTGTCAGTTTTCTTGATGAAAATGGGTGGTGAAGTCATCATCTTGGTAATTTAGAAATTTTATAGAGGAACAAGCAGTCATTGGAGTTATGCGTTTGAATAGGTTGCCCACGGAGAATACTGGAGGTGGAAACTTAGGCAACTGTCAATGGAAGACTTTCATCATCGTTGTGATAACAATCAGAATTTTTTTATTTTTGGCACGTTTCATGAGCTACCTGAACTAATCCATACTTACTACATCTCTTCTCTTCTTGGTAAGAATAAGAAATAATCAGTATAAGAGCATTTTCTTTTTTTTTTTTTTTTTTTTTTACAAATGTCTTTTTTTTTTTTAATTTTTATTTTATTCATTTTAGAGAGGAGACACAGAGTGAGAGAGAGAGAAAGAGAGAGAAAGGGGGGAGGAGCTGGAAGCTCAACTCCCATATGTGCCTTGACCAGACCAGTGCAGGGTTTTGAACTGGCGACCTCAGTGTTCCCAGTTCGACGCTTTATCCACTGCGCCACCACAGGTCAGGCCAAGAGCATTTTCATTAAGAACATGATTCTTTTTCTTCAAACCAAAAGGGATTATTAACTTCTTATGAAGTATATATTAGTTTGTATCATTATTCAGAAGTTAATGATATTCTTATATTATTTTTGGATAATCTCTGTTTTTGTACATTAAAGGACTTAATGCTCCTGATCACATTTTGGGCAAATGCCACATTGAGAGATTAGATTTAACAGCTCTAATTAGGCTTCCTAAATTTGATTAGTGCATGGGGATTAGTTTCTCACTTGAAAGTTTATCTTACAAGATTTATAAGCTTGAAACTGTATGTTTTCTTGGTTATTTTTGTATCATATGTCATGTAAACTATCATTATACTTTCTAGTAGATCATTCAGCATTAAGAAAAGAATTGTCAGATTGGAAGACATAAGGTCTTATGCCTTTCTTTTTTTTTTTTTTTGGCAACCAACCATATTCCTTTTATTATATCATTTAATTTTTTTTTAATATATATTTTATTATTATTAATTCTAATGGGGTGACACCAATAAATCAGGGTACATATGTACAATGAAAACATCTCCAGGTTATCTTATCATTCAATTGTGTTGCATACCCATCACCAAAAGTCAAATTGTCCTCTGTCACCTTCAATCTGGTTTTCCCTGTGTCTCTCCCCTCCTCCCTATCCCACTCTTCCCTCCCTCCCCCCATCCCATAACCAACACTCTCTTGTCCATGTCTCATACCCTCACTTTCATGTCCCACCTATGTATGTAATCGTGCTGTTCTCAGTTTTTCTTTTTTTCTGATTTACTTATTTCACTCCGTATAATGTTATCAAGGTACATCCATTTTGTTATAAATGATCCGATGTCATCGTTTCTTATGGCTGAGTAGTATTCCATAGTATATATGTACCATAGATTTTTAATCCACTCGTCTTCTGATGGACACTTGGGCTGGTTCCAGATCTTCGCTATTGTGAACAATGCTGCCACGAACATGGGGGCGCATTTCTTCTTTTCGAACAGTGCTATGGTGTTCTTAGGATATATTCCTAAAAGTGGGATAGCTGGGTCAAAAGGCAGTTCAATTTTTAATTTTCTGAGGAATCTCCAAACTGTTTTCCACAGTGGCTGCACCAGTCTGCATTCCCACCAGCAGTGCAGAAGGGTTCCCTTTTCTCCACATCCTCGCCAGCACTTATTCTGTGTTCTTTTGCTGATAAGTGCCATTCTGACTGGTGTGAGGTGATATCTCATTGTGGTTTTAATTTGCATTTCTCTAATGATTAGTGATGTTGAGCATTTTTTCATATGCCTATTGGTCATCTGTATGTCCTCTTTGGAGAAATTTCTATTCATTTCTTTTGCCCATTTTTTGATTGGGTTGTTTGTCTTCCTGGTGTTGCATTTTATAAGTTCTTTATAAATTTTAGTTATTAACCCCTTATCAGATGTGCTGTCGAATATGTTCTCCCATTGTGTGGTTTGTCTTTTTATTCTGTTCCTATTGTCTTTAGCTGTGCAAAAACTTTTTAGTTTGATATAGTCCCATTTGTTTATCTTGCCTTTTATTTCAGTTGCCCGTGGAGATAAATCTGCAAATATATTGCTGCTACAGATGTCGGAGAGCTTGCTGCCTATGTTTTCTTCGAAGATGCTTATGGTTTCACGGCTTACATTTAAGTCTTTTATCCATTTTGAGTTTGTTTTTGTGAATGGTGTAAGTTGATGGTCTAGTTTCATTTTTTTGCAGGTAGATGTCCAATTTTCCCAACACCATTTGTTAAAGAGGCTGTCTTTACTCCATTGTATGTTCTTTCCTCCTTTGTCAAATATCAGTTGTCCATAAAGCTGTGGGTTTATTTCTGGGGTCTCTGTTCTGTTCCATTGATCTATGTGCCTGTTCTTATGCCAGTACCAGGCTGTCTTGAGTATAATGGCCTTATAGTAAACCTTGATATCAGGAAGCGTGATACCTCCTGCTTTATTTTTTCTTTTTAAGATTGCTGAGGCTATTCGTGTTCTTTTTTGGTTCCATATAAATTTTTGGAATATGTGTTCTATATCTTTGAAGTATGTCATTGGTATTTTAATTGGTATTGCATTAAATTTATAAATTGCTTTGGGTAATATAGACATTTTAATGATGTTTATTCTTCCTAGCCATGAGCACGGTATATGCTTCCACCTGTTTGTATCTTCCTTGATTTCTTTTATCAATGTTCTATAATTTTCCGAGTACAAGTCCTTAACCTCCTTGGTTAAATTTACTCCTAGGTACTTTATTTTTTTGGCTGCAATAGTGAAGGGGATTGTTTCCTTAATTTCTTTTGCTGATATTTCATTGTTGGTGTATAGAAATGCCTCTGATTTCTGAGTATTAATTTTATATCCTGCCACCTTGCTGAAATCATTTATAAGGTCCAGTAGTTTTTTGACTGAGACTTTAGGGTTTTCAATATACAATATCATATCATCTGCAAATAATGACAGTTTTACTTCTTCTTTTCCAATTTGGATGCCTTTTATTTCTTCTTCTTGTCTGATTGCTGTAGCTAGGACTTCCAGAACTATGTTGAATAAGAGTGGTGAAAGTGGGCAACCCTGCCTGGTTCCTGATCTTAAGGGGATTGCTTTTAATCTTTGTCCATTTAGTATGATGTTTGCTGTCGGTTTATCGTAGATGGCCTTTATCATGTTAAGGAATGATCCCTGTATTCCCACTTTACTGAGAGTTTTGAGCATGAATGGGTGCTGGATTTTATCAAATGCCTTTTCTGCATCTATTGAAATTATCATGTGATTTTTGTCCTTCCTTTTGTTTATGTGGTGAATCACATTGATTGATTTATGAATATTGAACCAGCCTTGCCTCTCCAGAATAAATCCCACTTGATCGTGGTGAATGATTTTTTTCATATATTGCTGGATCTGGTTGGCTAATATTTTGTTGAGAATTTTAGCGTCTAAATTCATCAGGGATATAGGCCTATAATTTTCTTTCTTTGTGTTGTCTTTGCCCGGTTTTGGGATCAGAATTATGCTCGCCTCATAAAAGGAGTTTGGAAGTCTTCCTTCCTCTTGAATTTTTTGAAATAGCTTGAGGAGAATAGGAGTTAGTTCTTCTTTGAATTTTTGATAGAATTCACTTGTGAAGCCATCAGGCCCAGGACTTTTCTTTTTTGGGAGTTTTTTGATAACTGTTTCGATCTCATTTGCTGTAATTGGTCTGTTTAGGTGTTCTGATTCTTCCAGATTGATTTTTGGAAGGTTATATGATTCAAGAAATTTGTCCATTTCACCAAGATTGTCTAATTTTTTGGCATATAGTTCTTCATAGTATTTTCTTACCATGCTTTGTATTTCTGTTGTGTCAGTTGTTATTTCTCCACTGTCCTTTCTAATTTTATTTATTTGAGTCCTCTCTCTTTTTTTCTTGGTGAGTCTAGTTAAAGGTTCATCAATCTTGTTTACCTTTTCAAAGAACCAGCTTCTTGTTTCATTGATCCTCTGTAATGTTTCCTTAGCCTCTATGTCATTTATTTCTGCTCTGACCTTTATTATTTCCTTCCTTCTACTTGTCTTGGGTTTTATTTGTTGTTGTTTTTCTAGTTCTTTTAGATGCAGGGTTAGGTTGCTTATTTGAGCTTTTTCTAGCTTCTTATGATATGCCTGTAGTGCAATAAACTTCCCTCTCAGAACTGCTTTTGCTGTGTCCCATAAATTTTGAGTTGATGTATGCTCATTATCATTTGTTTCTAGAAACTTTTTTATTTCTTCTTTGATCTCATTGTTAATCCATTCATTATTTAATAACATGCTATTTAGTTTCCAAGTGTTTGAGTATTTTTCAGTTTTTCTTTTGTGGTTAATTTCTAGTTTCATGGCATTGTGATCAGAGAAAATGCTTGATATGATTTCAATCTTCTTAAATTTATTGAGACCATTTTTGTGTCCTAACATGTGGTCTATCCTAGAAAACGTACCATGAGCGCTTGAGAAGAATGTATATTCTACTGCTTTAGGGTGAAAAGTTCTGAAGATATCTATTAAATCAAGTTGATCTAGTGTATCCTTTAAGTCTGCTGTTTCTTTATTAATTTTCTTTCTTGAGGATCTATCCAGTGTTGTTAGAGGGGTATTGAAATCCCCTACTATGATAGTATTGCTGTTAATCTCGCCCTTTATATCCATCAAAGTCTGCTTTATGTATGTCGGGGCTCCTATATTTGGTGCATAGATATTTACAATAGTTATATCTTCCTGTTGAATTGTTCCCTTTATGATTATGTAGTGTCCTCCTTTATCTCTTACTACAGCCTTTGTTTTAAAGTCCATTTTGTCTGATATAAGTATTGCTACCCCTGCTTTTTTTTTCATTTCCATTTGCATGAAATATTTTTTTCCATCCTTTTACCTTCAGTCTATGAGCATCTTTTGTTTTAAGGTGTGTCTCTTGTAGACAGCATATGTATGGGTCCTGTTTCTTTATCCATGCAGCTACCCTATGTCTTTTGATTGGATCATTTAATCCATTTACATTTAAGGTTATTATTGATATGTAGTTGTTTATTGCCATTTTATTCTTTAAAGCTGTATTCTTCTTTTGCTCTATTCATTCCTCCCTTTAAACTGTTCACAAGAGGCCCCTTAGTATCTCTTGCAGAATTGGTTTGGTTTTTAGGAATTCCTTGAGGCTTTCTTTTTCTGGGAAGCTCTTTATTTCCTCTTCAATTTTAAACGTTAGCCTTGCTGGATAAAGTAGTCTTGGTTGTAGGTTCTTGTTCTGCATTACTTTGATTATTTCTTGCCTTTCCCTTCTGGCCTCAAGTGTTTCTGTTGAGAAGTCCGATGTCATCCTTATGGGGGCTCCTTTGTAGATGATAGCCTTTTTTTCTCTAGCAGCTTTTAAAATTTTTTCTTTATCCTTTAGCTTTGGTATTTTAACTATGATGTGTCTTGGTGTAGATCTTTTTGGGTTTCTCTTTAATGGAGTTCTGTGTGCTTCTTGAATGTGTGGAGTGTTTCCCAGCCTTAATTTAGGAAAGTTTTCTGATATGATTTGATTAAACAGAGTTTCCATTTCCTGTCCTCTCTCCTCTTCTTCAGGCACCCCTATGATGGAAATGTTGTTTCTCTTCATGTTGTCACAAAGCTCCCTTAGAGTTTCCTCACATTTTTTAAGTCTCTTTTCCTTTTTCTTCTCTGCTTCTGTGCCTTTGTTTATTGTGTCCTCTAACTCGCTTATTCGATCCTCAGCGTCATCCATCCTGCTTTTAATTCCTTCCATTATGGTCTTCAGTTCTGATACTGTATTTGTCATTTCTGTCTGATTCTTTTTTATTATTTCAATTTCATTTTTTATACTTGTTATCTCTTTATTTAGGTGTTCATAATGACTATCCATTGTTGCTCTAATTTCTTTGAACATCCTAACTATCATTATTCTAAATTCTGCTTCTGGTAATTTGGTTATATCTGGTTCATTCAGGTCCTTCTGTGGGGATTTCTCTTGATTCATTTGGTTTGCATTCCTCTGCCTGCCCATTTTTTCTGTGTATAAGCAAGTTGTGGCCACTGGAGTCCAGTAGGTGTTGCCTTTGTGTTCTCTAGGTGTGGTCTATCTTCAGGCCCCCCACCCCCTCTGCCGGTGCCTAGGGTGGTTGGGTATGAGCGTTGCCAGCTCCAGCCCTCTGTGGCTTTTGCTGTAATTTCTGCCTCTCCTCCGTGGGAGGGGCTGTCACTGAAGCCACAAGATTAACACCAAGGGTAGAGGTGAGCACCTTTCCTCAGCTGCGGACCCAGCCTATTTCCGGACTTCCGCCCAGAACCAGCAGTCGGAGCCTGCTCGCTACAGTTCCGCGGGTTAGGCAGGGCTTTTGACGTGCTCTCAGCTGTAAGCCTTTGCCCCGGAGCTTTAGCCCCGCCCTCGAGGCCAGGGCCCTTTGCGCAGGGTCGGAAACCAAGGTTTATTGGGGCGGGCGTGTTTGCTGGCTTCCGCTTAGCTGCGTACTTCCACTCATCCCGGACTCTACCCCGCCCCCGCGTTCGGAGCCCGCTCGTGCACGTATGAATTCTATCCGTGTTTTCTCCGGCTGGATGGGGATAATAGCGTGGGCTCAGCTGCGAGCCTCCACCCGTCTCGGGGTCCACCCCATTCCCGCGCTCTGAGCCCGCTCACGCACGTATACTGGCCAACCGCGGTTT
Organism: Rhynchonycteris naso; assembly: GCA_037038555.1. Taxonomy (NCBI): domain Eukaryota; kingdom Metazoa; phylum Chordata; class Mammalia; order Chiroptera; family Emballonuridae; genus Rhynchonycteris; species Rhynchonycteris naso. The sequence goes on along the minus strand of CM072998.1, from coordinate 95,544,391 downwards.
CTCCGGCGCGGGGGTGGGGGTGGGGGTGGGACTGGTAGCGTCAGCTCAGCTGCAAGCCCCTGCTTGTCCCTGGTCCTAGCCCGGTCCCCGCGGTCAGGGCCGGCTTGCGCAAGGCCTGCCTGTTCCTGGCCTCCCGCTTTGTCCCCGTAAGTGGGATTAAAGGCGGGCCTGCAGCTTCCGGACCGCTTTCGCGCTTCCCCTCCGACCCTCTGGGCTAGACCGATCTCCCACCGGCTTGGCCTCTGCCCACGCCGACAGAACCGCCTTTCAGCGTCCTGCCGCCCCAAAACCTTAAGCAGCCCTCAGCAGAGTAGGAAGGGACCTAATACTCCACACTGTAGGCCTGGGAGCTCCCTCACTTGTTTCACCGCTCAAAACTGTCCAAACGCCTCTTCTAGGCTCTGGGACTGCAGGCTGGGGCTTGGTTCCTGGGACCCAGGTCCCTCCCTCTCCGCCAAACTTTCCTCCCGCCCCGCGGGTCTCTCCGGGCTGCCGTTTGCTCCGGGGAGCTGGGCAGCCCTCTTCGCGTTTTCGCTATTCCTACCAGTCTCAATGTGGCTTCTTCTGTGTTCCTTGGTTGAAGAGTCCACTTAGTTTTGTTCAAAGTTGGTTTGTCCAGGTGATGGTTCTTAAAATTGAGTTGTAATCCACTTTGGTTCTGGGAGTTGGTACATCCGCCTACTCCGTCGCCATCTTGCTCCTCTCTCCCTGAAACCGGCCCGGCCCGGCCCCGCCCCATAAACTTCCCCGCGACAGTGAGGACACGGGTCCAGACACCGGGATGGAGAAGTCGCCCGTTGAGGTTCGCTGCGTAGGGACCGGTCTTATGCCTTTCTAATGAAACGGACTAAACTATTATAAAGAAGTAACATACTTGTCTCTTAAAAATATAACACACAAAATGTAATACATAGATGATGTGTCAGAATTGTACACTTGAAACCTGTATAATTTTATTAACCAATGCCACTTCAATAAATTCAATTTAAAAAATATACTGCACATCTCTATGTGGAAAGTTAATGTAGAAAAGCCAACACACTTCTCATGCAGTTTTTTTTTTTTCATGCAGTTTTAAACAGACTCTTCTTTTCAGACAAGTTACAATCAAACCATTTGTAGATTATTATTTTAAATTTAATGAATCAGCCTCTCTCCCCATCCCCATTCCATAACTAGTTAAGCAAAGTTAGGTCTTTCTTGTTATCATTCAACATTTACCAAACAAAAAAAGCCTACCTAAAAACAAACAAGTAAATAATCAAACTAAAGGACTGGAATAAAATCCCCTTTGACACAATTTACTAAAAATTTCATAGAACATTTAATAATACCAGTAGGCTGCCATTTAAAAATCATCCCATGGTCTAATGGGAGCCCCCACACCTCAAAAAAGCACAAGAAATGGATGTCATGGTTAGAAAGATTTATTCCAGGCAGATCCTCCAGCAGCAATTATGGCCTCTTGGTCAAATTACTTCTCCTTTGGCTCCATTCCGTGGTTTCTTCAAGTTGCTCAACTTTGGGTAAACTTACTTCCTTCCCCTTTTGGCTCTGTGACAAGTTTTAACTGATCCCTCTATAAAATCTTCTCTTTTTGAAATACTTCAATTTGTTTTCCTTCTGAATGGAAACTGATTAATATACATGCACAAGTATGTGGAGGGTAAGGTAATTGGCACTGGTACTATCAAACTGTTCATATTATCTTGTATTTTAATTTTTTAGTTAATAAATACATTTTGGGAATCTTCCTACATTAGCACATATGAGCTAGATTCCTCATTGACTTTAAGACCTGCATCTATTCCCTTGGATGGATGTACCATCATTCAATGACCAAGACCCCACCACTGAGTACTCACTTGTTTCTGAGTGTTTTACTGTTCCCACCAGTGCTTCAATGAATAGCTTTGCATGTATAGTTTTGCATACTTGTACAAGTAGATTTATATAATGACACAGAATTTCTGGCTTGCTCGTTTTAAAAACTGTATTCAAGACCTAACCCCTGCTTGTGGACCCCTGCTTCTGGTAATTGGGTCATGGATCTGGTTTTCCCTACAGGAGTCTTGTCTTTCTTTCACTAGTACTCCAGATCTCAAAGAGCTGAGACTCAGCTCTGCTCTTTTCAGTTCCCTACCAGAGACTTAAAATCCTGCATCTGAACACCCTTATAGATAGGTATCTTGCTATTTTGCCACTTCCTAACAGACTTCTCTCACATCTGCTTGGATCTTGAAATATCTGCATCTGAATATCAATTTACATGCTTTGTCCACCTTTCAGACTACCATTTTTTGTTTTAATTTCTGAAAATTGTTTTCTCTGCTGAATTGGATTGTTTGTATCTGCAAATAAAGTTCTTGAAAATATAGACAGAATTATATATTATTCTCTTTGTGGCCTCAGGACCTTTCTCCTGATAGGGACTTGATACATGCTATGAGGTATTTATGCATCTGAGGATTATCAAAGATTAGAGGATCAGTTCCTGTAAATACAAAGGATATACTGAAATTAGAAAAAAGAACTTTAGGATAAAGACAGAAAAAGGAAGTAGGGAAAAGTACAGAGGAGAGAGTTTTTGCAATGGAAGGGGAGCAAATAAATAAATTGGTGGTGTTCCAAACCTGGTTTTAGTACTACAGTGAAAAGAAAAGGGGAATCTCAGGGGCTGGGGAGGAAGAAGCAGAAAAGCATCTGTGGTTTGGTATGAAATTATCAGGAAAGTTATACTGTCTCTTGGTACTGGGAAGTGGTTTCAGAAACACGTACTCTGATATGCTCAGGTCAACTCTGTTCCTACTGTTCCTCAAGCCAGGAACCCAATTGACAAAGTTGGCAGAATCTAGGGGATGGAAGAAAGACACCAAACCTGGGTCACACACATACACGCGCGCGCACACACACACACACACCCACCCCTGGGGTAAAGAAAAAACTAAACAAGAAATACAAGCATTTCACTAAAACTTCAAGGAAAGGAAATCCTTAAAAGTTTTTACTAGCAACGGCTGTTAAATACTAAAAGAAGAGTGCCCATCATTACCAATATGGTGGCAATAATTGTAGAATATCAGTATTAACTATTATTATTAGATAAACAGTTTCTATTATTTTAGGAAATATAAAATTTCAATGGGACTTTATATATATTTAGTCTCAATTTCAGTCACTATAGCCTTTTTTCCCCATAAAATTTTGAAGTTGCTAACTTAAAATTCTCCTGCCAGCGGAGTTTTCAGGGGCCAATACACAGTAAGTCTGTCTAGGGAAGATAGTGAGTGGCATTCTCTGGTGGCAGTAATGCCTGAGATGTGTCCTGAACAGGAATAGTGAAATTTACCCATTTAACTAAGCAAGAAGGGATACCCCAGGCAAGGAAATATCGTGAGCAAAAAAGTAAGTAAGCCTGAGAGCAAGTTATGTTTAGGAAGTACAAGTAGGTAAGTACTATTGCTACATAAAATAGAAGAGGCAATATATTCATTTTGCCTTTACACATTATTATAAAATTTCTTTTTAAGAGAGAAGAGGGGAGATAGAGAGACAAGCCTGGATCCTGACCAGGATCCACCCAGCAACCCCCATCTGGGGCTGATGTTCAAGTCAACTGAGCTATTTTTAGCATCTAAGGCCAACACTCTGACCAACCAATCTATCCTCAGCACCTGGGAACAGACTTGAACCAGTTGAGCCACTGGCTGCAGGAGGAGAAGAGAGAGAGAAGGGGGAGAGGGAGGGGAAGAAAAGCAGATGGTCACTTCTCATGTATGCCCTGACCAGGGATTGAACCCTGGACATCCACACGCAAGGCAAATGCTCTATCCACTAAGACAGTGGCCAAGGCCACATTATTATAAAGTTTGTGGCTTAAAATATCGTCTAATTATTAGCTTACTGTTTCTGTTATTCTGATATACCATTTCTGTTATTCTGTTACTCTTACTGGCAGTAGAGGACTGAGTTCTGAACTCAGTATCTTCTAAGGCTAAAATTAAGGTGTTGGTTGGTTGAAACCTCCCCTGGAGTTTCAAACAAGGAAAGATCTATTTAAAAAGCTTTTAGAAACATTGGTTCTGAGACCTTACCAAGGTAGATCTGTGGATCCAGAATCTGTGAGGAAAGCAGATGATCTTCAACCCAGAGTCCAAACTGCCTCTGTTTTTCATGCCTCTTCCAATTGATCGTATACTTAGTCCACTACCACCATGAACACTGCTTTGTTCTTTGGGGTTTCTCTTGAAGTAGACTCAAATCACACTCCAGGAAAACTTTCTATTAAGCCCTTTGAGTTAAACTAATATGAAATATTATGTGGATATAAACAGATTAAGTGATCTGGCTGCTTTTTTTGTTCAATCACCAAAATGGGAGATTGTAGACACATCCTATAACATGAATGAATCTTGAAAACCTAAGTGAAATAAACCAGTCACAAAAGAACAAAATGCTGTACTCTTATCTGAGATACCTCGAACAGTCAAATTGCTAGGAACAGAAAGTAGAACGGTAATTGTCAGGGGCTTGGGGAAGAGGGAATCTGGAGTTAATTTTTAATGGGGACAGAGTTTCAGTTTTGCAAGATGAGAAGAGTTCTGTGGATAGATGGAGGTGATGGTTGCCCAGTGATGTGAATGTATATAATCCCCTGAACTGTGCACTTAAACATGATTAAAATGATAAACTCTATGTTTTATATATTTTACCACACTTAAAAGAATTTTTAAGGGAGATCATATCAATGAAAAGGTAGAGTTCCTTAGGACAGTTCTTTCCCTGGGGATTCCTACTGGATTGTCATAAAACTAAAGCACTTCTATAGAAAAACTTTTTCCCAACTCAATTTATTGATTCGAAGAATCCAGAGCCTCAGTCATATGTTGGCTGTGAGTTGGGAAGGAGCATAGCTCTTTGAATATAGTGTATTTTAATAAATGTATTTATTTTATTTGTCTGATATAGATTGTTAAGCAACCACTTGACAAGATTGTGATATAGGAAGAAAACAAAGACACCAGGACGTGTTTTCAACAGGCAAGTCTTCAGAATGATAATACGTTATCTGTAATAGGGTCTCTTTTCCTCTAAAATAAATGTACAAATAAATAAATATCAGAATACTAAATTCCACCTATCTCCATATTCACGTCTAAATGTTTTAACTTGTTCTAAATGTAGACTGGCAAGAGCTGAATGTCAAACATGATCAAATGCAGCTAGAAATAAACGCTACTGCACCTACAAAGCTGTTATTTTTCCATTTCTCAGAGAATCCTATTTTATAGTCTATTTCTACATTATAGATTAATCACTCTTTTTTAAAATTTAAATCCCTTCTTCTTAAACTTTTATATATACTATGTATTTTTTTATTTTTCTTAAGTGAGAAGCTGGGAGGCAGAGAGACAGACTCCTGCATGTGCCCTGAACAAGATCCACCTGGCAAGTCTCCTACAGGGCGATGCTTTGCCCATCTGGGGCCTTTGCTTCGTTGCTCAGCAACTGAGCTATTTTAGCACCTGAGGGGAGGCCATGGAGCCATCCTCAGTGCCTGGAGCCCATCTGCTCCAACCATTTGACCCATGGCTGTGGGAGGAGAAGAGATATATAGAGAGAAGGTGGCGGTGGAGAAGCAGATGGTTAGTTCTCCTGTGCACCCTGACCGGGAATTGAATCCCGGACAGCCACATGCCAAGCCAATGCTCTACCACTGAGCCAACCAGCCAGGGCCATACAATATTAGATTTTAAAATTTCTACCCCAAAGTTATTTTTTATTTGATATTAGCATAGTAACTGAGATTTCACTCTTCCAGATATATAATTATACATATGGAAATTTCCCTTCCCCTGCTTCCCATGCTCATTTTGTAATAATACTCAGGAAGGTTTTTCAGTAAAGAATTTCATCTTATTGGGTCACATGTTTTCTGTAATAACATCTGTTTTTTCTATCATAGTAACAAAATAGCACCAGTATTTTGTTGCAACTAATGAACAGATCTAATAACAAGTAAAAATTTGCACTCTTTACTGAGGAATCTAAATGTAAAATATCTATTAAAAGTATATTTAAAAAGTATATATATATATATATATATATATATATATATATATATATATATGATACTTGACATATATATATATGATACTTGACATTCTTTTGTTTATGAGACAGGGATTCAAAGCCCTATATTTTCTCATTAATAACTTAGGTTTATGCCTAACTATGTAATAAGGCCTACTGATTCACCACCCTAAAGTCAGAGACTGCCTTCTAAGAGTTAAATATGACATTGTAGTTAATTGCAAAATACTAACAACAATCTTACCAGAAGGCAGCCCGTTCTCATGTTCCATCTGTCAGCACCCACGGGTTCACATTGTGGGTTTGGAGGCCACAGCCTCCACTGCTTCTCCAAACCAACATCATCGTGAGGCTGACCGTATATGGCTATTATCTCCGTTGGGTGTTTCATTGCCATGAGTCTGCATGTGAGTGTGTGTACATGATATAAAATTAGTCCAGGCTTGAGGCACTTGAGAATGTTCTGTTCACTCACCACAAATTTTAATGAAGCATATAATCTGAACTTGGGTTCTGTTCAATTATTTGACTCCTCAAAATTGTTTACTTTTGTGGAAAATTGTCAGCAGCTCTAACTCAATAGTCTTTTTTTTTTCTTATTTCCCCCCCCCCTTGGATATATGCCACTCTGCTGATTTATTTGCAGTATTAACATCATAGTCTAGTTATTTCTTGCCTGGTTGTGGCATGCTTTAAAAAAATATTCTTCTGTCTTTAATATCTTTTATATGCTACTATGTTTAATTTTATTTTGTTATATTATTTTCTTCCCTCAAATATGTGCAAAGTTATTTTCTTCTTTTTCAAGAAGTCATACTGTTCCTTATTTCATAATATTTACCATATATTCAAACTAAAACATTTTTTCTTAATCTATCTGAATGAGAAATTACATTATGGTCTTCTTGTTAAAGGAAAAGTGTTAATATTAATAAATTTTGGGCTTTTAATTTTTTTAGATTTTTAAATTCATTTTTAGAGAGGGTGGGGAGGGAGAGGAGCGGGAAGCATCAACTCCCATATTTGCCTTGGGCAGGCAAGCCCAGGGTTTCCAGGTCGACACTTTATCCTCTACGCCACCACAGGTCAGGTTATTAACAAATTTCAAAGGGAAAAGGAACCACTTGGATTCTGTTAAGCTGCTAACACAGCATTATCTGTGTTAAATGATTTATATGTCACACTTGACAACCCAAACTGCTAAGGTTGGTTAGAACACATAACTAGAATTTAACATAAGATATAGGGTAGGTTGGGTTTCCAAAAGTGTGTTCCATAAAAATGTGGCTCCAGAACACATACATACCTAGCTATTGGGCCTCAACGGTTCTTTTGTTCAAAAAGTTGGGGAAACATGGGTTAAACAAAGTTAAATGAACTTACTTACAGTTTGGCCTCTAAGAACCTTTAAAATGCCAGCATGCATTGCATAGTAGCTCTAAGAGCAGCATGTCCCACACACGTGTGTGTGTTTCAGAACATCTGACAGAACTAGTGTTTTGTAAAACATGCCTCGAGAAATACTGGTATATCAGATGAATTCTTGACCTAGAGAATACTCTGGCATGGTATGTAGTTAGTTGAAATAATGTTCTAAAATAACTAGTGACTTTCTAGGGGCCATACTAAAAACAGAACAAAACAAACAAACAAACAAACAATAAAACCTCCATAAAAGTGTTGAGGTCCTAAACTGTCTATTTAAGTAGTTAGCTTCATGTTAATATTTTACACAGAGGAAGGTGAGACAGAGGTGTGTGGCCCATGTTGGGGGTGGGACTCAAAATGAGTAAATAATAGTCCAGTAGAGGAGTTGCTGCCAGGAAAATGTCTAAAAATACCACACAGTAAATGTCATCATGATGCATAATGGAGCAACTGCAGCTTGGAGCAAGTGGAGAGCTTAAATACCCCCCACCAGCCACCCACACACCAGTGAGCGCAGGTAGCTCTGTTGGAAGGAATATGAGTGAAAGTCTGCAGGTGTGCTTTCTCTCCTCACTCTGCGTAGGATGCTGACCTGCGGTTGGGAGATGCACAGCCATGAGTGATCATGAGAGACAGGAAGACAAAACGTGCTGGGCTAAGAAAGGTGGGGCAAGAAGAGAGAGACAGAAGCAGAGAGAGCACAGGTCCCTGACAGCCTCCTGGAACCACTGCACTGGCCCTGGACTGTGTCTGAATGTTTTCTTAGGAGACAACAAAGGAAGTCCTATTTGCTGAAGCTGCCATTAGTCAGGCATCATATTACCTGCAGCTGGAGCACCTTCTTCACCAAACCAATTCTCTGTCTTAGCTGGGAAAAGACCAGTGTAGAAATAATACATCTATGTAGTATGTGAGCTGAAAATCAGATGTGACTGAGCACATTGAACAAAACAGTGGAATGGCTCTTCCAGAAACCGTTTTCTGAGCTCTGCAAAGCCTCTTGGGAGAAACTCGTCCTGTATAAAGAAGATGCTATACATTGTGAGAGCCTGTCAGTAAGAAAGCTTCGATTGTTTGAGGAGGAGGGAGTTTTATAAAACAGTATTAATATTCAAATATCAATCTTACATACCGAATACTGATATTCAGATTTGTTTCCTGATCCAGAATCTATTGGACTTATCTTGCGTCATTAAGAAAAACTAAAGGAGACACTTATGTCTGTATAATTTCAGCACAAGTTCGGGTTTCCTCCCCCTTAAAGGGCATAGCATATAAGAGGCACTTTCCCCTGTTTTGGAACAGAACACTGTGACGTTTTGACACCTCAAAAGCTCTAGTGTGTCAGCTGGTTCAGAAGGTGCTGATTCCCCAGTAAGCTGGCAAGTGCCAGGTGTGAGATGGCAGTATCCAGTGGGAAGGGAAAATTTGTTTGCAGGAATATATAAGATACTGCCTGGAGACAGAAGTCTTTGAAGGGGTCTTTGCAGGGGGACTCAGAACAACTGGATGGAGCAAAAGTCCAATTACTCAAAAGAATTTAGTAAATCCTATTAACATAACCTTTTCTATACCTATAAACCAGGGAAGTCTAAGGAAATTTACATTGCAGAATGTGCAGAAGTGCCAGCCACGCACTTATCTGTTCATTTCAGCCTCCTCAGGGCACAGGGCAACACCACTTGCTGAGAGAGTGACAGGATTGCAAATGTCACCTTCTTCTCTCCTCTCTCCCTGCTTTCTTTCTTACAGATTAAGGCATGGGCTCTATAGGACATCTTAGGTAATATCTTTGATTCTGTAATTCTAAGAGGAACCAGGATAAGGCCAAAAGAGTAAAATTTAAAAGTTGGCCATTCATAGCTTGCCACAGGCTTAGGAAAAGGATGCACTGAATGTTAAGTTGTCTGTGATCTCCAATTCGTTCAACAGGATAGAAAGAGGTTGGGAAGAAACTCTAGGAGAGTGTGCGCTTGGTTGGAATAATTTTCTATATTCTATTCCTTATAAATCACAACACAGCAATAGGCAATAGGCAGGATTCAGATGAAACAAAGAAGAGAGAACTCAATAAGATATCCTCAGAAACAAAATAGAGCAACATTGCAATTGTTTCAATTCTTCCTCTTCCCAAGTGTGTCTGTGTGTGCACGTGCACACACACACCATGGCCATCCCTGAACATTCCTCTGCCCTGACCAGTCAGTCATTCAGCTTCTTTAGAAAGAGAGAGGAAACAGACTTTGAGGGGAGGGCAATGTGATATACAGTATAGAGAAGTTCATAGTCTTTAGATCAGTGGTTCTTAACCTGGGTTCTATTGAACCCTAGGGGTTCAATGAGTCGGTCTCAGGGGTTCAGAGAAGCCTCTGTTGCGGAGGCCAGAATAAAGTAATACAGTAATTTGTTATGAGTTCATGCACTTTGTTGGTTTTGTTCTTTGAGCAAGGTGATGTTCATGCATGGCTCATTTTGTGCACCAGTAAAAAAACATATACCTATGTCTTGAATTTGGAAAAAAATCATATTTTATTTATCACTAAAGAAGGGTTTGGTGAATGCGCATATGAAACTGGTGGGTTCGGTACCTCAAAAAAGGTTAAGAACCACTGCTTTAGATTCTTAGTTTTACATTTGCTAGCCATGTACATATGAGTAAGTTATAGCTTGTCTTTAATTCTTAATTTTCTCGTTTGTAAAATACAGCATTATTTACCTCATAAGGACATTTCATACAAATAGATAGATGATAGATAGATAGATAGATAGATAGATAGATAGATAGATAGATAGATAGACAGATAGGTAGATTTTACAAGGGTGGGCAAAAGTAAGTCTACAGTTGTATGTGACTTTATAATATTATTTATTATTATATTATTTTCCATACAAACAACTGTAAACCTACTTTTTTCCACCAGTGTGTGTGTGTGTGTGTGTGTGTGTGTATAAAGATTTTGTGAACAACAAAGTGCCTTGTGGATGTTCTGGATTTGTGTTGCATGTGCAGAATACGGTGGCATATGAAAAGAGTATGCAGAAGAGGCCAGGTGTCTTGATCAAAAAGGCCAGGGCTGAGGTCAGAGAAATATGCAGAATTGGAAGGATTAGTTGGATACTGAGAATCAGAAAGATTAAACATGGAGTACAGGCCAGATGCATTACAAAGTCTTTAGTAGGATGAAATCATTCATTCTTTTATTCTGAAAAAATGTATTGGCCTAACAAAATAATACATATTGTATGATTCCACTTATATGGGATATCTAGAATAGGGAAATTCACACAGAACATAGAATAGAGGTTACCAGGGGGATGGGAATGTAAAGTTATTGTTTAACAGATATAAATTTCCTGTTTGGGATGATAAAATGTTCTGGAAATGGATAGTAATGATGGTTTCATGACCTTGTGAATATAATTAATTACAATGAGTTGTACATTTAACAATGGTTAGAATGGCAAATTTTATGCATATTTTACCACAAAATTAATATGGGTGCAGAACCCAAGATTTCAAAGAGTTTTAACTGATAAAAAAGTAGTCATATTGTGGTAGCTACAAGCCATGGCTGTAGAAATATACAAACTTAGGTTGAAAATCAGGCTCTTTTGTCCTGGCCAGTTTGCTCAAGGATAGAACATCGGCCAGAGTGTGGAAGTCCCAGGTTCAATCACCAGTCAGGGCACACGTGAGAAGTGACCATCTGCTTTTTTTCCCCTCTCTCTCCTCATTCTCTCTGCCTTCCCCTCCCACAGCCAATGGCAAAATTGGTCTGAGCATCGGTCCTGGGTGCTGAGGATAGCTTGGTTGATTTGAGCATCGGTCACAGATGGGGGTTGCTGAGTGGATCCTGGTCGGGCTGCCTACGGAAATCTGTCTCTCTATCTCCCCTCCTCTCACTTAAAAAAAAGAAAATCAGGCTCTTTCACCTAATAGCTTGTTGTTGGTTGTTTTTTTTTAAATTTATTGGTTGATTTTTTAAACAGAGAGGAAATGAGAGGGAGAGAGACACACAGAGAGATAGAAAAACATTGATTCATTGTTCGACTTATTCCTGCCATCATTGGTTGATTCTTATATGTGCCCTGACTGGGGATGGAATCCACAACCTCATTATGTCGGGATGACCTGGCCTCACCTGATGGCTTATTGTCCTTAAACAAAATGTCAGCCAGATACTTCTTCAACGACATAGGTTTATTTCGGAACAACAAATAATTGCAACCCAGAACATGCAACATGGTGAGCCTGTGCAAGTCTGCTAAAACAAATGAGTGGAACCTCCTTTATAGAAGGAGAAGGGAGGTTAGGAGGGTTATTACAACCAGAGTTCTTCCTGTTGTGCTTATTTATTATTATTTCTCTTTAATGAGAGGAGGGGAGATAGAGAGACTCCACACTCCTGCATGTACCCAACCAGAATCTACCTGGCAACCCCCATCTGGGGCTGAAGCTTGAATCTGCCCAGCTCTCTTCAGCACCTAAGGCGGATGCTCAAACCAATTGAGCCACTGGCTGCCAAATAGGAAGAGAGAGAAGGGGGAGAGAAAGAGGAAGAGAAGCAGATGGTCGCTCCTCCCATGTGCTCTTAATGGGTATTGAACCCGAGACTTCTGCATGCTGGCCGATGTTCTGTCTACCAAGCCATTTATCAAACCTGCATGTTAATATGTGTAAAGTGGGGATAATAACAGATCCTGCCTCACAAAATTATTTTAGGATTAACCGAGATAATGTAGGGAAGTACTTACCAGTTTGTTTAGAACATAAATAGTTGCTCAATAAAAGTTCACTCAGAAATCATGGTTAGTGAACAAAAGACCCTGCTCACACTTGCATGTTATGTGTGAGACAAAGAAGCTCACAAGTCTAAGCTTGACCCAGAGAAGAAGAAGAGTTTAAAATATGCAGATTGATCCTCATTACAGTGGGAGCAGAGGGGACAGGCTTTTTTATTTTATTTTATTTTTTATTGATTTATTGTATTTACATAGATTCTAGTGTCCTCCTGAATACATGCTCCTCTGAGGGGACAGGCTTTTAAAAGATACTCTTTGAGAAGGAAATTAAAAGATAGAAAGAATGAGGATTGGGCCTGGGAGTCATAGATGATAGCGATTTGCTTCTAAGTAGGAAGATTTAAGTTGTTGAAAGACAACAAGGGCCTCTTTGTTCCATTTCTTCTAGTTTTGTACTTTGGACATTGTTGAACATGTTAAGAAAGTATGGGGGAGGAGAAATCTTTCCTTTACCTTCTAAGTTCTGTCGGCTGGTCCAACAAGCAGATAGACTTGAAATAGTTTAGCAAGAGAAAAATGACCAAATTTAATTATACACATATGTATGAGAACCCCACATACATGAAAGAGTCAGAGACACCCCATATATGAGTGTGTATGTGATAGAAAAGAAAAATGAAGAATATAAGAGATTTTGAGCAAAGGATCATCTTGGGGCTTCAAAGGGGAGGAGGGTAAGAAGAGCAGATGTTCAGTAAGTAGAAGTTTGTCCTGCTCTCTAGATAGGCCAAAAAAAGTTATCCCTGATAATGTCTTATTATGCGCAAACCACAAATTCAAACTCTTCTGGGTAGTTAGTTAAGGGGTTAAAGAGCAGGGTGGGATGATGGATGCAGAAATCGCTCTTTAGCCTGTAGGGTCTCAGCTGCCTTCTGTTCGAAACAGCTTGTATACTACAGTAACATCTTAGGGTGACTTGATTTGAACTCCTATGGAAGGAAGGAAGGAAAAAGGGAAAGAAGGAAGGAAGGAAGGAAGAAAGAAAGGAAGGAAGGAAGGAAGGAAGGAAGGAAGGAAGGAAGGTAGGAAGGAAGGTAGGAAGAAAGAAAAGAAAGAAAAGAAGGTCACACTAGGCTTCCAGTCTTGGAAGAACATGCTTACACACTTGACAAAGTTTGCCAAGCCTACTAAGACAGCAGCCCTGCAAGGAGGGTGAGCTTTACATTATTTTATTTTAGTTCCTCTGAAAACAGTTGTAGGACACAGAAGTCTTCTGCTGCAGCAGGAGGGCGATTGGGGCTGATGAAGAAAACTTAAGTTGGCATATGGAAATGAATTTAGTAGTTTTAGTATTTATTGTATCCCTCCAGAAATAAAATAAAATTTGGGTGCGTTAGTTTTTCTCCAGGCCATTAAATGATAGCTTTCCTTTTTCACTTAACTGATTTCTATCTCTAGAACTCACATAAAATCCCCAGTTTCAGAAGATGGACTTGATTTGCCAGATAGAATGAGAAGAGCGCCATTCTTCTCTGCTGGTTGCTGCAGCCACAATGAGTTGTTCAGTCAATAACGGTGGCCCAGTTTAACTTTTGAAGAATGGCCAAACTGTTTTTCTAAAATGGCTGCACCATCTTACATTCCTATCAGCAATAAAAAAAAAGTCATTTGGTAGAAATCATTCTAGAAATATGTAGTGTTCAAAACTTTAAAAGTTTGATGGTGTTAGCATCCCAGTTAAAACAATATTATATAATTAATAATTATTTCATAGTACAATGGTTCTTGTTATCTCTTACTAAATAACTCAGACAAAAATAAGCACGAATCCTCTTCATATAACTTTATTTTTATTTCCCTCTCAGTTGTAGAGGTCAGATCCAAATATCTTCATAGAGTGATATTACTTCATTCTCCTTTTGTGGTAATGACAGGTAGAAGGTAATTGCTAAGTTGTTCACAGAGCTGAACAGCCAGAGAAGAAAATTTCTAGAAAACATTTGTTAAACTATTTCCTGGCCCATGGTACAGAGAATAAAAGAAAAATTCCTTTAGACACAGCTTAGTGTAAAAAGCTTGAAGCACAAACAAGGTCAGTAAAATCATTGTTCATTTTCCTTGGAAAAGACAAAAAGCCCAGGATAAAATTGAGCATGAAAGAGAAATCCAAAGGTAATTATTTTTATTGCTATAAAGCAGGCTGAGCAATAAGCACTCTGTCACTTAAATTTTCAGGGCAGCTGAAAATTTGTATCATATGAAGGAATAGTAAAGAATTCTGACCATTTTACTCTTATGAGAAGGGTTGACTGATTGAAACAAAACCAGAAATTGGTCAATGTTTTAAATTTATTTTCATTTTGTATAAGAAAGATGCAGGGATAGGAAAAATAAAAATCACAGAAGGTCTTAAGAAAGCAAAGAAGATACAGGTTTTTTAAAAATGGAAGCAAAGCGTGAATTACTAGAGTGCAGACCATTCCGGCGTTGAGACAAAGGGGCTGCAGCATAGATGTTAAACGCGTAACAGCAGTAACAATAGAAATGGGAATGGTCAAATAATAAAGTTACTAAGAAAAGTTAGCACAGTAATGCTAAAGCAATTAAAAATAAGAGACCAAGGTGACATTGCTCATAACAAATTTACCAAAGGAGAAAAGACAGAGGATTACTTATATGTCAGAAAGTATCTGTTACAGGAAACACCGATCCTGAGAAGGAAGCCCACACGGTAGGAGGAGATGCATGGATCAGAGAGGAGCACAAAGAACTCAGTTCAAAATGTTTAGAATTAGCAGAAAAAAAAGTATTTAAATTTTACTTTTCTTGTAAATAATTAAGGTATCAGAGAATGCCTGCTCATTTAAGTTTTTCAGCAAACAGCCCTGTCATGAAATGGATGAGAGCCAGAAATAAGTTAGGGGAAAATGTGTGTGTGTGTGTGTGTGTGTGTGTGTGTGTGTGTGTGTGTGTGTGTGTGTAATTACTTGGTAACATTTAAACAAATGAGCTTCCTAGTAACACTAAAGACATCTAATAGTGAAACCCTAATGGTGAAATAGTACTATTTTTAGAGGATTGACTTCTGCACCAAAAACATTAAATTATTTCAGACTGCTAAGATGACTTTTTATAGTTGACTCAATTATTTAATAGGAAATGGTGACCCAACAGCTACATTATGTTGAAAAGGTAGGGAACAGGAACAGTTGTGGAATGTGAAAAAAATGAAAAACCTAATTAACTTAGAATGGTGCCTCATTTTTTTCATCTGTAAAATGTGGATAAGAAAACTTATCTATCATTTGGATTCTTGTGCTACAGGTCCAGAGGACTGCAACCCAGCATTGCTGGTATAAGTTGCCTGTGGACTTGTTACCAGGAACACGCTGCTCAGAGTGAGCCTACTTGTTTCTGAGGAGCCACAAGGCCGCTCAGCGTGACTCGCTCAGCGTGGCTCCCTCGGGATCTGGGCTCCCTGCTGGGGCTGCCACACTGCTCCTGCAGAGTCAAGGCTCTCCTGATGTGTCTGTCGTCCTTCCACTCTCCTGGGTGGTGAGCAGCTTCCTCTTTCTTCCCCACAACATGATGGATACCAGTATGTGACTTTTTATGACATTTAAGGGGCTTTAGAAGGTATGACGCCAAGAATAATGTGTAACTTCCTCAAATGTCCACACCCATTCTAGGGTCTTTCAGGGTGACCACTCCCAATCTTTCTCCTAACCTGCCTCTTCAGGCAGCATGTGCTAGTTGAGCTCTTTGGGAATGAGAAGTGTACAAGGTTTGTTTGGGAATAAGATCTGTGGGAAGAAAAGGGAAGAAATGGGGTTGAGTGGGGAGCCATCAGACTGAGATGCAAATCTCTCAAAGTCTCCCTCACCCAGTGGGAGCTCCAGACCAAATACTGTCTTTGCTGAGATGAGCCTGAACCTGAAGCAGGTCACCTCTGGAGGCTGTCAGCTGACCACACCCCTCACTGCTGGGCAATGAGTCTTTCTTAACGGGGTCTCTGAGCTGTGTACACATTGCTGTCTGCCCAACACAGCTAGGTACCCACTCCAAATAATCAGAAATGCCTCAGCAATGTTTTGCCTCCCATTCTAGTCACACTGGTCTCTGACTCCAGAGAGGAGGGAAAATTGAAGGCCTGATTCTTATTTCCTTACACCCTGTTCTGATACAGACCTCTCCCCAACAAGACTGACAATGGGAATGTCTGTTCCACTCATAGGAAATCCTACTGCCACCCACAAAGAAGTGGTCCACCTATGGCTCTAATAAGCCAATCGCAAAATGTCTACTATTAGTATACAGATGCTCCTTGACTTGCAATGAGATTACATCCAGATAACCTCACAGTTACACCCATGGTGAGTTGAAAATACTGTCAGTCAAAAATGCATTTAATACACCTGATCTACCAAACATCATAGCTTAG
The DNA here is from genome assembly GCA_037038555.1 of Rhynchonycteris naso. Taxonomy (NCBI): domain Eukaryota; kingdom Metazoa; phylum Chordata; class Mammalia; order Chiroptera; family Emballonuridae; genus Rhynchonycteris; species Rhynchonycteris naso. Next base: position 95,527,686 of record CM072998.1, on the reverse strand, counting down.
CCTAACCTACCTACACGCTCAGAAAACTTACATTATCAGGATATAACCCCATCATGAGTCAAGGAGCATCTGTAACTTCCTTCCTTTCTTCCCACCAGAAGAAAAAGACACACATGGGTATTTTGTAGACATGATGGAATGAGAAAACACAAAGTACAATATACAAAAACCGCTGGCAATGTAGTACACTCTAGAGTGCTGGCTGTTGACCCCTAGTGGCCTTATGGCTGAGTGGGCTCCATGCTTGCTGGTTCTGCCCAGAATCAGAGAGAGGAGCACCACAGGTCACTAGAGGGAAAAGATCAAATTTCAAAACGTAAAGTGTGGTTTCTACTGAATGCGTATCACTTTCACACCATCATACAATTGAAAAATCTTACGTTAAACCTTCATAACCCGGGAACTATCAGCATTCCCTAACTATGGGTTATTTTATGTTGAAAAGTACCACATGTGCCATATTAACAACTAATCCAACCGGCACCATGCCAATTTCAGTAAAGCAGCTCACCAGTCTCTTCAAGGGTGTCATAATCTTGGAATTTGGTTCCATCCAGAAAACCTTATTTAAAAAAAATAAATAATGTATATAAAAAATGCCTTGAGGTTTGTTTTCTATGTAAATGCAAGAAAATATCTATATAGTGTCAAATATTTATAGATGTATGAAAACATTCTTGACCAAATTTCTCACTCTCATTCTAAATATAACTACCATGTACTTTCAAATAGTGAGGAATCAGCAGTAACAAGCCAAAGTTTAAGAAGAGAACATTTAAAGCATTTTCTGATTTTCCACTTCACAGTATCTGCTTAATATGGTTAGCCCTCAGCTCAGATAAAGGTTTTTTATTTTTTCAAAAAGTTCATTTTAAGGCATTCGTTTGAAACTCAAAGCATAATTCCCATTAAAAAATGCTATCAATGGCATTTGCTTTCCTGAGTGAACTCACAGAAGGCGAAGTCTCTGGAACTGTAAAGACTTACTTTTCCACCACTTACAACATATACTTAGAGATATTATGCATATCAAAACATTTTTAAACAGTTTATTAATCACCTCCTTCACAATACAATTTAACATGGCTACTAACTCTGTAAAGAAAACTCAAGATGGAAACAGAAATTCAAAAAAGAGGAAGAAACAAGGGGTTTGGAAGGGAGATGTGAGGAGAAAGGTTGGAAAAAAATACCCCCTCGTCTTTTCCAATTTTGATTTCTCTTGGCTCGCACCATTTTTTAATCTCTCCAATCCCTCTCAATTACCTTGCAGACACAAACCCATGCTGTTGGGACGGGCAGGGCCGTAATGGAAAATTTCCCCCTTCTCTCTCTTCCCCTTTCCCCTCTTCCTCTCATCTCCATTTTCCTCCTTTTTCTCCTCCATCTTCTCTCTCCCTTTCTCTCAAAAGCCTCTCTGTTCTTCTTCTTCCCTGAGCCACATGCCACATCATGCCTTAGGTTGCACTGTTCCCACCTTTCTGTTTCTCTCCTTGTGTGTCCTTTCTGCCCCCACGCCTTTGCCTGCAGCGGGCTCTCAGCGTGGCTTGCCTGCAACCACATGATTCTCCCTGTCTCTGCCCTGCACTTCCCATGCAGTCTCCACCCTGTAAGACCAACTTCATCACGTTGCTCTCCTACTTAAGGACATTGATACTTGAGGAATCAAATCTAAACTTCTTATATCTGGGTCCTGCCTATTTTTGAGCCTCATTTCCTTGTCACCCCTCCATTCCTTTCATTTAATTAATTCCTTCCTGGCCTCTCGGACTGGGTGGAGCAGGCTGCCTTCAGCCCCCACTCCACCAGTGTCCCCTTTTGTTTCTCCTGCTAGACTCCGAGCCCCTTGAGGAGAGACACTAAGTCTTTTATCCATAATACTGGGTTGCAGAATGAAGTATACTCTACTACCAGTTTCGGGCATGGTTACAAGTAAACTGACACCTTGGCACAAGGTGAGAAGAGACCAGGAATAACTAGCGGTAGGAAATACAGCACATGCAGGAGAGATGTGTCATTCTGCGTAGCAGAGGATCCAAATTAGCATGAGGGAAAGGAATCCTGAGTTGGACATTCTCAGTATAGAGGCCGCTTTCACAGCTGCCGCTGGAGCACAGGCAGGACCTGGACTAAACTGGGCACAAGTAAGCCAGGAACTTCCTGTACTCTCGTTGAAATATATCACTGCATTAAAAAGCAAACGTTAAAAATTAGTATCACAGCTTTAATGCTTTAGTCTAATAAGCTCCATTGAAAATGAATGCTAAATATATATCTTGCTTTAAAAGTTTTTCAAAATGTAGTAATTCTTGTGAGAAACTTCTTATGACACTCATAAAATCAAGTGTAAATATCTACATATACATATATATCTATAATGTAGACTATGAAACAGATTTTGTTGAGCAATGTTCAATAAAGAGTATTAGCTGAGACTTTCTTTCACATATGGAGACACATCTCTAATCTACAAAACTTTCTCCTCCCAAGCAAACCTTGTTCTTAAAAATAGGACTTTTTCAAAACAAGAGTGGCAATACAAGACCCAGATTCTTGGTAACAGGAACATCTGCCTAAGAATTTTTCTTCCTTATTAGTTGAGTTGGGGGTACCCATGCATTAACTATGTCAAGCTACAAGGGAAATTCTAATTTACTAATTTTGGAACAGAAATTCTCTTTTCTTTCCTTTCCTTTTCTATCCAGACTGACTGATCCACCAAAAACAAAAACAAAATCAATCAATGTCTACATAAATATATAATTTAATGTCTTATAAAAAGAGAAATAGAAAGTGTTCTATTTCATACTTTAGCACAATAAATATTTAATAGATACAGCAAAGTAAAAAAATACTTTTATTCTTTCTTCAGGTGACAACGAAGGCAGGGGATGAGGTAGAATAAGGAAGGAAACAGAATTGGAGATCAAATGAGAGGGAGAGATGCAGAGCCAGAGAGACACAGGCAAGTCAATATACAAATGGAAAGGTAAAGAAAGACGAAAGCAGGGCCCAAAGGCTAGGCACAGAGGTTTCAGACTCCAGGAGAAGGTGTTAAACACCAATCCAGATGAGGAAAAACAAGACAAGAATGGGATAGGGAGAAGAAGGGACCTCGAGCTCGGTCTTGGACATATTGTGTTGGAAGGATTTGGAGAACCTTCTAATTCAGTAACTGGAAATACAAGACTCAAAGCAAGGACTTGAATTTAGAGCTCATCCCCTTAAAGATGGTAAAGCTGTGAGCAAGGAAGAAAAAAAAGTATGAGGTAAAGACTGACGAAAGAAGAGGCCAAACGTGAATGTTTAAAAAACTTCATTAGACTGACCTGTTGGTGGCACAGTGGATAAAGCATAGACCTGGAATGCTGAGGTTGCCGGTTCGAAGCCCTGGGCTTGCCTGGTCAAGGCACATATGGGAGTTGGTGCTTCCTGCTCGTCCCTTCCCTCTCTCTTTCTCTCTCCTCTCTCTAAAATGAATAAATAAATAAAGTCTTAAAAAATAAAATTAATAAAAATAATAAAATTGCCACAGTTTAAAAAACACTTCATAAAACTATTTTAATAACTTATTTTTGGAGAAAGCAATGTAATTGAATATACTGCATCATTTTGCAATATTTTGGTTAAACATTTTGTGATATATTGATCTAAATGCCCATTTTTAATGTGATTTATAGCTTTATTTTGTTTTAATGGCACAGTGTCTCCCAAAGATACACAGAATCAAAGGGCAAAAGTGCATCACTGGCAGCACAAACTACATAACAATACTCATTTTTCTATCGTATACATTAATTATACAAAAATTTTTGTTGAAATCCAGATGGTCAATTTTTGTCTTCCCTGATATCAATTGGTTGTTCTTGAAAATTTATTAGTAAAAGTTCTTCAAAAATGGGTTGAAAGCCCACTGAAACTTCATTTGGTATATTTTTAAATTGATTAAAAAATTACATTTTCAAGTTTTAGGTATGCACATACTAAAATTTTAGTAGGTGTCATGTTTACTTTGATCAGGCAACAAAATCACCAAAGAATTGAAAGAAACATTGCCAATGTCTGTTTTCAAAATGCTGTCTTCCTAGCACAAGTTTATTTTGAAAAGTAATTAATTTCTCATTCTTTGGATGACTTCATTTTAGATTTGATTAGACCATTATTGCTTTCCCTCCTGCTGTAGCGGATGGCAGAGCACTTACTCAAAGGTCAGTTCTACCATTTCATGTTCCCCTGGCTTGAAATATTAGTATCATCTGCAATCAGTAGCCTCTTTGCAGGAATTTTTAAAACCTCTTGTCCATTTTCTGAGCGTTAGTTTGTGGAAAACTAGATATTATAACCCATCAATACATGTACACTGAAGCTTGTGGCAATAGGCTGAAAGCACATGAGTGAATGGGATCGCAAAGGTCAGCCTGCTTGGCAGGTAGTTCTCTGTCTTCCCTGGGACACCTGGTGTACCTGACATGGTGCAGGTGGAATGGGGCAGCAGTGGCATTCCGTATATAAGCATCAATAAAGCCTTAAAAGTAAACTTCGAAAGAATAATCTCCTTCTCATCTTTAAATTTTAAAATATGCAAATTAGATTTCTATTATTATTTTTCCTATAATCCAGTGGTTTGCATTTTAAAACCCAAGTATGTGTGTCCCCCTCTGAAGACTGCTACTTCAAAGCAGTAGTTCTCAAACATCAGAATATCTAATAATCTTTTGAAGGTTATTTATCAGGTTTATTGAGGAATAATTTACATACAGTAAGGTTTACCTACTTAGTTATATATTTCTATGAGTTTGTACCATTGAGTATGTAACTACAACTACAATTAAGAAATAGAAAATTTCTATCACCCTTCCACAATTACCTCATGACCCTTTGTAGTTCATTCTCTTCCCCTACCTGCAGCTCCTGGCAACCTGTCCCTATAGTTGTAATTATTTTAATTGAGATAAAATTTATATAACTTAAAATTGACCATTTAAACCATTTTAAGTGGTTTAAGTATATTCACAATGTTATGCAATCATCACCACTTCCTAATTCTTTTTTCTTCACCTGAAAAAGAAACTCCATACCCATTAAGCAGTCTGGAAATATTTATTTTAAAAGCTTGTTAAACAAGTGGATTCCCAAGCATGGGTTGGGGCTTTAGAATCTGCATCTTTCACAAGTACCCAGGTATTTCTCTGATCCAGGTGGCCCCCAAAGCACATTTTGAGTAACTCTCTTCTAAAGATAAAGTTATTTCAATACAACACTACATTATAATTTTAGAAGAGACACAACAACTGGACTGTTTTCTTAGAACACTTCCTATGTCTCCCTGGGACCTCACCATCATCTTCCAGGTATTGATCAAAGAATCACAAATGAGGTCTCATTAACATTAGCAATTAAAATTTTTTCTTTTCTTAACCCAAGGCTCATTCAGTACCTCCTTCTGTCTTTCAGTAAGGACAGTTCAGGCGTTTCTGAGCACCAGCAGATGTTTCACATCTCTTTGCCTTGTCTTCTAATCACAAAGTCACTTGGAGACTCCTCCTACGGTCATAAGTCATGGTGTTCATACCAAGGATATCAAAATCCATGCCAAGTGTGCTGTCTTCCAAACTTTCTTGTCTTCGGTAGGCTTCCCTGAAAACAGACTCTGAGATGGAGCATTGCATGTAGAAGCTTTTTTTGGGGAGGAGTACTCTCAGGATGTACCTGTGAAGGAAGGAAGGCAGATTGAGCAGAGGGAGAGGTCATGAGCTCAGCTAGTCCTGTGATCAAATTAGGAGGAGGATGGCCTTTCAGTGTTGTCCTACATTGAAGCAAGCCAGCTGGGCCTTGGTATTCCTACAGTAGCCAGTTATTAGCCATAGGCTGCTCTGGGGTCGGGGTGGAGGAGGTGAGGATGTTATTCCCTGTGGTAGAGAGCACTTTCTTTTTATACAAATCTAATTCTTATTTTTTTTATATTTTATTTATTCATTTTTTAAAGAGAGAGAATAGAAAGATAGAAAGAGAGAGAGAGAAAAAAAAAGGAGGGAGGAGCAGAAAGCATCAACTTCCACATGTGCCTTGACCAGGCAAGCCCAAGGTTTTGAACCAGCAACTTCAGTGTTCCAGGTCAACGCTTTATCTACTGCACCATCATAGGTCAGGTAAGAGAGAGCATTTTCTTGTGAGGGACACAGCAATGAGTAACCAGCAGCTGGTAATCCCAGAATTGAGGTAGGGGTGTTTAGACCCTGAAGAGGATATCTGAGCAGAATACTACAGCATCCACTCATTCCCATGTGGTGTTTTAATAATAAACTCACTTCATCTGGAAATAGCTCGCTCAGGCTTCAGGTTTGTTTTGTTTCCTGGGGAACTTAAAAGAAAAGATCAGTGCAAAGGACAAAAAAGCCTTCCAGGTGCAGTTAATCTGGAGGTTGTAACTGGTATCAGTGTCCACCTCGTCCTTTGCCTGTTCTAGATCCCCTTTTAACCCCAGCTAGCACACATGCCAGTGCAAGTGCCTTTCCCACAATGACCCGGACTCCATTCCTGATGGGTCTGAGCCCCTGGTTACCATAATACTGCAGCTTTTATATTTGCTCACTTACTATTACCCTGAGTGACTGAAAACTAAGAGATGATCCTAAGGATTACTTGAGCACCAAACATATTCTACCCTGCGCCTTCCTTCCTATACTCTACACTGCTCCTAAAGTCAGGCAATGACACACCCACTGGGTTTCAGTGGGCAGGGGTTTTGACAGAAACTATTATAACACTCTTGAAGTCAATGGAGCTCTAAGAGTCTATGCTGTTTCTTTAAGATGCTATGTGTTATTTGTTTACTAAAAAAAATTCTAGTTGGAAAAGAAATAATCTGATGAAATATATCTGAGCTTCTCCACCCTAATACCCCAAGATTTTTCCATCAAGAAACCAAAACTCTTCATTGATCCTGAATCCTTATCTAGCTACTTCCCACCTCTTTCTTTTCATTCATACTCCAAAGCCTCAAAAGACAGTGTATGTCATCATTTTTCAAAGCATCCAAAGAATACTAGTTTCAAGGTATCAAAAAGCAATTTTATGGTAAATGCATTTGGCAATTTTAATTATTACTAATAGCTAGTATTTGCTGATGGCTTACTACAAATCAGGCACTATGCCAGGAGCTTTCAAAACATTATCTTATTTATTTTATTTGGGCATTTACTCATTCAACAAATGTTTATTGAGTTCCTACTATGTGCCAGTCACTGTAGTACATGGTATGAATATAACAAAATACTAGCACCACAAAAACAGAATTCCTACATTCAAAAGGCTCACACTTTAGTGGGAAGACAGGTATTGATCAAAGAATCACAAACAAATGTAAATTTGCAGTGTTTCTTAATGCTATAAAGGAGAGATACACAATAGTATAAGAGAATGTAACCAGGATGTTGACTTAAAAAATTATCAAGCCCTTCCCAAGAAATTTGAAATTGGGCTGGAATTGGAATAATGAATAGGGTATATCGATTATTATTGTATAATTATTAAACCTATATGATTTATGTACAATACACACAAATATATATACACACACATATATTAAGTATATGTACTTATATATACTATATATTTGATGGTGAACGGAAATCAGTCAGATATTATACAATAACTGACATGATTAGATTTGCATGTTAGGAAGATCATCTTGAAAATGATGAGGAGAAGAGGTGAGAGAATGACAAGTTTGGAGAGAGGTTCCGGCAACAAACTGAAAAGTTATGACTAAGGTCTGAGCCAGAGCAATGACAGGGAGACTGAGGAGAGGGAAAACGGTCAGCGGCTGTGAGAGAGGGCAATTTGACAGGGATTTGGCCATCATTTGGGTGTAAGAAACAAGGGATGAAAAGGTTTAAGGAAGACTTAAGTTTTCTAACTTGGTCAACAGATTAAAATAGGTGACTTTTGAGTAGGATATAGGATATAAGAGGAGAATTGAGTTTTGTGGGGAAAAGGACAAATTCACTTTTGAGTATAAGGTACTGGTTAGTCCTTTAGATTAAGATTATTCAATTTAAACAGTATTGTCATTTTAGGCCAGATCATGCTTTGCTGGAAGCAGTCCTCCTGTCCATTGTAGAATGTGTAATTTAGTAGCATCCCTAGCCTGACCTGCTAGTTGCCAGGACTACGATATCCCCACTTCTGAAAATTAGAAATGTCTCCAGACATTGCCAAATGTTCCTTGGGGGACAAAACTACTCCTGGTTGAGAATCATGAATTCAGACTGTGATTGCTCCCAGAGTTTTAACTGCCGTGCATATGCTAATGTACTCATATGTGAATCTCAACCCACGCCTTCTCTTGAGCGCTAAGCTCACATCATGAACAGCTCACTAGACATTGCCAGATCGGCTGGACAGAATGAGGGCCCAAATTCATTCCAGGATGATATTTGCATTCCATCTGCACAAATTCTATTCAGAATCCCATTGCCAGGTCTTTAAAATGCATGAAGGGCACAAACTGTTGTTAAATTCTTATATGTATGGAGAATTTTCTTTAAGAAAAATAAAAATAAAAAACATTTGACTTTATTTTGGAGGCTCTATTTTTATTCCCCTCGGAGTAATGGCTTCTTTGTAGCTAAGTGGGTAGATCTTTTAGGACCTTAGGGAAATCTAAGAATTAAACAACAGACTTTCCAATTACCTAAAATTGGTCAAATTGGGTTGTCCTAAATTCATAGGTTTAAATGTGTCAAGGAGAATTCATTCCTGCACATTCTCTGGGTGTAGGAATAACGCTCATGTTCTTCCCTTTTGTTTTATTATTTTCCCCAATAACAAAATGGATATATGTTTGTAGTAGAACTATTTTGAAACATAAAAAGATAAACACAAATTTATTATTCGTGAACTGATCACTTAGATGTAACCTAGATTACATATCCTTATTTTACATTTTCTAAAAATTTGAATCATGTCAGATATATAGTTTTGTTTCCTAGCTATCTAAACATTGTATTGTGAAGATTTTATGACTGTAATATAATTTAGTTAGTTGTCCCTATTGAACAATTAGTTTTCAGTATTTAAGTATAAATAATACTGCGCAAAACACCCTTGGACCAAATCTTTGTGATAGTATTTCCTAAAGCAAGAATTCTAGAGCGGTGGAAGCTCTTTCTAGGTCCCTGATGGATGTCATATTGCAACCCAGAAAAACTACATCCCTTTACACAGCCACCTGGAAGGTGTAAATGGGCCTCTTACCCTAGTCTCACCTTAATTATCAAGGCTTTTAAAAATATCTTTACCTATCTGATGTGCACAGCATTTTTTTTTTACCTTAAGTTGGGCAATAGACTTGTGCTATTAGTTGTTGTCCAAGAAGCACAATGTCATTGTTACAGTTGGAAGGAGAAGGATTCAGGCTGATCTGCTGCTGGAGCACCCAGGCGGGGTCCGGTGGGGAGCATTGTGTGGTGGGCTTACACTCCACCACTTGTTTATACGCAGTTGCTGCCTCCTTCAACTACCCCTGCCTTCGGGGCATCCAGCATCATTATGCTTTTATTCCCTATCAAATTTTGCTCTCCAAGGATTTGACAGATATTAGGTATGGCCAAATTTCTTAACCATAGATGTGCACTTTGGTTTTGTTTCTTTTACTCACCAAGCGATGTTTTTTCTCCCATACAGGGTCTCACAGGTCTTGGAGTAATAGGAGGAAACCTCTGTCCTGAAAGAATGGGCTAGTCTTGAGAGAGTGAGATCAATGTTTGTGTGTTAATTATGTTAATTTTCTGTTTCTGCTACTAGACCCACCATGTGTCAAAACAAAAGGAGGGAGTAGGTAAGTCTGCCTCTGGTGGCAGACAAAGCTGGACATGAGGGCTTCTGTTTGTTTTGTTGAGTTGTTTCTTGGGTTTGTGTGTGGGCACAACGATGTAAGATATTTTTTCTTTTTTCCACCTTCTCTTTCTCCTTTCCTTCCTTTCTTTTTCAAATTACAAAATTAACATGCACTTATTTGAACCGGCATTTGTCGGAACAAGCATGTGTTGTTTTTGTCATTTAAAATAATATCAAAAGAAACAAAAAATTTTCTTTTATCCTATCATCCAGCCCTCTGAGTTAATCATGCTAACAGACTGATATGTGATCTTCCCCACCAATCACAGCTGAACTCATACATGTACCAACATGAGCTTGGGAGGACTGTTCACTTCTTTTCTTTTTATTATTATGCCTATTATTATGTCTATCACTATGCATATTACTCTGAAGCTTGCTTTGTTAATATCATGTACATCATTTCAAGTCAATGCACGTAGACTAACTTATTCCACCTCCCTTTAAAAATAGCTTTTAACTGAATAAAGAAAGAGGTACACATGGTATACACTTTCAAAGGTACAAATCTATACAGTGAAATGTTCATCTGCCTCCCACCCCAGACCCTCACTCTTCTTCCCCAGAGGCAATAACAGTATATAATAACAGGACTTTAAGAAAACACTATATTTATGATTATGGTTTTATTATAAGGATACAAATAAAGAAGAGCCAAATGAAAAGCCACAAATGAAAAGATCTCACCTGGGAGGGTCACACATGGAGATTCTGTGCCCTCACTCCCTGGAACCAGGGTGAATCACCCTCCCAACCCATCAATGTCCTCACTGTTGAAAAACTCCCTGAGCTTTGAAGTCCAGAGTATTTATTGAAGTTTTGGCTGTGTAATTGAGCTAACTCTCTAACCCCACCCCTCTACAGAGGTCAGGAAGTTGGGTTGATATCATATGGTTCAAAGTCCCAACCCTCTAATCAAATAGTCTTTCTAGCATGACCAGCCCCCATCAAACTATAAGAGTCAACTCATTAGCATAAATTTAAGTGTGATCCAAGGAGTTCATTAATAACAAAGACACAGGGACCTGAGACAAAGACTAAATTCTTTACTATATGAAGGACTCCAAAGCAGAATTAGAAAACCACTGACTAACAGAGCAAACACTAAACTTTTAAATACAATACAACTGAAAAAGAGTATAAATTCCTTGAGGGCAGGGAACTGGTTTATTCGCTACTATTCTCTCAGTGAACAGTGAAATATGTAGCCCACAGTGGGCACTCAGTAACAGTATATAGAAGTTTCCTTAAACTCAACCATATGTTGTCTAGGACTTTTTCCCCTAGTTATTTCAAGCACTAATATGTATTTTTCCCTTCTCTATATCTAGTCTGTGAACTCCTGGAGGCCATAGGTCTTTGTATATTCTGGCTAAAGGTGTGATAAATGCCTATTAAGCAAATAAATCCTTCCTTATGAATAATCACAATGCATGATGCTCAAAGAATAATTTACTGCACTGTAGTTTAAAAGACAACAGATATCACACATGATTTTATTATAACACAAATAATTTAAATGGTAATTTTAGGTACTAATTTACAATTAAATTTTGGGATCTCTTGTTTAATTGAGAAGTCTATTAAAGGTTAGTGTGTGTGGAGCTCAATAGTTTAGAAAAAGGGTTAAGCATCATCTGTGTTCTAAGAGGCAATGTTTTTTCTTTTTCAGCTTGAGATACAATTAACAAATACAATTGTAAGATATTTAAAGTGCACATTGTAAGGTTGGTGGGTAATGAGGAAAGGTCACGTGAGGAACCAGACCTGGGAACTCTGGCTAGAACTGCCCACACCCATGCGCACCAAAAGAAACTTCCCAGGAGTCCTTTGGAAAAGAGTGACTGTCTGCCAGCCAGTGAGATGTCGCCACGTCATATCAACTCGCCTCCACCCTAGACAACCCTTTAAATACCTCCCATGAGGTTTTGTCCATGCGACTTCTCTGACCTCTGTCCCCGGGACCACAGAATATCATCCGGGAAGCACTGTACTCAATAAAGCTTTTGCTATTCCACACTTTGTGGCTATGCCCTTCCTTCTTCCTCGGCGGGGAAAAATACCTTACACACATTATGATGATTTAATATACATGTACGTTGTGAAAAGATTCTTCCCATCTAGTTAGTTTATATATCTGTGGTAGGTATTTAGACAGACATAAGCAGAACAAGGATGATAGGCCAGGCACAGAAAGTCACCAGGGGAGGCAAAACTGGGAAAACAGGGACCTCATCCCCAGGGTAACATTTCTTCCCCTAGCATATTACTGGTCATGTGGTTCAGAACCACCACTGACCTTTCCTTCCCTGGCATATGGCTAGTCATATAGTTTAAGCCCCCCACTCCCTTCAAGGAGGAACAAGAGGATCAGAGAATATCCTCATATGATTCCCATACAAGCATTTGCACAACTAGTCCCTTAAGTATTAAGCCCTCAGAACAATAAGGTTTGATACACATCAAATGATCTTGAAAGGAGAGCCTTGGGTCTGTTGACCAAGAGACAGTTTTGGTCATACAAAAGATAACATCTAGGTCTGAACTGTGTTTCAGCTGCAGGCCCAGAAAAGTAGCAAGGTCAGGTGAGGCTATACCACGGCTGACATCAGGATCAGTTGCATTGACTAATGACCCCATTCCCAGGTGCCAACCAATCAGTAGAGACCACGACCCTGAAAGCACACACCTGGAAAGCTGATGAATATTCCATTGGGACCCTCTCCTGAGACCTCCAGATGAGGACCCAGCAGCGTTCTCTGGAGTGAGACAGTGCCTTTCCCCATCCCCTTCCTCCAAGCATGTTTTCCTTGCCTCACTTTTTTCTCTATTCCAAAGGCTCTTTTTTTTTTTTTTTGCTTCATAACTTGTTTCCTGAGCCCATTTCTTTTATGGTTCACTTCTTCTACTTCTATGACTTTCTTATTTTTTTTTTTTTTGTATTTTTTCTGAAGTGAGAAGCAGGGGGCGGCAGACAGACAGACTCCCACATGCAATGGACCGGGATCTACCCAGCATGCCCACCAGGGAGTGATGCTCTGCCTATCTGGGCATTGCTCCATTGCAACCAGAGCCATTCTAGCGCCTGAGGCAGAGGAGCCATCCTCAGTGCTGGGCCAACTTTGCTCCCCTGGAGCCTTGGCTGCAGGAGGGGAAGATTGAGACAGAGAGGAGCAGAGGAAGGGTGAAGAAGCAGGTGGGCACTTCTCCTGTGTGCCCTGGCTAGGAATTGAACCTAGGACTTCCACACGCTGGGCCGACGCTCTACTACTGAGCCAACTGGCCAGGGCTCTATGAATTTCTAAATAAACTTTCCCTTATAGTTTGAGTGTTGGCTCTGAATTCTTTCTTAGCCAGAACTCAAGTACTGAGCTTGCTGAAACGAGGTCTGGTCTGACTCCACTGGTCTGACACCTGGGGCTGTTTTACTGCCAACATAGCTTTCAGCTCATATAGGTATATGTGTGTGTGTGTGTATGTATGTATGTATATATATGTATATACATATATATATATGTGTGTGTGTGTATAAATATATATATATGTTTCATTTTGGTGGGAACATTTAATTTCTACTCTCAACAAATTTTAATTATACAATACAGTTTTATCAACTATGGTCATCATATTATACATTAGATTTTCAGACTTTATTTACTCTATAACTGAAACTTTATACCCTTTTACCAACCTCTCCCTATTCCTTCCCCCACCCTCTAGTTCCTGACACCTACCTTTCTACTCCTAAGAGATAGTTTTTGAAGCCATTAGTAAATTTACACTTTATTACTAGATATATGTGCTAACATTTCTACCACTGCAGTGATGGGCAGTGTGGTTGGTGTGAAGTCATCTGAGATGATGAGGAACTACACCATTTTCCTCTCCCTTGCTTCCTACTCCAACTATAAATATAAATGACTGTTTATTTTATTTTTATTTTATTCATTTTTTTTTAGAGAGGAGACACAGAGTGAGAGAGAGAGAGAGAGAGAGAGAGAGAGAGAGAGAGAAAGGGGGGAGGAGCTGGAAGCTCAACTCCTATATGTGCCTTGACCAGACCGGTGCAGGGTTTTGAACTGGCGACCTCAGTGTTCCCAGGTTGACGCTTTATCCACTGGGCCACCACAGGTCAGGCAAAATGACTCTTTATTTTAACCATTTGGTTCTGAGAAATAGATTTCCTATCACATACCACCTACATCCATGCCTATTTCCTCTTTGCTACCTATTTTGATTGTCTTGCTCAAAACTAATGACTTCCTATTTCTTCTCTAGCTTCTATGTATTATATTGTCTTTTGAAAATTAGCACTAAATAGTACAAATTAGTTATCTACTATTTCAGGCATCATCTCTGACACCTGGGCCTGCAGTCATAAAGAGGTAATGCCAAAAAAATACAGTAAAAGTGACAAAAGTGGACAGAAAGTGACAAAAATCTAAGTATTAAAGAAACTAATAACAACCTCACACCCATTAGGAAGGCTGATATCTAACAAAGTAAACAGAAAATAACAAGTGTTGGTGAGGATCTGGAGAAATTAAAACCCTTGTACACTATTGGTGGGAATGTAAAATGGTGCAGTTGCTGGTGGGTTCCCCCAAAATTAAAAATAGAATTGTCATGTGATTCAGAAATTCTACTTCTGAGTATATACTCAAAAGAATTAAAAGCAGGGACTAGAAGATATATTTGGAAACCCATGTTCATTTGTAAACCCATATTCACAATAGTCAAAAGGTAAAAGCAACCAAGTATCTATCAATGAACAAAGGGAAAAGCAAAATATGGTGTATACATAAAGGGATATTTCTCAGCCTTAAAATGGAAGGAAATTCTGACACATGCTACAGCATAAAGGAACCTTGAGAAATAGTATGTGAAATGGAATAAGACAGTCACATCATGTGATGATTAATGCTATGTCTTAACTTGACTGTGCCTTGGGATATTCAGTTATTTGCCAAGCATTCTGATTGAGCCAGTGAGGGTGTTTCTAAATGAGATTAACATGTGAAATGGCAGATTGAGCTGATTGCCCACCTTGATATGGCTGGACCTCAGCCAATCTGTTGAATAGAAACAAAAGGCTGACCCTCCCGTAAGAGGGAACGTCTCCTGCCTGACTCTTTGAACAAGGACTTTGGCTTTTTCCTGCCTTTGGATTCAGAATAAAACATCAGCTCTTCCTGGTTGCAAGCTGCAAACTTTCAGAGTGGTACCATACCATCAGCTCTCCCACGTCTCCAGCCTGCTGACTGCAGAGCAGCCTCCATAATTGTGTGACCCAGTTCCTTATAATAAATCTCTTTCTATATATCTATATCTACATATAATCTATATCTATATCATCTATATCTATATCATCTATATCTATAATATGTTAGTTCTGTTTCTCTGGAGAACCCTCACTAATACATAAGAAGTACCTAGAATAGTCAAGTTCATAGAGACAGAAAGTAGAATTATGGCTGGCAGAGACCAGGAGCAGGGAGAAAGAGGAGTTAGAATTTAATGAGTAGAGGTTTTCAGTTTGACAAGATGAAAAGAGTTCTGTGGCTGGAGGGTGGTGATGGTTGCACAACAATGTGAATGCACGGAAGGTAATAATGTACACTTAAAATGGTTAAGATAGTAAGTTCTATGTGACATGCATTTTTGCCACAATTAAAAAATATATAGAAGTTTTAATAAGCCTTACCTATTAACCATACCAAAGTTAGCTGTGATGACAATGCCAAATGCAACAGTGTAACTGACCTTGTGTTATTACCAACCTCATTATCCATTGTTTGTGTTATGGAATCTGATGTTGGTGGGAGTAAGGGCAGTCCTCACCAGCCTTGCTAATTTTTTTATACTTATTAAGACTGTAGATAAAAGGAACATACCATTTATTCAAGAAATAATGAGCACTCCCTCTGCCAGGTACTTGGGAGACAATGCACAACCAGACAGTCCTCCTGAAGCTTACGGTCCAGGCAGGGAGACAATAAAAGGCAAGTAGAACTCATAGATTGCGATGGGGGCATTGCAGCAGAACAGAAGAGAGGGGGTCTCCTTAAATAGGGTGGGTAGGGAAGTTTCTCTGAGCAGTATCGTTTGTGATTGTGCTTCTCAGACCAAACTCAGTATTAGACGAATTGATGTAACAGGCATTATGTCAGAGACAAAGTTGGCTTTGGGAAAATGGGTTTACAGAATGGCGAAAAGTGTGAAGCAGGGACTCTCAGGGTGACTCTTCCCTGTTGCTGGTCTCTGCTGATACAGTACTGAAAGCAAGGATTAAAAGAGTTTGATGTAAATATTTCTTTAGCTAGAAATACATAGATCAATTAAAATTTTCCTGACTACGAGTTGAGTATAATGAAAATTATAGTGCTACAAGGATTGAGTTTTCAATGTTTTGGCAAGACCTCATCTTGAGTGGAAAGTTGTCCTTGGAAGAATGTACCCCCCATTACCAACTTTGAAGGCCAAGAGAAATACACGTGTGGCTATCTTGCTTCCAGCAAGAATTTTTCTCCTTTGTTTATAAGTTCGGAGCTTACTATAACTCACAGTGATAATCTACAGCCTACCACATTTCCATATATGTAGAGTAGCACTGGACAGTAATGACATGTCTCAGTTAATCAGCTCCTGAAAGGTTTCAGGGGGAAGAGCTGACATAAGTCAGAACTTTTGAAATTATGAGTGACAAAAAAGCTATCAAACTTACATGAAATAAATGTTTATTCACTCACAGATATCTAAAGCAGTAGTTCAGATTTAGCTAATTCAGGGTTCAAAATATATTGCCAGAACACTTTGCTTCCTTCTGTCATAATCATTTGTTACATATAGCTCTGGCTCAGCTGGGCTCTTCCTAAATTAGAGCAAAGATGGCCCTGGCAGTTCTTGACTTGCAAGGGTGCTCCAAGCACTACTGGTCTTAGTGAGGAAGAAACCCTGCACCAATAACAAGGTTTGATACTGTTCTCTGGTGCTGGATGAAGCTCTGAGTTTTACATCCACCCCTGTGCCTGGTAAGGTGAGATTACTTGATTGACAGCCTCATCAGGTTTAGGAGATGCCAAATGAAAGGGGGTTAATTTCAGTACAGGAAGTGGAAGGGGATATCTGGCAGGCAAATGGAGCAGAATATCTAGTAGAGAGAGAAGCCTAGAAATTGCTCTTTTGGGGGAGAAGAGATAGCAGACTGATGTGCCCCTTTTTACGTTTTGTCAATGTAATGAAAGCTTCTTTTTTTTTTTAATTTATTTTTTATTAACTTTAATGGGGTGACACCAATAAATCAGGGTACATATGTACAATGAAAACATCTCCAGATTATCTTATCATTCAATTGTGCTGCATACCCATTACCCAAAGTCAAATTGTCCTCTGTCACCTTCTATCTGGTTTTCCCTGTGCCCCTCCCCTTCTCCCTATCTCACCCTCCCCTCCCTCCCCCCATCCCGTAACCACCACATTCTTGTCCGTGTCTCATAGTCTCACTTTAATGTCCCACCTATGTATGAAATCATGCTGTTCTCAGTTTTTCTTTTTTTCTGATTTACTTATTTCACTCCGTATAATGTTATCAAGGTCCATCCATTTTGTTATAAATGATCCGATGTCATCATTTCTTATGGCTGAATATTGTTCCATAGTATATATATACCAAAGCTTTTTAATCCACTCGTCTTCTGACGGACACTTGGGCTGTTTCCAGCTCTTCGCTATTGTGAACAATGCTGCCACAAACATGGGGGCGCATTTCTTCTTTTCGAACAGTGTTATGGTGTTCTTAGGGTATATTCCTAAAAGTGGGATAGCTGGGTCAAAAGGCAGTTCGACTTTTAATTTTTTGAGGAATCTCCAAACTGTTTTCCACAGTGACTGCACCAGTCTGCATTCCCACCAGCAGTGCAGAAGGGTTCCCTTTTCTCCACATCCTCGCCAGCACTTGTTCTGTGTTGTTTTGCTGATGAGTGCCATTCTGACTGGTGTGAGGTGATATCTTATTGTGGTTTTAATTTGCATTTCTCTAATGATTAGTGATGTTGAGCATTTTATGAAAGCTTCTTATAACAGTAATCAAGACTTCTGACCTGACCAGGTGGTGGCGCAGTGAATAGAGCATCAAACTGGGACACCGAGGACCCATGCTGGAACCCCCAAGTTTGCAGGCTTGAGCACGGACGGACTCATCTGGTTTAAGCAAGGCTTTCCAGACTGAGCCCAAGGTTGCTGGCTTGAGGAAGGGGTCATTCAGTCTGCTTTAGCCCCCAGTCAAAACACATATGAGAAAGCAATCAATGAACAACTAAGGAGCTGCAACGAAGAATTGATGCTTCTCATCTCTCTCCCTTCCTGTCTGTCTGTCCCTATCTGTCCCTCTCTCTGTCTCTCTGTCTCTGACACACACACACACACACACACACACACACACACACACACACACAGCTTCTAGACTACCTCCTCATATTGAATTTGCATTTAATATCAACTTAAAATCCTTTTTATTATCGAGTTGCCTAATTTTTGAAGATCGGTTACGCAAATTGTTATCATTTCCTGAATACCTACCGTGTGATCTGCTAGATATTTTACAAACATTATTGAATCTTCACAATACCCTATTATGTGTTATTATTTCTATTTTACAGAGAGGCTAAGTAATTTGCTCAATGTCATACAACTAGAAGTGAAGTGTGATTGAAACCCAGATTTGCCTGGTTCCAAAGCCCATAGTCTTACTACTTCACATTTCTTCCTAGTTCAACCTATTTCCTCACAAAAATTTGAGAATTTGAGTTGTATAAGCATAGTGGAAGGAAAAAGCAATGTAAGTGTATTAGAAATGTACTGAAAAAGTGTTAATATTTTTAATATGGAGAGAGGTCATAAAAATCAGAGCATTTTTTCAAACAATGCACAAAGAATTATACAATTAGTAACAAAAATATAAATGACTTTTAAGTTTATGCATAAATGTTCATCCTCACTGGTAATCAAAGGGATAAAAATTGAAATAGCAACAAGCAATCAGGTTTGAGGTACCTAATAGACAATGATCTTTTTTCTTCCCTTCTTTGCTCCCTTCATTCCTCCTTCCTTTCCTCCTTCCTTTCCTCCTTCCCTTCAATTATGATACCCTGTGTGAGCAAAGGGTCAGGGAAGCAGACTCTCATACAAACCGAGGAGAGTAAATATTGGTACAATCCCTTTGTCTTCCCCAAATTTAGTTTTTTATTTAGCTTTTTTTTTTTATTTTGTTTTTATTTTATTCATTTTAGAGAGGAGACACAGAGTGAGAGAGAGAGAGAGAGAGAAAGAGAGAGAAAGGGGGGAGGAGCTGGAAGCATCAACTCCCATATGTGCCTTGACCAGACCAGTGCAGGGTTTTGAACTGGCGACCTCAGTGTTCCCAGGTCGACGCTTTATCCACTGCGCCACCACAGGTCAGGCCCCCAAATTTAGTTTTTTTAAGATTGATATGAGAAAAAAAAGCAATCCCCTGAATTCCCTCTTCCCATCAGTTCATTTCTCACAATTGTTTTAAACTTTTTTAAGCTGATTTTTGGTATTTATCCTAATATCTCGAACAACTTGCTTATATTGCTACTTCTTGAGTTTTCAGCTTTAGGCATTAGCTATTGACTTTCTACATTGGAAGGTGGGGATTTAGCTCTCATTCATTCCCTTGCCCTCACTAATCACTATCCTTGTATCTTGCTACTAGAGTTATGACATAATTTTGGCTAGCTTAATAGTCAATGTTACCTGACCAGGCAGTGGCGCAGTGGATAGAGCATCAGCCTGGGATGCAGACAACCCAGGTTCGAAACCCCAAGGACGCGGACTTGAGCATGGGTTCATCCATCTTGAGCATGGGGTTGCTGGTTTGAGCAAGGGGTCACTGGCTCAGCTGGAGTCCCTGGTCAAGGCTCATATGAGAAAGTAATCAATGAATAACTAAGGTGCCACAATGAAGAATTGATTCTTCTTATCTCTTTCCCTTCCTGTTTGTCTGTCCCTATCTGTCCCTCTTTCTGTGTCTCTTGCTTAAAAAAAAAAAAAGAGGCCTGACTTGTGGTGGTGCAGTGGATAAAGCGTTGACCTGGAATGCTGAGGTTGCTGGATCAAAATCCCAGGCTTCTTGGTCAAGGCACATATGGGAGTTGATGCTTCCTGCTCCTTCCCTTGTTCTCTCTATCTCTTTCCTCTTTCTCTCTCTCCAATAAAAATGAATAAATACAATCTAAAAAAAAGTCAATGTTTATATCACTATTACTATGTAAATGCCAGTTATAGTTGAGTCACATAATGTGTTATAAACCTTTCCTGTACATTCTCTTTTCCTTATAATTAATAATTATTCTTAGTTTGTTTAGTTTTTATGTATTCATAATTAATTCACTACACTCACACCCCTTAGTGTTTTCCATTTTCTTGACAATTCCTAGTGACCTTGATCTTTTTGAAGAAGTTTCTTTGTTTTTTTTAAAGATTTTATTTATTGATTTAATACAATAAACATTTTTTATTTACTTTTTTTTTACAGGGACAGAGAGAGTCAGAGAGGAATAGATAGGGACAGACAGACAGGAATGGAGAGACATGAGAAGCATCAATCATTAGTTTTTCATTGCCATTGTGACACTTTAGTTGTTTATTGATGGCTTTCTCACATGTGCCTTGACCGCAGGCCTTCAGCAGACCAAGCCACCCCTGCTGGAGCCAGCAACCTTGGGTCCAAGCTGATGAGCTTTTGCTCAAGCCAGATGGGCCCGCTCTCAAGCTGGTGAGCTCGGGGTCTCGAACCTGGGTCTTCTGCATCCCAGTCTGATGCTCTATCCAGTGCGTCGCCGCCTGGTCAGGCTATTTATTGATTTTAGAGAGAGGAGAGATAAAGAGAGAAAGTGGGGGGGGGGGAGCGGGAGACACCAATCTGTTGTAGTTACTTCCTGTATATGCCTTGAACGGGCAGGCCCAGGGATTCAAATGGGCGACCTCAGCATTCCAGGTCAATGTTCTATACTGCGCCACCACAGGTCAGGCTAGAAGTAGTCTCTTGAACCCTCAGACCTGATCCTATGGACACAGGAGGCCTTTTGGCCTGCTGCACAGCAGTCTCCTTGCATTGCTCTTCACCATCTTTTGGAGATTCTTTTCCTTTCTTCTTGTAGCACCTCAACTTCCCAAGGTCCTATGTCTTTCTCTTTTTTGGCTTACTCCCCCTCTTCCTGAAAGAGGTGCATGGAAAACAAATTGTTTTTGGGATTTTGCATGTCTGAAGATATCTGTTTTTTACTTTCAACTCTTAATTGACAATTTGGCTTGGAATATAATTCTTGGAAATGATTTTCTTTCAGAATTTTGAAGACATTGGTTCATTGTGTTCTGGCTTCCACTATTGAGATAGCAAGGGCAAATTTCTTCCTGGGGACAAATATAATGTATAGCAAATATATGGAACTTCTTGCTATAATGTGCTCCTGAATAAAAAATACACAACAAGAAGTACCATTTATGCATTCAATATTCAAAAATGTAGATATTGTATGTCAGTGCAAAAGTAAAATGAAAAGTATCTTATTGGCATCATTATTGTCTGGAAGAAGATGCACCTGGAGTTATAGAATCTTCTTTCTGTTCCCCTTTAGCTGTGACCTTGGAAGTCCAATGTCATTCTGATTATGAATTTTTACATAAAGCCTGATTTTCTCTCTGGAAGCAACAGATTCTTTGTCCCCAGTTTAGTGAAATTTCATAAGCAGTTTCCTTAGGCTGAGTCACTTTTAATCTGAACATATTCTTCCTTCATTTCTGTAAAATTTTCTTGAATTTTGACAATTCAATGATTTCTTTCCCTGTTCATTTTTTTCTCTCCCTCAGAAATTCCCAAACTCTAAAATTTGTATGTTTGATCTCTTGGACTGATTCTCTAAATTGTAAATCTTTTTCTTTTCTTAGTCTTTTACGTTCTTCTTTGTGGAAGACTTATTTAACTTTCTCTTTCAATCCTACTCTCAAGAGCATTTTATTTCTGCTATGATAATGTCTTTACACACCGCTAACTTTCATCTTTGTTGATTGTCTTATCTTTGTTTTATACTTCAGTAATTTTTATATCTTTATTATTCCCTCTTTCAACTTTCTTGGGGGTTAATCTATTACTTTTTTTATACTTAAGTTGAAAATTTTGCCTATTAGTTTTTAGCCTCTAAGCACAGAATGGCTTTAGCTCCACATATGAGATTTAATAGAAGGCATTTTCATTATTGTTTATTTCCTAGTGTTTCTCAATTTTATTTTCTTCTTTGATCCATAAACATGTAAATGCATATCTATTTTTAAAAATTGGCATAAAATTTTATTTTATTTAATTGTATTAATATCAGAAATTGTTTTCTTTATTCTTTGATTTTTGTTGAAACTTGCTTTGTGTCTTTTAATATAACTCATTTCCTTTTGTCTTTACAAATAATATACAACTGATGCTTGCTGATTTTTTTGTGTTCCTCGACTAAAGTTTGTAATGGTGCTATTGAAATTCCCTATATATTTACTAATTTCATTTTAAATTAAAATGATTGGCTTATATTTGTTTTTAATAACAAGCAAATACTGTGTATCCATGCCTCCTACCCATTTGAGTTTCAGGTAGAAGTTACTAATTCTTAGAGGGAAAGCAATAATTCTACTTAGAATCAATCAGACAGACATGATTTCTTGCTGCTACTTCTGCAAATTTTTTTCGCATCTACCACGTAGCTAACTGTGTAGCCCTTTGTCCATCCTGGCTGTATGCTGGGGTCTTTGACCTCCTTGCTTCCCTGCTGGTATCATATGTACCAGAGGGAATAGAAGTAGATGTCTCCAAGGCACCGGTCACCTTCAATGTTTCCTTACCTTCCCTAAAACCAGGAATAAAGCTCTTCTTTCAGCTTCATTCCTGGTTTTAGAGAATTTTTCTTACTTTCATATAAGATTGAAAATTCATTTTAAATGATATTTAAAAATATTTTATGCGGCATTGTTTGGTTGTGGGAGGGATTCTGATACTGAATCTTATTTCTCTCATGCTCCTTTCCTCCCTCCTTCAACTGGTCATGTTCCTGATTGTTCTTAACCTCATGAAGGCTATCTACTCTTGTATTCTTGTTAAGCATAGCAAGCAGCATCCCGCCCCACCTCCATCACTAGTAAAATTTTTTCTAGCGGTTTACATAACTTCTGAATAGACAGGATGTTATTCTATGTTTTGTTCCACAGTATTTTTAAAAGTTTCCATTTCTCCCCTTATTACTTATTCTTCATTATAGAATAATCCATTCTGACCTGGTGTTTGCCAGCAGACAAACTGGTCAAATTGGCTTTGGCTCTATTTTCTATCCACTCCTGTGCTGGTCAAATCTCCTTCACAGATCTTCAAGTCTAGCAGGCTTTTGGCTCTGCAGTCTCTCTGGGATGTGCCCACATAAAAGACGGGATATTTTCGTGTCCTAGCACTCTCAGGACTTTCATGTATGCTGGAGAGATGGAATTCGAGAAAAACTACAGTTTCAACTTTTCTCTGGTCCACTTTTCTGCCTATATCTTCATATCTTCATCTAAAAACATTTCATGATGTAAAGGGGCCCTCATATGTTCTCTTCTTTTCTCTTTCCTCGAATTCCCTGATCAGTTTTATTTTATATTGGTTGCTTGTGAACGAGGGGAGAGTACTTAAGAAATTGTTTTACAAGAAGTGCTGAAGAAGATGAAGAAGTGACACAGCCTTAGCAGCAAAACAGAACAAAATAGACAACTGTTGGCCCTGGCCAGGTGGGTCAGTGGATAAAGTGTAGTCCTGGCACACTGAGAAGAAGCAATCAGTGACAGCACAACTAAATGGAACAACTAAGTGGAACAAGGTGTTGATGCTTCTCTCTATCATATCAATGGAAAAATTTAAAAAGAGAAACTATTCTCTAGTTTTATGACTAAAATATGTGGCATATAGTTGATCTCTTATAGGTATTGCTAAAAAGGCATATTCTTGGGCCCTTTCCAGCCTCTTAAATTAGACTCTATGTGTGTGTGTATGTGTGTGTGTGTGTGTGTGTGTATGTGTGTGTGTGTGTGTGGTGTAGCCTGAGAATCTCCATTTTAAAAACTTCTCCAAGTGATCAGCATGCACACTAAGTCTGGGAACTACTGGTATGGACCTGTGATTACTCAGCAGGGTGGACAGTAAGGAGGGATGAAGCTACGACCTTCTTGTAATTGGATACAGCATGATTGGATTAGTAATCATATTTCCATCCAGTTACATTAGTGTACTGGGTAAAAAATATTCCTCCTAGACTTTGGAAAAATCTTAATACTCAATACCAGTTTTTGGTAGTGTGATTTCTTTTCCTTTATTTTTTAATTTATTTTGTTGACATGGTTTCAAGGGTCCCACTTTCAATATAACACCATCTGCACACTATATCATGCCTCCTTGGTATGTGATTTAATATATATGTGTGTGTATATATATATATAAAACTAATTATTTTATTAAGAATTTGAGAGAAGTTATGTAGAGGCTGTGATGGATGTCTGTTAAAACCAAATGCCTCTTCTTTGTCTTTCATATATTGCTAAGATCAGTTCTTTCCCATTCATCAACAGAAGTTCACTGTTTAAGCAAGAGACTATTTTTACTGCTACATAGCTAGAACTTGGTGCTTCCAATCTTCCTTACTCAATCCATAGTTCATGTCACTGCCTTAAAAATGATCAAAATGTCTGGTGGTTAACCCATTTGCCTTTAAGATGAAGTCCCAACTTCTTCCAGCTATTCAAGAGTTTTCACTCTATTGTGTGTGTGTGAGTGTGTGTGTGTGTCAGAGACAGAGAGAGTCAGAGAAAGGGACAGATAGGAACAGACAGGAAGGGAGAGAGATGAGAAGCATCAATTCTTCGTTGTGGCACTGTAGTTGTTCATTGATTGCTTTCTCATATGTGTTTTGACTGGGAGACTACAGCAAACAAATGACACCTTGCTCAAGCTAGCAACCTTGGACTCAAGTTGTTGAGCCTTGCTCAAACCAGATGAGCCTACACTGAAGCTGGCGACCTTAGGGTTTCGAACCTGGGTCCCCTGGGTCCCAGTCTGACTCACTATCCACTCACCACCACCTGGTCAGGCTTCACTCTATTCTTCACTGCCATCTTTTCCTCCCTCTCTGACAACACTTTCTCCCACTCCCCAAAGATTACACCCCTCTCACCTGGCTGGTCTCACTGTCCTTATAAACTAACCATGCTTGTCAGGACTCTAAGCCTCTGCTGATGTCTACATACTTCGTCTTTGTTCATCCACATCTAAACTAGCAAAGTAAAGCTCTGCTATCTTTTTTCTGTCTCAAATTTTTCCTTCAAGTTGCAGATTTGCCATTCTAAAAAAACTTCACCATTTCCCCATTTTTTGGAGATTAATGAAATGTGCAAAATCTTACTCCATGCAAACAACATGGTTTCATTTTTTTTTTCTCCAGTTTTATCTCTACTAACTGCTTTATGTACTTGACCTCCAGGCACAGTGGACCTCTCTCTTGTTCTCTGTCTTGTCAGGTATTTTCAGCTCTTGGATCTTTGCATATGCTTTTCCCTTTGCCATATATGACTTGCCCTTTTCTCAGCCTGACAAACTCATCTCCTTCAAGAATTATATATTGCAAACATTACCTTCCCTGTGGAACTTCAGTGGCCTCTCCCAGGTGAAGTGTTCATCTTCAGGGTATCTTGAATCTAAATATCCTAAACATATGTCTCATTGTACTGTAATTTAAAAAACTTCCCATAATTTAATTTTAGAACAAAATAACCTCCCGCCCCCCTCCCCCCACACATACACGCAGAATGCACAACTTTCCAATGTCAAATGTGGGAAGGAAAGGCTTGAGGTCCTTGTATCCTGCCTTAGGCCGGAATACAGGACAGAAAAATACCAGAAGACATCAGCAGAAAAAAACAGGTGGGCTGGAACCATTCAAGGCTGCTGCAGGAGCCACGGGGATACTCTGCAGAGGGTACAAGGTCTGCAGGCAAAAATTCCTAGTCTGTTTCTTTCATGCAAGTAGCACCCTCATCACCCTCAAGGAGGGGATCTCATCAGGAACAGCGGCACTGGGTTCTTCTGCTGTTACTTCATGTTCATCAGTGCCTGGGCTAGCTTGATCATGCAGTAGATGCGATTGAAGTGGGTCTGGGGATCCGCAAGTGAGAAGCCAGCAGAGATCAGCACAGTTTCAAACAGTAGCACCACAGGCCCTTAACAGCCTGGTCTTTCTTGTCAGTTCTTGTCTTCTACCACAGAGTCTCCACCACGGGGTGGTTGTGGTTGATCTCTAGGTGCTTTTTGTCCATCATGTAGCTCATTGTACAGTTGTCCAAAAGTGCCTGAACTTTCATGATACACTCCATGTTAACTGTCTAGCTGTAGGTGCTGGTGACAATGCACCAGGGTGAAGACACAAGCCTTGGAGATAGTCACATTCTCAGCCTTCTTATCAGAAATTTCTCAAACTTGACCTTGCTCTTGTCCATTTTCTTCTTCTCCTCTTCAGCCTCAGGTAGTTCCAGGTCCTTCTTGGTAACTGAGACCAGGCTCTTCTCATCAAACACCTTGAGCTGCTGCACGCTGTACTCATCAATAGGCTCCATCATAAATACTACCTCTATGACCTGCTTCTGTACTTGCTCCACAAAAGCAGAGTTTGGCAATATGCTCTTTTCTCTCACCAGTGATGTAATACATGGACTTCCAGGTTTCCTTCATGTGAGAGACATGTTATAAAAGAAAAGTCATTTCATCTCCAGATGAAATGGGAGGTATAACAGCGCAGAAGCTCAGAAATGCATCACTTATCAGTCTCATACAGTCCTCATGGATTCCAAGCTTTAGGTTTTTAGAGAATGCCTTGTAGAACTTCTTATAGCTCTCCTTGTATTCCACCAGCTGAGAGAGGAGCACAAGGCACATCTTAACAATGCTTTTGCAAATGATCATCAAGAATTTGGTCTGCTGGAGCATTTCTCAGATGTTCAGCGGCAGATCCACAGTGCCAAGCACGCCACAGATGAAGTTGAGATACTCTGGTATCAACTCATCACAGGTATCCATTATGAACACATGGTGGACATGGAGTTTGAAGGTGGTGTTCTTCTTGTTTTCAAAGAGGTCAAAAGGTACCCAGGGGGATGAAGTGCAATGTTGTAAATTCCAACTGACCTATGAAGAAGTGCTTTACTGCCAAGTGATCATGCCAGTCATTGGTAAGTCTCTTGTAGAGCTTGCCATATTTTTCCTGGTGAAGTCATCAGGGTTTCAAATCTAAATTGGATTGGCCTTCTTCAGTTCTTTCAGATCAATATATTTATTTTTAATCTTCATCTTCTCTTACTTATCCTTAGCACTATCATTCTCCTCCTCTGAGCCCATGTCTTTGATCTTGGGCTTCTCCTCATCATTTTTATCTTTCTCTTCTTTCTTACCTTTCTCTTCCTCTCCTTAATCACCACTGATTTCTTTCTCTCATTAACTCTCCAAGCAAAAGGTGATGGGATAACCTATGAACAGTGAGTGCTTCTCACCACTTCTTTGACCTACTTCTCCTCAAAGTACTCTCTGTCTGGTCTTCCTTAAGATAGAGGATCAGTTTGGTACCTCGGTCGATGGGCTCACTGTGGTCAGCTTGTACAGTGAAGGAAACCCCAGAAGAACATTTCCAGGCATTCTGTTCATCATCATGGTGCTTTGTGATGACAATCACTTCCTTTGCCATCAGGTAGTCAGAATAAAAGCCAACACAAATTGTCTTATCATGGAGATGTCTGCGCCAGCCTGCGAGCCTCCAAGTTTGCCTTAGTAACAAACTTGATAATGGTTCTCAGATTTATTTTGAGATCAGCTTTGATCATGCCAATGCCTGTGTCCACCTGAGTCAGAGTGAGGTCCTGGGAATTAATAATCTCAATTTTCAGCTCTTTACCACTGTCCAACTTGGAATGGTCAGTCAGGTTTTCATATAATATCTTGTTGAAGGAATCAAAAACATTACTGATCAACTTCTGTAAGAAAATGTCCTTGTTGGAATAGAAGGTAATGATGATGAGAGGCATGAATTGGGCAAACTCCGCCTTGAAGATGAAAGTCCCCACCTTCTCCTCTCCATGGTGCATTTCCTCAGGCACCTTGAAGGTGAAGAGATGCAAGTACCAGAGAGCAGGGTGAACAGAGGCCATGTCCAGTTCAGGCACCACAAGAAAAATGTGTGGGAGTGACTGAAGAGGGATATATTGTAATTTTTTATTTGTATATTTGTTTTATGTACTTGATGTGAACCCATTGCTACATAGTACATAGTCGGTTACTGGTTATACAAGAGTTGCTCAATAAATGTTGAATGGTTGAATGCTGTAACTTGTATTAAGCTTTCAATTCTCTTAACTCCAAGAGCTCTTAGTGCTTACATTAGTCATTTTACTAAATTATTTGAGATTGTTCATCTACTAAACCGTGTGTACTGGATTCCAATAAATTAAATGGAGATGCCCAAATCAAGGTACTTAACTCTTCCAGCTCCAGTTTATTTATCTGTAAAATGGAGGATAATAATAGTACCTCAATCAAAGGTACTGCATTAAAGTGATTAGCATAATGCTTGGCTCATAGTATATACTCAGAGTAGTAAGCGTTTCACAAACTGTTATATCTTACAGTCATGTCATTTCCCCCAGCACTCTCATAGGGTTGTTGTGATGATTATGAGAACAAATATGTAAAACCGTATTGCAATGTACTACACAAATGTTTACCTTTATTATCACAGTCTCCCCAACTGGGTTAGAAACCTGTTTCAGGCTTCACCCCTTAAGTCCTCAGCAAGATGCAAAAAGCTTTCTCCAGCTCAGCTTTTCTTTTGTAGCCTCCCATCACTTTCTTCTCAGTGTACGACAAGGTTAAGCCTGTGGTAGGTGTTCAATGCAGATTTAAGAATAGCAACAACTCAGGAATTAACAAGTCCTCTAGCTAAAGGTGCAGTTTCTTCTTTTTGACGCTTGTTTTGTGCAACTTGATTTTAGCATTTGCCTTGGTCAATTTACTGGTGACATTTTGGAGCTTCAGTATAGTTATATTAGGCTGCTTGCTTTGCAGTAGGACCACTTCCTCTGTTGGTATGTATGAAAGGGAGGCAGCCTTAGCCAGTGTCCTACTTTTTTCTCCTTCTAAATACATAAGTTCCGTTTATATAACTCTTGCACTGCAGAATGACTAAAAAATTGCTTAATTTGTGTCCCTTCTGACATTTTGCCAATTCTATATATCACTAAGATATGAGTTTTCTATTTAAAATTTAGAAAAACAGAAAAAAAAAATAAGGCGCAAGGCTTTCAAATACTGTATGGAAACACTGGTGTGGTTACAATGAATCAAGATGGGTGAAACTTCGGCAATCTTGTGAATACATACTCAATTTCAGGAAAGGATCTGAACAGTATACGGGGCAAACACACTATGAGAAGACTGGTTTATGAACCAACAAACGAAGACTCAGCCCAAACATCTGGAGTCACACCATCACACGCTCCTAAAACCCTTAGGCATTTCCTAACTCTTGAGAGCCTGCCGGACCGCAGGGGAACTGGGGCAGCCGGCCTGGAACCCCCGGGCAAAGCTGGGCGAGGATGAAGCGCGCGGGAGCCGAGGGCCTGCAGCTCCGCGGCCGGAGCCCCCAAGCGGCCGCTGGCCGGCCCGGTGCTCCGGAGCACAGCTCTGCGGCCCGCCCCCGGCAGCAACCCCCGCCCGCGCGGCCCGGGACGGCCGAGCCGGCACAGCCGGCCGTGCCGGGGGAAGGAGTTTCCGGCGGACCCAGCGCGGAGCAGTTTCCTGTCCCCCTGGCCGCACCGCCCCACGCTGCCGGCCCGGGACGCGCTCGGCCCGGAGTCCCTGACCACTGGCCGCGGCACCCCGGTTCCATGCAGTCCCGGCTCCTGCTCCTTGGGACGCCCGGCGGCCCCGGCGGGCCGGCCGCGCGGCGTGTGCGTCTGCTCCTGCGGCAGGTGGTGCGGGGCCGGCCGGGCGGCGACGGGCGGCGGTCGGAGGTCAGACTGCTGCACGCCGGGGCGGGGGCCGAGACAGGTAACCCCGGGGCGCCCCTGCGGCCGCGCGGCCCCCGCGCGCCCCGCTCACCCTGCCCGCTGCTTCGTTGCACTTGGGAAGGAGCGCTGCGCCGGGAGCCCCGAGGTGGAGGTTCTAGTAGTCTCCTCCCTGCCGCTTAGTGCTCTGTGATGCAGGGTCAAGAGTTTGCACTCTCCGGGCCTCATTCAGTAGCCTGAGGGTTTTGACGACTTGGAATAGTGTTTTCTTCTTCCCCCACTGCTACTGTCACCTTCAAATTCTGACATGATTACAGCACACGCAGAGGTTAATGCAGCAGCCATCAGAAGCAGTTGAAAGTCAAACTTGACCTTGCCCTCCGAATCACAAGGGCCTGGAGGCCGATTTGTGCCCTGTTCCAGCCAGGGCTAGTGGTGATTTAGAAATGTACATTACCGTTAAAGAACCCGTGGTTCACGGTGTTTTAAATGTATCCATGAGCCTTTCTAAATTGTACAGGAGTTTTCCTTCTTACAGGTTCACATTTTCTTAGAGTTGAAATTTTCAACTTAATTTAGTTAAAACCCCAGACACTACAGTTGGGGTCACTGAGAACCAGAGCGATAAGTGACTAGCTGGAGATCACACAGCTAAACTAGTAGCTACATTAGACTCACATTCTATGATTTCTAAACTCAGTATTTTTTGGCTTTTCCCTGAACTGGATTTAGGAATCTCTGTGTGGTTAAAGGAAAAGGGATGTATATTGTTGATGCTTTTGATTGGCAAAGTGATTCTAGGCAAGGTTTTGTCAATATTACTGTTGCTTAGAAAATGGAGGTGAACTATGAAATTGTATGTTTTGTTGTTCCTCTTGTTTTCTGTGCTCCAAATAGTTCTCAGTGCGAGGAAATGTGGGAGTTTTAAGTCCCATACATTTTATTCCATTCACTGGACAAGTTCTTTTTCTTTCTTTTAAAAAATTTTTGATTTTTTGTGTTGACATGGTTTCAAGTGCCCCACTCAATAACTGAACAGATTTTTTTTTCCTGAATGGAAGTGTCATGTCAAATTTTGCCTCTTACCAATTATTGTGATTTCTAGGGTATTTGTTTATTCCTTTGTTATATGTTCTTTGAATTTTGTTTGTTTGTTTCTCCTTTGACCTAGAAGTTAAAGGTCAAGGATGGAAGTGTAGCATAATCTGTAATTTAGATTGTGGAGTTAGTCTGGGTTGCAGTTCATTTGAGTAGGTTTTTGAGGGTAGGTCACTTCATTTTGTGTCACAGTTTTCTTAACTGTAAAATGAGGATAAGGCGAGTATACCTGATAGACTTGTGAGGCTTTAATTAGTTAATACAGTCCTGGCACATATTAACGTTAATAAAAGTTAACTTTGTTATTCTTAGTATATGTATTTGCAGCTCTGTGAGAGTCTCTTCTCTTGGCTTTAGAAGAACTGAAATCAGTTTCTTTTAGGTTGAGAACTGTCAGAACTATCTGGGTAGGCAGATGGAAGAGAGTCAATTCATGTGAACTTCCTAAAAAGAAAAAATGTTCTTTGTTGTAAATGTCCTCAAAATTTGTATTATGCCCAGCACATCAAAGTGCAAACTTTGCTTCAAATGTGAGAGCCGTGGAAACATGATAGATTACATACTAACTTAAACTCAGTTATTGACTTGGTCAGACTCCACAAGGAGTAGGTATGATGACTGTGGATAAATGCAGCTGGGAACTCACCAGAAATCTGGACTCAAGTAAGAACAGCTCTGAGCCAGGTAAATAGGAGGCCAACTCTTGGCTACCCTGGGCCATGACATTGGTCAACAAGGTTGGAGAGTCCCATTTTAAATCAGAAGTCATACACAGACAAATGTAAAATCACAAATAGCAAGAGGCCTTAATGAATTGCAGTTGTTTAGGTTAGAAAAGTGCTCTTAGCAGCACTCACACACGTAACTGGTAACTCATCATCTCCTATCTGCATATAATTGATCCTTCTTTCTAATATATATTTTGGAAAAAGGGCAATAAGGTACATAAAACAAGAGATGCAAGTTATGTCCTGTTACTATTTTGCCTGGACTGTATGGATATCTTATTTTTGTGTTCTTTTTTGTGTTTATCAACACCTTGTATCTAATAAGCATTGAGTGGCTTATTATGTTAAAGTTCATGCACAGAAGGAGCAGGAGAGGCTAAGATTGCCTTGGTGGCTTTCAAGATAGGAGCTTCATAAAGTCTAGTAAGCTGAAGGAAAAGGGGATCATTTATTAAGAAAAAAAAAGGCCCTAAAAAAAAAAAAAAAGGCCCTGACCAGTTGGCTCAGTGCATAGTGCGTCAGCCCAGCGTATGGACCTCCCGGGTTCGATCTCTAGTCAGAGCACACTGTTTCTCTTTCCTTACTCTTCTCCATCTTCCCCTTCTGCAGCCAGTGGCTTGACTGGTTTGAGCATGGCCGGGGTGCTGAGAGTAGCTCAGTTGATGCTAAAAATAACTCAGTTGATTCCAGCATGGGCCCCAGACAGGATTGCCAGGTGGATCTGGGTTGGATGTATGTGGAGTCTTACTATTTCCCCTTCTCTCACTTAAAAAAGAAAATCCTCAAACCCACAGTTTTTTATCCCTTGTATTTCTTTACTTCATAGTAGTATTGAATTTTGGTTTTAGAAACAAGTAGGTTAACAAGGATGTTAGATACAATAGAAATGTTTTCATAGATGGAGCCTAGCAAGTTGATTGAGTAGCACTCTGATGTTAGTTAGGTTCAGATATACCATAGACCGAGTTCAAATGATAAACCTGGAAACATAACTTTATAAATCCATCGTGACATATGTAGTGCTGTCTTTTAACACCATTATTATTATAAGAATTCACTATTTTATCTTTATGACTTTTTTGTATGAAATACATTTTTAATAGAAATATAGAAATAGTTATTGTACAAGAAATCTATGTTCATTGTAAAAAAGCAAAAAATACAGAGAAATCCCTCCCACAAACTCATAATTGTCAACTTTTTGGTGTTAATCCTATCAGGTTTTATAATATATAATATTTTTTAAATATTATAGGCCCTGGCTGGTTGGCTCAGTGGTAGAGCATCAGCCCAGTGTGTGGAAGTCCCTGGTTAGATTCTGGGCCAGGGCACACAAGAGAAGCGCCCATCTCCGCCCTTCCTCCTCTCCTTTCTCTCTGTCTCTCTCTTCCCCTCCCACAGCCAAGGCTCCATTGGAGCAAAGTTGGCCCAGGTGCTGAGGATGGCTCCGTGGCCTCTGCCTCAGATGCTAGAATGGCTCCGGGTGCAGCGGAGCTAGACCCCCACATGGACCGAGCATTGCCCCACCCCCTTGCTTCTCACTTCGGAAAAAGCAAAATAAAAAAAAGAAAGAAAGAAAACTACTTATTAAAATTAATATTGTGATTACAATATTTGTTTTCAGAATAACCTCAGGGACAAAATGTCCTATATTCCTCTTTGAGCGTATATATTTGTGAAATAGGAATTGTTACATTTGTTCAGCCTGCCTTTACAAAAATATATTAGCTAGCAATCATTAGGTTTTAAGTGACAGATAAGTGCACAGAAAAACACACTAATTGGCTCTCAAAGGTGAGAGGTCCAACTGCTTCAGGCCAAGCTAGGTGCAGCATGTTCAATTATCTTCAGGGCTTGGGCTCTCTCTGCCTTTCCCCATGGGCTTCCTACTTTACACTTTCCATTTATTAGATTTACATTTTTTGTTCTTTTGGTTTAAATGTCTGGCAGGCTTTTTTGAAGTGGTGGCAGTGATAGCCTTATGAACAGCCCAAATTTGCATTTTCTTTACAATTCACAGGGTAAGAAGAGAGAACATCTGCAAGTTCTGACAAAAATCCAGGAGAGAACTCTTACTGGCCAAGTTCATGGGCCCATCTCTAAAACATTGTGGTCTGAGGGTAGAATATTCTTGTGAAGCTTGAGCAAGGAATGCACTTAATTCTGGGGGTTTAGGTGCAAGAGTAAAGGCTGGGCTGAGTGGTTTAAACTACTCCAATCAAATGGGATGTTCTCCACTAGGGAACCTATTTATTATTGAAAGACAGGACAAAGAATATTGGGCATGTAAAATAGAACAGCTCACTACTAAGATGACCTTAAAATCAAGTAAATAATGTCTAAAAGGGTTTGTACAAGATTAAGTGTTACATAAAAGATACTTTTTTTTTTTGTGAGAGAAAAAGAGAGAGACAGGAAGGGAGAGAGATGAGTAGCATCAACTTATAGTTGCAGCACTTTAGTTGTTCACTGATTGCTTCTCAATGTGCGTTGATGGGGGTGAGGGTGGGAGGGAGGTTTCAGCCAAGGCAGTGTGACTCCTTGCTCAAGCCAGTGACCTTGGGCTCAAGCCAGGGACCATGAAGTCATGTCTATGATCCCATGCTCAAGCAGTCAACCCTGTGCTCAAGCTGGTGAGCCTGCGCTCAAGCAAGCATCCTCGGATATTCGAACTTGGGACATCAGTGTCCCAGGTTGATGCTCTATTCATTGTGCCACCACCAGTCAGGCAAAAGATACTATTAATTACCTTGTGTATAGAAATTATTTTTCCATAAATCATTGGAAAATCTCTGTAAATTAGGATTATTGCATGTGATAAAATCAAGCCTTGCTACTTTAGATGTGGTTTTTATTTGGAAGGTTTTATCATGTATTTATTCAGGGTTTTTTTTGTTGTTATTTTTTTTTGCCACAAATGCAGCCCCCCTCCCCCGTATTCCACTCAACATCTCCTTTCCCTCCTTCCCATAGCGCCCTCTCCACTTCCCTTCAGGTTTATCTCATCCTATCATCCCTTTTCCCTCTGTCCTTTTTTCTCTGGTCCCTTTGATCTCTCCGCTGTCTCAGTTCTGTTCCTCAGTTCATATCGTTCATTGGATTCCTCAAAAGAATGAGGTCATAATGATATTTTTCTTTTTCTGCCTGGCTTATTTCACTTAACATAATAGTTTCCAGGTCCATCCATGTTGTCTCAAAAGGTAAGAGGAGGTGAATTTCTCCTTTTGAAACAGTGCTATGGTGTTCTTGGGGTATATTCCTAAAAGTGGGATAGCTAGATCAAAAAACAGTTTGATTTTTAATTTTTTGAGGAATCACCATACTGTTTTCCACAGTGGCTGCACCAGTCTGCATTCCCACCAGCAGTGCAGGAGGGTTCCCTTTTCTCCACGTCCTCACCAGCACCTGTCCTGTGCTGTTTTGTTAATGAGCACCATTCTGACAGGTGTGAGGTGGTATCTCAATGTGGTTTTAATTTGTATTTCTCTAATGATTAGTAATATTGAGCATATTTTATATGCCTATTGGCCATCTATATGTCCTCTTTCAAGAAGTGTCTATTCCTTTCTTTTGCCCATGTTTTGATTGGATTGTTTGTCTTCCTAGTGTTGAGTTTTACAAGTTCTTTATAAATTTTGATTATTAACCCCTTATCAGACGTATTGTCGAATATATTCTCCCATTGTGTGGTTTGTCTTTTTATTCTGTTCTTATTGTCTTTAGCTGTGCAAAAGGTTTTTAGTTTGATATAGTCTCATTTGTTTATCTTGCCTTTTATTTCACTTGCCTGTGGAGACAAATCAGCAAATATATTGCTGCAAGAGGTGATGGAGAGCTTACTGCCTATGTTTTCTTCGAAGATGCTTATGGTTTCACGGCTTACATTGAAGCTTTTTATCCATTTTGAGTTTATTTTTGTGAATGGTGTAAGTTGGTGGTCTAGTTTCATTTTCTTTGCAGGTAGCTGTCCAATTTTCCCAACACCATTTATTAAAGAGGCCATGTTTACTCCATTGTATGCTCTTACCTCCTTTGTCAAATATCAGTTGTCTGTAAAGATGTGGATTTATTTCTGGGTTCTCTGTTCTGCTCCATTGATCTATATGCCTGTTCTTATGCCAGTACCAGGCTGTCTTGAGTACAATGGCCTTGTCGTATAACTTGATATCAGAAAGTGAGATACCTCCCACTTTATTCTTTTTAAGATTGCTGAGGCTATTTGTGTTCTTTTTTAGTTCCATATAAATTTTTGGAATATGTGTTTTATATCTTTGAAGTATGTCATTGGTATTTTAATTGGTATTGCATTGAATTTATAAATTGCTTTGGGTAATATAGACATCTTATTGACGTTTATTCTTCCTAACCATGAGCATGATATATGCTTCCAATTCTTTGTATCTTCCTTGATTTCTTTTATCAATGTTTTATACTTTTCCAGTACAAGTCTTTAATTTCCTTGGTTAAATTTACTCCTAGGTACTTTATTATTTTGGTTGTAATAGTGAAGGGGATTGTTTCCTTAATTTCTCTTTCAGACAGTTCATTGTTGGTGTATAAAAATGCCTCTGATTTCTAAGTATTAATTTTATATCCTGCTACCTTGCTGAATTCAGGTCCAGTAGTTTTTTGACTGAGACTTTAGGGTTTTCTATATACAATATCATATCATCTGCTAATAATGATAGTTTTACTTCTTCTTTTCCAATTTGGATGCCTTTTATTTCTTTCTCTCTCTCTTTTTTTGTCTGATTGCTGTGACTAGGACTTCTAGAACTATGTTGAATAAGAGCGGTGGATGGGGGCACCTCTGCCTGGTTCCTGATCTTAAGGGGATTTCTTTTAATTTTTGCCCATTGAGTACGATGTTGGCTGTGGGTTTGTCATAGATGGCCTTTATCATGTTGAGGTATGTTTCCTGTATTCGCACTTTTTTGAGAGTTTTGATCATGAATAGGTGATAGATTTTTATCAAATGCTTTTTCTGCATCTATTGAAATTAACATGTGGTTTTTGTCCTTCCTTTTGTTTATGTGATGAATCACATTGATTCATTTGCAAATATTGTTCCAGCCTTGCCTCCCCAGAATAAATCCCACTTGATCATGGTGTCTGATTTTTTCATATATTGCTGGATCCGGTTTGCTAATATTTTGTTGAGGATTTTAGCATCTAAATTCATCAGGGATATTGGCCTATAGTTTCCTTTCTTTGTGTTGTCTTTGCCTGGTTTTTGAATCAGAATTATGCTTGTCTCATAAAAGGAGTTTGGAAGTCTTCCATTCCTTCTGAATATTTTTAAGTAGCTTGAGAAGGATAGGAATTAATTCTTCTTTGAATTTTTGGTAGAATTCACTTGTGAAGCCATCTGGACCAGGACTTTTTTTTTGTTGGGAGTTTTTTGATAACTGTTTCTATCGCATCTGTTGTAATTGGTCTGTTTAGGTTTTCTGATTCTTCCAGATTGATTTTTGAAGATTATATTTTTAAAGGAATTTATCCATTTCATTTAGGTTTTCTAATATTTTGGCGTACAGTTCTTCATAGTATTTTCTTACAATCCTTTGTATTTCTGTTGTGTCAGTTGTTATTTCTCCACTCTCATTTCTAATTTCATTCATTTGAGTCCTCTCTCTTTTTTTCTTGGTGAGTCTGTTTAATGGTTCATCGAATGTTGTTTACCTTTTCAACCAGCTCCAGGTTTCATTGAATCTCTGTATTGTTTCTTTAGCCTCTATCTTATTTATTTCTGCTCTGATCTTTATTATTTCCTCCCTCTACTACCTCTGGGCTTTACTTGTTCTTCTTTCTCTAGTTATTTTAGATGCAGGGTTAAGTTGACTATTTGAGCTTTTCCAGCTTCTTAAGATATACCTCTAATGGTATGAACTTCTCTTTCAACACTGCTTTTGCTGTGTTCCAGAAATTTTGAGTTGTTGTATGCTCATTATCATTCGTTTCTAGGAATATTTTTATTTCTTTTTGGATCTCATTGTTAACGCATTCATTATTTAATAACATGCTATTTAGTTTCCAAGTGTTTGAGTATTTTTCAATTTTTCTGTTGTAGTTGATTTCTAGTTTCATGTCATTGTGATCAGAGAAAATGCTTGATATGATTTCAGTCTTCTTAAATTTGTTGAGATTCATTTTGTGTCCTAACATGTGGTCTATCCTAGAGAATGTGCCAAGAGCACTTGAAAAGAATGTATATACTGCTGCTTTAGGGTGAAAGGTTCTGAAGATATCTA
Organism: Rhynchonycteris naso; assembly: GCA_037038555.1. NCBI lineage: Eukaryota > Metazoa > Chordata > Mammalia > Chiroptera > Emballonuridae > Rhynchonycteris > Rhynchonycteris naso. The sequence goes on along the minus strand of CM072998.1, from coordinate 95,489,582 downwards.
TTAAATCCAGTTGATCTAGTGTGTCCTTTAAGTCTGCTGTTTCTTTGTTAATTTTCTTTCTTGAGAATCTATCCAGTGATTTTAGTGGGGTATTGAAATCCCCTACTACTATAGTTTTGTTGTTGATCTCAGCCTTTATGTCCATCAAAATCTGCTTTCTATATTTAGGTGCTCCTATTAGGTGTATAGATATTTATAATGATTATCTCTTCCTCTTGGATTGCTCCCTTTATAGTAGTGACCTTCTTTATCTCTTACTATAGCTTTTGTTTTAAAGTCCATTTTGTCTGATATAAGAATTGCTACCCCAGCTTCTTTTTCATTTCCATTTGCGTGAAATAATTTTTTCCATCCTTTTATCTTCAGTCTATGTGCATCTTTTGTTTTAAGATGTGTCTCTTGTAGACAGCATATGTATGGGTCCTGTTTCTTTATCTATTCAGCTACCCTATGTCTTTTGATTGGATCATTTAATATATTTACATTTAAGGTTATTATTGATATGTAGTTATTTATTGCCATTTTATTCTTTAATGCTGTATTTCTCCTTTGCTATATTCTTTTTCTTCTTTGATCTGTTTACAACAGGGCGCCTTAACATTTCTTGCAGCATTGGTTTCATTGTAATGAATTCCTTGAGTTATTTTTTTGTCTGGGAAGCTTTTTATTTCTCCTTCAATTTTAAACGATAGCCTTGCTTGGTAAAATAGTCTTGGTTGTAGGTTCTTTTTCTGCATTTCTTTGAATATTTCTTGGCATTCCCTTCTGGCCTCAAGTGTTTCTGTTGAGAAGTCGGATGTTATTCTTATGGGGCTCCTTTGTAGGTCATAGCCTTTTTTTTCTCTAACAGCTTTTAATGTTTTCTCTTTCTCTCTTAGCTTTGGTATTTTAATTATGATGTATCTTGGTGTAGATTTTTTTGGGTTTCTTTTTAATGGAATTCTTGTGCTTCTTGAACTTGTGTGACTTTTTTCTGCATCAATTTAGGAAAGTTTTCAGCCATGCTTTGATTGAACAAAGTTTCTATCTGTTGTTTTTTCTTTTTCTTCTCCTTCAAGAATCCCTGTGATGTGGATATTATTTCTCTTCATGTTGTCACAGAGCTCTCTTAGAGTTTCTTCAGAATTTTTGAGTCTCTTTTCTTTTTGCTGCTCTTCTTCTGTGCCTTCATTTATTTTTCCCTCTAACTTGCTGATTTAATTCTCAGCTTCATCCATCCTGCTTTTAATTCCTTCCATTGTGGTCTTCATTTCTGATATCGTATTTGTCATTTCTGGCTAATTCTTTTTTATTATTTCAATGTCCTTTTTTAAAAATGCTATCTCTTTATTTAGGTGTTTGTTATGGCCATCTATTGTAGTTCTGAGATCTTAGAGCATCCTAACAATCATTATTTTAAACTCTGCACCTGGTAATTTGGTTATATTTTATTCAAATCCTTTTCTGAGGATTTCTCGATTCATTTGGGTTTCATTTCTCTGCATTTCCATATTTTCTGTGTATAAGAAGGGTGTGGCTACTAGAGTCCAATGGGTATGGCCTCAGTGTTTCCTACTGTGGCCTGTCTACAGACTTGCCACCCCCTCTGCTGTTGCTACCTATGGTGTTTGGTGTGGGCGTTGCCGGCACCAGCCAGTGCGGCTGTTGCTGCGGTTTCTGCCTCTCCTCCACATGCCTGGGTATACAAGCCTTGGCTGCCCTCTGCCTTCGCCCCAGCCCCACTGGGATGGGGCTTCCCGCCGTGTCCGGGCCCGAGTCTCGAGGCTTGGCACAGCAGGCAGGGCTGAGCACCTGTGCTCAACCGCGGGTCATCGCCTGTTCCTGGGCTTTTGCCCTGCCCCCGTGGCATTTTTCAGGGTTTTAATTCTTAAGTACATGTGCTTCATGCCTGAATAAAATATATAATTTAATTTATTGATTATAGTGTTTATGTGATACTTTGTATACTATAGAGAGATTTAGGGTAATCTGAGCTATGTGTGATTGCTTTTTTGCATTATTTGTAATAAATGCAATTAAATGTTAAGTAGCATAGTCTATACAAATTGTTACTTTTTAATTAACAGTTTGCACTTTTTATTTTATTCTAGTTATTTTTAACAATTTCCATTACACCTATCTTATACTATTAACTAAAATATTTTTTAAAATGATTGAATTTAACCAACCTAATTTATTTGAAAAAAATCATACCATAATTTCTTCTGTCTAAGTTATATTACCTGTTGAGTTATAAGTATCTCATTCCCTGTTAGAGTAATAAATATTTACTTAAAAGTATTTATTTACTATACTTTATATTATAGTAAATAAATACTTAAAAGAATTTAACTCTTTGAGTAGCAAGTTCTTTTCATGCTCGCTGTTTCTTTTAAAAAAATAAAATTAGTTCCAGTTACAGTTTTATTAACTTAAAATCATGTTTGTTTGATAACCAATTTATGGAAACAAGAACATACATTTGCCTTTCTTTAATGTTGCCTTACACATTTTTTCCCCCATAGGGTCAGAGAGAGAGCCAGAGAGAGGCATAGACAGGGACAGACAGACAGTAACGAAGAGAGATGAGAAGCATCAATCATCAGTTTTTTGTTGCAACACCTTAGTTGTTCATTGATTGCTTTCTCATATATGCCTCGACTGTGGGCCTTCAGCAGACCGAGCAACCCCTTGCTCGAGCCAGCAACCTTGGTTTGAAGTTGGTGAGCTTTTGCTCAAGCCATATGGGCCAGCGCTCAAGCTGGCTACCTCGGGGTCTCGAACCTGGGTCATCTGTATCCCAGTCCGATGCTCTATCCACTGCACTGCCACCTGGTCAGGCTTGCCTTACATATTTTCAAAATAAAAATTTGTGTACGATCATACTCTGGATGGTCAGGATGCATTAGGATTTATATGAATGTTCGTACTACTCAAAGGTTAAATAAATTCTTTACAAATAACTTGACCTCTGAGCATATTGAAGATGGACTGTTCACAGAAAATCATGAGTCAGAACTTAATTAAAGAACAGACTTTAATTTAAAACTATAATCATTCTTTTTATTTAATTAATTGTGTTTACTTACATTCTAGGGTAACCCTGACTGCATCTCCTCTTCCCCATATTCCCCTCCACATCTCCCTTGCCCCCTTCCTACAGCGCCCTCCCCCCTTCCCTTCAGGTTTATCTTATCCTATCATCCCCTTTCCCTCTGTCCTCTTTTCCTTGGTCCCTTTGATCCCTCCTCTGTCTCAATTCCTTTCCTCAGTTCTCAATGTTCCTTGGATTCCTCAAATGAGTGAGGTCATATAATATTTTTCTTTTTCTGCCTGGCTTATTTCACTCAATATAATAGTTTCCAGGTCCCTCCATATTGTTGCAAAAGGTAATATTTCCTTTTTCATGGCCCCATAGTATTCCATTGTATAAATATACCACAGCTTTTTAATCCTTTCGTCCACTCTTGGACACTTGGGCTGTTTCCAACTTTTCGCTATTGTGAACAATGCTGCCATAAACATTGGGGTGCATTTCTTTTTTTCATTTGATGATATGGTGTCCTTGGGATATATTCCTATAAGTGGGATAGCTGGGTCAATAGGCAGTTTCATTTCTAATTTTTTGAGGAATCTCTGTGTACTGTTTTCCATAGTGGCTGCACCAGTCTGTATTCCCACCAGCAGTGCATGAGGGTTCCCCTTTCTCCACATCCTCGCCAGTACCTATAATGTGGTGTTTTGTTAATGAGCTCCATTCTGACTGGTGTTACAATGATTCTTTTATTATTAATTTATCACACATTTATTGAATACTTGCTTGGTATACAAAGGTGATTAAAATATAGGTCTTGCCCACAAAATGCTGAGGTTTTATAAATTAAGCAGTGATCTTTACACATTTTTCTCAGTAAAGTTACTATTAAAAAAGTAGGTATGATGACTGTGGATAAATGCAGCTGGGAACTCACCAGAAATCTGGACTCAAGTAAGAACAGCTCTGAGCCAGGTAAATAGGAGGCCAACTCTTGGCTACCCTGGGCCATGACATTGGTCAACAAGGTTGGAGAGTCCCATTTTAAATCAGAAGTCATACACAGACAAATGTAAAATCACAAATAGCAAGAGGCCTTAATGAATTGCAGTTGTTTAGGTTAGAAAAGTGCTCTTAGCAGCACTCACACACGTAACTGGTAACTCATCATCTCCTATCTGCATATAATTGATCCTTCTTTCTAATATATATTTTGGAAAAAGGGCAATAAGGTACATAAAACAAGAGATGCAAGTTATGTCCTGTTACTATTTTGCCTGGACTGTATGGATATCTTATTTTTGTGTTCTTTTTTGTGTTTATCAACACCTTGTATCTAATAAGCATTGAGTGGCTTATTATGTTAAAGTTCATGCACAGAAGGAGCAGGAGAGGCTAAGATTGCCTTGGTGGCTTTCAAGATAGGAGCTTCATAAAGTCTAGTAAGCTGAAGGAAAAGGGGATCATTTATTAAGAAAAAAAAAGGCCCTAAAAAAAAAAAAAAAGGCCCTGACCAGTTGGCTCAGTGCATAGTGCGTCAGCCCAGCGTATGGACCTCCCGGGTTCGATCTCTAGTCAGAGCACACTGTTTCTCTTTCCTTACTCTTCTCCATCTTCCCCTTCTGCAGCCAGTGGCTTGACTGGTTTGAGCATGGCCGGGGTGCTGAGAGTAGCTCAGTTGATGCTAAAAATAACTCAGTTGATTCCAGCATGGGCCCCAGACAGGATTGCCAGGTGGATCTGGGTTGGATGTATGTGGAGTCTTACTATTTCCCCTTCTCTCACTTAAAAAAGAAAATCCTCAAACCCACAGTTTTTTATCCCTTGTATTTCTTTACTTCATAGTAGTATTGAATTTTGGTTTTAGAAACAAGTAGGTTAACAAGGATGTTAGATACAATAGAAATGTTTTCATAGATGGAGCCTAGCAAGTTGATTGAGTAGCACTCTGATGTTAGTTAGGTTCAGATATACCATAGACCGAGTTCAAATGATAAACCTGGAAACATAACTTTATAAATCCATCGTGACATATGTAGTGCTGTCTTTTAACACCATTATTATTATAAGAATTCACTATTTTATCTTTATGACTTTTTTGTATGAAATACATTTTTAATAGAAATATAGAAATAGTTATTGTACAAGAAATCTATGTTCATTGTAAAAAAGCAAAAAATACAGAGAAATCCCTCCCACAAACTCATAATTGTCAACTTTTTGGTGTTAATCCTATCAGGTTTTATAATATATAATATTTTTTAAATATTATAGGCCCTGGCTGGTTGGCTCAGTGGTAGAGCATCAGCCCAGTGTGTGGAAGTCCCTGGTTAGATTCTGGGCCAGGGCACACAAGAGAAGCGCCCATCTCCGCCCTTCCTCCTCTCCTTTCTCTCTGTCTCTCTCTTCCCCTCCCACAGCCAAGGCTCCATTGGAGCAAAGTTGGCCCAGGTGCTGAGGATGGCTCCGTGGCCTCTGCCTCAGATGCTAGAATGGCTCCGGGTGCAGCGGAGCTAGACCCCCACATGGACCGAGCATTGCCCCACCCCCTTGCTTCTCACTTCGGAAAAAGCAAAATAAAAAAAAGAAAGAAAGAAAACTACTTATTAAAATTAATATTGTGATTACAATATTTGTTTTCAGAATAACCTCAGGGACAAAATGTCCTATATTCCTCTTTGAGCGTATATATTTGTGAAATAGGAATTGTTACATTTGTTCAGCCTGCCTTTACAAAAATATATTAGCTAGCAATCATTAGGTTTTAAGTGACAGATAAGTGCACAGAAAAACACACTAATTGGCTCTCAAAGGTGAGAGGTCCAACTGCTTCAGGCCAAGCTAGGTGCAGCATGTTCAATTATCTTCAGGGCTTGGGCTCTCTCTGCCTTTCCCCATGGGCTTCCTACTTTACACTTTCCATTTATTAGATTTACATTTTTTGTTCTTTTGGTTTAAATGTCTGGCAGGCTTTTTTGAAGTGGTGGCAGTGATAGCCTTATGAACAGCCCAAATTTGCATTTTCTTTACAATTCACAGGGTAAGAAGAGAGAACATCTGCAAGTTCTGACAAAAATCCAGGAGAGAACTCTTACTGGCCAAGTTCATGGGCCCATCTCTAAAACATTGTGGTCTGAGGGTAGAATATTCTTGTGAAGCTTGAGCAAGGAATGCACTTAATTCTGGGGGTTTAGGTGCAAGAGTAAAGGCTGGGCTGAGTGGTTTAAACTACTCCAATCAAATGGGATGTTCTCCACTAGGGAACCTATTTATTATTGAAAGACAGGACAAAGAATATTGGGCATGTAAAATAGAACAGCTCACTACTAAGATGACCTTAAAATCAAGTAAATAATGTCTAAAAGGGTTTGTACAAGATTAAGTGTTACATAAAAGATACTTTTTTTTTTTGTGAGAGAAAAAGAGAGAGACAGGAAGGGAGAGAGATGAGTAGCATCAACTTATAGTTGCAGCACTTTAGTTGTTCACTGATTGCTTCTCAATGTGCGTTGATGGGGGTGAGGGTGGGAGGGAGGTTTCAGCCAAGGCAGTGTGACTCCTTGCTCAAGCCAGTGACCTTGGGCTCAAGCCAGGGACCATGAAGTCATGTCTATGATCCCATGCTCAAGCAGTCAACCCTGTGCTCAAGCTGGTGAGCCTGCGCTCAAGCAAGCATCCTCGGATATTCGAACTTGGGACATCAGTGTCCCAGGTTGATGCTCTATTCATTGTGCCACCACCAGTCAGGCAAAAGATACTATTAATTACCTTGTGTATAGAAATTATTTTTCCATAAATCATTGGAAAATCTCTGTAAATTAGGATTATTGCATGTGATAAAATCAAGCCTTGCTACTTTAGATGTGGTTTTTATTTGGAAGGTTTTATCATGTATTTATTCAGGGTTTTTTTTGTTGTTATTTTTTTTTGCCACAAATGCAGCCCCCCTCCCCCGTATTCCACTCAACATCTCCTTTCCCTCCTTCCCATAGCGCCCTCTCCACTTCCCTTCAGGTTTATCTCATCCTATCATCCCTTTTCCCTCTGTCCTTTTTTCTCTGGTCCCTTTGATCTCTCCGCTGTCTCAGTTCTGTTCCTCAGTTCATATCGTTCATTGGATTCCTCAAAAGAATGAGGTCATAATGATATTTTTCTTTTTCTGCCTGGCTTATTTCACTTAACATAATAGTTTCCAGGTCCATCCATGTTGTCTCAAAAGGTAAGAGGAGGTGAATTTCTCCTTTTGAAACAGTGCTATGGTGTTCTTGGGGTATATTCCTAAAAGTGGGATAGCTAGATCAAAAAACAGTTTGATTTTTAATTTTTTGAGGAATCACCATACTGTTTTCCACAGTGGCTGCACCAGTCTGCATTCCCACCAGCAGTGCAGGAGGGTTCCCTTTTCTCCACGTCCTCACCAGCACCTGTCCTGTGCTGTTTTGTTAATGAGCACCATTCTGATAGGTGTGAGGTGGTATCTCAATGTGGTTTTAATTTGTATTTCTCTAATGATTAGTAATATTGAGCATATTTTATATGCCTATTGGCCATCTATATGTCCTCTTTCAAGAAGTGTCTATTCCTTTCTTTTGCCCATGTTTTGATTGGATTGTTTGTCTTCCTAGTGTTGAGTTTTACAAGTTCTTTATAAATTTTGATTATTAACCCCTTATCAGACGTATTGTCGAATATATTCTCCCATTGTGTGGTTTGTCTTTTTATTCTGTTCTTATTGTCTTTAGCTGTGCAAAAGGTTTTTAGTTTGATATAGTCTCATTTGTTTATCTTGCCTTTTATTTCACTTGCCTGTGGAGACAAATCAGCAAATATATTGCTGCAAGAGGTGATGGAGAGCTTACTGCCTATGTTTTCTTCGAAGATGCTTATGGTTTCACGGCTTACATTGAAGCTTTTTATCCATTTTGAGTTTATTTTTGTGAATGGTGTAAGTTGGTGGTCTAGTTTCATTTTCTTTGCAGGTAGCTGTCCAATTTTCCCAACACCATTTATTAAAGAGGCCATGTTTACTCCATTGTATGCTCTTACCTCCTTTGTCAAATATCAGTTGTCTGTAAAGATGTGGATTTATTTCTGGGTTCTCTGTTCTGCTCCATTGATCTATATGCCTGTTCTTATGCCAGTACCAGGCTGTCTTGAGTACAATGGCCTTGTCGTATAACTTGATATCAGAAAGTGAGATACCTCCCACTTTATTCTTTTTAAGATTGCTGAGGCTATTTGTGTTCTTTTTTAGTTCCATATAAATTTTTGGAATATGTGTTTTATATCTTTGAAGTATGTCATTGGTATTTTAATTGGTATTGCATTGAATTTATAAATTGCTTTGGGTAATATAGACATCTTATTGACGTTTATTCTTCCTAACCATGAGCATGATATATGCTTCCAATTCTTTGTATCTTCCTTGATTTCTTTTATCAATGTTTTATACTTTTCCAGTACAAGTCTTTAATTTCCTTGGTTAAATTTACTCCTAGGTACTTTATTATTTTGGTTGTAATAGTGAAGGGGATTGTTTCCTTAATTTCTCTTTCAGACAGTTCATTGTTGGTGTATAAAAATGCCTCTGATTTCTAAGTATTAATTTTATATCCTGCTACCTTGCTGAATTCAGGTCCAGTAGTTTTTTGACTGAGACTTTAGGGTTTTCTATATACAATATCATATCATCTGCTAATAATGATAGTTTTACTTCTTCTTTTCCAATTTGGATGCCTTTTATTTCTTTCTCTCTCTCTTTTTTTGTCTGATTGCTGTGACTAGGACTTCTAGAACTATGTTGAATAAGAGCGGTGGATGGGGGCACCTCTGCCTGGTTCCTGATCTTAAGGGGATTTCTTTTAATTTTTGCCCATTGAGTACGATGTTGGCTGTGGGTTTGTCATAGATGGCCTTTATCATGTTGAGGTATGTTTCCTGTATTCGCACTTTTTTGAGAGTTTTGATCATGAATAGGTGATAGATTTTTATCAAATGCTTTTTCTGCATCTATTGAAATTAACATGTGGTTTTTGTCCTTCCTTTTGTTTATGTGATGAATCACATTGATTCATTTGCAAATATTGTTCCAGCCTTGCCTCCCCAGAATAAATCCCACTTGATCATGGTGTCTGATTTTTTCATATATTGCTGGATCCGGTTTGCTAATATTTTGTTGAGGATTTTAGCATCTAAATTCATCAGGGATATTGGCCTATAGTTTCCTTTCTTTGTGTTGTCTTTGCCTGGTTTTTGAATCAGAATTATGCTTGTCTCATAAAAGGAGTTTGGAAGTCTTCCATTCCTTCTGAATATTTTTAAGTAGCTTGAGAAGGATAGGAATTAATTCTTCTTTGAATTTTTGGTAGAATTCACTTGTGAAGCCATCTGGACCAGGACTTTTTTTTTGTTGGGAGTTTTTTGATAACTGTTTCTATCGCATCTGTTGTAATTGGTCTGTTTAGGTTTTCTGATTCTTCCAGATTGATTTTTGAAGATTATATTTTTAAAGGAATTTATCCATTTCATTTAGGTTTTCTAATATTTTGGCGTACAGTTCTTCATAGTATTTTCTTACAATCCTTTGTATTTCTGTTGTGTCAGTTGTTATTTCTCCACTCTCATTTCTAATTTCATTCATTTGAGTCCTCTCTCTTTTTTTCTTGGTGAGTCTGTTTAATGGTTCATCGAATGTTGTTTACCTTTTCAACCAGCTCCAGGTTTCATTGAATCTCTGTATTGTTTCTTTAGCCTCTATCTTATTTATTTCTGCTCTGATCTTTATTATTTCCTCCCTCTACTACCTCTGGGCTTTACTTGTTCTTCTTTCTCTAGTTATTTTAGATGCAGGGTTAAGTTGACTATTTGAGCTTTTCCAGCTTCTTAAGATATACCTCTAATGGTATGAACTTCTCTTTCAACACTGCTTTTGCTGTGTTCCAGAAATTTTGAGTTGTTGTATGCTCATTATCATTCGTTTCTAGGAATATTTTTATTTCTTTTTGGATCTCATTGTTAACGCATTCATTATTTAATAACATGCTATTTAGTTTCCAAGTGTTTGAGTATTTTTCAATTTTTCTGTTGTAGTTGATTTCTAGTTTCATGTCATTGTGATCAGAGAAAATGCTTGATATGATTTCAGTCTTCTTAAATTTGTTGAGATTCATTTTGTGTCCTAACATGTGGTCTATCCTAGAGAATGTGCCAAGAGCACTTGAAAAGAATGTATATACTGCTGCTTTAGGGTGAAAGGTTCTGAAGATATCTATTAAATCCAGTTGATCTAGTGTGTCCTTTAAGTCTGCTGTTTCTTTGTTAATTTTCTTTCTTGAGAATCTATCCAGTGATTTTAGTGGGGTATTGAAATCCCCTACTACTATAGTTTTGTTGTTGATCTCAGCCTTTATGTCCATCAAAATCTGCTTTCTATATTTAGGTGCTCCTATTAGGTGTATAGATATTTATAATGATTATCTCTTCCTCTTGGATTGCTCCCTTTATAGTAGTGACCTTCTTTATCTCTTACTATAGCTTTTGTTTTAAAGTCCATTTTGTCTGATATAAGAATTGCTACCCCAGCTTCTTTTTCATTTCCATTTGCGTGAAATAATTTTTTCCATCCTTTTATCTTCAGTCTATGTGCATCTTTTGTTTTAAGATGTGTCTCTTGTAGACAGCATATGTATGGGTCCTGTTTCTTTATCTATTCAGCTACCCTATGTCTTTTGATTGGATCATTTAATATATTTACATTTAAGGTTATTATTGATATGTAGTTATTTATTGCCATTTTATTCTTTAATGCTGTATTTCTCCTTTGCTATATTCTTTTTCTTCTTTGATCTGTTTACAACAGGGCGCCTTAACATTTCTTGCAGCATTGGTTTCATTGTAATGAATTCCTTGAGTTATTTTTTTGTCTGGGAAGCTTTTTATTTCTCCTTCAATTTTAAACGATAGCCTTGCTTGGTAAAATAGTCTTGGTTGTAGGTTCTTTTTCTGCATTTCTTTGAATATTTCTTGGCATTCCCTTCTGGCCTCAAGTGTTTCTGTTGAGAAGTCGGATGTTATTCTTATGGGGCTCCTTTGTAGGTCATAGCCTTTTTTTTCTCTAACAGCTTTTAATGTTTTCTCTTTCTCTCTTAGCTTTGGTATTTTAATTATGATGTATCTTGGTGTAGATTTTTTTGGGTTTCTTTTTAATGGAATTCTTGTGCTTCTTGAACTTGTGTGACTTTTTTCTGCATCAATTTAGGAAAGTTTTCAGCCATGCTTTGATTGAACAAAGTTTCTATCTGTTGTTTTTTCTTTTTCTTCTCCTTCAAGAATCCCTGTGATGTGGATATTATTTCTCTTCATGTTGTCACAGAGCTCTCTTAGAGTTTCTTCAGAATTTTTGAGTCTCTTTTCTTTTTGCTGCTCTTCTTCTGTGCCTTCATTTATTTTTCCCTCTAACTTGCTGATTTAATTCTCAGCTTCATCCATCCTGCTTTTAATTCCTTCCATTGTGGTCTTCATTTCTGATATCGTATTTGTCATTTCTGGCTAATTCTTTTTTATTATTTCAATGTCCTTTTTTAAAAATGCTATCTCTTTATTTAGGTGTTTGTTATGGCCATCTATTGTAGTTCTGAGATCTTAGAGCATCCTAACAATCATTATTTTAAACTCTGCACCTGGTAATTTGGTTATATTTTATTCAAATCCTTTTCTGAGGATTTCTCGATTCATTTGGGTTTCATTTCTCTGCATTTCCATATTTTCTGTGTATAAGAAGGGTGTGGCTACTAGAGTCCAATGGGTATGGCCTCAGTGTTTCCTACTGTGGCCTGTCTACAGACTTGCCACCCCCTCTGCTGTTGCTACCTATGGTGTTTGGTGTGGGCGTTGCCGGCACCAGCCAGTGCGGCTGTTGCTGCGGTTTCTGCCTCTCCTCCACATGCCTGGGTATACAAGCCTTGGCTGCCCTCTGCCTTCGCCCCAGCCCCACTGGGATGGGGCTTCCCGCCGTGTCCGGGCCCGAGTCTCGAGGCTTGGCACAGCAGGCAGGGCTGAGCACCTGTGCTCAACCGCGGGTCATCGCCTGTTCCTGGGCTTTTGCCCTGCCCCCGTGGCATTTTTCAGGGTTTTAATTCTTAAGTACATGTGCTTCATGCCTGAATAAAATATATAATTTAATTTATTGATTATAGTGTTTATGTGATACTTTGTATACTATAGAGAGATTTAGGGTAATCTGAGCTATGTGTGATTGCTTTTTTGCATTATTTGTAATAAATGCAATTAAATGTTAAGTAGCATAGTCTATACAAATTGTTACTTTTTAATTAACAGTTTGCACTTTTTATTTTATTCTAGTTATTTTTAACAATTTCCATTACACCTATCTTATACTATTAACTAAAATATTTTTTAAAATGATTGAATTTAACCAACCTAATTTATTTGAAAAAAATCATACCATAATTTCTTCTGTCTAAGTTATATTACCTGTTGAGTTATAAGTATCTCATTCCCTGTTAGAGTAATAAATATTTACTTAAAAGTATTTATTTACTATACTTTATATTATAGTAAATAAATACTTAAAAGAATTTAACTCTTTGAGTAGCAAGTTCTTTTCATGCTCGCTGTTTCTTTTAAAAAAATAAAATTAGTTCCAGTTACAGTTTTATTAACTTAAAATCATGTTTGTTTGATAACCAATTTATGGAAACAAGAACATACATTTGCCTTTCTTTAATGTTGCCTTACACATTTTTTCCCCCATAGGGTCAGAGAGAGAGCCAGAGAGAGGCATAGACAGGGACAGACAGACAGTAACGAAGAGAGATGAGAAGCATCAATCATCAGTTTTTTGTTGCAACACCTTAGTTGTTCATTGATTGCTTTCTCATATATGCCTCGACTGTGGGCCTTCAGCAGACCGAGCAACCCCTTGCTCGAGCCAGCAACCTTGGTTTGAAGTTGGTGAGCTTTTGCTCAAGCCATATGGGCCAGCGCTCAAGCTGGCTACCTCGGGGTCTCGAACCTGGGTCATCTGTATCCCAGTCCGATGCTCTATCCACTGCACTGCCACCTGGTCAGGCTTGCCTTACATATTTTCAAAATAAAAATTTGTGTACGATCATACTCTGGATGGTCAGGATGCATTAGGATTTATATGAATGTTCGTACTACTCAAAGGTTAAATAAATTCTTTACAAATAACTTGACCTCTGAGCATATTGAAGATGGACTGTTCACAGAAAATCATGAGTCAGAACTTAATTAAAGAACAGACTTTAATTTAAAACTATAATCATTCTTTTTATTTAATTAATTGTGTTTACTTACATTCTAGGGTAACCCTGACTGCATCTCCTCTTCCCCATATTCCCCTCCACATCTCCCTTGCCCCCTTCCTACAGCGCCCTCCCCCCTTCCCTTCAGGTTTATCTTATCCTATCATCCCCTTTCCCTCTGTCCTCTTTTCCTTGGTCCCTTTGATCCCTCCTCTGTCTCAATTCCTTTCCTCAGTTCTCAATGTTCCTTGGATTCCTCAAATGAGTGAGGTCATATAATATTTTTCTTTTTCTGCCTGGCTTATTTCACTCAATATAATAGTTTCCAGGTCCCTCCATATTGTTGCAAAAGGTAATATTTCCTTTTTCATGGCCCCATAGTATTCCATTGTATAAATATACCACAGCTTTTTAATCCTTTCGTCCACTCTTGGACACTTGGGCTGTTTCCAACTTTTCGCTATTGTGAACAATGCTGCCATAAACATTGGGGTGCATTTCTTTTTTTCATTTGATGATATGGTGTCCTTGGGATATATTCCTATAAGTGGGATAGCTGGGTCAATAGGCAGTTTCATTTCTAATTTTTTGAGGAATCTCTGTGTACTGTTTTCCATAGTGGCTGCACCAGTCTGTATTCCCACCAGCAGTGCATGAGGGTTCCCCTTTCTCCACATCCTCGCCAGTACCTATAATGTGGTGTTTTGTTAATGAGCTCCATTCTGACTGGTGTTACAATGATTCTTTTATTATTAATTTATCACACATTTATTGAATACTTGCTTGGTATACAAAGGTGATTAAAATATAGGTCTTGCCCACAAAATGCTGAGGTTTTATAAATTAAGCAGTGATCTTTACACATTTTTCTCAGTAAAGTTACTATTAAAAAAGACAACAGTTTTTCTTTTGAATGACAAGTTGATTATTTTTATACTGTTCCAGAGCTCTCTAGTGTTAAAGCTCTTAGATATTTGTTAGCTTGTTTGGTAAGAGTTTTTAATTCTTTAAAAGTTTGTTTATATGTTTAATTGTTTTGTTACATGAGTAAATTTGGAGAGTAGGAGTAAAATAATAAATCTTAGCCCCGTGGTTCATGGATTTTATTTCAGTACTGTTTGTATGACAGTACAGGGGTTCCCAGGTTAGGACACAGTTACATTCCTACGACAGTGATGTAACCTAAATTTTGGTGTAAGTCGAATCATACCTTAGCCTAAGTCACTTACCTATCCTAACACAGTTGTAAAATCATAATCTAGAACATAAAAACACAACTAGCCACAGAAAAAGGAAAAGGAAAAAGTACATTCCTTTTTTATCATTTTTTTCCTGTTACTACAATACAGTGTACAGTATAGCACAGAATATTTATGTCCTTTTCTTTTTTCTGTGGCTTAGTTGTTGGTATATAGAAATGCCTCTGATTTCTGAGTATTAATTTTATATCCTGCCACCTTGCTGAATTCATTTATTAGGTCCAGTAGTTTTTTGACTGAGACTTCAGGGTTTTCTATATACAATATCATATCATCTGCTAATAATGATAGTATTACTTCTTCTTTTTCAATTTGGATGCCTATTATTTCTTCTTGTTGTCTGATTGCTGTGGCTAGAACTTTGAGAACTATGTTGAATAAGAGAGGTGAAAGGGGGCATCCCTGCCTTGTTCCTGATCTTATGGGGATTGCTTTAAATTTTTGCCCATTGAATATGATGTTGGCTGTGGGTTTGTCATAGATGGCCTTTATCATGTTGAGGTATGTTTCCTGTATTCACACTTTTCTGAGAGTTTTGATCATGAATAGGTGATGGATTTTATCAAATGCTTTTTCTGCATCTATTGAAATTATCATGTGGTTTTTGTCCTTCCTTTTGTTTATGTGATGAGTCACATTGATTGATTTGTGAATATTGAGCCAGCCTTACCTCCCCAGAATAAATCCCACTTGATCATGGTATATGATTTTTTCATATATTGCTGGATCCAGTTGGCTAATATTTTGTTGAGAATTTTAGCATCTAAGTTTATCAGGGATATCAGCCTGTAGTTTTCCTTCTTATTGTTGTCTTTGCCTGGTTTTGGAATCAGAATTATGATTGCCTCACAAAAGGAGCTTAGAAGTCTTCCATTCCTTTTGAATATTTTGACATAGCTTGAGAAGGATAGGAGTTAGTTCTTCTTAGAATTTTTGGTAGAATTCACTTGTGAAGCCATCAGGCTCAGGACTTTTTTTTTGTTGTTGGGAGTTTTTTGATAACTGTTTTGATCTCATATGTTGTATTTGGTCTGTTTAAGTTTTCTGATTCTTCCAGATTGATTTTTGGAAGATTGTATGTTTCAAGGAATTTGTCCATTTCATCTAGGTTGTCTAATTTTTTTGCATAGAGTTCTTCATAGTGTTTTTTTACAACCCTTTATATTTCTGTTGTGTCAGTTGTTATTTCTCCACTCTCATTTCTAATTTTATTTGAGTCCTCTCTTTTTCTTGGTGAGTCTAGTTAAAGGTTCATCGATCTTGTTTACCTTTTCCAAGAACCAGCTCCTGCTTTCATTGATTCTCTGTATTGTTTCTTTAGCCTCTATGTCATTTATTTCTACTCTGATTTTTATTATTTTCTTCCTTCTAATACCTCTGGGCTTTACTTGTTCTTCTTTTACTAGTTCTTTTAGATGCAGGGTTAAGTTGATTATTTGAGCTTTTCCAGCTTCTTAAGGTATGCCTCTAATGGTATAAACTTCTCTCTCAACACTGCTTTTGCTGTGTCCCAGAAAATTTGAGTTGTTGTATGCTCATTATCATTCGTTTCTAGGAATATTTTTATTTCTTTTTTGATCTCATTATTTAATAACATGCTATTTAGTTTCCAAGTGTTTGAGTATTTTTCAGTTTTTCTGTTGTAGTTGATTTCTAGTTTCATGCCATTGTGATCAGAGAAATGCTTGATATGATTTCTGTCTTCTTAAATTTGTTGAGATTCATTTTGTGTCCTAACATGTGGTCTATCCTAGAGAATGTGCCATGAGCACTTGAAAAGAATGTATATTCTGCTGCTTTAGGGTGAAAGGTTCTGAAGATATCTGTTAAATCTAGTTGATCTAGTGTGTCCTTTAAGTCTGCTGTTTCTTTGTTAATTTTCTTTCTTGAGGATCTATCCAGTGATTTTAGTGGAGTATTGAAATCCCCTACTACTATAGTTTTGTTGTTGATCTCAGCCTTTATGTCCATCAAAGTCTGATTTATATATATAGGTGTTCCTATATTAGGTTTGTAGATATTTGTAATGGTTATCTCTTCCTGTTGGGTTGCTTCCTTAATCATTATGTAGTGTCCTTCTTTATCTCTTATGATAGCCTTTGTTTTAAAGTCTCTTGTCAGATATAAGTATTGCTACCCCGGCTTTTTTTTCATTTTCATTTGCATGAAATATTTTTTTTTCCATCCTTTTACCTTCAGTCTATGTGCATCTTTTGTTTTAAGGTGTGTCTCTTTTAGACAGCATATGTATGGGTCCTGTTTTCTTATCCATGCAGCTACCCTATGTCTTTTGATTGGATCATTTAATATATTTACATTTAAGGTTATTATTGATATGTAGTTATTTATTGCCATTTTATTCTTTAAAGCTGTATTCCTCTTTTGCAATATTCTTTTTCCCCTTTGATCTGTTCACAATAGGCCCCTTATCATCTCTTGCAGAATTAGTTTGGTTTTAATGAATTTTTGAGTTTTTTTTTGTCTTGGAAGGTTTTTATTTCTCCTTCAATTTTAAACTTTAGCCTTCCTGGATAAATTGGTCTTGGTTGTAGGTTGTTGTTCTGCATTACTCTGAATATTTCTTGGCATTCCATTCTGGCCTCAAATGTTTCCGTTGGTACGTTGGATGTCATCCTTATGGCGGCTCCTTTGTAGCTGGTAGCCTTTTTTTCTCTAGCAGCTTTTAATATTTTCTCTTTATCGTTTAGCTTTGGTATTTTAATTATGATGTATCTTGGTGTAGATTTCTTTGGCTTTCTCTTTAATGGGGTTCTCTGTGCTTCTTGAACATGTGAGTCGTTTTCTAGCCTTAATTTTGGGAAATTTTTAGCTATGATTTGATTGAACAAAGTTTCTATCTCTTTTTTTTTCTCTTCTTCTTCAGGAACCTCTATGATGCAGATGTTATTTCTCTTTATGTTGTCACAGAGCTCCCTTAGAGTTTCCTCAGACTTTTTGAGTCTCTTTTCTTTTTTCTGCTCTGCTTCTGTGCCTTTGTTTATTTTGTTGTCTAACTCGGTAATTCGATCCTCAGCTTCATCCATCCTGCTTTAATTCCTTCCATTGTGTTCTTCAATTCTGATTTTGTATTTGTCATTTCTGTTTGATTCTTTTTTATTATTTCAATTTCTTTTTTTATACTTGTTATCTCTTTATTTAGGTGTTTGTAATGACCATCTATTGGTTTTCTAAGCTCTTTGAACATCCTAACAATCATTATTTTAAACTCTGCATTCAGTAATTTGGTTATATCTGATTCATTCAGGTTCTTCTCTGGGGGTTTCTCTTGATTCACTTGGATTGCATTTCTCTGCCTGCCCATTTTGTTTGTGTATAAGAAGGGTTTGGCCACTGGAGTCCAATGGGTGTGCCTCTGTGTTCCCTAGGTGTGGTCTATCTGCATGCCCACCACCCCCTCTTTAGCTGCCTAGGGCTGTTGGATATGGGCGTTTCCTGTGCCAGCCCCCTGCGGTTTCCGCCTCTCCTTCACGAGAGTTGCTGTGTTCTCGTGCCTGACTCTACAAGCCTCAGCCGGTCTTGGCCTTTGCCCCGCCCCCATGGGTGGCTTTGTGTGCCATGCACGGGCCAGAAGCCTCGGCACCAAGGGCATGTGTGAGCACCTTTGCTCCACTGCAGGACTCCGCCTGTTCCCAGGCTTCTGTTCCACTCCCGCAGTCAGAGCCGGCTCGCGCATCAGGCCGCATGCCTCTGCTCCGCTGGCCAAGCCAGGCTGCGGGTGCACACTTAGCTGTGTACCTCTGCCTTCTCCTGGGCTTTAGCCCTGCCCCCGCAGGAAAAGCTGGTTCACGCAGGGCCACAAGCCTCGGAGGCCAGGTGAGGCTACGTGCCCGTGTGCCCTTGCTCAGTGGCGATTCTCCGCCTGTTCCCTGGCTCCTGCTTTCCCCCTGCTGGTGGGATTGCAGGTGAGCCTGCTGCCGCTGGACTGCTTTTGCATGTCCCCTTCTGCCCCCGCTGGGCTAGTCTGAGTTCTCGCTGCCTGACTGGCCTCTGCCCCTGCTGGCTGACCCACACTTTTGCGTCCTTCCGCCACTTGACCTTCAGTAAGCCCTCAGCAGTGTGGTTGGGGGCGCTGCAGCTCAGACCCTAATACTCCATACTGTAGTTCTGAAAGCTCCCTCCGTCTAAGCAACTCTGCTGTAAGTGCTGCGGGGGAGCTTGTTTGACTGGTGTCCTGGTTCCCTTTGCTGGTATTGCTGGTTCCTGAGGAAATATTCGCTTCAGATTTGGGGAGTGACTCAGCCCAGGGTTTAGGGTGGCTGCCCTCAAAGTGTTTCCCCCTGTGCCTTCTCGATTACACTCTCTTCCTGGTGCTTCTGTCCTCTCCTCTCTCCCCGTCCCCCGGAGCCCCGGGTGAGCGGTTGTGAGAGAGCTTTTTTGAGCCTTCCCTTTAAGAAGAATCCTGGGTCTGAGAAAACTATCTCTTACAAACAGTATCCTAACTTGTTTCACAGCTAAACACTGTCCTTGCATCTCTTCTAGGCTCTGGTGCTGCAGGCTTTGCTTTTGTTTCTACGCTCATGTCCCTCCCCTCTCTGCTAAACTCTCTTCCCGCCTCGCGAGGCTCTCTGGGCTACCGTTCGCTCTGGGGAGCTGGGCCGCCCTTTCCACGTTTTTGCTTTATCTACCAGTCTCAATGTGGCTTCTTCAGTGTTCCTTGGTTGAAGAGTCCTCTTAGTTTAGTTCAAAGTTGGTTTATCCAGATGATGTTTCTTAAAATTAAGTTATAATCCACTTTGGTTCTGGGAGTTGGAAGTTGGTACGTCCGCTTACTCCATCGCCATCTTGCCGTCCCTGATTTCAATATTTTGAAATTATTAACACTTGCTTTATGGTCCGGCAGCCTATGATCTATTTTGGTGAATGTTCCATGCACAATTAAACGTATGTTTCTTGCTCTTGTTGAGCATAGTGTTCCATAAAAGGTCACTAAGGTTGAGTGGCTAATAGTGTTTGCAGATCTTCTCTATCCTTACTTCTACTCTTAATCTTAGCCAAAATGTCGAGAAGTGATTACTTTTATATCCTTTTATCCCCCCAACCCCCAACATTTTTTACCATTAATTAAGAGAAATATATTAAAATATCCAGAGATGATTTTGGATTTGTCTATTTCTGCTTTTCCTTCTGTCAGTTTCTGGTTCATGGTTATTCCTCAGCACCCTCTCGGCCAAGTCACCACCACATATTTGCTGTGTTCCTCCACAAAGGGTCACGGCTCCCTTTCGGAAGCTTTCTAAATACACTTCCTCTGCTGACTCTTTCCACTTGTGCCATCAGGTTTAGGGGTGGCAGTGGCTTTCTGTTACTGCTAGTCTCATTATTGATGGTTTACCTAAGCTCTGCCCACATCTTCTTCATACATGGTTCCTTTATTATACTGTCCTTAGTTACAAAATTTAAATGTACCACCTGTCTCTGTTAGGACCTCGACTAATAAATGGATTTGCTTGGGATAAGCATTTCAGTCAGTGGGCAAATCCAGTTCAAATGCATGAAATGAGTTTGTGTCTGACATGCTTAAGGAATAGTGAAGAGACCCATGTGGCTAGAGTAGAGTGAGGAGAACACTTGTAGTAGGAGATGAAATCAGAGAGGAAATGGGGAGCCTTATCAGAATAGCCTTTTAGGCCATTGCAGACTGGAGGTTTGACCAGAGGACTGACATTACTTGATTCCTATTTTATTATGATCACTGTGGCTGCTCTGTTGGGAATAAATGGTAGGGTACAATGGCTGAAACAGGTGATCTGTTGGTAGGTGAGAGGGAGTGCTGTTTAAATGCGAAAGTGAGCCTGACCAGGTGGTGGTGCAGTGGATAAAGCATCAGACTGGGACGCAGAGGACCCAGGTTGGAAACCCCAAGGTCGCCAGATGAGTGTGGGCTCACCAGCTTAAGCGCAGGGTCGCTGGCTTGAGGGTGGGATCATAGACATGACCCCATGGTCGCTGGCTTGAGCCAAGGTCTCTGGCTTGAGCAAGGGGTCACTCAGTCTGCTGTAGCCCTCCTGGTCAAGGCACATGTGAGAAAGCAATCAATGAACAGCCAAGGTGCTGCAACGAAGAATTGATGATTCTCATCTCTCTCCTTTCCTGTCTGTCTGTCCCTATCTGTCCTTTCTGTCTCTATCGCAAAGAATAACGAAATAAGGAAAGAAATAAAAAATTTTAAAAAATAATAAATGAGAGGGTGATTTAACTAGGAAATGCCTAATTGGTTTGGGTCAGCATTGTGGTGGGAGGGGATGTGAAAAGTGGGCAACACTGGGTACATCTTAAACACAGAGTCAGTAGGACTTTCTGCGGCATCTGTGAGGACAGTTGAGAATGGCTACAAGACTTCTGGCGTGAGCACCTGGAAGGATTAACTTGCCATTGGCAGAACTGTAACCCTCTGTGGGTGAGGCATATTTTGTCGAACTATCTGGAGTTCAGTTTTGAGTATGTTGAGTTTAAGTTGCTTAGTAGGCATTTCAGTGTCTGTTGGTATCTATGTTTAGAGTTCTGTGGTCTGGGTTAGAGGTATACATTTGGAGGCAGCAATATATGTGAGTTACACTTAAAGCAGTGGTTTTCAAACTTTTTAAAGTCAAGGTACATTTAAAATCCTCCAAATAATTGTAGGCACACTATATACAAATTTCTGAGAAATATGTCATAATGATTAAGTCAAATATTAAAAAAATATGAAGTACAAGCGTGCTTTTATGGTAATTAAATGAAATACTACAAAATTAAATTTATTCTGACATTAAAAAACATTTTTATGTTATATTTTTTGAGTTATGCTTTTCAGAATTTGTAAAAAAGAGAGGTTAAAAAATAAAAAAATGACAAAAAAGTTATCTTTATATATATATATAGATACATTCTTAGTAAGATTTAGTAACTTTGGCAGGTCCCGGTGCAAATGTGTTAAGTATTTTTATTCTTGTGTTTATGAGAAACATGAGCCTGATGTGTCCTAGCAATTTCTTCAATGTTTGTTCATATATTTGAAAGGCAAACTCTCATTTCCTTGTCAATACATTGAAGAATTCCTTTTTACTCTTAATTTTGTTGAGTGCAGAAAACCCCCATCATACATATCATCTTAACTTTACACCAAACAAAGGATAGAAGAAACTTGCCTTCAGTCTTTCCGGGGAACATAGGGGGTAGTGTAAACAATCCAGCACCACAGTTTAACAGCCTTTTGCAACCTAATCAGGCAAGTGAGGTGCGGGGTTGGGCCGACTGTCAGCTTACAGCCAATTCCCATACCTCTGTCCCCCCAAAATCTAAACTCCAAAAACCTTGTTGGTTTTTTGGTCCCAAACAGGCACATATTTCTCTGGAATACCATAGGGCGCACCTGGAAATCTTCTAGGGCACACCAGTGTGCATGGCGCACACTTTGAGAACCACTGACTTAAAGGCTGGGTGCACACATCAAGGGAAGGTTGTAGATAAAATAGAAAAGAGGCCAGACCCGGGCCTCTGCACTGTGTTATGAAATTGAGAAGAGGAAGAGAAAGCAAAGAGGACTTAGAAGAGTCATAACGAGGTAGGAGGGAAACAGGGGCGGGGGGTGAGAGGACAAGGAGGAGAGGGAAAGGGTGGGCGGGAAGGAGAGGCAGAGTCCCCTATTGTGTGTCTTGACAGGAGACAGGGCCTTGACTCTACTCTGATCACAGTGGTTAGCTCTGCCCCTACCTGTGCCCCTGGCAGCGAGGCTGTGGGTAATACCTTGGTTTGGCTAATTAAATGCCCATGTCCAAGACTGAATTATGAGGGAGTTATGCAGAGGTTGCAGGAACAGTTTACTTATGGCCATGTTCTTATTTGTAGAAGATGCATCTGAAGATGAAGAATCATGATTTGAGCAACTTAAGATAGTGTTTTCCCAACTTTTCTACAGGTTTTAAAAATATCAAAATCAAATGGTGGAAAGGTTGTCTTCTGCTCATGGTGTCTCATGGTGTGGATTTAGTGTTGCCTGGGGTAGTATCTCAGTGAGTTTATTCTGGGGAGTGACTTTGACTGTGTTTTCTGTTGCCTTTTCTACCATGCTGTGGACTAGTTTCTGAGCCTAGGTCTCTTCAGTGACCCATGGTTCTGTGAGTTATTTTATATTACTGCGGTAACAGAAGCCTTTTACTAAGCTACTTTGAGAGGGTGTTTCTGTTATAGTAATTAAGTGAAGGAGCTCACAGGGACCATGCTTACGTAGAGTCAAGATTAAATGAAATAATATAAATGTTTCTATGACAATATTTGCCAAATAGCTAGTACTCAATAAATATCAGCTAACTAGACTACTTCAGAGAAGATTTTTTTGATTTGGACAATTGAACTCTAAATATACGTCTTCTGTATCAGAAAGTATACCTGAGTTTTGCAGTGTTTCTGCATTTCTCTCAATTTATCACATAATTGTAATACATGTATTCCTCTATAAAACCTTATTTTCCCCAAAGATTCACAAATTTTTTCATTTGTAAATTCTGTCTCATGGGGTTATTTTGAGACTGTATAAAGTACTTAGAAGATAGTAATCATTCAAGAAGTGTTGATCGTTGTTATTATTACCATGATTTAAGACCTTAGTCTCCAGGATCCCTCCCTAGCTCAAAACTGGCAGTTTTCAAAGATATGTCAAAGCTTCCTGTACTAAGTCTCTGAGCCCTTTCCAAAGTAAGTTCCAGGTGCAGATGGTGTCAGTGTGCCTATTTTGCTGTTGAAGAGAGCAAAGCAAATAAATATTGCTCAGGTTAGTCCTGCACTTTAGATCAGCTAGAAATTGTTATTTATTTATTTATTTATTTGTTTATTTATAAGTGAGGGGGGAGAGATAGGCAGATCCCTGCATGCACCCTAACCAGGAATGCACCTGGCAATCCCCATCTGGAACTGATGCTTGAACCACCCTTGCTATTTTTATCACCTGAGGCTTACACTCAGACGAATTTGAGCTATCCTCAGCACCCAAGGAAGAGGCTCAGACGAATTGAGCCACTGGCTGCAGGAGGGGAAGAGGAAGAGAAGGGGGAGAGGAAGGAGGAGAGAGGCTGATTGTTGCTTCTCTTGTGTGCCTGGACTGGGAATTGAACCCAGGATATCCATATGCTGGGCTAACTCTATCCACTGAGCCAACCATCCCAGGCCAATGTTATTTTTTAAAAATTAGATTTCTGTTCCTGGCTGGTTGGCTCAGTGGTAGAGTGTCGGCCTGGCGTGTGGAAGTCCCGGGTTTTTTTTTTAATTTTTTTTATATTTTATTCATTTTAGAGAGGAGACAGAGAGAGAGAGAGAGAGAGAGAGAGAGAGAAAGAGAGAGAGAAAGAGAGAGAGAAAGGGGGGAGGAGCTGGAAGCATCAACTCCCATATGTGCCTTGACCAGACCAGTGCAGTGTTTTGAACTGGCGACCTCAGTGTTCCCAGGTCAACGCTTTATCCACTGCGCCACAACAGGTCAGACTTGGAAGTCCCAGGTTTGATTCCTGGCCAGGGCACACAGGAGAAGCACCCATCTGCTTCTCCACCCTTTCTCTCTGTCTCTCTCTTTCCCTCCGGCAGCCGAGGCTCCATTGGAGCAAGTTGGCCGGGGTACTGAGGCTGGCTCCATGGCCTCTGCCTCAGGCACTAGAATGGCTCCAATTGCAGTGGACCAATGCTCCAGAGGGGCTGAGCATTGCCCCCTGGTGGGTATGCCAGGTGGATCCCGGTCGGGCACATGTGGGAGTCTGTCTGTCTGCCTCTTCCCTGCTTCTCACTTCGGAAAAATACAAAAACAGACAAACATAAAACTCTCTGGCCTCTCAAAAACTAAAACTAAAAATTAGATTTGTGTAAAAGTCATTGAGACCTTTTGCTCGGTTTTGTTTGATGTAGGAATTCTTGGCATATATGCCACTGTGGTTTTAATGTTTCTATGTACCTAGAAATGGTGAAATTTGGGGTTATGTTGCTAGGGAACTTGAAATGTATGTAGTAAATATAAAAACCTGTAGAGATGTGAAAAGTTGCAGAAATGTGTTAACAGTACCACATATGGATGTTTTGGATGATCCTGAGCAAAATACTTCCTTCTGTAATGTTGTTGACTATTAGTATTGCTCTTAATAAGAAGATAAAGCTGGTTAATATGCATATATATTATACTTTACCTTTTTTTTTTGCTAATGTAGCATTTAAAATGCTAATTTCACTGATGCTTCAATTCTCCTTTGTATAACTTACATTTGGAGTGGAAGGTTAGAGCATAGTGTCTGTGGTGTGACACAGACTGATGTGTGGTGCGTTTCTATAATATCCCTCTCTGAAAGTCAGGGGCATTATTGTTGGGAAAGACATAGTGTATGGCTTTGTCACTTGTCTCTTGTAATGTAATGTGTTTCTTTGTTCCTTTTTTAGGCGATACAGTTAATATTGGAGATGTATCCTATAAGTTGAAAACTCCTAAGAGCCCGGAGCTTGTGCCACAGAACTACAGTAAGAAATATTTACTTATTTATGAATGAATAACTTTTCATTATGTGACTTTTTTTTCTTTTTTTTTTATTCTTTTTTCTTTATTCATTTTAGAGAGGAGACAGAGAGAGAGAGAGAGAGAGAGAGAGAGAGAGAGAAAGAGAGAAAGGGGGAGGAGCTGGAAGCATCAACTCCCATATGTGCCTTGACCAGACCAGTGCAGGGTTTTGAACTGGCGACCTCAGTGTTCCCAGGTCGATGCTTTATCCACTGCGCCACCACAGGTCAGGCGTGACTTTTTAAACATATACAAACTAAAGACTAATACAAACCTGTTGTACGTATCATTTAGAATCATCAGCATTTACCAGTATGTTCCAGTCTTCTTTTACGTGCTCCTGTATTTTTTGGTTTTGGAGTATTTAAAACCTATCCCTATCCCAGACAGTGTATCACTTCACCCATGAATGTTTCAGTAAAAATGTTATTTTTAATATACTATTATTTATTTAATTAGGATAAATTCACATATAATAAAATGTACTGTTCTTAAATATTCATTTGGTTTAATTTTGACAATTTTATAAACTTGTATAACCATCAAGATTATTTTCATCACCGAGTGTTCTTTTGTGCCTTTTTCCAGCTACCCTGCCCGGAATCCACTGTTCTCTTTTCTGCTATGATAGATAAGTTTTACCTATTCTTTAGCTGTATATAAATATTCGTAATCGTATGGTATTAATTTTTGTGTGTGCAACTGTCTTCTTTGATCAAGGTTATCGTTTTTAGGTTCACCCATGTTGCTGTACCTATCTGTTTTTATTGCTAAGTATTATTCTATTGTGCAAAATATACTATATTTTGATTGTCTGTTGTCCAGTTGATGGACATTTGAATAGTTTCAATTTCTGGACTGCTATGAATAAGGTGCTGTGAACATTCCTGTACAATTATGTGGTCATAAGTTTTCACTTATCTTGAATAAATAGAAGTTATATTGATGTGTCATAGGATAGATTCCTGTTTAATTTCATAAGATACTGCCAGTTGTACCAAGTAGTTTTACCATTTACCCTTTGACGAACGGTGATGTTGTACATCCTTGCCAACATTGCTATTTATAGTCTTTTTCTTAATTTACTTATTTTACTAGGTGTGAAATGGTAACTCATCATGATTTTTGTTTTTAAAAAGCTTTATTGATATATATTTCATATACCATAAAATTCACCTTTTTGAAGTATACTAGTCAGTGGTTTTTAGTATACCTGTATTCACAAAGCTGTGCAACTATGCTACTAACTGTAGAACCTTTTCATCATTCCCAAAAGAAACTTTATATCCACTAACAGTCGCTCCTTATTTCCTTTTCTTTCTAACCTTGCCTGCCCAGCCCCCTTACCAAGCCCCTGTCTTTGACAACCACTGATATACTTTTTTCTTAAGGATTTGTCTATTTTGAACATTTCATATACATGGGATCATCTATAATGTGGCCTTTGTGTCTAGATCATTTCCTAGTATTATCATAACTTACAATGTTTTTAAGCATTCATGTTTTAGCATGTATTAGTAGTTAATTTCTTTTTATGGCTAAATAGTATTTCATTTTATAAATATACCACATTTTGCCTGACCACGTGGTGGCACAGTGGTCAGAGCATTGGACTGGGTTGTGGAGGACCCAGGTTCGAGACCCCGAGGTCGTCAGCTTGAGCGCGAGCTCATCTGGTTTGAGCAAGGCTCAAAGGTCACTGGCTCGAGCAAGGGGTCACTTGGTCTGCTATAGCCCCCTGGTCAAGGCACATATGAAAAAGCAATCAATGAACAACTAAGGAACCGCAACGAAGAATTGATGTTTCTCATCTCTCTCCCTTCCTGTCTGTCTGTCCCTATCTGTCCCTTTCTCTGACTCTCTCTGTCTCTCATACACACACACACAATATATATATATATATATATATATATATATATATATATATATATACACACACACACACACACACACACACACACACACACACCACATTTTGTTTATTCACTCATCAGTTGATGAACATTTGGATTGTTTCTACTTTTTAAGCTATCATGAATAATATTGCTATGAACATTCATATACAAGTTTTTGTGTAGACATATCTTTTCAGTTTTCCTGGGTATATACCATATTTCCCCATGTATAAGACACTCCCATTTATAAGACGCACCTTAATTTTAGGGCTTGAAATTTGAAAAAAATGTATTACATAAAGTTATTAAACTCACATTTTATTCATCATAAAATTTGTACTACTCTTCATCACTGTCAAAACTTCCATTCATTATCTTGTCCTCATCTGTTTGATTACAAATCACTATCTTCATATGTTGCCTCATCCTCAGTTCCATTTATGGCATTTGAAATGCCACACTTCTTAAATGACTTGACAATGAACTCAATCTTGATATTATCCCAGGATCTTTTCACCCAGGTACAAACTTCTCCTATGGTTGGTTTTTTCACTCTTTCTGCTGGTGTCAGATTGTCCCCAGAAGACTTCATCTATTGGTTCCATTTGTCTCTCATGGCAGCTTTGAAGGGTTTGTTAACGCTGACATCAAGTGGTTGGAGCTGGGATGTCAAGCACAGGAATTTTAATAGCCCTTTGTTCTTCAATTCATATCTTCAATTCCCTCTCT
Source organism: Rhynchonycteris naso (assembly GCA_037038555.1). Lineage (NCBI taxonomy): Eukaryota > Metazoa > Chordata > Mammalia > Chiroptera > Emballonuridae > Rhynchonycteris > Rhynchonycteris naso. The sequence goes on along the minus strand of CM072998.1, from coordinate 95,461,872 downwards.
AACTCAGGCCATTTTGCTGACTTGCCTCTCATGGCCATCTTCTACCGTGGCATTTTCAGTAGGGATTCTTCTTCCTGTAGCCAGTCTTGGATTGATTTCTCAGTTGGAGAAGGACTAAACTTATGTTCAGCAGCACGATTTCCATTCACTTTTGCAAACTGGATCACTTTTAACTTTTATTCAGCACTGTACGAAAATCTTTTCTGAGCCATTTCTGGACAGAACATGGCAAAATGTAACCTACCCGAATATACCAGTAACAAGTGTGAAACAATGAGCACAAAAGCAACAAGTGCGAAAAAGCAGGAAATGCAAATAAAAAAAAACTACAACCACTGTATAAGAAACACCCAGTTTTTAGACCCCAAATTTTTTTTCCCTTTTTTTAAATTAATTTTAATGGGGTGACACCAATAAATCAGGGTACATATGTACAATGAAAACATCTCCAGGTTATCTTATCATTCAATTATGTTGCATACCCATCACCCAAAGTCAAATTGTCCTCTGTCATCTTCTATCTGGTTTTCCCTGTGCTCCTCCCCTCCTCCCACTATCCCACCCTCTCCTCCCTCCCCCCACCCCATAACCACCACTCTCTTGTCCATGTCTCATAGGCTCACTTTTATGTCCCACCTATGTATGAAATCATGCTGTTCTCAGTTTTTTTCTGATTTACTTATTTCACTCTGTATAATGTTATCAAGGTACATCCATTTTGTTGTAAATGATCCGATGTCATCATTTCTTATGGCTGAGTAGTATTCCATAGTATATATGTGCCAAAGCTTTTTAATCCACTCGTCCTCTGACGGACACTTGGGCTGTTTCTAGATCTTCACTATTGTAAACAATGCTGCCACGAACATGGGGGCGCGTTTCTTCTTTTTGAACAGTGCTGTGGTGTTCTTAGGGTATATTCCTATAAGTGGGATAGCTGTAGACCCCAAATTTTTTGAAAAAGGGTGCCTCTTGTACATGAGGAAATATAGTACCTAGGAGTAGAATTGCTGAGTCACATGGAATCTCCATGTTTACCATTTTGTGGAATTACCAGACTGTTTTCCAAGGAAGGTATATTATTTTACAGTCTCACCAACAATGTTTGAGGATTCCAGTTTCTCTACATCTTCAGCAACACTGCTATTGTCTGTTTTATTATAGTCATCTTTGTGGGTATGATGTGGTATCTCATTGTTTTGATTGGTATTTCCCTGCTGACTCATTGTCATTTCTTTGCTCAAAATCATGTCACTTCTTTTCTCAGAATTTCTTAAATGACTCTTTAGTCCCTTAGAATAAAGGTCAGTCCTTACCTTTCATGATCTACTATCAGCCTCATCTTTTGCTACTTTTCTTCTCCCACTTTATATTACAGTTATTGGGCATAATGCCGAATAATTTTTTGTTCACTCTTAAGATTCTTCCACTAGACTCGGTGCTCCTTCAGGGAGGGCATCTCACTTTTATCTAACATAAATTCCCATTTACTCTGCCTCCCAAGTAACTGCAATCTGTTTTCTCCATTCTGACCCATGTTTTTTCATTTTTCAGTGAGAGAGAAACAGAGAGACAGAGACAGACAGGAAATAAGAGAGATGAGAAGAATCAACTTGTAGTTGCAGCACCTTAGTTGTTCATTGATTGTTTCTTATATATAACTTGAACAGGGGGCTCCAGCTGAGTCAGTGACTCCTTACTCAAGCCAGTGACCTTGGACTCAAGCTAGTGGTCTTGGGCTTCAAGCCAGCGACCCTTAGGCTCAAGACAGTGACCATGGGGTCATGTCTATGATACCATGCTCAAGCTGACTACACCGGGATCAAGCTGGTGAACCTGTGCTCAAGCCAGATGAGCCTGAGCTCAAGCCAATGACCTTCGGATTTTGAACCTGAGTCCTCAGTATCCCAGGCCAACACTCTATCCACTGTGCCACTACTTGGTCAGGCTATTTTTTTTGTTTGTTTGTTTGTTTGTTAAGTGAGGGGAGGGGACATAGTGAGACACATTCCCACACACACCCAACCGGGATCCACCAGGCAACCCCTGTTTGGGGCTGATGCTCAAATCAACCAAGCTATTTTTAATACCTGAGGCCACGGCACTAGGGCCTGCCAAATTATACTCAGTGCCCAGGCCAGCGCTGGAACCAATTGAGCCACTCATTGTGGGAGGGGAAGAGGGAAAGAAGGGGGAGAGAAGGGGAAAGAAAAGCAGATAGTCACTTCTCTTTGATTCCCAGCCCCAGTGCTCTGACTGAACCATGAGCCCACCAACCAGGGCCTATCTTTTTAATAATTTGTTTCTTTGTTGATATTTTCTAGGGTGATATTGTTGACATGCTTTCCTTTAATTTTTAGACAGGCCTTCATTTAGTTCTTTGAACATCTTTATAATAGTTGATTTAAAGTGTTGTCTACTGAGTCCAATATCTGGCTTCCTCAGTAATAGTTTTTATTGACTCCTTTTTTTCCCTCCTCTGTATATGAGTTGTAATTTCCTATTTTTTGCATTTCTTATACATATTTTGTTGGAATGTAGACGTATTAAATAGTTTAATCTTGCAATTCTGGAAGTCAGATTCCTCCTATCCCCAAGGCTGTTGTTACTTGTTGTTGCTGTTTGTTTGTTTGTTCATTGACTTTTGTTGACTCTTTTTCTAAAGTCTATTCTTTGTTGTGTGCAGCCACTGAAGTTTCTGCTTGGTTAACATAGTCATCAGGTAATGACTGGGCAGAAATTTCTTAAATGTCTAGAATAGTGGTTCTTAACCTGGGTTTTATCGAACCCTAGGGGTTCGATGAGTCGGTCTCGGGTTCGGAGAAGCCTCTGCCACAGAGGCCAGAATAAAGTAATACTGTAATTTGTTGTGAGTTCATGCACTTTGTTGGTTTTGTTCTTTGAGCAAAGTGATGTTCATGCACGGCTCATTTTGTACACCAGTAAAAAAAACATATCCCTATCTCTTGAATTTGGGGAAAAAATCCTATTTTATTTATCACTAAAGAAGGGTTTGGTGAATGTGCATATGAAACTGGTGGGTTCGGTACCTCAAAAAAGGTTACGAACCACTGGACTAGACCAAATAAGTTCTCTCAGCCTTTGCCTAGGATCTCTGTTTGCCTGTTGGTCATGATTTCAGTATTCCACAGACTGCTTACAAGTGTGTTTTGGTCTTTATTTCCTGCTTGTGCAAAGCTTTAGTCATCGAGCTGTGTGAGATTACGCCTGTTGGGCAGATAAAATATATTATGCTCTGTAAAACCAGTAGTCGCGGTCAGGATCACAGCCGCCTGACCCATGCAGGTTCCCATTAGATTCGATCAGTCGGTAATGAAATAATGGAGCCAAGAACTGGTGAGCCATCAGCTTTAATTCTAGCTTGCACCCGGCAGGCAAGCAAAAACACACACTGGGCTCCAAAACCCACACATTCAGTGCTCACAAAGCTACTGACTTATCCGAGTTTCCTAGAATCAAAGGTTTCTAGCTCACCAGACTTATTCACCTCTGTTTCCCATCTCCTCCAGCACAAACTCTTAACAAACTGGCTTCTCCCTCAGCATTTTGCCATCTTGACTGCTTCTCCTGGCCTCCATGTGGCCTTAATCTGCTCTCTTCTACCTCAGGAACCAAGCGAGAGAGATCAAGCTACTGGTCTCTCCTACTTTATAGTATAGACTCAAAACCTTTAATCCAATTATACAAACAAGGAAGTCTCTGTATAATGGGATTCCTCAGGAGAGTGCACCACCCTACATCATCCAATCAATCAGTCAAGGGTGTGGGGAAGAGCTTACTCTTAAACTAAGCCTTAGGCTACAACGACCCAGCCTGCCCACAGCCTGTTCCAGAACACACATTAATATCAACGAACTTCCATGTGGGCAGCGCCATCTTTAACAAAGTGAGCATAATATATTTTATCTGCCCAACAATCCACCCTTATGCTCACTTTACTACCCACAATCTACACCACCGGCATTCTTATACAAGGAAATTAAGTACATTACACAAATTACAGCAATAGCACAAATCATACAATTTCAACAATTACAAAGATACATTTCACCAGTCTCTGAGCACTTTGCCAAAATTGCAAAATGTCCTCGGCCTTTTCTTTAGCCATGGGAAAAGCTTCTTGGGGCAGGAGGGCCTCCAGCAAAGCCATCCCCACCCCCATCAGGGTATTTCACATTGTCCAAAATCCATAAGTCCATCCAACAAAGGAGCTTGTGCCCATCCGGTCATAGTCCAGGAAATCAGTCCACACACATAGGGCTTTAGCCTCCCCCCTCATTCCTGCCATCATTGCAGGTTTCACATTGTCCTAAAGAAAAGCATGTGATAATGGCAGTCAACATTTCCATCTCTGCTCTGGGGAGCATGATGGCATCCACCCCTATGTCCCAAAATTGCAGACCTACCAGCAGCGTACCTGCTGCTTGCTGCTGGGCTCTCACCTTCTGGAGACTGCGGATTGCAACTCCAGCTTGATTCTCCTCATCCTCCAAAGAGGAACTAAAAACACCAGTGTTCGGCAGATAAAATATAATATGCTCACTTTGTTAAGGATGGCGCTGCCCACATGGAAGCCCGTCACCCAGGTGATATTATTTGCCCTTATGCTTGGGATGGCTGTGGGGGAAAAGCTGTAATGTAGGCAGTCCAGGTCATTATGGCCTAAGGCTTGGTTTTAAGAGTAGGCTCTTCTCCACACCCTTGACTGATTGGATGATGTAGGGTGGTGATGTAGGGAGGAATCCCATTATGCCTCAGATGGGTGGCTTTGTATCAGAGACTTTCTTGTATGTATAATTGGACTAAAGGTTTGGATTATCTATGCTATAAACTGTGGCAGCCCTGGAGCTAGATCTCTCTCTCTCGGTTCCTGGGTTCCTGCGATTAGTATTAGAGAGGAGAGCAGATTAAGGCCATGTGGAGGAGAAGTAGCCAAGATGCAGAGTGCTGAGGAAGAAGCCAGTTTGTTAAGAGTTTGTGCAGGAGGAGATGGGAAACAGAGGTGAATAAGTCTGGTGAGCTGGAAACCTTTGATTCTAGGGAACTCGGATAAGTCAGTAGCTTTGTGAGCACTGAATGTGTGGGTTTTGGAGCCCAGTGTGTGTTTTTGCTTGCCCGCCGGGTGCAAGCTAGAATTAACGCTGATGGCTCACCAGTTTGTGGCTCCAGTGTTTCATTACCGACTGTACGAATCTAATGGGAACCTGCACGGGTCAGGCGGCTGTGATGGCGGCCTTGACCACTGGCTTTACAACCAGCTCCTGCTGCTGGGCTTGAGGTCTGGGCCAGCGCTGCCTTCTTCTCAGCAGGCCTTGCAGCTCTAGCCCTGGCCTCAGCCCCGGCCCTGGCCTCAGGCCCGGCCTCATGCCACTGCTGGCTCTCACGAACCTGTGATTCCTTCTCCGGCAGCTGCTCCATTTCCAGGTGAATCTCGAAAACCTGGTCAGCCTCCTCCTCCAGCGCTTCCTTCAGCTCCAGGGTCAGCATCTGTTTCACCCACGTTTCCTCCAGCTCCTTCCGCTGCTCGGCCGGCAGGTCCTGGGCAGCCTCTTCCATAGAGCTCTCAGTTTCCTCACGCATGACTGTAAAAGTCAACCAGCCTATAGTCCCCCAAAACACAGTTATGGGAAACCATAACAGCAACCACTCCTCTACTCCACCACTCAAAGGTGGTGGTGGCTCCATGCCGATCTGTATTGAATCCTGCCACAGACTACGCCAAATGTAAAGCCAGTAGTCGAGGCCACTATCACAGCAGCCTGACCCATGCAGGTTCCCATTAGATTCGAACAGTCGGTAATGAAACAACGGAGCCAAAAACTGGTGAGCCATCAGCTTTAATTCTAGCTTGCACCCGGCAGGCAAGCAAAAACACACACTGGGCTCCAAAACCCACACATTCAGTGCTCACAAAGCTACTGACTTATCCGAGTTTCCTAGAATCAAAGGTTTCTAGCTCACCAGACTTATTCACCTCTGTTTCCCATCTCCTCCAGCACAAACTCTTAACAAACTGGCTTCTTCCTCAGCACTCTGCCATCTTTGCTACTTCTCTTCCACATGGCCTTAATCTGCTCTCCTCTCTAATACTAATCTCAGGAACCCAGGAACCGAGAGAGAGCAAGCTCCCGGACTGCCCCAGTTTATAGCATCGAAAATCCAAACCCTTAATCCAATCTACAGACAAGAAAGTCTCTGATACAAAGCCATCCATCTGAGGCATAATGGGATTCCTCAGGAGAGTGCACCACCCTACATCATCCAATCAGTCAAGGGTGTAGGGAAGACCTTACTCTTAAACTAAGCCTTAGGCTATAATGACCCAGCCTGCCCACAGTCTGTTCCAGAACACACATTAATATCAACGAACTTCCATGTGGGCAGCGCCATCTTTAACAAAGTGAACATAATATACTTTATCTGCCCAACAGGGGGGCTGCTTCAGCTGAGCCAGTGACCCCCTTACTCAAGCCAACGACCTTTGGGCTCAAGTCGGTAACCTTGGGGGTTTCTCCTTTTTTGTTTTTGTTGTCACAGATTAATCTTGTTTTTATTGCGATCTTGATGGAGCTTTAACTTGTAGTTTTGTTTTGTTCTTTTTTTTTTTTAATTATTTATTTATTTATTCATTTTAGAGAGGAGACACAGAGTGAGAGAAAGAGAGAGAGAGAAAGAGAGAAAGGGGGGAGGAGCTGAAAGCATCAACTCCCATATGTGCCTTGACCAGACCAGTGCAGGGTTTTGAACTGGCGACCTCAGTGTTCCCAGGTCGACGCTTTATCCACTGCGCCACCACAGGTCAGGCTTGTTTTGTTCTTTGTATCTGGTCAGAAAACCCCCTTTAGTATTTCCTGAAGTGGGGGTTTTTTGGTGATAAATTCCCTCATCTTTTCTGTATCTGTGAATGTTTTTATTTCCCCTTCATATTTGAAGGATAGCTTTGATGGGTATAGTATTCTTGGCTGAAAGTTCCTCTCTTTCAAAATTTAAATATTGGGGTTCACTCTCTCTAGCTTGTAGAGTTTTTGCTGAGAAATCTGTTGATAATCTAATGGGCCTTTCTTTATATGTTGTGTTCTTCTTTTCCCTGTCTGCATTGAGAATTTTTTCTTTGCCAATTTCATTATGATGTGCCTTGGAGTAGGTTTGTTAGGGTTAAGATAACTTGGTGTTCTGTTTGCTTCTTGAATTCGAGGCTTTAGTTCAGGGGTTGGGAACCCTTTCGGCTGAAAGAGCCATGAACGCCACATATTTTAAAATGTAATTCCGTGAGAGCCATACAATACATTTAACACTAAATACAAGTAAATGTGTGCATTTTATGTAAGACCAACACTTTTAGAGTACAATAAGTCTCTGAATTCTTTTTAATAACGTTGTTATGCTGTTGCTAACCAATGATGAATAAAGTACTTCTTATCATTAATGTGGCTTCTGGTGCTACATGGTTTTTCTGATCACTTTGTAGTGTGGTTGATACATGGTGAGGTTAAGCTTCATGCAGGCATTGAGACTTCCACCTGTTAAACGTGATCGTAGGTTGGTCTTAACGTTCTTTAGATGTGAGAGAGACTGCTCACATGCATATGTAGAGCCAAACATTGTCAGTACAGCAATACTCACACACTGCAGTGTGTGGTATGTGACGGGAAGCGCGTTCCAAGTTTTGAAAATCAGCTGGTCCGCGGGTTGAAGCTTTTTCATTTCTTCCCACTTATGTTTGCTCACCAACTCTGCTTGCTGTCGTGCAAGTCTTTCCAAATCTTCATTCAGTGACTTAAACTTATTCACCACATGTCTGAGGTCTTCAGGTCAGCAGCTTGTAGCTCAAAATCTCTGATGGAGACACAGGGTATGTAACTCAGGTTGGCGCTGTCCACTGCACACTCGTGTGGATGGGTGATGAACTTAAGACTAGTGTGCTCACGAAATTCTCCAAAGTGCGCTTTGAATGACTGCAGGAAATTAGATGTGAAGCCCGCTAGCTGCTGGAGATCAAGATGTTGAGCAGGGTCACTTGCTGTGCATGCATCTTTAAACTCTCCCAGTTTTTCAAAGTGTAGTAAATGACCTGTTTCAGTGTTGGCAAGGAAGAGTTCTAGCTTGTTTTCAAATGCAAACACTGCTTGTTAAAGCGATAAGACTGTATTTCTAACACCTTGTATTTTCCCATTGAACTGGTTCAGATGTTCAGTCATGTCCACGAAATAGGAGAACTTCAGGAGCCGCTCAGTGTTAGCTAACTCAGGATGCTTGATGTTTTTCATTTCAAGAAAAGTCTGGATTTCACTCAGACCAGCCGTGAAACGGCTGAGCAGCTTCCCTCTTGACAACCAACACAGATTGCTGTGCAGAAGCAGACCAGGGTAATTATTCTCAACTTCATCCAGCAGTGTTTTAAACTGGCGATCATTTAAAGCTCGGGCAGTAATAAAGTTTACCACCTGAATGACCAGCGACATCACCTCACCAAGCTGCTCACCACACATCTGAGCACAAAGTGCCTCCTGATGTAGGTAGGATGCAGTGAAAACTTAGGATGGGTCTCTTTTCATGTTCACGAAGAAGCGCTACGAATCCTCTGTTTTTCCCCACCATGCAGGGAGCATCATCAATACAAACCGAAATAAGTTTACCCATTGGTAGATTTTTTACTTTAGTGAACTCAGTGAAAGACTGGAATAAATCCTCCCCTCTTGTTGTCTCTTTCATAGGCAAAACAGTAAGACTTTCCTCACGTAGTGTGTCACCGGCAGCATACCTAGCAATCACACTGAACGGGGATAAATGGCTTATGTCTGTTGACTTATCCAGAGCGAGAGAAAAGAATGGTGCTGCATTTATGTCCTTCACTTGTGTTGCCTCAATTGGATTTGTCATCATGATGGTATGATCGTGAACAGTTCTTGCCGACAGAGGCATGTCTTTTATGTGTTGGATTATCTTGTCTTTATCCGAAAAGTCGTCAAAAAGTTCATTGGCAACATCAAGCATAAATGTTTTGGCATACTCCCCATGTGTGAATGGCTTTCCGTTTCTCATAGTTGCTAAAGCACCAGCAAAGCTAGCCGAATTCCAGTTACCTTGTTGGGTCTAAACATGGAGTTGCTACTGACTAGCTTGCACTCTGCACAGTAGCTGTTGACATGCTTTCTTCTTGCTGTCCCTGCTGGATATTTTGATGCAAATGTAGTATGGCGTGTGTTGAAGTGCCGCTTTTTATTTGACCGTTTCATCGATGCAATTTTATCATTGCATATTAGACACACTACAGAACCTGCTCTCTCCACAAAGGCGAATTCCTCTGTCCATTCCTGCTGAAAAGTACGATAACTCCTCATCTTTCTTTCTTTTAGCCATCTTCTTTGTCAAAAGGGTTTCTGCAATTAGCTAGCTGACTACTTGATTAAAAGGAGGGAAGTTTACTTCCTGACCTCACAATGACCCATGTACGTTATGCATTATCCAAAAAAATTTGGTATTGTCCCGAAGGACAGCTGTGATTGGCTCCAGCCACCTGCAACCATGAACATGAGCGGTAGGAAATGAATGGATACATGAGAATGTTTTATATATATATTTTTTGAGAATATTTTATATTTTTAACATTTTTTATTAAAGATTTGTCTGCGAGCTAGATGCAGCCATCAAAAGAGCTACATCTGGCTCGTGAGCCATAGGTTCTCGACCCCTGCTTTAGTTCTTTACACAGACTTGGGAAATTCTTCTCTGTTATTTGTTTGAATATGTTCTCCATTCCATTTTCTCTCTCTTCTCCTTCTGATATACCCATCATTCTTATGTTGCTGTTTCTGAGGGAGTCAGACAATTCCTGTAGGGGTTTCTCATTTTTTTAAATTCATGAGTTTCTCTGCTCTTCTCTCTGTAGTGCCTCTAGTTGCCTGTCTTCTTTGTCACTAATTCTCTCCTCTATCTGGCCTGTTCTATTGGCTGTTCCTTGCTTTTCAGTTCATGAATTGAGTTTTTCATCCCTGTTTGATTCATTTTCATAGTTTCAATTTCCTTGGTGATGTATTCTTCTGTTCATTGAATTGTTTTTTGAGCTCCCTAAATTGCCTTCCTGTTCTTTCTTGTATATCCCTGAGCATTTTTAGGACTTCAATTTTAAATTCTCTGTCATTTAACTCCAATGTTTTCAAGCTATTGAAAATTTTTATGTAGATTTTTCTTTATCTGTCTGAGCTACATCTCTGTCTATTGTATCCATGATATTCTATTCTTTTATCCTTAGTGGCATTTGAGAGTGGTATTGTTAATAACACTAATAAAAGTTGATAAGAAAAAAATATGTTTTTTGAGAAAATGCAGTGTAAAGCTGAAGAGAAGATTCTATTGTGTTAAGTGGAACAAAACTATGTAGAACGGAGGGCCTGAGTTGGGGGGAAGTGACAAAAAGGCAAAAAACGAGTCAAGAACCCACAAAATGCCACAAGGAAAAATTTTGGATCAAGAATAAAATAATTTGTTTGTAAGTGACAGTCAAATGAGAGAAATAGTATATGAGAAGAGAAGAAAGAAAGAAAGAAAATACAGTGAAAAATGAAAATTTTATTGTATTAAGTGGAACAAAAACTACATAGAATGGGGAGCCGGAGTTGGGGGAGATGCTAGAGATAAAAAGTGGAGTAAAAAGCTCACAAAAATGCCACAGAGAAGAAATTTGAATCCAGAATAAAATAATTTGTTTGTGCGTGAGATTTGAATGAGAGAAAAAATGAAAGAGAAAAGAAGAAACAAAATGAGAGAGAAAAAAAATTGAGTTAAGTTTTTTTGGAATGTAACACTCATAGGAAAACAAAAAGAATGGAAAATGTAATACCAATGGGTAATAAAGCTCAAAATGAAAAGAAAAGAATAAAATGGAAAGAGGATAAAATGACCAAGGTGGAAGAAAAAAAAGATTAAAAATACAAGAAAAAAAAAAGGAAAACATTATAAAGAATGTATTTTTTTTCCTGGTTTTGAGAGGCTATCTTCTTTTTCTTTCTTCTTTCTCTTTTTGGCCGTTGGTGCTATACCCCAGGTTCCAACACTGTGCATTCTTAGGCAGAGATTTGCAGTTGATGTGTTTCTATGCTGATGACATAAACTAGGCCTCAGTCCCGTTGGTAGGTGGGGCTTGTCAGAGTTTGGGGCTCCGACAATTGGAGAGTCTGTTTTCACTGAGCCTCTTTCTAAATCTCTCCTTCCTGGATCAGCCTGGGGACCCAGCTGTGAAGTTGACACAGCCACTACCTGCAGAGCAAGAGGCCCTAAGAACTATCAAGCCCCTCCTCCAGGTCTGTGTAAATCACAGGCCTGGGAAGGAAGGCTTTGTCAGCCAGAGCCGCTAGCGAAGCCAGCCGAGCAGTGAGCAGACTGCAGATTAGGCTCCTTTCAGCATTCCATGGGTCTGCTTTCCAGAGGCTGCCTGCAAGCTGCATGTGCACCCTTCCCCCCAGCACTTCCACAGTTTTCTTACCCAGGAATGTGCTTTGTTAGCCTGTATGGCTGGCAGAGGCGCCACTCCTGGAAAGGTCTGGGTATAGGGTAGCCGACTCTGGTGCACTTCCTGTGCACTATTATTCGGGATACTGGGATTATACAGGAACTCTGGTCTCAGCCCATGCAGAGGGCCACTACTGACAGTTTCCGACCCAGCTCCTCCATCTGGGAACATGGGCACCCACTCCCGAAGCACCAGGTGGATCCACTCACACACTGCCCGTACTTGCCAACCAGGATACCGGGAGTAGACAAGGCAACTGCTTGCCCACCTCTGCTGGGGTCTGCCAATGGCGTTAGCTCCGCGTGGGCCGAGCCGCTGGTCCACACTCTACCCCTGGCTTGAACTTCTTTGCCCTAGCCCAGCTCTTTCCATGCCACCAGCCCTCACTTTCTCTCAGTTCTAAGTGAAAGCAGCCCTTGCTCAGGTCAGTGAGCAACCTCTGGGTTTTTAATCTGGGACCTCAGCATCCCAAGTCAATACTCATCCACTGTGTCTGCACCAGTCAAGTTGGATTGCTTTTTTTGATGTTGAGTTTTATAAGTTCCTTATAAATTTTGGATATTATGCCTTTCAGATGTATCTATGAATATGTTCTCCCATTCAGTGGGTTATCTTATCTTACCATTTTGTTTATAGTTTCCTTTGCTGTGAAAAATCTTTTAGTTTGATGTACTCCCATTTGTTTATTTTTTCTTTTGTTGCTTGAGGATATAGCAGAGAAAATATTGCTACATCAATAAATAAATAAAAAGTGTTGGCAAAGATGTGCACTGTTTTGGGGAATGCAGATTGGTACATTCACTCTGGAAAGCAATATAGAGTTACCTCAAAAAATGAAAAATGGAACTCCCTTGTGATCCAGCAATTCCACATCTGGGAATATATCCAAAGAAACCCAAACACTGATTCAAAAGAATATGTGTATTCCTATGTTCGTTGGAACATTATTTACAATAGCCAAGATTTGGAAGTAGCCAAAGTGCCCATCAATAGATGAGTGGATAAAAAAGCTGTGGTACATTTACACAATGGAATAGTACTCAGCTATAGAAAAGAAAGGAGTTCTGCCTTTTGTTACAGCATGGATGGATATGAAAAGTATTATGCTAAGTGAAATAAGCTAGTCAGAAAAAACCAAGTACCATATGATTTCACTTCCTATGTATTTTTATATTTAACAAGTAACTGAAGGGCAGTGCAGTGGCTAGCTCAGGTCAAGTCCCAAGTCAAATGCATCTGTTTCTAAATATAAGAAAACTCCCATAATTGTCATCAACCCCCCCCCCAAAAAAAAAACTCAACATTTTCTGAGTTAGATATTTTCAATTTTTATTAGTTTTCATGCATCTCTTACATAATCAAATTTTTCATTTCTTTTGTGTTTAGTTATTAGTAACATGCCCTTTGAAATTTATTCAAAGAAAGTTTACATTGAGAGCAGTTGGATGGTCCATAGACACCAATTTGCATTTTCTATGCCTGCTATCCATTCATCATCATCCCTACCATATTCTTTTTTTTTTAAATTTTATTTTATTATTATTAATTCTAATGGGGTGACACCAATAAATCAGGATACATATGTACAATGAAAACATCTCCAGGTTATCTTATCATTCAATTGTGTTGCATACCCGTCACCAAAAGTCAAATTGTCCTCTGTCACCTTCTATCTGGTTTTCCCTGTGTCCCTCCCCTCCTTCCTATCCCACCCTTCCCTCCCTCCCCCCATCCCGTAACCACCACTCTCTTGTCCATGTCTCATATTCTCCTTTTATGTCCCACCTATGTATGAAATCATGCTGTTCTCAGTTTTTCTTTTTTTCTGATTTACTTATTTCACTCCGTATAATGTTATCAAGGTCCATCCATTTTGTTATAAATGATCCGATGTCATCATTTCTTATGGCTGAGTAGTATTCCATAGTATATATGTACCATAGTTTTTTAATCCACTTGTCTTCTGACAGACACTTGGGCTGTTTCCAGATCTTCGCTATTGTGAACAATGCTGCCACGAATATGGGGGCGCATTTCTTCTTTTCGAACAGTGCTATGGTGTTCTCAGGGTATATTCCTATAAGTGGGATAGCTAGGTCAAAAGGCAGTTCGAGTTTTAATTTTCTGAGGAATCTCCAACTGTTTTCCACAGTGGCTGCACCAGTCTTCAATCCCACCAGCAGTGTAGAAGGGTTCCCTTTTCTCCACATCCTCGCCAGCACTTATTCTGTGTTGTTTTGCTGATGAGTGCCATTCTGACTGGTGTGAGGTGATATCTCATTGTGGTTTTAATTTGCATTTCTCTAATGATTAGTGATGTTGAGCATTTTTTCATATGCCTATTGGCCATCTGTATGTCCTCTTTGGAGAAATTTCTATTCATTTCTTTTGCCCATTTTTTGATTGGGTTGTTTGTCTTCCTGGTGTTGAGTTTTATAAGTTCTTTATAAATTTAGGTTATTAACCCCTTGTCAGACGTGCTGTCGAATATGTTCTCTCATTGTGTGTTTTGTCTTTTTATTCTGTTTTTATTGTCTTTAGCTGTGCAAAAACTTTTTAGTTTGATATAGTCCCATTTGTTTATCTTGCCTTTTATTTCATTTGCCCGTGGAGATAAATTGGCAAATATACTGCTGCTACAGATGTCGGAGAGCTTGCTGCCTATGTTTTCCTCTAAGATGCTTATGGTTTCACGGCTTACGTTTAAGTCTTTTATCCATTTTGAGTTTGTTTTTGTGAATGGTGTAAGTTGATGGTCTAGTTTCATTTTTTTGCAGGTAGATGTCCAATTTTCCCAACACCATTTGTTAAAGAGGCTGTCTTTACTCCATTGTATGTTCTTTCCTCCTTTGTCAAATATCAGTTGTCCATAAAGCTGTGGGTTTATTTCTGGGTCCTCTATTCTGTTCCATTGATCTATGTGCCTGTTCTTATGCCAGTACCAGGCTGTCTTGAGTATAATGGCCTTATAATAAACCTTGATATCCGGAAGAGTGATATCTCCTGCTTTATTTTTTCTTTTTAAGATTGCTGAGGCTATTTGTGTTCTTCTTTGGTTTCATATAAATTTTTGGAATATGTGTTCTATATCTTTGAAGTATGTCATTGGAATTTTAATTGATATTGCATTGAATTTATAAATTGCTTTGGGTAATATAGACATTTTAATGATGTTTCTTCTTCATAACCATGAGCACGGTATATGCTTCCACTTGTTTGTATCTTCCTTGATTTCTTTTATCAATATTTTATAATTTTCCGAGTACAAGTCCTTAATCTCCTTGGTTAAATTTACTCCTAGGTACTTTATATTTTTGGCTGCAATAGTGAAGGGGATTGTTTCCTTAATTTCTTTTGCTGACAGTTCATTGTTGGTTTATAGAAATGCCTCTGATTTCTGAGTATTAATTTTATATCCTGCCACCTTGCTGAATTCATTTATAAGGTCCAGTAGTTTTTTGACTGAGACTTTAGGGTTTTCAATATACAATATCATATCATCTGCAAATAGTGACAGTTTTACTTCTTCTTTTCCAATTTGGATGCCTTTTATTTCTTCTTCTTGTCTGATTGCTGTAGCCAGGACTTCCAGAACTATGTTGAATAAGAGTGGTAAAAGGGGGCACCCCTGCCTGGTTCCTGATCTTAAGGGGATTGCTTTTAAATTTTGTCCATTTAGTATGATGTTTGCTGTGGGTTTGTTGTAGATGGCCTTTGTCATGTTAAGGAATGATCCCTGTATTCCCACTTTACTGAGAGTTTGATCATGAATGGGTGCTGGATTTTATCAAATGCTTTTTCTGCATCTATTGAAATTATCATGTGATTTTTGTCCTTCCTTTTGTTTATGTGATGAATCACATTGATTGATTTGCAAATATTGAACCAGCCTTGCCTCTCCAGAATAAATCCCACTTGATCATGGTGTATGATTTTTTTCATATATTGCTGGATCCGGTTGGCTAATATTTTGTTGAGAATTTTAGCGTCTAAATTCATCAGGGATATAGGCCTATAATTTTCTTTCTTTGTGTTGTCTTTGCCCGGTTTTGGGATCAGAATTATGCTTGCCTCATAAAAGGAGTTTGGAAGTCTTCCTTGCTCTTGAATTTTTTGAAATAGCTTGAGGAGGATAAGTGTTAGTTCTTTGAATTTTTGATAGAATTCACTTGTGAAGCCATCAGGCCCAGGACTTTTCTTTTTTGGGAGATTTTTGATAACTGTTTCGATCTCCTTTGTTGTAATTGTTATGTTTAGGTGTTCTGATTCTTCCAGATTGATTTTTGGAAGGTTATATGATTCAAGAAATTTGTCCATTTCACCAAGATTGTCTAACTTTTTGGCATATAGTTCTTCATAGTATTTTCTTACAATGCTTTGTATTTCTGTTGTATCAGTTGTTATTTCTCCACTGTCCTTTCTAATTTTATTTATTTGAGTCCTCTCTCTTTTTTTCTTGGTGAGTCTAGTTAAAGGTTCATCAGCCTTGTTTACCTTTTTAAAGAACCAGCTTCTGGTTTCATTGATCCTCTGTATTGTTTCCTTAGCCTCTATTCATTTATTTCTGCTCTGAATTTTATTATGTTCCTCCTTCTACTTGGGTTTTATTTGTTGTTGTTTTTCTAGTTATTTTAGATGCAGGGTCAGGTTGCTTATTTGAGCTTTTTCTAGCTTCCTATTATGTGCCTGTAGTGCAATAAACTTCCCTCTCAGAACTGCTTTTGCTGTGTCCCATAAATTTTCAGTTGATGTATGCTCATTATCATTTGTTTCTAGAAACTTTATTTCTTCTTTGATCTCATTGTTAATCCATTCATTATTTAATAACATGCTATTTAGTTCCAAGTGTTTGAGTATTTTTCAGTTTTTCTTTTGTGGTTAGTTTCTAGTTCCATGGCATTGTGATCAGAGAAAATGCTTGATATGATTTCAATCTTCTTGAATTTATTGAGACCATTTTTGTGTCCTAACATGTGGTCTATTCTAGAAAACGTACCATGAGCGCTTGAGAAGAATGTATATTCTACTGCTTTAGGGTGAAAAGTTCTGAAGATATCTATTAAATCAAGTTGATCTAGTGTCTCCTTTAAGTCTGCTGTTTCTTTATTAATTTTCTTTCTTGTGGATCTATCCAGTGTTGTTAGTGGGGTATTGAAATCCCCTACTATGATAGTATTGCTGTTAATCTCGCCCTTTATATCCATCAAAGTCTGCTTTATGTATGTCGGGGCTCCTATATTTGGTGCATAGATATTTATAATAGTTATATCTTCCTGTTGAATTGTTTACTTTATCATTATGTAGTGTCCTTCTTTATCTCTTACTACAGCTTTTGTTTTAAAGTCCATTTTGTCTGATAATAAGTATTGCCACCCCTGCTTTTTTTTCATTTCCATTTGCATGAAATATTTTTTTCCATCCTTTTACCTTCAGTCTATGTGCATCTTTTGTTTTAAGTTGTGTCTCTTGTAGACATCATATGTATGGGTCCTGTTTCTTTATCCACGCAGCTACCCTATGTCTTTTGATTGGATCGTTTAATCCATTTACATTTAAGGTTATTATTGATATGTAGTTGTTTATTGCCATTTTATTCTTTAAAGCTGTATTCCTCTTTTGCTATATTCTTTCCTCCCTTTTAACTGTTCACAAGAGGCCCCTTAGTATCTCTTGCAGAATTGGTTTGGTATTTATGAATTCCTTGAGGCTTTCTTTTTCTGGGAAGCTCTTTATTTCTCCTTCAATTTTAAACATTAGCCTTGCTGGATAAAGTCGTCTTGGTTGTAGGTTCTTGTTCTGCATTGGTTTGATTATATCTTGCTATTCCCTTCTGGCCTCAAGTGTTTCTGTTGAGAAGTCTGATGTCATCATTATGGGGGCTCCTTAATAGGTGATAGCCTTTTTTTCCCTAGCAGCTTTTAAAATTTTTTCTTTATCCATTAGCTTTGGTATTTTAACTATGATGTGTCTTGGTGTAGATCTTTTTGGGTTTCTCTTTAATGGAGTTCTGTGTGCTTTATGAACGTGTGGAGTGTTTCCCAGCCTTAATTTAGGGATGTTTTCTGCTATGATTTGATTGAACAAATTTTCCATTTCCTGTCCTCTCTTCTCTTCTTCAGGCACCCCTAAATTGAGAATGTTGTTTCTCTTCAGGTTATCACAGACTCCCTTAGAGTTTCCTCACATTTTTTGAGTCTCTTTTCCTTTTTCTTCTCTGCTTCTGTGCCTTTGTTTATTGTGTCCTATAACTCACTGATTCGATCCTCAGCGTGAATCATCCTGCTTTTAATTCCTTCCATTGTGGTCTTCAGTTCTGATACTGTATTTGTCATTTCTGTCTGATTCATTTTATTATTTCAATTTCGTTTTTTATACTTGTTATCTCTTTATTTAGGTGTTCATAATGACTATTCATTGTTGCTCTAATTTCTTTGAACATCCTAACTATCATTATTCTAAATTCTGCTTCTGGTAATTTGGTTATAGCTGGTTCATTCAGGTCCTTCTCTGGGGATTTCTCTTGATTCATTTGGTTTGCATTCCTCTGCCTGCCCATTTTTTCTGTGTATAAGCAAGTTGTGGGCACTGGAGTCCAGTAGGTGTTGCCTTTGTGTTCTCTAGGTGTGGTCTGTCTGCAGGCCCCCCACCCTCTCTGCCACTGCCTAGGGCGGTTGGGTATGGGCGTTGCCAGCACTGGCCCTCTGTGGCTTTTGCTGTGATTTCCTCCTCTCCTCCGTGGGAGGGGCTGCCACTCAAGCCACAAGCCTCAGCACCAAGGGTAGAGGTGAGCACCTTTGCTCAGCTGCGGACCCATCCTGTTTTCGGATTTCCGCCCAGAACCCGCAGTCAGAGCCTGCTCGCCACAGTTTCACGGGTTGGGCGGCGTTTTTTTTTTTTTAATTTTTCTTTTTATTTTATTCATTTTAGAGAGGAGACACAGAGTGAGAGAGAGAGAGAGAGAGAGAGAAAGAGAGAAAGGGGGGAGGAGCTGGAAGCATCAACTCCCATATGTGCCTTGACCAGACCAGTGCAGGGCTTTGAACTGGTGACCTCTGTGTTCCCAGGTCGACGCTTTATCCACTGCGCCACCACAGGTCAGGCTGGGCGGGGCTTTTAACGTGCTCTCAGCTGTGGGCCTTTGCCCGTCCGGAGCTTTAGCATTGCCCTTGAGGCCAGGGCCCTTCTGCGCAGGGTCGCAAACCAAGGTTTATTGGGCCGGGCGTGTTTGCTGTCTTCCGACTTCCTCTCTTCCTAGACTCTACCCCGCCCCCCGTTTGGAGCCTGCTCGTGCACGTAAGATGGCAAACTGCGGTTTCTCTGGCCGGGCGGGGATTGTAGCGTGAGCTCAGCCTCAAGCTTCCACTTGTCTCGGGATCCACCCTGCCCCTCGCTCGGAGCCCGCTCTCACACGTAGAATGGCCAATCGCCCGGTTTCTCTGGCCGGGCGGTTCTGGTAGCGTGAGCTCAGCTGCAAGCCCCCACCCGTCCCTGGTCCTAGACCCGTCCCCGCTGTCAGGGCTGGCTTGCGCTGGGTTGCAAAGCAGATCTCTGCCTGTTCCTGGCCTCCCACTTTGTCCCAGAAGGTGGGATTACAGGCGGTCCGCAGCTTTTGGACCGCTTTCTCGCGTCCCCTTTGCCCCTGCTGGGCTAGACCGAGCTCACACCGGCTTGGCCTCCACCCATGCTTTCAGCGTCCTGCCACCACCATATCCTTCAGCAACCCTCAGCAGAGTAGGAAGGCACCTAATACTCCACACTGTAGGCCTGGGAGCTCCCTCACTTGTTTTACAGCTCAAAACTGTCCAAACTCCTCTTCTAGGCTCGGGGACTGTAGGCTGGGGCTTGGTTCCTGGGACCCAGGTCCCTTCCTTTCTGCCAAACTTTCCTCCCGCTACGCGGGTCTCTCCGGGCTGCCGTTTGCTCCGGGGAGCTGGGCAGCCCTCTTCGCGTTTTCGCTATTTCTACCAGTCTCAATGTGGCTTCTTCTGTGTTCCTTGGTTGAAGAGTCCACTTAGTTTAGTTCAAAGTTGGTTTATCCAGATGATGGTTCTTAAAATTGAGTTATAATCCACTTTGGTTCTGGGAGTTGGAAGTTGGTACGTCCGCCTACTCCGTCGCCATCTTGCTCCTCCCATATTCTTAATATAAGTATTCTTATTTATTATTTATTGTCTATCAAGATAATGGTGCATAGCATATGTTTTACCCAGTAGGAAGTTGTTACATAGTTTCTATGAGTCTTTCTTAGAAGTAACTCTTGCCCAGTTGTAGGAAAAAGACTGTTGGGAGTTTAGTTGACTTGAAATAGGACGTGGTTCAGCTGAATTGGCCAATCTTATGCATCTACATAAGCATTATGTAGTTGCTCCAAATTGGTTGGACAGATATATTGTATTGAGTATTATAACATGTTTTTATACATCTGTTTACTTAATTTGGTTCAAGCATTGTATTCTTTGAAAATTTTCTTCCACCTCTCGGGTACTATTTCCCAAAAAGGAGAGTTACTGTTTTTTGACTGGCTAAGAGATTATGGGTTTTGGTTATTAGAAAACTTTGATGCATTTTTCCTCTTCTCTTGGAACTATTTAAAAAAAGTATTTTGAAAATGGTGTTCTGTTGAACTTTGTTAATGTATTACTTTCCTTCCTGTATTTATGTATCAATTTAGCTTTTTGCCTTTTGGATATTCATAATTTTCAAATGGAACATATTGTCTCCAAAACTCCATTCATAGCCAGGAAAGTAGGACCATAGAAAGAGGTCAGAGGACTCATTAATTAGTGGCAAAGCCTAGATTTCCTGACTTCAGTTTGCTTTTCCTTTTCTAGTCTGTCTTGATGTTTCTGGCTACTATTTTTTAAAATAAGTCCAGGAATGGAAAGAAGAACAGAATGTTACAAAACTTTTTTAAAATTTAAAGTGTGAAAAACTATTGAAAAATAGTGAAATAGTTGAGGCATGGCAGTGCTATTTTATTTCTATCTTTATCAAAGTTATTATTTAGAGCATTGAAAATCACTATTATCTTTTAATAATAAAGAAATAAAAATCACAATGTTGAACAAAGAACTTTGATATTCATATTTAATATCTATCTAATGGAATGGTAGACACTCTGCTAACTGGCCAATATTGTAAACTGGAAATATTCTCAAATGGAAGTCTAAAATTCTTTTAAAAACCTCAGGAAAGCAGTATTCCCTCATCAAAGTAAAGTTACTTCAATTAGTGACCGTCTGAGTGAGATAATGAATGTTTATATTGTATAGTCAGTTGTCAACTTCTCATTCAGACTGTCCCATGTTGGGCACAGCAGGCCATCTTTTCTGTCTGTAGCATCTGTGTAGCCTAGCACATCATGGACATAGGAGTTGGATTGCTTTTCAGTTTTTTAATATCTAGGCTTTTTTCACCTCCTGCCTTGACCATTATAACTTCCACTTATCATCTTAGTTCCTACTTGATAACCAAACCAGCAGGTGTTGAAGTGGATAATTAAAACTTTTTTGTCTTTTTGTATGAAAACCAATACTCACTCAGATGAAATTGGTAGTTTTTGAAAAGAGGTTCCTGCATATTTTTGTGCTTGAAGTTAAATTATATAGTTACCAAAGTTGGTATTTCTTCCAGAGTTTGCCTTATGAGGTTGTGCTCCTGGGTAGCAGTTTTCAATAGTGACTTTAAACCTGACCTCAGAGTTGTATTTCTAAGTCCTTATATAATATTGTTGCAATCTGTGGCACAATTATATGTGAGGTCATTTAAGGATTACTGGACACACTGCCCTCTTATCCAAGCAATAAGGACCCACAAAGATTTTCTGCAAGAATTACAACACTGTTCTTAAAAGGGTGACTTTTGGCACAAAGTAAACAGGATGAGATTTTGTGTGTGTGTGTGTGTGTGTGTGTGTGTGTGTATGTGTGTGTGTGTTGGGGGGCTTTGTCCTAATTTGTAAATAATTTTAAGAGGTTTGAGAAACTCATCAACATCATAAATGACAGAACACTATGAAAAAACCTCATTTTTATGTAAATATAAATAATGTGGAATAGTCTATTACAGCTACTTGTCAGTTTTAATGAATTAGTGACAAAGGTTAAACAGATGGTCTCCAGAGAGGTGTTGACTAAGGTCCCCTTACTTAATAGAGTCAGAGTTTGAAAAATAATCTGAAAAACAAGGCCTATAATCCTTAAGCTTTACCTTATTTTTAAAAGTTGCACTAATTGCCTCTCATTGCATGAAATTTGAGGAAAGGATTTGCTTTGAGATTTCTTTAGATGTATTTTTAGAAATAGAACCCACAGCCTGATCTGTGATGGCACAGTGGACAAAGTCTCAACCTGAAATGCTTAGGTTGCTATTTTGAAACCATAGGCTTGCACGGTCAAGGCACATATGAGAAGCAACTACTTTGAGTTGATGCTTCCTGCTCCTTCTTCCCCTTCTCTCTCTCTCCCTTCTCTCTCTAAAATCTATCAAAATTTTAAAAAAGAGGAATAGAGCCATCAAAAGAAAGAGTACTGCCCGACCTGTGGTGGCACAGTGGATAAAGCGTCGACCTGGGAACACTGAGGTCGCCAGTTCAAAACCCTGCACTGGTCTGGTCAAGGCACATATGGGAGTTGATGCTTCCAGCTCCTCCCCCCTTTCTCTCTTTCTCTCTCTCTCTCTCTCTCTCTCTCTCTCTCTCTCTGTGTCTCCTCTCTAAAATGAATAAATAAATAAAAAAAAACCTTGCACATGGGCAGTGCCATCTTAAAAAAAAGAGTACTGTCACCTTAAAACCCTTTAAGGTGACCTGAAGTGTCCTCTAGAGTCTCTATAGCAATTTTTATTCAGTGCCTAATTTTTCTTTAATATTATTTCTTTAAGATAACATACTCAAGATGACTTAAAATATTTTGATGCATTTTATTTTCTGTTTAATGACTGTTGTTGCTTTCTGTGTCTCTCATTTCAGATGTGTAATTTTTGAGCTATTTAATATGTTAAATAGGCTTCTTTGGATCCACCTGGTAATTTAGCCACCATTGATGGCATTGTTTAAAGAGAAGATTAATTCAAGCAGTAAACCCCTAACGTGGAAATTACATTTTTAAAGTATATATACCACATATGATAGACAGAGGATTAACACTCATAATATACAAATATAATTTTACAAATAGATGAGAAATCATATCCAGTAGAAAATAGGCAAAGATTTTAAATATTCATGTCACAGGAAATGAAATCCAGATGGACAATAAGTATATGAACATATGTTCTAACCCTGGTTAATAGTTAGAGAGATACATAATATACAATCAGATAGTACTTTTCATGCACCAACTAGGTCAAAATTGAAAAGTATTGTTATGTCTAGTACCTACCGGATTGCAGAGAAATGGCATTGTCATACGTTGCTGGTATAAGCACAAGTACATATGACATCTTTGGAAAATAATATGGTAGCAGCTATAAATAAAAAAATATATATACCTTTTGATGTAGCAGTTTCTTTTCAGGCTCTATCTATTAATGAAAAAATCACATAAAAGAAGATATTTGTGCACAATATATATTGCAGCATTTTGGTGTTTTTGGTAGTGGCAAAAACTAGAAGCTATCTGAGTGAATCAAAGGAATGATTGAATAATTTATTATATACCCATATCTTGGAATATTCTGCAGCTGTTTAAAAAGAGAGATTAGATTTGTGTCTGTGGACCTAGAAGCTGTCCATGTGATATTGTTAAGCTACATGTGATATTGTTAAGAAATGTTAGGCTACAGAGTTGTTTATAAAGTATGATACCATTTTTGTTTAAAAAATTTTTTTGAAGCACCTTTTATAGGTGTTCTGTGTACAAAGAAAAGTGTTGAAAGATACATTCCTCACTCTTAAACTTTGATGTTTTTCTGGGCCATTGGTTCAGTAGTAGGATTAAGAATGGAGTAGTAGTACAACCATTATGGAAGAAAGTATGGTGGTTTCTCAAAAAATTAAGAATAGAACTACCATATGACCCAGCAATCCCTCTACTGGGTACCTACACCAAAAACTTGAAACCATTGGTAGGTAAAGACACATGCACCTGCATGTTCATTAAAGCATTATTCACAGTGTTCAAGACATGGAAACAATCAAATTGCCCCTCGATAGAGGATTGGACAAAGATGTGATAAATATATACAATGGAATACTGCTCAGCCATAAGAAATGATGACATATTGCTATTTATAACAACATGGGTGGACCTTGAGAACATCATACTGAGTGAAATAAGTAAAAAAAAATATCTAAAAACTATATGATTTAACACATAGGTGGGATATAAAACTGAGACTCATGGACATAGATAAAAGTGAAGTGATTAGGTTACCAGGGGGAGGGGATGTAGGGTAAGGGAGTGGGGAAAAGGGTATAAAAAGGGACAAATATATGGTGATGGAAAATTATTTGACTTTGGGTAATAGGTAGACAACATAATCAATAGTTCAAGTGCTATAGAAATGTTTACCTGAAACCTATGTACTCTTATGGATCAATGTCACCCTGTTAAATTTAATTTTCTAGCCTGACCAGGTGGTGATACAGTGGATAGAGCATCAGACACAGAGGACCCAGGTTTACAATCGCAAGTTTGCTGACTTGAGCATCAGCTCATCCAGGTTGAGCGTGGGTTCACCAGCTTGAGCATGGGGTCACTGGCTTGAGTGTGGGATCATAGCCATGACCCATGGTTGCTGGCTTGAACCCAAAGGTCGTTGACTTGAAGCCCAAGGTCACTGGCTTGAGCAAAGGATCACTCAGTCTGCTGTAGACCCCCAGTCAAGACACATATGAGAAAGCAATCAATGAACAACTAAGGTGCTGCAACGAAGAGTTGATACTGCTCATCTTTCTCCCTTCCTGTCTGTCTGTCCCTGTCTGTCCCTCTCTCTGTGTCTCTGTCACACACAAAATTTCTTTTTAATTTTCTAATTAAAAAAAAAAAGAATAGGAGCGTTGAAGAGAGATCATTTTATTTGTTATGGAATGCCAAAGCTAATAAAACCCCCATATTTAATGTGAAACTTTTAATAAAGTAAAAAATACATTCATTAGAACTTTTAATTGCTTTTTTTGTGATCTGGCACATAAAAATTGGAAAGTTTTTATGCTTTCCATTTTAAAGTTCATGCTTTATGTTTAATGAATATGGACTTATTAGACAGGACCTGAAAATTCCTGGTTCTTCTGAAATGTGTTCATGACCAAAGGTCATTCCTTGGTTTCTTTTCTTTTTTCTGTTTTAAGGAGAGGAGGGGAGATAGAGAGACAGACTCCTGCATGTGCCTTGACCTGATCCATCCAGCAACCCCCATCTGGGGCTGATGCTCAAATCAACAACTATCATCAGCGACTGACTGACAATTGAGTCTCTGGATGCAAGAGGGGAAGGAAAGGGGAGGAAAGACAAACTAATGGTCGCTTCTCATGTGTGCCCTGACTGGGAATCAAACCCAGACTTCTGCATGCCAGGCTGACACTGTCTGCTGAGCAAACCAACCAGGGCCCTCTCCTTGGTTTCATTTTATGTTTTTGGTTGTCAGCATCTTGTCATAAGTACTAAGACCAACAAATGTATCTTTAGTTAATTATCATAATTAGCAACACCTTATAGATCAGCAATTTAGGAGACTGAGTTGCAGATTGAACTTTGGGTGTTAAATTGTGATCTAATGATCAATCAAAATATTCTAATATACACTGCTCACAAAAATTAGGGGATATTTCAAAATGCACATGAAGTGATTAAAAATAGTATTTGATTTTTTTTATTAAACAAGAAAATCAGAAAAGCCAACAATAAGTCAAAGAAAGTTGTTCAATTATGCAAATGAGATGCAAAACCAACTTTTATTTCATTGGTGAAAATGCACTATACAAAAGGCTGAAAGTACTGGAGTATCTATCTGTACGTCCCCTGATCCCCTAATTTTTGTGAGCAGTGTATGTCACCCATTATGTTGCTACTTTCTCTATCACAGTTCCGCCATATTTCCAGTATGGCTGTTATTACTTTGGAACATAGTTTTTTTAAAAAAATAAAACTTTTTGTTCCTATTACAAAAATAAAAGAAAATAGAGAAAACTTGTAAAACACTGAAAAACACAAAGGATAAAACCCAATCATCCATGAGCCAAATAATAAACACTGTTAACATTTTAATGTGTTATTCTAATCTTTTTTTAACAGTGTGACTAAGTATAAATTACCATATTTTCCCATGTATAAGACAGACCCTTTTTTGAAAAATTTGGCATCTAAAAACTGACTATGTCTTATATAGTGGTTGTAAATTTTTTTATTTGCATTTCCCACTTTTTTGTGCTTGTCGTTTTTGCACTCATTGTTTAATGATCAATAAAACTTGAGTTCAATAACTTTATGTAATACATTTTTTAAAAATTTTAGGCCCCAAAATTAAGGTGCATCTTATACATGGGGAAATACAATACTTATAGTAAATTTTATATATTTAAAATATAAAATTTCATAAATTTTGGCATATGTATATAACCATGAAACATCACTTTAGTCAAAATACTGATCAAATAAATTAATTATCCCCCCAAAGTTTATTTGTGTCCTTTATAATGTTTCCAGTTTCTCTATTCTCTGGGAGTCACTGATCTGCTTTATAGATTTATTTGGATATTTTAGAATTTTATATAAATGAAATCAAACAATATATACCATTTTTGTCAAGTTTTTATCACAGAACATAAGTTTTTTGAGATTCTTCCATGTTGCATGTCTTCATAATTTCATTCTTTTTTTTTCTGAGTATTTTTTCTGATTATTTCTATTGTATGGAAATAAGTGCAATTTATCTGTTCACCTGTTGATGGACATGGTTATTACATTTTGAGGCTCTTGAAATAAAACTGTTCTGAACATTATGTATACTTCTTTGTATGCACATACGCTTTTGTGTGTATGTGTAAACACATAGTAGTGAAATGGCTGAATCACATGGTAAGTTTTGAACTTTTTAAGAAACTGCCATTCTGTTTTCCAAAGTGGTTGTATCATTTTATATTTCTTTATATATTTTTTAAGTCAGAGGAGGGGAGATAGTAAGACAGACTCCCGCATGCATCCTGACCAGGATCACTGTCTAGAGTTGATGTTCAACTGAGCTATTTTTTAGTGCCTGAAGCTGCTGTTTGGACCAATCCAGCCATTGGTTGTGGGAGGGGAAGAAAAATAGAAGGAGGAGAAGAAAGGGGAGAGAATCAGATGGTCGCTTTTCTTGTGTGCTCTGACCAGGAATCAAACCCGGGATGTCCATACACCAGGCTGATGCTCTATCCACTTAGCCAGCCACCCTGCCTGGGCCTCATTTTATATTGCTATCAGCAGTGAAAAAGAGTTTCAGTTCCTCCATATTCTTGCTAGGTCTTGGCATGATCAGTCTCTAATATCCTTGCATACCTGGTTCTTACTGGGTGAGGGACTAGACAAGGTGTTTTACCTCTAATCCTCACAATAACCATTCTCAGTAAGTGTTACTCCCTTTCTTTTTAAAACAAGGAATCTTGACCCAGAATATTCAGGATAGGACAGAATGAGAAATCACAAGTTGGTCTGTTTGGCTTCAAAGATGTTTTCTTTACACTATATTATGTTGCCTCTTGGGATACTAAAATACCCTTACTAGTTTTGAAGGATTTATTATAATGGACTTTTAACTATGCATAATTTTCTGAAATTTTAATTTTAATATACAAGACAAATTTGAGTCTATGGAGAGAGAAAATGATAAGTTGCATACTTTTAATAAAATTATTTTAAAGCCCTTGAATATGCCTGTGTAAATAGTACATATTTTTTTGAAACAAGTATTGGCTAGGAATTGAATAAGAAGTTTAGGCCAATGTGAATGAAGCAGATGTTTTATTCTTACATAGAGAAGGAAATTATAGCATGTAGGACCAAGGTCTCTGGTATTAATCTGAGTCCTGGGAGGTAGCATCTTGTGTCTGAAAACATTGACGTTGGGGATTTCTCTCATACACTGGGCTGTATTTATATTAGGTTATGCGTGGCAATTTGGCAGTTTATTTTACAGATGTTTGTAATGTACAGTCTTACATCTTGTTTCTATTTCTGAAATGCTTTTAAGTATGACTCATGTGTTCTTGGGACCATACTAAAAATACAGCTAGTTTCAAGCGTTAATGTAAAATACACCACAGATACCACATGGCAGTACATAATGCCTTCTCTCAGTAGTTTAATGTAGTTTCCTGACAATTTTTTTTTGACAAAATGCACTACAATAAAATATGAATAAGTGAAAATGGGATTCTTTTTGGAGAAGCAAGTCTTCTGATAACATAATGTAAACAATAGAATGAATTTTAATAAAAGGAGTTACAAAAAAAGGAGTTACATGATATTATTGGTATCACCAAAATTCAAGAGATGTTATTAATGATCAGAAAAGCAAGTCTTCTAAATTTGTTGGAGCCTGATGAGGTCTACACTTGTAGGGAAAATCTTGGATCGAAGGTAGAACCTGTTAAAAAGATTTTGGAAGGGCGGTAGGACGTGGCTAAAATGAAAGCTTTGGACTCAAACAGTTTAGGTCTAAATCTTGGTTTATGCACTTATCACCTGTGGACAGAGGGTGCTGAGTATTTACCAAATGCTTATATGGTACTTATAAATGCCTGTCTAATCCTTGTAACAACTTTATAACTAAGTACATTTATCATCTCCATTATATCTTTGGAGGAACTGAGCACGGAGTGTTTAAATAGCTAAGGTTACACAGCTAGTAAACAGCAGCATAATTGGGATTTGAGCAGTTCAGCTCATTTCTGTATGCTTACACATGTTAGTCTGCCACCTTCTAGGATTGTGAGATCTAGATGAGAGACTGTACGAAAAATCATTTGTATTTTTTCCTGGCATGTGAGAGGAATGCAGTAAATTTTAAGTTATCATTACTATTATTGAGGGGAGATAAAAGAAGGGAAAAGAAGAGGTCTTTGTGTAGATGTAGCATAGACCACAAGGCCAGTCACGGGATCAGAAACTGCCTATACATATTAGAAAAATCATTTGGCTTTGAAATGTAGTGGTGATAAGTGATTTAGATATCCCAACATTTAGAAGCTGAATCTAAAGGTAGAATTTTTTCACTGCTGACTTGCCTTCCTGACAGTTTCATCTTTCAGAAGGTAGAGGAAACTGAGAGAAACTCTCTGGGCTTAACTATGATTTAGAAATAACTGATTAGTGGTTTGCATGCAACATAACCCTTGGGGAAAACAAACGTTGCCACAGCCACAGTGTTTCTCGACAGCTTGCCATGGACATATCAGGCAGATGGGACTGTCTTGGACGTCCTTAAATGTCAGTAGTATACTGAATTATCCCTATCCCCCAGAGCTTTGCAACAACTGAGAGAACCCCTCTCCCGCCTGATGTGTCCAAATGCCTTCTGCAGGCCTAGAGAGAGCAGCGGCTATATTGCCCCTAGTGGAGAACCAGTGTTGAATGCCAAGAATACTGGAAGGGATTGTTGAGAATTGCCAGATGTGCCTTAGGCCAGTGGCTCTCAACACATAGGAGGATCATCCTAAATTGAAGACATTCCCATGAGCATACTCAGGATCACACACAATTCCCAGGGTTCTTGCTTTAAGTAGTTCTGTGCCTTTCTCTCCTACTTAAGAAAGTGTGTTGCTGTACAAACTGCTCTGCGATTCTTGGTATAACTCTGTTTCTTCTCCAGTTTGCTAAAAAAAATAAAGTTTTTCTTAACCTCAGCGCTTTACTAACACTGACAACACGTAAAGGGCAGAACTTGCATTTGATTAGGAACTGCAGCCTTCAACTTTAAAAATAATCTTGAAAATGAATATAGTTCCCAAGGTCAAGGTATTATGAAGCGGTATAGAACTAAATTGAGACCCTGTAATTATGAATAGTTATGAATAGTTATAAATAATAAAAGGTGGGAGGAAGCTGAAGAGACCAACTTAGCTTTACCTTCCAGAACCTTTGAAATTTCGTATTTTAAATAGTCAAGTCCAAGTAATGTTAAGTCAGGCACATTGCCAAAGTTGAATGAAAAGTGGCAACATAAAGCTGTAATAATAGTGTAGGGGTGGCCTGTGGCTAAAGAAAGCTGAGGTTTGTGAAAATTTAAAGAAAAAAACCCCCAAAGTGATGGAGGTATTTTTAAAAAAATTAATTAACTATTTTTTAGATGAGAGGAGGGGAGATAGTGAGGCAGACTCCCACATGTACCCTGACTGAGATCCACCCGGCAACCCCATCTGGGGCTGATACTCTAGTATTGAGCTCTTTTTAGCACCTGAGACTGATGAGTTCGGACCAACAGAGCTATCCTCAGCACTGGGAGCCACAGTTGAACCAATTGAACCACTGGCAGTGAGAGGGGAAGAGAGAGAAAAGGGAGAGAGGGAGGGGAAGAGAAGCAGATGGTTGCTTCTCATGTGTGCCCTGACTGGGAATCAAACCCAGGACATTCATATGCCAGGTCAACTATCCACTGAGCCATCAGGGCTTAAGTTATTAATAATATATTTGATATCAGAGTAAGAAGAGGTAGTATGCAGTATAGGGAACATTGTATCAATATAATTTTACTGATAGAGAAGTTAGAACTTTTTTTTTTGTATTTTTCCGAAGTGGGAAGTTGGGGAGAGGCAGACAGACAGACTCCCACATGCGCACAACCGGGACCCACCCGGCATACCCACCAGGGGGTGATGCTCTGACCATCTGGGGCATTGCTCGTTGTGGCAGGAGCCATTCTAGTGCCTGAGGCAGAGGTCATGGAGCTATTCTCAGTGCCTGGGCCAACTTTGCTCCAATGGAGACCTAGCTGTGGGAGGGGAAGAGAGAGAGAGAAAGAGGAAGGAGAGGGAGAAAGGTGGAGAAGCAGATGTTTGATTCCCAGCTAGGGCGCTTCTTGTGTATGCCCTGGCTGGGAATCAAACCTGGGATTTCCATACACCGGGCTGATGCTCTACCACTGAGCCATCTGGCCAGGGCCCAAAGTTAGAACTTTTTAATTCTTATTTTGCTTCATCCTTAAACAACAAGTGGACTGGCTCATTTGGAATAAGAAAGAGTCAGTTGTATATCACAAAGATGGATTCAAGCCTGAAGTAGGAAAGAAAATAGTTAAGTGAACATCTGGTAGTAATGAGATTGTCTCTCCAGGCTCAAATGAATTGCATCGTAGCATTACAAAATTCTTTGATAGCTTCTTAAAGGTATGGTTCTTGGAGCAATGTTTCTTAACCTATTTTTCATTATTGCTCTCCTAAGGACCATTTTTCTCCAACTGTTTCTCCCAACCCCATGAAATTTCAGTACCACAGATATATTGCATTATCTGTTTATGCACAATGGCCCTTTAAGTGGATGACAGACCATTGTAATATCTAAGAATTTCTCTCCAGTCCCTCTCTAGGAACCAGTTCTTGCTCCCTGAGGGGTGATATTCCCCTAAGGTGACATGCATATCCAGAGGATTCACAGAGGAAGGAAGGAGAGAAGCCAAGCTCCCACTGAGGTGATGTGTCTCCTGACTTTCAGCCATCAGGGCACTGGTTTGGGAAATTAGAGATGCCTTGGGTTGACTGCAGTGGTCCAATACACCAACCAGTCTGCTCAAAACTTTGTTCTTGGTCTTCCTAAGAAGAAGAAAATCAGAACTTTGTCTTTATTTTTCCTAATGATTAGATGTTAGCTTTTTGAGGGA
Organism: Rhynchonycteris naso; assembly: GCA_037038555.1. Classification (NCBI taxonomy): domain Eukaryota; kingdom Metazoa; phylum Chordata; class Mammalia; order Chiroptera; family Emballonuridae; genus Rhynchonycteris; species Rhynchonycteris naso. The sequence continues at coordinate 95,430,551 of CM072998.1, read as the reverse complement.
TTGGGGGAAATACTCCAGCAATATTATGTTGTCAGAGGGGGAAAAAAGAACAACTTTATTACTTGGTAAGTGCTCTTAGTTTAATCTTTGAACTCTTTTATGACCTCACTGGGTGATTAGACAAAGTTTTAAAAGTATGGAATGCTCAATACATATAAATAAACATATGTGTGTGTTTATGTATAAAATTTAATATAATATTAAAACAAACACTGTAGCCCATACCCAATTTAAGAACTAGAATATTACCAGTATTATTGGTACTGTTATGAGGATCTGATTCCATGCCCAGGTGTCCATTACCCCGAATTTATCATTCTCACATTTTTGCTTTTTCAAGCACTGTTTTATCACATGTATATATTTCTGATGAATTCAATTTGCTGGTTTATTGAGTTTTATCAAAGTAGTATCACATGTGATTTATTCTGAGACTTAATTTTTTTTTACTCAATATTATGCCTTTTAAACATATTGGGTTTTTTTTTGTCGTTATATAATATTCCATTGTGTGTGTTTTATCCGTCTCCTATGTCAGGTTTTATTTTGAACAACACAGTTGTGCGTATTCTGTATGTCTCCTGCTGTACAAGGGTGGGAGTTTTCCTTGTGTATCTAGGAGAGTCCTTGCTGGTTCACTGGGTCATTTACAGATGCATAAAACATTTATTAACTCTGACATTTTAGAAAATGCTTAAGTGGAAGATGAGCAGATTGATGGGTGATTTAATAGTAGACATAGAAGGGCGTTGTATGGAGTAATCTTCTATTATCAAAAGGGTTGTTGTAAAAAAACAGACAAATTCTAAAGAAAGCATTTAGTCTTTATCAAACTTTTTTTTTTTTTTACAGGGACAGAGAGAGTCAGAGAGAGGGATAGATAGGGACAGACAGACAGGAACAGAGAGAGATGAGAAGCATCAATCATTAGTTTTTCATTGCTGTTGCGACACCGTAGTTGTTCATTGATTGCTTTCTCACATGTGCCTTGACCGCGGGCCTTCAGCAGACCGAGCCATCCCTTGCTGGAACCAGCGACCTTGGGTCCAAGCTGACAAGCTTTTTGTTCAAGCCAGATGGGCCCGCACTCAAGCTGGCAACCTCGGGGTCTCGAACCTGGGTCCTCCACGTCCCAGTCCGACGCTCTATCCACTGTGCCACCGCCTGGTCAGGGTTTATCAAACTTTTTAATTGTGAAGTTTGAGATCTTAGAACCCATTGCCAACTTAAGTTATAATATAGTTTTTCTAAATTTTTAAAAACTACAATAATTATTAATTGTCCAGGATGACTTGATCATTATTTTCATTGATTGTTTGGAGGTTTATATTATATGTAGTAGTCTGGATTGCATTTCATTTTATCTTTTTTTTTCCTGAAAGTTTCAGATTCTCTGGCTCAATCTGTAGTTCAGCATCTGAGATGGATAATGCAGAAGGATCTTCTGGGACAGGATGTCTTTCTAATAGGACCTCCTGGACCTCTTCGACGCTCTATTGCTATGCAGTACCTGGTGAGAAGTCAATTCTTGTGCATTTCTCAGGGTTTTAACATTGATGTGATTTTGGAGAATAAATTAATAATTTATAAAAATATCAGGATTAGTAATTACTTGAAAAAAATTGTTTATATTGAAGGATGATTTGTTTATAAAGAGTTTGGAATAAGTTATTTGGGAAGCAAATGTATTGCTTTTCATAGCTTTAGCAAATTTTTGCTATAACTAGAAAGTCCTCCACTTCCAGTGGGAAGGTAATATAAATTCAGTTAACGAGTAGCAGCTATAATCAGCAACTCTGAGATTATAGAACAAAAGTTAGTTTTATACTGCTTAGGGAACATTCTTGCATCTCAGATACACATTTTAAAGGCCAAATAATTCTCTTGACTTTTTGATATTAAATGGTCTTGAAAGGGAGTCTAAAGTTTGAAAAGGTCTTTTATGTGTTACACACTCTCTTTTATTTTCCTTAAAATGGATGAGAAAACAAGTTTATTAAATAACTCACTGAAGCTTTATCAGCTAGTAAATGATGCAGCTAGACTTCAAATCTCATATTGTTTCCTCTTTTTGGCATGTTAGCCTCTTAAATGTTTGCAGTTCTCTGAGCACATTGTGAACTGTGTTGAAATATTCAATTCTTAACCCAAAATAAAAAATTTAGAAGACTTTTTTCTACTTTGACATCATTAATAGGCATTGCTCTAATGATCTGAGTAAGATTGCTGTCAAATGAAGTTGTTTTGTTCTGAAGATACTTTTTAGGATAAAGCAAAAAATCTTGCTTAAATCTTCCTGGTGTTCTTGATGTTAAAGAATTGATTTATATGCTATTGTATATATTGAAATATACTGTGTACTCTTTAGCATCACTGGTGAATTTATTTTGCTACTCACTGAATCATGTAGGGGAGGAATGATAACACAATAAACAGTCAGAACCTAACTGCCTCTAGCCCATACATTTCATATCTTTTGTTCCTAGAAACAGTTTGTGGGATATAATGTGCTATTCTATGCACTGTGCCCTCACTTTATTAATATACAAGGCAAATATGTCTTGTTTAAGAATGCAGAGTCAGCTACTGAGACAGCAAAATCCAGAACCTCTTTAATTTTAAGATGTGTGCTTTCTATGTAGCTCATTTCAAGACCACAATATCACTCACTTTGATTTTGTTTCTGGCGAAACTTTCAAGCTTGTTAGGAAGAAATGTAAAATGAGAAGGGCTAGGAAATTATAGGAGATTTATAGGTAAAAAGAAAAGCAACATAAGTTTATAAGGGTGAAGTCTGTGTCTTAAAACAAAACTTTAAGTTTTGAAATAGACTTAAGGCAGCTTTAGGATGTGAAAATACACGTAAGAAAATTTTCTAGCCTAAGATGCCTTGCAAACTCTACAATGGGTACTATTGCCATTAGATATCATAAGGTCTTCTGCTTAACTTAGTAATAGCCACAGTAGATGAAGTCATTAAATGCAGAAATTTTGGGGTATACTTGTTGAATCAATGTGAAATTAAGTAGAAAAAAATTGATAGTTGTTTATATTTAAGTTGTATAAAAGGGGTTTTATAGGTAGTTAAAAAAAGAAAACGCAACAGCCCACTGCCACCTGCTACCTCTGCAATTCTGGTGTTTGTGAGCTTGCTCACGGAAGTGGCCGCCATGGGACCTTCGGTGCTGGTTTTGGCTGATGATGAGGATAACACCCTCGGTGTGGTAATTCCATGGTACAGTTGAGTTGAGAGGCTTGTATCACTTTGTCGACCAATGTCAATGACAGTTTCAGGAGCAAGAAGTGGGTATCTGCTCAAAAGAGAACTCGCTACTTTACTCCAATATTGTGCTCTCACAGGCAATTCATTCTTATTTTAAAGAAAATCACTTCTATGATGTATGTTTTCTCTATTAATGTTTTTTCTTTCCATATATGTTTAAACTTACAGGTGCATGGGACTGGCACATTTTAAGAAAACTAATTAGCAACAATGGTATATTTTTATGAACATCACATAGAGATAAAGAGAAAAAAACCTTTTTCTTAAGTATAAAGTAAATTAATTTGTTTTCCTTGTTTAGTAAAAACATATTGTATGCCTTATTCAGTTGTAGAATGTCATTGTTTTTAATTCAACATTGTAAAATCAAGGTTAATGTTAACTTTTGTTCATAGATATTACATGTAGGGCAAAATGACTTAAGGGATAGATAAGTTATTCTGGAGGACATGGATTCTAGAGAGTTTCCTTTCAAATCATATGTGATTTTTTTGGAAGTGAATTCTTTTTTCCTTTCCTTCTCTTCACTCTCCCCTTCCTCCTTTTCATCCTTTTTCTTCTTCTTTTCTTTCCTGAATAGCTATATATGTGTCCCTCTCTTCTGTTGATCTGACTGTTGGTATTTACCTTATGTTCATACTTGGTAAAATGCCTAATGTATATATAATTGATATGCATTGGCTAATCAAATTAATTAATCTCAATCACCTTTAAAAAAATTGAACATTACTTGCAGAAATGGCTATTAATGGGGAAAAAACCAAGTAGCCAAATCAGTACTCATGATATTTGAAAAGAATTCTATAGGAAACATTAAGATCTAATTTTGATTATTATTGCTTAAATAGTAAATAATTGTTAGGTGGTAAATTGTAAGGTGCAGTAAAAGTAGAACTTTACATGTTTTAATTAAAGCTCAATTTATTGCATTTTTCTCAAAGCTGAGACCCAACAAATTTTAATCAAGAATGATATTTAAATGCTCTTCTGTAGGGCACTGGCATCGTCAGCTCCAACGTGTATGTTGGTGATTTGATTCTATTTTGGAACAATTGCACTCTCTGTTCTACAGGAGCTAACCAGACGAGAAGTTGAATACATTGCCTTGTCAAGGGACACAACGGAAACTGATCTCAAACAGCGCCGGGAGATCCGTGCGGGAACGGCCTTCTACATCGATCAGGCAAGTGCTTACCCTGCTTTAGCACATGACTGTTTACTCCAGGTCTATACAACATTGATTTTTAAAGTGGAAGGAGAGTAGCTCGTGTTGTAGTGAAAGATAGTTGTGCTATATTCTCTCTAGACAGATTTGATTTAGGTTTTTAGATATTTTGAGTTTTTGTTCTTGGAAATACCTTTTTAGTGTAATACTGAGTAAGAAACCACAGATGAAATTAATGATTCTAAATGATGGCTAAAGATCATTATGCTGTTTTATTAATTTTCAGTTACTTTCTACTACTTGCTCATCACCCAAAGTCAAGTCATTTTTTGTCACCATGTATTTGTCCCACTTTACTTCCTTCCCCCAATAATCACTTCACTTTTATCTATGTCCGTGAATCTTAGTTCTGTATTTCACCTATGTGTGAAATCAGATAGTTCTTAGCTTTTTCTGATTCACTTATTTAATTTAGTATAATATTCTCAAGGTCTATCTATGTTGTTGTAAATGGCAATATATCATCATTTTTTTTATGGCGGAATATATATATTCCATTGTATATATGTACTACATCTTTTTTTTTTTTTTTTGTACTACATCTTGATTAAAAAAAAAGAATTAAGGAAATTTTAATATAGGAAATTACCACATTTACTATTTTCAATCTAAACGTAAAGTACATAAAGGTGTATTAAACATAGTGAAATTAAATATATGCTTCCAAGTCTAACCCATGGTAGTGCAGCGGATAAAGCATCCACCCATTATGCCGAGGTTGCTCATTCAAAACCCAAGGGCAGAGCCCAGGCTCATCAGCATGGCTTCACTGGCTTGAGCGGGAGATAGTCCTTATCATCCCAAAGCTCGCCAGCTTGTGCCCAAAGGTCACTGTCATGAAAAGCCCAAGGTCACTGGCTTGAGCAAGGAGATACTGGCTCACCCCGGTCAAGGCACGTACAAGAAGCAATCAGTGTACACTAAAGTGATAGAAACTATGAGTCGATGCTTCTCACCCTCTCTCTCCCTTCCTGTCTCTCTCTCTCACTCTAGCTCTCTCTGTCAAAAAAAAAAAAAATTAAAAAGAAATATATGCTTCCAGGACCTAAAGCTTTTTTTGAAGTATGGGGGGGGGGTGTCTTAGGTACCAATTACCAACTAAAATAATATTATGTGAATATTATAATAAAGCTTATTACACATTTTTCAAATTACTGTTTCAAATATTAAATATTGTTCTTTGTTAGGAATACCTAGAAAAAAAGGACAGAGACTTTAAAGAAGCAGTTCATAGAGAAAATATTTTAAGTGTCCAATGCATTCATGACAAGATGCTTGACCATTTTGTTTATAAAAATAAAGATTAACGTACTAGTGAGTTGCTGTTTTTCTTTCACCTTTCAGGTTGGCAAAGATTAAATAATTTTGCTAATATCTATTGTTGATGAGGAAAAAGGGATGAGGAAAGAGACTTGTTGATGAGTGCATAAATTGATGCAATTTGAAAGAAAATTTGGCAATATCTCTAGAAAGAATACATTTTGACCGAGCAGTTCTACTTCTAGTAATTTTTCTTTCAAATGTTATTCACACAAACATGCAAAGTTATATATACAAGGACGTTTATTATAGTATTGCTTGATATTATATAGAAGTTCAAATGAAAACTATAATGATGTATATTTAGGAGGTAAATAAAAAGTGGTAAGTAGAGATCTTTATAGCCTTTAAAAAGAATGAGGTGAATCTATATGTAGTGATAGGAAAGAAAACCAGGATATGAATGAAAAAAATTAATTTGCAAGACATTATATATAATATGATCCCATTTGTGATAAGAAAAAAGAAAAGAGGCCCTGGCTGGTGGTTCAGTGGATAGAGCATCAGCCCAGTGTATGGATGTCCAAATTCCATTCCCAGTCAGGGCACCCAGGAGAAGTGACCATCTTCTTCTCCCCACTCTCTTCCTTCTCTTTCTCTTGCCCTTCTACAGTCAGTGGCTTCATTGTTTCAAGTACATCCCTGGGCACTGAGGATAGTTTGGTTGGTGTGAGTGCGTAGCCCTCAGGTGCTAAAAATAGCTTGGTACTGAGCATTAGCCCCAGACAGGGTTGCTGGGTGGATCCCAGTCAGGGTGCATGCAGGAGTCTGCCTTATTATCTCCCCTCCTCTCACTTAAAAAAAATGAATTAAAGACCAGGAATATGAAAATTTATGACTGATATTATGATATCCATAGAGAAATAAGAAGACTAAATAAGATCTTTTGTTATTACATTGATTTTCATTTGCCCAGAAGATAAAGTAACCTGAAAAAAGCATAAATCATCGATATTTTAACTCTTTAAAAATCTATTACTGTCCTCATCTTTTTCTTACTTTATGTTTTGTCATTCTAATCATTAATTCTGTTTATTGCCATGTGACTGTAAAAAGAAGACTTTAAACCAATATGCAATTGCTTGGATTACTCAAATGTAAACCAATACAAATCAGCTAAGCTACAAATAAATTACATTTAGGTTTTATGTCTGACTGAGAGGAGACACTTTTTATCTTCAAGTTAATTTCAGGAGTAGAAAGCCAATATGGGGAAGTTCAAATAATTAAAAAGATTTTTTTTTTCCATTGATTTTAGAGAGGAGGGTGAGGAAGGGAGGGAGAGACAGAGAGACAGAGAGATAGAGAGAGAAAGAAAGCATGAACTCATTGTTCCACTTAGTTGTTCTATATAGTTGTGCACTCATTGGTTGCTTCTCATATGTGCCCTGACCAGGGATCCAACCTGTGACCTTAGCATGTTGGGATGGCTGTCTGTCCACTGAGCAACCTGGCCAGTACCTCAAGTAATTTTTTAAAACTATTTTTATACAGAAACTCTTTTCACATTTACATCTTGTAAACTTATTTGATGCTGTGAAGTTCTATGATGTAAATGTACATATTAAATATTAAGTATAAAAATTTACTTTAAACAATTATACAATATTATAATATATTGTTTTTTATTATTCTTGATTCTCTCTTACTAATAGAAAAAATAAAGTTTAACTTTTTTAATGTCCTGCTTAAATATTACAGATCATCAAGAACAACTCTTAATAAATTGAATAATATAGTGCTATTAATTAGAAAAGATTTTTATCTTGTTTAAACTCCTTTTACTTATTGTATTTGAACAAATAGGGAAACATTTACTTGTAAATTTTATCTCATTTATGGATGCTGAATCCACTTTCCACATGTAAGCACTTCGAAAATAACAAAGTTTTTCAGAAGTTCATGCATAAATTAAGTACTAGAAATTTGTAAAGCATCTCCTATAGAAGCAATGCTATTGAGAGTGGCTGAATTCTGGTACTTGCACCAGACCCTTTTTTTTTTTTTACAAGGACAAAGAGAGAGTCAGAGAGAGGGATAGACAGGGACAGACAGACAGGAACAGAGAGAGATGAGAAGCATCAATCATTAGTTTTTCGTTGCTGTTGCGACACCTTAGTTGTTCGTTGATTGCTTTCTCACATGTGCCTTGACCGCGGGCCTTCAGCAGACCGAGCAACCCCTTGCTAGAGCCAGTGACCTTGGGTCCAAGCTGGCGAGCTTTTGCTCAAGCCAGATGGGCCCGCACTCAAGCTGGCGACCTTGGGGTCTTGAACCTGGGTCTTTCGCATCCTAGTCTGATGCTCTATCCACTGTGCCACCGCCTGGTCAGGCATTGCACCAGACCCTTGGTAGCCACATTGTTCTGATTGTCACTTGGAGGGTTGGAGAAAGTCTGTCTGTGTTTACTCTGGCCTCTGTGTTAGTCACAACTCAGGTCCTTTGCTCCTGACCATGCTGCCATCTTGCACAGGCCAACTCTTCTCCACTCCTATAATGATAACTGTTTGACAGATTTGTGTAGTTAATTAGAAAATCAAGGAAGATAAAAATAACTTTTATTAAGGAGACATATGTTGTGCTAGGTGCATTTAATTCTCAAAATATCCTTAGGAAGAAGATAACTCTCTCAATTTCTAGACAAAACAGCTGAGCCATAGTGGGCCATGGCCGTATAGCCGATAGATAGCTTGAGGTGGAATTTCAATCAGGTTCTAATTTCAGAGTTTAGTTTTTTTCCTACCATATTATGCTGTGTCCCTGAAAAAGTAACGGTGATGATAATGATGATAGTAACTACAAGGATGATTGTATTCATAATAATAACAGCCAGTCCTTTTGTAAAGGCTTACTGTGTGTTAAAGGTTATCTTATTTAATCTTCATCATACTCAGTGAGCTATGTACCATAATTAGTGTGGTTTTAGAGAGAAATGGAGGCTTAGAGAGGCAGAGTGACTAACTTAAGTCACCAATAGCAGGCAAGTGCTAGAGCAACCAAAATTTAACCATATTGTATTCTGATATTTTAAAATAAAGAACTTGAAATGTAATTTTTAAATTTTTCTTTGCCTTCCTAGGTGCTATTACACTGTTGCCATTTTGAGTAATTTGAACCTCTTTGGAATCTATTTTCATTAAATTGTGGCTATATTAATAACAGTTTACATTTTAAGAGGTTTGATAGCTTAAAAGTTTTTCACTACTGCTTTGATTCATAAATAGTGGTAGTGTACAGGACCCCTTGAGGATATTTTAATTTAGGAAATGAGGACACAGACATCCAGATTGTTTGCCTAAGGTCTTTTATCAAATCAAAGCAAATCTAGAGCAGGGACTTAGACAGTTTTTTATTCTAGGTCATGCAGCTGCTTTTATTTTAAAATCCTCTGTTCCCACATGTTTGGTTGTTAAAACTGTTATATGAGATGGTTTGTCCAGAAGGATCTTTTTCTTTTTTTTCCTGGTTTCTATTTGAGAAAATTAGGTCTCTGGAAGTTCTGTAGCTTGAAGGGCAGGAAAGGATCTTTATGGTTGAACTAATTTCTACTTTGAGAAACAATCACAAGTATTCTTTCCACACTAGAAAAGTTTGATAAGTTTGTAATGTTGGCAGCATTGAACATTAGAATAAACCTGAATTCATTTTCATGGTGAGTCTTGTTTTCAATCTTACAGTGGCCAGGTGTTCTTACCTCGCTTATTTAGGTTCCTCTCAAGAAGCTTATGAGATAGGTAGGACAGATTGTATCTTCATTTCTCTTTTCTAGTTGTAGACTCTGTTTCCTTGTTTAATTATGTTAATGAATCAAAGATAGCTCTCAGTTTTCTATTTTATTGGGTGTTATTTGAAATGTTACAGCTGAAACATTTCTTCCAATCTCTTCATTTTACTAATGTGAGAAACAGACCTAAAGAGAGAAAAATTGCTTGCCTAAGATCATATAGGCAGATAAAGCAAAATCAAAATCTGGAAGCCAGCTAGCCTGATTTCCAGTCTCTAGAATAAGAACCATGAGTATAATTTGCATTATAAGTAAAATTAACCATCCTTTGCTATCTTCTATATTCTCACATCACTTTTGTTTCTTGGAAATAGTGTGCAGTTCGTGCAGCCACAGAAGGCAGAACTCTCGTTTTGGAAGGCTTGGAGAAGGCGGAGAGGAACGTTTTGCCTGTTTTGAACAACTTGCTGGAAAATAGGGAGATGCAGCTTGACGATGGACGCTTTCTAATGTCTGCAGAGCGTTACGACAAGCTCCTCCAAGTAAGGAAAGGAAAGCTCAGCTGCTTTGTCTCGGCTACTGAGCTGTGGGAAGTACTGTTTGGTGTATAAAAAATGATTGTATCAGAATGAGGACTGACATCTAGGTGGCCCACATCTGTGATAAATTGCTAAAGTCAAGTCAGGAGTTTGCAGGTTTACAAGGTTCTTCCAATATTTGCAGACTGTAATAGAAAACCGCCAAGATTTTTACTTTTTGTTGCCAATCTAATAACTTTCTTTTTCTGCTGTATTCTTTTTTTCCTTTCTCTTTTTTCCCCTCTTTTATTCCTCCTTTTAATTCTTCTTTCCTTTCTTTCTCCATTTTTGTCTTCCCTTTTCCATCTCTCAACAACTGTTTACAAAAAGCCTGATGGCTTCTAGGCCGTAGTGAGAATACAAAGCTGAAAAAAGTTCAGTTTTTGGCCCGAGGAAGCAAATTCCAGTAGTTATTGAGAGAAATGAGTAAAATATTGAAAAGATCCCCTCATAATTCAATTTCCCAGCATCTGCTGCCTGAACTGTTCTGAGAGCCCCTGACTGGACCCTTCCTCTCATCCTTCCTGCCCCACAGGATTCAGTGACTGCTTTCAAGCATGTAACAGGTCAGCTCATGCTCCTGTTCTGACCCTTTAATTACTTCCAAAAATACTATTTCTCACAATTAAATCCAAAGTCCTTATAGTGGAATACAGGTTCTTGTGCTCCACTGCTGCCTCTTGGACCTTATTCCTTCTAGCCTTCTCCTTTCTTACTCCTCTCTAGCTCCAGAATTCCCTGTTCTATACCTTAGGCATGCCAGCTAGGCAGTCCCCTACTTTGTAGGGAGGAGTGCTTTAGAGCAACACCTGGCACTTCGGAGGTGCTCTGTTAGTATTTGTTGGATGAATAAGTGCAATGACATCGTAAGTGCTGTGATACAAGAGTGTCTAAAGAGGGCAACAGCTAGGGGATGTGGGCGCTTCAAAGGCTTTGGATAAGGGGTTCCTGTCATGTCCCAGAAGGACAAGAAGACATCCCTGTGCATTCAGCTCTGGCTGTGCCATGCTGGACTTTCTGACTAAGTCTCCGGGGGCTGATGGTTCTGCCTCTGCGTGAGGATTTAGTCTCTCTCGCACCTGCTCTGTAGAGATACACATGTGCCAGTCTTACTACCCAAGTTGGTAACAAATTGCTTCCAGGGAGCTCATACAAGCCTAGAACACCTAGGCACTAAGTAGAAGATGTTGACAGCAGAGGGTCTGATTGAGCTGACTCTCCATGACTGGCAGGACAAGAGCATCTCTTTCTGACTCCTGCTGTGTGTCTGTTTTCTCGGAAACTTGTCTGGCAATCCTTTCAGTACTGTTTCTTCACTGTTATCGGAGATCCTAGCTGGTGCTTTCACTGTGCAGTATCGTTGTTTTCTTTTGGATCTGTCTAAAGATGGCCGCGTGCTAATATAATAACAAGAGGATACTTGAGGATTTAATCAGTAAGAAAAGTTGTATTTGCTCATATTGTTATAGTTGATTTATTGAAATGAAAGCCAATTTATTTATTTTTAAAAATATTTCAAGTTTTATTTGCATTTTATTAATAATATAAATAGAAGAATAACAACTTGTATTTACTTTTAAAGTAGGTAGATGTGTTATAGAACATTTTCTTTTTAGATACTTTCTAATTACAAAATAACTATTATTTGCCTCTACATAGCTATTTGTCCCTTTCAGTAAATGATTTGGAAAAGAATACTTAGATTATGAAATCATTTTTTTAAAGTATACAAGTTACTTCATAACAAGAACTTCAATATATTCTTTATTCATCTTTGAGCCCATATCCCAAATCTGTATTGAAAGTCATGTGTTTAATAACTGCACAGAATTCTACTAACTAAATAATTCTACTAAGTATATAGAAATTCCTGTTATGAAGTAACTTACATACTTAAAAAAACATAATTCTATAATCTAAGTATTCTTTTCCAAATCATTTACTAATAATTCCTCTTCTGGAAATATGTCCTAAAAAACCAGAAACACTAATTAGAAAAATACATGCATTCCTGTTTCACTGTAGCATTATTTACAATAGCCAAGATTTGGAAGCAGCCCAAGTGCTCATCAGTAGATGAGTAGATAAAAAAGTTGTGATATATTACACAATGGAATACTACTCAGCCATAAAAAAGCAACTCTTACCTTTTTTGATAGCATGGATGAACCTGGACAGTATTACACTAAGTGAAATAAGCCAGTCAGAGAAAGACAAACACCATAGGATTTCACTCATGTGTGGAACCTAATAAAAAAATAACCTAACAAACAAAATAAAAGCAGATTTATAGATAGAGAGAACAGCCTGACAGTTGTCAGAGAGGATGGGTGAAAAAGGTGAAGGGATTAAGCAAAAGAAAAGAAAGTTCATAGATTCAGACAACAGTGTGGTGATTATGGGAGGGAAAAAAGGTGGGAAGGTAGAAGAAGGTAAAGGGAGAATAAACAGTGATGGAAGGAGACTTGACTTGGGGTGGCAAACATGCAGTGCAGTGTTCAGATGATGTATTAGGGAATGGTACATGTAAAACCTGTGTAACTTTATTAACCAGTGTTACCCCAATAAATTCAATTTAAAATACGGTTTTAGTATACAAAGATAAGAAAAGCATGTACTACATATTCCCAATGTAAATATCAGTATAAGTATATAATTTTTATTAGTAAATGTCATTTCTGTATTTATCAAATCTATATCATGAGAACCTTACAGAATATAGGCAAGATCTCATTCTAAAACATCATAACTTTAAGACAATTTCTATGATAAAAGGATTTCAACACCATAAATGAAGTTCTAGTTATTTTTAGCTAGATTCAACATGCTAAATTTGAATGTCTCAAAATGTTAATGGTTTCATAGAGGGGGTTATAGTAGAATGTTATTATGGAAACACACAGTGTTGGTTTGTATCAATTTTATTTATATTCTGATTATAATTTTCACATAAGTAGAAAATAAAAATATTCAGCCCTCTGAAAATTATACTCTTGGTTTCTCAGACAGGGTTATATCCAGATTCTTGTTTTGTAGTATATATGACATAGTGTCAGTGTTAGTCCTATTAATTAAATGTAGGTTCATGATTTTGGTAATGCTAGAAATAATTGTTCATTATGTTTTAAAATTATTTCATACATTCAGTCAAGACATTTGTCCTATTATGGGCTAATAAGTCTTTTCAGGATCTTGGCTCCAACAAGACAGCCATGTACAGAAGTCAGTGCCTAAGTGTGTGATGATGACACCTGCATAGGACACAATGGAAGGGCACAAAAGTGGTTCTAATGGAGGGAGGGGACTAGAAAGAGTCCCATTTTAAAGGTGATATGTTTGTGCTGAGCTTTGGATGATACTTGTGTTTAGGCTGTGCAGGGGGGAAAGGATATTCCAGCAAGTGGAGCAGCATTGGTGAAGCAGCATGATGTGTATGGAGAGCCACAGTCGTGAGATGGGCATGAACACAGGGCCAGGGAGGGCAGGTGAGGGGCCGGTGTGAAGAGGTTGCCGAGACTGGGGGAATCAGATACGAATCTGGCTGGGAAACGCCTTGAGTGCCATGTAAAGAATTTCTGTACTGCCATATGGGCCCTGTTCTCTAAAGAGCTGCTGCAAGCTGAGGGCCTCTCAGATGTGCACATGCTTCATGAGCTGCATCAGTTCTGTAGCTGAGGACAGTGAAGAGCCACTGAGAAGGTCAAGCAGAGATGCAGGGTATGGTGTTTAGTAGGTACCTGCTGTGGACATTTCACATTCATAATCACATTTCATTTTCATAATAGCCACATTAATGTTGGTGATAATATTTCTACTCTATAGGTGAGAAAGCTGAGGCTCAGCAGGTATAATAGCATACCCTGGTCACTAGCTGGAGTTTGCACAGAACACTAGAGTCAGGGTTTATAACTCCAAAACTGTACTGTTTCCAGTCTCTCATCCCCACCATATACTGGTTGCAGGACCATGGGCAAGTTATGTAACTTGTCTGAATGTCAGTTCATTCATTCATAAAAAGGAATTAAATGTCTATTTAGATTCTGGTGAGAGTTAAACGAGAAAAATTCATAGAAAGTGCTTACCATATTGTAAGTTTTCAATACATATTCAATTTATTACTATTAGTATACATTGCTAGAAATAAACCCACAAACATAGTTGCCTATTTAAGGTCCATGGGCAGGCCCAGCTCTGCCAGTGGTCTACCCTCTGGGACTACCTTTTTACATCCTTTGATCTGAACCAGCATATTTTCCTTACCCTCCTGCCTCTGTTCCTCTGTGCTGCTGAGCAGGACTTAGAGGTCTCACCCACATCTGCTTTGTTCCTTGATGGGCTCATTGCTTCTCCTTCTAACATCAGTCTTCATACTGTGAACCTTCCCTGGCATCCTGATCCTTAGTTCTCTTTGCTTCCTTCCTTGACAGTTCGACTTTGAGAGTATTCTCAAATAGTTTACTCAGTAGTCAGGGCTTGAATTTCTTAGCCTGGAAGCTAAGCTCTTGCAGTTGTAATAATCTATATTATTTATGTTGTAATTTTTGATCTCATACTCTTTAAGGATCATACCAAAGCAGAGCTGGATGCTTGGAAGATTGTTCGAGTGAGTGAAAATTTCCGGGTGATCGCCTTGGGCTTGCCAGTGCCTAGGTACTCCGGGAATCCTTTAGACCCCCCTCTCCGTTCTCGGTTTCAGGCCAGAGATATTTATTATCTACCCTTCAAGGTAAATATGAACAAGGATAATTTATTTTTTAAACAGTTTTTCTATTCACAATAAATTCAATTACTATAAAAATTTTACTATGTAGATGTCCTCTTCAGTAGTTAATGGTAAAGAAAAGGGATATAGGGTAAAGAAAATTTGTTGAAATGAAGACAAAAAATTATTGTGGTATTATTTTTCTAACAGATTAGGAAAAGGATATCTTTTTTAAAAAAAAATGACATTTATCAATAAATTATTTTTTGCTATTAATTACTTAGTGTCTGCTTAATTTAAAAGATTAGATTGTCTATAAAGCATTTGCATTTAATTTATTATTTTCTTATTGTTTTGATGGTTTTATGTTATTTTAGGACCAACTTAAACTATTATATTCTATTGGAGCCAATGTTTCCGCTGAAAAGTAAGTCAGCTATACATTTGTACATTTTTATATAAATATCTGGACACTTAACGTTAAATTTGTGTTGCCCATTGATTGATTGATTGATTGATTGATTCATTCATTCATTCAACAACTATTCTTTGAAGAATTTTTAGAGTAAGTGCTGATAATAATAATGTTAAAGAGGATGCTAAAGAGAAAAATCATGGTAAAGACATGATGTTTCTTCAAGATCAAGTAGACTTTAAAGTTATTTGAATACTATATCATAATGTAGTAAGGTAATATTTTTAAAGTATTGGGGGCTGTTGTGGTTGAGAGTTTATAAGGGCTTCATAAAGGCAGTGGCATTTGAGATGGATCCTAAAGAATGAGTAAGTTTCTTCCAGATAGAGAATGGAATTAAGGAATTCTAAGAATTTCTTTTTTAAGAACATGGGATATGAGAGTGTCTCATTCCTAAGGCTATGAAATGCTTTCTGGTGGCTAGAGATTAGGTTTAGACTAAGAATGTTGTGAAGTGAAACTGCCAGGTTGTGAAAAACTTCACACATTATGATAGATTTCAGAAATATATCTGTGATCTTATCAGCATCTGAGTTTTAAATGGAATATTTTAATGTGGATTTTTAAAAAATATTTTAAAGTTTTGTTCCTTAAAACTTTAATAGTAGATGTCATCTTTTTAGAGTAAACAGATTTGTACATTTTATATATTAAAACTACTAAAATAATACTTAATATAATTTATGGTACCTTTTTCCTAGAGTTTCTCAGCTTTTGTCCTTTGCCACCACTCTCTGTTCCCAAGAATCTTCTACTCTTGGACTCCCAGAGTTTCCTTTAGATAGTTTACCAGCTGCAGTTCAAATCCTGGTATGTATAAAATAAATTAATGACTGATATACCCAAATGTGGCAAAGAGAATTTAAAAGTTCATCCTTGGATATTAATCACTTTCGTTTGCCTTGTCATATTCTTTTACAAATATTGCAAGAACTGAGGTTAATTTGTTGTGTACTGTGGCAAACTATGCAGAGACTAAGAGTATGTTCTGAGCCCTTAGAGAGTTTACAGTCTCAGAGGAAGAGGGTAGGTGTACAACTCAGGTAAAAGCTCCTCGGAGGAAAAGACCTCAGCTTGATGGTGCAGAGGTGTGCTGCAGTGTGAGCTGTGCCCCAGACCTGCCCCAGCCTGATGGGGGTGGGGGGCAGCTGGGCTTTTGCACTCCAGTGCAGTCAGTCATTGGTTAATGATCGCCCCAGCATACAGGGCACTGGCTCTCTTCTCAGCCCGTGAGCAAAGCTAGATCCCAGAGGGCATGGGTAGTCTTTCCAAAGACCAAGGAGGACCTGCTGCAGTTGGCTGGTGGAGGGATGCTGGGAGGCACAGAGAAGATGAGAGCAGATCTGAGGGGGTTAGGGGAGTACTGGCGTTGTCCACTTCAGTATCATAATGGTCATGACAGTGGTGTCTGGAGTGGTGGGGAGGCTATCTCAGCAGAGGGAGGGCATGGAATCACAGAAGGACCAGGGATGGGTGGAGAATAAATTGTATCACTAGAACCAGACTGTTTGGTGAAGAGAGAGATTAGGGCCTAGTGTGAAGTATTTTATATGATGAGTGAAGTTGTCTTGGTTTTATAATGTGGAAGAAGTGACCCATTAGGTAGGTGCAGCAATTGGATGTATGCTAGAGGAAGACACCCCTGTTGGAAGGCAGGCTAGGGAGAGCCTGCATGCACAGGGAGCATGAGGAAGGAGGCTGGTAAAATAGTCAGTGAGAGTCTGCTAAGGAGCATGCCACTGAACTTTGTTGCTATTTATTTTATATTTTCTATGAGTCAGTGAGGTTTCCCAGGAATTGCTTACACTATTCTATACATTTCAACAATTATTCTTCTGTTTATTGTATCTTTTACTTTTCGTTCTATTTGTTTTTGCTCAGAAGTTTTTACTTGAAAAATTCTTAAATTTAAAAAAGGTTCAAATATAGTAAAATTGACATCTCTAATTCCTTCAAATAGAATCCCCAATTGACATATTGTCACATTTGCTTGCTCTCTCATTTTTTTCTGAACCATTTGAAAGTATATGGCAATTAACATTCTTAAATACTTAGGTGTGCAACTTCTCAGAATTAAGACATTCTTTTACATAATTGAGCACTGTTATCACACCCCTCAGCTGTTAGTAATTTTGTATCATCTAATAGTCCATATTGAAATATCCCCAATTGTCCCTGTTAATAGACTTTTAAAAGTAAGGTGAACTCAATTTGGAAAGCAATTTGACTTGTGGATTTCAGGATAATGAACACTTTATAATTTTGTGGTTATAACTTTGAAAGTAGGTGAATATGGATGAGATAAACTCAGATTAGGAATAAAGATGAATGAGAAGGTAGTGTGGGATAAGTAGGGTATAGAGATGTGTTCAGACATGTAGCTTCAGACATGCTGAATGGGCCCAAGGGGATATTTATGTAGTCACGTCTAATGTGGAATTGAGAGTTCAAGTCTAGAGCTCAATAAAGAGGTCAGGACTAGAGATGTAAACATGGAAGCCGTCAGCACATAGATGGCAGCTAGAAGAGGGGAGTGGGACAGTTTACCAAGGGAAAAGGTGTGCAGCAGGAAGAGAAGAAATAATGAATGTTTGCTTATGTAGACTTCTGGGAAATATGAGGAACCCATTGGTTATTGTTTAGAAGGCAATTTTAATAATGTCATGTGCATCTCATATAAATTTTAAGATTTGTTTTAGATGCTCCTCATTCACATATATTTTGCTCCTAAATAGGATTCCTTTCCTATGATGTCACTCAAACATGCAATCCACTGGCTTTACCCATACACTATTTTACTAGGACCTGAAGGGAAGATGGCTGTGGAAGATGTTTTAAAAGTAAGTCTGTCCCTCCTTTCCTACTTTTCTCTCTGTCTTCCTTCTTTCCCTTGCTTCTCCTTCTATTTTGCAAACATGAAGGCATTGGCATGCATGCCAATGATTTGGAAATAATTGCTGAGGTAGTTAGTGTGTTAGGGAGATTGGTTACATTGAGTAAATAAGTAAATCAACTGAGCAAGTGAGAGGATATGTTGAAGAGAATAAGAGCTGCATTTTTCACTGTTGGGGAAGGAATTTTTAAACGTAGAAAGGGAGGACTAAAGATCCCTCAGGTATTAGATTGGAATTGGAGAAATTAATAATGAACTCATTTTTTTCAATATATAGAAACATAGAGATATAGTAATCGATACGAATAGTGTATGTGTTGATAAATATATATGCATATTTTCCAGCTCCATCCCTGAAGAGGGTCTAAAAGCTGTGACACTGCCATGGCAATGACCATACCAGGTGCTGAGACATTGGTTTCTAAGTATCACACTTCCCTCAGAGTACTCCTTGAAAGTAAGGCTGACTCAAGGCTTGGGATAGGGAATGTGCACAATGAACCTGGACCATCTTATTGTGCTAAAAAGTAAGGAAATGTTCAACATGTGATGTTGATATTATTAAAGTGACAGAAATGCCAGCTTGGAGTGGCTCCCACTGGCCAAAATCTAGGACAATTTTAGCATCAAAATAATGGGAGTAATCAATGATAATTACTTGAATGAATTAGGAATCCATGAGTTCATATTAATAAAATGTATACATAAATACATGTGGGAGGAAGGAAAGCTTTTCCTTAGTAGAATACCTATTAATAAAAGCAGAAAGAATTATAAAAATAGAAAAATCAGCATTTGGCAACCATCAGAGTGGTGGTTGATTTAGGCAGGAATCATCAAAAGATGTCAAAGCTAGTGAAGGTTCTATGAGCAACAGGATCCTGGAAAAATGTAAGCTGTCCTCCCACACTCCAGTACTAACTACAAAACAGAAAATTTTATTTTTATAATAAATACCAACTTGATCAGGTAGGACACTATCAATATCATGCACCTTCTGATAGTTAGGCTAAGAAGAGCTTAGCATCATTTCTTAGGTATTCTGGCTAAGAATTCATGGCACAAATTTGGGCACGATGAAATATTATATAGACCTAAGTTGAGGGCCATATTACAGAATGAAAGGCCTGTATTCTTTGTCCAGGCCATGAAAAACAGAACAACTAGGGAACTGTTTCAGATTGAAAGAGACTCAAAAGATATGACAGCTAAATGCAATGTGTTCCTGCACTGAATCCTAGACCAGACTGAAAATGGTGACATTGTTGGCACAGTTGGTTAAATTTGAATAGGGTCTGTGGATGGACAGTGGTGTTCTATTAAATTGTTCTCCTCATTTGGGAGTTTATATGCTGTTTACATTGGCCAGAGTTCTTGTTTTCAAGAAATATGAACTAAATTTTAGGGGTAATGGGTATCATATCTGAATTACTCTTAAATTGTTCATAGAAGACCAGTGAGAGTAGGGAGGGTTGGATCAAGATAAAGGAACAAATGTGCTAAAATATTAACCACTGTGAAATATGGTTGAAGGCGACACAGAATCTTTTGTACAACCATGTCACTTTCCTACAAATTTGATATTATTTCAAGATGCAGAATTTTAAGAAATGAATGAATATCCAGTATAACTCATCTCAAAATTTAAAAATTTAAAAGCAAATGTCAGATTTCACTAAGTTAAAATTTATTTGCATGTAATTTAAATTATTAACTTGTAAAGCAAGCGTTTTATATAAAAATACAGAAATTGCTCTAGGGCTATGATTTAGCTCTCACTTTTGCCATAAACAGTTTATAATACATGGAACATGGTTTTCTTTTAAAATGCACGTGACTTCCACATGCTGGGCCAACACTCTACTGCTGAGCTAGCCATCCAGGGCCCTGATTGGTGTAATTCTTTATGATCTGTTCCTGACAGTCCATGTGGCCTGTTTGTTATTGTAAGTTTCTCTATGTTCTCAAGCTTTCACAAATGAACAAATTTTTTTATATCCTTAAATAAATTTGAATTAAGAGTGGTGAAAATTAAGGAAATATTGTTGATTTGAAAAAAATGCTGAACTAAAGAATAGAAATACCTATTTTAATCTCAAATACCTATTTTAACCTCAATTCATGTGTCTAATAACTCTTCCTCAACAAATAATTATATTCTGACCTTGATTGTCTTAGATATTAATGGTTAGTTGCATTTGAATTAGCTATTCATTTGGATTTTAGTGTAATCAGTTGAATAGACTAAGGAAAGATTATTACTCACTGGAAATGCAGTTAGCTAAAATTCTGAACACTTTTTTTTTTAAAGCAAGCTATAAAAGTACCTGGAATATCTTTCATTCCCCAGATGGTGCTCATCTTATGATGTTCTTACTATAAAAACATGTTTCTATAATCATAAAATCACTTCTAGCTTTTAGTTAAGGATGTTTTAAAGAAAATACTCTCATTTTGAATGTGCTCTCCTTTGAGAATGGTATTACAGTGTAGTAATAAGTATATCCAGGCTTCTAGTACCATGTCTTAGCTCTTGGTCCCTCTTAGGTAGGGCTCTATCATAACAATGGTAAGTCTTGGTGATTTAGAAAGACTGCTGCCACTTATCCACTGATAATATAAAATGAATTATAGTCTTAGTGAGAAACTTGAAAGGATCTTGCATTTAGTATTTTCTTTTCAGTTCAAAAAACATTAATTGAGCTCTCATTATTTGGCAATGATGTGCATTCAAAAATCTGAGATGCAGAAAGGGATCTGATCTGATCTCTACTCTTGAGGAACTAATGGTCTTCTTGGAGTGTCACACGTGCAAAGAAATAACTTTTAATGTAATGATTTTATACTAGTGTAGCATAGTGATGAATAACTGATCAAAGTAATAAAAATCTGAATTAGGTCAGTAAAATGGAGATTGAACGAAATGATTTGACTTTGACTGATGCGCATACAACACAATCAACCGTTCAAGTGCTATAGAGATGTTTACCTGAAACCTACCTACTCTTATAGATCAATGTCACCTGTTTACTTTTCTAAATAAAATTTTAAATAAGAGATTGAATGGATATGGGAAATATTTCAGAGGTGAGATGTTAGACTTTACTAACTGATAAAGTATAAGGTGGGTTGGGGAACTGTGAGAGAAAGTGCAAAATCTTGACTGTCCATGAGTCCTAGCTTGTCCAATTGAGTAGATAGAGTTGCCATTTGTTAACATGAGAGAGTAAAGGAAATGAGCACATATGGGTGGGAGCTAAATAGTTTAATACAGTGTAAACTTTTTATTTTTATTTATTTATTTATTTACAGAGACAGAGAGAGAGTCAGAGAGAGGGATAGATAGGGACAGACAGACAGGAATGGAGAGAGGTGAGAAGCATCAATCATTAGTTTTTCGTTGCCTTTGCGACATCATAGTTGTTCATTGATTGCTTTCTCACATGTGCCTTGACCGTGGGCCTTCAGCAGACCAAGCCACCCCTTGCTGGAGCCAGCGACCTTGGGTCCAAGCTGGCGAGCTTTTGCTCAAGCCAGATGGGCCCGCGCTCAAGCTGGTGAGCTCAGGGTCTTGAACCTGGGTCTTCCACATCCCAGTCTGACGCTCTATCCACTGCTCCACCGCTTGGTCAGGCCAGTGTAAACTTTTTAAATTTGAGGTTCTCAAGTGAGTTTGTGTGGCTGACTTGAAAATATGGATCTGAATCTGGAGCTATCTTGATATTAAAAATAAATATTTGGGAGTATGGTGTTAGTTGAATTCATGACAATGGATGAAAGAACCCAAGAGGAACATATAATGAGAAGAGATAATACCTGAAGATTTAATCTTGGAAACAGCAACATTTCAACATTTAAAGATTAGGCAGAGGAAGAGCAGTCAGAGATATCTAAGTAAAGTAGCAGAGAATATTCTTATGAGCATGGAGAAAGACTGTTTTAAGAGGGAAGGAATAGCCACTTTCAGATGTTTCAGAGATGTCTTGTTGAATGAAGACTTTTATATTATTCATTCCAAAGAGGTTATTTATTCCAACCATTTCTTCCATCTAGTCAGTTAGCCAGGTTCTCTTGTATTTGATATGTAGGAGTAATCAAAATGGACAAAAGTCTTTACCTTTACTGAACTTATCTTTTAGTGAAGGGTAATGATTAATCAATAAAGTAAGTAAGTATATATAGCATGTCAGTTAAGGAATGGATACCCTCACTGAGAGGATGACATTTAAAATTTGAAGGAACATGGGAGGAAGCATTTGAAACAGAGGGACTAACCAGTGCAAAAGCCTGGAGGCAAGAGGGCTCCTAGGGTATCCTAACAGCAGAGGACAGTATGAGGGCAAAGTGAGTGAAGAGGTGAGGAGGACATGAGGTCAGAGGGTAAAGAAGTTAGGTCACATAGAGCTTTATAGTTTGAATGAGATGGAATGTCATTAGAAGGATTATCTTATATAACTGAACATCTTAACAGGCTCACTCTGATTGTTAAGTAGTGAGTAGCATGTGGGGAGTAAGGGTGAAAGTAGGGAAAAAACAGTGGGATATAATCTACAGGTAGTTAAGAGAGTGTGGTGGCTTTGACCAGCTTTGAGCTTAGTAGAAAGTGGTTGTTTTGGGGTCATATTTGAAGTTAGAAGCTTTATGACCTGCTGAAGATTGGAAGTAGGATTGAGACAGAGTCAAGGATGATTTCAAGCATTTTGGACCAAGCACCTGGGATGGTGAAGTTGGAGATAGAGAATATGGTAGGATAACCAAGACCTGAATGCTGTACATGTTGAATTTAAAATCCTATTAGCCCTCTAAATGGCAATGTCAAGGGGCAGTTGCAAAATACAAATTAAGGAGTTTAGGAAAGAAGTTCGAATTTCTAGGAGAAAGAAAATTGGGAGTCATGAGTGTATGGGTGGTTTGTAATCTGAAACGGAATGAGATTATTTAAAAGATGAATGTAGGAAGAAAATATAAAAGATTCACTCCTAAAGTATCCTAATGTGTACTGGTCAGGAAGGTGAAAGAGGACCTGCAAAAGAGACTGAGAAGGAAAAGACAGTAAAATAGGAGAATTATTTTATTTAATTTGGCAAATAGGTTATTATTGGTAGACTTACCAGGCTTAGTGGGAGAGAGGTGGGATTATAAACCCAAAATCAGTGGGCCAAATAGCAACTTGGAGATGAGAAAGCTGAAATGGATTATATGCTATTTATGACGTAAATTTGAAGTAAGCAGAAAAAAATAGATAGTGGGTCACTCAAGGATGACGTAGAATTGAGGAATGGCTTTTTATTTTTTGAAATGGGAGGAACAAACAACTGTACAGGAAAAAAGGATGAAATCTGTGGAGAACATGGAAAATGCCTATGGAAATGTGGTCTGGGGGAGGCAGGGAGGAACATTTCCAGAGCACTGTTGTGCCTTGGTTTGGAATGGTGGAAAACATATTTTGTATATAACAACTGGAATGATGAAATTATCATCAATTAAGATGGAGAAAGTAGACTTCTACTGACTTACCATCTACTCATCATTAAAGCAGAAGTTCTTTCTGCCGAGACAATGGGAAAGAAGTAAGGATTGATAAAAAATATAGATGATTTTGAGGATGAAGGAAAAATACCTTCATGGGGTTTATATTTGTGTAAAGTGTACGGGTGTGTGTACCTGCTGAAGACTCTGGTGTAGGTGGCAGAAGCAGCTAGGTTACCTGCTTAGACAGGGATGAATGGGCCCAGATTGACTCCTAAGGAGTGTAGTAATGATCTATATCAGTTACTAAATGGCTTTGGGAAAAGAACCCAGCAAAGACTGGAAACTTAATATATGTTCAGTAGCTAGACCACATGGTATGGAAATTTTCTTTTTTAATGCCCAAAAGCCTAGAAAAAGGTATGAAGAAAATGAATAGCTTGGTGGGACAGAATTGGGAATTGAGAGGGTGAATGTGGAAGCCTTCCTTGCAGAACAGTACCCATGTGATTTACATTTCCTTTTATTTAATTATACTTCACAGTTCAAATAATGTAATCCTTCCAAAAAGTGTAACAAAAACACATTGGTACTCTTTGTTTAATTGAAATTTAAGAATTCATAGGAAATAGTCATTAATATAAAATGGTAAGGTAAATAAACTTGGTTTTCTACTTCTTGCTAACATGTAGCCTTTAGAATTATATGTCAATTTTATTCCTCAATTACCTTTTTGATTAACAGTCCTTTAAATGTCCTATGCCACCAATGATAATTCACCTTGCAACTTGAGTTATTTTACTATCTTCATGTATTCTTGCCTACTGTTATTATTCTATTGAAATATTTGGCTTGAATTATTTATAAGGATATACCCAGTATAGCAAATGTTTCAAGAGATTAGCGTTCATTTCTGGAATATAAATACTCTGACATCAATCCTATGTCAAGTTAGACTGATATTATTATAGTTGGTAAAAACATACCTTTAAGCATATATATTTCTTTTCCTATAATGTAATGGCTCTACAAAAAAGGAAGAAAAAGAGAAAAAATTCATGGACTCAGACACCAGTGTGGTAATTGTCTTGGCAAGAGATGAGGGATGTGGAGGAGGGAACAGGGGAGCTAACTGGTGATAGACAGACTTGATTAGGGGCAGTGAACCCACAGTACAGTGTACAGATGATGTGCTGTAGAACTGTGCACCTGAAACTTGTATAATTTTGTTAACCAGTCTCACACCAATAAATTCAATAAGAATGAAGAAAAAAAGAACATAATGGCTCTAGGTTCTAAAGTCTAATAAATTTAATCACTCGATTAATGCCTTACTCCTTTTCTATTAAACTTCCCTCAAAATACAGTGCAACTTTTTTTACACAAACCTGAAGTGTCAATAATTGTTATTTGTCTATAACATGGAAGCAATTCTGACTAAATTATGTGATTACTATGAAAATTTGCATATATAAAATGTGTAAAGTATAAAACTTACTTTGTATAGTAGCACTAATAGATAATTTTTCTTAGGTTTGGGGAAAAGAGTGATTGTCTTAAGCATTGTGACACCAGACAAAGACTGGGACTGAGCTGTCATGTTTAAAATGTTGAGGTTGAAGATGACTTTATTTTTTAATTTATTTTCTTGGGTTGTGCCATTCTGTTGAGTAAGTGGTTGTCTATTTTTTTATTGATATTCAATTCTTTCACTATAGGGATAATATTCTATGGTTAGATTGGTGTGGCAGTTATTTCTGCCTGTTTAAAGCTAAAATGAATTAAGGTTTTCATATTGAGCATACTGCTATTAGCAGACCATATAATTTAATTAATTTTTAATTAGTATGCTCATTTTTTGTATACTTATTTGTGTTTTCTCTGTGTCTTTTTTATATAACTAGCTAGTGTGAGGGGGTGTAACCAAGAGTTCTAACATTGATAATTGGTCCACGCGGAGAAAGAATTAATGGTGTTGGCCTTTTAAACCCAGTTTGACAAATATTGAGAACCTATACTATAGAAGGCACTGTGGCAGATAGATTGATTGTTGTAATTTATTGTAATCAGTTAAGCTAACCACATTCACAAACAACAGAATGGTGTTCAGGAAGTTCTGGTTTTACAAATTTCAGGCAACATATTAAGAAATCAACTGATATAGGCCTTTTTTAAAGATTGAGTTTTGATATTTCTTTTTATTTTAAATTTTTATTGATTTTAGGGAGAGAGGAAGGGAGAGAGGGAGGGAGAGACAGAGAGAAGCATCAATTTGTTCCACTTACCTTGGCATTTTGGGACAACGATCTAATCAACTGAGTACCCAGCCAGGGTAACAGGCCTTGTTTTACTTTAGCATGTTTTCAGGAGTTTCAACATCCCTTTCTTGGAAACTGGACTTTTTATTATCAAGAAATGTAGACTGCAAACTTCTACCAGATCAGGAATTCAATGATGCCTGTCATTTAGTAAATCTTAGGGACTATTTTCATTTCATCTTTAGTGATTGGCATAACAAGAATTGTACTCATGAAAATGGGAAAAAAATTCTCATTAATTTTTTTACCTCTATTTTTATAATGTTGAGTATCTTAAAATGAAAAGTAAATTACATGGTTTTCTTTTAATTTTACAGCGCTTTGAACTCCAAGATTCCAGAAGCTCTTTGCTTCCTAAAGAGATTGTGAGAGTGGATAGGATACCTGACAGCCACATCTCCCAAGCCTCTGTGACTGTCCGGGTTGCAGAAAAAGAGGTGACCATTAAGGTAATGAGTCAGAGTTTATAGTTTCTAAGATGTGCCTGGTTCTGCCCATTTTCATGACCTAAATTGGCTGTATGATCCCCTTACTATTATTCTTCTTTGACTCTATAGCATCGCATCTGTATATCTGTATCTATGTTTATCTATGTCATGGATATTTTAAACTAGAAAAGTTCAGGAGAAACATAAGGATAGCCTTTTATCAAAAATTAAAGCTGACCTCTGAGAAAATGAAATTAAGTGTTGATTAATCAAAACATTTGAGTCCATGGTAAAAAATAGTTTGTTTTCAAACATATTTTAGTAGCTTTAAAAAGGAACACTTTTTTAAAAATCAAGTTCCTTTAAAAAGGAACACTCTTTTTAAAATCAAATCTTTCTTAACTCCATGGGACCATTGAAAGAGGAGCTGTTCTAATTGAACAGTTTTTAGAGGAGGGGAATGACATTTGGCCGTAGAGCTCCATCTACTTGCTCTACCTTCCTTTCTTCAAACCCTTTCTTTGAGGGCCCTAAGAACCCTAAGAGGCAATGGGTTGTGAAATCCTGACTTACATCAATTGTAAATGAATGAAGGAAAGAAAAGGCTTGCCTTCTTATGTTGTGACAAACCAAAGTTTGTAGACTTTAGGTGTGTTTTAATGTGATATCATTAATACTTATTCACATTAGTGTTTTATTCATTCATTAAACATGGTTACTATGAGCCAGGCTCTGTATTAAGCTTTACTAGTACTACTGTATACTAGTCACTGTATTTGTCTCTTTGCATATATTATGCCATTAAATTTCCCAATAACCCTGGAGGTAAGTTTTCTTTTCTCCCTTTTATAGATTGAAAACAGATGTAAAGAGGGTAATCAGTTCACCTGTGGTCACCAGCTAGAAAATGTCATAGCTGGGACTTCTAGACAGGAGTATTTTCCACTGCACCTGTCTGTCTCCTTCCGATGAATGACCTCACCAAGCTGATGGTGGAGGACAGAGGCGGATACGTAAGGACTGCACTGGAATGACTCTGGGGATACAGGAAAGGAAGGGGTACAAATAGTCAAAGTTTCAGAGGGGAGGTGTGACTGGAGCTAAGTATTAAAGTATGACATAGGAGTTATCCAGTGGCTCGGGAGTGGAAGATGACAGGACATTTCAGTAAGTTTAAACAGTACATCTAGAGGCATGAGGTACGGGCAAGGTGTCATTGTCCTTCCTTTTAGTGATGCCTTTCTAACTTTATTGCCTCTGGTCCCTTCCAGTTAGCCTTCTCTGTTACCACCATGATGATGATCTTTTTAAAATGCAAATCTGATCTTGCCTCTTCCAAACTTACAAGTCTTGAGGATTCATGTTGTGTAGAGTATGATTAAATCCAGAGCCCTCAGCTGAGCCTGGGAATTGTCTCCTGCTAAGGGTCCCCAGGAGACTACTAATAGGGGGAGATAGGAAATAAAAGGAGAAGATATGAGAACTAGGAGGAGAGATTTTAAGAACAGATGCTTCTGAGTGATTAACTAAAATAAGAGTGGGGAAGGATTTGTGGACATAGATTTTAAAAGTCAGCATGACATTGGTGACTTTGGAGAGTACCGATGGACTGATTTTAAATTCTGTACTTATCACTGAAATTTGAACAGAAACCTTCATTTTCAAGTAGTGACATTGTTATAAGTTATAAAAGTGTGAAAATGACATGATTCTTATGAAAATGTCTGCCAGCATGGGGGCTTTCATTTTAGAGGGATGATTGATTTGGAGGTTTGTTGATTATCATAAGACCTGTGATTGTGAAAATAGTTGCTGCTTTACTGAAATATCAAAAACAGTGTAGAACTGAATCGAGCAAGAAATTAGTAGAGGCTTTAAATGGCAGTTATGTGCTTTCATTTATTAATATTTTAAGAAAAACATATGCCTATTACATTTACCTCTCTTTAATCACAGGTGCCAGCTGGGAGCAGGTCATCTAGACAACCTTGCACTTCAGAACGTTTTATACAGACCTTAAGCCACAAACAGCTACTGGCTGAAATGATGCTGTCTCACATGGTTAAGGACATATGTTTAATTGGAGGAAAAGTAAGAATGGCAGCCTCACTGCAAACTACTGTTTCCTGTATTTTGTTTGTTTTGACTTATCTCTTAAGTGATCATGTTTCCATTTGTAGGGTTGTGGAAAAACAGTCATCGCTAAGCACTTTGCAGATACCTTGGGATACAACATAGAACCTATCATGCTCTATCAGGTACAGTGTTCTTTCTTAAAGTACTTGGACTATACACATAAACATTTGGACCATTAGTAGAATTCATAGATACTTTCCCATAACTTATGACCTCTTAATTTTAATATAGATACATAACTGAAGTAGCATTCAAATTGCAGTGCAGTTATAATTACTTGGAACTCTGGAAGTACGTTTTAGGATGTGTATGGTGTGCCAGGGTCTGTTTTTCAAGAGGTTAATTTTCTGTGCATGTGCACACACGCCGAGTAAATTTAATCGTAATTTGGAAATCTAAACAAGCAGTTTTAGCAGCAGTTGGAGATAATTAAGTATCACCAAATAGATTATTTTTTATTGTGGTAAAATAAACATAACATAAAATGTGTCACTTTAACATGTACAATTCATTTGCACTGAGTACATTCACAATGTTGTATAACTATCACCACTATGTATGTGGACTGTCTTTTCCTCATAGGATGGTCTTGGCATCCTTTTAAAAAATCAGTTGTAAGGTCTTACATGGAAGGGTTTATTTCTGGGTTCTCTATTCTGTTCTATTGGTTGTACCAGTATCACACTGCTTTGATTACTATAGCTTTGTAGTAAGTTTTGAAATCAGGAAGTGTGAGACCTTCAGCTTTGTTTTCTTTTCCAGAATTGATTTGCTCTTCAGGGTCCCTTGAAATTTCATATGAATCTTAGGATATGTTTTTCTACTTATGAAAAAAATACTGTTGATATTTGATAGAGATTACATTAAATCTATAGATGCTGTGAGTAGGAAGTATTGTTATTTTAATATTAAGTCTTTCAGTCTGTGAGCATGGATGTCTTTCTATTTATTTATGTCTTCTTTAATTTCTTTCAGCAATGTTTTATATTTTCACTGTATAAGCATCTCTTTGGTTAAATTTATTCCTAAGTGTTTTTGAGTAGATTATTTTGGTGGCTATATATGTAGTATATAGTATTACGAAAAAGCAAACTCACAGCTTGTGTTTTTACAGAGTGAAAATTTTTGTCATGTATTATTTTTTTGTAATGATATCTCCTAAAACATTTTTATTCTTCTAATATATTGGTTCTGCATGTTAGTCTTTGAGTAGTTATGGATTCTTTTTACTTTTAGAAGAGTTTCTCTTTTCATTCTTTGAACAGTTTTAGAAGGTGGATATGATACTGTTTACCTCTATTTAGGATGCAGTTTTTGGTTTAGTTTATTCTTTGGTTAAACATTTTTATTTTTATTGACACTAAATATATTTATATTAAAAATGCTCTTATTTTTGAAAAATGACATTTAAACCAGCAACTGTAGTGACCTTAAATCATAGAAAATTTTGTTAACAGCTTATATTTCAAATGATTCTGTTGAGAAGAGTTCTTCATTTTGCTCTAGGTCAGTGATGGGCACTCTTTTGAGCTCGGTGTGTCAAAATTCGCCAAAAAACTGAGCATTACTTGGGTGGGGTGTCACTTCAAGAAAAACGGCCTAACTAGAAGTCCTAGAACTAGACACTATGATCTGGAGTTCTGTTGTTTTGGCCTACAGACCTCCGACACAGAGTGTCTACACTACAGCAAATGTTTTATCCTCGGCTACTGCACCTGGCCATGCAGGAGCTGAGGGTGAAACGTCCTTCTCGGCATGTGGCCCCATACTTCTCTGGTATGCGGCTGCATGTGGCTGCGTGTCATCGAAAATGGCTATGCGTGTCAGTGCTGACGTGTGTCATAGGTTCATCATCACAGCTCTAGGTACTTTGTTCCTACTGATTGAATTGGTGAGAATTTAGGAGGAATTGTAATCACATGATACTGATAACTTTTGAACTACAGCTAAAGAATGTATTGTAAAAGATATATGAGAATTCTCCCCAAAATTGATTTTTGTCTTCTGTATAGTTTTACCTCATTTAGATCGCACATTATTTAGGATTTTGAGTTGCATTGAAAAGACTTTTGGAAACAAAAGCGAAAGTGCATCCTACCTTTGTACAAAATTATGGTGGCTTTATACCCCTACAATTTTGTATAGTTTTCATTTCCATATTTCAGGAAAGACAAGTAAAGTTAAAAATAAGGAGGTAGAAGTAATTAGATAATTAACTGTTTGGAGGGCTTAAAAGGTTTAAATATTTACTAAGCAGTCCTCTATGATCTTAAAGATGAAATCTGTCAAAAACATATTATCCAAGATAATATGAAGAATATGAATTAAGGTGAAGATAGTTAAACCAGTAGTGATACCCTGAATCTTGAGAGGTAAACATGGAGGGAAAGAAAATAAATTTCTACACTGTACAGCCAGGGCAAGTCTTGGAATTCACTGAAAATATTTTTTGAAATTCATTTTTATATATTGATTCTAGGTCTATTGGATTTTTTAAAGGAAAATAAGGAAATTGGAGGACTGTAATATTTTTAATTTAGTCTACAAAAGATACCATGAAGAATACCCTGTCCTCATACAGACTCACCCCTCTTGGTATCTTCGTCAGAGGTCAGAAGACAGATGGTTAGCTCAATGTGCTGACTCATTTGTCCTTCTCTCAGACAGCTCTGTTATAGCATCCTATCATCTCACCAACGTGTTAACCCTCAACTTTCTACTTTACAATGAAAATTCCCCTCTACCAAATAATGGGGAGGGAGAAACTCAAATCATTAATAATAACAAAACAGGTTAAATTCTATTATAAATATGTTATATTACATTTATGCATCAAGGATAAATAGAAGCATAATTAACTTCCCCAGGTGTTACTGCTTTAAAATCATATGGAAAAGACCTTTTGAGGATAATATTTATTTTGTCTTTAACTATATCCCAGTTTGGTATTAGTATTTTTTTTATTAAGTGAGAGGTGGGGAGGCAGAGACAGACTCCCACGTGCACCCCAACCAGGATCCACCTGGCAATCCCCCTACTGGGTGTTGCTTTGCCCATCTGGGGCTGCTGCTCTGTTGCTTGGCAACTGATCTATTTTATTACCTGAGGTGAGGCCATGGATCCATCCTCAGTGCTCAGGGCCAGCTTGTTTGAACCATTTGAGCTATGGCTGCAAGAGGGGCAGGGGGGTTGAAGAAGCAGATGGTCACTTCTCCTGTGTGTCCTGACTAGGAATTGAACCCAGGACTTCCACAGGCCAGGCTAACACTCTACTGCTGGGCCAACTCGCCAGGGCTAGTATTTTCTAAAATTATATACATGGCTTCACTGGTGCTGGTGTAGTAGATAGAGCGTTGACCTGCAATGCTGAGATCCCAGGTTCAAAACTCTGAGGTCCCTGGCTTGAGTGCGGGCTCATCCAGCTTGAGCTCAGGCTTGCCAGCTTGAGCAAGGGGTCACTAGCTCAGCTCATGCCCCCCACCCCTGGTCAAGGCACAACTATGAGTTGATGCTTCTCATCTCTCTACTTTCCTCCTTCTCCCTTTCTCTCACTCTCTCTTGCAAAATAAATAAATAAAAATTATATACATGATTTTCTTTACATGAAAATAAAAATAAAAATTCTCATTCTTGTGAAAACTGGAAATTATGTCTCATCTTTTCCCAGACAGTCCTGTTTCTGTATCAGATTTATGTAGTCAGTTTACAGTAATTTTTATATTGTAGTGATTATCCTAAGATCATATGCTTCAGCTGTGAAAATTATGGTCGCCTCATTCTGCTGTTCTTTAAAAGAAGAACTCAGTGAAAGAGTATAAATTTATCCATCAATTCAGGCATCTCAGCTCCACTAGAAAACTACCCAGAGTCTCCTGCCCTTGAGAGTGTTATCTTTATATGTGAAAGAATTAGTGCAAGAGGCTGACAACATATTTTCTTATATATTTTTGGAGAATGACAATCAGCTCACAAGAATATTATTTTAATTTTTTTCTTTTGACTTTCCTGATTAGTTTTTAATTAACAGATAAACAAAGGTAGGAAGATGCTACCATTAAAGTTGATGGCAGACCATTCTATTTCCAATCAGTGCATATATTAAGTACTGTATTGATAGTCACAGATTCTGAAATTGTTAATCATTGGTTTTCATGATATATATAAAGCTCCTGAAATTAATTATAAGACTCTTTTTTCTCAGACTTTTATATTTATTAGTAGAGCTCTCTCTGGGACAGAGGAAATAATTTAATGTAATTAAAGAATGGATTTGGGTTTTATAATAATGTAGTCTATATTAATGAAAAATTTCCAGAAGTTTGACTTACATAAAGAATTTACTGGGAATAAGTAACCCAACATCTGTCTTCTTAGAATATGTGAAGAGAAAGAAAAACAGAATCTTAACACAAATTTGTGGCAGTACATAAAATAAGTTTTATAATAGGTTATAAAAATCTTAAATCATTTAGCTCGTGTTTTAGGTCAGATTCTTTTAACTGGTTATTTTTTTAGTGTTGAAGCCAGTGATTTCATAATATTGAAGAAATACAGGTTATCCTTTTCCCTCACAACCAGATAAGGGCATATTTCTTTTCACACCATAAACAGTACCAGAACTAAGAATTTTTTCTTCTGTTTACATACTGGTTGGATTAAAAGCCAAGTCAACTCCAATCATACTTTAAGATTATATAAATTTAAGAGACTTTTAGTTAAAATAGTCACTGCATAAAACATGTTGAAGTCTTAGGATAATTTCTGACTCCTTGGCTAAGTTTTTCTTCCTGTAGCTAAAAGCAGACCAAATCTTTTTCTTCCTCTTCCATCTAATCTACAATCCCTACTTCTTCCTATTTATCCAAATAAAGTAGAAATATCGTTACTTCTTTTATTCTCTTTTGTTTTCACTGCTCTGCCTTGGATTTATTTACTTGCTTCTCATTTTTGCCTTGACTTTTTTTACATGTTTCTCTCATCAAGATTTTGGGATATCTATATTCATTTAAGTGGTTTATATTCTACTTTGGAGGCCGACTTTCTACATGATTCTGTAGCTCTTCCTGCTTTTTGATTTATTACTTTGCCACAATCTTTCTTCTTTTCTGTCTTCTGAGAATTGTTTTCTTTTCCTACATAGAATAACCTTCATATAGCTATTTAAGATTGGACTTACCTCAACTTCTTCAAATTTTTTAAGTAAAATTTCTTTTTAAAAAGCAGTGTATATCATCATCACATAAGAACTTTCAAATGGTTGACTCGAGTAATCCTTTTCAAGTCCCAGGCACTCCGAGGCTCCTATCTTATTTTTTAAATTTCTCGTTGATAATGATGTTGCTTTGTCTCCTGCCTTCTTTCTGTAGAATATATTTGAAATTTTATTTTAGTCTATCAGAGTATAAAATTTAGTATAGTATAAAATTTTAAAAAGTTAGCATAATTTCCCTTCTAATTTGAAGGGACATTTTTATTTAATATGATTTCATGTTTCTTGCCTATAATATTAGAGGCATGCTATAAGAGGACTAATAACTTTATCATGTTTTTGCCATAATTTAATAGATAAATTATAATACATTATGGTGTTACTCATAATTGTCAAATTATAAATATTACACGTGTATGAAATAATCATCTGAATAAGTTTCATTAGGGTTCTAATACAGGTAGCAATTGCACACATAGGAATTTTACAAATTAAATTGTAAAGGTAGAAAGTATAACCTTTACTCCAATAAGTTGCTTCACAAATATATTTTACTGAAAACAATATTGTATGGATAACTTTGAAATGCAATACCATTATTGGGAAAGGTTATTCAAGTTTATGCCCAACTAATTGTAAGTCATCATTATAATTTTTGCTTAAGAATACTAACTAACATTTTACATTTCTTCATTTAAAAAATAAATAATGAAATAAATGCAACATATATAATGAAAGCTTTTTTAGGCAGCTAGTATAATTTCTTTCTTACCACATTTTAAAAATCTTCACATCGTGCTTGTGCTTTGTTTTTACCTAAAAATGCCTTGGCTTTTTTATTTGTATTTTTCCAGCTTCAAAATAGAAGTGAAAGTGCATAATGCTTCTCTTGTTACTTGAATTGATACGTCAGGTAATAGACAGGAAAGCCAATTGTTTCATGTAGAAGTCATATAAAGAAGCGGTTATATAGATTGTAACTAATTTCTTAAATAAAAGGTCAGTCAGTATCTTTTCACTTTTACCAAAAAAAAAAAAAAAATCCAACAGATGCATAATTTAAACAATATGTCGAAATTGGAGATGCAGTGTTTATGATGAGAGGTTTTTGTGAAAATTAAAAAAAAATCTGTGGCAGCTACTAAGAACTGATAAATAATACACTTTCCTTTTTGAGACTTAATTAGGATGTATTTGGAAAACAACTCATTTCTATGCCCAAATAATTTGAATAGAGCATTTATGCACATTCAATTACATTCTTCCCATTCGTTTTAATGACAGTTAAGCTTTTTGGATAAGAACCAAATGAATGGGTGATATTACTTTATAACACCCATATATAAACAATCATATATAAAGGTTGACAGACTTTTTTTTTAAGGCCAGATAATAAATATTTTAGGCTTTATGAACTAGGCCATCCCTGTTGAAACTACTCAACTCTGCTGTTTTTGTGGAAAAGCAGTTATAGGCAATCCATAATGAGGCAATGTGGCTTGTGTCCTTACCTTATCACATTTTTGGTGGTTTTTTAAGTAAGGTTTATGTTTATAATTCACTTAAGTAAATTTTAGTTCATTTTGCCAAACACATTTAGTTGTGTAACCAGCACCATTGAGATACTAAATATTGCCATGAACTAAAAAAAATTCCCTGTGTCCCTTTTAGTCACCCCCCTCTTCCCAGACCCTGGCAAACATGATCTGTTTTCTATATTAGTTTTGCCTTTTCTAAAATGGCATTTATATGGCATTAAACAGTTTGTGCCTCTTGAGTCTGGTTTCTTTCACTTACATAATGCATTTGAGATTCATCACACTGTTGCATGCCTCAGTAGTTTGTTCTTTTAATTGTTGGGTACCTCAACACACTTTTATTAGTGTTTATGTTAGTACCTCTCTATGTTCCTACCATTGTAGCTTTATTTCCGAAGCTCAGCCCTTTTCATCTAGGTTATCAACACTAGCTTCCTAAGCTTTTCTCCTGTTTCCAGACTGGGTTTTGCTCAGTCTATCCTTCCAACACTGAATTTTGTTCTTTTTAATTTTTCATCTGCTTATTATTATTATTCAATTTCTTCGAACTAAAAAAAAATGTTTACCTGTTTGTCCCATCCCCATCCCCCACCTCTGGTAACCGTCAATCTATTCTGTATCTATAAGCTTGGTTTATTTATTTATTATTTATTTAGATTCTACACAGAAGACATAATACAGTAGTTGTTTTTCTCTGTCTGATTTATCTTACTTAGGCTAATGCCCGTGAGTTTTATGAATGGTGTTACAAATGGCAATATTTTATTTTTTCTTATGTCTGTATAATATTCTCTTCTATAGACACAAAATATTAGATAGTTGAATAGTCTATACCAGGGGTCCCCAAACCTTTTACACAGGGGGCCAGTTCACTGTTCCTCAGACCATTGGAGGGTCACCACATACAGTACTCCATACACTGACCACCAATGAAAGAGGTGCCCTTTCCGGAAGTGTGGCGGGGGTGGGATAAATGGCCTCAGGTGGCTGCAGTTTGGCCCGCGGGCAGTAGTTTGGGGACCTCTGCTCTATACTATAGTAGAATGTCTATATATAGAATAGAATATTATTCAGATACATATATATTACATCTTCTTTGTCCAGTCATCCATTGATGGACACTTAGGCTGTCTTCTTTTATTTTCTTTTCCAGGTGAGAGTAGGGGAGATAGCTAGACAGAGTCCCACAGTCCCCTGACCAGAATCCATTCGGCAACCCCCATCTGGGGCCAATGCTCTGCCCATCTAGGGCCATGCTCACAATGGTGCTATTTTTAGTACCTGAGGTGGAGGCTCCACATAGCCCATACTCAGCACCTGGGCCAGTGCACTTGAACCATTTGAGCCATAACTGCAGAAGGGGAATAGAGGGAGAGGGAGAGGGAGAGAGAGAGAGAAGAGGAAGGTGTGGAGAAGCAGATAGTCATTTCTCCTGTGTGCCCTGACCAGAAATCAAACCTGGGACATCTACACATCATGCCGATGCTCTACCACTGAGCCAACTGGCCAGGGCCCTAGCTGTTTTCATATCTTGGCTTTTGTAAATAATGCAATAAGCATGAGAATGTATATAACTTTTCAAGTTAGAGTTTTGTTTTTTTTCTGATAAGTACACAGAAATTGGATTGATGGATCATATAGTGTTCCATTTTTAATTTTTTAAGGAAAGTTCATACTGTTTTCCATAGTGGCTACAACAGTTTATGTTCTCACCAACAGTGCAAAAGGGTTCCCTTTTCTCTATATCCTCACCAATTCTTATTTCTAGTTTTTTTGATAACAGCCAATCTAACAGGTGTGGGGAAATATCACATGTGATTTTGACTTGCATTTTCCTGAAGATTAATAATGATGTAGAGCATCTTTTCAGGTACCTGTTAGCCATCTGTATGTCTTCTTTGGGAAAATGTCTATTCAGATACTATTTTTTAATCATATAGCTTGTTAATTTTGAGTTGTGTAAGTTTTTACCTATTTTGGGTATTAGCTCTTTCTCATATATATGATTTGCAAATATTTTCCCATTTAGTAGATTGCATTTTCATTTTCTTTTTTTTCTATATTTAGCAAAGAAAGAGACAACAGACAGACAGGAAGGGAGGGAGATGAGAAGCATAAACTCATAGTGTGGCACGTTAGTTGCTCATTGATTACTTCCCATATGTGCCTTGATAGGGGGCGGGGGGTTGGGAGGCACAGCTGAGCTATTGACCCCTTGCTCAAGTCAGCAACCTTGGGCTCAAGCCAGTGCCCTTGAGCTTCAAGCCAGTGTGACCTTTGAGCTCAAGACAGCAACCTTGGGCTCAAGCCATCAACCATGGGGTCATGTCTAGGATCTCACTCAAGCTGACAACCCCATGCTCAAGATGGTGAGCCCACATTCAAGCCAGATGAGCCCGCACTCAAACTGGTGACCTCAGGATTTTAAACCTGGATCCTTAACATCCCAGGCTGATGCTCTGTCCACTGTGCCACTGCCTTGTCAGGCGCCTCTTCATTTTCTTGATGGTTTTCTTTGCTGTGCAGAAGCTTTTTAGTATGATGTCTTTCTACTTATTTATTTTTGCTTTTGTTACCTTTATTCTTGGTGTCAGATTCAAAAATCATCACTAAGACCTATGTCAAAGAGTTTACCAACTTTGTTTTCTTCTAGGATTTTTATTGTTTCAGGTCTTGATGATTAAATCTTTAATCCAGTGGTTCTCAAACTTTTTGAAGTCAGGACGCATTTAAAATCCTACAAATAATTGTTGGCACACTATGAACAAATTTCTTAGAAATACATTATAATAATTAAGTCAAATATTAAAGAAAAAAATATAAAGTCCAAGCATGCTTGTATGGTATTTAAATGAAATAAATATGACAAAATTAAATTTATTTTGACATTAAAAGACATTTTTATGTTACATTTTTTGAGTTATGCTTTTTAGAATTTGTAAAAAAGAGGGGTTAAAAATATAAAAAAAAACCCCAAAATGTTATCTTTTAATATATACAGACATATTCTTAGTAAGATTTAGTAAATTCGGCAGGTCCCAGCATGAATGTGTTAAGTTTTTTCATTCTTGTGTTTATGAGAAACATGAGCCTGATGTGTCCTAGCGATTTCTTTAATCTTTGGGCATATATTTGAAAGGCAAGCTCTCATTTCCTCATCAATACATTGAAAAATTCTTTTTTTTATTCTTAATTGTGTTGAGGGTAGAAAATCCTAATTTACATAAATAGGATGTTGAAAATTGTAGTAAAATGTTCAAAGCTTTTTTAGATATTGCCACATATTCTTCTGTTAAAGAAATCCAAAAGGCTTCAAGAGACAATTCCTTATGTTTAATCATCAGTCTAAAATTCCCACCATACATATCATCTTAACACCAAACAAAGGATAGAAGAAACTTGCCTCCAGTCTTTCTGGGGAACATGGTGAGTAGTGGAAGCAATCCAGCACCACAGCTTAACAGTCTTTTGCAACCTAATCAGGCAAGTGAGGTGTGGGGTTGGGTAGACACTCAGCTTACAGCCAATTCCCCACACCTCTGTCCCCCCAAAATCTAAATTCCAAAAACCCTGTTGGTTTTTTGGTCCTCAACAGGCTATATTTTTCTGGAATACCATAGGGCACACCTGGAAATCTTCTAGGGCATACCAGTGCGCCCTGGTGCACACTTTGAGAACCACTGCTTTAATGTATTTTGAGTTAATTTTTGTTTATGGTGTAAGATAGTGGTCCATTTTCATTGTTTTGCATGTATTGTCTAATTTTCCCAACACCATTTATTGAAGAGACTGCCCTGTCCCCATGTTATATTCTTGGCCCCTTTGTCATAAATTAGTTGACCATATATGCATTTGTTTATTTCTAGACTCTATTCTGTTCCATTGATCTATGTATCCACCTTTATGCTGGTTTCACAATGTTTTAATTACAATATTTTGTAATATAGTTTGAAATCAGGGAACATGATACCTACAGCTTTGTTCTTCTTTCTGAAGATTGCTCTGGTTATTTTGGTATTTTATGCTTTCATACAAACTTTAGGATTCTTTGTTCTAGTTCGATGAAAAATGCCATTGGGATTTTGATAGGGACTTCATTGAGTTTGTAGATTGCTTTGATGATATCCAGACGTCTTCAAACTTTTTATAAAAACGGCCTACTTTTGCAATGCTGGTCAACCTGGTCTGTACCTCTCACTAGTAGGCGTTCCAGCTTTCATGATGGGCAGTAGTGGAGCAACCAAACAGCACCATGATTGGCCCACCATGAAAGCTGCAACGCCTACTAGTGGGAGGTATGGACCAGATTGACCAGCACTGCAAAAGCAGGCCATTTTTATAAAAAGTTTGAAGACGTCTGGTAGACATTTTAACAATATTAATTATTCTAATCCATGAACATAAAATAGCCTTTTATTTATTTGTTTCCTCTTCAATTTCTTTCTTTAATATATCATAGTTTCCAATATACAGCTGTTTCACTTCCTCAGTTAAATTTATTCTTACTTATTTTATTCTTTTTAATACACTTGTAAATAGGGTTATTTTCTTAATTTCTCTTTTTGTTAGTTTATTAATAGTGTATAGAAACGCAACTGATTTTGTACTTTGCAACTTTACTGAATTTATTACTTCTAATAGTGTTGTCATGGAATCTTTTGAGTTTTCTACATATAGTATAATGTCATCTTCAAATAATGACAGTTTTACTTCTTCCTTTCTGATTTGGATGCCTTTTATTTCTTTTTTGTCTAATTGCTTAGACAGCTAATATTGTATTGAGTAAAAGTGATGAGAGTGGTAATCAGTCTTGTTTCTGATCATTCTAATTCCTCCCCCACTCTCCTGCTGCTTTAAGACTTTTAATTGCTTCTCTAGTTTACAAGATAATATTCAAATTTTGTTATTTAGCATAGTGCTTTTCCTTTTATTTGTCCCCCTGAAGCCTCTTTTAGCCAGGTTTGAGACCTGTAACTAACATTCTCCTTTTTTACTCTAACCATAGAGAACTTTGCAATTTCCCCAGAATGACTTGCTGTCTGACACATCATTGTTCATGCTGTATGAACTCTCCTCTTATTGACAAGTTTACTTACTCTTCAAATCTTAGCTCCATTGTCACCCCTTCTGACTTTTCTGTAGGTCCCCAGTTTGATTTACATGTACACTGTCTTTGTTTCAGCAGCTCTTAAATGTTCTTTATGTAACACTTATAATCTCTTACTATAATGATTACTGTATTTCATTAACTACAACATACCATCAATTGTAAGATACACCATTCTTTTATACAACTAAGAAAGAAAAAGTACAGAAAATTACGACCTAACACTTTGTCACTTAGTAATTTTTATTTTTTTCTTAATGAAAGAACTCTTTTAGACATATTTTAGATCATATATCTCTTGTTAATGCAGAAAAAGGAAAATATAAATATAATAAATGGTTGAATTATTTTTGAAACATCTTTATCTTTGGAATCTGAATCTTTTACTGCACCTTTTGTTTCATTTGTAGATGGTCATGTTGTTTCACATAATATTCTTTGTGTCCTCTCTCCTTTGACAAGAACAGAGTGCTCTTCTGTTGTTTCCAGGATATTCTTGCAAGCTACCAACAGCCATTCTGCTGATTTTGTTACTGGTATACTCTTCTCTCTTTTTTTGATGGAGACAGAGAGAGAGAGTCGGAGAGAGGGACAAGTAGGGACAGACAGAAAGGAAGGTATAGAGATAAAAACCATAAAAACCATCAGTTCTCCCTTGCAACATCTTAGTTGTTCATTGATTGCTTTTTCATATGTACCTTGACTGGGGTGGGGTGGGGGTAGGGGATATAGCAGAGAAAGAGACCCCTTGCTCAAGCCAGTGACCTTTAGGCTCAAGCTAGCGACCATGGTGTCATGTCTATGATCCCACACTCAAGCCAGCAACCTTGTGCTCAAACTGGTGAACCCATGCTCAAGCTGTATGAGCCCACGCTCAAGGTGGTGACCTCGGGGTTTTGAACCTGGGTCCTCCTCATCCCAGTCTGATGCTGTATCCCCTGTACCACTGCCCGGTCAGGTGTTACTGGTATTTTCTTTTAAATTTTAATTTATTGTGTTTACATAGATTCAAGTATCCCCCAAATGCATCCCTTCTCCCCCATGTTCCCCACAACATCCCACTTTCCTCCCTCCCTGCAACACCCTACTCCTTTCCCTTCAGGATTAGCTTTTCTGCTCTCTATAACATTGTGTTTTGTGTGTATAATTTAACCAATCTCTTTCCCTTCTCTGATTCCTTCCTATCACGCCCTTTTCCTCTGTCCACTTTCCCTCTAGACCCATTGATCCCGCATCTGTCTCTATTCCATTCCTCAGTTTTAGTTGTTCATTGGATTCCTCAAATGAGTGAGGTCGTATGATATTTTTTTTTCTCTGCCTGGCTTATTTCACTTAACATAATAGTTTCTAGGTCCATCCATGTTGTTGCAAAAGGTAAGATTTTCTTATTTTTTAGGGCCCCATAGTATTCCATTGTGTATATGTATCATAGCTTTTTAATACACTCGGGCACGTGGGCTATTTCCATATCTTGGCTATTGTAAACAATGCTGCCATAAACATGGGGGTGCATTTCTCCTTTTGAATCATTGATATGGTGTTCTTGGGATATATTCCTAAAAGTGGGATGGCTGGGTCAAAAGGCAGTTCCATTTTTAATTTTTTGAGGAATCTCCATACTGTTTTCCACGGTGGCTGCGCCAGTCTGCATTCCCACCAGCAATGCAGGAGGGTTCCCTTTTCTCCACATCCTTGCCAGCACTTGTTATGTGTTGTTTTGTTAATGAGCGCCATTCTGACTGGTGTGAGGTGATATCTCGTCATTATACTTTGCATTTCTGTAATGATTAGTGATGGTCAGCATTTTTTTATATGTCTATTGGCCATCTGTATGTCCTTTGGAGAAGTGTCTATTCATTTCTTTTGCCCATTTTTTGATTGGATTATCTTTCTGGTGTTGAGTTTTACAAGTTCTTTATAAATTTTGGTTATTAACCCCTTATCAGACGTATTGTTGAATATGTTCTCCCATTGTGTGGTTTCTCTTTTTATTTTGTTCATATTGTCTTTAGTTGTGCAAAAGCTTTTTAGTTTGATATAGTCCCATTTGTTTATCCTGTGCTTTATTTCCCTTGCCTGTGGAGATAAATCAGCAAATATATTGCTGTGAGTGATGTCAGAGAGCTTATTGCCTATGTTTTCTTCAAGGATGCTTATGGTTTCATGACTTACATTTGAGTCTTTTATCCATTTTGAGTTTATTTTTGTGAATGGTGTAAGTTGGTAATCTAGTTTCATTTTTTTATAGGTAGCTGTTTAATTTTCCCAATCCCATTTGTTAAAGAGACTGTCTTTACTCCATTGTATGTTCTTTCCTTCTTTGTCAAATATCTATTGTCCATAATGGTGCTGGTTTATTTTTGGGTTCCATTGATCTCTATGCCTGTTGTTATGCCAGTACCAAGCTGTTTTGAGTATAATGGCCTTGTAGTATAACTTGATATCAGGAAGTGTAATACTACCCACTATTTTCTTCTTTTTCAATTGCTGAGGCTATTCATGTTCTTTATTGGTTCCATATGAGTTTTTGGAATATTTTTTCTATATCTTTGAAGTACATCATTGATTGGTATTTTTTAATAGGAATAGCATTGAATTTATAAATTGCTTTGGGTAATATAGACATTTTAATGTTCTTCCTAACCATGAACACAGTATATGCTTCCACTTGTTTGTATCTTCCTTGATTTCTTTTATCAATGTTTTATAATTTTCTGAGTACAAGTCTTTAACCTCCTTGGTTAAATTTACTCCTAAGTACTTTATTTTTTTGGTTGCAATAGTGAAGGGGAGTGTTTTTTAAATTTCTCTTTCAAACAGTTCATTGTTGGTGTATAAAAATGCCTCTGATTTCTGAGTATTAATTTTATATCCTGCCACCTTGCTGAATTCATTTATCAGGTCCAATAGTTTTTTGACTGTGACTTTAGGATTTTCTATGTACAGTGTCATATCATCAGCAAATAATGATACTTTCACTTCTTTTTTAATTTGGATGCCTTTTATTTCTTCTTCTTGTCTGATTGCTGTGGCTAGGACTTCCAGAACTATGTTGAGTAAGAGTGGTGAAATGGGGCACCCCTGCCTTGTTCCTGATCTTAAGGCGATTGCTTTTAACTTTTGTCCATTGAGCATGATGTTGGCTGTGGGTCTGTGATAGATGGCCTTTACTATGTTGAGGTATGTTCCCTATATTCCCACTTTTCTGAGAGTTTTGATCATAAATGCGTGCTGGATTTTATCAAATGTTTATTCTGCATCTATTGATATTATCATGTAGTTTTTGTACTTCCTTTTGTTTATGTGATGAATCACATTGATTGATATTGTACCAGCCTTGCCTCCCCAGAATAAATCCCACTTGATCATGGTGTATGATTTTTTTCATGTATTGCTGGATCTGGTTTGCTAATATTTTGTTGACAATTTTAGCATCTAAATTCATCAAGGATGTTGGCCTATAATTTTCTTTCTTTGTGTTGTCTTTGCCTGGTTTGGGAATCAGAATTATGCTCGCCTCATAAAAGGAGCTTGGAAGTCTTTCCTCTTCTTGAATATTTTGAAATAGCTTGAGAAGGATAGGAGTTAGTCCTTCTTTGAATGTTCAGTAGAATTCACCTGAAGCCATCTGGCCCAGGGCTTTTGTTTGTTGGGAGTTTTTTGATAACTGTGTTGATCTCATTTGTTGTGATTGGTCTATTTAGATTTTCTGATTCTTCCAGATTGATTTTTGAGAGATTATATTTTTCAAGGAATTTGTTCATTCTCCAAGGTTGTCTAATTTTTTGGCATACAGTTCTTGATGTGGGTCTTCTGTAGACAGCATATGTATGGGTCCTGTTTCCTTATCCATTCATCTACCCTGTCTTTTAATTGGAGCATTTAATCCATTTACATTTAAGGTTATTATTGATATGTAGTTCTTTATTGCCATTTTTTTCTTTAAATCTACATTCCTCTTTTACTGGATTTTTTTTCTCACTTTGTTCTATGTACAGCAGGCCCCTTAACATTTTTTGCAGCATAGGTTTGGTTGTGATGAATTCCTTGAGTTACTTTTTTTTTTGTCTGGGAAGCTTTTTATTTCTCCTTCAATTTTAAACAATAGCCTTGCTGGATAAAGAATTCTTGGTGTAGGTTCTTGTTCTGCATTATTTGAATATTTTCTGCCATTCCCTTTTGACCTCAAGTGTTTCTGTTGAAAAGTTGGATGTCATCCTTATGTTGGCTCCTTTGTAGGTGATTGTTTTTCTCTTGCAGCTTTTAGTATTCTTTCTTTATCTCTTAGCTTTAGTATTTTGATTATGATGTGTCTTGGTGTAGGTCTCTTTGGGTTCTTTTTTAATGGGATTTTCTCTGCTTTTTGAATCTGTATGATTCTTTCCTGCATCAATTTAAGGATATTTCCAGCTATAATTTCTTTGAACAGGTTCTCTATCCCTTGTTCTTTCTCTTCTCCTTCAGGAACTCCTATTATGCAGATATTGTTTCTCTTCATGTT
Source organism: Rhynchonycteris naso (assembly GCA_037038555.1). Taxonomy (NCBI): domain Eukaryota; kingdom Metazoa; phylum Chordata; class Mammalia; order Chiroptera; family Emballonuridae; genus Rhynchonycteris; species Rhynchonycteris naso. The sequence continues at coordinate 95,385,645 of CM072998.1, read as the reverse complement.
ATCACACAGCTCTCTTAGAGTTTCCTCACACTTTTTGGTCCTCTTTTCTTTTTGCTGTTCTGCTTCTATGCTTTCACTTATCTTGTCCTTTAAGTTGCTGATTCGATCCTCTGCTTCATCCAGCCTGCTTTTTATTGCTTCTAATTCAGTGGTTCTTAACTGGGTTCTATAAAACCCTAGGGGTTTGATGAGTCGGTCTCAGGGGTTCGGAGAAGCCTCTGCCACAGAGGCCAGAATAGCGTAATTTGTTGTGAGTTCATGCACTTCGTTGGTTTTGTTCTTTGAGCAAGGTGATGTATATGCATGGCTCATTTTGTGCACCATTAAGAAATCATATACCTATGTCTTAAATTTGGAAAAAAAATCATATTTATCACTAAAGAAGGGTTTGGTGAATGCGCATATGAAACTGGTGGGTTCGGTACCTCAAAAAAGTTAAGAACCACTGTTCTAATATGAATGAAGTGTATCCTTCATTTCTGATATTTTGTTTGTCATTTCTGTCTGGTTCTTTTTTATGATTTGAGTGTCCTTTTTTATGCTTACAATTTCTTTATTTAGGTTCTCATTAAGTCCATCCATTGTAGTTTTCAGATCCTTAAGCATCTTAACAATCATTATTTTAAACTCTGCACCTTGTAATTTGACTACTTACATTTCATCCAGATCTTTTTCTATAGATTTTTTTTTGTTGATTCATATGGCTTTTGTTCCTTTGTCTTCCCCATTGTTTCTGTTTGTGCTTTGCAGGCTTGTTCTAGTTGTGGTTTCCTTAACCAGTATAGCCTCTTTTCTATTTCCTACGTCTTAACTGGGTCTGGTGTGAGGAGCCCTTCCTTAAGATGTCACTCTAACAAGGATTGTTAGGTCCTGAACTGATGCTCTCTGTATCTGGCCTCTGGATATGCCCCCCTGGACCTTCTTGGCTGGAGCCTGGCACAGACCAGTGAGAGTTGCTGCCTTTGACTGACCCTTATCTACCTTTTTGTAGCAACAGGTGATCCAGATCTTGTGGTTGCCTCTGCTGAACCCAAGTGCCATTGTTAATATCACCTTAGGCTGGCTTTTATTTACCTTTGGCCTGGAGGATGTTCGTTTAAATGTTCAGGTTCCCCTGAGATCCGCTTTCTGTCGCCTCTTATCAGTGGCTACTTGTTGGGCTCTGTACTATAAATCAGGGGTTAGGTAAAGTGTTGGATGTGCCTTGCCACTTAGCCTCAGGTGTCACATTCTATCCAATCTTCTTTTTACTTTTCTTTTCTTTTATATTTTTCTTTCTTTTCAACCCTCAGAAGGGTGTGGCCACAGGAGTCCAATGGGTGTGGACTTTGTGGTCTCGAGGTACGGTCTGTCCACAGGCCTGCCACCACCACTGCTGCCGCCTCAGGCATAAAGGCATGGGTGTTGCTGGTGCCGGCCTGCTGCTGCGGTCACTGCAGCTTCCGCCTTGCCTTTATGGATGGGACTATGTTCACCCTTCGAGGCTGCAAGCCTTGGCTGGCCCCCGGCCTCCACCCTGCCCCTGCAGGCAGGACTGCATTCACGTGCTTGCGCCGCAGCTGCAACTGGTTCCTACCTTTTACCTGGCGGACAGGACCGCACTCCCATGTCCTGCTGCCACCCACCCTCCGGCAAGCACTCAGCATTGAGGGGGTGGCATTGTAGTTTAGACCTCAGCACTCAATACTGTATCCCTGACAGGCTCCCTGCTTCTAAGCGACTCTGCTCTGACTGTAGCAGGAGAGCTTCCATTTGGCTGGTGACCTGCTTCCCTTTGCTGGTATTGCTGTTTTCAGAAAAAACATTCACTTTAGATTTGGTTATTAACTCAGCCCAGGGGTTAGGGTGGCTGTCCCTCAAAGTGTTTCTCCCTGTGCCTCCTAGATTTAATTCTCTTCATACTACTCTGGTTCTCTATTTCTCCCCATCCCCCAGAGCCCCTGGGAATGGTTGTGAAAGAGGTTTTCTGCTGATCCCTTTAAGACGAATCCTGGGTTTGAGAAATCTGTCTCTTTCTTGCAAACAGTATCCTGACTTGTTTCACAGCTAAATATTGTCTGTATGCCTCTTCTAGGCTCCGGGGCTACAGGCTGGGGTTTAGGTCCTGGGGCTCAAGACCCTCCCCTCTCTGGTAAAACCCCACCACCATGCAAGTCCCTCTGGATCACTGCTCACTCTTGGCAGCTGGGCAACCCTCTTCGCGTTTTCGCTTTTCCTACCAGTCTCAGTGTGGCTTCTTCGGTTATCTTTGGTTATAGATTCCTCTTGGTTTAGCCCAAAGTTGGTTTTTCCAGATGATTGTTCTTAAAATTAAGTTGTAATCCACTTTGGTTCTGGGAAGTGGAAGTTGGAACGTCCGCCTACTCCCTCACTATCTTGTCCCATCCTCCGGTATTTTCTTGATTTAACAGAATGTGTTGACAGAAATGTTTTTAGGTAATAGTTAGGACTCATATTCTTTTTTCAAATGATCCTTAACTTGTTGACTAAAACATGAACAACCTGCAGTTGTCCCTTTATGCCACAAACAAACATACAAAACCAAGTTCATCCATGTACATGTACAGGCAGTGATAACTAGCTGGCCAACAGCTGTTGTAAAATTCTCTAAATTAAAGACACACCCTGATTTTAGAGATATTAAATATAAAAAGTGTGTATCTTGGAATGATATAATTTATTAGTTTGTCTTTCCCATTATTTGTAAGCTCCTTGAGGAGTGGGACAACATGCTGTTCAAGACTCTATTCTTTTCGTGGGTATGTAGTTGTTGTCTAGTGGAAAAAATAAAGCTCGCAAATTTCACATTCTTTATGAATTTTGTAATAGAAATTGTAAACTAAATGCAGTTGTCTTTTCCTTTTCATATATTCCTCATTCTTTTTTTTTTTTAAGTTAGAGGAGTGGAGATAGTGAGATAGACTCCCACATGCACCCCGACTGGGATCTACTCAGCAACCCCCGTCTGGGCCAATGCTCGAATCCACTGAGCTATCTTTAATGATTGAGGCTGATGGGCTCGGACTAATTGGGCCGTCCTCAGCTTCAGGGCTGATGCTTGAACCAATCAAACCACAGGCTATGGGAAGAGAATAAGGAGGGGGGAGAGGAGAGAAGCAGATGGTTGCTTCTCTTGTATGCTGTGACTGTGAATCAAATCTGAGAAGTTCATACACCAGGCAAGGCTCCGTCCACTGAGTCAGTCAACCAGAGCTACTTGCTAGCTTTTTAAAAACAGCATGGCCCTGGCTCTTATTTGGATAGAAGGATAATCTCAAAAGTTTACTATAATGATACTCATAGTATTTTAAATTAATCTCACAACTAGAACTACTTCAACTGTTTATGTAATGGGACATAGCACAAAATTATGTATTGAAAAGACAGGGTATTTGCTGGTTTAACTTGACAATCTTATAAACTTGTATATTCTAAAAATGCAAAATGTATCTAAGGTTTAACTATGCAGTACATGTTATAAAGGTTCCTTTTGAAGAAACTCTCTTATGTTGCATTAATTTTCCATTTAAGAAGCAATAAGTAATACATTTGATTTAAAAGAAAGTATCCAAGATTGATATTCAAATTCTGTACGATTTTGAAAGTATGTACTAGGCTCCTTATTAATTGAAATGGTACTTTTTATAAAGCAATGAACATATTTTGTGTTATGTTAACAAATTCAATTATTATGAGGTATTTATTAGATTTATAAAAACAAACTAGGAGGCTTCTGGGCATGTGTACAAAGATAAACATTACAATAAAACCAAATCCATTAGCCAAAGAAAAAGAAGAAAAGTCACCAAAAAATCCAACCACACAAGGAACTCCAGACTGAAAGGTATTTCAAGTTACCATCCTTTCTGAGCCAAAAATATAGGATTCATACACTTGAACAGGGAAGGAATTTCAAATTTGGGGATTTCCTATGAAATAGCTAGAAACAAGGATATTGTATAATGAAGTCTTGGTAATATTGGTAAGAACACATTCTTATGTTTCACCATCTCCATTAGCTAGTATTTTTTTTTAAATGAACTTTACAGTAATTTTGATTAGAGGTCTTAGGACAGTCTTTTAAGGGTCAGAGATCACTACAAGAGTGAGGAGTTTGCTGGAGGTTAGTGAGATTAGTGATAAAGTTACATGTGTCTATTCTTATGGGGAATATGTTGGAAAGATAAGAAAGAAGGAAATAATTTTGATTTTATTTTGAAATTCATAAATTTTGTAATGTATTTTTAAACATTCTTAAAAATAAAAAATTAACACATGCTTCACAGTGTTATCATCTAGTTGCCTTTTATAATTCTTAAATGATTTCTTTTTCTATTCTTCCCCTGTTCAAAAACCTCAGTTACTCCAGATCCAAACCACTTTTTGAATGCATAGCATTTATTGCTGACTTATAAGCCATTAGAAACAGGCCTTTCTGAGATGTGTGGTGTGAAAACTGTTTGACAGAACCAGAGAGATGATCAAAAAGGACAGCGAAGGGAAAGCGTTCTGTGACCCAGCTTAACCTTTGACTCTGGTAACATAAGAATTGAAGTAGTTTGTGGTAGAAGCTGCTAAATTCTTGATTTTACAGTCTATTTATTACTATGAAGAGAGAATCTGAGGAAGGACCTTGGCCAGTCTGGTCCTATGATGCTTCTGTTCATTTCCCAGAAGGTTCTGTGTGGGAGAAAGAGGCCCATTTTGCCCTCACATAAGTGGGAAGTTGGACAGGGTGGGCAGGTTGCCCTGTCACCTCCACCCACCTGTTTAGTGGCAGCAAGCCTCTTTTTGTGCTGCTTTGGGAAGAAGACTCTGTGTTTATCCTTAACAATGCTCCCTGAATCCTAGTAACTCTACCCTATGACCCACCTAGTGAACAGCTCTTTTCTTTGGCCCCTATTGCATAATGCTCTCATGGGGGAGTAATTCGGAGAAGGCAGCTGTAGCTTTGTGAGGAAGGGTCCAGAAAAGACACATTAAGCCAGTCAAAAGAGTTGTCAGTTATTGTAGCCATAGCATACTTCCTAGCCTTCTCCCATCCACCCTACCCCCACAACTTATCAGTCTAATGTTATTTGCTTTCTGCAGGACCTGCCATAGCTATAGACATCTCCAGTGGCTCGGACCCACCACCCCTGAACCCACTGTAGAGCGTTTGGTGGAAAATGCTTTAGCCCCGAATAGAGTTTTACATTATAGTGTTTTTGAGAACACATCAGTTATGTTGATTGAACATTTGTAAATGTTTGTTTGTTTTGGGTGAGAATATTGAAGTTCTACTCTCTTTTCAAATTTTAATTTCATAGTACAGCATTATGAGCTATAGTCACCATATTTTACATTAGATCCTCAGACCTTATTTATCTTATACTTGAATGTATATTTTACCAACCTCTTCCTATTCCTGACCCACCCCCACACTCTCAGTCTCTGGCAGTCACTTTTCTACTATTGCTATAGGTCTGAGTTCTTTTGGTTTTTGTTGTTTTTTACATGTGAGTGATACCATGCAGTATTTTGTCTGTCTGGCTTATCCACTTAGCCTAGAGTCCTCAAGGTCCATCCATATGTTGCAAGTAGCAGGACTTCCTTTTTTCTCATAGCTGAATAACGTATAACATTTTTCATGGCTGGCTGAATACATATATACCAGATCTTTTTTACCCATTAATCCTGTGGATGATGGACACTTAGGTTATTTTCTTATCTTGACTATTATGATTAATGCTGCAGTGAACATGGAATACAGATATCTCTTTGATATCCTGTTTTCTTTTTTTGGATATATACCCAGAAGTGGCATTGCTGATCATATGGTAGATCTATTTTTAAGTTTGTAAGGGCCTATCATTTTGTTTTCCATAGTGATTGTACCAGTTTATATTCCTACCAACAGTTCACAGAGTTTCCCTTTTTTCACATCCTTACCAACATTAATTTCCTGACTTTTTGATAGTAGCTATTCTAATGATGTGAGGTGACATCTTATTATGGTTTTGATTTGCATTTTGCTGATGATTAGTGATGTCAAGTACCTTTCATGTACCTGTTTTCCATTTGCATGTCTATTTAGGAAAAATGTCTATTCAGGTTTTAGCCCAATTTCTATAATCAGATAATTTTTTTTGCTACTGAGTTGTATGAATTTATTTTTATATTAATCCCTTAATAGATTTGAAAATATTTTCTCTCATTCAGTAGGTTACCTTTATATTTTTTTGATGGTGTCCTTTGCTGTGCAGAACATTTTTGTTTCTAGTTTGATGTAGTCTTGCTTGTTATTGCTTTTGTTGCCTTTGCTTTTGGTGTCAAATCCATAAAAATCACTGCCAAGACTGATATCAAGGAGATTATATCTTATGGTTTCTTCCAGGAGTTGTATGGTTTCCGGTCTTACATTCAAGTCTCTAATCCATGTTGAGTTGATTTTTGTGTATGGTATAAGATAGTGGTCCACTTTAATGTTTTTGCATGTGGCTGTATAAGTTTCCTGACAGCATTACCATTTCCCAAGGTATATTCCTACCTTCTGTGTCATAAATTCTTTCATCATGTATGCATAAGTTTACTTCTAGATTCTCTATTCTATTTTATTTCATTGATTTGTGTGTCTATTTTTAGTTCCAGTGCCACTCTGTTTTGATTATTATACTTTTGTAATATAGTTTGAAATCAGGAAGTATGATGCGCCCAACTTTGTTCTTTCTCAAGATTGCTGTGGCTATTTAGTGTCTTTAGTGGTTCCATATAAATGTTAGACTATTGGAAATTTGATATGGATTGCATTGAATTTGTAGATTGCTTTTGGGTAGCATATTAAGTCTTCCAATTCAACATGGAGTATCTTTTTATTTATTTGTGTTTTCTTCATTTTTTCAGTTTTGTACTATAATTTTCAGTTATGTTAGTTGAACATTTGTAGATATTTTTTGTTTTATTTTTAAATTTAAATTTATTCTTTTCTTCAGTGAGAAATTTAAGTTCTCTCTTTCCTAAATTTTTAATGTGTACATATTGAATTTTTTAGATATTTAATCAGAATACATTGCATTCTTTAAAGAATGGTTGGAGTAGCATTTTAAAAATTTAATACAGATCATGTCATTTCCCTGTTTAGATTCTCTCAGTGGCTTTCTATCATAGAGTAACATAAGAACTCCTAGCCCTGGCATCTGAGTCCTCCATCAATACTGTTCATTCTTGGCTTTCTCGAAGAACCACTCAAGGAGCTTTGGGAAACTTCCAGTGTCTAGGCATCACCAACAGAGAGTCTAAATTAATTAGTCTGAAGTGGGACCCAGACTTTAGTATTTTTTAAACAACTACTCAGTAATTCTAAGAGTCAGCCAGGTAGAGAACCACTGCCCTGCCTGGTCCAATCCATGCCTGTTTCTCCAGCCTCCTTTTCCCTACTGAATGCTCTGCTGGTGATGTTTTAGCATCACTGGCTGCTGCAGTCCCTGAACTCTGTCCTGCTTCTTTCTGCTTTAGGTCTTTTGAACAGATTGTTGTTTGGCCTGAAATACACTTTTCGTGATCTTCACATGGCCTCTTGTTATTCAGATTACAACTTGAATATATTTAAAGAAAATATCCTTGACCCACAGAGTCATTTGCTGTCACATTGCCCTATATTTTCTATATAACACTGATTACTACGTGACACTTTTTTCTCATTTGTGTCTTCTCTCTGCCCTCCATCCTTCTCATCCTCTGTCTTCTTTCCTTTTCCTATTTTTGCTCTCTTCCCAGTGGAATATAAGATCCATGTTTCTTTTTTTCAGTGCCTTAGCATCTGGAACAATGACTGACTCACATGTAGTAAGCTATCAATATATGAAAGAGTGGATAATTACATTTGAAAATTTTATACTATTATTTTTAAAGGGACTAGCTCCGATCTGAGCTTTAACTTTTCTTCACTAATTCCTACTTGTTTTACTATTACATTTTCATTAAATTCTAAGCCAACAACTTCTACTATCATGCTGCATTGTTATATCACTTGTCTTATTGTTCTGAATTGTTTACTTATAATTGTTAAATTAAAAAAATTTTAAGTGAGAGGAGGGGAGATAGTGAGACAGATTCCTGCATGCTACCTGACCAGGACCCACTCAGCAACCCCTGTCTGGGGCCGATGCTTTAATCAACCAAGCTGTTCTCAGCACCTGAGGCTGACTCTTGGACCAGCTGAGCCACTGGCTGCGAGAGAGGAAGAGAGAGAGAAGTGGGAGAGAGAGGGGAAGAGAAGCAGATGGTTGCTTCCCATGTGTGCCCTGACTGGGAACTGAACCAGGTCGTCTATACACCAGACCGACACTCTATCCACTGAGCCAACTGGCCAGGGCCTAGATTTAGATTTTAACACATTTGTATTTTGTTTTCAGTTGATTCAGGTTCAGCTACCACTTATTAAATACCCACAAGGTGACAGACATTATCTCATTTAAAACTAAAGCTGTTTTACTCACTTTACCCATTTATCATATTTAAGGAAGTGGCTGGGTTGGAACTGAAGCCCAGCTCTCCTCATACTGTCCCCGTCCTTTCAGCTGTGCTGCTACTCATGTCGGCTGACTAGGAAGGAGTTGAGTGTTGCTGAGTGAGGCCAAATGTCGCAGCTGCTCCAGGTGTCCTTACTGAATACTGAACAGCTTATTAGCATTTACAACAACCCTGATTTAGATCTATTTACTTCCTTTTAAACACTTACTGTAAGGCAAATATTATTGCAGATATTTAAAGTAGAATTGATTGCTACTTTCCCACATGTTCTAACAGTGGGAAAATGTGATAAAATGTGGCACTGTTTACAGTACCACTTGAATAAAATGTGATTATTTAGTTTGTATATACTGAAATTTTACTCTATATCTGCTTTTGCCTTTCTTTTTGAAACTGTCCTTATCCTTTCTGAAATACTCTTAGCTGTCTGTCAACATTTCTTCACAAGCTTTAATAAGTTGGTTTACTTTAAAATATCCTTAAGTTGAGGCTTTTGTTGTGGAAAATAGAATCCATTCTGGCTGTCTAAAACAAAGAGGAATTTATGTCAGGATCTTAGGTAGCTAAGGAAATTTCTGGGAGAGACAGGGAAAAGTGTATAGATTTTACCCAGTTGGGGATGACAGAGCCAATAGAACTTCAGCCATAGCGGTCCCAGAAGAGCAGGTCTCCTGGTCCTGGCTGACACCTCGCTCATTGCTCACTGCCCATTTTTTTTGTTCCCAGTTTTGTGTTTGTGAGAAGGCTTAGTAGAACCTGGATCATGTACAGAACTCAGGCTGCAAGAACATCTAAGAGATTTCTAGTTTTCTAGCCTCTGAAGTACAGGAAGGATAGGACAGGGTTTATGATTAGGTATCTTCATTGAATATATATTACATTATTGCACCTGCACTGACCTTGACTTTATATTTTATTTTTTTGCCTTTATTAAAATGGCCTTTTGTCAGGTTAGTTGTTAGTGAGACAGTGGGTTTGACCTCTAGTTAGCTTTAATCAGAAGGATTTTGTTCAGTGTTCATAGAAGAAATCTTTAACTAGAGCAGATAGCTTGAAATAGATCCCACAGGTTACAATGAAGAGAGCTATAAATGATGTAAAATCAACTTCTTTCCATCATTGCAGAGTAACTTAAAACTAATTGTACTCTGTAACACCATGATCATGTACATAAAGGCAGCATTTATTATACTTGACAGGTTAAAAATAGTTCTTTAAAGGAAGAACTAGCGAGAGGAGCATAGAAGTGCTTACTAATAATTTTACAGTAGATGTAAAACAAGAGGCCTTTTTGTCTGAGATCAAACATAAATGACACTGAGGAATGCTGGCAGCATGCCTCGCATTCTGTTCACAGGGCATGCTCAGACTATAAATAATGGCTTGTTTCTATTCTGGGGCCTAAAAATTATTAACATTCTGTGTTTATGCAATGTTTATGTGGTATTCTGCCAATAATAGTGCAGACATAATTAATGGCTGATTGCAAAGTTGAGGGCTTACATCAGCTAGTCTTGGTGTATTCTTTTATTCATTTAAATTCCAGGTTTTCTTACTATTTATACTACTGGTAAGACAGTTTTTGGTAAGATAAGTTCTGCTCAATGAAGCAAACTTATTTGAGGTAAACTTGAAAAGCCTACAGAATTCCAGCTAATTTCTTCTGGAAAAAAAAGTCATTAATAATACTTATTTACCCCAAACAAATAAAAACAAAAAACCAAAAACAACTGCCCATTGTCTATCTTTTTAATTCAGAAATAAGAAAATGGAGAATCATATCCATGTAGAGATACAATTACTTTTCACTGAAGAATTTTTAAAGCATTTTACTCGTTTGGATATATACTTAAAGATTATTTTTAACAGTAGTGGAGACCAGCTATATTTGTGGGCATTTCAGGGAGTAGTCACTACTTGCTGACTCTTCTCTAAGAATTTCATTGAGAAACAGCATTTTTGGAGAGTAGCCTGAGAGGCGTGCAGTTGGTGTGTGAACTGGACACTGTATCCATGGATTGACTAATCCAGGCAAGCTCTTTCTGTGTGGAACTCCTTTTACTGAAGTTTGTTGCCAGGTTTGTCATAGTAATCTTCCTGAGGACTACCTGGCCCCTCTGCTTATTAGTTGTGTGTTCTTGTTTGGGTAAGCCATTTAACCTTTTTTTAACTCAGTTTTCTCCTCTGTAGAATAAAAATGATAATTGTATCTCTCTTAGGGTTATAGAAGGATTACACAAGTTAATTTATGTAAAATATTTGGCACCTAGTAAGCTCTCCATAAGTTTTAGCTGCTATAAAATTACTGTTATTTCTATTAACTTATTAACTCATTGTTCTTTATATGATGACCTGACCCTGTGACAAATTTTTCTCAATCTCGTTATCAAGAACTGGAGTACTGCTACTTTTTTTGGTATCAATGCTGTGGTGATTATGACTTATGTAATGTTTTTATGTCACTTTTTTGTGTTCAATATTAGGAAGATTATATTTGCTTTTTAGCTTCTTCTTATAATGCATTTTGTGTATCATCTTTACCTTTCTTGGTTTTATCTTTCCCTTTTTAGTTTTCTTTATCCGCTTACTTTTAATTTTATAATACATTATATTATATATATTTTTTGCAAGCCAACTTAAGTACTTTCTGAAACTCTTCTGGGTTCATATTTGTGGTGGAATGTATATTTTTTAACTTAGTTGAGATGATACTCTGTAACACTTTGATATCTTACTTTTGATATAATGATTTAACTTTTCTATCAGAAAAATATATATTCATTAGAATGTGAAATTTACTTTCTTATCAATATTCATATTTAAAGAGAAAGGTAGCTCAAATTCCTCCCTCCCTCCCTTCCTTTTTTCCTTCCTTCTTTCCTTTTTAAGTGAGAGGAAGGGAGACAGAGAAACAGACTTCTGCATATGCCCCAACCAAGATCCACTCGCAACACCCATCTGGGGCCAATGCTCAAATCAGCCAAGCTATCCTCAGTGCCCAGGACCAATGCTCAAACCAACTGAGCCACTGGCTGCAGGAAAAGAGAAAGAGAAGGGGGAGAGGGAGGGGAAGAAAAGCAGATGGTTGCTTCTTATGTGTGCTCTGATCAGGGATTGAACCTGCGATGTCTGAGCACTGGGCTGATGCTCTATCCTGAGCCAACCAGCCAGGGCTTCAAATTTCTTTATACACTAAAATTTACTTTAATACTTTCAATTATCTTCTGAATATTATACCTTGGAAAAGTAATTCTAATCTGATTCTAGCCACTTAGCATACAACTGCTTTTTGCAGTTATTTTACCAAACTATGGACTTATATCCAGGTATCTAAGAGAATCTCAGAAAAATTAGTGTTTGCCACTTAAAGGTACTAAAAACTTTAAGGAATTGTTTTAAGGTTAACATCTGTATTTCCTGATACATTTCATTCAGTTATGTTGCTTCTTATTTTAATGGCACATTTTTATTTTCAAAGGGGTTTCTTGGTTGCAAATCAAAAAATTCCAAATAATATAGACTCTTAAGAGAGATATGGGTATTTTCCAGGGATCTGAATGAAGGGGAGGTGTTGAAGGTTAGACAATGGTTGCTCTAAAGGAACTCGATTTTACGTCTTGTTACTTTAAAAATTTTAAGGAAACACAGAAAGAGGAAATGGTTTGGGCTTTATGATATTATTAGTGCTATTTATATTCCCTTAAGTTCAAAGGTTTCAGGGATAAGAAAATATATGCAAAAATGGAGACATTCATCTTTCTTGAATTTTATTAGTATACTTTGAAAATGCTCTTGTGGAATAAGCACTTTTTTTTTTAACTTTGTCTTTCTACTTGCTTTAAGGATGTGTGTGTAGGTGGGAAGAATACAGATAGGATATATTTTTAACCATCCCATGATGTAGCACATGTTAAAATAAATAAAGATAATAAAATAACTTTATGGTAATAAAACCCAAATATTCTACAGACAGAGAAATACTTGAAAATGCTGTTACTCTACTTATTTTTTTTGTGACAGAGAGAGACAGAAGGAGGGACAGATATGGACAGACAGAGTAATAGGAAGAAACCTCAAATGGCCAAAAAAAGCTTATCTTTTTCTTTGATGGGTTGGAGATTAATTCCTAGTTGTATGTAATGTTCAGAGAGGGGTAACTATAAAGCTAACTAAGCTGCCACCCATGTCTTAAAAATTAATTCTGCATTTTTTGGGTGCGTGGTGGGTTTGGTTTTAGGATATGACAGCACGTGATCTGCTACAGCAGAGATACACTCTTCCAAATGGAGACACTGCCTGGCGGTCCTCACCCCTTGTAAACGCAGCTCGAGAAGGAAAGCTGGTTCTCCTGGACGGCATTCATCGGGTCAACGCGGGCACGCTCGCTGTGTTGCAAAGGTTTGCATGAGTCACATGCACAGAAGAACACGCCAAGTACACAGTAGATGTAGAACTCTCTGAGTCTTCTTCTTTAAAACTGGGTTATGTAGATGCTTTAAAACTTATAATTCTATATCCAAGTAGAACAGCGTATTTTTTAAAATTGTGTATGTCTCAAGAAAACCTTTCAGTAGTCATTTTGAAAGACTTTATGTATGCCTATTAATATAGACAAGTGACACAGCTCACGTTTTCCACAGTTTTCCAGTCACAGCTCCACTGTTTACAAACCCTTTATGATTCATAGATTTAAATTACTGGTTAATCTTGGTGGAATTTTTTTAAAAAGAAAATGTAGCTCCTTTCATAGAATATGTTATAGCTCTTTTATTATATTTTTAAGCTGAAAAGCTTACTTTCTGTTTACAAATTCAACATTTGTTTAACTTGTTCTCTTACAGCAATTTAGGTGAGAAAAATACCCACACATTCCTAATTAACTTTTCTTGAATTTAATGTTAAAAAACATTTCATGTGTGACTTTCATGGAACGTATTCCCATCTAGTGTCGGTAATGATACAATTTTGTTGTTGTCGTTACACCTTGATTCTAACACTTGTAGAGATTTGGTTTTTAACTTTGACTTATCAGGAAAGTTCAAGTAAGTAGCACACGTAATTTTCCAACTAGCTGTTCAAAGTTGTCTTCCCTTGAAAATATGTTCATACTGACTATAATTAAAGATTCCAAAAACATTGTGTTAATCCTGAATAGATTTTAGAGCATTTAAGAATACTTTCAGTAATTTATCATAAACATTTTGTAGATTTATAATACTCTCCCCTCTTCTTACCTATCTCTTGCCCATCAGGCCCAGCAGCAGTAACAGCAGCTACCAGCAATGGGGTCCTTACTCTGTGGTTGGCATTGTGCTAAGCATTGTGCTAAGCCAGTAGGTCTCAGGTTCTCAACTTTGGAATCACCTTGTGAGCTTGAGGCTTAAAAATTACTGATTCCTGGGTTCTAGCCTATGTGAAATTTCAAAAGGTGGATCTAACACCTTCCAGGAGATTCTAATGTGCAGCCAAGGTTGAGAACAACTATATTAAGTATCTGCCTTCCATTCACTGTTTAATTTTCACAGCCATACTGTGAGGTTGATATTATAGCCTTAATTTTTATAAAAGATAAAATTTTAAACACATGGCATAGTTCTTCTCCTCAATCATTTAGCTAATACAGTAATATGCGGAGCTGATTTTGAATCCAGATCCCACTGACTTCACTGCCCATGCTCCTAACCTCTGCATTATGCAGTCTCCATCCCCTGAGTACTTATCAAGTAGACATTGTGTGGAAATCAGGAGGCTTGGTGGTTGGTGTAAGATCTAGAAACAGCGCTTTTCCAGCTCTGCAACATCTGGAAGATAATGCTGTTGTGCTGTGGATGGTTAGGGCAGTAGCATAGTGGATATATGAATAGCACCTGTCATTTCATTATTAAGATGTTTGATATTTTAAATCCTGTAATTCCAAAGATAGAAATACTTTGATAATGCAACTATTAGTTAAAAAGTTATATTAGACTAAAGGGAGCATGTGCCAACTGCCTTGTCCATTGATATGCACCTCATGGTTGTCCTGAGTCACTCATTCAGCCACTTCTTTTAATCTCCCTCTCCTTCCCCTGTCCAGCTCCTCCTCATCCTTCTCATCCTCCTCATCCTCCTCATCCTTCTCATCCTCCTCATCCTCCTCATCCTCCTCATCCTCCTCATCCTCCTGCTCCCTGTCCACATCTAGTATCCATGACTACTACCCTTCAGTACAGAAATCGATGGTTTTGTCAACTATAACAGCACTAGCCAACTTGAAATTTCTAAAGTGCATCTAAAATTGTTAGATTCAATTGCCAGTAATAATGGACATTATTAAAATGTTAACTTATTCTTTCACTGTCCAGGACTGATCACTTTGTTTTCTGACTTTTCTCTAACCCGTTAGGTTGATCCATGACCGAGAGCTGAGCCTGTATGATGGCTCCAGACTGCTGAGAGAAGACAGGTACATGCGTTTAAAGGAGGAGCTGCAAATGTCTGACGAGCAGCTGCAGAAGCGGTAATTTGGGATAGACTACACTTACTCTCGAGTGTGCCTTCTTTTTCTTATTTTTTAACTTGTGGGTCAAGCCAGGAAAACTTTGAACTGCTTAATAATTTGGTGTCCTGGGCTTGTGCATAATTGTGCCTTTCTTAAAACTTAAGGTTATATTATAATCCAAGATGAATTCTGCCCTCTCAGCCGACTTTTCCATAAGTGTTTAAACATTTTATAAGGACATTAGTTTTAAGAAGATGCCAATCAGTTTTTACCCCATACTTTGTATCTCTTCAACAAATAAACAAACAAAAATGTGTCATCATTAACTCAGCCCACTTGCCTAAGATGTCATCAGTTCTTACCGGGGTATGTCACTTGATGCAGGATTATCCTTTGTGGTTTATTTAAACATTCTCCAGAGATAGACTCCCCAAATGCAATGTCTGAGACTTGATTGGATCCTGAATCAGGACATAAAATGAAAACAGTTATAAAAGACACTGTGGGGACAATTGGGAAAGTTTAAATGTGAACTATATATATTATTTGACATTGAATTAATATTTATTTCCTTAAGTATCATAATGGTGCTGTGGTTATGAAGGATAATATTCCTATTCTTAGAAGACACATGCTGAAATATTTAAGAAATAAAGTAGAACAATGTCTACAACTTCCAAATGTTTCTGGGAAAAGAAGACATGTGTCTGTGCATACAAACACATACCACATGGAGAGAAAGAGATCAAGAGAGCGAGAACATAAATGTAAAATCTTAACAATTGCTGAAATCTAGGTGAAGGATACATGGTTGTTCATAGTTTATTCTCTTAAATTTTCTATGGGTTTCAATATTTTCAGAATTAAAAGTTTAAAGGAAAGTATTTCTTTCTGGTGCCTACTGTACTTTTCCTCAGAGGAGATTTGGTACATATAAATTATTATCTGTCTCATTGCGTTTCCATGGCTATTTTGACATAATTTGAGATTGCTATTTTGGAGAATTCGTAGTCACTTAATTGGATCTTATTTAATTGAAGCTTCACCTCCCTCTGAAGGGGTTGCTGCCATATTTAAAACATTAAAATTCTACAAATGATAATTAAGTGTACTTGTTATTGTGTTTATGTTTTAAGGAGAGTTTTTGTTTAAAAATTGCCTTGGAATTTTTACATAGTGAGGAAATGTTAAATTTCTTACTATCTCTGCCTGACCAAGCGGTGGCGTAGTAGATAGAGTGTCGGACTGGGATGTGGAAGACCCAGGTTCGAGACCCCGAGCTCGCCAGCTTGAGCGCGGGCCCGCCTGGCTTGAGCAAAAGCTCGCCAAGCTTGGACCCAAGGTCACTGGCTCCAGCAAGGGGTTGCTCAGTCTGCTGAAGTTCCGCGGTCAAGGCACATGTGAGAAAGCAATCTGTGAACACCTATGGTGTCGCGACAGCAACGAAAAACTAATGATTGATGCTTCTCACCTCTCTCTGTTCCTGTCTGTCTGTCCCTATCTATCCCTCTCTCTGACTCTCTGTCTCTGTTAAAAAAAAAAAAATTCTTACTATCTCTGTATAAATTATTTAAAAATTCACTTGTTACACAGCTTCTGAGATGTACATCATCTGATTTCTGTAGCCCTGTAAGTGCTTTAATTGTTAGGGAGGCAAATGATGAAGATACCATTCATTTTATACCTTCAGTTTATTTATTTATTTATTTGTTTATTTATTTATTTTTATTAAGTGAGAGGAGGGGAGGCAGAGAGACAGGCTCCCACATGCACCCCAACCAGGAACCACCCAGCAAGCCTCCTATGGGGCAATGCTCTGCCCATTGGGAGCCATTGCTGCATTGTTCTGGCAACCAAGCTATTTCCAGTGCCTGAGGCAAAGGCCATGGAGTCATCATCAGCACCTGGGACCAACTTGCTCAAACCAGTTGAGCCATGACTACGGGAGGGGAAGATAAAGAGAGAAAGTGAGACAGAGGGAAGGGGCAGGGGTGGAGAAGCAGATGGTTGCTTCTCCTGTGTGTCCTGACCGGGAATCAAATCTGACACATCCACACGCTGGTGATGCTCTACCATTGAGCAACCCAGCTAGGGCCACATACCTTTATAACATTCAGATTTTGTACATTATTTGCATGTGAATCATTAGTTAGGGAAAAGTTTTTATTTTTCAGATAGAGGAATCAGAGCAACTTGGCAGTTGCTCCCAGTAAACCTGCCAACCAGCTTCCCTTAGGACTTCAGGCACATTGTGTTTATAGCCAGACACCCAGGAAATGACAGTCCTTTTCTGTGAAAAGTACCCAAATTCTCCCTAATGGTCACAAGCTGTTTTACAAATGAGAACACGTTCCGGAGCAAAGTCTCACTGAACGTCACATTGAGGTTTTGGCTCCCAGTGTTGAGTTGTACTCCTTACCATGTCCCATCTTTGTCACTGTTGATCTCAGCTCTCCTGTGATAGACCAGACCCAATTTTATCTCCTGAGATCACACTGAATATATGGAGACAAGGTTGTAGCACTGCTCTGTTTCCTTCACTTTTTATTTTTATTTGAATATTATTATTGTTAAACATTTATGAAACTTGAGGGAGATAATTTTTTAAGTTTTTTTATTTAAAATATCAGTTCTGTCATCTGTTCTAAAAGTTCTTTTTGCCACTCCCCCAAAGCTGCCACTTTTCACTCTTAGTTATCTCTTTTGCTGTTCACCTCCATGTCACTAAACAATAAGCTTTCATTGGTATTTCTTCATTTATTTTTCAGTGTTAGGCACTATCTAGTGGTTTCCTACTATTTAAAATTAAGGTTTACACTCTTTCACCATCCCTCTTCCCAGTATACATACATAATTTCTATTCCCCATTCTTCCTAAAGAGTTATGTAGTAATTTTGTCTGGAACTTTATTGAATGTCTGTATTATTATCACAGCAGAAGAACAACACACAGCTGAGCCAGTCAGTACACTACAGTTGTTTATCCTTTCTTGCATACATTTTGTTTTCCTAAAGTTAATACTTGCCTACATATGAAAAGTGGCAGATACAAAAATAAATAATTACTATGTAGCCTTTAAATGTTAGAGTAGAGATCTATAGTAATGCTATGGGAGCACAGAGGAGGAAGTGACTATATTCTATGTATTTATTACTTTTTCATCCAAACACTTCCCTATTGTCTATATTTCCTCTCAGCACATTGTGGCATCGACCTATTCATCATTTGTCAATTTTATTTTCTCCCATAGTGTTTTCTGACTAGCAATATCAGGACTCGTTCTTCAGTGCTTACATGTCATTCTAGATCTCTCTCTACTCCCACTTCACATTTCCTCTGGTCTGTCTTTCTGCAACTTTCATTAGTTAGATATTGAACCTTCTGTGCTGAACTTTTCATTTTCTTTTCTCTCTTATGTTCTGACAATTTGTAGGACTTCATTAACTCTCCAAGGTGAGATGTCTAACAGTTGATTCCCTCTCTGTCAGAAACATATCTACCATTTGAAAGCCTAATTCCTTCCCTTATCAGAATCAGCTTCTCCTGATGATGTACATTGTTGGTCAGTGTCTTTATATTTTCTTGGTTAAACTTCATTAAATATTGTAGCCCGTTTTTGTCTTTCCGAGAATAAATATGTTCTCTTTTAGGGTTATGTTTTTTCCGTTAAGACAACCGACAGTATTTCTTTTAAGGCTGTTTTTATTAGATAAACAGCTGGCACCTTAACTAAAAGGACATAGCACAGTGCAAAAAGCAGGACATTTGTACTCAGTGAGGAATTGAATTTATTTCATGTGTTTGTTCTTGTAAGTAATATGTCCCATCATCTAGCTTGGGTTGATCTTACATGCTATCTGTTGTCATGGATATCTATCTAGGATAAGTTTGGTAAGTTTAGATAGCTGTTGGGTTTTCAGATAGGAATATTTTTCATATTTGTGTTTGGCAGGACTTTGTTAGCTACAAATATAAAACTTTAATTGTCATAAAAGGAACTTAATGGTATGTCACATTTTCAAATGAGGAATAAGGATGCATTGCGCCTCAGGAAATAACTGGAACCTAGGACTTTAATCTTGTCAGGACCCTCTGTCTGGCTCTACACTTTATCTCTGTTTCTAATGTTACAATACCTGACACATAGTAGATCACTTAATAAATGTTTTGAATGAGTAAATAAATCTTAACCTAGAATAAATGCTAGGAAACTCAAGGTAAAGGCCATCCTATTAATCTGGTTTTAGATGATTTTCTAAGCTAGTAGTGTTTCTCTTTATGAGCATTCTAATGAGTAACACTTGCCTTTTAATCACAAGTCTGATACCACAGGGTCTCATAATGAACAGCTAACAATGGGCAATGAAGGCTTTCAGCTTCACAATGGGAAGCCCTGTATTTGACTCCTTTGCCGAACTTCATTGTGTATCATAGGCTGATATTGTCAGCATTTTTTTAATGTTTTTACCTTTAAGAAAATTTCCTTTATGTTGTCATTTTAATCAATTCTACTCAAAACCGCAGTGGAAATATTACATTTAAAGGGTGATATCCCGCCTGACCTGTGGTGGCACAGTGGATAAAGCTTCGACCTGGGAACACTGAGGTCTCCAGTTCAAAATCCTGCACTGGTCTGGTCCAGGCACATATGGGAGTTGATGCTTCCAGCTCCTCCCCCCTTTCTCTTTCTCTTTCTCTCTCTCTCTCTTTCTCACTCTGTGTCTCCTCTCTATAAATGAATAAAATAAAAAAATTAAAGATTAAAAAATTTTTTTTAAAAAAGGGTGATATCCCTACTAAGAGAGAGATGAAATTCAAACATCTGCCAAGATATTCAGAAAAAAAAGTATAGAACTGTTATTTTTTTAGAAATGGACTATCTATTGCCATTAACTACTATAACAGAACTCAGTAGTTAAGTGACTAGGCAGCTAGAATACAGGAGGTAGGATATATATGTGGAGAAAATAAGAGACGTACTCTAAGCTTTTAGGTAAGGAAAAGTCCTTCCTGTATAACAGGTAGGTCCACCAAGTCCCTGACTGCATGATCTGTAATTTCAGAGGCCATACCATAATTAGTAAGCCTAGGAAAAGCAATTTTTAGAAATGCTCATATTAAAGGTCTGGATGAATTCACGAAAGCTATCCAACATCATTTCATATCTCTAGTAGAAAAAAAAATATTTACAGATATTCAAGCAGGGCACAGGATGATCTATCCAAAGGAGTTGTTCTAGGAAAAGAGGGAATGATTATAACAAGACAGTAATTGAAAATCTTGAGGATAAAGTGATCACACAGGATTTCTAGTAATTAGATAGTCATGTAACAGAATCTGGACACAGAAAATTCTATGATTTGAAAGATAAAAGGGAAATTTATTACATTTTTCACTTTGGCTAAGTGGTTTGTTATAATCCAGAAATCTCTGCTTCATGGACCAGCCACAAGTGTTGGATTCATGTTTCATCCTCTTTTCTCCTACTTGGAACAACAATTAACATGAGAGCAAGTTTGGTGGTTAGAATTTAAATACGATGATGGCCATGACTGGAGACATACATTGCCTGTGGCTTGCTTTTTGGTACAAACTCTAGCAGGGTACCTGGCCCAGTTTAAAGAAGGCAGTTTTGGAGATAGCAGGTGGGTCAGGCAGAGAAGTGTATGCACCTTGAATTTTGTTAAAAATGTACATGGCCTAATTTGCTAGCAATAAGATGCTGGAGTTTCTCAGGAGGCAGGAGAGAAAGCTCAGATCCTATTTTTAAACATAAGGGTCAGAGTTAAAGGGGTCCAGTAAAATCTACCGATCAAGGATCTGCCCAATGTCTAGTTACGGTTCACCCCTGATCAATAATAAAAATTGAGAGATTGTAAGTTGTTTTCAATGTTCAGTCACAATAAGAAATAAATAAAATATTCAACAAAAATGGGAAAACATGAGAGCATATATATTCAACTGGGACCAGGTTACTGATCTTTTACTGCTTTCCTAAGATAGCCAGAAGCCATTTTTTGGCAAAATAAACTATTGATAATTTACTTTTTTCTCAAGAAAATCTCACCCCTCTTATCTATGTTCTGACCAACAGCAAGAAGGGACTCATTGAGTGACCTACACTACTTGTACTAACCCTGTTCCCAAAGAAGTTTTTCTCATCAAAGGAAGCAGTTCTATTTTGGTCCTTACTTCCTATGAGAAATGCAGGCGTATTTCTGGTGTTTGGCCGTCATGCTGTTTCTAACCACCATATCTGTGGTATTGCTTGTGTTTTGCAACAAGAGGCAGAAAGCTCTAACATTTTTAAAGTTGTTTTTAAGGGTATATTAGCCCTGTAATTATTTGCAAAGAATGTAAAAGGCTTCAGAAATGATCAAGGTGTATAGTCTTAGTAATTAGATCACAGTAAGAGACTTCTATCCTCTTCTCCAAAAACTACTCAAGTCATTTCACAAACCATGGGAAGTCTTATTTTATTTGTCTATGTATCCTGGAGTATTTACGTTTTCAGATTCCCTAGCAGATTTATAAAAGAGATCACTTTAAAAAGCATGTTTTTTGTAAAATGGCAAAAAAAGTGAATTATATAAAAGTTAGAATACTTCTACTTTTTTAAGACCTAAACATTTTTATTGCCAATCCAAATATATATATATATGACAGTGAGAGACAGAGAGAGGGATAGATAAGGATAGACAGACAGGAAAGGAGAAAGATGGGAAGCATCAATTCTTTGTTGAGGCACCTTAGTTGTTCATTGATTGCTTTCTCTTATGTGCCTTGACCAGGGGCTACAGCAGAGTGAGTGACCCCTTCTCAAGCCAGAGACCTTGGGCTCAAGCCAGCGACCATGGGGTCATGTCTATGATTCTCACGCTCAAGCCAGTGACCCTGTGCTCAAGCTGGTGAGCCTGCGCTTAAGCTGGTGACCTCAGGGTTTTGAACCTGGGTCCTCTGTGTCCCAGTCCGGTGCTCTATCCATTGTGCTACCGCCTGGTCAGGTGCCAATTCAAATTTAAATTTAATCTTAGCACCGTGCTGCTTAAATTTTCTGTATTCTGAAAAGTCTCCTCATATTGAGTCATATTTCTTTCTAAGATTGACATATAGTGGGCTCCTTGCAAAATGAGATTTTGAGGGTACTGAATATGAACTGGATGGGATTTTGTTTTAAGGGACTATGGGGAAATTTTATTGTAGGTGTAATAGCTTATCCCAAGCAGTGTTTTGTGCCGGGGGGTGGGGGTGGGGTTGACCAATGGATATGGTACATCTTATTTTAGCAGTAGGTGATTCTTTTTTGTTTTGTTTTAATCCTAGATTCTTAGCATGTTCTGACTTTTTTCAAAGTTTGTTCTTTGGATAATAGCTTTGACAATATTAGCAGCATGATATTATAGACTTGTATTGTCTAGGCTTTAGCTACAATGACCTAATTTCTAACATAAAAGGTTATGCTATTTAAATTTTTTTCTCTTTTAGATCCATTTTTCCTGTCCACCCCTCCTTCAGAATCATCGCCTTGGCAGAGCCTCCTGTTGTTGGAAGCACCACACAGCAGTGGCTGGGGCCAGAGTTCCTAACCATGTTCTTTTTCCATTACATGAAACCACTGGTCAAAAGTGAAGAAATCCAAGTGATTAAGGAAATGGTAAGAGATTAATGGAAATGGTAAGGCCAGCTCTACCTTGTTGCCTTCAGTTTTTCTCTTTTTAAGGCACTCTGACCTCTCCTGCAGCAGAATTGGGCATGTTTGGCTTCTTCTCCCCACTTACTCCAAATTTCCTCATATAATGGTTTTCAAACAGTAGCATTTTACACAATCATCTGGAGGGGTTGGTAAAAATGTAGATTGCTGAGTCAGTAATAGGTTTGGGATATGGAACAGAAGCACATGAGCATTTGCATTTCTTATTTTTTATTATTATCATTTTTTTTTCCAAGTGAGAAGAGGGGAGATAGACAGACTCCCACATGCACCCTGACAGGATCCACCTGGCAATTCCTGTCTGGGGCTGATGCTCTGCCCATCTGGGCCATGCTCACAACTGAGCTGTTTTTAGCACCTGAGGCAGAAGCTCCATGGAGCCATCCTTAGCACTTGGGCCTAATGTGCTCGAACAGTTGAGCCATCATTGTGGGAGGGGAAGAAAGTGAGAAGAGGGAGGACAGGGGTGAAGAAGCAGATGGTTGCTTCTCCTGTGTGCCCTGACTGGGAATCGAACCCGGGGCATCTATGTGCTGGGTCGACGCTCTACCACTGCAACCCAGCCAGGGCCTAAATTTAATTTCTAAAAAGAAAAAACAAAAACAAAGAGACTAACAATTAGAGAGGGGATAATCCAAAAAAGAAAAAAAGAGGATACCTTATGTGACTTAGTAGACAGATATAAGATTACTGCTAAATGAAGGAGTTTAATTTCAGTAAGAAAATGCCTAGGGTTTAAAAAATCATGCTGAAGCTAGCAGAAAGGGAATGACAATATCTGAAGTTGTCTTAGGCATACTACATGCCAGCCTTGGGGTTAGCAGCTGCTTTCAGTTCTCTGCTGGTGAGAGAATTGTAAATGGAGAAGAGAGGCTTGCTTTTAGATACTTGATTTTTAAAGAGAAAGGAGGGGGTGAGTATAAGTGTTTACTGAGAAGATGAATAAGGAAATTTATCCATAGATTAAACATGTAAGCTATAATAAGGGTCTTTCTAAAAGTGTAATTTTAATATTATTTACTACATAGCCATAATTTCTGATTTATTGATTAGATATCCTAATTCATTCTGTCTTTCCTTGATTCTCTTCTAAAACAGGTCCCAAATATACCTCAGGAAGCTGTGGACAAATTGTTATCGTTTACACACAAACTCAGAGAGACACAGGATCCAACAGTAAGTCTGGACTTTCTATTGTTGACAGGCTGCTGTTTTTTGTTTTTAGGTCTGGTGATGTAAAATGTATTTTTAAGTTGGCATTTTTATTCCCGTGTTACGCTTTGTCCTATGCATATGTTTTATTTCTTTAGTGATTTTTAACATTTCTTCCAGTGCCTCCTGGCTGATATAACAGAAGGCAGCTTTAGTATAGAGGCACACTTCTAGGGTTCTGCTCTGCTCCTCTGTCTCCTGTGCTGAGCAATGTCATCTGATATTATGGTCTCAAGTACCACCTCCACAAAAGTACCTACATTTTTATCTTCAGCTTCTAACTTCTCTTTTCTCATTGCTTCTTTGTTTCTAATTGTATTTCTATGCTGGGTTCGTATATTGGAAATATCTAGGCAGTCTCAGTGTTCTCATCTGTAAAATGGGAATGGTGCCACTTAGCTCATAGGAACACTGAGATGATGGGACATGGAAGTAAACAATCTTTCTCCTGTAAGTCCACCTATTCCTTTTTTAATTTCCTGACTTTGCTAATAATCTGTCTACCAAAGCACCTAAATTAGGAGCCTTGACATCACGGTTGACTCCTTGCTTTTCCGCTATTTCTACCTAACCTGAAAGCAAATCTCATCAGTTTAGCATATTGATGTTTCATCTTTTACCTATTTTCTTTTCTATTGTCAGTAATTATCCTGGTATTATATTTCATAATCTATCTCCTAGACTATTGCTATTTCCTCTTGTCTGCACTCCACCAATAATCCATTCCTATTGTGGCCCTCTATAACTTTCTGTGGCTGTAATAACCAATTACTATAAATTGGTAGTTATGACTGAAGTTTTCTTTCTCACATCACAAAGGAAGAATCCATTCATTCCATGCCTCTTCCAGTTTCTCGTAGCTGCTGGCATTGCTTGACTCGTGGCCTGTCACTTTAGTCTCTGCCTCCTTCTGCACATCATCTTCTCTTCTGTGTGTCCATGTCAAGTCTTCTCTGCCTCCCTCATAAGGAGACATATGACTGCATTTAGTAGCTGTCCAGGTAATCCAGGATAATCTACACATCTCAAAAATCTTTAATATTATCTGCAGACTCAGCTTTGCCATATGCAGTAAAGTCCACAGGTGCTACGAATTAGGATGTATCTTTGGGGGGACCATTTTCTATCTGTCACAGGAGACCTCATCTCCAATTACTTCCCCCTTCCTCAGCTATGCCATTCCATGTTTTGTTTCTTGGACACACTAGTGGCAGCCTCAGGGCCCTGTCACTTGGTGTTGCCTCTGCCACAATTGTTCCTCCAAGGCAGCTCCTGGTTTGCTCCCTCATGGCTTTGGATTTGTTCCATGGCTCCTTTTGAGTGAGACCTTCCTGAAGCACTCTATGTAGACTGCCCATTTTATTCCTTTAAAATTCTCCCATTTTATTCCTTTCTTCCAGTTGTAAGGTTCTTTATATGGCTGGTTACGCTTTGACATACTATGTGTTTTATTCATTTTTTTATTGTCCATTTTCCTCACTCAGATTTTAGTCCTGGGATGCAAGGTTTTATTTGTATGGTCCCTGCTGTGTCCCTCGCATCTGGAACTTTGCCTACTGTATAGTAGGTGTTCAGTGTATCTATTAAATAATGAATGAATGAATGAATCTTATTGTCCCAAGAGTAAGCTTTCCTAAGTTCATTTCCTAAGTCCTTCCCCTTCTTTAAAACTGTTAAGAGATGGACTCTCCTTGTCTGTAGACCGGTGGACAATCTGCTAAGTGTGCCTGCCAAGTTCCCTTCACCCTGGCTTTGGTTCCAGCCTTATCTCCTGCAGTCTCTCATGAAACCCCCTCAGCTCCACCACATGTTTCTTCTTGGTGTTTTCTAAGCCCAGCACTTAACCCCACTGTCTCTGCCTTAGATAATACCTGGGATGTACTTTCTCTCTGTTCCCTTGCACCCAGGTTCCCTGTTCTGTCAGAAGTGACCTCTATGTCCAATCTGCTTCTACAACATCTGACAGATTCTTCTCGTATTGACCTATTGTAGCTGTATCACAGTGTATTTTTATCCCCCCAACTAGAATTTGAACTACTAGAAGCCAAGTCTTGTTTATTCTTTTATTGCATTTCTCAGTCTGGTGCCTGGTACATGATAGACACTTAAATGTTTCATGAATGAATGAATAAATTAATGAATGAATAGATTGTCTCTGGAGTTTTATTTCTGAGAGCATGTTACATTTTTGAAAAGTAATAACTCTGTAAGAGGAATGAGAAAAAAATTATTTTGACTAATTTTGGTTGGACTCTTTATATGTTTAAGCTGAAATACCATTATTAATCATGCTAATATGAAAAGTTCGTAAGGTGTGCTCTTAAACTGCATAACCAGGGTAACTAAGGGAATGTGCTTACATCCTTAGTTGCTTTTTTTGCAAGACAAAACTGCAGTTAGAAGTTTGATGTTGTAAATATTAAATATATTAGAGACTTGTCAGTAAAATACACTCTCAGATTATAATGGCTAATATGCGAGCAGATAGCCAAACCCTTTATTCAACACCAAAATAGCTGAATGCAAAGGTTCGTTCTGATTTTTTTAACACTGGATGTCACTGCAAAGCATTTTGATGTTTACTGAGGGAGATGGCATTTTTTAAATTCTTGAGAAATTCTACTGACCACTAGAATGAAACGTGCCTGACCAGAATGTGGCGCAGTGGATAGAGCGTTGGACTGGGACTCAGACAACCCAGGTACGAAACCCTGAGGTTGCCGGCTTGAGTGCGGGCCTCATCTGGTTTGAGCAAGGTTCACCAGCTTGAACTCAAGGTCACTGGCTTGAGCAAGGGGTCACTTGGTATGCTGTAGTCCCCCCATCAAGGCACATATGAGAAAGCAATCGAAGAACAACTAAGGTGCCGCAACAAAGAATTGATGCTTCTCATCTCTTTCCCTTCCTGTCTTTCTGTCCCTATTTGTCCCTCTCTCTGTCTCTCTCTCTGTCATGAATAAATGCAGAGGTGCCCACACCTTTTCAGTTTGCGAGCTACTTATAAGACAGTGGTTCTTAACCTTTTTTGAGGTACCGAACCCACCAGTTTCATATGCGCATTCACCGAACCCTTCTTTAGTGAAAAATAAAATATGATTTTTTTTTTCAAAATTCAAGACATAGGTATATGTTTTTTTACTGGTGCACAAAATGAGCCGTGCATGAACATCACCTTGCTCAAAGAACAAAACCAACAAAGTACATGAACTCACAACAAATTATGGTATTATTACTTTATTCTGGCCCCCAAAAATATTTCGGCCCCGTAAAAGAATTTCAGCCCCCCAAAATATTTTTTACTATTTTACTAATTAAAAATATATTCAGATTTTTTAAAAGAATTTAACATTTTTTTAATAACTTAATTTTTTTAATTTTAAATTTAATTTGTTTATTGTCGTTTTGAATCCACAAAATACTTTTTTGGGGCCAAAATAAAGCATTGACCAAATTACATACCTGCAAATCAGTGTGAGTTCTACTGTTGTTTTTGGGAGACCAGTTCAGATATGCGTGGTTTCACCTTGGCAAGTGCTACTCTCATGTCATCTTCACAGCAAAGTCTGTTTCTTTTCTTCGTTTTTATGTCCAGCATCCTTGAAAAGGATTGCTCACAAAGATAGGTTGTAACAATTTTTTATACCTAAATGGTATAAAAAATTCCAGGGCTTTCTTAGCAATAACTGGGTACTTTTCCATTTGTCGACACCAAAAAGTTGAGAGTGTTGTTGTTCTGAAGAGCTGCAGTTGAACCTCGCTCTGCTGAATTTCAATGATTTCGTCGAGGTATTCATCATTGACATCCGCTGTCTCAACTGTAAACGTAAATGGCTGTCTCACCCATGCTGGATATGACTCTCTTGTAGGGAAATATCCACCGAGAGACTTTGCAAGCTCATCTAAGTGCGTGGCAATTGTTTGCTTCAGTTTCATGGGTACAGAACCATCTCTGATTCCAGACACATCTTCGATCTTACTTACACAGTCGTCCAGAAGGGGAAATTTTGCGAAGTTATTCTCTATTCGTCGTTTCCATAACGGTAGTTTTTTTTGAAAAGCCTTCAGGTTTTCTTCCGCTTCCATGATGTTGACTCCACCACCCTGCATCTGCTGATTGAGATGATTGAGAGCTGCGAATATATCAGCCATGTACACTAAAATCACAATGAATTCAGGATTTTTGAAGCAATCTGCATGACAATGTTGCTGCTCTTGCAAAAACATGGCTAATTCCACACGCATGGCAAAAAACACGATTCAGCACCTTTCCCCGGGATAACCACCGAACATTAGAATGGTATAGGAGTTCAGAGCCCATTTCTTTACACAGCTCAGTGACGATGTGGTGCCTCAGAGCACTATTTCGCACATAGTTCACATATTCCACCACAGTTTTCAATACATCTGCCATTTTTGGAGGCAAGGTTTTAGTTGCCAACGCATGCCTGTGCAGAATACAATGCATAACAATGATGTGTGGTGCATCGGCTTTTACTAGTGCACCAAAACCAGACTTTCTTCCCAGCATGACTGGAGCTCCGTCCATACAAACTGCAGAAACCATATCCCGTGAAAGATTGTTGTCTCTGAAGAAGTCATCCACAAGCTTCTTCACATCGGCTGCCTTAGTTGTTGTAAGAGGCTTACAAAATAAAAAATCTTCTTTTATCATGTCTTCTTTCACATAGCGCACAAAAACAGCAAGCTGGCTTAGATTAGAAACATCTGTGGTATCGTCAAGTAGAAGACTGAATTTTGCCGGACTTGAAATTAGATCTGCAACTATTTGAGCCAAGATGTCTTTACACGTGTTCTCTATTCGGTTGCTGATGGTGTCATTTGAAAGAGCAATTTGGGATAATTTACCTTCGGCCGCTGTTCCGAGTATCAGACTCGCCATCTTTAACGCAGCTGGTTTTATGAGTGTTTCACCGATGGTTTGTGGCTTACCCTGCTTTGCGATCAAGTAAGCAACTTCGCACGATGCTGTGAGGATCGGTTTGTTAACGGGTACAAATCCAAGAGCAGGCAGAGTGGCCCTTTCATCAAATCTGGCTCGTTTCACCTTGAATTCAGTAGGCATTGTGTTCTTGTATTCACCATCTCTATGTAGGTTCAAGAAGTGTTCCTTTAGTTTTGCTGGTGCGAGACTAGAGTTGCTCAACTTGGCATTGCATATCATGCAAATAGGACGCTGACTCCCATCCCATTCCGTGATACATGTGAATCCATGTTGTACATATTCGTCCGACCACTTTCTTTTTTTGCTCGACATATTTAGTATGGATTAAAATATTAAGAAAGAAACCACACGACGTACAACTAGGACAGCTGTTGACTACTGCATGCACTAAATTCCTCACAGCAGTGGTTGGCCAAGCAATGTCACATGATTCTCTGCAGCAAGTGATGGCCAAGCGGGGTGTGTCATCATGACTTTACACAAGTGTGTCTTTACCTCCACGGCAGAGGCTTCTCCAAATCCCTGAGACTGACTCATCGAACCCAGGTTAAGAACCACTGTTATAAGATGACCAAGTTAAAATGATCTACCTACAATAAAAATGCAAAACATAAATTTATTTCTTCTATATTATTATTATTTAAGTTCCTATTATTATTATGTAATATTGTGTATTCTTCTTTCACCTTTTCCTTCTCAGCTCTCTTTTTGGAGGAAAATCAATGTCATAGTTTTTATGAACAGTCCGAAAAAGCCGCTCCACATTTCCCTTCTTTGGAATAGCAATGGCACACAGACAGATGAGGCAAACGCACTTAGAATATGACATAGTGAAAAAATCCCCTCCCATTCTGTATGAAAGGGGCAGGTTTTAGGCTTCTTACTCGGACCAGCTATGGCACTCATTTTTATACCCTTTGTTGTATTTAGTTTAAATAAATTGAAGGCTAACTACGGAGCAATGTAACTGAACAAGTTAGCGTGGTTTAACGCGCATGCGTAGGGTATCAAAAGTTCAGACGTCAGATTGGGTACCCTGTATGCCAATCAAAAGACAAATATCTTTTTAATGTCATGTGATCTACCCACACTTTCTTTGCAATCGACCAGTAGATTGCGATCGATGTATTGAGCACCCCTGAATAAATGAATGAATGAATGAATGAATGAAATGAAACGTGAAGCCTGAACTTCGTCATGCTTGGAATGAGATTAGAATGTTGTAACCTAGAAAGTTACCATATGCTTTAATAAGACTCTTGTCCTGAAAACCCTCTGGTTGTTGTCATTTGTTAAACATTTACCATGATTAAGGTCAGAATTTTTCACAGTCCTATGTATATTAGAGTGGGAATTGCTGAGTCATATTTAACTTCTGATATTTTTGGTCATACTAGCTAAAATTGTCTTATCCTCACTTCTTCCTTCTTTCTCATATTCATCAGTTGGATGGATATGTTTCAAGTCTTTTGAAACATCTGCTGATCCTTCCCTCCATTCTTTTGCCAGTAATCTTCTTGTAGGACTTTACTTTTTTGTAGGGCAGATTCTTGTCTCAGCTCTGTCTATCCTTCAACTATATACTTTACATACTGCTGCCAGATTTGTCTTTCTAACATCATGTTATTCTGTTGCACATAAGAAAGCCTTACTGCCTTTAGGAGCCAGGCCAAACTCCTCAGAGTGTCAGTCACAGGTCTTTGTTATTTGGGAGCAGGGCTGTTTCCTCATGTTCTGTGTATATTTCTGTTCCTTTTACATTCACACCTTTGTAATCGCATTTCTCCTTCCCACTTGAACATTTTAAGCCCCTCTGCAGTTGTCAAAAGCTCCACTTATTTTGGCATTAAATTATATGCAATTTTACATCGCAGTTTTTCTTGCTTGTATTTAAATATTATCTCCATGTCTATATGCAAATTTGTTGGAAATAAGGATGAACCAATGTTTGCTTATAAATGAGTTCTTGGAAACTTAGAATGCATTTTTAATGAGAAAAAGGATATGTCATAAATGGTGGTCATGCTCCCAACCTAGTCCCCAAAGATTCGTTTGATTCATGTCATAGCTGAAGTAGAGTACTAACAGCAGCCCAGCATTTCATAGAGCTGTTAAATAGCATGAGGAAGGAGAAACCAACTCATTCTTTCTTCTTTGGGACATACAGAAGTGAGCTTAAGTGAAACAAGCAAATATGCAGAATGCCTTTAGCATCCTCCCACTGTCCATTTTGAACCCTTTGTTAATGTCACAGAGTCCCCTTCTGTGTTCTCCCAGGTGCTCAGGGCTACTATATTGCACTTTTTTTTTTCTTTTAATATATATATTTTATTATTATTAATTCTAATGGGGTGACACCAATAAATCAGGGTACATATGTACAATGAAAACATCTCCAGGTTATCTAATCATTCAATTGTGTTGCATACCCGTCACCAAACGTCAAATTGTACTCTGTTACCTTCTATCTGGTTTTCCCTGTGTCCCACCCCTCCATCATTTTAATGCACTCGTCTTCTGACGGACACTTGGGCTTGTTCCAGATCTTCGCTATAATGAACAATGCTGCCACGAACATGGGGGCACATTTCTTCTTTTCGAACAGTGCTATGGTGTTCTTAGGGTATATTCCTATAAGTGAGATAGCTGGGTCAAAAGGCAGTTCGATTTTTAATTTTCTGAGGAATCTCCAAACTGTTTTCCACAGTGGCTGCACCAGTCTGCATTCCCACCAGCAGTGCAGAAGGGTTCCCTTTTCTCCACATCCTCGCCAGCACTTATTCTGTGTTGTTTTGCTGATGAGTGCCATTCTGACTGGTGTGAGGTGATATCTCATTGTGGTTTTAATTTGCACTTCTCTAATGATTAGTGATGTTGAGCATTTTTTCATATGCCTATTGGCCATCTGTATGTCCTCTTTGGAGAAATTTCTATTCATTTCTTTTGCCCATTTTTTGATTAGGTTGTTTGTCTTCCTGGTATTGAGTTTTATAAGTTCTTCATAAATTTTAGTTATTAACCCCTTATCAGATGTGCTGTCAAATATATTCTCCCATTGTGTGGTTTGTCTTTTTATTCTGTTCTTATTGTCTTTAGCTGTGCAAAAACTTTTTAGTTTGATATAGTCCCATTTGTTTATCTTGCCGTTTATTTCATTTGCCCGTGGAGATAAATCGGCAAATATACTGCTGCTACAGATGTTGGAGAGCTTGCTGCCTATGTTTTCTTCTAAGGTTTCACGGCTTACATTTAAGTCTTTTATCCATTTTGATTTTGTTTTTGTGAATGGTGTAAGTTGATGGTCTAGTTTCATTTTTTTGCAGGTAGATGTCCAATTTCCCCAACACCATTTGTTAAAGAGGCTGTCTTTACTCCATTATATGTTCTTTCCTCCTTTGTCAAATATCAGTTATCCATAAAGCTGTGGGTTTATTTCTGGGACCTCTGTTCTGTTCCATTGATCTATGTGCCTGTTCTTATGCCAGTACCAGGCTGTCTTGAGTATAATGGCCTTATAGTAAACCTTGATATCTGGAAGAGTGATAACTCCTGCTTTAATTTTTCTTTTTAAGATTGCTGAGGCTATTCGTGTTCTTTTTTGGTTCCATATAAATTTTTGGAATATGTGTTTTATCTATATCTTTGAAGTATGTCATTAGTATTTTAATTGGTATTGCATTGAATTTATAAATTGCTATGGGTAATATAGACATTTTAATGATGTTTATTCTTCCTAACCATGAGCACAGTATATGCTTCCACTTGTTTGTATCTTCCTTGATTTCTTTTATCAATGTTTTATAATTTTCCGAGTACAAGTCCTTAACCTCCTTGGTTAAATTTACTCCTAGGTATTTTATTTTTTTGGCTACAATAGTGAAGGGGATTGTTTCCTTAATTTCTTTTGTTGACAGTTCATTGTTGGTATATAGAAATGCCTCTGATTTCTGAGTATTAATTTTATATCCTGCCACCTTGCTGAATTGATTTATAAGGTCCAGTAGTTTTTTGACTGAGACTTTAGGGTTTTCAATATACAATATCATATCATCTGCAAATAGTAACAGTTTTACTTCTTTTCCAATTTGGATGCCTTTTATTTCTTCTTCTTGTATGATTGCTGTAGCTAGGACTTCCAGAACTATGTTGAATAAGAGTGGTGAAAGGGGGCACCCCTGCCTGGTTCCTGATCTTAAGGGGATTGCTTTTAATTTTTGTCCGTTTAGTATGATGTTTGCTGTCGGTTTATCGTAGATGGCCTTTTTCATGTTAAGGAATGGTCCCTGTATTCCCACTTTACTGAGAGTTTTGAACATGAATGGGTGCTGGATTTTATCAAATGCCTTTTCTGCATCTATTGAAATTATCATGTGATTTCTGTCCTTCCTTTTGTTTATGTGATGAATCACATTGATTGATTTGCAAATATTGAACCAGCCTTGCCTCTCCAGAATAAATCCCACTTGATCATGGTGTATGATTTTTTTCATATATTGCTGGATCCGGTTGGCTAATATTTTGTTGAGAATTTTAGCGTCTAAATTCATCAGGGATATAGGCCTATAATTTTCTTTCTTTGTGTTGTCTTTGCCCGGTTTTGGGATCAGAATTATGCTCGCCTCATGAAAGGAGTTTGGAAGTCTTCCTTGCACTTGAATTTTTTGAAATAGCTTGAGGAGGATAGGAGTTAGTTCTTCTTTAATTTTTGATAGAATTCACTTGTGAAGCCATCAGGCCCAGGACTTTTCTATTTTGGGAGTTTTTTGATATCTGTTTCGATCTCATTTGTTGTAATTGGTCTGTTGAGGTGTTCTGATTTTTCCAGATTGATTTTTGGAAGGTTATATGATTCAAGAAATTTGTCCATTTCACCAAGATTATCTAATTTTTTGTCATAGAGTTCTTCATAGTATTTTCTTACAATGCTTTGTATTTCTGTTGTGTCAGTTGTTATATCTCCACTGTCCTTTCTAATTTTATTTATTTGAGTCCTCTTTCTTTTTTTCTGGGTGAGTCTAGTTAAAGGTTCATCAATCTTGTTTACCTTTTTAAAGAACCAGCTTCTGGTTTCATTGATCCTCTGTATTGTTTCCTTAGCCTCTATGTCATTTATGTCTGCTCTGACCTTTATTATTTCCTTCCTTCTACTTGTCTTGGGTTTTATATGTTGTTGTTGTTCTAGTTCTTTTAGATGCAGGTCAGGTTGATTATTTGAGCTTTTTCTAGCTTCTTATGATATGCCTATAGTGCAATAAACTTCCCTCTCAGAACTGCTTTTGCTGTGTCCCATAAATTTTGAGTTGATGTATGCTCATTATCATTCATTTCTAGAAACTTTTATATTTCTTCTTTGATCTCATTGTTAATCTATTCATTATTTAATAACATGCTATTTAGTTTCCAAGTGTTTGAGTATTTTTCAGTTTTTCTTTTTTGGTTAATTTCTAGTTTCATGGCATTGTGATCAGAGAAAATGCTTGATATGATTTCAATCTTCTTAAATTTATTGAGACCATTTTTGTGTCCTAACATGTGGTCTATCCTAGAAAACGTACCATGAGCGCTTGAGAAGAATGTATATTCTACTGCTTTACGGTGAAAAGTTCTGAAGATATCTATTCAATCGAGTTGATCTAGTGTCTCCTTTAAGTCTGCTGTTTCTTTATTAATTTTCTTTCTTGTGGATCTATCCAGTGTTGTTAGAGGGGTATTGAAATCCCCTACTATTATAGTATTGCTGTTAATCTCGCCCTTTATATCCATCAAAGTCTGCTTTATGTATGTCGGGGCTCCTATATTTGGTGCATAGATATTTATAATAGTTATATCTTCCTGTTGAATTGTTCCCTTTATCATAATGTAGTGTCCTTCTTTATCTCTTACTACAGCCTTTGTTTTAAAGTCCATTTTGTCAGATATAAGTATTGCTACCCCTGCTCTTTTTTCATTTCCATTTGCATGAAATATTTTTTTCCATCCTTTTACCTTCAGTCTATGTGCATCTTTTGTTTTAAGGTGTGTCTCTTGTAGACAGCATATGTATGGGTCTTGTTTCTTTATCCATGCAGCTACCCTATGCCTTTTGATTGGATCATTTAATCCATTTACATTTAAGGTTATTATTGATATGTAGTTGTTTATTGCCATTTCTTTAAAGCTGTATTCTTCTTTTGCTCTTTTCTTTCCTCCCTTTAAACTGTTCACAAGAGGCCCCTTAGTATCTCTTGCAGAATTGGTTTGGTTTTTATGAATTCCTTGAGGCTTTCTTTTTCTGGGAAGCTCTTTATTTCTCCTCAATTTTAAACGGTAGCCTTGCTGGATAAAGTAGTCTTGGTTGTAGGTTCTTATTCTGCATTGCTTTGATTATATCTTGCCATTCCCTTCTGGCCTCAAGTGTTTCTGTTGAGAAATCCGATGTCATCCTTATGGGGGCTCCTTTGTAGGTGATAGCCTTTTTTTCCCTAGCATCTTTTAAAATTTTTTCTTTATCCATTAGCTTTGATATTTTAACTATGATGTGTCTTTGTGTAAATCTTTTTGAGTTTCTCTTTAATGGAGTTCTGTGTGCTTCTTGAAAGTGTGGAGTGTTTCCCAGCCTTAATTTAGGGAAGTTTTTGCTATGATTTGATTGAACAAAGTTTCCATTTCCTGTCCTCTCTCCTCTTCTTCAGGCACCCCTATGATGCGAATGTTGTTTCTCTTCATGTTGTCACAGAGCTCCCTTAGAGTTTCCTCACATGTTTTGAGTCTCTTTTCCTTTTTCTTCTCTGCTTTTATGCCTTTGTTTATTGTGTCCTCTAACTCGCTGATTTGATCCTCAGCGTGATTCATCCTGCTTTTAATTCCTTCCATTGTGGTCTTCAGTTCTGATACTGTATTTGTCATTTCTCTCTGACTCTTTTTTATTTTTTATTATTTCAATTTTGTTTTTTATACTTGTTATCTCTTTATTTAGGTGTTCATAATGACTATCCATTGTTGCTCTAATTTCTTTGAACATCCTATCATTATTCTAAATTTAGCTTCTGGTAATTTGGTTATATCTAGTTCATTAAGGCCTTTCCTTGGGTATTTCTCTTGATTCATTTGGTTTGCATTGCTCTGCCTGCCCATTTTGTCTGTGTATAAGCAAGTTGTGGCCACTGGAGTCCAGTAGGTGTTGCCTTTGTGTTCTCTAGGTGTGGTCTGTCTGCAGGCCCTCCAACCCCTCTGCTGCTGCCTAGGGTGGTTGGTTATGGGCGTTGCCAGTGCCGGCCCACTGTGACTTTTGCTGTGATTTCTGCCTCTCCTCCGCGGGAGGGGCTGTCACTCAAGCCAGAAGCCTCAGCACCAAGGGTAGAGGTGAGCACCTTTGCTCAGCTGCGGACCCAGCCTTTTTCCAGACTTCCACCCAGAACCCGCAGTCAGAGCCTGCTCGCCACAGTTTCGCGGGTTGGGCGGGGCTTTTGACGTGCTCTCAGCTGTGAGCCTTTGCCCGTCCGGAGCTTTAGCCCCGTCCTCGAGGCCAGGGCCCTTCTGCGCAGGTTCGCAAACCCAGGTTTATTGGGCCGGGCGTGTTTGCTTGCTTCTGCTCAGCTGCGTACTTCCGCTCGTCCCTGACTCTACCCCGTTCCCACGTTCGGAGCCTGCTCGTGGACGTAGGATGGCAATCTGCGGTGTCTCCGGCCTGGTGGGGTTAGTAGCGTGGGCTCAGCCACGAGCCCCCACCCATCCCTGGTCCTAGCCCTGTCCCCGCGGTCAGGGCCGGCTTGCGCAGGGTTGCAGAGCAGATTTTTGCCCGTTTCTGGCCTCCTGCTCTGTCCCCGTAGGTGGCATTACAGGCGGGCCCGCAGCTTCTGGGGCGCTTTCGCGTGTCCCCTCCGACCCTGGTGGGCTAGACCGAGCTCACACCGGCTTGTCCTCTGCCCATGCCGACAGAACCGTGTTTCAGCGTCCTGCCGCCCCAAACCCTTCAGCAACCCTCAGCAGAGTAGGAAGGGACCTAATACTCAACACTGTAGGCCTGGGAGCTCCCTCACTTGTTTCACAGCTCAAAACTGTATAAATGCCTCTTCTAGGCTCTGGGACTGCAGGCTGGGGCTTGGTTCCTGGGACCCAGAACCCTACCTCTCCGCCAAACTTTCCTACCGCCAGGCAGGTCTCTCCGGGCTGCCGTTTGCTCCGGGGAGCTGGGCAGCCCTCTTCGCGTTTTCGCTATTCCTACCAGTCTCAATGTGGCTTCTTCTGTGTTCCTTGGTTGAAGAGTTCACTTAGTTTAGTTCAAAGTTGGTTTATCCAGGTGATGGTTCTTTAAATTGATTTATAATCCACTTTAGTTCTGGGAGTTGGAAGTTGGTACGTCCGCCTACTCCGTCGCCATCTTGCTTCTTCCTATATTGCTCTTATCACACTCTCTGTGACAGTTCATCCTCGCCTGTTCTGCCCTCCCAAAGGGCCAGTTGCTTCAAAAGTTCTTCTTTCCTCTGGTTTTCAGTGAAAAACCTTATTCTCTTGATGCTACTGATGTAAAGTAGTAATTAGGCCAGTAATAATCCGATTTGTTAAATTCATTCAAATGTATAGGTCACATCCTTTCCCTCTGTTAGATTTTTTTTTCATTTTGAAGAGACTGACTCTTAATAATTATTATTGGTATTTGTTGCATACCCATTGTGTCTGATCTATGCTAAGTGCTTTAGAATAATATTCTAATTTAATCTTCTAACAACCTTAAAGATGAAGGCGTTATTATTGCTGTTTTGTTTTTGTTTTTTTACAGGGACAGAGTGAGAGAGAGAGAGTCAGAGAGAGGGATAGATAGGGACAGACAGCCAGGAATGGAGAGAGAGGAGAAGCATCAACCATTAGTTTTTCGTTGCTGTTGCGACACCATAGTTGTTCATTGATTGCTTTCCCACATGTGCCTTGACCACAGGCCTTCAGCAGACCGAGCCACCCCTTGCTGGAGCCAACGACCTTGGGTCCAAGCTGGCGAGCTTTTTCCTCAAGCCAGATGGGCCCGTGCTCAAGCTGGCGAGCTCGGGTCTCGAACCTGGGTCTTTCGTATCTCAGTCCGACACTCTATCCACTGCGCCACTGCCTGGTCAGGCTATTATTGCTGTTTTAAAGATGAGGAAATTGCCCTTTGAAGAGTAAAAAATTTCTAAAGGCACAAATCTCATAAATGGGAGCCTTGTTTGTTTGATTTCAAAGCTTATAAACTTTCCCATAACATTATGCTTCCTGCCAAGATAATTTTGGGGAAGTATAAGAAAACAAGTAAAATTTTTCTGACAGTAGGGGAATGATTCTGACAAGCCAGTTGCTACCCAGGTGATAAACTTGTTGACCTCTCTATGGTGAGCAGCCTAAATTAAATTGCCTATTACTCTTTTTCGGTATTTCAGAAGCCATACATTTAATTAAAGCTCTAAGCATTTTCAGGAATATAATAACATAGTTGTACATAAGGGCTATTTTTAGTTGAGTGCAATGTTTTATTTATCTATTATGTTATATTCTTCCTCCATCCAACCTTTCCATCCCCTAAAATACATGTATTTACAGTATTTAGTACAATGAAAACATTTTAATTGATTGAATTGATAACACTTTTTATAGATTTAACAAACTGTTGTCATGAATATTTAAAATGTTAATTGATTTTTGTTAAATTGTGGGTTTTTTTGTATTTTTCTGAAGTGAGAAGTGGGGAGGCAGAGAGACAGACTCCCGCATGTACCTGACCGGGATCCACCTGGCATGCCCACTAGGGGATGATGCTCTGCCTATCTGGGGCGTTGCTCCTTTGCAACTGGAGCCATTCTGAGGCAGAGGCCATGGAGCCTTCCTCAGCACCTGGGCCAGCTTTGCTCCAGCAGAGCCATGGCTGTAGGAGGGTAGGAGAGAGACAGAGAGAAAGGAGAGAAGCAAGAGTGGAAAAGCAGATGGGCACCTCTCCTGTGTGCCCTGGCTGGGAATCGAACCTGGTACTTCCACATGCTTGGCCGATGCTCTACCACTGAGCCAACTGGCCAGGGCCTTTTTGTTAATTTTTATTTGTAATTCATTAACAGTACCTATTTGTTTTAAGTTTGGCCTTGTCCTTCAGGATTATTGAATTCTGCTATGAGACCCAACTAAAGGGACCTGCAGCATGTTGAAACAAGATTCTTAACCAGCTATCTTCGTCCTTTAATAGGCACAGTCATTGGCAGCCTCACTTTCTACCAGGCAGCTGCTGCGGATTTCTCGGCGGCTGTCACACTACCCTAATGAAAATCTTCACAGTGCTGTCACTAAAGCCTGCCTTTCCAGGTAACCACACTCTCCTGTCTCACCAAATTCAGCTTCTGCATCTTTGCTAAAATAGTAACATAAGCTTAATTGCTAGTCTGGAAAAAGTATGGGTGTGAATATGTATATGTTTCATCCTTGTGTTCATTTTTCACAACATACTTATTTAGGCATAACAACAATTTCAAGAGGTTTTTAATAGATAAGACATTGTCTTACGTCACTGGCTCAAGCCACATAGTGGTAAATAAATAAAAGAGCATTTGGGATTTACACGTCAGGTTCATGTGTTTTCTGAGTTAGTGTTCTTAGTCATCACACTTAGAGCTTCCCAAATTTGCATTGAAACTTTCCATGCTTTATAGTACTTCCCTGTGGCCCAAATTTAACAAAACGAACATTTTCTCAGTCTTTGCTACTATTTTCATACCTGTTTGGAAGTGATTATAAAACATTGGCTTATAGAATTTTCCTACAGAATTACACTTGGCATGAAACTCTAATATTTTAAAATAATAATAAGATTAATAATAAGATTCAGTAAGCCCAGAGGTTTCTTTAGACTTTTCATAGGATCTGGTGCTTCATTCATTCCTTGATGGATAAAAGGACTTAGAGGAGAATCTATAGTTGCCCTCTATAAATCTTCAGTTTAGTGGACAATTTTACTTGTAGCTAAAGTAAGCTCCTTGTTTTGCAACTTAAATTTGTTCACTCTGTGGTGAATCCAGCTAAAATAAGGCTCCTCTCCAATGTCTTCACAGTAATTCTTTGAATAATAATTATGAGAAATAATAAAATTCTCTTTTAAGGAAGAGAAGATTACTTCCAAATGAAATTTCGAAAAAAAAAATACTTAAGTGTTTATTTTTCAGGGTCATAAACTGAATAAAATATAGACACAGAGATAGGTTTATTACCTCCCCAGTATTCTCTTTGTCAGAATTTGGTTACAGATGTGTGTTAATAGAAGTAAATAGTCAATGCCAAGCAATGTAAACCATTTTGGAACCTAAGGGGAAATCCTTTGGATATATTAGAATGAAATCATCATATTTTACAGACCTTTATATACTTCTTGGTAGTTAAATCAACTTTCAATCTCCTTTATTTAAAAAAGAAAATAAAAATAAATTAAGTAATGTGAATGTATTTAAGAAATCAACAGTAGTAGTCAGAATTTATAGAACAAATACATGTTATGATACTAGTGCATAGCATTAAAGACAAAATGAGCAACTTAAAAATTGTGAGCAGAAAAATGATACAAGGGAGCAATAATAAACTGACAACTTTGGATCAGCACCAACAGATTCCAGAAGGATTAGATGGTATCCTGAAAGTGTTGAGGGAAAATAACCATCATCCCCAGAAGTATCTGCTTAACTAAATACATTTTTTTTTTTTTTTGGGTAAATACATTTTTGATAAAGGCTGAGCTTACCATTAAACCAAAAGGTGGTTCTTTGAAAATATCATTAGGTAAAGTTCTGTTAAATTTAATTAATATGACAGGGAAAATGCACAAATAAATAATATTAAGAGGGAAAATGTAACAGAACTACAGATAAAGTCAATATTTACAAAAATCATAAGAAAAAGGACCATTGTCTAGAATTGTGTATATTACCAAGATTTGTTAAGAAGGAATACAAAATTCAAATAAATCCATAATCATGAAAGAAATCAAATTAGTAATATAATCTCATCAAAAAATACTACTTGTTTGTGGTTTTGTCGTTTTATCTAATTGTCAAGAAATATATATATATATATATATATATATATATATATATATATATATATATCCCTATGTTATACAAACTGTTCCAGAGAATAGACAAAACTTTGAAAACATAGCAGTTCACTTTGAGTCTAGTATGACATTGACATATAAATTAGCCAAGAAAAATGTATGCAAGGAAAACTATAAATTGAATTTAAGGAATGTGTGCAGAAATCTTAAATGAAATACTAATAAACCAAATCTAGAAAAAAATATATATATATAAACCAAGAATAATGTGGAATTATCTCAACATGAAGAAATTATGATTCTTAATTTGTTACATTAACATACTAGTGGAAAAATATTTTAATCAATGAGTAAAAAGTACAGTATTTGATAAAATCCAATAGCTAAACCTAAAAACACATGAAAGCAAAAACAAATAAAATTCTTAGTGAAATAGGAATATTCTTAGTAAGCCATGAATAAAAAAGAAACTCCTTAATCTGATAAAGGAGCAAATACCAAAAATTTATAGCAAACATTTTTAGTTGGAATACTTAGCAGATTTATGTTAGAGCTAGGAACAAAACAAAAATATCATCTTTCTGTACTTTTAGCCAGTACATTTGTCCAAGGTTATAAAATTGGCTACATAAAAAATTCAAGAGAAACTACATATAAATTATAAGAATAAGTAGAGTTTAGTGAGATTACTTATGTGCCCAAATCAGTAACAGTCCCATGTTCCAGTGATAATCAATGAGCAAGTCTAATTTTTAATAAAAATCCCATTCAAAATAATAGTACAAAGCTTTGAGCACCTAGAAATAAGTCTAATAAATGATATTTAATGCTTTCATGGAGAAAAGTTTAAATATTAATGAAACCTCTAAAAGACTTAACTGGGAAGCTATACCTTGTTCATGAAAGGAAAGATTCAGTATTGTAAGGCTGTTTGTTTTTACCTCAAACTGAGATATAAATATAGTTTAGTCAAATAACACCACGGTTATAGTGAATTTGACAAGCTAATCTTAAAATTATCATGGAAATATGAAGGGCCAGTAATAGTCAAGGAAATTTTGAGGAAGATTAAGGAAGTATATTTTCTGTGTCAGATATCAAGATCTGTTACAAAGCTGTATTCATTATAACAGTGTTGTATTGGTGCAAGGAAAGACAAACAGACCATTAGAACCAGACGACATGATTATGGGAATTTGGTATATATTAGAGGTGACTTAATAAATCAGGGTGGAAATGGATGGACTTATCAATAAATGGTTAAAAAATAAAAATACTTTATGTCATACAAAATAGTAAAATCCTGTTATATAACAAAAACACAATAAGGTGCTCTACAACTAATAAATTACAAACTAAAATATGTTGCATAAGATTTATAATCATGAAAGGACTAATAGTCAGGGACTATTAAGTACTAATTAATGATAAAAAATTTTAAATATTAATTTATTTTTTGTGTGTTGACCTCAAACCACCTGACATGTTTAATTCTCCTTGTTTGTTAGGTGGACCAATATCCTTTGGAATGTAGGTTCTAGGTGTAAATATATTTCAACTTCCATGCAGTGCTACCTATGATTATTTGGTAGTGGTGTCTGAGTGTGAGGTTAAAAATAATTCTGAAACATGTTCAATCTCTGTGGGAAACAGTATCACATGCTTAACTAAATACATGGTAAGCAATGCCAGTCTGTTCACTGCCGTTGACAGAGAGGCATACACGCCTTGTTTGCTATTCTTTACTGGCTTTGGAGGGCAACCTAGAAATGTTCCAGTACAGGGGCAATGTGAGGCTGTGTTGATAGACACATTGTATTGATATAAGGGGTTTCTGGGAATAGCAAACAAAGTCTAACCTTGAAAGTGGTCATTCATTGTCTCAAGGTGGTCTGACAGGAAGTAATGGAGATATAGTAACATAGCCTAATGTTACCAGGCTAAATTCTAGTTTGTAGGATACTAGTGAGAAGAAAGTAAGGCCAGCTGCCAAGACAGGGCTTAGGAAACAAGATAAAAGCCCAGTATTAGATCTGGGAGATAAGGTGAGGACTTGGTTTTGCAGGAAAAGGCAACAGTCTAAGAATTGTGATGAAAGATCAGGGGTGAAAAATAGTAAGTGTGACTTGATGCTAAACTGATGAGATCCTTACCCAGAGCTATATACAAGGTGGGGCAAAAGTAGATCTACAGTTATTAGTATACAAAACACAGTTTATTCGTGTGTTATTGTTTATTTTCCATAAAACAAATGTAAACCTACTTTTGCCCAACCATGGAAATCCCCCTATCATAGCCTAGGACCAGAATGAGGTAGTAGGTGGGAGTTAGTGTCATATGTAGCTTGGAATGTTGCAGGGACAGGAAATCCAGTAGTCCTTTACATGCTCATCTAATTGCCCTCACACTCACACCAACATCTTTTTTTATTAGAAATTATCCTCAAGGCTATGGGAACAACCACAAAATTTAGAGTTATGGAAAATCTAAATTAAAAGTGATATGTTAATAGTATGTTTATTTGGAACATTGTGGCACATCGTGGTTAGTTATAGTAGTATAGTACAGGTAGCCATGTATTAAAAATTATGGACTCACTTGTGTTCATAAATTCCAGATATGTTATTTGTGTGGGTGGGAAAAAGTTTTTATGTTCTAAGCCTATGATATTCATACAATCTAGTTATAGATTAAGACTGTCTCTGATACTCAACAGAGTGTTTTGATAAACTACATGTAGAATAGATAAACAGGCATAATTTTTAAATGGAAAGAAGAACCAATCTGAATAATATGAAATTTATTTAATAGTTTGTGTTAGAAAGTGAAAGAAACATCATTAATCCACCTCCACTAATTTGAATTTGTGATTGCCAACTTGGAGTAGGTTTCATAGTGTTTTATCTATTTAGAAAAATTTCATAAGCTGGTTAAACGATAAACAGGATTTATGAAGGATGCTAAATCCATTTTCAAAAGTAAATTATCTTAACTCTTACCCTGCAAAATATTGCATATAAATGAATAATGCTAATTACAAATGAGTTTTACTTGTTAAAGGAGATTTGACAAATATATACTTCATCATCGCATCTACTTAAAGTTTATTTACTATTTATATTTCACATATCCAGATTGAAATTCCTTAGTTGGTTGTAATTAGTTTGTGTCAAAAGATATTTAGGAATCAGAGAAAGCTATTACTTTAACATTAAATCCTTCCTTCCATGCCCTACCACCGCTCCCAGGTTTTTGCCAAGCCTTGCAAGGTCAGCATTAGAAAAAAATCTGGCAGATACTTCGATAGAAATAAACACTGATAATAATCGAGAACCAGAACTGGAGGATTACAAGTGTAAGTATTTGATTTCTTTTTATTTTAAGTGACATGATAATTATTAAATGTTTTTTGTTATTTTCAATTAAAAAAAATGGTCTTGTTTTTTATTTACTTGGTTTTATTTTGGATTGAAGAAATAAATCTTTAATTTTTTTAAAAAAAAGATTGAAACCCACTTAAAAGTTAAATGTTAGAATATTTCCTTTATTTCCATACCAAGTACAGCCCCCCCCATGCCAACCCCCACTCCCCTAAGAGTCACATTTGACACAAACATGTTAATGGCTCTTAGAATTTCTTGTATAAGTGAACTTGTGTAATTTTGTTTAGTCTTTTTTGCCAAATGTATTTCACAATAGAATTTAAAATTGTTTTCCTTGCACAGTATTTACATTTTGAGGGCCAGCAGTGTCTTATGAGATGTGTTTGTGAAGCTACTGTAGATTGAGATAGATTAAAATAATATTAGAGTACCAT
Source organism: Rhynchonycteris naso (assembly GCA_037038555.1). Classification (NCBI taxonomy): domain Eukaryota; kingdom Metazoa; phylum Chordata; class Mammalia; order Chiroptera; family Emballonuridae; genus Rhynchonycteris; species Rhynchonycteris naso. The sequence goes on along the minus strand of CM072998.1, from coordinate 95,340,919 downwards.
TTCCTGACTTCATTTTTTCTTTCTTTTTGTTTTTCTGTATTTTTCCAAAGTGAGAAATGGGAGGTTGGGGGGGAGGCAGATAGACAAACTCCCACATGTGCTCGACCAGGATCCACCTGGCATGCCCATCAAGGGGCAATACTCTGCCCATCTGGGGCATTGCTCCTTTGTGGTGGGAGCTATTCTAGTGCCTGAGGGGGAGGCCATGGAGCCATCCTAGGCCCCTGGGACTAACTTTGTTGCAATGGAGCCTTGGCTGCAGGAGGGGAAGAGAGAGATAGAGAGAAAGGAGAGGGGAAAGGGTGGAGAAGCAGATGGGCACTTCTCCTGTGTCTCCTCCCTGGGAATCAAACCTGGGACTTCCACACGCGGGTTGATGCTCCCATTTCCTACCTTCTTGATCTTTCATTTCCACATGCATTGTCATTTGTGTTACTTTTCTCCTGCAGAGCCAGAAGTATAATTTTGAATTGGGGGCAGGTTTAATTCTTCATTTAGAGCACCTTCTATGTGCTTCTATGAACTGAAGCTCCTAGTTTGGGAGTGGGAACATAGAATGGTTCTCTATTTTTTGAGGTATTTATTACCTGTTTTTTTCAAAATATTCAGTGTGTGACCATTCTCCAAAGGGGACTGCTGTGGTTTTCTTTATGGTAGGTGTTTTTAATTATTGGGGATACACTGAGGTAAGAATTGATATTAATAAAATAAGATGCCTTTTTTAATGTAAAATGATAAACTCTGCATACTAATGTATCTGGGTTTAGATATACGAAGCCAGTTCAGAGACAGAATAACTTTTGTACTTTTAGACTCAGTGTTACTTGATTCAATTTTTAAACATATCCAAGGAAAGACTGCTTCATTCAGACTATAGTGTGTTTAGTCTTGGAGACAGATCAATATTCGCAGTTCCCATCTAAGCCTTGTGTAGGGAATCAGGGACCTAAGTCGAGAGACTTATGATACCTCTGATTCCATTCATCTTTAATGTCATCTCTTTTTAAATTAACTTACTTCACTTTTGTTCAGCGGCCCTGCTCACCAATTCTGACAAGGATTTGGCTTTTCCATGCAGGCTTCCTCTAATAATATGCTGATATGACAACCAGTGTATCATGTAGTTCATATGAAAGTTGCAGTTTTCATTCAACGTAATACTTTACAATTCTGATTTTATATATTAAAATTTACATATGGATCAGACTCTTAATAATCTCCTGAGAGTTAGGTATGTAATCTGCTCTGATGACAAAATCAGGTTTTGAGCCTATTAGGCTGAGGACTTGACAGATTTACCAAATAATGCCATCCTCTGAGATTTGTTAGCAGATTGTTATCCAGCTTTCTTCCAGGGAACTATAGTATCGCCATTCTCACCATGCGTTTCTCTTTTCTAGCCTGAGATTTTAACAGTAAGCATTGTTTGATTGAATTAAATTGTCATAAATTCCTAACTGTGCTAAATATTTTCATAAACTAAACCATGACTGATATCAGATGCTGTTTCAATTTGAAATTTTGTGTGTCTTCTCAGCATAAAAATATCTATAGTAAATTCCTGGTCTTTCCTTTTACACTTTTATCTTGGGTCTATTTCAGAGACCTGATGGGAGTAAATAAATAATAAATCCTCAGTGTGACAGCTTATAGTTCTTTTTCTCTACACAGCTTGTAAATAAAAGGAAAATGGTGAGGATTTATTGAAAGAGTGGTGCACTTTGCTTTGGCAAATGAGTAGCACTCAGCATTGATTACACAGGTTGACAGCGTAATTATTTTTAGATTAAAATTGTTCGTAGTAGATGCAAGTGTTGCTTTTCCACCTTGTCTTTTAAAATGGTTTAGCACAAAAATAGTAATTTTCTTATTCAGAGTAGGGAGGAAAAAGATGGGTCAGTAAAAGGTGGGCACTGTAATTTTCCACAGGATGGAATATTATTTGGAGTCCAGGGATTGAACTTACTCCACGTGGCAGAAGAAACATCAGTTCTATTTTTAGCTCTACCCATACTAACTGGGAGATTTTAAGCAAATTGTTTATGTTTTTCTTAGCTTCCTCATAATTCTTGTCTTGTTATTAGGAAAATTAAATGAAATGATATGAAAAAACAATGAGCTGAAGCTCCTCATTTAGGATCTGGCACATAGAAGGTTCTCAGTAAACCATAACTTCTGTTATTGTGATCATCAGTACTACTACAACTATACTGTTAGTGTTATTATTACTGACTTTGGCGTATATTAGTGAACATGTATGCATGGTTACTTTAGGGACTACCCATGAGACATGTTCCCTGACTTCAAAAATGTATTATTTAGATTCCTGGCTTCAAAGAGCTCAAATTCCATTCTGGACCAACTCTAGGAGATGTTACAATAATAATTATCACAAAATAATTGTGTAGAACCAGGACGCTTATGTGAAAATACGGATCTCTTGGACCATCACTGAAAATAGTAATTTGGGAGGTCTGGCATGGGTTGATTTATTTGTATTTTTTGACCAAATATCTGGGGGATTTTCATGTCAGGTTTTTGAATGGTTAGAACCTGACAAATTATATTCAAGGCACTGCAGAGCTTTTGAATATGTGTATTTTTTACTTATATATGTGTGACAGTCGTTGACCAAATAAGATGATTAAGGTGACTTGACTCAGTTCTGGGTTTTGTTTATTCCTCTCAGTTTTATCTATATGCTGTTTTATATATACCTTGTTTTAATTAAATTTTATTACATTTTTTGAACATTTAAAGCTTTTTGTAGAGCCTTAAGCTTTTTATGTAGTGCTAAAACCACTCTAGTGTTATATCTTTTATATTCTAAATTAAAATTCCTTACTGAGCCCACAAGATATTAAAAGTGCTACATTGCATTCTGTATGGGCTGAACTTGACTTCTCTGAGGACATGAGTAATTCTCTGTCCTGTGTGAAATTTTTAGGTGAAGTAGTATCCGGATCCCTGCGGATTGGAACTGTTAGTGCACCAATCTGTAATGCCCATGAGAAAATGAAAGTGCCTGATGTCCTGTTCTATGACAACATTCAGGTAAGATCCTTGCTTTTTATTCATGGATAAATCACCACTTACATTGTAGTAGTTCATTCTGATTCAATGGAAACTGTTTAATTATTTTTATAATTCTCTAAATTCAGTTTAGATGATGCAAAATGAAGTGTTGAAACATCTTCCATCAATGCATTGTAATATTGGAAGAGCTGCTGCTATGATTAGAATATAATATATTTTATAAGTGCATGTATGCTATGCTTCCAGTAAATAAAATTAAATTATATTATTAAATTTAAAACAAAGTAGAACTAATACTTATCCTTTCTTTTGCTTTCCTGTTGGTTAAATAATTTTTGTTCAAAGAGAGGTGTGTCATATGCATTCTTCCTTCATATTTCTTTCTTTTTGAAAATGTCTAGTATTTTTCTATTCTTTACTCTTTCTACTTCTTTCTTTTCTTCTTTCTTTCTTCTTCTTCTTTCTTTCTTTCTTTCTTTCTTTCTTTCTTTCTTTCTTTCTTTCTTTCTTTCGAGGGGAGTAGATAATGTCCTACTTGTAAACTAACCTGCTGTAATTTTGGACCTTCTACTTAGACACAGAAATAAGTGTATACACTGAATGCTTTATTGTAGATGTCCACTTTAATAAGAATTTTTTCTAAAGAAAATCACTCATAATATAAAAGTTATTTTTCTTTTCCAGATTTTCTGTCAAGTGGTTATATATTTTATAATAAAACACATACTTAAATTTTTCTGTAATGTTTGGTCACTAATCTGCAAGGTAAGGTTATATAAATGTAAGGTTATGTAAATAATAACCTTGTTTACAAATTATGTTAGAAAAACTTCTACCTACTCTTTTCCCCATACTAAGGATTTAGGAATACTAAAGTGAATTGTTATTCAATAAGTACCATACTTTATATCCCTATATTATATTAAGAACATAGAAAGTATCTAGGCAAATTCTTTTTCAATAAAAGTATTAATGAAATATTTTGAAATCTGTCAAAACTTTTATCATCTATGGCATTGTTAATGTCATAACCCAATTTGCTTTTTATTCATTCTGAAGTCCATTAACTAATGTAGATTTCATTTTCTTCCAGAGCATTAATGTTCTTATTAAGCAGTAGAAAAATGAACAGAAAATAGTTACTTTCAAGACACAGAGGAAGGAGAAAAAAATCTTGCCTATCAATAAAGGCAGAAACATGATTTGCAAGGGAAATATACTATTTTGAAATATTGATGGCATCATACACTGTCCATGTAGTAGAAAGGAATAAAGAAAAAAGAGTCAGGAAGCCTTGATATGAGTTACAATTTGAAAAACTCCATGGTAACAAACGTTGAAGAGACTTGCCAGCATGTGAGACCTTAGGAAATCCAGTAGCAGGGAGGGCTGTTGTGCCCTGGAACAGTGTCTGTTGCCAGGTGCTTATGACATAGACATTGAGGTCTGTGGGGCTGCTGTGAACTTTACACAGTAGCCCTGAGGGACTTTCTGTAACCCATTTCCAAACATACTTTCTCTTCATAAAGTATGAATTAACCATTAATGAAAATTTTTGTCTGTACCAATTCTAGGGACAGTGGCTTGATTAAATTTGCTTTAGTTGTATACATTACTGTCTCCTTCTATGCCGTACTTCCTCTTTGAAACAGTGGTCTTCAGTGCCTTGTTCTATGCCCTGTGGTTCTCTTCCCACACTGAGGTGAAACTGATTTTTAAAATGTGCTTTTCTGCAACACTAATGCAAAGTGTTATATTTTCTTTATTTTGTATCTTCAGCAAATAGCATAGTGCCTGGAACATAGTGAGTGCTGGATAAATATCTGTTGAGTGAATTAATGAAAGGTTTTGAGTGTTCATAATCAAAAGTATTATTTCATTAAATCTGTGATTAAGGAATATTACATTTGCAACAGTAAGGAGGAAAAATGGGAGAGTTTAATAGCCATTTAATAAACTTAATGAACTTTAGAGCTAAAAAATTTTAATATATCTGCCATGTGTCAAGCCTTGTCATAAAGTATTAGGATACTGAGATTAAAATACACACACACACACATATGCACACAGTGCCAGAGCTCAAGTTGCCTGAGTCTGTCGGGGAAGGAGGACAAGTAAGTACACGTAGTAACTATACCGTGTGATGGAAATATGCACAGGTTACCATGGTAGCATTGATGAGGGGATGGTCCCAGACTGGAATGGCCATAAAAATGAGTTAACCAGGCACAGTTGAGAGGGTCTTTCAGGCAGAGAGACTAGGATTTGCAGAGACTTGGCTATGTGAGAGAGTAGCTAATTTAGGGAGCTACATACAATTCATTGTTATTGGCACAGAGCCGAAGTTGCAAATGGAAGAGTGACAAGAGATCAGGCTGATGAGTAAGGAAGACTCACATCATCTGGACCTTGCTAATTGAGGAATTTGGATGCTGTTCAGAGAACTGAGGAAGCCATTGCACATTTTTAAGCCCATTTACGCTTTTGCTTACTTTGCATTCACTCTTTAACATTGTCTGTATTGGAATCAATGCAGAGTGACCAGTTAGGAGATTGTTGCAGTAGTCCAGGTGAAAGTTAAGGATCTGAACAAAGGCAGTGACTGTGTGGGCACAGAGTGGAAAGGACACATTGCAGGGCTATTTAGGAGGCAGGCAGAGTTAACAGAACTTCGTGTTAGGTGAAAGACAAAGATTCTCCTTCCAGAAGCACATAGTCTGGTGCAAAAGTTAAAAACAAAAGAGTAAAGAGAAAATTTTCTAAGTTGTTCCCGTGATTGGAACTCAGTGTAGGAGAAGGAGAGTGGTAGATGAGACAGAGACTAAATCAGTAAGTTAGGGAGTGACCTTTGTTCCAAAGGCATTAGAAGTTGTTTAAGGAATGTTGAAGAAAGACTCATATGAGTTTGAACCGCAGAGTGAGAGTCAGGACACTTGGGAGATGCTGTGGGTTTGGTTCCAGACCACTGCAAACAAGTGAATATATCAATGAAGCAAGTTGTAGTCTTTTTGCTATTGGAGGGTCTTGCTTTCAGTTTGTGAAAATAAAGCAAAATCTTTAAAGTGCATTAAAGTGAAATTAGGTGTGCCTGTACTGTAGAGACATGTTGGCTCAAGGAGAGATGCAAGTTAGGGAAGCCAAACTGGCTTATCGAAATCTAGGCCAGAGATCATAAAACCTAAGTGAAAATGTGGGGATAAAAAGGGAAGGTTAGGGACAGTTAACATTTTGGTGTCTTAATAGGTTAGGCTTGGTGTTTGATTGGCTCTTGATAAGGGAGGAAAGAGGTGAGCAGATGGATGATGATGAAAGGCGTTTGGCCAGGTGGTAGAAAATGCTACTACAGGTATTGATCGACTTACGACCTATGCAACTTATAACCATTTGACTTTACGACCACAATCGCTAGCCACAGCTGTTTCGCATCTGGAGCAGTTTTTATATGCACCTGTATTTTGTAATTTTGTATGATTTGCAAATATTAAACCAGTTGTACTGGTAATGCAGTGTTTTACTGATGAATGTAAAAATAAGAAACAAAATGGTGTAGAGATGATACAAATGGCATAAAATGAACAAAGAAAATTATGATATATAACAATAATGAAAGAAAATTATAATAAAATATGACTTAAAGATTTTTATAACATCATTTCATAGTACTGTACATATAGCCTACTCAACTTACGACCAAATCGTGTTACAATCGGTCTGTTGGAACCAATTGTGGTCATAAGTCAAGCACTAGCTGTATAAGGATAAAAAGTAAAGGATAAAAAATGAATTTTAGAACAAAGTAATAAACCAAGTTTTAGATAGGTTGAGTTTGAGAAATCTTGGAAATAACCATGTAATTTGACAGGTAGTAGGACAGGACTGGAATTGAGGAGGAAAGTCTTACTGTTGAAGACGAGTACAGAGTTGGTAGCTGAAGCCATGGAATGGATGAGAGGAGTTAGGGAGTGTAGGGTCAGAAGTAGCTTCAAGTATTGAAGTGTCCCTCCCCAACCCTGCATATGACCCTCCCTTGGTCGTCAAGTGGGTGCTGTGTTAAACCAGACACAACCTGCTTTGCCCTATGCTGTGACCCCCTTACCCCTAGGAAAGCCGGTAAAAATATGGAAAGAGAAAAAATGAAGGAACAGGGGAAATGTAAGGACTTACTACAACAAGAAGATCCAGTTTAGAAGACCGGAGAGAAATTGTTAGAGAGGTAGGAAGTAATCTGGAGAAACAGAACAGGGAAAGGAGACTTTTAAGAAATTGTCTGTAGTACTAAGTGGGCCAAGAACTTAAGAATTACTGTATTTTTCGCTCCATAAGACACACCTGACCATAAGACACACCTAGGGTTTTAAGGAGGAAAATAAGAAAAAAAAAATATTCTGAACCAAATGGTGTGTTAAAATATTTAGTAAAATACCGCATTTTTCGCTCCATAGGATGCACGGGCATTTTCCCTTTCACTTTTGTGGGGGAAAAGTGCGTCTTACTGAGCAAAAGATACAGTATGGAGGCAGTTACCTGAGCCTTAGCTAATATCTGTCAGTTTGAATAATGTAGTTAGATGTAATGAAGGTATGAAGTAGGAAGACATGAGAAAAAGTAAAGAAGGCTATTGCTTTAGTTTGGGTTGTTTTTCAGTTATTTTATGTTGATATTTTACCTGGCTATACAGGTGCTCATTCCAATATTTCTATCTATTCTTTATGCAGTTTAGTCCATTTTTTTCTGGGAGAATTGAAAGTTGTTTGGAAATTGGTATTATCTTTTCATCTTAGTTAGAAGGAAGATGTCTCCAGACCACGTTATTATTAGCACCCAGATTAAAAGAGTGTTCTAGGACTCCTTTTGAACTAGGGTGACCATTTATTTACCTTTGTTTGCTTAAGATGATCCCTGTTTACATTTGTTGTCTCAGTAGAAATATTGGTAATGTCTCTTTTTATTCTCAAAAGTTTCCCAGAAGAGACTCCAAGCCTTGTTAAAATTCTGGGTCTATGGTATATCTGAAAGCTTTTTAAAAAATAGAAACCTCCAAGATAAACATTAGGGAATACTCATTTGTTCTTGAAGGAAGGAAAAACTTTCTCCATTTTTCTTGCTACAAAAGAAACTTTGGTATTGAGTTTTAGAAGTTCTTTATAAATTTTGGTTATTAACCCCTTACAAACGCATTGGCTAATAATATGTTCTCCCATTGTGTGGGTTGACTGCTGGTGGGAATGCAGACTTGTGTAGCCACTGTGGAAAACAGTATGGAGTTTCCTCAAAAACTTAAAAATAGAACTGCCTTTTGACCCAGCTATCCCATTTTTAGGAATATATCCTAAGAATACCAAATCACTGATTAGAAAGAAGATATGTATTCCCATGTTTATTGCAGCATTGTTTATAATAGCCAGGATTTGGAAACAGCCCAAGCGTTCATCATTGGACAAGTGGATTAAAAAGCAGTGGTACATATACACAATGGAATACTACACAGTCAAGAAAAAGGAAGGAAACCTACCTTTAGAGATGGCATGGGTGGACCTGGAGATTATTATGCTAAGTGAAATAAGCCAGGCAGAGAAAGACAAATATTATATGATCTCACATATATGTGGAATCTAATGAACAAATTAACTGAGGAATGGAATAGAGGCAGAGGCAGCGTCACAGGGTGCAGAGGGACAGTTATCAGAGGGAAGGGGAATAAGGGGATGGGATTAGAGAAGGTGAAGGGATTAGTGAAATTTTAAATATATAACACAGAGATACAGATAACAGGACAGCAAATCCCAGAGGGAAGAGGGGAGGGAGTTAGGGGGAGGGGGGCAAAGAGGGTGTAATGGGGGACACAGGAATGGGTGTGAAAGTGTTATATTGAGTGAGACACTTGGATCCATGTTAACACAATATATTAAAATTAATAAAAAATGTTAAAAAAAGAAACTCTGGCGGGGAAATTGCTTAATTTGACAAGTAAAAGCAAAATATTCTAGATATTAAAAAAATCCATGAACCAAATTAGAAAAAGAAAAGCAAGACACAAACTAGAAAAATATCTACAGCATATAGTAGATACAAAATGAGGAGCCAATTTAGGCAAAATAATCAAATTTTAAGATTAAGCTTGACCTGTGCTGGCGCAGTGGATAAAGTGTCTACCTGGAACACTGAGGTCTCTGTTTTGAAACCCTGGGCTTGCCTGGTCAAAGCACATATGGGAGTTGATGCTTCCTGTCCCCCACCCCCTTCTTTCTCTCTTTCCTCTCTAAAATGAATAAATTAAAATAAAATAAATTTTAAAAAAGATTGAGACAATCAGATTCCTCTCTCATTCATTCCATGGCTTCAATTACCAACTCTACTCTTTCTTACAAGTAGGGAATGTCAGTAACTTCAGTACTTATGAGGCCAGTATTGTTTTGATGCAGAAAACCAAGAGAAAGTTAATGTGGATATTAATCATTCTGGGATATAGTTTCCCCTCAGCCCCCACCCTCCTGAGCCTTTGTGACCTACTTATAGTTGTCCTATGTTTCAAGATATAAAAAAGCAATGTAATTTCCTTTGTGACTATTATAAACAACTTTAATCTTTTATTATATTGTGTCATAATTTGAATAAAAACCGTGGGATGTAAATAATGTATGTTTTTAATTCGAAAGCTATACATCCTTTGAAAGTAATGGCTAAGAATAAATCAGTGTAAAATGCTCCAAGGAAATCCACAATTATTTTGGAAAGCCTTTGTATATTTATATTAGCAAGGGTTAATTTAAATCTTATATTAAATTAGAAGCCAACTCTACATTGTGAGATAGCTGAAAAATATTTGAAATATTGGTGAATGACTTGGTTTTGCTTAGGTAAACTATTTCAGATATTCCATAGCAGTGACTTAATTGGTTATATAACTTATAATCACAGCATTAATTTTTGTTTTTCCAAAATATCAAATCGTTTAGGTATTATCTATTATGATAGATGTTTTCCTTTTTATTGAAAATATTATTATAGTTAACTTTCTTGTTTCACCTTGATTATGCAAGACACAATTAACCTGTAGTTCTTTTTCTCCAGCACATGATGGTGATGGAAGACATGCTCAAAGACTTTCTTCTTGGAGAACATCTGTTATTGGTTGGTAACCAGGTGAGTTATGGCTGGAATTCAGGAACTGATGAATAATTGATAGGAATGGTATCAAAACAGTAAGTTTCTTGTTTATGTTGGAATAAGTTTTTAGAAATGATTCTTCTTTTCTCACCTAAATTATTAGTTTAAACAATAAGGGTCTTCTGCCTTCTAAACTTTAGAATCACCTCAGGGCTTACTTAACTCACCACCACCACCACCCCACCCCCGTCATTTAATCAGCCATCAGGTTCTGTTCATTCTGCCTCATAAATACTTTCTTTCCCACATCACCACCACCTGGCACCTGGATTATAGCAATAGTTTATTACTATAGCTGCACCACACCTTAATTCCACTTTGATCTACTCTCTACTTGACAGCCAGATTGATAGTAATGAAACTAAAATCTGATTAAGTCTCTCTTTTTTGCCTAAATTGGCTCCCCTCTGCCCTTAGGTATAGTCTTCAGAATGGCTTTCAGTGTCCTGCAGGATCTGCCCCTGGTCCTTCTCTCTGGTCTTCAGATGTGGCTTCCTCCTTTCTGCACTATGTGTTAGCTTGAGTCTCTCTGAGCTCCTACAGTTTCTTCTCTCTGCTCTGGTCTTTGATGCTGCTCTCTGCATGGAGCACACCCAGCAACTCCTGGAAGGTCTTACCTGGCCACTAGCTGAGTTAGGATTGCCTTGTTTCTCTGTGTCCTTCTCTCTCCCTCTCATCGCACTATTTGTATGTTATCACATGTACATGTAGAATGATGTCTTCCACACTTGTCTGTATGCTCCTTAAGGGCAGAGACTACAGTACTCTTGCTCATCTCTGTATCCTCAGTTCCTAGTACAGTACCTGCTACATAGTAGTTATTCAGTATGTGTTTATGGAGGGAATGGATGAATATTTTATGTATAGTAGGGTTCTGATCATTTTTCTTAATTGAGTTGTCAGACTCACAATGAATAGCACCTTTGGTTTTTTTACATTGATCTTATCTTAAGGACAGTAAGCTTTCAGAAGGAGTTTGGTCTTAATATTTTCTTTTTTTAACCTATAAAAACAAAATATATTCTTTAGTACTTAAAACTAATCATTTTAAAGTGTTGATTTTTTAAAAAAGGGACAATTAAATAAATGATTTACTGGTTGAGTGCACAGGCTTGGAAGTTAACTGGCTGGAGGTTCAATTGCAGCTCTTTCACAGATGGCTGTGACTTTGGGCACATTGCTTATCTTACTAAGGCTCAGTTTTCTTATATCTCACCTGGGAGTAAAAATTGTACTACTTTATTGAGTGAAAGTAAAGATCACATGAGGTAATGAATGGAAAGCACTTCACACAGTGCTTGGCTCATTGTAGGTGCTCAGTTAAAATTAAACCCGGGTGTTACTGTGCTATTAAAAAGCACTTTAGTAGTCTGTTGTTACAATTTTTTCTAAACTATTAAAAGGAAAGTGGTAAATTATTCACGGTGTTGTTTTTTTTTTCCCACTGTTTGAAAAGTTCTGCCTAATCTTATGTACTGAGAAATCATTTTCCCTGAGTAAGAGGAAGAAGAGAAGTTAATAGCTCAGTCAGTGCTCAGTCCTTGACACTGAAGCCTAGGGAGTCAGGAGATTCTAAGACAAATTGACTAAATTTTTTATTTTGTAAATTTGCAGCTGCTTAATAAAAGAAACAGGTAAATTAGATAGAATCTAGGGGGTATCCACTTAAGAGAATAAATAGTTAAGTTGTCATTCAACTGGATATGGTAACATACTGAAAGGATTGGAGACTAGTAGCATTTTTACCAGGAAAGAACAGTACAACACTAATTATTTTTAAATATCTAGTAATAATTATATGCTAATTAGTATCTAGTGAATTGAATGAGGTCTAACCTTGTACATGCTTACATTTACCAGGTCAGGGAGTACAAAAGTAGACCAAAGTGGCTGGTTAAAATCTAAATAGAACTTTCTGAGTACTTCAACCAGTTTCAGTTCCTTTCAAACTTGTTTTCAGAAGCTAATGTCAGTGTTAAGATCTCAGCAAGAGTATAGTCTTTTTTTTCTAGCTTAATTGAAGGTATAATTGACAAAATAATACTATATTTAAAGTGTACAATGTGATAATGATATATGTTTACATTATTAATAATTATACATTATTATACTTTGTGACAGGATTCCTCTCACTTACATAATGCCCTCCGTATTCATCATGCTTAGACTCTTGACCACTTCCATCTGGTGTGCATGAGAGAGGATAAAGCCCCTTGTGATATTCGTTGGCAGGTTCCTAGCTGGTACCCCACAGAGGTGTGCTTTGTGAAGGACTGCTATGTTGTGATGTGCTCTCTTTCCCTGTGCTTGGCTCCATCTAGACTTCTTTTTCTTTTGTGGTCATAGTAACTCAGGTCCTTCATTAACAGCTCTGAAAAAATACGCTGCTTTATTTATCAGTGGTATTTCAGCACCTCTCTTTATATTCTGTGTGCCTCTCACCTTCACCCTTATTTAGATCTTGTGAAACAAAAAATTAAAAAGAAAAAGACAGGCAAGTGAAGGTGCAGCTGATAGTGTGAGGACTGCTAACTGGCTGTTCTCTTGGGTGGTATCGCTGGTGTTTCAAATGCAAAGTGACAACCATCTGGAAAAATGCCTATTTTAATCGCATGATTTATATTGAAAATAAGTAAACCATTTGTAGCAGTTAATCTGGCTCCTTTCTTTCTCTTTGTCTTTATAAAACATATGATGTCAACTCAGAAAAAAAAAAGAAAAACCTCAGAAGTGAAGTTTTGGGAATGAAATATTGACAGAGAAGCCAGCAGTGGAGTAGTATAATTATACAATAAAGTGTTAATGAGTCTCTTAATACAAACTGTTTATGGATAGATACAGTCTACCCAGCCTTCTGTTTGCAAAGTAGAAACTGGCTGAAGTCCATGAATAAAACTTTTCAACAGTTGAAATTGTAAATTTAGAGATGTTTTGAAAAATTGTTCTGTTACCAGTGACAATTTTTTACAATGAGGAAATGAAAAATTCTGTTGATTTTTGAGAAACCTCAAAATTTATCATCTTTATTAAGCCTAATCCCAAATTATTTTCCCTGTAATACTATTTTCTATCAAGATTAGACAAGATTTCAAAACTATTCTATTAGGAAGCCAAAAATAGTTTCATAAACATCATTTATGGCAAAACATAGCCCATATCTTCTTTTGGTGAAATAGAATTTATATTTTTGTGGCAGTTTTATAACTTTATTCAGCTATCATCAGTTATTTCTCATCCACATTAACTGTGTGTAGATTTTTTTAAGTGGTGACAGGTACATAGGTGACCAACATATACAGCTTGTTTGGTGAATCTTCATCCTCATCACGTTTCCTGGACGACCACACCCAGATGCAGTATGAAACATTCCTTATTCCTTTGGCCCAGACAGCTTTGTTGAACCTGGTGTCAGTGGGCACATCTGGAGTTTCCATCTCTCTCATGGCAAATGTCCAAATCTCTTTGACTGCCCGGGGGTTGCACTTCATGAGACCCCACTCCATGGATGCATTAGGGAATGTAGATAGTATTGTCTCTAGTCCACCACCTCGTTGATGGCAGAATGGTCCTTCTCGCCGCCACCTTTCTTTGTGGGAGACATTATATAGGACCCAAGTTGGAATGAAAGCAAAATTGATTATTTTATCCTTTTAATTTTTTATGTGGGATTTTAGGGTATAGTACATCTACTTTCTAGTAAGTGAGGCAGAATTACTGCCTGTCAGTCAAATGGATAGGGTACCTAGAAATTACATGTTTGATGGTCTCGTAATCTATAATGCTGCATAATGTAGAACTATTTTTGTATGCTGTTACATGCATTATTTTCTATTTACTATATTTATAACATGACATGCACCTTTCATGCAATCAGAAGTTTCATACTGGCTTAAGAAAAAGCATAGAATGATTTTCTATTTATTCAACTTAACTGAGAGGGTAAAAAGAAAAATGTCTATTTATTTTCTAGTCAATGCTACTTTTTCTGTGCCAACTCTACTCAGAAATAATCTTGTGTCCCTCCCATATCTTACTTTCTTTTTATTTGTAGAACTATATTCTATTTGATATATAAAATATTTATTGTGAATATTTTGGGTTATAGAATCAGCCTGTAGCAGCATTTTTCTGTTGCTGTTGTTTAAAAACTATAAGAATAACTTCTGTATTTGTGTAGGAATATTGAGTTTTGAGAGGTAGTTGCATTTTATCAGATATTTGAAGGAAAGACTATTTTATCAATGTTTTGTTCTAAAATGCTCAAGTGCCTTTTACATAAGGATTTTTAAAAAATACATAGTATTTTGGTTTAAGAAATGAAAATTCAATCATCTACAGATAATGGTAGGGTTGTTTAGTTTCTGATATTAGACAAAATTCCAAAGCAAGTCATCAAAATATAATTTATATTTAATGAGACACAATTAATAATTCACAGCTACTTCTACACAAATATAGTCCAATTGTTTTCCAGGTTTGCCAGTGTCTTAAAAAGTTTAAGTCAGCTTGACTAGTGGATAGAGCATCGGACTGAGATGCCGAGGAGCCAGGTTCGAGGCCCTGTGATCACTGGCTTGAGCACGGGCTCACCATCTTTAGCATAGGGTCGCCAGCTTGAGTGTGGGATCATAGACATGACCCCATGGTTGCTGGCTTGAGCCTAGTGGTCGCTGGCTTGAGTCCAAGGTCACTGGCTTGAGCAAGGGGTCATTCGGTCTGCTGTAGCCCCCTGGTCAAGGCACATATGAGAAAGCAATCAGTGAACAACTAATATGCCTCAATGAAGAATTGATGCTTCTCAATTCTTCTCCTTCCACCTTCCAGCTGGTCTGTCTCTCTCTCTCTCTCTCTCCCTCACTAAAAAATAATAAGTTTAAGCCAGACTTTGTACTGTTTTGCAAAAGAATAGCAGTTGATGAAGTTTTTATATGTAAACTCTCCTTGTATTCCACAGAACATCTATTTTGCCCTTACTGAAATTCTAATATAATATGCCTTCCTTATCAAATAAAAACTTAGTTCTGACTGATTTGCATAAAGGATGCCTTCTCTGACTGTCATGTGCCTCATGTTTTTACTGTACTAATTCTTTAGGTACTCTTTTCAATTCCATGGTAATTTCTGACCAATAGTGACATAAATCTTAGAAAGCATCTCTTAATTTTGTTTTTCTGCCAGAAGTTGAAAGTGGCTCACCCTTGCCTATCAGAGAAATCTCTTTCTTAGGGAGACACTCAGAATGACCTATATAACCTGGCTCCAAACTACTTTTATAATTCTAGTTCCTCCAAATTAGAGTGTCTTGCCCTCCCTGAGAATATCATGCCCTTTGCGCCCCAGCCATTTTTCTCGTTGTTTGCTTCCTACTGTGCCCCTTTCCCACTTATACGTGTGAAAATCCTGCCAGTTTTCAAAAGCTCAGATGGTTTTTCTCTTTGAAGATTTTTAAGTCTCCCCCCAAATAGAAATAATCTTGTCTTCTGAAATTTTGCACTATTTTGTCACTATTTTTATTCAATTTTCTTTTAGAGTTGTTGTGATGTGGTTTTTATTTCTCCTGTAATTGAATTGTAAGTTTCTTATGAGCAAGAATTAAAAATGATAATTTAATATTTGTATGTTTTTAAATTTCCAGTAAATGTACTATTTTTGGTTTTTAAATTTCCAGTGAATATAATATTTGTATGTTTTTAAATTTCCAGTGAATGTACTATTATCTCATTTAGTTCTACAATGCTTTGAGATAAATATTTTTATATTTCACATTTTACATACAGATAAGCTGACTAACGCTCAAAAGGTTAAAATACTAGTTGAAGATCACATAGCTAGGTAACAACAGAGTTAGGGTATGGACCTTCAAAGCTCGTGCATTTTTTGTTTTTAATCATGCTAATTCTTATACTAGTAATAATAGCAACATAATAACAATATGTAATAGCTTATCTTAAGTGCTTTACATATAGAGTACAGGACATTTAAATTTTTTCTATTATAGAAAATTTTTAATATATTCTACAAAAGTAGATTATGTGTATATTGAACTTCCTTGAACCCCTCACTTAGCTTCAATAATTAACATTTTGTCCAACTTGTTTTATCTATTCCTCCAACACTTTTAAAATATCATCTTTTATTCCATCTTTTATATAATGCATTTTTATTATAAATGTTTCAGAATTTATCTCTAATATAACCACAATTCTATTATACCTAACAGTCAACATCCAAAATATCTTGATCATTGCATTTAATTAATGTGCCTCCCAAGTCCCTTTGAAAGAGAAGAGATATACTTTTCTGTTCTCTTTATCCAGAGAGATGTTGGCCAATTTTCATGGATTTAAAGATTTTATTCAGAATTATACCAATATTGATAAACTTTAGATGAGAAAATATTTTCTAGAGTATATTTCACTAAGCCATTTTAAGTTCTTGATTAAATTAAATCTTTTTCAGCTAGAAGTAACTGCTTTATTTTCTAATTTTCATAGCCATTGATTTTTAAATTTTTTTATATACTATGAAAATTAGTAAACATATATTTTAGTGCCAACTAAGCAGGACTCTGTACATTGTTACTATATAATTCTATATACTGTTACTATATAGTTCTTTTTTTTAATCAAGATTTTATTTATTGACTTTATAGGTTGCGGGAGAGACAAGAAGTAGTTGCTTCACTCTAGCTGTTCATTGGTTGCTTGTCATATGGGCCTTAACTGGGCAAGCCCAAGATTTTGAACTGGCGACCTTAGCATTCCAGGTTGGCACTCTATCCACTGTGCCACCACAGGCTAGGCTACTATAATTTTGTATAATTTTTTGTATCTCATTTCATCTATTAATTGTAGGTTTATTATGACCAGGAACTTTTTCTCCTGGTACAAATGTTTATTGAATTATTTAATATGGAAATACTGTGAATATTTTACTGCCAAAATTAAAGAATGTGTGAATTTTGCTAATTAATGGTCTGAACTGAGCCCTGGCAGATTGCTGTGGTACCACATCAAAAGTATACCATGTTGCTATGCCAACATAATTGTCTAATATCTATGGAGGGGTTGAACAGTTTGTTCAGAAATTTTCTTGGGTATGTCCCCAGCTGGTGATGGCAGCAGGGAATTTGATAACTAAGTGTGCTGTACTTCTAGTAGGTCCAGCCTGAGAATCTCAAGGCTGTGAAATACTTGACTTCATCAAATACAATAATACTCATCTTTATTTATATTATATTACTTTGTGTCTCTTCTCAAACTCCTTACTTAGTGAATTTGCCTGAATTATAATCTGCAAATTCTTTGCCATTCTGCTACATTCTCTGTACCAATTAGTTTGTTCATCCAGTGTTCCTTAGTATTTTTCTTGCATTTATTTTGAACTTGTATTTTATTTTTGCAGACATACCGATTTCCCACTCCCCCCACCAATATTTGTCATGGCTGCTTTGGTCATGCCTGATGACCAAACTACTCAAAAGTAGTTCTTACTTTTGCCATTTATAGCATACACTATTTCAAAGGGAAATAGCAGGGGATTTTATATTTCCTGCTTGAAAAGGAGGTTATGACTTTGACAGGAAGTTTTATAAGTAAGTGTGTTTTAGAGCCATGCAAACTAGCAGTGCATTTCAAGTGTATGTCTTCTTGTCTGACTTTTGGGTTCTGTTTGTTGACTCTGTTACAGGAAACCATCAGTGCAGATGTTTGCAATTTTTTTGCTATTCAATTTTAATAATTTTTTCTAATTACAGAAATAATGCATGTTCACTAAGAGAATTTGGAAATTAAGAAATTTACAGTGATTATACAACAACAATCTCTTATATATAGAATTAAAGAGTATTAGAATCAGATAATGTTTAGAGATTAGGTTGCCTAGGCCTTTCTTGTTTAAATGCACAAATCTGCCTGATGAGGCAGTGGCGCATTGGCCTGGCACACAGAGGACCCAGGTTTGAAACCCTGAGGTCGCTGGCTTGAGTGTGGGCTCATCCAGCTTGAGCGCAGGTTCACTGGCTTGAGTATGGGATCGTAGTCATGACCTCATGGTCGCTGGTTTAAGCGTAAAGGTCACTGGCCTGAAGCCCAAGGTTGCTGGCTAAGCTTTAGCCCCCCTCCCTGGTCAAGGCACATATGAGAAAGCAATCAATGAAGAACTGAGGTGATACAACAAAGAAATGATGCTTCTCATCTCTCTCCCTTCATGTCTTTCTGTCCCTATCTGTTCTTCTCTCTCTCTCTCTCTCTCTCTCTCTGTCTCTCTCTTACACACACATGTACACACACAAAAAGCACAAATCTAGGCTCAGATGGTGTTAGAAACTCCACCTGGGAGAGATTAAGCAGGGATCATAATCCAAGTCTGCTAATTAGTAGTATAGTAAGTATATTTTCAGGCTAGTTTTGAGCCAAGAATTGGAAGATTTGACATTTCATGAGAATTTTAAGCTTAAAGAAAAGCAGCTGCAGTTTACCTCTTGTGATTTTACTGTAATATTCCTTCCTTCCTTCCTTCCTTCCTTCCTTCCTTCCTTCCTTCCTTCCTTCTTTCTTTCCTTCCTTCCTTCCTTCTTTCCTTCCTTCCTTCCTTCCTTCCTTCCTTCCTTCCTTCCTTCCTTCCTTCCTTCCTTCCATTTTTCCTGATTTGAGAGAGAAAGAAAAAGGGGTTGGTGACAGGAAGAGAGAGGGGGAAGAAAGAGGGAGGGGGGAGAGAGAGAGAGAAAGAGAAGCATCAACTCATCCACTTAGTTGAGCACTCATTGATAGCTTATTATACAGTGTGTCCTGACTGGGAATGGAACCCGTGACCTCCACACATTGGGGTGATGCTCTATCCACTTAGCAACCCATCCAGGGCAGTTCCTTTATTTTTTTATTTTTGACTGTAGTTAACATTTGTTAATGACATTCATATAATAGCTTCTCTTTTTCTGTTTCTCTCTTTCTTTCTTTCTTTATCCTTTTTAATTTTTTCTTAAATGAGAAATGGGGAGCCAGAGATACAGACTCCCACATGTGCCCAGACCAGATCTACCCCAGCAATGCCCCTACTAGGTGATGCTATGCCCATCTGGGGCCATAGCTCTGTTGCTTGGCAACTGAACTATTCAGGTGAGGCTATGGAACCATCTTTTGTGCCCAGGGCCAACTTGCTCCAACTGAGCAATGGCTTCAAGAGAAGAAGAGAGAGATAGAGGGGGAGGGTTGCAGAAGCAGATGGTTGCTTCTCCTGTGTGCCCTGGCCAGAATCAAACCCTGGATGTCTATACACCGGGCTGACACTCTACCACTGAACCAATTGGCCAGGCTCTAGTAGCTTTTCTAAAAAGGAAAAATGCAAAAACATTTCTAAATACTATGTAAACTGATCTAATTCTATGAGAGTTATTAACGAATCATGGGGAAGTGGAGGGAAGGCCCAAAGCTGAGACATTTCAGAGACCATGAGGGGAAGCTGAACACTGGCCATGGCAAACACTCATTTAGAGTCCATTTAAAATATCACTGCCCAAGAAAAGAAAAGATCCAGCTTGACTTCTCCATTGGTCCCCCTCCTGAATCTTAGATACCATGCAATGAATTCCCAGACACATTTTAGTCTATTTTATAACCTTGCAGTGACTGATCTTTGACTTCTGACATAAGTACATGAACTCCCTTACAAATGAGTTCAGTGAGAGTACATCCTGACATTCTGTTTTGCAATGTGGTGAAACTGAGTCTGTCTGTTGAGTCACAATCTATTTTGCCTTCAAAATTTCATTGTGTGTGAGGTTCTTGATTGCTTAGAACTTAAGTTTGCTTCTCTCCAAAATAAGTATGTTATATCCCACTAGAATAACTGGCGTTAGGATTGAAGTAATTAGGTGCTGAAAGCTGTGTGCACAAGTAGCAGAAGGCTCCGTTAATGTTTGTTTCCTTTTTGGTAAAGAAGGAAGCAGCACTTTTCCTGGAAGAGGTTTCTACCTCCTTTAACAAGAATGAAGTATATAACTTTTCTTCTTTTACTTCCCTCCTCTCCTCAAATGTTAACAATTATTCCCTGCAGGTCTGCGTGAGTGGCCAGGAAAAGGAACATGAATAGAAAGACAGCCCTCACCTCAAGGAGTGTGTCTTCTTACCGAGGCACTTGACACATTACTAGGGTATAGTGTGGGGATCGCTATAAGAGACAGGGGTTTAGGAACCCCATGGAGGGAACTGTTCTCCTCAGATTTGGAGGAGAGAAAGCAGAGTGAGAGTCAAGCAGAGCTTCAGAGAAGCGGGGCCATTTCATTAGAATTCTAAGGAATGAGTGGAAGGTGACAGACAGTTGGGGAAGGATGGGCTGTTCCAGTCAGAACAGACAATGTGAGCACAGACATAGCAGTACAGAGGTGCTGGAGACAGTTGGCTGATGGGAACGTGCGTGCTTGAGTGCGATTTGCAATCGGCCTCACAGCAGGCTTGCACATTTATCTACTTTGGTGGGGGTTATTCAGCCTTGAAGTCCTGTGACGTATTTTCCATATATTAAAATTCCATTTCTGGATTCATATACTCTTTGCTACTTTCCCTTCCTCGTCAGCCCTTTTCTCCTACTCTACTCCTTGCACCCTCTCTCCCTTGGAGAGATGTGGATAGAGTTTTCTAAGTCCTGTATTTTCTTCTTGTCCAGGAAGTCAAACCCACGAACCCTCTTCGTCTAAAGGTTTTTATTGGGAATTTCTCAGAGGAAACAGGGTAACTAAAATAGTAACCCTGAGGAAGTTTATGAGTCTCAGACTTCAAAGTTCTTAAAGTCATGGTCCCTAATCCTTGTTCTCGCAGGAACTGGAAGCATGTTTACTTCCTGTCCTCAGTGTGATTCCTGTCTGTGGGATTTACTGTAGTCCCTGTTTCTTTTTACCCTGTGCTTCAAGGGCTGACTTACTCCTGGCCCTGTGATGGTCCTACTTTCCAGTTACACTGTCATGAGGAACACAATGGGACAGAACAGTAATTGATGGGTGTCATTTTCATAAGACAATTTCTAGCTTTTAGGATCTCTCATTCTACAGGTTTCCTCTCCCTCTTAAATTTTCATTCACTAGATAGTATCTTCAATAAAAGTTAATAATGATGTAAAAACTGATGTTAATTTTTATTAAAGGATACAGATTGTATATACAGAATAACGACTAGTAAGTATAGATGAATATTCACAGCAACAAAATTAGAATGGCAGCAGATTTATTGTAGCAGTTGCACATTGGGAAGTGTTTTGTGTTCTAAATTTCCCAGAAAGAAAAATGAGTACATATAACTTTTATAACAGGAAGATTAGATACTGTTTATGTATGTATTCAATTAAAGTAATCCTGAGAATTTTTGCTTTTAGGTAAAAACTATGATTTGAAAAAGCAAATTGCTGTAACTTTTATTTTGCTCAAGACATTTACAGAAATTCCTTCCTAAGTTATGCTTTAAAACAAGTCAGGAGTGACCTGAGGAGATCTCTGTTTTAAAAAAACACATGACAAATTGTGGCCTGGCCTGTCGTGAGTTTGGGGGCAGGAGACCAAACAGGACCCTTTCTCAGTCTGAGCAAGATGGCAGGCTGCCCTGGAGTAGTGACAATGAATAGGAAAGGGAGAGGTGATGTGGGAAGCAGGCATTTCAAAGTAAATGTGCCCAAAATTCAATTGCCTTTTTATTTTCCAACTAGACTTCACTTCCCCACCCAGCAAATTCACTTTTCTTCCTTATTTTACACGTCAGTAAATGGTACATCTTCCACCCTGTTGTCTTAAGATTGAAACTTTGACTTCTCCATCTACTCACCCCTGAATCCAGCCCATCACCATGTTCTGCTAGTTCATTTCCCTAAATGTCCCTTAAATCTGTCAATCTCTGCTCCTTTGTTTAAGCCACCAATATCTCCTGCCTGAAATTTTTAAGGCATTTCCCCACTGCCTGCTTTTGCTTTCATCCTTGCTCTCTGCCAGACCTTTCTACCAGAGTGATTTTCCAAAATGAAAATCTGAGCCTGTTGCTTCTCCACCTTAGTGACTTCTTGGTGCTTTTAGGAAACAATCCAAACTCTTTTAATTAGGTTTCCAAGACTTTACCAGAGCTGGATTCTGCCTGTTGTTCTAGCCTCGTTTCTTCCCAGCTTGTGCAGCCGCTCTCGGAGCACCCCTCTTATACTCTCATAGCACTGGCTCCTTGTAGCAAAGGCAAGAGCTCCCGTTCTATTCATCCTAAATCACCACCTCATGAGTGTCCCCTCACTATGTGACAGTTTTTTATCAGCTAGTTAGTTGTCTACATACATATGTCTTGCCACCTTTTTACCTACTCTTTCTAATCTTCCTGTCAGTCTGTCACCACATTTTCAGAATAGAAGTTTCACAAGAGCAGGACCTTACCCCTGCTGACACATGCCAGCACTCAAAAAGTATTTGTTTATAAGTTGAATGAATAAGTAATTGGTCTCCTAGATACCAGTCTCTCCTCTTGTCAGTATATTTTGCATATTATTACCACATTGACTTTCTATTTTTCTTATTTTCCAAGTGAGAGGAGCGGAGGTAGAGGGGCAGACTTTGCATGCGCCTCAGCTGGGATCCACCCAGTGACCGTCAGGGGCCATGCTCACAACCGAACTAATAGCGCCTGAGGGGGAGGCTCCATGGAGTCATCCTCAGAGCCCAAGCAGATGTGCTCAAATCAATTGAGTCATAGCTGCAAGAGAAGAAGGGGGGCGGGGGAGGAGAAGGGGTAGAGAAGCAGATGGTTGCTTCTGTGTGTCCTGACTGGGAATCAAACCTGGGACATCCACACAACCAGACGTTGCTCTACCAGTGAGCCGACTGGCCAGGGTCCACATACCTTCTTTAAACATTGATTTCATTATGTCTCTCCCTGATTCAGTGATGTCCAACTGATCTTAATTGCTTGCTTCTGTCTGTGCATGCTTCATATCTCTGTCTTATTTCTTATGTTGTTGGCAACCATTCCAGTCCCCTTAATCTCCTTTGTGTTGCCTTGTGGCATATTTATTTGACCAAAGAGAAGAGAGGGATTCTAAAGCTATTAGAACCTACATCATAAGACTTAACAGTTGTTTATTTACACTGGTGGATTGTCTTCTGTGCTCCGAGTATATATTTCTTGCCTACCTTTGAGAATTGTGAGAGACACATTCTCAAGGGAATCAAATCTTCCATCACCTCTTATTGGACCCCCTTAACATTTAAAATGGGGATAAAGCATGAGAGTGGATTTCACTTTTAATATATTGCCTTTTACAAAAGGACAGCAACTCTCTGCATGAGTAAGTGGTAAAGAAATGAGTGATAGGACGAACCCATATAGTTGAGACTTACTACTAAACCCTGATTATAATTTTAGGTTTTCAATATTTTAAAGGGTTAGAACATGGGATAAAACAAAAAGTAATGAGTGTTTGATTAAAACAGAACAAATACAATATTGTTTTCCTGCAACCCAAAACCATACTTCTGAAGACTGATTAGAAATAAAAATCATTGTTCTTACATTTGATCACCTTTGGTGCCAGTATTCCAATCTGAAATAGTTAATATTCTGCAGTAATGTTGATACTTATAGTGTATAATTATAGGAAAGAAAAGAAATATGTAGAAAGCTAAACTTCTTTATATATTTTTTAAATAAGAAGAGTTTAGAACTAGTGTTTTTAGAAGTAAATTTTAAAAAACCTTATGTTGTAGAAGTTGTACTGTATATGTTTGCTAGTTTGGTTTTTATTAACAATAGTTAAAGCAGTATAATTTTGAGAAAATAGGTTTTGATAAAAAAAATATTCTTCTGGTTTGTTTTACCTCCAAACAAAGGTCCTTTTACTAAAAATCTCTTTCTTTGTAATTATAGGGAGTAGGAAAAAACAAGATTGTTGACAGATTCCTTCACCTACTTAATAGACCCCGAGAATATATCCAGCTGCACAGGTAAGAGGAAAAGACCCACAACCTCTTAAGATCTGGCTTAATCATTTATTTTTATCTCAGTACAGTTTAAAAATACTTTTTAAATCTCCATTTTATAAACTAGTTTCATTTCTGTTCCTCCTATTCTTATCTCTCCTCTCCTTAAAAGGTAATAAAATCCTGCGAAATTTATTTTTAAAGTGACGAATACTTTACAAACATAAATTAATGGATCTTTTATGGACAGAGAGTGATGAACATTATATTCTAGGAGCAGATTTCATCAACATAAATACTCTTAAATTGGAAGAAAAATATGTAGGGGCTAACCTCACTCTAAGAGGAAGCTAAATTAGTTCACAAGGAGAAACCATAAACTATGAATCTTAGGTATGCAGAAAGGAACTGAAAAGTAGGGAAGAAGTAAGTTATTAGTTTCTTTGCCTTTGTGTGGTCAGATGCTGGTTCAGGAATAGTTTTTAATTAAATAGATTTTTTACACATGGATTGTTTTTAGATTTATCAGTGAACCTATTCCAAATATTTTAAAAATAAAATATAAGCAAGTTGAGAGGGGGCCTGGGGCAGGAAGAAGAGGAAGTAAAGGGGGGGGGGAAAGGGGAGAGAGAGAAATAAAGGAATATACCAAGTAATAAGCAATTTAAAACTAGATTAAATTGTTATTGTTTTAATCCCAGGAGATAAAAATACTGTGTAGTGGAAAGAACATTGGATTGAATTACAAAAATTGTTTTTTGGTTTGGGTGCTTTTACTAAATAAAGATGTGTTTTTGAAAGAAAATTGTAGGTGAAAAGAAGGCAGAGTTAGTGGGCCAAAGGAGAAGAGAAGTATGGCCCAAACTTTCCTATTGGGATTTATACCTCTTACTGTGAAGGAGTAACTGGTACCTGATTAATTCTACTGCAGTAAATACAAACACTGGACAAGAAACATAGACACTGAGAAAAGAACAACTACCAAGGATGGCTACGAGCTGAACAACCGCCAGAACTCCCACACAGTTAGGAGCCTTCACAAAATAATCCTGGTTTTCAGAAGATACCCTATAAAGTCTATGCTTTAGAAGTAGGACCCATGCATCCCTAGAAAAATTGCTCTACATCCACCCCTACAAAGTTTAAAATTAAGCCTTGAAAATAATTGATGCTTTCTATTTAACATTATTTAGTTTTTCTCATATAAAATGACTTCTGTATGAGTTTTTCTCATACAAAATTAACTGCTTAACTGAACAAACTTAACATTGAGTGAAGGAAAACTATAAAATCCAGACATTCAACAATATAGTGTTCATAATATCTAGCATACAGTGGGAAATTACTATATATACAAAGAAGCATGAAAATTGGTTAATAGAAATAGACCTTTAAATGATAGATAATGGAATTAGCATACAAGGACTCTAATATATTGCCATGAATATGTTCAAGCATTTAGACTTTGAACTTCTTCAACCTGATAGAAAGTATCTATGAAAAACCTACAGTTAGCTTATATGTATTTGATGGTGAAAAACTTAAGTGCAGCCTTGGCTGGGTAGTTCAGTTGGTTAGAGTGTTGTCACAATGTGCCAAGGTTGCGGGTTTGATCTCTGGTCAGGGCACATACAAGAATCAACTAATGAATGCATATATATACCATATGTGAAACAACAAATCAATATTTTTTTCTTCCTCCCTTCCTCCCTCTCCCTTTCTCTCTCTCTCTTGAAAATCATTAAGTAAAGAAAAGAAAAATCTTAAATGTTTTTCTCCTATGATTCTGGAAAAGGCAAGGATATTCAGCATTATCCTGGAGGTTCTAGCCAGTGCAATACAGAAAGAAAAAATAATGGCATACATGTTGAAGTGGAAGAAGTAAAACTGTTTTGTTTAGAGATGACATGATTGTGTGTATACAAAATCCTAAGAAATCTACACACACACACACACACACACACACACACACATACACACACACACACCAGAACTAATATATGAATTGAACAGGGTCACAGGATAGAAGGTCAGTGTAAAAATCAAATGGACACCCTGACCAGGCAGCGGTGCAGTAGATAGAGCGTCGGACTGGAATGTGATCCAAGACCCCGAGGTCGCCAGCTTGAGCGCAGGCTCATCTGACTTGAGCAAAAAGCTCACCAGCTTGGACCCAAGGTCACTGGCTCCAGCAAGTGGTTACTCAGTCTGCTGAAGGCCCGCAGTCAAGGCACATATGAGAAAGCAATCAATGAACAACTAAGGTGTCGCAACAAAAAAACTGATGATTGATGCTTCTCATCTCTCTCCATTCCTGTCTGTCTGTCCCTATCTATCCCTCTTTCTGACTCTCTCTCTGTCCCTGTAAAAAAAAAAAAAAAAAAAGCAAATGGACAGTAGGGAAATAAAATTTTAAAAATACTATTTACAATAGCATAAATACATGAAATACTTGAAAATAATTTATCTGCATATATGTGCTTTTAATTTGCTAATTCTAATAGGGCAGGACAAAGTCATCTCAATTCTTAAAATGTTCTGTGAGTAACCTGTATAGTTTCAGAAAATTTCTAGCCTATTCCCATATCTTTTCATGGTTCGTTTTTGTATTAATGATGCCTTATATAAATCTATAAGTTTCAAATTACCTTTAAAAAGAAATAATTTACTATATCAAAATTACAGAGCTAGGTATTATAGGAGATATAGAAAGAAATAAGAAACATAATCTCTATTTTTAAGGAGCTGTAATACTGTTCTTGTTTGTAATTATTTCAATCTT
This sequence comes from Rhynchonycteris naso, assembly GCA_037038555.1. Taxonomy (NCBI): domain Eukaryota; kingdom Metazoa; phylum Chordata; class Mammalia; order Chiroptera; family Emballonuridae; genus Rhynchonycteris; species Rhynchonycteris naso. The sequence goes on along the minus strand of CM072998.1, from coordinate 95,314,001 downwards.
TTATGTTCACTGAGTCTGAAAAACTATTCATTTCTTTCCCTTTTAAGCATTTCCATCAGTTATTCTTTTTACATGGAAAAAGTTTGGGAAAAGTAATGAAAGAATCAAAATACTTAACTAGTTTGCTAGTTCTCACCTAAATAACCTTTTATGATAGGTAAGTCTCAGTTTTTGAGCCATGGCAAGACCCATATTTTATGGGTAATACAATAAGCATTGCAGTGTTTCATTCTTAGGGAAATAGATGCTGTTTTATTTTTGTTTATATTTAGTTAGCTTTTACTGTTTAACAGTGCCCTTAAAAATACATAGTTGTTTTGAAAGTTCGAAAGAATGCATATACTGATGCCACTTAAATGAATGATGTTAATTTAGAGCAAAAACAAGTTATTTTAAATTTTATATTTTAATTTATTTTATTTTTATTTTATTCATTTTAGAGAGGAGACACAGAGTGAGAGAGAGAGAGAGAAAGAGAGAGAAATAGAGAAAGGGGGGAGGAGCTGGAAGCATCAACTCCCATATGTGCCTTGACCGGACCAGTGCAGGGTTTTGAACTGGCGACCTCAGTGTTCCCAGGTCGACGCTTTATCCACTGCGCCACCACAGGTCAGGCAAATTTTATATTTTAAAGTAATCAAGCAGAGAGCCAATTTTTTTTAAAGAATGACTTCAGAACTTTAAGTCAGGTCTTAAAGTTATGCCCCAGAATTAAGTCACTTTATGTGAGATCTTCTTTGTATAGTGGAACAGTTTTTCTATTTCTTTATATCAAACAACCAAATATTTTTAAAGAAAGATATGTTAGACTCAGCTACCTCAGTCAATTCAATTCTAGTTATAGGTTTTGTAGGTTACTTAAAACAATCAGCTAAAAAGGAGGCAAAGAAATATAACTTGTATTTAATTATTATTCCTGGGTGTATATCATGCTCATTGTAAACAGGTCTTTGCTCATGAGTCATTATCTTTAATAGAATAGTTTTGATGCATCTTATTTTTCTAGAAATTATTTCTTATCTTCTAATTATTGGTATAAAGTTGTTTGTAACATCATCTTATAATGTTTTAATGTCCCTGGCTTATTCAATGATATCTTTATTTTTATTCTTGGAATTATTTGCCTTCTCTTTCTCTTTATTTTATGATCAGTTTTGCCAGGGGGGTGATCAATATTATTCATCTGTTCAAGCAACCAACTTTCTGTCATTGTTGAACCTCTCCTTTTTATTTTACTTTTCTATTTCAATAATTTCTGACTTTATCTTTATGATACTCTTCCTTTTGTTTTCTTTGGATTTAATATGTTGTTCTTTATTAAACTGTTTAATATGCATGCTGAAATTATTGATTTTCAACCTTTCATTTATATATGTGTTTGAGGCTATCTATCTTTGAATCTCTCTTTGGGTCTCAGTGATTTCCTCTCTAAGAGGAATAGACAAGGACCTTTCTAGTATCTCTTTTAGCTCTGTATGCTAATATATTTGAATAGGCAAAAAGAAGGGCTTATTAAAGGTGCTTTAAAATGTTTAAATTAAAGATGCCTACTTCTTATCTAGAATGTCTTTTATACTAACCTTTTGTTGTAAAATAACACATGATAAAGAATTACATGCTGTTTATTTATATTTGTAGTAATTCTGACATTGGCTATATAAAGAGATATGTTCTCTATGAAAAACCTTTCTAAACTCAAAATGTAATAAAAATTTCAAGACTATATCTTTTATTTTTGTTTTTGCATACATTACTATATTATTGATTGATGATAGTATTACAACAAAGTCTATTCACTTTAACAGGGATTCTAGGTATCTCTCTTTGGTGATATTTGATACTTATTATGTAAAGTTGGAAGTAAAAGGCTCCATTTCTGTTTAAAATATGTCATATTAAAGAATTTTTATTAATTAGACTGACATTTCCGTTAGATTTAGTGTGGCAAATTTTTACTTTATTATATACACCATTAAAACTATATTTGCCATAAAATTTAAGCTTGTAAAATTGCTTTAAGAAAAGAAATATTTTTAAAGACATAAAAATAACAGTTGAAAAAATGTTTAGACTTCTTTGATCTATGGGTGACCTACTTCAAGTCTTTACTTTGTTTATTTTATATTTCTTTAATGGATTTGTGATGTTACCATCTAAAATAATCAGCCACACTCAATTTAGTTTATGGATGTCATTCCAACAAAATTAGTTATGAGCCATTCACAACAGAATCTTAATAAGTAAAACCATCATCAAATATACATGAATGGCCATCTTATAATTATCAGATCTCATAAAATAATTAAACTGGACCATTTATGTCTTTAGTTAAAATTAAGATGTCGCCCTAAGAGTATGATTTAGATAATTTAAAAGATTAATTGATATAATTACTTGTAATGTTATATATTTCAGAAAGAAGAGAATACATGGCTCACATTTATGAAGTGCATCTATTTACTTGTTTTTCCATAATTTTATGTTAATTTGATGTTAAGAGGACACTAGATATGTCAACTTCTGGAGCTATATTTTCTTCTTGGGTAAAAGTACACTTCTGTGTTAAAATCAGAATTTTCTTAGGGTTTTGAAATACTTATGCTATTAGTTTTTTTTTTCCATTTGCTACCCCTCATATATGAAGATGAAGCCACAGGCTCAGTCATTATTAGCATGATCAATGCTCTTGGTCATTTTTCTGATAGTGGTGTCCATTGTAAGCACAGAGTTCCCAGGTGCCCCAGTTAGTCCCAGCTTTCTCCTCTGGTGGGATTTTCCTCCTCTATGCTCCACTTATTCTAGACTCGATCATTTTCTGTCCTATTAACAAGTTTTGAACTTGTATCCATGCCTGTCTTTACTTTTTCACCTGAAATGCACTGTTTCTCCCCTGATTCTTTAAGATTTAGTTTACTTCTATATGGAACCTTGTTATTCTGGATTTAGCTGTTTCTTCCTCTGAAACACCATAGGAATGAATTTGTACCATTGTGATAGAAAGAACACGCATTTTAAACATCAAATTTTCTTTCCTGTCAAATTGAAATCATACCTAGCAGAGTAGTTGTGAAAAGTAAATGAGAGAATGTGTGCAAAGGACCAGCTGTGTCTGGCACATTTTAGACACCCCAATTTTTAGGCAAACAAATAAATACTAGTTTCTTGTCATATATCCCACTTTCTTGTCTCATTCTGATTTGCATATAGTTCATTTCATATCTTATTTCCACCCTTTCCCTTTCTCTAGTTGTGCCTTCCCAACCAAATAGGGAACTTTGTGAGGGCAGAAGTCTGTTTGTTATATATTCATTCATTCATCTAATTTGTATTTATTTATTAGATTCCAGCTGATTGCCAGTGGCTGTTTCAGGCACTGATATTGGATAGGTGATGGTATTGATCTTGACCTAGAGATGCTCACTTGCCTTCCAGTGTGTGAGAATACACCAACATGTATAATATAGTGTTGTGTATCAGTTATGAAAAAGGCATGTGGACACTGCTGAGTGTATGTGTGTGCTGTGGTAGAAGGTGCCTGCAGAAGGTGGCACTCCAACTGCATCTTAAGGGATAAGTAGGAATTTTCTAAGTATAGAACAGAGAAACGGCTTTATGCTTACTGAAACCAAGCTATCTAAACACCAGGAGATGAGAGTCAGCTTGCTGTGGCATGGGACGCGTATGTGTAGATGCAAGAGGAAGATGTGGGCCTTATAGGGACTTCATAAGCCCTGCTGATGTTGCATTGAATCCTGAATGCAGTGTTATGAATTAAAGCAAGAAAGATCATTATGACCATAGTCTGTGGCTAGTTCAGAGTTAGATGAGACTTGAATCACAGGGGCCCTAGGAGGTGATTGTAGTAACTGATAAAATTTTAAGGGGTGAACAAATATATTGGCAATGAGGAAGGAAAGAAAAGACATATTTGAAATAGGTTTAACTGGTTAATTAATTTTAGAAGCCTTTATAACTACTTAGAGGGTGAGGCAGGTACTTTGTATGGTTCTCAGTGCACAGTGGATTCCCAGTATGTATTTGTTGAAATGACTTGATATGTGCTATTCCATCTGGACCTTCTAGCTCAACACTCCCCTATGAGGCACTGATGGTTGTTTTAGAATCAAGTAAGGTCCCTTATCTACCTATGTGTGACCTGTGACTGCATTATATAAGTACTCTAACTCCTGAGATGGTTTCAGTATTGCATTGTGGATGGTTATTTTATTGCATTTGCTTTTCCCCTTTCATATTTTATATGCTTATTCTTTAATCAAATGAGATAAAATGAGGTTTAAAACTATAACATTGACACTCATTGGCTCAAAAATCCTGGAGTGAATGATGACATGCTTTAAAAAGCACAACATAATTCAACATACAAATCGTTCCTCGGGCTGAAGAAAACTGAATGTGACAGTATAAAATTTGAAATGCACAGAGCCCCAGAGGACAGATAGCTATATTGGTGGAAAATAGAGAAACTGAAAGCTTTTCTGACTCTCATGAAAAAAATTATCGAGCCATCAAGACATTCTTAGCACTGATGAGAGCACTGGAGAACTGAGGGCATGCCAGCTGCTGCGTAGCACCCCTGGGCTGCTCCTTCCATCTCATCTTTCCTGGTAGGAATTTGGAAAGGCTCTTTTAGAAACATTTTATTAATAGACAGGAGCTTTCTCTTTAAGAATGGCTTCCACTGCCTCCATTTTACTAAATGAATGATGCTAGCACCTCTAACTTTTCCAGGTATAGTTTTAGGTTTGTAATAATTTCTAACTCTTCTCTTGATAATCTCCAAATTCATTTTAAGTTCCTTTATTATTTTTGCTGGAGTCTTTAGGGTTTTCTATATAACCAATCCTGTCATCTGAAAAAATGTTACTTCTGCATTCCCAATTTGGATGCCTTTTATTTCTCTCCTGCCTCATTGCTCTGGCCAGGACTTCTAGTCCTATACTAAATAACAGTGGAGAAAGCACGTATCCTTGTCTGTTCCTGACCTCAGAGGAAGTTTTAATGATGATTGTTCTTTAGTCAGCACTTCATTAAATTTCTAGCCATGTGGTAAGGCTGTTGACCTTACCACATTTCAGTCTATGTATAATAGCTTGATTTTTTTTAATTCTAGCATTATATTTCTAATCCTTGCCCAGCTTGACCCCAGGATCTTCCCTTTGACTAATTAGTCCCTATTTCTCCATTTTTCAATAGTGGTAGCCTTAATAAATTTTACTCTCTGGTTTCTCAGCCACGTCTCCATATGATCAACCTTACTTTGGCTCTGAATCACACATCTCCTGATGTGTGCTCTCAGTAAATTTAATAGCTCTACGTTCTACTCTGTCACCCAGGTCATTCACACATAAAAGCATAAACCGGAGTGCCTTGTGTGCTCTTTCACGTGGTGCTCCTCCTGGGCGGGCACTGCCTTCGTTCTTCCAGGGCACCCACCAGGCAGGTGTGGGGGAGAGGTGGTGAGTCTGACCTGCACCAGACTCCTGACACTGGGCTGGCGGCATGCAGCATGCTCTAGGCTGTTTTGGAGGAGAAGACTGGAGACAAGGCGGATGCTATGTGATTCTTTTCCACTTTTATTTCCTAAACCACAAGTTAACCAAGCTAGAGAACCCTGATGCAACATGTGTTTTATCTCAGGTTTGTTATATCCCTTGCCATGAGAGAAGAACTACATCACTTTCATGATATGTATTTTTTTAGCTGAGAAAAACTTCAAAAATTCATAAAAAGTAAATAAAAATATATAACACATACCTAAATGTATTACTCAGATTTAACAACTGTTAATATTGTTTCATATTTGATTCTATTCCTCCTTTTGCATAAATAAAACACTACATATAATGGTGGCTTAAGTTCCCTATAACCACCACCTCCAATCACTTCTTCCCTTTTTTCAGGCACTATATTGATTTAGTTTATAGCTTTTTAGTCCTTTGGGGTTTTTTAAACTTGTAAAGCAAATTTTTGTTAAGAAAATCATTATTTCACACTGCAACTATAAAATCAGTGATATTCCTATAGGGAGAGGGGATTTTAAAAAGTGTTAGTCCTTAGTTGTAATGAAAATGAAAATAAAATCAATCTTATAGTGGTCTCAGTGTCAGGTTATGCTCACATGCTTCACATCATGTCTCAGCCCCTTAATCCTGCTCCCCCTCTGGCCCTGTCCAGTCAGCAGCAGCAACACGGCCCTTACACACTCCTTAGGTAAGAGGACAGAGTGAAAAAGTGTCTTGAGCCAGTGCTATATACTTCCCAACAATCTTTTCATTCATTAAAATATAAAAAACTTTCTTTTGTTGAGCTTTATAATGTTCTGTTCCTTATAAGTGATACAGATACTGCTGTAGCCAGATTCTTCAGGTGTCAGCAACAGCGACAATGTGAACAGAAGCAGATGGCATAGGTGCTCACATGCATAACTCAACTTGTGTCTTTATTTGTGTGTGACAGAGACAGAGAGAGGGACAGACAGACAGGAAGGGAGAGAGATGAGAAGCATGAGTTCTTCATTGTGACACCTTAGTTGTTCATTGATTGCTTTCTCATGCGTGCCTTGACCAAGGGGCTACAGCAGACTGAGTGACCCCTTGCTCAAGCCAGCGACCTTGGGTTCAAGCTGGTGAGCTATGCTCAAACCAGATGAGCCCATGCTCAAGCTAGCGACTTTGGAGTTTCGAACCTGGGTTCTCTGTGTCCCAGTCCAATGCTCTATCCACTGCGCCACTGATTGGTCAGGCTTGACTTGTGTCTTAATGGGATTGCCCAGTTTACCGTTCCATTAAGTAATTTCCATTAACTGAGATACACCTTTAATGTCTGGTGCAAGAAGAATTAAGAGCATTACTGGAAAGTCTAAGAATTATTTCTACATTTAACTGCACTTACTCATTCATATAGTCAACAGATATCTAGGTTGGCTACTCTAGAAGCAGAGCCAGAGCTGGAAATGTTAGTGTAGTGACTTTAAAGGGAGAGTTTTTAGGTGAAACTTATAGGGGAAGTGACAGGGCCGGGAAAAGGCTATGGAGAAGAGGTGGCTTTAGTTTAAGCCTGATCTCAGCCTCTTCACAGAGAGCTCTGGAGCCTGATGGCACTACTCATCCCGCCTGGAAGCAAGAGCAATCGCCTTTTTTGCCCCTGTTTCATTGAGTCAGTAATTAAGGGCTTCCCCCTAAGAGAGGTAAGGGGGTGCCTCTAACCTCCCTGGAATTTCTAGGTGAGATAGTCCCCATTAGTAGGGGGGCAATTCTCTAGAGAAGGGTACAGCCATGAGCTTCCAGAAGTCCACACTGCAGTAGCTGGGGACTGGTGAGTTTTGTGGTACGGAGATCATGGTGGGCAGCAGCAGCATCTACTGCAACACACCTTTACTGACCTTCTACTGAGTGCAGTCCCTAGCACTGTCCCGGCCTTGAGAACACTGGTGATGAACAAGACAGACAAGGTCATTGCTATCGTGAATCTTTCTTTCTAGTGGTAATGAGGAAGTGTGCAATAAACAAGTAGTTCAGTGAACAAAAATATCAACGCTATAATGGAAATGGTAAAGAAATTTTTAAAGGGTTTTGTGATAAGAAGTAAAGGAAAGACTAGTTGGGGACTGGAACTCAGAAACGTTGAGTTTGGCAGCAGTGACTGTCTTCACAATTGTTGTGGGAGTTGCAGCAAGGCATAATGGCATTGTAGCAGCTCGGTCAGTTCTGGTGACTCGGTGGATGAGCTGACCCAATGTAGGATGGATCCACAAATGATTACAGATTGCAGGGACTAAAGGGTGGTGAGAACTTGGACTAATGACAGTTTGGAATAGGACTCCAGCCAACACTGAGGGTACCAGGCCTAGCTAGCATCTCAGCCTCAGGGAACAGTGTTACTAAGGATGCTGGTACTGGTGGGAATATTGTTGTGATAATCAGGAAATGAAGGGAAAAGAGGCAGAAATATATGAGGCTTGTCATAAATCCCCAAATGTGATATTTATAACCTTGTTGAGTATGACCAGTGAGTAATGTGTCTGATTCTGTGATCAGGATAGGAAACCGGGACTGAGCAGAGCTGAACCTGCTCTAAGGGAAACAGAATTACGCAGGGGTCGCACTACAGGCCTTCCAATCTCTTTTCTGTTATTCACACAGACACACGTTTTGAATGTGATTTTTTAAAACCAACTCTCAGTGGCAGTTGTATATAGTTAATGTTATTTTCCACCAAGGACTTAAAAATTCTGCTTTTGTATTACTTGCGTGCTGTTACTAATATGTAAAGATTCGAAACAAGACATTGCCATAAAGAAGTAGGAAGTAGTCTTGCACGAAGTGCTATCTAGGATGTCTCCAGTTTGATATAGCATGAAAACAAGGCCCTAAAGTAAAGCCAGAATGATGCCAATATTTTTAAAATTTATTGACTTTTGCGAGATAGGGAGAGAGAGACAGACAGATAGACAAGAACATTAATCTGCTCCTGTATGTCAGGGATTGAACCAGCAACTCTGTGCTTCAGGATGATGCTCTAACCCAGGGGTCCCCAAACTTTTTATATAGGGGGCCAGTTCACCGTCCCTCAGACCGTTGGAGGGCCGCCACATACAGTATTCCATACACTGACCACCAATGAAAGAGGTGCCCCTTCCAGAAGTGCAGCGGGGGCCGGATAAATGGCCTCAGGGGGCCGCACTTTGGGCCATGGGCCATAGTTTGGGGACCTCTGCTCTAACCAATCAAGCTATTCAGTCGGGGCATATGGCAATATTTTATAATGAGATAGGAGATGACCATGAAAATCTTTTAACTGTATAGTCTTAATTGTAATCTCATTGTATTTTAAAGACTTGTCAAACCTATACATTTGTTTTATAAAATCAAAAGTTTGTAATTTGTTGATCCCTCTATGTATTAAATAGTGGCTGGAGAGATGCTATATAACATATATTTTAAAGATTAAACACAATTTTTAAATTTGATCCTTCAAGGTAAAGATCATGCTTTAGCAGTAATGGAGAAATTAATTCCTTTAAAATATCTCTGGAGAGAGCTTTATAAAATCAAATGTTTATAACCATTTTAATTATTAAGTTATTGTGGCTGAGGGCATATGCGGGAGTCTGTCTCTCTGCCTCCCTGCCTCTCAGTTAATAATAAAAAAAAAAGTTATTGTGGCTGAAAATAATATATCACCCTGTGATGATATACTATAATGAAAAAATATAATTGACCTTTATCTCTATTCCTGTCACAAGAGCTTTTAAAACCCTTGCCATTGCCTGAGTTTTAGGGGTATGTTTTGATATAATATTTGATTTTCATTCCCAGTTCTCAGACCTGTGGAATCTCTGTAGTGATGAGAGCCTTTTTATATGCTACTGAGGTGACTCTAGGGCTCCTAGATAGCTTCAGAATAGGGGCAGGTTTTTAGGTCCACCCCACCTCCCCTTACCTCTTCTTCTTCTGGGAAGGAGAGAGGGGGCACCTGGAGATTAAGTAAATCAACAAGGGCCAGTGATTTGATCTGTCACATCTACTTCATGGTACCTCAATAAAAATTCTAAACAGTGGAGTTGGGAGAGCTTGCAGGTTGGTGAACACGTTGAGAGGCTGGAAGGATGGCCCACCCAGAAGCATGGGAGCTCTGTCCGTTCCCCCTTTCCCCTTTAATTTGCCCTGTGCAGCTCTTAAAGTGGGCTGTTACTGAGTTGTAGCCCTTCTAATAAACTGGCAATAATAAGCAAAGTGACTTTCTGAGTTCTGTAAGCTGTTCTAGCAAATTGCGGAACTCAGAAGGGGTTCATGGGAACCCCTGAGCTATAGCTGGTCCATCAGAAGTATGGGAGACCCAGGAATTGCAGTTGGCATCTGAAGTGGGGTCCGTTTTGTGGGAATGAACTCTTAATCTGTGGAGTGTGTGCTTAACTCCACTGGGTAGTTAATGTAAAAATTGAGTCAACTTGTAGAGCGCCCCATTGGTATCTGCTGAGCAGTAGAGAATTGTTAAGTGTGGAAATCCTTCATATTTGGTTTCAGATGCATGAATTATAGAAATAAAGTATAGATCCCTAAAATGTCTCGTTTTCACACTAAAACAATTTGAAATATAATTTTCTAATGTGTTATAGATGAAGAGTTTCAGTGACCCATTTGTTTAAAATATAAAATGTATGCTCTGGTTTCTCTTCAGATCGTATAAATCTTTCACCTTTTAAAATATAAAATGTGGCACTATCCAGTTAGTTTGCAAAATCATTGATGGACACAAGGAAAGATGGAAATTCCCGAGCCTGCCTATAATAAAACCTTCATACGTTTGATAAATGAAATCTATGACGAGCAGTCAGGAGTGCAGCTGCTCAGATCTCCGTGTTTGTGCGAGCTGTGTTTCAGCTGCAGGAGCCATGAAAACAAGTATAAAAATAAACTGCATTTGGGACCAGACCTTAAAATCACAAACAATAAAGTACAATATATCAACCCCATTCTTCTCTCCAAAATGCCTTTAATTTTTAATGAGAACAAAATGTTTTCTGTATTATTAACAAAATCTAGAGCTTTTCAATGTATTGTTTTCATCGTTAGCTCGTATTTTGTTTTTATTTTTCAATATTTTAGAAAAGAAAACTTCTATAGATAGTATGTTCAGAGCTGCCAGACTGGCACGGGCTTCACTGTTTTCCGTGTCACTCTTTATCATAGTCACAGGCTCCTGCCCCTGTCTCCCCTTCCAGACCCTGAGTGCTCCTTACGGGCAGGGACACATCTCTGAACTGTCTCCTTCCAGCAGCATGTCTGGAGTGCAGTGGGTGTTCGATACACACTTAGTAAACAAGTGAGTTAATGCATCCTTCCCATCCATCTTTGAGACATCCAGTAAGAGAGTCCTGTCTCTGAAATGGATAGGTGACGCGTCCTCCATTTCCATGAAGTGAAAGACCCTGGAGTGTGATATTTAAGGAAGCTGTACATTCTGGCTCACCCTAGATCCACTTCCCTGGATGCTATAGAGTCTGCACATACTCAGTGTTCCCAGCTTCTCTTGCACCTTCAGACTTCTGCATGTTTGTCTGCCCTCTGCCTGAAGCAACTTCTGTTCATCCTGACAGCTAATATCATTTTCAATCATTGAAACCTGTCTCTCTTTAGTCAAAATTAATTGCCTTCTCCTCTCTGTCCCCACTGAGCTTTGTTTTTATTTCTATTATAGCCCTTATCACCTTCTGACATGGATTATATTTAATTGTCTTATGTCTATCTCTCTGCCATGTGACATTGAGAGCAGTGTCTCTGAATTATTCATATTAAAACACTTCATGCTTAATGATCTGCTTTACCATTAGCAGAGCATATTTGTTTAATATACTCATGCGTTCATCCAATCTTAGGGCACACATTCATTGCACACCTAGAAGGTATGAGGCACTAGGCATATAAAATAGACCAGGGGTAGGCAACCTTTTTATATCTACCACCCATAGACTATATCCACTTGAGTAGAGATGATATGCCTTATAAAGGGGCAGTTAGTTGTATGAACAACTAAAATGTTTCTTAAGTCTTAAGTACTTTCTACGGAACAGTTATTTCAACTGGGAGGGTAGAAGTAAGCAAAGAGGAAAGCTTCAAAGAAAAGTACACATTTGAGCCGAGCCTTGAAGGAATGGGCCTTAACTGTGTGTTAGGCAAAGGTGGAGGAAAGGAAGAGAAAACTGGGCAGAAGAAGCACATGAGAAATGCACGGTGCTTTAAGGAGCTTCCAGTGACTCTGCAGCCGGACCACATAACTGAAGCGGCAGCTAGAATGCATCCTTTCAGCAGGCATTGCTGAACATCTGTTACATGCTGGTCAGTTTCCTAAGCGTGGGTGATTACCTCAGGAACAAGAGTTAAAACCCAAGCCTTCATGTCTAGTCTAGGTGGGAGGAGAGAGAGAGGGAGAGAGAGAGAGAATGAGAATTAAATGGGTAGTCAGTATTACTTGCTGTGGAAAAAGACAAGCGGGAAAGGGCAGGTGTCGGTTTAAGACTTCTAATAGGTTGGCCAGGACAGCCTCCCTGAGGAGGTTGATGCTGAGTAGCACTGATAGGTAGTAGCCTATTTCCAGTCTTTTGCCTCTATAATCATGCCTTTTTTTTTTCAAGTTTCATTTGTGTATTAAGCAATTTTTTCTTTTTGTTTTGGTTTGGAGATTCTCTGAATAATCTTGAATAAATAGCAATAATACCTAAATTCAAATGACAGAATAGGGCAAATGAACCACACTCTCATTTTCATCCTGAAAGAGTAGAAGAGATTGCTCAAGAGATCAGAGAACTTTTCGTCTAAAGATGACATAGCTATTTTATATCTTTAAAAGTTGCAGTTGTTGAAACGCCCCCTGACCCCCTGCACGAGGCTGGAAACACTGTCCAGACCGTCTCAGCATCATTCTGGTGTCTCTGCCCAGTAAGCATCCCGATGTCGTTCATGAAGCAGTGAAAAGAGCAATTACCATATGAAGCCACTCATTTATTTAATTTTGAGTTTGTCAACATAAAAAACTTCCGAACTTGCAAGATTATTTTATGAGTGTATTTGAACCAGACTATCAACAATTGCCAGGAAGCAAAGTCTCAACAGATTGAGAAAGTGCTCCGGAAAATGGTGGTTCCACCACTTACTTTATACATTAAAGTCAAAGGGGGAAGATGTAAGGGGGTTCCCTGAAATTGACTGGTGATAGATTAAGGAGAGGGAGAAAGCAAAGCGGGGGAAATCTCTGGGATTGGATAAAAAGTAAAAATGTACATGTTGAAACTTCTTTTACACGGGAAGGAAGGAACAAGACAGTTAACAGTTAATGATTCACAATATAACAATAACAATGAGGGGTTTGTTGGTTCCTGCTCTGGTGGGATGTCTGGCCTGATGGAAACAGGAAAAGAAGATGACCCTCACATTTCAAAGCCATGTTATGTTATCAAGTATGTTATCGGAGATGCAAAAAGACAACAGATAGGCTTGAGTGAAGTAAGCATTGACCTTTGTTTAGAGAAAAATACCTCCTCTAGGACATTGACTGCCCACCCTGAACTGCTTTTAGTTATAAAGTTTTAATTTCAGACCATCCTGTGTGGTTACTCTAGGTCCCTGAGTTTGCAAGGCCACCATGCAGGCCTCCCCTGGGCTTGTCAGGTTCAGTTTGTCCACAGCTTCAAGAAATGTGTTAGATACCAGAAGAGAAAGGCAGCCAAATGCTGAACTGGCTTTGCAGCATCAGCTGTCTTCAGCTTAACCCAGTTTCCAGGTGTTGGCTCAGGACAGCAGCGCCTTGTTGCTGTTTTTCTAGTGGTGACTTAAACATTTCTGTATGGAAACACCTGGGTATATTATGGAATGTGTTCAAAATCTCCACAAAATTTTAAGATGAAACAAAGATGACAAAGAAACGTGTGTAGAGGGCCACTTATCTTCCCTGCCTCTATTCCTCAGTGGCCCGCCATTTTTTGGCTCCACTGTTTCTTTACCTTATTCTGTCCGGATCCAATGAGAACCTATATGTGCATGGCCATGACAGTGGCGGTCTCTGGCCTTACACATTTGTTCCTTCTCCACTGCCATTTTTATGGGCAAATGACTTTGTCAAACTTGTAGTTTTTGAGTTTGCTCACTTTTATTGTTATGAGATGGGGGCTGGGCAGCACCAGGTATGTGTGGTCTGTGAGATTGCGGATTGCCTTTCTGTTTGAGAGGGGCCATTATTTTGCTGGTGTTTGCTGGAGGAGAAGTTTTCACACCAGAAAGTTTTGAAAAGAGAGGCAGAAGGAAGCCATGTTTTGCAGAGGAGCAGAAAGGGTGCAGATGCAGAGAGCTGAGGGGTCTTTGTGGGCCCAGGTAGTTTAGCAGAGAGGGAAGCCATGTTTGCAGGATGGGAGCAGGAGAATGCAGAGTGCTAAAGAAAAAGCCATGTTGGCAGGGAGAGAGAAGGTGTGCAGATGGGGGACCAGAGCAGAGGGGCTGTGGGAGCCCTACTGAGACTGGTGGGGCCTTTGATTCTAAGAGGAACCGGAGAGGATTCTCCTGGTTGTGGAACAGGAGAATGTGTCAGTGGCTTTGGGGGCCTTCAGTGAAAGGGAAGTGTTTTCCCTGTGTGTTTGCTCACTGGCCAGTGCGAGACTAATAAAGGAAAGGCCCACCATTCTTTGGTTCCACTGATTTGCCATCTGCCTAAATCCAATGGGAACGTGCATGTGCATGGCCATGACAGCGGCAGCCCCTGGCCCTACACATTTGTTCCTTCTCCTCTGCCATTAAAGTGACACTAGAAAAGAGCCTGGAGTTAAAAGGAACTCTCTCTGCTGCTGAGGGCAGTATGTATTATTTTTCTCATGGTGCAGTAGTGTTTGCCTTTAAGAAAAACCTATCATAAAAACTTAAAATAAGGCCTAACCTATGTTGGCACAATGGATGAAGTGTCAACCTGGAATACTGAGGTTCCGGGACAAAACCTCGAGCTCGCCCGGTCAAGGTACATAAGGGAAGCAACTGTGAGTTGTTGCTTCCTGCTTATCCCCTGCCTCTCTCTCTCTTCTCTCTAAAACCAATAAGTAGAATCTTTAAAAAAAGTAAAGAAAACTTAAAATAGGTAAATTACAGAAAGCTTAAATGTAGATTTTCTCTAAGTTAAGAATTCTCCAAATATGTTTAATTTACATACTATTTTCTATTTGACTCAAGTGGCTAAAGTGTGATAAATTTAAAATGGTGTATTGGGAATTTTTTTCCAATGAATAACCAGAGATGAGGATAAAATAATTCATGGATTATAATATGCCAAATAATATTATGATATATACAAAATACAACTTATATGGTAAGTCTTAGGCAGTAAGTATTACATGAAAAATGTATTGGGGGTTATTAACCAAAAGAGACATACCTAACCAGCTTCATGGAGATGCCTCTTCTGGTGGACTTGAATGGCAACAGGCTAGGAAAAATACTTATTTTAACTTTATTTCTTTGAATTGTCTGTGCTAAAATACCTTTATATTTAACCTTATATGAGGTCTATATAGTTCATACTGTAGCAAAGGTGGTACATTATTAGTATGGTACAACTAGTAAGTCCACTTAAATGTAACGTGAATCTAAGCCAGCCATTTTCAACCTTTTTCATTTCATGACACAGGAAAATTAACTCCTAAAATTCTGCCATATGCCAAGAATATATTTTTTTGCTAATATGACAAAAAATAGGTATAATTTTGATTCACAAAATAGGCTATTGTTGTGTTGGCTTTTGTCATTTTTTTTACTTGGCAATCTAAGTGAAAAAAGGTCAGTACTCTTGACTAAATAGTCAGCAATTGCATATTTTAAAAATCCTTGCTGCACGCCAGTTGAAAATAGCTAATCTAAGTAAGTAGCTCATCAAGTGAAGGACTTTTACCCATTTTATTTTTTTAATAATTATTTTTAATTTTTGTTTATCAATTTTAGTGAGAGAGGAAGGGAGAGAGGGGAGAGACAGAGAGTAAGGAACATTAAGCTGTTTCTGTATGTGCCCTGACTGGGGATCAAACCATCAACCTCTGTGCTTTCGGATAATGCTCTGAGAATCCAGCCGGGGTGACTTTTACCTATTTTGTTTACAGATATTTCTGTTTTAAAGCAGTACCAGTTAGATGTTAAGTAAATATTTGTTGAATGAATAATTCTGAAATGTCCTGAAATTATAAAAATGGTCATTTATTAAATTTTAACTCTTTGTAACACTTTTAGGTTATTACACAGCTGGTGAATCTTTTGAAAATGTATCTAAATTGCTAGCCACTGCCTGACCAGGTGGTGGCTCAGTGGATAGAGTGTCAGACTGGGATGCAGAGGACCCAGGTTCAAATCTCCAAGGTGGCCAACTTGAGCAAGGGGTCACTTGCTCTGTTGGAGCCCCCTAGTCAAGGCACATATGAGAAAGCAATCAATGAACAACTAAGGTGTGTGTTCCTCTCTGTCCCTGCCCCTGTCTCCCTCACTAAAAAAAAAAAAAAAAAAAAAAGTAAATTGCTAATAACTACTGTATTTTCTAATACAGATTTATCTAGTGGACACAGTGTTCACCAGCCTCAATCTTATTTCATCTGTGTGTGCATCTCTGCATGCTTGTTCAGGATTGTATTTTAATCTGTACTTCATTCTCCTAGTCTTTTTTTTTTAAAAAAACTGATTAGAAAGTATATATTTTTAATGGTGGGGAAAAGAAAAACAATATGCACACTGATGTGTGTGTGTGTTTCTTGATCTGAAAAAGAGTAAGTGAAGTTTCTACAAAGATATTAGGTCATTTTGTAATTTGAGTCCCTAAAATTGGCCAGGACTAAAAGCTACTTTTCATAATAAAGATAATAGATCCAATTTTTTTTAATATACCATTTTAGGAGATTTGTTTTTTTGGGTTTTTTTTAAGTATAGACAACTTATAACACTTTTACATTTGTTAAAAGACTTGGTTGTCACAGGGCTTTGACTAGAGGAGGAGTTTTAAAGTAGTGTCACTGTAGTGGGAAGGGTAAGCGGATTTTGAAATGTTGAGCTTCCATCAGATGATTGTTTTGTGCTTTTTTACCTGCTCTTTCCAGCAAGAGCCCACCTCTGAAGAGCAAATGGCTGCATCTCAAGAATTAGCTCCCTAATGTCTTCCTTCCTTTTATAATTTGTTAGGGTTTTCTGCATCTGGACAGATGAGTAATGAGTGGGTGACTACTACAAAAACTATTTGTCCTTTACAACAACTATGTATTTTAAGAGGTGGAGTCTTTTCCGTCACTTTGGTAGAATTTATATTTTACTTCTTACTAATAATACTTTTCCCTCAAAGCACAAATTATAATATTATTTTTCTCCACTTTCATCTTCCTTGCCTTTTACTCTACTATGTTCTCTCATATGTTCTATTTTAATGCCCTATGTAGAGATGAGTAATCTTGGGCTTCAAGAGGGAAAGTCAGGGGTCCCCAAACTACTGCTTGCAGGCCGCATGTGGCCTCCTGAGGCCATTTTTCTGGCCCCCGCCGCACTTCTGGAAGGGGCACCTCTTTCATTGGTGGTCAGTGATAGGAGCACAGGATGCATCCACACCCATAGTTCCCATTGAAATACTGGTCAGTTTGTTGATTTAAATTTACTTGTTCTTTATTTTAAATATTGTATTTGTTCCCGTTTTGTTTTTTTACTTTAAAATAAGATATATGCAGTGTGCATAGGGATTTGTTATAGTTTTTTTTATAGTTCGGCCCTCCAACGGTATGAGGGACAGTGAACTGGCCCCCTGTGTAAAAAGTTTGTGCACCCCTGGGTTAAGTGATTGACCAAACTAGGAGGATTCAGATTTAGGCCACTGCTGGTTTTTAATGATCACTGCAGTAATTATAGTTTCTTTGTATCTTCCTTTTTAATTTTTGTATTAGATGGCAACACTGCCTATAATAATGACTCTTTCTGTTTAAGGGCCTGAGAAAATTTCTTCCCCAACATGGTTAACTAAATTTGCCTTTTATAGACAGGGCTAGAAGGTGACGTGCTGCTTGCTAGTCACTAGAGAGCCCAGAATGTTTGTAAACATCAATCAATTCTAAATTTGTCAAATGTCTCTATATGCCCTATCAATCTTTCCTTTCTCATGTTTGGCTTATATTACCTAGTGGACTCTTGCTGTAGCCATATTATTTTCGTTGCGACACCTTAGGTGTTCATTGATTGCTTTCTCGTATGTGCCTTGACCACAGACCTTCAGCAGACCGAGTAACCCCTTGCTGGAGCCAGCGACCTTGGGTGCAAGCTGGTGAGCTTTTTTGCTCAAGCCAGATTGAGCCCGCGCTCAAGCTGGCGACCTCGGGGTCTCGAACCTGGTTTTTCAGAATCCCAGTCCGATTATCTATCCACTGCACCACTGCCTTGTCAGGCTGTAGCCATATTATTTTAATGAACTATAGCAGATTAAGAAGATTCTTGTCAGCTGTCTGAAACTGTGTTTATTTCTTTCTTCATTCTTATGTTTAACTATTAATTGTTTTTCTAAAAGAAAGCTAACCATAAACCAATTAAAATACAGCTCACTAAGATATTATCATCAAAATAAACATCACTGTTATGAGATCTTTTACTCCTCAATAAATGATAGGATATTAGCTTAATGTACCTTTCCAAACAATGTGTCAGGACAGACTGTGCTTGCTCACTAGGAGCCAATTTTCTGTCCTTATTTTGACCCCAGAAAAACCCAAACAAGCAAAAAACCCTGGTCCTTATACAATCTTACTTTTACTGCTTCTGGAATCACTTTAAATTACTATTGAAACATTAACTATTCTAATTTTAAAAAACTTTAGAGTTACAGATTTAAAGAAGACGACTACAGCTGAGCACATTTCTTTGATTTGCTCCTTATTAAGCAAACTTGAATTGAAAGACAGCTTTAGTTTGAAAGACAAGTGAGAATAATTGGTGCTAACATCAATGTCAGTCATTAGTGGAACACTGTAATTAGTTCATCAAGCGTACTGGTAACATTATGCACTGGGAAGCGGTGGCTTTATTAAACCTTACACTGAGGAAATGTGACTAGATGTGTTTTAATTTTTCTTCTCCCAGTAGTGTTGTAATTGTTGTCTCTATTTAAACTTTTATAAGCTTATATTTAAAAGCTGTTCCTGAGAGGAAAGAATCAAAATAGAGTTGAAATTGTAGCAACCAAAATGTTCTCTTAAGATTATTGCTTATTTGTGTGCAGAATTAATTGTTTTTCGATCCACCGTGCTCATACAGAGCAATAATTTTAATCAAATACTCTGAAAAAGAATCAATTCATATGCTACCTGTAACAACAGTGATTGCCTCATCACTTACCAAGTTGAACTTTATAATATTATAGGATATCTGAAAAAACAATCTTTTGTCTTGTATTAAGTACTATGCAGAAGACAGGGGATTGATTGTTGTTTACTCTTACATAATCAAGGAAACTTACTGAAATATAAGCCAGCCTACTTTTTTTCATTAATTTTTATTTTATGTATTTTACTAGCCTTTGCTTTTCTTTTCATGTGTAAGAAAAAGGGACCAATAACAAGAACAGAACAAAATCCACTTCTATCTTATAAATCCCCATACATATCTATCCTTATATGTAGTCCCTTTTAGAAGTTATCTGATTTGTGCTTGTTCACTTGTTCACTTGAACTTACGGTTTGATTTCTGATGCAGAATTCTTTTCAGAAATCTAATTTGACAAACTGTATGCTATTAGGATTCAACTGTTACAGAGCAGTTTTATTTGTCTTTTTAAAGTTGGAATTCAGCTTGAAATTCCTATTCTTAATCTACTATGAAGCACTGTAATTTTTATTTATTTATTTATTTTTGTGGGAGAGACAGAGAGAGGGACAGATAAGGACAGACAGACAGGAAGGGAGAGAGATGAGAAACGTCAATTCTTCGTTGCGGTTCCTTAGTTGTTCATTGATTGATTTCTCATATGTGCCTTGACCTGGGGGCTACAGCAGACAGAGTGAGTCCTTGCTTGAGCCAGTGACCTTGGGCTCAAGCTGGTGAGCCTTGCTCAAACCAGATGAGCTCGTGCTCAAGCAGGCGACATCAGGGTCTTGAACCTGGGTCCCCCACATCCCAGTCCAACGCTCTATCCACTGCACCACCGCCTGGTCAGGCACACTATAATTATTAAGATTACTGAATTTCCTTTCCACCGACAATGATACAAGGGTTCCTTTTTCCATTTTGGTGCTAGAAGGTGTCATGTTGTTGCTGATTAAGTATGTGACAGCTGAAGTGAGAAATTCAATATATGGCTATAAAAATCCATGTGAAAACATCTTCTCATCCTCACCCACCCGCTTCTTTATTGCTAGACTATAAACAGTAAATTTAGGTAAGATTAATTAAATCCTGTTCTTGATTTTTAAAACTCTAAAAAATAATTTTTAGCAGAAGATAACATAAAGTATGTGCAACAGTAATCTTATAAGACCCAAGAAAACAGAAAATGAAAATATGACTATATATTGTTATGTTGCATAAGAAACATTTTATTCATACTAAAAGATAAGCTCCAATAAATTGTCACACTATATTTTCACTTTCCTTAGCTTCCCCCACGGCTTTATTTTAGACACATTTTAATTTGAATTTTAGTGAAGGTTAAAGAATAATAATAGATCTTTGTGAAGTGTAGTGCTAGAGCCATAGAAAGCAGTAGATCATGGGACCAGCAGCAAGTCTCGGAGCCCGGATCATGGGCTTGGGAGTGTGGAATAGGTGCAGGGATGGCAGTATGTCAGCCTGCCAGGGAATTAACTAAAGGAATCAGTCACCATTTGGTCAAATTAGAGGGAGAGGCCTTTGAAGCTAAGTGCAGATAGGGCAAGTAGTCTAGAAGAGTCAAATGCAAATAGTTGCATTGCCAGCATACCAGCTTACACCCCATTAAACGAAGACTCTGATGCAGAAGTTACCTGCTATAATAATAAGTGAAATTCAGCTCAACAGGAGCCCATGATATACATAAAAGCATCTGCCCTCAGTTTTAACTAGTGTACCCTAAATGTACTTCTCAACATGACTGTACTTCCAATACACACTTAAAATGAATAAGAAAGATTCCTTACCTGTAAAAGGATCAGCCTTAATCAAACTACATTTACAAAAAGGGGTTCTGTCATTCCAGATTCTCTGTTTAAAAAAGTGTTTTGTGATCCAGGCAATTTGGAAGTTCATATACTGTAAGTGCACTATAAACTACAGCTGATTTGTCAAGTTTTAGCATTTTATTTCATTTATACATTCATTTATTCTATAAATATTTATTAAATTCATCCAGTAAGTAAGATATCAATTAGATGTTGGGGACTGGATGAGGGACAGGGTTGGTCAAGCTAGATATGGTTTCCACCAGGGGTCCCCAAACTACAGCCCGCAGGCTGCATGCGGCCCCCTGAGGCCATTTAGCCGGCCAGCGCTGCACTTCTGGAAGGGGTACCTCTTTCATTGGTGGTCAGTGAGAGGAGCACAGGATGCATCCGCACCCATAGTTCCCATTGAAATACTGGTCAGTTTGTTGATTTAAATTTACTTGTTCTTTATTTTAAATATTGTATTTGTTCCTGTTTTGTTTTGTTTTGTTTTTTTACTTTAAAATAAGATATGTGCAGTGTGCATAGGGATTTGTTCATAGTTTTTTTATAGTCCTGTCCTCCAATGGTCTGAGGGACAGTGAACTGGCCCCCTGTGTAAAAAGTTTGGGGACCCCTCGTCTACACTCTTAAATCTTACATTCTGTGTAGAAAAATAGATTAATAAGCAGTATAGTGTGTTAAAGGCTAAAATAGGGGGAGGTTGAGGGCTCATGGGAAACAGGCAGCAAGGCTTCCTAATCTGGTCTCTAAAGGGTGTAAGAGGGGATTTCTTATAAATACTGTCTATGCTACAAACTTGAAGATCAAATAGAAGTTAGGCACATAACTTTCAGTAATAAGAGCAGCAATAGCGATAAGAAATAGTTAAAGCTGACATATAAGTAAGTGCACACTCTGCCTGCCATATGCTGGGCTAGACACTTTCCAAGTGTTCTATCAGTGAGCCCCCTGGGTGGGTCTCATTACTTACCCAAGGTCATGTAACTAATAATTGGCAAGGACTAGAATTTAAATCTTGATTGGTCTGACTTCAAAATCCTCTTTTCACTACCTCACTATTGCCTCTTAAAGCAACGGAGTGGCTTTGATTAAATATGTTTTGCTAAAGAAAAAAAAAGAACTGATTTGTCTTATATCTTCAGTTTGCTTTATTTGTGATTTTCATGTGGTATTTATTTTTTCTGATAGATACACAATTTATAATTTTAATAAAGTATAGTAGAATTTGAAATTTGGGTAGAAGTTTTAGAAGTATGCTTCTGAAGTTCTCATTCCAAGTAGCGTTGTGTGTTTTTATTCATGATCAAATGTCAGTTTATTTTCTGACTAACTTATACATAGTAGGTTCTCGAAACAACACAATTGTAACTTTACATTTTACTTTGAGTAAGTGGTAGGGTAGTATGAAAAATTCACTTTGAACTGTTATAAAGAAAGGAGCTACTCACATTTTAGAGTAATTTAATTCTCCATATGATGTGATAAAGATGGCCATTAATTTTTTTTTAAGATAGAGCATATGTAAAAGCAAAGATATCAATTTTTTTCTTTTTTTATTAAATTTAGTTTTGAGGTGACATTTGTTAATAAAATGATACAGGTTTCAGGTGTACAATTTTAAAATACATCATCTGTTTGTTATATTACCACTCCAACTTGGGTCTCCTTTGATTACCATTCACCCCCTATGCCCTCTTCTACCTCCCCCACCTCCCTTTTCCTCTGGTAATCACCATACTGTTATCTGTGTCTATGACTTTGGGTTTTGTTTTTATTTTGTTTTGTTTTTTGCTTAATCCCTTCATCTTTTTCACCCAGCCCCACAATCCCCCTCCCCTCTGACAGCTATCAGTCTGTTCTCTAAGATATAAAATTGATCCCTTTAAAAATGTCTGGACCTACCTATCACCTGCATCTTATGAACATACATTTTTGACAAGAATATTCAATTCATGAGTGGAGTGAACATATTTCATCATATAAAGAATGCATAGTATCAAAGTAGCTTACTGTTATATACCTCCGAGTATCATTATCTAAACGGGGTATCAGATAAATAGTAGCATGTAGATTTAAGAAAATAAAATGGATTGCTCTAATTACAGCAGAAATATTTAAAATTCTGTGGTTCCTGGAGTGAGATGAGATAGTCTCTCTTTTGCCTGGTGATGGCAGATTGGGCCAGAGTCAGACATGTGATTCATAGTCTTGCTTTAATTGGCATGTCAACATGACAGTCATCATCAAACTCCCAATCAAAATTATTTTAAAATATGAATAATGTATATATCATACAAATATGTATATTTTAATTTTTCTTCTTTAGCCTTGCGAGGTGATTTTGAGGAGTGAAATGGACACAAGGGAAAGGGAAGTGATCAGTCTTTTTATCTGGAAAGAAAAATAGAAGTAAAGAACTTGGATACTCTGTAAACCCAGATTATTTCAAACCCTTGTAATTTAATTTACATCTATGAAATATTTTTTGCTGAATGGAATTTCATCTATTTTTATTCATTTTGGGAAAAAGGAAAAACAGGATGATGAGATACAAGAGGAAAATAATAAGTACCCTGTGTTATATTTTTATTCCTGATCAAATGTCAGTTTATTTCCTGACTAACCATAAAATGTTTTGGTTTAACTTTAGGGACACCACCGTGCAAACCCTGACTCTTCAGCCTTCTGTTAAAGATGGACTTATTGTGTATGAAGACTCACCTTTGGTTAGTAATCAGATATATGAATATTTTCAAATGTATATTTTTAAATGATCATTGTATTTCAACCTTTGGCAGGGATGGATTGTAGACTCCTCCATAGATCCCAATATATTTCAATCTTAACTGAAAATTCTCATTTATATGTCACTTGGGGAGTGCATATTCAATTGTAAATTATAGGGGAAAATAACATAGTTTCTTAGTCTTTTTTCTTTCCAGAGTGAGATATTTGGGGGATGATTAAAATCCTCTAATGATGTCTTTTTCATTTCAGAATTTAAAAAAGAAAATAGTTTTGTTTTTTTCAAAAGTATGGAATTTGAAATTGGATAATACTTCTGGAATATATTTTTTAATGCGTTTAATAAATAAAATATTAACCCAATATTTTGGGCAGCTGGAAAAGATCTATTCTTCAGCTTCTCACATGAGGCCCCAAGAAAATCCTGGCCTGCCTAACATGCCCTTCTTTGTAGATAACTCCTCTGCAGCAAGGGCATGAATAAGCCATCATGACAACCTCTGTGGTACACACACCGGGATTGGAGTCTTTAGGAACACCTGTCTGAATTTCCCAGTTTGGGCCTGACTTTCCCTGAAAAGAGAAGTGAAGTCTAGGGTTGAGGATAGAAGCTATATGTGTTCTCTTCTTTTTTAATTTTTCACCTTGAAATGAGAAAGTCTTTGTTTTTTTGTCTGTTTGATTAGAAAATGGACTAAAATATTTGTGGTAGAGGGATTCACTTATTCTCAATATGTATTTCCTTAAGAATATTTGCCAAAACTATGTAATGAGAGAAGTTTATGATTTGGTCCATTTTATATTATGAAATCTTTCTTACTATTTAAAAATATAATCTTTGAGTTTATATTTAAACTCACTATTTCTATTCATTCTCTAAAAATGTTTTTATAGAGTTTTCTTAGATTTTACCTTTCTTTTTATAATGTTACCATTCACTCAGTCACCTAACATCTAGGACTTTTTCTTCTTTTTCCTTTCCCCTCTTCCCATATAATCAGTTGCCAGGACTATAGATTATACCTCTGAAAAACTCTCCAAATCAATCTAATGCTTTTTATTTCCATTTTTTCCTGTGCTTTCTCTTCTAAAATCAGGTCCCCAACCTTTTTTTTTTTTTACTAAATTATTATGGTAGTCCCCTTTTAGTTGATTCTGCATTGTGCCGTCAGATTAAATGTCCTGAATTATAGCTCCAAGCTCCATTCCCATCATGTCTGAACTCATTTAACTTTTATTACATCCCTTTGTTTAATGAAGGAAAGTACTCATCTTTTGGAAGTAGAGACCTGATCTATCCTTTCAGACTCTATTCTGTCTTTTCTTACATTTACTCTCTGCCTCTGCCAAGAGAGACTATTCATATTCATTCTTCCCTCAGTATGCCTCAGGATTTCTTGAGTTTGACCATTGACACTCATCGTCCTGAATACCTACGTCTTCACAATCCATTCTCATCTGTGTAAAAACCATATCCTCTTTTAGAGCCATAACAACTGCAGTTTTCTAAAATCCACTGTTTATTATAATGTCTCTCTCAACCCCATGGCACTTTAATTTCTCAGTTTGTCGTATTATTTTACACCTCCCTTATTTTGGTAATATGCTGTAGACCTCACCAAAAATAGTAATCATACTGCTAATAATTACTGTAGATCTAGCAGTTTAGCATCTATGAGTAGCTTTCTCTAGAGATCTATAAATTTTGTTTTCCAGCTCTGCTATACGTGTTCTTTGTGACAGTGTATGCATCACTTAGACATAACTAGCTATTATAAATCAAAAGCACTGAATAATGAAGGTGAAAAGGTTTTCTTTAATTTTTGTTGTGGTAAATGTTCTATTTTCAAAGGTTAAAGCAGTCAAGTTGGGTCACGTTCTGGTAGTAGATGAAGCTGACAAGGCTCCAACAAATGTCACCTGTATTTTAAAAACTCTAGTAGAAAATGGAGAAATGATTCTAGCAGATGGAAGACGCATCGTTGCAAGTGAGTATAAAAAAGTAACTCTTCCTTCACTATATGCAATTTCTACATCCCTAGTAATTCAGTCACACCCTTAGCTGGCTACTAATCTCCAAGCAACAAGTGTAAGTTCAAGTTGTCCTTACTGACAGTCATTTACAAAAATATCCAGGCGGTGGCGCAGTGGATAGAACGTGTGACTGGGATATGGAGGACCCAGGTTCAAGACCCCAAGATCACCAGCTTGAGCACGGGCTTATCTGGTTTGAGCAAGGTTCATCAGCTTGAGCCCAAGGTCACTGGCTTGAGCAATAGATCATTCGGTCTGCTGTAGCCCCCCGGTCAAGGCACATATGAGAAAGCAATCAGTGAACAACTAAGGAACCGCAATGAAGAATTGATGTTTCTCATCTCCCTCCCTTTCTGTCTGTCTGTCCCTATCTGTCCCTCTCTCTCTCTCTGTCTCTGCCACAGGAAAAAAAAAAATCACTATGTCAGAGTGTAGTTAAGTTTCATATTTTTGTAGCCAGAATATCTTTTGAAAATTTCTTTTTTTAAAATTTTTTAATTTATTTTTTATGTAGAAAATTATTTTTTTAAGTGAGAGAAGGGGAGATGGTGAGACAGACTCCTATATGCATCCTAACTGAGATCTACCTGGCAACCCCCATCTGGGCCTAATGCTCAAATCAGCCAAGCTATCCTCAGTGCCTGGATCCAATGCTTGGACCAATCAAGCCACTGGCTGTGGGGAAAAAAGAGGGAGAGAAGGCAGAAAGGGAGAGAGAAAGAAGCAGAGGGTCGCTTCTCATGTGTGCCCTGACCAGGGATTGTACCCGGGATTTCCACACACTGGGCTGATGGTGTGACATTGATCAATCAGAGTACATAGGTTTCACGTAAACATTTTCATAGCATTTGAACTGTTGTGTTGTGTGTCTCTCACCCAAAGTCAAAACATTTCCCGTCATCATATATTTGTCTCTTGAAAATTTTCATAGTAGTTTTAGGACAGATCAGCTTCAGATTTTTTTACTCTGAAAATACCAACATATAATCCTTATTATATCCATCTCTCAATTATGGTGCAATATATTTTTTATTGTTTTTTTTAAAGTTCTAGCATGTTTCTATTACAGAATCAAAGTTAATGTTATTATCTCAGTGTAATTAGAAAAATTGCTAGGAATTTCATTATATATATATATATATTTACCACATATGTCTGTAAGTAGATTGTGTATACAGATATATTACACACACACACACATATATACACACCTGCCTCAGAAGGAAGTTATCTTCTGGTTTGGATTACCTTTCTTTATTCTTTATTTTTCTTGTTGTTAAAGAAAATGTAGGTAGATGAAAATCTAATCAGTCTATTTAACCTACAAAGAAAAGTTAAGTTTGTCTAATGCAATATGAGGAATTTTCTAATTTCTAATTTAAAAGTTTTATGTCATGAAAAGACTTAAAAATCTAAAGCTGTTGAAAATATATAGTCAATAGCAGAGTAACCAAACAAGTTGAGGCTGATGACTAAAATCCTCAGTATTCAAAGAGAACATGTAAAAAAAAGACCTCATTAAAAATGTACCAGTGTGTCACCATAGAGATATTTATCATGGACATTATCATTACAAGGTTGCTTGCTGTTTCTGAGCCCAGGAAACTCAGCACTAATAAAAGTATTTTAACATTTCAGTTTCACAATGAATGTATGGGGGAAATGGGATTTTGAGTTAGATAGCCTGAATACTGTCTCTTAGAAAGATCATTCAGACTCTCAGGAGTAAAAGTCTGCCTGCCCTTTTAGAGTCATTATGAAGACAGTGAAATGGAAAGCAAGAAAGAACTGCTGAGACAAAAATTGTAGTTAGAGAGTGATATTATCTCCTGGTAATCCTTTACACTTTCTGATACGTTTTTGAAACATAGTCTGGAAATAAAGGATTCATCATAATTTTTAAATTCTGAGTTGATTGTAAACGATCTTTACCTTTAAAACACCAGAGCCTCTAAAGCTCTTTAGGACATGGTTTCTTAATGCATCACATCTAGAGCTATGTTTTTCACTTTCTTTGCTTTTTAAAGTCTTCATTTATCATTTTTATTTTAATAAACTAATCAATTAAATATTGTCATAACAACATACCTTAGTATGCAATCTTCAGTTGCATAATGATAGGTTTCTATGCACAGTTTTGCAGCTGCTGATTTGATAAAAACTAAAGGATATTAAAGGATTGTCCTGGAGTATCCTTTGGATATTTCCTTATTATGGAGTCTTACTTTTTTAAAAGAATAACAGCATCTTAAGCCGGGATTAAGTACTATAAGAAAACATTTGGACAAATTTGCTTTTTCAGGTGTACATTGAATTTACATAACAATGAAAGGTCCTGTAAAATCAGTATATACTTTATTAGTATTCTGTTCTTAAGCAAACTTAGAGGTTTTTAAACAGTTGAACAGTATGACTACTTGTTTTATTATTTTAAAGACTAGAACTTGATATACTTAAGAATTATTAAATATCAATAAAGAATAAATAAAAATTTTGTTTTTCAGATTCTGCTAATGTTCATGGAAGAGAAAATGTTATAGTGATTCATCCTGATTTTCGGATGATAGTTCTGGCCAACAGACCTGGATTCCCTTTCCTTGGAAATGATTTCTTCGGTACTTTAGGTAAAAGCAATAATGATAATAATAGCACACATAATAGCAGTAGAAATAATCATATTTTCTTAGCAACATGGCTGTCACTGAGTTCTACCATGTGCAGTATCATCACACCGACTACCTGGGAGAGTATTTATTATTCCTGTTTTAGAGAAGTAGAAGACCTGATAGTAAGAGGTTATTCTTCTAGGGTCACTTAGATCATGGGTGTTAAAGCTTGGCTCTGATTACAGAGTCTGCTTCCTTAAATAGTGGTTGAGGGCCTCTTAGAAATAAAACAAAATAAGGAATGGTTTGTAATATCTGGTTTTTGTCATAGCCCCCTGACTATGGAAAGGGTGGAAGCCAGCTCAGGAGACATATTCACATTCATTGGTGAGGCCCTTCGTTAAACTTAATCATCAGGAGCCTTTAAGAAGAACATCTCTTTCTATGGCAAGTGGGTAATTCTGGATACTGGTAATTCTCATGCTCAACATGAAACAGGCCCAGTGTCCTAGGAGGACTTTTGATTCAGCATTTCCACATCAAGGAATTCATTCAGGGGAATTACCCATGCAGTGATATAAGTATGAGGATAGGCAATATTGCATTTTTTATAGCAGCAAAAAATGGAAACAATACAAGTTGGATTGGTTAAAGAAATTTTAAAAAATGATGTCAGAGTAATGGCAACATGAGAGATATTCCTGATCTCTCCCCTTGAAGTTTCAATAAATTGAACAACTATAATGCAGTGAAGGAACCCCAGCTGGGCTCGCAGGTGTGCCTGAAAGATCCATGCACCTAATGGACTAAAGGTGGGACGAGGTGAAAAGGAGGGCAGAAGATAAAACACATTCGTGGTTCACTTTATTCTGCCGCCATCTTGGTTCCGCGTTCCGCGCACAGACTCCTTTCTATTCCCTTCAGAAATGCCCGGTGAAGCCACAGAAACTGTCCCTGCTACAGAGCAGGAGTTGCCACAGCCCCAGGCTGAGACAGGATCTGGAACAGAATCTGACAGTGATGAATCAGTACCAGAGCTCGAGGAACAAGATTCCACACAGGCAACCACACAACAAGCCCAGCTGGCAGCAGCAGCTGAAATTGATGAAGAACCAGTCAGTAAAGCGAAACAGAGCCCAGTGAAAAGAAGGCACGGAAGGCTATGTCCAAACTGGGTCTTCGACAGGTTACAGGGGTTACTAGGGTCACTATCCGGAAATCTAAGAATATCCTCTTTGTCATCACAAAACCAGATGTCTACAAGAGCCCAGCTTCAGATACCTACATAGTTTTTGGAGAAGCCAAGATTGAGGATTTATCTCAGCAAGCACAGCTAGCAGCTGCTGAGAAATTCAAAGTTCAAGGTGAAGCTGTACTTGAATGTTTCAAACATTCAAGAAAACACACAGACTCCAACAGTACAAGAGGAGAGTGAGGAGGAAGAGGTTGACGAAACAGGTGTGGAAGTTAAGGACATAGAATTGGTCATGTCACAAGCAAATGTGTCAAGAGCAAAGGCAGTTCGAGCCCTGAAGAACAACAGTAATGATATTGTAAATGCTATTGTGGAATTAACAATGTAACCATCTTAAAAGGAGCACCTCTTTTTTTGGTGTTTGGAAAGAGTTATTACAGCTTGGTTTGAAATTTGTACTGTTTCTATAATTAATAAAGTTATGGCTTATTGTGGGATGAAAAAAAAAATGCATTCGTGGTGGGCTTTGGAAAGGAGACAAACCAGGAGTGACTTGTTGTTTTTTTTTTTTCTCTGCTGGACCATGGGGAGGAGGGAAGCTTGGGTTCTCTGGATTTTGTCTGCAGGGTACAGAGAGGAAAACTAAGAATGACTGGGTTTCCTTCTGCTGGAAGAAGCAGTGAGACAGAGGGGCAGAGGAGAAAATAAACAAAAGTGGTCAGAATGCAGGGTTACAGCCATTGTTCCCATGGTCTGTATGCACCCTGCACTCAACAGAGAAAGAGAAAGCTCAAGTGTGGCCCCCAGCTTCCTAGATACTACCTCCCTCACCTTGTGGTACAGACAGTAGCCCAGACAAAACCCACAGCTAGCCCTCCAGAGCCACTCTCTCCCTGAAAACAGAGATGCTCCAACTCCAATCCCCAGTTCTGTTGAGATGTGGGAAGGAACACCTGGAAGCCTGAGATCACCACTATTAGAGCCATAAAGCCCTCGTGACATAACCCACCCACCAATGTGACTGGGCCCTACCTACATCATTGCGACAGTTCAGGAACTTCATAGAGCTAAAAGTTGTAACACAGTGACACCTGCTGGAAGAAACCTCAAAACTGAAATTTATTTTTTCTTTTTTCCTCCCTTTTATCCCTTTTTTCTTTTTTTTTCCTTCTCATTCCTTTTTTTCTTTTATTTCTGAATTTCATGCGGTTTTTTATATTTTAATTTTTATGGGTGTTTATTTTATTTTTTCTTTACTTTTGACCTTTTCTGTGGTTTTTTTCTTCTTGTCACTATTTTTTAAATTTTTATATTTTTTGTTGTATTTTCTTTTTAATTTTTCAATATTTTTTATTGTGTTTTTGTTAGGGTTATTAATAGTCCCACTCTCAAATGCCATCAAGAAAGAAGAAATAAATACCATGGCTACACAAGACAGATGTATTTCAGAAAGAAAATGAAAAATCTCTGTCATATGGAAGCCTTGGAATTAAATGATAGAGAATTCAAAATTGAAGCCCTGAAAATACTCAACAAGATGTGAGAAGAAGACACCAATAGGCAACCTAATGAGCTCAGAAAACAAATTAATGAACAAAATGAATACCTCATCAAGGAGATTGAAACTTTAAAAACAGATGAAGAACTCAGTATGTAAATTGAAGGCTGAAGTAGCAAGTTTAGCTAATAGAACAAGCCATATAGATGAAAGAATTATTGACATCAAAGACAGGCAACTAGAGATGCTACAGAGAAAAGAGGAGAGAGACTCACCAATTAAAAAAACAGAGAACTCTAAAAGAATTGTCGGATTTCATCAGAAAGAGTAATATAAGAATAATAGGTATATCAGAAGAAAAGAGAAAGAAGGAAATGGAGAACCTATTCAAACAAATAATTGATGAGAATTTCCCAAACCTATGGAAAGAGAGCCTCAAATCCAAGAAGCAAACAGAATGCTGAGTTACTGCAACCCAAACAGATGTACTCCAAGGCACATTCTAATAAAACTGTCAAAAATAAATGACAAAGAAAATCCTCAAGGCAGCTAGGGAAGAGAAGACCATAACATAGAAAGGAAAACCCATTAGGTTATCATCAGACTTCTAAGCAGAAACTCTATAAGCTAGTAGAGAGTGGACAAAACTTTCAAAGCACTGAAAGAGGAATTACCAGCCAAGAATACTATATCCATTAAAGTTATACTTCAGATATGAAGGAAAAATAAAAACTTTTACAAATATACAGAAGCTGAGGGAATTTATCACTAGAAAACCCCCACTGTAGGAAATATTCAAGGGGGTTATTCAACCAGGCACAAAGAACAAAACAAATGAAAACTACAAGTAAAATCTCCAACAAGGTCACAATAAAAACAAGGATAATATGTGACAACAATAACATAAAAGGGGAGAGGATAAATATCTGCAGTAGCAAAGGAGGGTGGAGTGCAGAAGCACTCATATGACAAAAGACTGTTGTATTTATGAACTTTTTTTCTTAACCTAATGGTAACCACCCACGGAAAAGCCACTACTGAAACACACAGCTTAAAAAAGAAGAAATGGGAAATAATTATGGAATACCACCAAACAAAAACAACTGACAAAAACAAAAAGGAGAAGAAACAAACAAGACACAGAGCCACCAGAAAATAAAACATAAAATGGCTCTAGGAAATCTTCAAGTGTAAATAATTACCCTAAATATAAATGGACTAAACTCACCAATGAAGAGGTACAGAGTAGCATATTGGCTCAAAAAGCAAAATCTAACCATATGCTGCTTTCAAGAGACACATCTAAGCTGCAAGGACAAAAGTAGATTCAAAGTGAAAGGTTGGAAAATGATTCACCAAACAAAGTGAGATGTAGCTATACTCATATCTGACAATGCTGACTTCAGGACAACAAAGGTAACCAGAGACAAAGATGGACATTTCATAATGATAAAGGGGACATTGTAACAAGAAGATATAACACTTCTTAATGTATATGCACCAAAACAGGGAGCACCAAAATACATAAAACATCTACTAACTATTCTAAAAATAGAAGCAAACAAAAACACAATCATACTTGGAGATTTCAACACACCATTGACAGCTTTAGATAGATCATCCAAACAGAAAATCAATAAAGAAATATCAACCTTAAATGACACTCTGGACCAAATGGACATAATAGACATATATAGGACATTTCATTCCAAAACATTAGATTATATATTTTTCTCCAGTGTACATGGAACCTTCTCACGTATAGACTATATGTTGGGCCACAAAACTAACATCAACAAATTCAGGAAGATTGAAATTATACCAACCTTATTTTCTGACCATAAGGCTTTGAAATTCGAGTTCAACTGTAAATAGGAAGTAAAGAAACCCACAAAAATGTGGAAATTAAACAACATAGTTCTAAAAAATTACTGGGTTAACAAAGAAGTAAAAGCAGAGACCAGAAGATATATACAGCTTGACCAGGCAGTGGCACAGTGGATAGATAGAGCGTTGGACTGGGACTCATAGGACCCAGATTTGAAACCCCAAGGTCACTGGCTTGAGTGTGGGCCCATCCGACTTGAACACAGGCTCACCAGCTTGAGCACAAGGTCACTGGCTTTATCGTGGTATCATAGACATGACCCCATGTTTCTGAGTTGAGCAAGGGGTCACTCGCTCTGTTAACTGAGGTAGCCCCTCAGTTAAGGCACATATGAAAAAGCAATCAATGAACAACGGAAGAGATTAAGGAACCACAACAAATAATTGATGCTTTTCACCTCTCTCCCTTCCTGTCTGTTCCTCTCTCTGTCTTTCTCAAAAAAACAGAAAAACAACAACAACAAAAAGATATATACAGACAAATGGAAATGACAACATAACATATCAAATTTCTGGGATGCAATAAAAGCAGTAATAAGAGGGAAGTTTATATGATTACAGGCTTGTATCGAGAAACAAGTGAGATCCCAAGTAAATAACCTAACACATCTTAAGAACTAGAAAAAGAAGAACAAAGGGAACCCAAAGTCAGCAGAAGAAAGGAAATAGTAAAAATTAGAACAGAACTAAATGAAACAGAGAACAAAAAAACTATAGAAAAAATTAGTATAACAAAGAGCTGGTTCTTTGAATAGATCAATAATATCAACAGACTACTGGCTATATTCACTAAGAAAAAAAAGAAGATGAACTCATAAACAAAAGCTGAAGTGAAAGGAGACATCATAGATATACAAAAGACCATAGTAGAATATTATGAAAGGTTATATGCCACCAAATTCAAGAACCTAGAGGAAATGGATAAATTCCTAGAACTGTACAATCTTCCTAGACTGAGCCATGAAGAAGTGGAAAAACTAAATAGACCTATAAGCGGGGAAGAAATAGAAACAACTATCAAAAACCTCCACAAAAACAAGTCCAGGACCAGTTGATTGAACTAGTGAATTCTACCAAATATTCAAAGATTTGGTACCTATCCTTCTCAAAGTTTTCTAAAAAATTGAGGAAGCAGTACTACTCAACATATTTTATGAGGCCAACATAACCCTGATACCAAAACCTGGCAAGGACAACACAAGCAAAGAAAACTACAGACCAATATCTCTGATGAATACAGATACAAAAATCCTAAACAAATACTAGCAAATCGAATACAACAACATGTTAAAAAATAATACACCACAATCAAATGGGACTCATTCCAGGAGCACAGAGATGGGTCAACATATGGAAATCAACATAATACACCATGTCAACAAAACAACAAAAATCATATAATCCTATCAATAGATGCAGAAAAGGCATTCGATAAGGTACAGCCTCCCTTTATGTTTAAAACACTCAATGAGATCAGAATAGAAGGAAAGTACCTTAACATAATAAAGACCATATATGACAAACCGTCCACTAATATCATACTAATTGTTGAAAAAATGAAGGCTTTTCCTCTAAAATCAGGAATGAAACAAGGCTGCCTACTCTCTCCATTCTTATTCAACATAGTTCTGGTAGTTTTAGCCAGAGAAATCAGGCAAGAGAAAGAAATAAAAAGCATTCATCTCAGGAAAGAAGTAAAGGTATCACTTTACACAAATAATATGATCCTGTATATAGAAAACACCAAAGACTCCACCAAAAAACTATTAGAAACAGTAAACCAATACAGTAAAGTCTCAGGATACAAAGTCAGTGTACAAAAGTCTACTGCTTTTCTATATACCAATGATGAAACTTTTGAAAATGAACTCAAGAAAACAATTCCTTTTACAATTGCAACAACAACAAAAAGTAAAGTAGGAATAAACTTAACAAAGGTTGTGAAGTACCTATATACTGAAAACTATAAAACATTATTGAAAGAAATAGAAAATGAAATGGAAAAATATTCCATGTTCATGGATTAGAGCAGGGGTGCTCAATATGTCGATTGCGATCTACTGGTCGATCGATCGCAAAGGAAGTGTGGGTAGATCGTATGACATTAAAAAGACATTTGTCTTTTGATTGGCATACAGGGTAGCCAATCTGACGTCTGAACTTTTGACACCCTACGCATGTGCGTTAAACCGCGCTAACTTGTTCAGTTACATTGCTGCGTAGTTAGCCTTCAATTTATTTAAACTAAATACAACAAAGGGTATAAAAATGAGTGCCGTAGCTGGTCTGAGTAAGAAGCCTAAAACCTACCACTTTCATACAAAATGGGAGAGGATTTTTTTCACTATATCATATTCTAAGTGCGTTTGCCTCATCTGTCTGTGTGCCATTGCTATTCCAAAGAAGGGAACTGTGGAGCGGTTTTTCCGGACTGTTCATAAAAACTATGACATTGACTTTCCTCTGAAAAGAGAGCCGAGAAGGAGAAAGGTGAAAGAAGAATACACAATATTAAATAGTAATAATAGTAACTTAAATAATGATAATATAGAAGAAATAAATTTATGTTTTGCATTTTTATTGTAGGTAGATCATTTTGACTTGGTCATCTTATAAATAGCTCACAAGCTGAAAAAGTATGGGCACCCCTGGATTAAAGGAATCAATATAATTAAAATGGCCATTTTACCCAAAGTAATATACAAATGTAATGCAATTCCTATCAAAGTCCCAATGTCATTTTTTAAAAAAATAGAACAAAAAATGACCAGGTTTGTGTGAAACCATAAAACACTTCGAATAGCCAGCACAATCCTGAGGAAAAAGAATGAAGCCAGAGGTATCACACTACCTGACTTCAAATTATACTACAGAGTCATGATAATCAAAACCGTGTTATTGGCAGAAAAACAGACAAATAGACCAATGAAACAAATCATCTTTGATAAAGGAGCCAAAAACACAAAATGGAGAAAAGAAAGCCTCTTCAGTAAATAGTGCTGGGAAAATTGGAAAACTACATGCAAAAGAATGAAACTTGAGTACAGTTTGTCCTCCTGCACAAAAATTAATTAGTGGATCAAAGACCTAAATATAAGACCTGAAACTAAATTACATAAAAGAAAACACAGGTACTAAGCTCATAGACCTTGGCCATAGAGAACAATTTATGAATTTGACCCCAAAGGCAAGGGAAGTAAAAGTAAAAATAAATGAATGGTACTAAATCAAACTAAAAAACTGCACAGCAAAATAAAACTGACAATAAAACAAATAAGCAGCCAACTAAATCAACTAAATGGGAGATGATATTTGAAAACAGCATCTCTGATAAGGGGTTAATATCCAAAATATATAAAGAACTCATAAAGCTCAGCAACAAACAAACAAGCAATCCAATTAAAAAATGAGGAGAGGATCTGAACAGACACTTCTCCCAAGAGGACATACAAATGGCCAACAGGTATGTGAAAAGATGCTCATCTTCTCTAGCTATTGGAGAAATGCAAATCAAAACTACAATGAGTTAGTACCTCACACCTGTTAGATTTGCTGTTATCAACAAGACAGATAATAACAAGTGTTGGAGAGGCTGTGGGGAAAAAGGAACCCTCATTCACTGCTGGTGGGTATGCAAGTTAGTATAACCATTATGGAAGAAAGTATGATGGTTCCTCAAAAAATTAAGAATAGAATTACCATGTAACCCAGCAATCCCTTTCCTGGGTATCTACCCCCAAAACTTGAAAACATTGATATGTAAAGACACATGTACCCCCATGTTCATTGCAGGATTATTCACAGTGGCCAAGACATGTAAACAACCAAAGTGTCAATCAATAGACGATTGGATAAAAAAGATGTGGTACATATATGCAATGGAATGCTATTCAGCCATAGAAATGATGACATAGTGACATTTACGACAACATGGGTGGACCTTGAGAACATTATATTGAGTGAAACAAGTAAATCAAAAAAAGCTAAGAACTGTATGAGTTCACACATAGGTGGGATATAAAACTGAGACTTACAGGCCTGACCTGTGGTGGTGCAGTGGATAAAGCGTTGACCTGGGAACACTGAGGTCGCCAGTTCAAAAACCCTGCACTGGTCTGGTCAAGGCACATATGGGAGTTGATGCTTCCAGCTCCTCCCCCCTCTCTCTCTCTCTCTCTCTCTCTCTCTCGTCTCCTCTCTAAAATGAATAAATAAAAAGTAATAAAATTAAAAAAAAACTGAGATGTACAGACAAAGATAAAAGTGAAGTTGTTGCCTGACCTGTGGTGGCGCAGTGGATAAAGCGTCAGCCTGGGAACACTGAGGTCGCCAGTTCAAAACCCTGTACTGGTCTGGTCAAGGCACATGTGGGAGTTGATGCTTCCAGCTCCTCCCCCCTCTCTCTCTTTCTCACTCTGTGTCTCCTCTCTAAAATGAATAAAATAAAAAAATAAAATAAAAAATAAAAAAAAAAAAGTGAAGTTGTTACCAGGGGAAAGAGAACTGTGGGGGAGAGAAGAGGGGACTTGAATGAATGGGCAGGGGGTGTAAAGAGGGACAAATATAAGGTGACAGAAAATGATTTAACTTTGGGTGATGGGTATACAACATAATCAACAGTGGAAATTCTATAGAAATATTCACCTGAAACCAATATACTCTTTTGGATCAATGTCACCCTGTTAAAGTTAATTTTCTAAATAAAAATTTAAAAAATTCTATAATATCCACACAATAGAATACTATGCAGCTGCTTTTAAAAAAATTTTTTTTATTAATTTTAATGAGGTAACACCAATAAATCAGGGTACATATGTACAACGAAAACATCTCCAGGTTATCTTATATTTCAATTATGTTGCATACCCATCACCCAAAGTAAAATTGTCCTCTGTCACCTTCTATCTGGTTTTCCATATGCACCTCCCCACCTCCCTATCCCACCCTCTCCTCCCTCCCACCTCCCCATAACCACCACTCTCTTGTCCATGTCTCATAGTCTCACTTTTATGTTCCACCTATGTATGAAATCATGATGTTCTCAGTTTGTTTCTGATTTACTTATTTCACTCCGTATAATGTTATAAAGGTCCATACATCTTGTTATAAATGATCTGATGTCATCATTTCTAATGGCTGAGTAGTATTCCATATATATGTACCAAAGCTTTGTAATCCACTCGTCCTCTGATGGACACTTGGGCTGTTTCCAGATCTTCGCTATTGTGAACAATGCTGCCACGAACATGGGGGCGCATTTTTTCTTTTCGAACAGTGCTATGGTGTTTTTAGGGTATATTCCTATAAGTGGGATAGCTGGGTCAAAAAGGCAGTTCGATTTTTATTTTTTTGAGGAATCTCCATACTGTTTTCCACAGTGGCTGCACCAGTCTGCATTCCCACCAGCAGTGCAGAAGGGTTCCCTTTTCTCCACATCCTCGCCAGCACTTGTTCTGTGTTGTTTTGCTGATAAGTGCCATTCTGACTGGTGTGAGGTGATATCTCATTGTGGTTTTAATTTGCATTTCTCTAATGATTAGTGATGTTGAGCATTTTTTCATATGCCTATTGGCCATCTGTATGTCCTCTTTGGAGAAATTTCTATTCATTTCTTTTGCCCATTTTTTGATTGGATTGTTTCTCTTCCTGGTGTTGAGTTTTATAAGTTCTTTATAAATTTTGGTTATTAACCCCTTATCAGATGCTGTCGAATATGTTCTTTCATTGTGTGGTTTGTCTTTTTATTCTGTTCCTATTGTCTTTAGCTGTGCAAAAACTTTTTAGTTTGATATAGTCCCATTTGTTTATCTTGCCTTTTATTTCAGTTGCCCGTGGAGATAAATCGGCAAATATAAGGCTGCTACAGATGTCGGAGAGCTTGCTGCCTATGTTTTCTTCTAAGATGCTTATGGTTTCACGGCTTATGTTTAAGTCTTTTATCCATTTTGAGTTTGTTTCTGTGAATGGTGTAAGTTGATGGTCTAGTTTCATTTTTTTGCAGGTAGATGTCTAATTTTCTCAAAACCATTTGTTAAAGAGGCTGTCTTTACTCCATTGTATATTCTTTCCTCCTTTGTCAAATATCAGTTGTCCATAAAGCTGTGGGTTTATTTCTGGGTTCTCTGTTCTGTTCCATTGATCTATGTGCCTGTTCTTATGCCAGTACCAGGCTGTCTTGAGTACAATGGCCTTGTAGTAAACCTTGATATCCGGAAGAGTGATACCTCCTGCTTTATTTTTTCTTTTTAAGATTGCTGAGGCTATTTTTGTTCATTTTTGTTTCCATATAAATTTTTGGAATATGGGTTCTATATCTTTAAAGTATGTCATTAGTATTTTAATTGGTATTGCATTGAATTTATAAATTGCTTTGGGTAATATAGACATTTTAATGATGTTTATTCTTCTTAACTATGAGCACAGTATATGCTTCCACTTGTTTGTATCTTTCTTGATTTCTTTTATCAATGTTTTATAATTTTCCGAGTACAAGTCCTTAACCTCCTTGGTTAAATTTACTCCTAGGTACTTTATTTTTTTGGCTGCAATAGTGAAGGGGATTGTTTCCTTAATTTCTTTTGCTGACAGTTCATTGTTGGTATATAGAAATGCCTCTGATTTCTGAGTATTAATTATATATCCTGCCACCTTGCTGAATTCATTTATCAGGTCCAATAGTTTTTTGACTGAGACTTTAGGGTTTTCTATATACAATATCATATCATCCGCAAATAATGACAGTTTTACTTCTTCTTTTCCAATTTGGATGCCTTTTATTTCTTCTTTTTGTCTGATTGTTGTAGCTAGGACTTCTAGAACTATGTTGAATAAGAGTGGTGAAAGGGGGCACCCCTGCCTGGTTCCTGATCTTAAGGGGATTGCTTTTAATTTTGCCCATTTAGTATGATGTTTGCTGTGGGTTTGTCGTAGATGGCCTTTATAATGTTAAGCAATGTTCCTTGTATTCCCACTATACTGAGAGTTTTGAGCATGAAAGGGTGCTGGATTTTATCAAATGCCTTTTCTGCATCTATTGAAATTATCATGTGATTTCTGTCCTTCCTTTTGTTTATGTGATGAATCACATTGATTGATTTGCAAATATTGAACCAGCCTTGCCTCTCCAGAATAAATCCCACTTGATCATGGTGTATGATTTTTTTCATATATTGCTGGATCCGGTTGGCTAATATTTTGTTGAGAATTTTAGCGTCTAAATTCATCAGGGATATAGGCCTATAATTTTCTTTCTTTGTGTTGTCTTTGCCTGGTTTTGGGATCAGAATTATGCTCGCCTCATAAAAGGAGTTTGGAAGTCTTCCTTGCTCTTGAATTTTTTGAAATAGCTTGAGGTGGATAGGAGTTAGTTCTTCTTTGAATTTTTGGTAGAATTCACTTGGTGAAGCCATCAGGCCCAGGACTTTTCTTTTTTGGGAGTTTTTTTATAACTGTTTCGATCTCCTTTGTTGTAATTGGTCTGTTTAGGTGTTCTGATTCTTCCAGATTGATTTTTGGAAGATTATATGATTCAAGAAATTTGTTCATTTCACCTAGGTTGTCTAATTTTTTGGCATAGAGTTCTTCATAGTATTTTCTTACAATGCTTTGTATTTCTGTTGTGTCAGTTGTTATTTCACCACTGTCCTTTCTAATTTTATTTATTTGAGTCCTCTCTCTCTTTTTCTTGGTGAGTCTAGTTAAAGGTTCATCAATCTTGTTTACCTTTTCAAAGAACCAGCTTCTGGTTTCATTGATCCTCTGTATTGTTTCCTTTGCCTCTACGTCATTTATTTCTGCTCTGATCTTTAGTATTTCCTTGCTTCTAATGGTCCTGGGCTTTATTTGCTGTTGTTTTTCTAGTTCTATTAGATGCAGGATCAGGTTGCTTATTTGAGCTTTTTCTATCTTCTTTTGGTATGCCTGCAGTGCAATGAACTTCCCTCTCAGTACTGCTTTTGCTGTGTCCCATAAATTTTGAGTTGATGTATGCTGATTATCATTCATTTCTAGAAACTTTTATATTTCTTCTTTGATCTCATTGTTAATCCATTCATTATTTTATAACACGCTATTTATTTTCCAAGTGTTTGAGTATTTTTCAGTTTTTATTTTGTGGTAATTTCTAGTTTCATGGCATTGTGATCAGAGAAACTGCTTGATATAATTTCAATCTTCTTAAATTTATTGAGACCATTTTTGTGTCCTTATATGTAGTCTATCCTGGAAAACGTACCATGCGCTTGAGAAGAATGTATATTCTACTGCTTTAGGGTGAAAAGTTCTGAAGATGTCTATTAAATGGAGTTGATCTAGTCTATCCTTTAAGTCTGCTGTTCCTTTATTAATTTTCTTTCTTGAGGATCTATTCAGTGTTGTTAGTGTGGTATTGAAATCTCTTACTATTATAGTATTGCTGTTAATCTCGCCCTTTATATCCATCAAAGTCTGCTTTATGTATGTCGGGGCTCTTATATTTGGTGCGTAGATATTTATAATAGTTATATCTTCCTGTTTAATTGTTCCCCTTTTCATTATGTAGCGTCCTTCTTTATCTCTTACTACAGCCTTTGTTTTAAAGTCCATTTTGTTAGATATAAGTATTGTTACCCCAGCTTTTCTTTCATTTCCATTTGCATGAAATATTTTTTTACATCCTTTTACCTTCATTCTATGTGCATCTTTTGTTTCAAGGTGTCTCTCTTGTAGACATCATATGTATGGGTCCTGTTTCTTTATCCACGCAGCTACCCTATGTCTTTTGATTGGGTCATTTAATCCATTTACATTTAAGGTTATTATTGATATGTAGTTGTTTATTGCCATTTTATTCTTTAAAGCTGTATTCTTCTTTTGCTATACTCTTTCCTCCCTTAGAACTGGTCACAACAGGCCCCTTAGTATCTCTTGCAGAATTGGTTTGGTTTTAATGAATTTCTTGAGGCTTTCTTTGTCTGGGAAGCTCTTTATTTCTCCTTCAATTTTAAACATTAGCCATGCTGGATAAAGTAGTCTTGGTTGTAGGTTCTTGTTCTGCATTACTTTGAATATATCTTGCCATTCCCTTCTTGCCTCAAGTGTTTCCTTTGAGAAGTCAGATGTCATCCTTATGTGGGCTCCTTTGTAGGTGATAGCATTTTTTTCTCTAGCAGCTTTTAAAATTTTCTCTTTATCCCTTAGCTTTGGTATTTTAACTATGATGTGTCTTGGTGTAGATTTTTTTGGGTTTTTCTTTAATGGAGTTCTGTGTGCTTCTTGAACATGTGGAATGTTTCCCAGCCTTAATTTAGGGAAGTTTTCTGCTATGATTTGATTGAACAAAGTTTCTATTTCTTGTTCTCTCACCTCTTCTTCAAGAACCCCTATGATGCGAATGTTGTTTCTCTTCATGTTGTCACAGAGCTCCCTTAGAGTTTCCTCACATTTTTTGAGTCTCTGTTCTTTTTTCTGCTCTGCTTCTGTGCCTTTGTTTATTGTGTCCTCTAACTCGCTGATTCGATCCTCAGCCTCATTCATCCTGATTTTAATTCCTTCCAGTGTGGTCTTCAGTTCTGATACTGTATTTGTCATTTCTGTCTGATTCTTTTTTATTATTTCAATTTTGTTTTTTATACTTGTAATCTCTTTATTTAGGTGTTCATAGTGACTGTCCATTGTTGCTCTAATTTCTTAGAACATCCTAACTATCACCATTCTAAATTCTGCTTCTGTTAATTTGGTCATATTTGGTTCATTTATGTCCTTCTCTGGGGATTTCTCTTGATTCATTTGGTTTGCATTCCTCTGCCTGCCCATTTTGCCTGTGTATAAGCAAGTTGTGGCCACTGGAGTCCAGTAAGTGTTGCCTTTCTGTTCTCTAGGTGTGGTCTGTCTGCAGGCCCGCCACCCCCTCTGCCACTGTCTAGGGCGGTTGGGTATGGGCGTTGTCAGCATCGGCCCACTGCGGCTGTTGCTGTGATTTCCGCCTCTCCTCCGTGGGAGGGGCTGTCACTCAAGCCACAAGCCTCAGCACCAAGGGTAGAGTTGAGCACCTTTGCTCACCTGTGGACCCAGCCTGTTTCTGGGCTTACG
The DNA here is from genome assembly GCA_037038555.1 of Rhynchonycteris naso. Classification (NCBI taxonomy): domain Eukaryota; kingdom Metazoa; phylum Chordata; class Mammalia; order Chiroptera; family Emballonuridae; genus Rhynchonycteris; species Rhynchonycteris naso. Next base: position 95,271,270 of record CM072998.1, on the reverse strand, counting down.
CCCAGCCCCCGCGGTCAGAGCCTGCTCGACACAGTTTCGCAGGTTGGACGGGGCTGCTGACATGCTCTCAGCTGTGAGCCTTTGCCCTTCCAGAGCTTTATCCCCGCCCTCAAGGCCAGGGCCCTCCTGTGCAGGGTCGCAAACCAAGGTTTATTGGGTCGGGGTGGCTGCTGGCGTGCGCTCAGCTGCGAGCTTACACTCGTCCCGGGCTCTACCCCGCCCCCGCGTTCAAAGCCAACTCGTGCAGGCAGGATGGCAAACCATGGTTTCTCCGGCTGGTTGGGCCTGCTTGCGTGAGCTCAGCCGCGAGCTTCCGCCCGTTCCTGGTCCTAGCCCCGTCCCAGCGGTCAGGGCCGGCTTACGCAGGGTCACAGAGCAGATCTTTGCCCGTTCCTGGCCTCCTGCTTTTCCCCCGCAGGTGGGGTTACAGGCGGACCCACAGCTGCCGGACCGCTTTCGCGCATCCCCTCCGCCCCTTCTGGGCTAGACCGAGCTCACACCGGCTGGGCCTCCACCCCCGCTGACAGAACCATGTTTCAGCGTCCCACCGCCACCATCCCTCCAGAAACCTCAGCAGAGTAGGAAGGGGCCCACAGATCAGATCCTAACACTCCGTACTGTAGACCTGGGAGCTCCCTCCCTCTAAGCAGCTCTGCTCTAATTGCCGCGGGAGAGCTTCTTTGGCTGGTGTCCTGTCTCCCTTTGCTGGTATTGCTAGTTCCAGGGAAAATAATTCGTTTTTGATTAGGGAAGTGACTTAGCCCAGGGGTTAGGGTGGCTGTTCCTCAGAGTGTTTGTCCCTGTGCCTTCAGTCCACACTCTCTTCCCACTGTTCTGGTCCTCTCCTCTGTCCCCGTTCCCCAGAGCCCCGGGTGTGTGGTTGTAAGAGAGGTTTTCTGCGCTGTCCCTTTAAAAAGAATCTTGGGTCTGAGAAAACTGTCTCTTTCTCACAAACAGTATCCTCACTTGTTTCACAGTTCAATACTGTCCAAACGCCTCTTCTAGGCTCTACGACTGCAGGCTGGGGCTTTGTTCCTGGGACCCAGGTCCCTCCCTCTCCGCCAAACTCTCCTCCCGCCACGCGAGTCTCTCCAGGCTGCCCTTTGCTCCGGGGAACTGGGCAGCCCTCTTCGCGTTTTCGCTATTTCTACCAGTCTCAATGTGGCTTCTTCTGTGTTCCTGGATTGAAGAGTCCACTTAGTTTAGTTCAAAGTTGGTTTATCCAGATGATGGTTCTTAAAATTGAGTTATAATCCACTTTGGTTGTGGGAGTTGGAAGTTGGTACGTCCGCCTACTCCATCGCCATCTTCCCCTAGACTCATACAGCTTAATAGACAACTCTGCCTTTTTAAGCTTTTCAAGATGGCAGGGAGTAGTCAGCCATGGAAAGTAAACGAGGCTCTGCAGTGTTGCGTTGACCACAGCAAAAACTTTTTTTTTGCAGCTGCTTTTTTAAAAAAGAATGGGGTAAGTTTACTTGTGCCAATTAAAAAATAACCTCCAATTACAATATCACAACAGTGGGTATAAGTCTACCTTTTGAATTAATAAAAAGCAAAAGGCAATAGGGATATGTGTACATGACTATGCTTGTACACGCTTAGAATTTTTCTCTCTGACCTCGTTTCCTAATCTGCTCTCCCCATCATTCAGTCTCTCCCAGCCCTGCTGCTTTCCTGCCTCTTCCTGGAACGTGCCAGGTTAGGCTTGCCTTGGACTTTTCTGCATTAGCTGGATGCTGCCCTGGAACATTTGCAGGCACGTGGTCCTGCCTGACTGACTTCCCGCCATCACTGTTTCTGATGCGTGCTTTTCTCTTTTTTTTTTTTCTTTGAAACATACAGTTTCTAACATTTATGTTTATTGTTTCTTCTCTTCCTATACCAGAATATAAACTCCATGAGTACAGGGATTTTTGATTTTTGATCACTGATGTATATAAATACCTAGAGTAGTACTTGGCACATGAAAGGTAATAATTATTTGATAAATGAATGAGTGAGGGGTAATTATAGCTTTATATTAGTGTTACATTTGATTTTCAGCAAAAAAAAAAAAATAAAAGGCAAAAGCTCTTCTTCATGTTTGTATGTAACAGACTTAGTCTATGAAACACAAGTTTGAAGCTATCATGGCTTGCATTTTATTCCATTGCTACTAATGATAAAACAATGGCTCGAGTGGTTTCTCAGTCAGAGTAAGAACTAGATGTCCTTTCTTTTTAAAATGAACATATTAAGTAATGCACTTTCATTTACTTTATCTTCCTTTTGTCCCTGGTCTCCTGGATTATGAATCAGTCGAATTACATGAATTTGTAATGTGAGAACATTATCTCTCTTGAGCATAGATTATATTTTTCCAGTATATTTTCAATTGTCTAAATTACAGATGGAATTATTTTGTTTCTACATTTTTTTTCTTGATCCTAATTTAGACATTGCCTCTGCATGTTTACTTTTCCAAAACTAACTTTTAAAGTATATTCTAGCAATCTGCACAAGATATAAGTTATTTAGAGTGATGATACTGATTCCCCCTACTTTAGTATACATAAAGCATGCATATAAGATAGAGGTATAGAATTTCTCAAGCTACTCAACATATGTTAAAGTTGAAAATGCGATCTCAAACCATATGAAGATTATTTTTCAATAAATAGAAAAGGAATATCCCCCAAACTGTGCATGTGTGCATTTAAAAAAATATTAAACAATAAATGCACTGAATCTTAACCAGGGCTGCCTGGGGGCAAACAAGTGTAATTAGCAGAAACATAAAGGGGTTTCTCTCTTTTGCTCTTTATATTTGAATATCTCCCAATGAGATTGTATTCAAATGTTATTTAGTTTTTTAAACAGACATAAATCTCTGCAGAATAAACCACACATCGCTCAGTTTCCTTTTCTTTAACTTTATTTTTACGCTGTCTTCTCTATGTCATCCTGTTGTTGGATGGGCTATCTGTACAGTTTTACACATTTAAAAATAGAAGTGCTTTTGTGAGCAACCCGTGGCTGTTTAAACAACTGGCATGTATTTCCTACGGCATTATAATGGATTCATTGCATGCTGAATGTGAATTATTTTTTCTGTAGGTGATATTTTTAGCTGCCATGCAGTTGATAATCCCAAGCCCCACTCAGAGCTGGAGATGCTCAGGCAGTATGGACCAAATGTGCCCGAGCCCGTCCTTCAGAAGCTCGTGGCTGCCTTTGGAGAGCTGAGGAGTTTAGCTGACCAGGGGATTATTAACTACCCATATTCTACCAGAGAAGTTGTCAACATAGTCAAGCACTTACAGGTATGGCAAACATCTGTGCATAAAGGTTTAAAAGAAGCTATCAATCTTGGTTTTTAGACTGCTTAATTTATACCAAACCTTTCAATTTCTGTAAATATTTTACTGATTCAGATGATATAATATGAAGTGTTCATAATCTAGGTTTTAAATCTGAAATACCAGTGGGCATTTTATGTTTATTCTTTGAATTGAGTTTGGCGAAGCTTTGAGTTTGGTGAAGTTCTATTCCATGGCCATTACAAAGAGCCAGTAAAGGAGGATTTTCGGGGGTGGGGGGAGTGAGGGAGTAAGACAGCAGGACAACTTTATTACTATTTAACTTTATACAGTAAGCACATAATATCTGAGTGAAAACAAAAGACTTGGGGATAGAAGAACTAGGAACTAACAGTATTGCTTATATACCTGTAAATGCTAAAAGAAAGTTTAATGAGATAGAGTAAATGAACAGGAGAATTAGATTCTTTGTAGCCATGTGTCCTGTGTAGTCTACCTTGGTTAAGAAAACAAAAATTGCTATAACTTGTATTTATAACAAATAATTGCCTTTAAGCTAACAGTCATAACCTAATGACTCTTGATCTTTGTCCTATCCCCTACAAAGTAATATAGAAGGCCTATTCTGCCTATAAAATTAGGTTAAGTGTAGCTCATATCCCAGCACTTAAAAGACAGAGCCAGAAAAGGGCCCAGAGAACACGACTAGTGTAAATGTACACTAGTGCAAATTTAGCTGTTAGTAGTCCTTGTTTTCTGTCCCTCTGCCGTTCCTTATTTCTCTGTGCCCTGCACTTTTATGTCCTTCTTTTCGTCTTTTGTTATTTTTTCCATTTATTCATAGACCTTTGACTTCTCTAAATACTTCTGCATAGAGATTGGGTGCTTCACTTTGTTTAAATAGTATTTTTTGGTTTGTTCAATCTGGTATTCATTTTAAAGTCAGGAGATTTCAGAAAGCAGTGAAAGTCAAGATCTAACATTTGATCTAATATGATTTAACATTTGACAGATGGAATTGTGCCCCTCAGATTCTAATATTTATTTAAGAAGGAAAATCTTAAGTCATCAGAACAAACATTAGGAGAAAATATTTATATTCCTCCTGTATGGTTATCAGACAAGGCTGTAAATTCATTGGATCATTATTGTTCTATCAGTTTTGTAAATCTTTATAGCATGTATTTTATCACATACATAATAAGGGGTTTTATTTTTTAATGCAGAAATTTCCCACCGAAGGTCTCTCCAGTGTGGTTAAGAATGTGTTTGACTTCGATTCCTACAACGACGACATGAGGGAGATTTTGGTTAACACTTTGCACAAATATGGAATACCTATTGGAGCAAAGCCTACCAGTGTACAGCTGGCGAAGGAGTAAGGCAAACTCACTATTGATACAATGCTAGAATGTTACCATTCTGATTCTCAGATGCTGATCCTTCTGAATCTACTGTTATACTCTACTAAGTTGAGTTGGCATGGAAATTACTTTCCACAAGTAAACTTTTCAATATATGTTGCTATTTGCTGGCTGACTTTCAGTTAAATAGCATAACAGAAGCCTGTAAATTGAGAATTTTAATTATTTAGAATGTTCCAAGAATAGATGTAATATAATCAAATAAAGGGAAATATTTGTTTCTTTAACAGTCTCTGGTTTTTTGTTGAATTACTATGACTCTCATTATTTCCTAATCTAGTGCAAAATCATTGTACAAACATAAAAATGACATGAAGGGATGCATGTATTTAGCTAAGATACTCTTATTTATGTCACCATATATTTTTCTGTTATGATAGTTTCTAACTTTATAATCATATTAATTGAAGAGGTTTTTGGTTACTTGTTTTAGCTTGACAGATGAAAGAGGTAGCGAAAATAAGTGGGTTTGTTTCATGTGGGCCAGTTGCCTGACTTTTATTTTGTAATTACAGGCTATGTACTTAACCTTACCAAGAATCTTGCATATGTTGTTGACCAGAAAAATAGTTGATAGAGTTTATAGTTAAATCCATGCAAATGCAATAGAAAACAGTTTTACATATGTATAACTTGTTAACTTATGATAATAAATCCAACGTGTTTGTCTATTAAAATAATTAGCATAAAATCCTAAGGCACAGTAATTACTTTTAAATTATTATTTAACTTTAATTTCATGTAGCAGGCACTCTACCTTCCTTAGAAAAAGATATTAAATATAAATTAATGATTAGTCCAGCTATATATGTGTATTTCTACACACACATATTGTAAGTGTATATATACATCATCCTCATTTATTCTTTTAAGTTATTATTAAAATTTGTCAGAATGTGTCAATAAAAGTACATTGTTAAAGCTTTAACAATTTCTTCAAAGATTTCTTAAAGAGAAACAAATATTTCCCTTTTGTGGTAAAGGCTCAACATAGAGTTACATTAGAAATGATCTGTGACTTGGTTTATATTATTAAATCAAGTAAACATTTTAAAAGAGTGATTTGGTGTCAGTTGCTAATATGCAATACTTTCTGTAAAATATTATTTTACAGATTGATTAGCAGTATTTATGAGCATTTGGAACTAGTTTGGTGATTTAATGGGTATGATATATCATCTATATTAGAAAGTTCAAGAAATTGTCTTTAATATGCAGACTTCTGTTCATGTTTTTTTAACTTTTTAAATAAACTATATCTTATTTTCAATTGGAAATAAAATGGTTTTATTACCATTAACAAATTTATATAGTTAAAATACTAACTTCTTGGAAACCAGGCTTGTGATTTAAAAATAACGTTCTATACTCTTACACAATTTGAAATAACAATTAAAATATATATTAGTTGGTAAGATCAATCAAGAGAAAATTATTACCAATTTTATTTTCTAAGAAAGACAAATAAAATGATGTAACTTATTTATTACTGTCCTCAGTTCTAAACTGAAAAATTCTTGCAATGACAAGTTAATTCCAACTCTAGGACTTAAACGAATGAATGCAAGAAAGAGTGTGTGAAGCCTGGAATTTGGGTGGTCACACTGTGTCTGAGATGGGGAGGGAAGCACCTAGCTGTCCACCTACTGCATATCCCTAAAAATAGACCTATAGCAGATGTGGAGGGTGAGGGACTTTTTCTCGTGCGGTGGAGATAATAGTAGACTACAATTTGCACATTCAAATCAATGCTTCCTTGTCTGAAATTTCATTGTTTTGGGCAGTTCAAATGTAGTGATGTCATTTTATTGCCCTTTAGTGAAATCTACAGCTTCCATATGTCTATTGCTATACAACTATCAACCTTTTACTTTGAGAGGGTAGCATGGCAAAGTGAACAAGGCAGTGGCCTGGGGATTCAATAGTTGGTTGTACATTCAACTTGCATGCCCAGGTCAGGGAGAAACAGACTTTATCCTATTGGTAAAATGAGGACATTTTATTATAGATATCAGAACCGTGGAACATCATTTAATTAGGTGATATTTGAGAATGGAATTGGGTGCTATTAATAATAACTCTGTAAAAAGAGATATAAAATAAGACTGTCCTAGAGAAGCCAGAATATATGGTCATCTCTATAAGGTTAATAAGGTTTCTTCCTATTCTAACATCCTTTGCATTTTAATGTAATCTCAATTTTCTCTCAGTTGCAAAAACTAATAAAAAAAGAAGTGATACTAACACTTGCATTTTTCCCTGTAGAGTAGCACAGTGTTAATAGTAGTCCCACAGATCTCTGAAGATTCAAAGCTGTTTCCATGCAGTTTTATGATTTACTTTGACTTTTCTACCTTTTGCTAAACCAGTTCCTTGAGGCGGCTCCTGCCCATCTGTGCAAACACTGTGTTAGTGAAGATCTACCTTGGATCTCTGTTCCTAAGGAAGGACAGAATGTTTTAATTACTATTAATATTCTTTTGCTCTGAATGAAATTATTTTTGCCAAAACCTGTTATTTTCTTGTTCTGTAACCCAACCACACCACTTAGTGAATGGGAGCAAACTTACATTGAGTCCAGAATAAAATGGTCACACTTAAGATGTGAATGGAAAAATAGTTAGCCATTTACTGCATATAACTAAAAAGAGATGTAAGACAGATGTTGTAGAAGAGGAAGTTTTCACATGTAGGGGTGATACTTGACCACTGTTTGGACAGTCTTCTACAATACCTTCTTCCTCAGCTGAAGTCAAAATACACCTTGGCAATTTGGTGGTGTCTTGTTAATGCTCTTTAGTAAAATTCCCCAGAAGAGAGATACTGTCACTTTCCCTTTTGTTCTCCTAAATAGTACTGTGACAGTACCTATCTTGTAGTCTCTGCACATTTCTAAAAGGCCCAATGCGGTATTATGAGGTGAATATGACTTTGCTAAACCTGGTACTTTTGGCCAAATTTGAGTGGGTGCTTATTTTACCTTGCTTGATCACACCATAATGTAGCTCTTCCTGATCTACAATATGTTCCCAGGTCTTAGTTACACACCACATTGCTACCTGCACCCCCACATTGCATTTTCCCCTTCCCACTATTACTTCTTGAGTATTATTTTTCTTTTTTAATTATTTTTTTTAAGTTTCTAATACACAGGAAAGAATATGCCAAAGAGACAGTGACTATAACCAAATAAGACTCACTGGGAAAAAGTTAGGCAAAATTAGAAAGATTTGGGTTAAAATCTGAGCTCTTGAAAAATAATCTGAGCTTTTGAGTTTCAAATGTCATTTCTGGGAGAGAAGAACACACACACACACAGAGTTAGGTCCAACTATCCAACAAAAAGCAAGCATGTAGATTATTTACTATTTATAGATATAGGTATAAATTTCAAAGCAAAGGTTGCTTGTTTTTCCCTCAAATGAGCTTTTATTTCTAAAGTTTATTTTATTTGAGAATAACTATACTGTTAGCACATTAACTCTTCCAAATATAAAAGTGTTTTCAGAGTAATTTATGAACTCTCTAATATGTTAGGGAAACATTTCTTTTAAAGGAAGAAAATCATTCTATTCCTTTTCTACCTCCATTTTTAAGTGCTTTATACAATATTTTATCTTAAATTTGTATGCCACCTTCAACTTGACAGTTCTTAAGAAAATTGTTATTTCATAAATTTACAGTGGGCTATACTCTACCTCCAAATATATTAATTAATAATAATAGTGATGATGATATAAACACTTATAAGTAACTGTGCCAAGCACATTTCTAAGCACTTTTTTTACATGAATTTATATAGTCCTCATAACAGACCTATCATATATACTTATTATTACATTTTGTAGATGAGGAGTTTAAGCCACAGAGAGGTTACATCATTTCCCTAAGGTTAGAAAGCTAATGGAGATTATATTAGCAGAGTTGTGATAATATATAATAGTAATTCCAGTTGTAAGGAATTCTAAAAACATTATAAGCAGATTGATATGCAGGTTGTAGGCAATTTCTAAATCAGAGTTATTCATTGGATACTGAAAATTACCAGCAGTTTTTGTATAAAAGAGCTTTGGGATTTTAGGTAATCTACTAGGAAAACATCATTGACCATGATGTCATACATGTATAATATACAAATTCTTATTTTTCAGAGAGTAATGAGAGATTCAGATTTGGGGGGTTTACCCATATCACACAATGAAAAATAAGTCAAAAGGTGATGCAGACTTTTGGCATAACAAAGGTCGTTTTAGAGATCTCTTCATTCCCAATTAAGCTTTCCCCTCACTATTTTTTTTTTGACACCATGAAGGATCATGAAATAAAACACAAGGTAACTCATATAGAAAAGTAAAATTCTAAAAAATGTTATTTGACTACCATATATAAGAAGCATACTAGCCATCATTTCTTCCTGATTAAAAACACAAAAGCAATTTATGGAATCTTCTCAAATGTTGTAGTCATTTTTAAATTAGTCAAACAGAGAAATGGTCCCTGCCTTCTGAAGTGACCTTCGTGTATTTTCTCTCCCCGTCTTCCCAGGGAGGCACACATGTCTATAAACTATTTACTTGATCATCCTTCCGATTCCAAATTCTTTGTCCTCAACTGTGTTGATTTCCTTTTCAACACTGCTTTGTTTATTCTTAAGCCAGTTTCATTTTTTTCCCCCAAGCATTTATTGCCTATTTGTCACTGGCAAACTACTAATAATTTATTTGTATCCATTGAGTAGAATAAAAACCTTGAGGAAATTAAAAAGTTTTAACATGTAGGATTTCTTTGTGATGCATGTTTACTAAAAGAAGAATGAATTTCCATTTATGTTTAAAATAAATTAGCAAAAGGAAAATTAAAACACCTGTAATTCCACCATCTGAAGATAACTGTTTTTAAATCCTTCTAGATCTTAATCTTGTGATTCTGTGTGTTATATCATGCACTGAGAAGTATTTTATTCTAGTTATTTTATCTTTAGTTTTTCTGTTTTGCTGTTTTTTTCTTAAAAGAAGAGACATATCTCTGAAAATGTTTTTATTTAAAAAAAAAAATTTTGTTCCCAAGAGTCTTTGTTGAAAAAGAATTTAGCTTTAATAAATTAGATTTGCATACAAATGACATTCTTCCCCAACCCTACTTTTTTCTGCATTCTTCTTGAGATTTTAAGCATTAGCTATTTATTATAAACATAGTAAACAGATTCATAGAGCATGTCAAGTACTCTCACAAGGAATAGAAACATTCATATCAACTCTTGTGTCTTTATACACATGCTTAAATCTCATTATCCTTTTCAGATATATAAAAACACTGTTGCCAGACCAACTGCACTTCTAAAAATGACTGTATGTGAGACTTAAAGGTGTCCCATAGCTGGTGAAGATGCTCTACTGGAGTCTTAAAACTACTCCTTGGATGTCCTATTGACCTCTGTGTTCCCTCTCTACTTTTAAGACTCTATTAAAATATTTTTAAATTTCATTTTTCAGGCAAAATAAGGTAACTTTGAATTAACAAGGTCTAGGATCATATTAGTAGTTTTTAAATTAAATTTATTTAATTTATTCACATTTTAAACAATTGAAAAGCACATAGTAATGGTGATAATATTTAGTTGCCTTTGAAAGGCCCTAGAAAGGGAAAAACAGGCCTTACTTTCCATACTGTATTACTATTCAACGCATGTATTACTTTCTACATGTTACTTTTGACTGTCTGCAGGCTATCTGGGCACTGGTATTTTTCATTTTGTTTTCTTATTTAAATAAAATAATCATTTTAAAGTAAAGGTCTAGTCTGAAATTGCTATCAGTTGCCTCCAGTACATCAAAGCTTACACCACACTACAATGACCACTCCAGAGGTGGAATGTTGGTGCTCTTTCCAACGGCAAACAAGAGATTAACTGAGCAATTCTGTGTCATGGCAACCCAATATAAGTTTAATCATTGGTAGACACATCAAGTGAGGGTAGACAACATATTTTTAAAGCAGCAAGAATAAAACTACTTGATATTTATCAAGTGCTTACTAAGTGCTAAGCACTTTACAAATAGTAATTCACAACAATTCAATTTTTTTCTAGTAGATAAGTAGTTCTTTCAGTTTTATTATGTATTGGGTGTTGGAATGTGTGTGTATATGTGTGTATTTCTATTTTACAAATAAAAAACTGAGTTCCTGGAGATTCTAGATACTACTTAACAAATTATACAATGAATAAATGACCGGATGGGGGACTCAACCACAGATCTTTCTGTTCCAAAACTGTCACCATTTTGCTCCCTCCACCATGTTGACTCTTTTACATGAGGAAAGCGATGCAATGCAACACTGGATTGCAAGATTGTAAAGATAGTGGAAACTTTGGAATCTTTCAAATTTCTTTTCCTATCATTTTGGAATATATATCATACAAAATATGCGTATAACTTTTACATCAGTGACTAGGCCCATTGTTTTAAATTACAGTTTCCTTCAAGTTAATATTAGCCATTCGTTATTGATTCCATAGTGAATAAAAAGTATTTTTAATAAGATGCATACAAATTCTCTTAAATCTTTTCTCTTAAAATGAGGATTTGCTTTTGATAAATAAAAATTGATAATATTCACTAATTCTTCAGAATGAGAACAAAGTTTTTAAGCTTATTCTACATGGAATCCTTTGGTTCACACTACTGTCATTAAAACTGTGCTCATTAATATAGTCAGCTTTAGCAGAGTAAGTATAAGTCATTGTGCACTTCCTGTGAGTTGCTTTTAAGTTATTACAGCTTAGAGAGTTGGCCTCCATCTCAGGCCCAATAGCTCCTATGTTCAGAGATGGAATGGATTATCCAAGGGACATGGAGGGTGTATCTCCTATAGATTGGGTTCAGGCAGACCTGGACAAATCTTGTTGGGGGATACTCAAGGAGATTCAAACTTGCACCATTTGATTTAAAAGTCTTTTAACTTCTAACTCATAGGTTCTATGATTCATTATCCCTGATCAAATTGGAAAGCTAAGTAAGTAGTCATTCTTCTACCTTATACCAGTAACCATGTGTTACTTTATCAGCCTTTTTCAAAGCCTATTTTAATAGAATCCCCAGTGAAGGTAGCTGAGATTATGTTTTCCTATTATAAGATGTTAATATCTCATTGCAGTATGTATTACATGATCATGTTTAGAACTGATCTTTCTCTTTAGAGTAGTGCCAAGTGGGCATATTTTCAGACAGAACAACTTCATCCATATCAGATGTGTCTTTGAAGGGATGTCTGTCCAGAATGAATTTTTTATGTTAAAGACTTATCCTGTGTATGTGGAACATCAATAGCAGCTCCTGCGTCTCTGCCCAAGACCAACCGTGGGGTCTCCAAAATACCAAAGACATTAAAAACAACATCCCTAACCAGAGTCTCTCTTCTGAATAATTTCATTAGGTTTATGTTTGAAAATAGGAATGAATATCAGTTTACTGTTTATCCCATTAAATTTCAAGACTCTTCTTAATGTTTTGTGCCTCTCCTTAAAAACTATTATATGCTATGATTTTCTTTTTGTATTCTTCCTAGTTCTTACAAATGAGTTCACAATATTGGTCATGGAATTCTGAAACATGTAATTCCACTCTGTATGATTATTTACTTCACTAAAAAGCTCTTGTTTTCACATATAATAAGGTTTACATTATGGCATCTCAGAATTATTATAAGTAGAAGAGAGGTGTTAGGTTTCATAGTTTCATAGCCTTCACCCTGTAGTTTTTTGGTTATGTTATGAAGTGGCTTCACAACTATTACATTTGCCTTCAGCTCCTTTAATGGGGATACAGAAGAAATAAAAATATAAGCCCAGATGCATAGAAAATGTCAAGATCTATGACTCTTTTATACTTATCTTAAGCAGTCTCACTAATTAACCTTGATCCATTAAGCATTTGTATTATGTTGTGAAAGCCTGTCACCTGGCTGGATAGAAATCCCCGAACCCCACCTACAGCTGACTCTTCTAAATACACCTATAAAGTAGATTGCATCATTGGTTGGGAATCATATGGTCAGGAAGATGTGCCATGATGTTTTACAAGTTGCCATTGAGATGAGGAACAAGCAGGTCAGATATTGGTTATAGTGTAACCAAGCATGCATTCATTTAACAAACACTCCTGAGACTTATGTAATAAACACTAGACAAGGAGTCAGGAATCTAAAAGTGAGGAAGGCTCAGTTCCTAACTTCCAGAGGTCATGGTTAATCGGGAAAACTCCCAAGTAAAGAGTGACTTGTTAGAGCCATACAGGAGAGAGTGAAGAAAGGATTACTGCCTTCTGCCCTGTGGGGAGAGTCAGGCAGGATAACCAAGCCAAGTCTTTCAAGTATTACTAGGGGTTATCCAGGCAAAGAAGGGAGGACGAATGCTTCAAGCAGAGAGTTTTAAGAGGACATGATGCATTTTGGAAATTGCAGGTAGTTTACTGACTAAAGTTAAGTGAGGGTGTGCTGTGTGGTGAAGCTAAAAGGGAGAGGAGTCAGAGTAGGGAGAAGCACAGAAAAACTTTAAACCAGATTGTAGCATGGTCAGATTCATAATTTTAAAAAACCTTTTTTGGTTTTCTAAAGGTGATAAGCCGAAAGTGAATCCAAAGGCAGGAAGACCCATTCAGAATAGCTGTAGGAATCCACACAATGAACTGTGGGCTTGCACTGTAGCAGTGAGAACGAAGAGGGATGTGAGTGATATTTCAGTGGCAAAATTGATGGATTCTGTGAGACACCAGTGAGTGAGATGGAAACCTTACGCTCAGTGAATTAACAATCTAGTTGGGTCTAGTGTCAACCTTGTTATGCAACATTATATTCAAAGCTACACTCACAGTAGAGTTATCTCATCCTCTAAGTCCCTCTTGTGAGAAATACAGAGGTTTCTTCCCCACTCCCCACTTCCCAGGAAAATTTCCAAGCGGAAGAGTTTTAGACCCAGTCATTTTTGATGTGGATAATTAGAAAAGGGAAGAACTTAAGATTCAAAAATACTTTAATGTGGCCGGTGAGGCAGATGGCAGAGAAAGTTTTTGCAGTAAAATTTGAAGATAAGGGAAAGGAAATGCAGGCCCCTGAACTGTGTTCTGGCAGCTTCTGAAAGGGGAAGGCAGGCTTGGGGCCCACAGAGCAAGCTGACAGCATCTGCTTTGGCATGAGTGGCTCTGGACAGTTGCACCGAGACTGCACGGTGTCATCCTGGACATTGGGGAGTGTACTTGAGAAGTGTTGGCAAGAATAATAGCAAGTTTCCCCAAATCTGTTTCCATCTCATGCATCTAAATTACTCTTCATTTCTGTGACCTCCATAGGACCTAGGTGGCAAAGGTGCACATGTCTAAGTTGTAAAGTGAAAGCCCTATGTTTAAATGCAGAGTCAAGCACAGAAAGGAGAAACCCGTACACATCCCCATTGTGTGTGTATCATCTGCAGCAAAATTTATTCCCCAGCAACATGTGAGATGATGGAGGGGGGGGGATTCGGAAGTTTCTAGTAAACAAGAAAGGTTAACTGGGAATAGTAGTACCCATTATTACTAATTTAAAGTATTTAAAGGGGATTTTCTATATTCTTTAGTGTGCTGGATTTTTAAATATTTATTGATTTATTCATTTTAGAGAGGAGAGAAAGAGAGAGAAAGGGGGCAGGAGCAGGAAGCATCAACTCCTATATGTGCCTTGACCAGAGAAGTGCAGGGTTTCGAACTGGCAACCTCAGCGTTCCAGGACGATGCTTTCTTTATCCACTGCGCCACCACAGGTTATAGTGTGCTGGATTTTTAAAAAATTTTTGTTTTAAATAAAAATATTTATGGGAGGTTTCATAAAATTCCCTTATGACCTTGATCTCCAAAACTTTTAGTTTCTATCAGGTTGTAGATTTGAAAATTGGCAACTTATACAGAACTCTGTTCTAACAGTGCAAATTTACATGGAAACCCAGAACAGCAGGGGATTCATTCTGTCCAGAAAGAAAGGTAGGAGAGGGATGCAAGAGGAAGCGGTATTTGAATTGGGCCTTAAGAAGGAGGATTTCCCTAAAGAGGCTAAACTGGAAAGGAATTCTAGACTGAGGTGATGGTCTCATGCAAGCATGAACATGACCAGCATGGTCAGGACTAGTGAGCAGCAGTTCAAGGTAGCTAAGGCATAAGCTAGCTGGAGTGCGAGAGGAAGAGGGGAGAGCCAAAGGTGGAAATATTAGTCTGGCTTGTTCTCTTCAGGCTCCCATAAACTCATTTGGACAGTCTGCCCTAATTTGTACCAGAGGTTAGGCTTAAAACATTAGGGATGAGTGAGGCCTACTAAAATCAGAGTTCTTTTTCTTCTCAAACATGGTTAGTAATTGGTGAATTTTTGAGGGTTGGTGGAACTACCCTGAAGGGTTCCATTAATCCCATGAAAATGAGTAGTTCTTGTGGTAAGGCAATCTTTTAGGAATTGCTGATAATAGGTATGTCAACAACTTCCAATTACATAATGCCCCTAGAAAAACCCAAATCTTTTTCATGTGTGTCTTTCATACTCCAGAAATAGTATTGGCAAATGTTCAGAGAAGAGAGAAATTTGCCAGAACATACTCTTTGAAACCCCAGCTCACCTCTTTATGGAAACAATCTTAGACAAATCTCTTTCATGTCATTCAGAGTGTATTACTTGACTTTGGTGTCCATATGCCTCGTGTTAGGAATTGTATGCAGGTTTAGAAAAAATAAAACTTTTATTTTCCTTTCTGTAACTGCTCAGTGCTATATTATGACCCAAGTCATGATTTCAGTATTCTCCATTCTTTTTTTTTTTTTTTTTTTTTTTTTTTTTTTATATATATATATTTTATTATTATTAATTCTAATGGGGTGACATCCATAAATCAGGGTACATATGTACAATGAAAACATCTCCAGGTTATCTTATCATTCAATTGTGTTGCATACCCATCACCAAAAGTCAAATTGTCCTCTGTCACCTTCAATCTGGTTTTCCCTGCGTCCCTCCCCTCCTCCCTATCCCATTCTTCCCTCCCTCCCCCCATCCCATAACCACCACTCTCTTGTCCATGTCTCATACCCTCACTTTCATGTCCCACCTATGTATGTAATCGTGCTGTTCTCAGTTTTTCTTTTTTTCTGATTTACTTATTTCACTCCGTATAATGTTATCAAGGTACATCCATTTTGTTATAAATGATCCGATGTCATCATTTCTTATGGCTGAGTAGTATTCCATAGTATATATGTACCAAAGCTTTTTAATCCACTCGTCTTCTGACGGACACTTGGGCTGGTTCCAGATCTTCGCTATTGTGAACAATGCTGCCACGAACATGGGGGCGCATTTCTTCTTTTCGAACAGTGCTATGGTGTTCTTAGGGTATATTCCTAAAAGTGGGATAGCTGGGTCAAAAGGCAGTTCGATTTTTAATTTTCTGAGGAATCTCCAAACTGTTTTCCACAGTGGCTGCACCAGTCTGCATTCCCACCAGCAGTGCAGAAGGGTTCCCTTTTCTCCACATCCTCGCCAGCACTTATTCTGTGTTGTTTTGCTGATAAGTGCCATTCTGACTGGTGTGAGGTGATATCTCATTGTGGTTTTAATTTGCATTTCTCTAATGATTAGTGATGTTGAGCATTTTTTCATATGCCTATTGGCCATCTGTATGTCCTCTTTGGAGAAATTTCTATTCATTTCTTTTGCCCATTTTTTGATTGGGTTGTTTGTCTTCCTGGTGTTGCTTTTTATAAGTTCTTTATAAATTTTAGTTATTAACCCCTTATCAGATGTGCTGTCAAATATGTTCTCCCATTGTGTGGTTTGTCTTTTTATTCTGTTCCTATTGTCTTTAGCTGTGCAAAAACTTTTTAGTTTGATATAGTCCCATTTGTTTATCTTGCCTTTTATTTCAGTTGCCCATGTAGATAAATCGGCAAATATACCGCTGCTACAGATGTCGGAGAGCTTGCTGCCTATGTTTTCTTCTAAGATGTTTATGGTTTCACGGCTTACATTTAAGTCTTTTATCCATTTTGAGTTTGTTTTTGTGAATGGTGTAAGTTGATGGTCTAGTTTCATTTTTTTGCAGGTAGATGTCCAATTTTCCCAACACCATTTGTTAAAGAGGCTGTCTTTACTCCATTGTATGTTCTTTCCTCCTTTGTCAAATATCAGTTGTCCATAAAGCTGTGGGTTTATTTCTGGGTTCTCTGTTCTGTTCCATTGATCTATGTGCCTGTTCTTATGCCAGTACCAGGCTGTCTTGAGTATAATGGCCTTGTAGTAAACCTTGATATCAGGAAGAGTGATACCTCCTGCTTTATTTTTTCTTTTTAAGATTGCTGAGGCTATTCGTGTTCTTTTTTGGTTCCATATAAATTTTTGGAATATGTGTTCTATATCTTTGAAGTATGTCATTGGTATTTTAATTGGTATTGCATTGAATTTATAAATTGCTTTGGGTAATATAGACATTTTAATGATGTTTATTCTTCCTAGCCATGAGCACGGTATGTGCTTCCACTTGTTTGTATCTTCCTTGATTTCTTTTATCAATGTTCTATAATTTTCTGAGTACAAGTCCTTAACCTCCTTGGTTAAATTTACTCCTAGGTACTTTATTTTTTTGGCTGCAATAGTGAAGGGGATTGTTTCCTTAATTTCTTTTGCTGATATTTCATTGTTGGTGTATAGAAATGCCTCTGATTTCTGAGTATTAATTTTATATCCTGCCACCTTGCTGAATTCATTTATCAGGTCCAGTAGTTTTTTGACTGAGACTTTAGGGTTTTCAATATACAATATCATATCATCTGCAAATAATGACAGTTTTACTTCTTCTTTTCCAATTTGTATGCCTTTTATTTCTTCTTCTTGTCTGATTGCTGTAGCTAGGACTTCCAGAACTATGTTGAATAAGAGTGGTGAAAGTGGGCAACCCTGCCTGGTTCCTGATCTTAAGGGGATTGCTTTTAATCTTTGTCCATTTAGTATGATGTTTGCTGTCGGTTTATCATAGATGGCCTTTATCATGTTAAGGAATGATCCCTGTATTCCCACTTTACTGAGAGTTTTGAGCATGAATGGGTGCTGGATTTTATCAAATGCCTTTTCTGCATCTATTGAGATTATCATGTGATTTTTGTCCTTCCTTTTGTTTATGTGGTGAATCACATTGATTGATTTGCGAATATTGAACCAGCCTTGCCTCTCCAGAATAAATCCCACTTGATCGTGGTGTATGATTTTTTTCATATATTGCTGGATCCGGTTGGCTAATATTTTGTTGAGAATTTTAGCGTCTAAATTCACCAGGGATATAGGCCTATAATTTTCTTTCTTTGTGTTGTCTTTGCCCGGTTTTGGGATCAGAATTATGCTCGCCTCATAAAAGGAGTTTGGAATTCTTCCTTCCTCTTGAATTTTTTGAAATAGCTTCAGGAGAATAGGAGTTAGTTCTTCTTTGAATTTTTGATAGAATTCACTTGTGAAGCCATCAGGCCCAGGACTTTTCTTTTTTGGGAGTTTTTTGATAACTGTTTCGATCTCATTTGCTGTAATTGGTCTGTTTAGGTGTTCTGATTCTTCCAGATTGATTTTTGGAAGGTTATATGATTCAAGAAATTTGTCCATTTCACCAAGATTGTCTAATTTTTTGGCATATAGTTCTTCATAGTATTTTCTTACAATGCTTTGTATTTCTGTTGTGTCAGTTGTTATTTCTCCACTGTCCTTTCTAATTTTATTTATTTGAGTCCTCTCTCTTTTTTTCTTGGTGAGTCTAGTTAAAGGTTCATCAATCTTGTTTACCTTTTCAAAGAACCAGCTTCTTGTTTCATTGATCCTCTGTATTGTTTCCTTAGCCTCTATGTCATTTATTTCTGCTCTGACCTTTATTATTTCCTTTCTTCTACTTGTCTTGGGTTTTATTTGTTGTTGTTTTTCTAGTTCTTTTAGATGCAGGGTCAAGTTGCTTATTTGAGCTTTTTCTAGCTTCTTATGATATGCCTGTAGTGCAATAAACTTCCCTCTCAGAACTGCTTTTGCTGTGTCCCATAAATTTTGAGTTGATGTATGCTCATTATCATTTGTTTCTAGAAACTTTTTTATTTCTTCTTTGATCTCATTGTTAATCCATTCATTATTTAATAACAAGCTATTTAGTTTCCAAGTGTTTGAGTATTTTTCCGTTTTTCTTTTGTGGTTAATTTCTAGTTTCATGGCATTGTGATCAGAGAAAATGCTTGATATGATTTCAATCTTCTGAAATTTATTGAGACCATTTTTGTGTCCTAACATGTGGTCTATCCTAGAAAACGTACCATGAGCGCTTGAGAAGAATGTATATTCTACTGCTTTAGGGTGAAAAGTTCTGAAGATATCTATTAAATCAAGTTGATCTAGTGTATCCTTTAAGTCTGCTGTTTCTTTATTAATTTTCTTTCTTGAGGATCTATCCAGTGTTGTTAGAGGGGTATTGAAATCCCCTACTATGATAGTATTGCTGTTAATCTCGCCCTTTATATCCATCAAAGTCTGCTTTATGTATGTCGGGGCTCCTATATTTGGTGCATAGATATTTACAATAGTTATATCTTCCTGTTGAATTGTTCCCTTTATCATTATGTAGTGTCCTCTTTTATCTCTTACTACAGCCTTTGTTTTAAAGTCCATTTTGTCTGATATAAGTATTGCTACCCCTGCTTTTTTTTCATTTCCATTTGCATGAAATATTTTTTTCCATCCTTTTACCTTCAGTCTATGAACATCTTTTATTTTAAGGTGTGTCTCTTGTAGACAGCATATGTATGGGTCCTGTTTCTTTATCCATGCAGCTACCCTATGTCTTTTGATTGGATCATTTAATCCATTTACATTTAAGGTTATTATTGATATGTAGTTGTTTATTGCCATTTTATTCTTTAAAGCTGTATTCTTCTTTTGCTCTATTTTTTCCTCCCTTTAAACTGTTCACAAGAGGCCCCTTAGTATCTCTTGCAGAATTGGTTTGGTTTTTATGAATTCCTTGAGGCTTTCTTTTTCTGGGAAGCTCTTTATTTCTCCTTCAATTTTAAACGTTAGCCTTGCTGGGTAAAGTAGCCTTGGTTGTAGGTTCTTGTTCTGCATTACTTTGATTATTTCTTGCCATTCCCTTCTGGCCTCAAGTGTTTCTGTTGAGAAGTCCGATGTCATCCTTATGGGGGCTCCTTTGTAGGTGATAGTCTTTTTTTCTCTAGCAGCTTTTAAAATTTTTTCTTTATCCATTAGCTTTGGTATTTTAACTATGATGTGTCTTGGTGTAGATTTTTTTGGGTTTCT
Source organism: Rhynchonycteris naso (assembly GCA_037038555.1). NCBI lineage: Eukaryota > Metazoa > Chordata > Mammalia > Chiroptera > Emballonuridae > Rhynchonycteris > Rhynchonycteris naso. Next base: position 95,251,202 of record CM072998.1, on the reverse strand, counting down.
CCTTAATGGAGTTCTGTGTGCTTCTTGAATGTGTGGAGTGTTTCCCAGCCTTAATTTAGGAAAGTTTTCTGCTATAATTTGATTGAACAAAGTTTCCATTTCCTGACCTCTCTCCTCTTCTTCAGGCACCCCTATGATGCGAATGTTGTTTCTCTTCATGTTGTCACAAAGCTCCCTTAGAGTTTCCTCACATTTTTTAAGTCTCTTTTCCTTTTTCTTCTCTGCTTCTGTGCCTTTGTTTATTGTGTCCTCTAACTCGCTTATTCGATCTTCAGCGTCATCCATCCTGCTTTTAATTCCTTCCATTGTGGTCTTCAGTTCTGATACTGTATTTGTCATTTCTGTCTGATTCTTTTTTATTATTTCAATTTCATTTTTTATACTTGTTATCTCTTTATTTAGGTGTTCATAATGACTATCCATTGTTGCTCTAATTTCTTTGAACATCCTAACTATCATTATTCTAAATTCTGCTTCTGGTAATTTGGTTATATCTGGTTCATTCAGGTCCTTCTCTGGGGATTTCTCTTGATTCATTTGGTTTGCATTCCTCTGCCTGCCCATTTTTTCTGTGTATAAGCAAGTTGTGGCCACTGGAGTCCAGTAGGTGTTGCCTTTGTGTTCTCTAGGTGTGGTCTATCTGCAGGCCCCCCACCCCCTCTGCCGGCGCCTAGGGTGGTTGGGTATGAGCGTTGCCAGCGCCGGCCCACTGTGGCTTTTGCTGTGATTTCTGCCTCTCCTCCGTGGGAGGGGCTGTCACTGAAGCCACAAGATTAGCACCAAGGGTAGAGGCGAGCACCTTTCCTCAGCTGCGGACCCAGCCTATTTCCGGACTTCCGCCCAGAACCAGCAGTCGGAGCCTGCTCGCTACAGTTCCGCGGGTTAGGCGGGGCTTTTGACGTGCTCTCAGCTGTAAGCTTTTGCCCGTCAGGAGCTTTAGCCCCGCCCTCGAGGCCAGGGCCCTTTGCGCAGGGTCGGAAACCAAGATTTATTGGGGCGGGCGTGTTTGCTGGCTTCCGCCGAGCTGCGTACTTCCGCTCGTCCCGGACTCTACCCCGCCCCCGCGTTCGGAGCCCGCTCGTGCACGTATTAACGCTATCCGGGGTTTCTCCGGCCGGATGGGGATAATAGCGTGGGCTCAGCTGCGAGCCTCCGCCTGTCTCAGGGTCCACCCCGTTCCCGCGCTAGGAGCCCGCTCGCGCACGTATACTGGCCAACCGCGGTTTCTCCGGCGGGCGGCGGGGGGGGGGGGGGGCGGACTGCTAGCGTCAGCTCAGCCACGAGCCCCTGCCCGTCCCTGGTCCTAGCCCGGTCCCCGCGGTCAGGGCCGGCTTGCGCAGGGCCTGCCTGTTCCTGGCCTCCCGCTTTGTCCCCGTAAGTGGGATTAAAGGCGGGCCCGCAGCTTCCGGACCGCTCTCGCGCTTACCCTTTGACCCTCTGGGCTAGACCGATCTCCCACCGGCCTGGCCTCTGCCCACGCCGACAGAACCGCCTTTCAGCGTCCTGCCGCCCCAAAACCTTAAGCAGCCCTCAGCAGAGTAGGAAGGGACCTAATACTCCACACTGTAGGCCTGGGAGCTCCCTCACTTGTTTCACAGCTCAAAACTGTCCAAACGTCTCCTCTTGGTTCTGGGACTGCAGGCTGGGGCTTGGTTCCTGGGACCCAGGTCCCTCCCTCTCCGCCAAAATCTCCTCCCGCCACACGGGTCTCTCCGGGCTGCCGTTTGCTCCGGGGAGCTGGGCAGCCCTCTTCGCGTTTTCGCTATTCCTACCAGTCTCAATGTGGCTTCTTCTGTGTTCCTTGGTTGAAGAGTCCACTTAGTTTTGTTCAAAGTTGGTTTATCCAGGTGATGGTTCTTAAAATTGAGTTGTAATCCACTTTGGTTCTGGGAGTTGGAAGTTGGTACGTCCGCCTACTCCGTCGCCATCTTGCTCCCTAGTATTCTCCATTCTTATAGTTAAAACTTTTACTTCTAGATCTTTCTTAATACTTTCACAAAGAATTAAGAAACATCACAACATATGAATTGAAATACTTCATTGTTTTAAGAAAACATAAATTTATGAATGAGATTGAATATAAAATGTAGTACTATTTATAGGCCTTAAATCCTTCTTCCTCCCCTTTAAAATTAAATCCAGACATCATTCCTGGTAGAACTTTAACAAAGTTAAACAAAGCAAGTGACAGGATCTTAAAACCATGGAAAATACCATTTTTGTTTCAATCAAATATGGTATAACAATTTAAATTTGGTCAGAGTTAGATGACATGTTTTAATAAAGGAATATAGGAACTTTGGCTAACTGGGTATTAGTTTAGAGTTCCCCCCAAGTTAAAGTTGATTATGCTTCAAAATCAAAGCTTGCTCACGCATTCAATTTTACTGCTTCCCTTTCTCCCTACTAACTCATCAAAGGGGAGAGCATTAGTAACCATCATATTTTCCCACAGCATCTTGGGAAGACTTAGTAGTGGAAAATAAATGAGGGCTTTGGTTTATTTCTTTGGGCCAGTCTGGAGCCCACTGGAAAGGTCTAGAAACAACACCTGGTGTTACCAAGTTGCTGGATGGAGTCAGTTTGATTATGCAACTCCGGAAGACCCTGCAAATGTGCCTTTCAGTTGTAGTTGTGACTGCCCACACATAGCATCTTAAGTGCTTCTGAAGTAGATTCTTTTTGGGGTGCCTGAAGTCCTTTCCATACCCTGCCAACCAGCTAGTGCTGTTTTTAGATGGAATGCTGTAGCCTATAATTCCCATGATAATTATTTAGAATGAGTTGGCAAGTTCAAACCAGATTTCATGAATATCCCTGAAATTGTCAGTAAAAAATTAGATGCTGGGTAAAGTTACTTTTTTTCAAATGGATTAAGTGGGTTTGATTATTTTTGTTTTGTTTTAGAATCAATGTGATAGTTTTATGATTATTAAAGGCTATATTAGATCAGTCAGTTTTAGGGTAAATATGAACCTATCAAGCAAGGATCATTTTTGTTAAGCAATTCTCCCATTAAGAAACATAGTTAAATTTTGAAGTGTGTAACTGTTTTTGTTGTCATCAAAGAATGTATTTAGAACTTCTTTTTAAAAGCTAATTAATAAAGCATGCATGTCTTTCACGGTACCTATTCTGTTGGTAGGTATAGATATTTTTGTTTTGATTATTTTTACTCTGGAGCACCAAGGTAATACAGGACTATTGAATGTACCGCTGACACTTCCCTCTACTCACATCAGTGATCATCAGAGACTCCCCAAGCTCTAAGGAACCTTACAGATCTTCCCCTTGATTTCACAAAGGAAGAAGTTAACAAGTTGTCCTGTTTGAAGTCTGCATAGTGCTAGCTAGTTGATAATCATGAACTAAAACTAGAACCCAGGTCTCCTGCATTCTACTGCACCATGTGTTCTATGCTAAAGGGAAATTAGGTGTGTGTGTGTCTCCTTACTGCATTGATCTCCTTTGATATTTGGAGACCTAATTCTTCTTTGGTGAACTTCTGAAAGTGAGTGAATAATACAGTTCATTCTCTAAGGAAGGAGAGAGAGATCCCAATCCATGAGATGTTTTCAAGATCTTTATTACGTTTAAAAGCGAGAACACAATAATAGTTAATCCACTGACTCAGTGCCCTTCCTACCTCATTTGCAGTAAAAACATGGAAGTAGGTGAATAATTTAAAATGTATTTTAGATCAGTGATTTTTCAATCATTTTTTCTCATGGCACACGTAAACTAATTACCAAGGGAGAAGAGCCAGTGCCTCTGACTGACTACAACCATTTTCATCTCATGGAACACATAGATTAGTTACTAAAAAAGAAGAGGTCCTTACTAATTAGTTTATATGTGTCATGAGAAAAAAAAAGTTGAAAATTGCCATCTTTGATGATAGATAAAAAAAGCACCTACTTCCTGTTAAGAGATTTGTCAAATGACATCAAAGAATTTCAGTGTAAATTTCTTTCCTTTTGTGTTCAACATCATTATTTCAAAGGGCCAAAGAGCATATTCTACCACAATACTTGATTCTGTTATTTTATGCCAAAAATGTCTGAGTCTTACATGTTTTATTAAGCATATGAAAATATAGTGCAGACTGCTCTTATTGAAAATAAAATGATTCCTAAATATAAATATGTACTCTTTTAATGATTCTCAAACTCATTCTAAGCATGCATTTCAATTTATAGCTACATGTGCATTATTTTTAAAGAAATTTAACTCTGAGTTATTGTTAGCCTTAACTTACCATGGAATAAGAAATTTATAACGAATTAAAAATTGATGGTTCCTTTTTGGAGTCAAAGAAAAGAGAGTATGATTAAAAATGAAGGCTTTCTTCTTTTTATTAATTTTAATGGGGTGACATTAATAAATCAGGGTACATATGTTCAAAGAAAACCTCTCCAGGTTATCTTATCATTCAGTTATGTTGCATACCCATCACCCAAAGTCAGTTTATCCTCTGTCACCTTCTATCTGGTTTTCTTTGTGCCCCTCCCCTTCCCCCTCTCCGTAACCACCACACTCTTGTTCATGTCTCATAGTCTCACTTTTATGTCCCACCTATGTATGAAATCATGATGTTCTCAGTTTGTTTCTGATTTACTTATTTCACTCCATATAATGTTATCAAGGTCCAACAATTTTGTTGTAAATGTTCCGATGTCATCATTTCTTATGGCTGAGTAGTATTCGATAGTATATATATACCAAAGCTTTTTAATCGACTTGTCCCCTGACGGACACTTGGGCTGTTTCCAGATCTTCGCTATTGTGAACAATACTGCCATGAACACGGGGGCGCATTTCTTCTTTTTGAATAGTGCTATGGTGTTCTTAGGGTATATTCCTAAAGTGGGATAGCTGGGTCAAAAGGCAGTTCGATTTTTAATTTTTTGAAGAATCTCCATATTGTTTTCCACAGTGGCTGCACCAGTCTGCATTCCCACCAGCAGTGCAGAAGGGTTCCCTTTTCTCCACATCCTCACCAGCACTTATTCTGTGTTGTTTTGCTGATGAGTGCCATTCTGACTGGTGTGAGGTGATACCTCATTGTGGTTTTAATTTGCATTTCTCTAATGATTAGTGATGTTGAGCATTTTTTCATATGCCTATTGGCCATCTGTATGTCCCCTCTGGAGAAATTTCTATTCATTTCTTTTGCCCATTTTTTGAATGGATTGTTTATCTTCCTGGTGTTAAGTTTTATAAGTTCTTTATAAATTTTGGTTAATAACCCCTTATCAGACGTGTTGTCAAATATGTTCTCCCATTGTGTGGTTTGTCTTTTTATTCTGTTCTTATTGTCTTTAGCTGTGCAAAATTTTTAGTTTGATATAGTCCCGTTTGTTTATCTTGCCTTTTATTTCATTTGCCCGTGGAGATAAATCGGCAAATATATTGCTGCTACAGATGTCAGAGAGCTTGCTGCCTATGTTTTCTTCTAAGATGCTTATGGTTTCACGGCTTACATTTAAGTCTTTTATCCATTTTGAGTTTGTCTCTGTGAATGGTGTAAGTTGATGGTCTAGTTTCATTTCTTTGCAGGTAGATGTCCAATTTTCCCAACACCATTTATTAAAGAGGCTGTCTTTACTCCATTGTATGTGTTCTTTCCTCCTTTGTCAAATATCAGTTGTCCATAAAGCTGTGGGTTTATTTCTGGGTTCTCTGTTCTGTTCCATTGATCTATGTGCCTGTTCTTATGCCAGTACCAGGTTGTCTTGAGTATAATGGCCTTGTAGTAACCCTTGATATCCGGAAGAGTGATACCTCCTGCTTTATTTTTTCTTCTTAACATTGCTGAGGCTATTCATGTTCTTTTTTGGTTCCATATAAATTTGTGGAATATGTGTTCTATATCTTTGAAGTATGTCATTGGTATTTTAATTGGTATTGCATTAAATTTATAAATTGCTTTGGGTAATATATACATTTTGATGATGTTTATTCTTCCTAACCATGAGCACGGTATATGCTTCCACGTGTTTGTATCTTTCTTGATTTCTTTTATCAATGTTTTATAATTTTCCGAGTACAAGTCCTTAACCTCTTTGGCTAAATTTACTCCTAGGTACTTTATTTTTTTTGGTTGCAATAGTGAAGGGGATTGTTTCCTTAATTTCTTTTGCTGACAGTGCATTGTTGGTATATAAAATTGCCTCTGATTTCTGAGTATTAATTTTATCACCTCCATCTTGCTGAATTCATTTATCAGGTCCAATAGTTTTTTGACTGAGACTTTAGGGTTTTCCATATACAATATCATATCATGACAGTTTTACTTCTTCTTTTCCAATTTGGATGCCTTTTATTTCTTCAACTTGTCTGATTGCTGTAGCTAGGACTTCCAGAACTATGTTGAATAAGAGTGGTGAAAGGGGGCACCCCTGCCTAGTTACTGATCTTATGGGATTGCTTTTAATTTTTGCCCATTTAGTATGATGTTTGCTGTGGGTTTGTCGTAGATGGCATTTATCATGGTAAGGAATGATCCCTGTATTCCCACCATACTGAGAGTTTGATCATGAATTGGTGCTGGAATTTATCAAATGCCTTTTCTACATCTATTGAAATTATCATGTGATTTTTGTCCTTCCTTTTGTTTATGTGATGAATCACATTGATTGATTTGCGAATATTGAACCAGCCTTGCCTATCCAGAATAAATCCCACTTGATCATGGTGTATGATTTTTTTCATATATTGCTGGATCCAGTTAGCTAATATTTTGTTGAGAATTTTAGCATCTAAATTCATCAGGGATATAAGCCTATAATTTTCTTTCTTTGTGTTGTCTTTGCCCAGTTTCGGGATCAGAATTATGCTCGTCTCATAAAAGGAGTTTGGAAGTCTTCCTTCCTCTTGAATTTTTTGAAATAGCTTGAGGAAGATAGGAGTTAGTTCTTTAAATTTTTGGTAGAATTTACTTGTGAAGCCTTCAGGCCCAGGACGTTTCTTTTTTGGGAGTTTTTTGATAACTGTTTCAATCTCATTTGTTGTAATTGGTCTGTTTAGGTGTTCTGATTCTTCCAGATTGATTTTTGGAAGATTATATGATTCAAGAAATTTGTTCATTTCACCTAGGTTGTCTAAATTTTTGGCATAGAGTTCTTCATAGTATTTTCTTACAATGCTTTGTATTTCTGTTATGTTAGTTTTTATTTCTCCACTCTCATTTCTAATTTTATTTATTTGAGTCCTCTCTCTTTTTTTCTTGGTGAGTCTAGTTAAAGGTTCATCAATTTTGTTTACCTTTTCAAAGAACCAGCTCCTGGTTTCATAGATCCTCTGTATTGTTTCCTTAGCCTCTATGTCATTTATTTCTGCTCTGATCTTTATTATTTCCTTCCTTCTACTGGTCCTGGGCTATATTTACTGTTGTTTTTCTAGTTCTTTTAGATGCAGAGTCAGGTTGCTTATTTGAGGTTTCTCTAGCTTCTTTTGGTATGCCTGTAGTGCAATGAACTTCCCTCTCAGTACTGCTTTAGCTGTGTCCCATAAATTTTGAGTTGATGTATACTCATTATCATTCGTTTCTAGAAACTTTTTTATTTCTTCTTTGATCTCATTGTTAATCCATTCATTATTTAGTAACATGCTATTTAGTTTCCAAGTATTTGAGTATTTTTCAGTTTTTCTTTTGTGGTTAATTTCTGGTTTTATGGCATTATGATCAGAGAAAATGCTTGATATGATTTCAGTCTTCTTAAATTTGTTGAGACCATTTTTATGTCCTAACATGTGGTCTATCCTAGAAAATGTACCAAGAGCGCTTGTGAAGAATGTGTATTCTACTGCTTTTGTGTGAAAAGTTCTGAAGATATCTATTAAATTGAGTTGATCTAGTGTATCCTTTAAGTCTGCTGTTTCTTTATTAATTTTCTTTCTTGAGGATCTATCCAGTATTATTAGTGGGATATTGAAATCCCCTACTATTATAGTATTGCTGTTAATCTCACCCTTTATATCCATCAAAGTCTGCTTTATGAATGTCGGGGCTCCTATATTTGTTGCGTAGATATTTATAATAATTATATCTTCCTGTTGAATTGTTCCCTGTATCATAATGTAGTATCCGTTTTTATCTCTTACTACAGCCTTTGTTTTAAAGTCCATTTTGTCAGATATAAGTATTGCTACCCCAGCTTTATTTTTATTTCCATTTGCATGAAATATTTTTTCCATCCTTTCACCTTCAGTCTATATGCATCTTTTGTTTTAAGGTGTGTCTCTTGTAGACAGCATATGTATGGGTCCTGTTTCTTTATCCACACAGCTACCCTATGTCTTTTGATTGGATCATTTAATCTATTTACATTTAAGATTATTATTGATATGTAGTTGTTTATTGCCATTTTATTCTTTAAAGCTGTATTTCTCTTTTACTATATTTTTCCCCCCTTTGAACTGTTCACAACAGACCCCTTAGCATCTCTTGCAAAATTGGTTTGGTTTTAATGAATTCCTTGAGGCTTTTTTTTGTCTGAGAAGCTCTTTATTTCTCTTTCAATTTTAAACGTTAGCCTTGCTGGATAGAGTAGTCTTGGTTGTAGGTTCTTGTTCTGCATTACTTTGAATATATCTTGCCATTCCCTTCTGGCCTCAAGTGTTTCTGTTGAGAAGTCCGATGTCATCCTTGTGGGGGCTCCTTAGTAGATTATAGCCATTTATTCTCTAGCAGCTTTTAAAATTTTCTCTTTATCCCTTAGGTTTGGTATTTTAACTATGATGTGTCTTGGTGTAGATTTCTTTGCGTTTCTCTTTACTGAAGTTGTCTGTGCTTCTTGAATGTGTGAAATGTTTCCCAGCCTTAATTTAGGGAAATTTTCTGCTATGATTTGATTAAACAAAGTTTCTATTTCTTGTTCTCTCTCCTCTTCTTCAGGAACCCCTATGATGTGGATGTTGTTTCTCTTCATGTTGTCACAGAGCTCCCTTAGAGTTTCCTCACATTCTTTTTCTTTTTCCACTCTGCTTCTGTGCCTTTGTTCATTGTGTCCTCTACCTGACCGATTCGATCCTCAGCGTCATTTATCCTGCTTTTAATTCCTTCCATTGTGGTCTTCAGTCTGATACTTTATTTGTCATTTCTGTCTGGTTCTTTTTTATTATTTCAATTTCCTTTTTTATACTTGTTATCTCATTATTTAGGTGTTCGTAATGACTATCCATTGTTGCTCTAATCTCTTTGAACATCCTAACCATCATTATTTTAAATTCTGCATCTGGTAATTTGGTTATATCTGGTTCATTCAGGTCCTTCTCTGGGGATTTCTCTTGATTCATTTGGGCTGCATTTCTCTGCCTGCCCATTTTGTCTGTGTATAAGAAGGGTGTGGCCACTGGAGTCCAATGGGTGTTGCCTTTGTGTTCTCTAGGTGTGGTCTGTCTGCAGGCCCGCCACCCCCTCTGCCGCTGCCTAGGACAGTTGGCTATGGGCGTTGTCAGTGCCGGCACACTGCGGCTGTTGCTGTGATTTCCGCCTCTTCTCCATGGTGGGGCTGTGTTCTGGTGCCCCGTTCTACAAGCCTCAGCCTGCCTATGCCTTCGCCTCTCCCCACAGGTTGGGTTGCGCACTGCACTCAAGCCACAAACCTCAGCACCAAGGGTAGAGGTGAGCACCTTTGCTCAGCTGTGGACTCAGCCTGTTCCCGTGCTTCCGCCCAGCTCTCGGGGTCAGAGCCTGCTCACCACAGTTTCTCGGATTGGACGGGGCTGCTGATGTGCACTGAGCTTTGAGCCTCCGCCTGTCCAGAACTTTAGCCCTGCCCCCGAGGTCAGGGCCTGCCTGTGCAGGATGGCAAACCGCGGTTTCTTGGGCCGGGCAGGGCTGCTGGCATGCTCTCAGCTGCAAGCCTCCGCCTGTCCCTGGTCCTAGCCCCGCCCCCGCGGTCAGGGCCAGCTTGTGCAGGGTCGCAGAGCAGATATCTGCCCATTCCTGGCCTCCCGCTTTTCTCCCACTGGTGGGGCTGCAGGCGGCCCGTAGTTGCCAAACCACTTTCACGCGTCCCCTCCACCCCTGCTGGGCTAGACCAAGCTCACACCGGCTGGGCCTCCGCCCCCACCAACAGAACCGCTTTTCAGCGTCCCGCCACCACCGTCCTTCCAACAAGCCCTCAGCTGTATGGGTAGGGACACTGTAGCTCAGACCCTAACACTCCATACTGTAGACCTGGAAGCTCCCTCCGTCTACGCATCTCTGCTCTAAATGCCCCGGGAGAGCTTGTTTGGCTGGTGTCCTGTCTCCCTTTGCTGGTATTGCTAGTTCCAAGGGAAATATTTGTTTTTGATTAGGGAAGTGACTCAGCCCAGGGGTTAGGGTGGCTATCCCTCAGAGTGTTTCTCCCTGTGCCTTCCAGTCCAGTCCACTCTCTCTTCCTGCTGCTCTGGTCCTCTCCTCTGTCCCCATTCCCCAGAGCCCCGGGTGAGTGGTTGTGAGAGAGGTTTTCTGCGCTGTCCCTTTAAGAAGAATCTTGGGTCTGAGAAAACTGTCTCTTTCTCACAAACAGTATCCTCACTTGTTTCACAGTTCAATACTGTCCAAATACCTCTTTTAGGCTCTGGGGCTGCAGCCTGGGGTTTTGTTCCTGGGACCCAGGTCACTCCCTCTCTGCCAAACTCTCCTCCCGCCACGCGACACTCTCCGTGCTGCTGTTCGCTCTGGGAGCTTGGCAGCCCTCTCCACGTTTTCACTTTTCCTACCAGTCTTAATGTGGCTTCTTCAGTGTTCCTTGGTTGAAGAGTCCACTTAGTTTAGTTCAAAGTTTTTTTATGCAGATGATGGTTCTTAAAATTAAATTATAATCCACTTTGGTTGTGGGAGTTGGAAGTTGGTACCTCCGCCTACTCCATCTCCATCTTGCCGTCTTCCATGAAGGCTTTCTTCTCAAAAATTTGTCTATGGTTTTGTACCTTAACATTTCTATATGTGTTGTGACAAGTTACTTTATTTAAAAGTCATTTTAAATAAAAAGGAACTTGTTGTTTTTTTTTCAAAGTGAGAGGAGTGGAAATAATGAGACAGACTCCTGCATGTGCCCTGACAGGGATCCACCCAGCAACCCCTGTCTGGGGCTGATGCTTGAATTAATTGAGCTATTTTTAGCACCTGAAGCTGACATGCTTAGACAACAAAACTACACAGAATAGTTCCATTAGAAATCAGGAGTGTAATGACCAAAGTAGTCCTAAGGAGCTTTCTGGGTCCTGGTGATTCTGTTTCTTTGGATACTGGTTTTGGGTACTGGTGTGTCTTGGAATAAGTGGCACATTTATTTGAATGCTTCTGTATATAATATTTCAATTCAAAGTGAAAAATAATTAAGGTGCTAAAATAGACTTTATGACACTTGCTGTGTATATAGCCTACAAACGTGTGACTGATGGTATTATATAGTATTTACTATTTTATTCCAAATTTAAAAGAATATACTGAAAATTTGATAGGTTGCTCCATTTTCTTTGCCTAAATCCTTTCTAAACTTTAGCAAGGATTTAGATGTCAAATTGATAAGCATTTTACCAATTTAAGGGAAAAATATATATTCAATTGTATATGTCATTATAGGTAAAATCAGAATAGGACGTTAACTTCTGAATTTCAGAAATGTGGAATCTTTACTCCTTAAAGTAGACTCTTTTAATGAAGTGGAAAAAAGTTCTAAGTAAAGCATTCTTCAAATTTATTTGTGTGGTTGATGATAATAGATGGCTCATTATGTTTTTCTATGACTTGGAACCAAGAAGGAATATTTATTTTTCAAACCATCCTTGACAGGTTGCCTCTGCCAGAACAGACATTCATGGGCTACTGGACAATCGGCCAGTCGAGAAACGGAATGCAGAAACTGTTGTGTCCAGCAGAAACTCACCATATAGACATAAAGGTTGATGTTATTTTCTTTTTCATTAAAACATTGAGCGTTACAGATTTTTCTGTATCTTCACTGGAGAAAATTCATACAAGCTCAGAAATTATTTACTTGTTCTGATGATATTTTAGAGTAGATTTAGCTTCTTCTCTGACTCTTAAGCCAGTCTGGCCTCTAAGGAACTTAATGTAGGTCATGGCTGTGGTCAGGAGAATTCCTGAGAGGGAACCTCTATTTCCGGAGAATCGGGAGTCTTGTGTGTGATCCTAGGACAGTCACTCCATGATATTTGTCTTCATGTAAAAAGGTCAAAGAAAGGAGTATCAATCACCAGTTGCAATAGAAACCACTTTATGTATTTTAAGCAAAAGGGATTTACTATAAAGAATTAGATGCTTATAAAATTGTTAGAAAGGACAAGAAGAACAAAAGTCTAGGGGCCACCACGGGACTTTTAGTTTCAAGATCAGTATATCTACTTCTGCTACCACCCCTGCTGCTGAGAGCTACACAGGAAAACAAGATCAGCAAAATTGTTCAGCAAAACATCAGGTAGTAAATATTTTAGGCTTTGTGGCCATACAGATTCTGTCACAGCTACTCAACTCTGCCTTGGTAGCACAAAAGCAGCCTTAGACAATACATTAACATATGAGTGTGTCTGTGTTTCAGTGACATATTATTTACAAAAGCAGGCAGTGAATCAGAGTTGACCTGTGGGCCCTAGGTCATCACTGCCTGCAGTAGAACAGAGACTCTGACTGCTTATTTGTTGGAGACGCCTTGTCCACTAGAGCTGCAGGAAGACAGCCACTACCTCATCTGCCTTCCCAATTTCACACAACTGCATCTAATTGGGAGAATCTAACTCACATGAAGAACCCTCACTGCAAGGAAGCATGAGGAATGTAGTCTCTAGTCTTCCTGCTCCTGAGATACTGACCAGTATGAAAGGGTGAGGGAAGAAGCATGGGTACCACTGTAGTCGATATCTAACCCAAATGTTTTTTATTCAGTAAGGACTGATGGTAAGGCATACAAATCATTGAAATTTTAGTTACATCTATATAATCCTTCCAGAATATCATATCTAAGTACTCAGCACTAATATCAATAACGTTATTAAATTTGTTCCTCTGCTTATGTTTCTATTAAATAATATTTTACCGTGTGTGGAATACTCTACCTTTTATAATTACCTGTAGTGCTTATCAGTAAGTTGTTTTTAATTTCAGTTGTCACTGTGTTTTATATTTTATTTCAAAGACCTAGATTTAGCCATTGCATTCTGTATAATGATATAGTAATAATAATAATAGTCTTTCTTTATAATGGAACTATATCAGGCTCTGATTCATTCATTTACAAATTATTCTGGTTTGGACAGCCCTGAGACCCAATACTTGGAGTTCAGAAGTTGCTCTTGGCTTAGGAAGAAATGAAATAAGAGAAATACTATGGGATTTTACACCTGGTATAGTTTATGAGTAAAAAAAAAGTCAAGTGTGAAGTTAAATAATTGAGCACATGTGAAAGCATTTATAAATGTGATTTTATGGTATTGTAAGTACCGTGCCATTAAAAAAAATAAAAGAGATAATCAAGATATTGATTATTTAAGTTTAAATTCTGTATTTTGGAAGAATTATAGCTATTCTACATTTTGGTAAGTACCCAAATTTTTTAACTCAGGTAACATTTATTACAGGGCCCAGCACTTATAAACATACAGGAGTATCCAATAGAAAGACATGAAGGAAGGTCTCAAACCTTTACTGAAGAATGTGCTTCCTGGAGGCTGCCCCTGGATGAAATTAACATAATCTGTGACATTGCTACATCACATGGTATGTCAGTTTATTCTTTTGATTTTTCTTTCTTACACTGACTTTTTTAAAAGATGGATTCAAACCATCTCCAGACATCAAGAAATCCATAGACTCAGTAACTGTCATTCTTGGATTGGCTAGCAATTATGTATAATATGTATAGAACTAATTTCCTATAACAACCTAACAAAATACTATGTGGAATCCATATAAGCACTGCTAAGTTTGTATGCACATATCTGTTTCTCATTACAATTGTAGTGCAAAGTTAAATACAGCCAGGCGTGTGCTAAAAATAGAAAGGAGAAGAAAACATTGGATTTTTTTTTGGCGGGGATTCCCGTTTGGTGATTGCATGAATCATGAAAGTAGAGCTGGAATGATTTGCAGTCATTAAACTTCTCATTGTAAAGAATGACAAATAAAGGATGTGAACTTTTGGCATCTACATTTCTGGACTGTCTCCATTACCTACTGATTCATAGTGTGCCCTGGTACCTTCTGGCAGAAGTTTCTCAATCAGTGATATAAAGTAATATAAACAGTTCCTAAAGTAATATAAACAGAAGCAAAGGCAGGGGGAAGGGAGAGTCTCTCACTTGACTAAGATGGGGATAATGCAGGTAAAAAATCAGAAGCTAGTTTTGTTCATATAAATTTTGTAGATATTGTTTATTCCTAAAATCAACTCTATTGAATTAAAATGAGCTTTAAAAACATACAGGGGTTTTTTGGTTACAGATTGGTAAAATATCTTATTAAGAATGTTTTACATCCACTAGTAGAGAGTAAGTATGGATTTTATGGACATAGTTTGAATTTTGGCCCTTGTCTCATATTTAGGGATTGTAATAGTATGCTGTGATGCTCTGCCCATGCCTGTGACGGGCCTCACTAATCAGATGCAGCTCTTTTCTCATTAAACCTCATCGCAGTGGCACAGTTCTCAGCTCAACATTCCATGCAGCTGCAGCCATTTAGTCAGCCTTTTCTTGGGTTAGAATCAGATATATCTATATATGTTTGGTCCAAAGACCAAACCACTTAATACTTAAAATATCAGAGAACAGTTTATAAGTTTAAGGACATTTGTCTTAATACTGGTGCCCTGTGTACAAAGATACTCAGTGGATTTTGAATTGAATGGATTTGTGTTGATAGTGGAAGCATTAAAAAGATTCTTAAATTATAAATTTTGTGATTCTGTTTGATATTTGGAACTGTAACACACGCAGTCTCCTAAATAATGTCTTCTACTGCAGCTTCAGTAGACTTTCTTATCAATGTTAACTATTTTTTTAAACTTCCTATATCTTTACATACAATATTTGGTCGTTATAGACATGGCACACTCATGCCTACACATGCATACAAACAACATATGTATACATGTGTTCCAAATTTTCCAGGACAGTCCCAAGTATAAGTGTTATATCTTGTTATCGTATCTTGTATCTTGATTTTGGGTTCAGAAAATATGACCGCTGTCAGTAGGTACCTGGATAAGGAGCGATGCTGATAGCATTTATTATACAAAAGCAACTTGATCCCTTGCTATAGGTAGAGATTATGGGAAATACAGTCTATTGTGTGACTACTCAAAGAGAGGCCCTCAAACCAACAGCATTGGTGTCTCCTGGGAGCTTGTGAGAAGGGCTGAATCTAAAACCCCATCCTAGACCTACTGAATCAGAATATACATTTTCACTAGACCCCAAATGATTCATATGCACTTGAAAGTTCAAACTACATAGGTGGAGAATTCAGAAAATAGATCTAATCAAGTACTCAGATTGAAAATAAAGTGATTTTATTTTTTTATTGAGTTATAATTGACATATGACATTATGTCACTTTCAGGTATATAACATAATGATTTGATATTTGTATTATGAAATGATCGCCATAATAAATCTAGTTAACATTTATCACCATACATAGTTACAAATTTTTTTGTGTATATGATAAGAAGGGCCAGAGATTTTATAGTAAGAAATACAGTGTGTCCCGTAAAGTCATGGTGCACTTTTGACCCGTCACCATGACTTTACGGATACACTGTATTCAAAAGGTAAACAAAAGTTTGGGAAGTTAGATTCATAAAGCTAAGAATAAAAAATGGAATTACTTATTTATAGCAAGAAAAGCTTAAGGATCTGGTAACTCTAGGAAATGCAGTATTAGCAGGTAGATGTTGACCAGCTTCGGTCCATCTAAGCGAACTATAAAACAAGAGAAAACAGATCTTTATTAAAGCACAAAGCACTTTGCTTTTATACAGGAAGAATTTCCTGCATTGAGAAGTGTTAAATATTGAATGGTGTTATTGTGAGATATTACAGACTTATTTTAGGAACATATACTTCCACAAATAGATAGTTGTGGCCCCGTCGACATTTAGAGCAGGAACAAAATTGCTTCTTACGGTCTTTTTCAGCCTAATCAATCCATCTACAAAATACTGTGTTGAGTTCCAACTATGCTTAGGGTCATGATTTAGTGTTCACTGGACCTGTTGAACAGCCAGAAAATCTGTTGCAGATTACAAAAGTAACTCCTCTTTGTCATTTCAGAAAATGAGGAAAATATGCTCTATGTAGTTACATGCAATCCTGTTTCCTTATACTTTATGAATATGGCTGGAAAAAATGGCTACTTTGTGGACTTTTTTGACCTCTTCCCAAGAACCGCCAGTGGAATTTGGCACCCATTTGTGACAGTGGCACCCCTGGGAAATCCCCTCAAGGGTCAAGTGGTTCTCCATGAGCAGCAGGTAATGCACCCTAAGTCACTCACGTGGTACTCACAGGCCAAAGAGAACTTATGTGCAGGAAAAATCATGAATGATTTGCAACCCATAACTGAAAATATGTGCTGTTATAAAGAATAAGGAATGAGGCTGTGGGGAGGGTCCAAAGTTCTATTTTATCAGTACTGCAAATACCTTCCTCTCTGCAGAGACTCTAACATGACCCATAAGTCTGGATCCATGTAAGCCAGGGGTTCTCAACCTCAGCACTATTGACATTTGAGGCCAGATAAGTCACTGTTGTGAAGCTTTCATTCTCTTTGAAGAGATAAACAACAAACAAGTAAACCAACAAATAAATATGCCCATTGCACGCTGTGTGTGTTTCAATTAGTAAGAAGTCTAAGGGTCTAAGTTAATCTGTACTATACCAATAGAAAAGGGTGTAATGTTTCTGTATACCTATTACCTATCTAATAACTACCAAAGCATTTTATTCACGCAACAAATATACACCATGGACCTCCTGCAGTGAACAAAACAACAAAAATCCTTGTCTTCAAAAGCTTACATTCTGGTGCAGAAAGATAGACATTAAGCAACATAAATAATTCAATTATATCTTAAGGTAGGAGATCAGAAGCAAAAGTAAAACAGAAGGCTGGGAGAAAGATTGCCATTTAAAATAGCCTGGTGGGCAATGACTGCCTAATTGAAAAGGTCAAATTTAAGCCAATACTTGATGGAGGAGAATGGAGAACAGATTCTCTGGGAGTTTTAAGGCCCAAAGGCTAGAACCTGCCTCCTTTTTAAAAAGTGTGGTAGGAATGATTGGATGGGAGGAAGAGTATAAAGAGGTGTGAGGTCAAAGAGGTCAGTTAGTGGGTTGGGGCAGGGGCATGGTAGAGGGGGTGGGGAAAAAGACTGTGTAGAGCCTTGTAGTCCATTGTTTATGTTCGGGGTCCTGACTCTGAGTAGAAGAGGAAGGTGTTGAAAGGAGCAAGATGGCGACGGAGTAGGCGGACGTACCAACTTCCAACTCCCAGAACCAAAGTGGATTACAACTCAATTTTAAGAACCATCACCTGGATAAACCAACTTTGAACAAAACTAAGTGGACTCTTCAACCAAGGAACACAGAAGAAGCCACATTGAGACTGGTAGGAATAGCGAAAACGCGAAGAGGGCTGCCCAGCTCCCCGGAGCAAACGGCAGCCCGGAGAGACCCGTGTGGCGGGAGGAGATTTTGGCGGAGAGGGAGGGACCTGGGTCCCAGGAACCAAGCCCCAGCCTGCAGTCCCAGAGCCTAGAAGAGGCGTTTGGACAGTTTTGAGCTGTGAAACAAGTGAGGGAGCTCCCAGGCCTACAGTGTGGAGTATTAGGTCCCTTCCTACTCTGCTGAGGGCTGCTTAAGGTTTTGGGGCGGCAGGACGCTGAAAGGCGGTTCTGTCGGCGTGGGCAGAGGCCAAGCCGGTGGGAGATCGGTCTAGCCCAGAGGGTCGGAGGGTAAGCGCGAGAGCGGTCCAGAAGCTGCGGGCCCGCCTTTAATCCCACTTACGGGGACAAAGCGGGAGGCCAGGAACAGGCAGGCCCTGCGCAAGCCGGCCCTGACCGCGGGGACCGGGCTAGGACCAGGGACGGGCAGGGGCTCGTGGCTGAGCTGACGCTACCAGCCCCCCACACCGCCGCCCGCCGGAGAAACCGCGGTTGGCCAGTATACGTGCGCGAGCGGGCTCCGAGCGCGGGAACGGGGTGGACCCCGAGACAGGCGGAGGCTCGCAGCTGAGCCCACGGCTGCTATCCCCATCCGGCCGGAGAAACCCCGGATAGCGTTAATACATGCACGAGCGGGCTCCGAACGCGGGGGCGGGGTAGAGTCCGGGACGAGCGGAAGTACGCAGCTCGGCGGAAGCCAGCAAACACGCCCGCCCCAATAAATCTTGGTTTCCGACCCTGCGCAAAGGGCCCTGGCCTCGAGGGCGGGGCTAAAGCTCCTGACGGGCAAAAGCTTACAGCTGAGAGCACGTCAAAAGCCCCGCCTAACCCGCGGAACTGTAGCGAGCAGGCTCCGACTGCTGGTTCTGGGCGGAAGTCCGGAAATAGGCTGGGTCCGCAGCTGAGGAAAGGTGCTCGCCTCTACCCTTGGTGCTAATCTTGTGGCTTCAGTGACAGGCCCTCCCACGGAGGAGAGGCAGAAATCACAGCAAAAGCCACAGTGGGCCGGCGCTGGCAACGCTCATACCCAACCACCCTAGGCGCCGGCAGAGGGGGTGGGGGGCCTGCAGATAGACCACACCTAGAGAACACAAAGGCAACACCTACTGGACTCCAGTGGCCACAACTTGCTTATACACAGAAAAAATGGGCAGGCAGAGGAATGCAAACCAAATGAATCAAGAGAAATCCCCAGAGAAGGACCTGAATGAACCAGATATAACCAAATTACCAGAAGCAGAATTTAGAATAATGATAGTTAGGATGTTCAAAGAAATTAGAGCAACAATGGATAGTCATTATGAACACCTAAATAAAGAGATAACAAGTATAAAAAATGAAATAGAAATAATAAAAAAGAATCAGACAGAAATGACAAATACAGTATCAGAACTGAAGACCACAATGGAAGGAATTAAAAGCAGGATGGATGACGCTGAGGATCGAATAAGCGAGTTAGAGGACACAATAAACAAAGGCACAGAAGCAGAGAAGAAAAAGGAAAAGAGACTTAAAAAATGTGAGGAAACTCTAAGGGAGCTTTGTGACAACATGAAGAGAAACAACATTCGCATCATAGGGGTGCCTGAAGAAGAGGAGAGAGGACAGGAAATGGAAACTTTGTTCAATCAAATCATAGCAGAAAACTTTCCTAAATTAAGGCTGGGAAACACTCCACACATTCAAGAAGCACACAGAACTCCATTAAGGAGAAACCCAAAAAAATCTACACCAAGACACATCATAGTTAAAATACCAAAGCTAATGGATAAAGAAAAAATTTTAAAAGCTGCTAGAGAAAAAAAGACTATCACCTACAAAGGAGCCCCCATAAGGATGACATCGGACTTCTCAACAGAAACACTTGAGGCCAGAAGGGAATGGCAAGAAATAATCAAAGTAATGCAGAACAAGAACCTACAACCAAGACTACTTTATCCAGCAAGGCTAACGTTTAAAATTGAAGGAGAAATAAAGAGCTTCCCAGAAAAAGAAAGCCTCAAGGAATTCATAAAAACCAAACCAATTCTGCAAGAGATACTAAGGGGCCTCTTGTGAACAGTTTAAAGGGAGGAAAGAATAGAGCAAAAGAAGAATACAGCTTTAAAGAGTAAAATGGCAATAAACAACTACATATCAATAATAACCTTAAATGTAAATGGATTAAATGATCCAATCAAAAGACATAGGGTAGCTGCATGGATAAAGAAACAGGACCCATACATATGCTGTCTACAAGAGACACACCTTAAAATAAAAGATGTTCATAGACTGAAGGTAAAAGGATGGAAAAAAATATTTCATGCAAATGGAAATGAAAAAAAAGCAGGGGTAGCAATACTTATATCAGACAAAATGGACTTTAAAACAAAGGCTGTAGTAAGAGATAAAAGAGAACACTACATAATGATAAAGGGAACAATTCAACAGGAAGATATAACTATTGTAAATATCTATGCACCAAATATAGGAGCCCCGACATACATAAAGCAGACTTTGATGGATATAAAGGGCGAGATTAACAGCAATACTATCATAGTAGGGGATTTCAATACCCCTCTAACAACACTGGATAGATCCTCAAGAAAGAAAATTAATAAAGAAACAGCAGACTTAAAGGATACACTAGATCAACTTGATTTAATAGATATCTTCAGAACTTTTCACCCTAAAGCAGTAGAATATACATTCTTCTCAAGCGCTCATGGTACGTTTTCTAGGATAGACCACATGTTAGGACACAAAAATGGTCTCAATAAATTTAAGAAGATTGAAATCATATCAAGCATTTTCTCTGATCACAATGCCATGAAACTAGAAATTAACCACAAAAGAAAAACTGAAAAATACTCAAACACTTGGAAACTAAATAGCTTGTTATTAAATAATGAATGGATTAACAATGAGATCAAAGAAGAAATAAAAAAGTTTCTAGAAACAAATGATAATGAGCATACATCAACTCAAAATTTATGGGACACAGCAAAAGCAGTTCTGAGAGGGAAGTTTATTGCACTACAGAAGAGGAAGGTGTTAGTGGGTTTCAAGCAGAGAAGTGGCGTGATCTGACATATATTTTTAGATTTCTCTGGTTCCTCTGTAGTGAGTAGTCTATAGGTGCTAAGGCAGAATGGAGGAGACTAGTTAAAAGATTTTTTGTCACGATCTCGGCAAGAGATAATGTCAGTTTGGAGGACTATGGAGGTCATAAGTAATGCTATATTCTGGATATATTTTGAAGATAACACCAACAAGAATTTCTAATAGGAAAATTAGATGTTTAATTAAATTTTAGATGTCTAGGCTCTGGTTCTCACCACATTTTATTTTCACAAAAGCTTCAGGCCCTGACCAGTTAGCTCAGTTGGTTTAGAGCATTGTCCCAAAACAACAAGGTTGCAGGTTTAGTCTCTTCAGGGCACACAGGAAGCAACCAAAAAATGCATAACTGAGTGGAACAACAAATGCTTCTCTTCCCCTTCCCCTCTCTCTCCTTTCCTCTTTCTTTCTAAAAGTCAATTAAAAATTAAGCCCTGGCCAGATTGCTTAGTTGGTTGGAGCGTCCTCCTGGAGCGTGGAGGTTACCAGTTTGATTCCCCAGTCAGGGCACATACAGAAGCAGCTAGATGTTCCTATCATTCTCTCTCCCCGCCTCTCTCTCTCAAAAAAAGATTCAATTACTTGGCAAATTTTTGGTTAATACTCTGTTCACTTAAGCAACTTTCATCAAGAAAAACATTTTTCATTGTAAAGATGTGCTTGACTTCCACAGCCAGCACTTGGCCTCCTGCTGTTCTAGCATGTTACTTGAGTTATCCCACTAACTACAGTTCAGCAGTTTTCTAGAAATCTACCTTAGTACCTTGAGCAGGAACTGTTTACCTTATTTGGAAACTTCCATCCTACCTGTCATCTGAACTTCCTCCTTTTTTTCCAGAGAGACTATCTTAGCTGTCTATTTTATATTATGGCCCTGTTAGGATGTAAGACATATTTAATTCCAAATAAACAGCGTACAGCTGTAAAACTTAAAAAATGTTAAATAATTCTAATAGAATAGAAAACGAGTGTGTTGCCTTCAGCTCCTTCCCCATTCTGTTCCAACTGAAAACAGAGCCTCAATATTGTAGAGAAGTACTTCCATTAATTCATCTATCCCTTGTCTTTTAAAAATAAACCATTGCTCTGGGTGCATTTCTCTGGTTAGCTTAAAAAGTTGTTCAAAAGTCCTTGCTAAAATAAAATCTTAAGTGAGGAAAGGGAAACTTCCCCGTGCCTAAAAATAAAGCAAACACCCCCACACACCCTGCACCCCCTCCCATGAGATTACTTATTACATCTGTACAAAGTTTAGAATTTCAGACTTTGGGACATTGAGGTCGTCCAGAGGTTACGTTTCTCCCAGTCAAATACAAACGGTAATAAAATCGCTCATTTGCTTCTCCTCCCCTTAAAGGAGTGCCAAAGTTACATGTACTTGTGTGTGACGAAAATTCTATTTTTAAACTCAGACAGAATATATCATTAGTCATTTACAGAAGGAAACCATTAACTTCTGAAAGGATGGAGCAACACAACTTCTTCATGTTGCCAGTTACTTCTAAAACTAATTCTAAGTACAGCAGTGACTTGAAATGTGTTTTCTGTCACTTAGAAAGACAGAGTTTTTCACCTTACTTAGACCAGGGTATGAATATGAAGTATTAGACCCTAAAAAGGAAGAAAAATGCAAAACTATACTGACTTATTTTCTGCTTAATCATATCTGTTTAATCATCTGCTTAATCATGTTTTGAAATCAAACATTAGTTTTAGGACTTTCTTTTGCTTAGAAAAATTAATATTACCCCTGACTGCTTCAGTGCTAAGAATTCTTGTTAATGTTGTACATGTTTATCATACACAAAAGAGTTTCTCCTTTAAAAAACACTTACTCAAAAAAGATTTAATCTAGAATGGAAACTGTACATTTTTAACTTATTAATGTTTTTTAATGAAAACTTTTAGACATCACTATCATTTTCAGGCTTTCAAATGCCAGGAATAATACTTCTTATATGAAATGTTGTTTTTAAAAAGACTATTCTTAACGCACATTCTTAATGGAGAATTGTATTTTACATAGAATAATGGATATTAAAGGTGATGTTTGTGGAAAAATTTAAGCTTTGTCAACATGCTTGGTAAAATTTTTACTAGAGACAAGATTGAATCTATAAAATGAAGGAAACTATGTGATGTGACTACTACTTTAGTTCTTGAGCACTCCAAAAAAAATAAGCTAGTAAAATAAATTTGAAACCACACTGTTCAATTCCAGATTTGCAGATGAATCATTAATCCCTTCAGATTTATTTTTACTTCTCTCCAACTGATTTATGTAATAGAGGACAAGGGCCATAGTTTATTCATCATGTATTCTCGTTTGTACTTTAAATATTAGCTGCTCAATAGATATGAGAGAAATGAACAAACATTCATATTGTTTCCTAATTTTTCAAAGTATATTAATTATTTGAGAGCTTTGTAACTTAATTTTCCCCAACAGAAGTTCTTAAAATGAAAATTCATAAAGTTTAGGAAAATAAAACAATTTCAAATTTAAAACCAAACCAAAAAAATTAGAAAATGAAAGGAAGAAGAAAGGGAGGGAAGGAAAGAGGGAGGGAGGGAAATTTTAACTAGAAAATCCAATTTTCTTTTTATCCCTTTAAAATATTTTATCTTTTCTGACTTTCTCAATTTTAAGTTCTCATATCATGTGTTTCTGTTTATTTAATGTTTAAGGTTTATATAAAAATTTCTTTTCTTGAAAAACATCTTCTAATTACTGAGAGATTATGACTTTATTTTCATAACTGTGATAATAAATGCTGTCCTCTTTTTTGTACCTTATTACAACACTAACTATGAAAGTTTTTTAAGCTTAATGAATTTCAAGATGAAGAAATACTCATTACTACCTTGGTTCTGGAGTCCTTGATATTATTGCTAACCATCTTTATATATCATCTACTTATTTTCTGAATTGAACTGGATTTGTGAAAAGAATTTATTATTTTTAATTATTAAGCTAAATTTTAATTTAATTGTGTACCTTGTAAAAGAGTTTTTAACAAATAATTCTTTACGTGTCATTTTGATAAAAGTAAATGGACTTTTAAAATTTATTAATCCTTTTAATTTTATCATTACTATGTAATAAAACAGAATCATGGTTAAGCTAGCCTACATTAAGAAGGGGATGGTTTTAAAATAAAATCTTCAAAGAAAATACCTTCTACACCATATAATTAGAAACATCTTCATAAAACCACCTAACACTTTAAATTCTGCGGTAAGAAAACCATTTGGTGTTTTCATCTTAAATGTTTCAGTATTGCGTCTCCGTTTGGTTTATCACTGTAACATTTACTACCAAGGTTGCCAAGAACCTGCTTCTACAAAGAGGAACCAGTCTTGAACTTTCCGCTATTCTCTTTATTTCCAGAGTAATGTCATCTTATTGTTGGACACCACTAGCCGAGCCCTTCGTCGTCTCATCCTCCCTTCCCAAGAAGCTGCCCCTAAGAAACCTTCCTGGTGGAACAAGGAAGAAACTGTAAGGAGGAATGCCCAGCTTGTCCAGCACATTGTCACGTTTTTTCTATAGCTTTTAAACTATGAAGATGAATGCCTGCCCATTCCTCTCCATGCCCTTTGTTTATTATAATGCACAAGAGAATTCTCTTATTATGCACTTATAAATTTTTAACACAATACAAGTAGACAGAGATACACATTTCATTAAATAATAGTAGCTTCTTTTTGTATCCATCATACTTAAGTGAAAACTTATCAGGATTGAATACATAATAATAGAACATTATGAACTCTTTGAGTATATTTGTAACTAATTCTTAATTATACAGTCACTTTAACCTGTTTTCCAGATGTGACTTATGTTTTGGATTTATATGATAAACCCATGAGCACAACATCTGATTGCACTTACTAAATAAACATTTTTAGTTATTAATTAAGTTAAACTAGTAAGTAAACACGTTAGGCAAACCCAAGAGAATTTATTCTGTCATTCAGAAAAAAGTAATGGATATATAATAAGGCCTACCCTCTGCTCTGCAGGAGAGTATACTTAGGTCTTCAAAGACCATGAAAATAGAGATTTAAAAAATGTCATAAATGCATCCAAATCTAAGAAGCAAAGTATTTTCTATTTATTAGTGTTATGACATAAATTCCACAGTTAATCATCAGATGCCATGTTTATTTCTAACCAGTATTGGGTGTTATTTTTAACAATTCTAAAGATGTTTTAGCACATAGTTCACAGTAAATTTTGAAATATATTTAGTCCATGTTACCATAAAAGTCTTGGCATAGTTCAAGAGGTAGCTTCTCTGAGAATTACTTTTTACATGTTGAAGAATTTTATTTAAGGCAAAGCAGCTAAAGAGACGTGACTGCATCTGACATAATTAATGTGCATATTTTGTTTTGTCTTTAGGAAACTTATAAAATGTGTAAAGAATTTTCGCACAAAAACTGGCTAGTATTCTACAAAGAGAAAGGGTAAGTCCTCATTTGTAGAAGATTTAAACTTTGTTTCTTATTTTGCCCATTCTGTTTCGTCTTCTAAATATACTTATTTCTTATAAAACTAATGTAATCAAATTATAAATATTTTATTATAAGAGAAACTCATCTCACATTGTAGAACACTGAAAAATAGATGTAAGAAGAGACAATGGTCATAATTCCATAATTCAGCTATCACTTTTTATTATTTCTTCTTTTGCATACCCTTGCATGGTTTATAATTTTGTATATCTGTTAGCTTAATTAACATTTTTCTATGTTACTTTTAGTATTAAAAATATTTTTTTTAGGGTTGCATAATCTAGCATAAAATAATTGTGCTGTGGTTACTTAACCATTATCCTCATCATTTCATTTCAGATAGCTTTTTCTCATTTTTCAGGAACAACTTGACAGTGCTGGATGTGCTGGAAGGAAGAACTCATACCATCTCACTTCCCATCGAGCTCAAGACAGTTTTTCTCGTAGCAGAGGACAAATGGCTTCTGGTGGAGAGCAAGACCAATCAGTGGGTGGCTCTGCATAGTGTCTCATGGCGTGTGCTGTAGCTCTACCTTACTCGTCACTTTTCCCACATCCTTACTGTTCCGTCTTTCTCTGTCGATCTTTTAATAGTTTCTGAATTTGACAGCATCTCTATAGGCAAAAGTTAAAAGAAGTGGGGAGAGAAAATTAAAATAAATTAAATGTCACTTCACAGAATAATTACTAAAGTGTTTCAGAGAATCACATTGAAATTAACCGTAAAAACATAACTTTTATGCATGATCTATATTTCTTTGGGATTTTTCCTATTAGCACATTGAGAACTCACTGTATTCTTGCCAAACTAGTGATACTCCAAATAGATTTTCAGTTTATCCTGTCTTCAAAGGACCAGTCTCCATAGAGCTGACTTCACAGAATCACCTCTTAGAAGTTTATTCTTCATTTTATCATACGTACTCTTATTTGTTGCTTTCTCCATCGGACTGTACACTTCTTGATAAAAGGGACATTATATGCTCTTGGCAAAAATAGAGTGCACAGTATTTTTTAAGTCCCCCTCTGTCATGCCTTTCATCCACTAGCTAAATGCAGACTTTCCCTGCAACTGTTGACAAGCAGAGGTACCCTGCTACAAAGAGACTTCTGGCGATTTCTACATTGCCATCCCAGAAATATTAAAAATAAGTATATTAAGCAGTTTATAAGTGGTGAGGGCTTCTGCCCCTTAGCTTGTCACAAATAAGAGGTCAGGCTCCTACTTTCTAGCTAATCAAACAGCCATGTCAACAGCAGGCTTCATGATAATCAGAGTGTGTCTCATTACAGTTGTTTTTCTTTCTCTTTTTGTAAACCGTTCCTCTTATGTGAAGTGTTGGAGTTTTAGTTCACATTTACGACTGCATTGTGATTATTTATACACTGCTCTTTATATACAGTGTTGAGAATCATGATGGAACTGGAACTGCAAATTATACTCAAGACTATCAAAAAGAGGCTTTGTGTATGGAGAGGGACTTGATTTTTCTAGTCTTACTGGACAATTATTTTTTTAAAAAAGAAAAACTTTTCATTTTAGGTATTTCTGTTCTTTACAGGAAATATCTTTTAACTAAGCCTGCATACGTCGACTCTGAGAATAGTGGGGTTTGCCAGTTGTATGTGTTGAAAGAGGAGGCGCCTAGCACAGGCTTTGGAGTGACACAAGGTAAACGCTGTGTTCTTTGTGTTTATGGCTGTGTGGGTCCATGCGCATATATATACACACACACACACACACACACACACACACACACACACACACACATACATATATATATTGTCCTCTAGAATCACTTAACAGCAATAATATCAGCAGACATTACATTTACACCAAGGGAAAACTTAGTAGCTACAGTAGAAATAGTAAGAATCTACCATCTTTTAAGTTCTGTTTTTGAATTTTTTTTAACTTGACAAATCAGAATTTTTATATACATTTAGGTTCCAAGTCTATTTTAGGATAGCATTTCTTTCTTTTTACATAGACCATCAAGATTTCTACTTAATTCATCACAGTCTTGGGGAAGTGAATAGTACTTATGAAAAAAAATCCAACCCTGGCTGGTTGGCTCAGTGGAGGCGTGTCGGCCTGGTGTGTGGATGTCCCAGGTTCAATTCATGATCAGGGCACACAGGAGAAATGCCCATCTACTTCTCCACCCTTCCCCCTCTCCTTACTCTCTACCTCTCTCTTCTCCTCCCTCGGCCAAGGATCCATTGAAACAAAGTTGGCACTGCGGATGGCTCCATGGCCTCCACCTCAGGCTCTAGAATGGCTCCAGTTGCAACAGAGCAAGGCCCCAGCTGGGCAGAGCATCGCCCCCTGGTGGGCATGCCAGGTGGATCCAGGTTGGGTGCATGTGGGAGTCTGTCCCTCTGCCTCCCTGCTACTCACTTCTGAAAAATACAAAAAAAAAAAAAAAATCCACAACACACCATTGCCAACATGAGTTAGGTCAGTTTCATGTCTTTTCTGCAGAATTCTATTAATGATAATATTTATTGCTAATAAAATCTTGAATTTGATAAATACTTGAAATTATTTTGAGTTGATGCCTTGACTGTAAAACACTCATTTTTCCCCAGACAAAAGGCCATGAATGTAACTTAAAGTGTTTTCTCTTTGACTTGTACTTTTCTGTTTGAGTTGGTGAGAATGAAGTCTTGTAAAAATTAATTCAAAGAGTATTTTAAGGGCATATGGTATCTAATGTTTCTCTGACACTATTCAGTAACAGATCTCAGTGTTCCTCATAAAATTTCAAGTGATCAGCTATCATCTGAAAATCTGAGTTCAGCTGTGGGACAAAAGATCGCCTCTCCTAATCGAATTCTCTCAGATGAGAATAATTATGCTACAGTCATCATTGGTTTCCCAGATCTCATGGTAAGCATCTGTTTAAATGATGAATAAATATTTCTTCCTTTTAATTTGACCTATAATACAAAGCCTATTTGAGGAGGTAATTAAAAATGCGGTGATTTTCTGATAAATATTGCAGCTCAACGTTTTGTTTTCCAAAACAATCATTAAAAAAATAAGTTTTACCCAAATGGTTACTTTGATTTTTTTAAATTACCATTTAAAGTGTGATTCAATTATAGGATTTAGTAAGGGAAAACTGGTATTATCCATACATGGGCGTTCACATGTAAATGTTTAACCTACCAAGAGTTATTTTATATTATGTTGTCAGAATATGTGCTCATGTAATCTGTCAAGAGGAGCAATTTGAGACTAATAAAAAAATTACATCTTTTTTTAAAGTGAAATATGTAGATTAAAATGTTCAACACCTGAATAACATTGATTCATTGATTCATGAATAACAATGGAAAAAACTTCCTATTGAGATTTATCGTACGTATCATTGCCACATCCAGACTATACTATAAATGTTGATGGTCTCAAGTTAATTTGCTCTTAGTGGAACTTTCTGCTGTTTATTTTATCTGTAAGGAAGAGGCTATTTGTAATTGAATTTAGGTCAAACCAGGCACCATCTTCACCTGATGGTAAGGTGGATAAATGAAACATAAAGGTCATTTCAGTCCAAGTTGCCATCTAATAACCTAAAATCTAGTTTTGTGTGTTTTGATTAAACATTTAATTTTCTATGTAACTTTTAGGTAGGATGATAGAATTATGTAAAGATAAACTATCAGCTCTCTTTGATAGTATACCAATCTCACATACCTCAAAATTTTAATGTAATTATAAATGATCAGTACTTCAGGGGAAAAGACTTTAGAAATCCAAAACCCAATGGATAATATGTGGCTTAGGACTTTGCCGTTTGTTTTCCTAATTGTCAAGTAAGAAGCATTTGCTGTGGTATTATATATCTGAAAATGAAACATGTTGTTGAAATACAGTATCTGCAGCAGCCTTGATGGAATGAAATAGATGTTTGATATCCTTTCTACAATGCTTGTTGCTCTCAGAAGAGAA
Source organism: Rhynchonycteris naso (assembly GCA_037038555.1). NCBI lineage: Eukaryota > Metazoa > Chordata > Mammalia > Chiroptera > Emballonuridae > Rhynchonycteris > Rhynchonycteris naso. The sequence continues at coordinate 95,221,946 of CM072998.1, read as the reverse complement.
AATAATGGTGCTATTTTCCTGAAGGTAGACCTATTTAAAAAATCATCTGATAGAAGAAGTCAGTACAAAAATATAATGTTACTATAAAAAGAAAGTAAAAGCTGAATATAAGGCACTGTTTATATTGACCCTATAGAAATTCTTTATAGCCTGAAGGACTTGTGACCTTGTTAAATTAAAAACTCTATCCTCCATATTTAGTATGGTATCTACCACAGAGGAGATGGTCAATGAATTTTTATTTAATTAAGTATTAGAGTCAATTAGGCAGCCTTTCAGCATTTCATTATAGCAATCACATTTTTTTAGGCCTTAATGCAATAGACAGGCACCTTTTATCTATAAAGATGAAGAAACAGAAACAGAGAGGATATATCCCCTAGGCCAGGGGTCCCCAAACATTTTACACAGGGGGCCAGTTCACTGTCCCTCAGACCATTGAAGGGCCGCCACATACAGTATTCCATACACTGACCACCAATGAAAGAGGTGCCCCTTCTGGAAGTGCAGTGGGGGGCGGATAAATGGCCTCAGGTGGCCGTAATTTGGCCTGCAGGCCATAGCCTAGGACCTCTGCCCTAGGCTATAGAGATTATGAGTAAATTAGCTGGGGTTTGAACTGAAGTGTAATCAACTCTCAACTGTATCCTTTCTACTATACCACAGTGCCTTTCTGCTTTTATGTAAATTTATTTTGATTCTTCATAAAACTATCAACAAAGGAACATGTCACCTTTCATTAACTTTTTATAGCATTATCAGAGGCACCTAACTTATTATAAACATTTCCCACAAAGGACTTGTATCAGGATTATATAAAGATTACTCAAAACTCAAAAGTAAGAAAACCAACCCTGTCCAGGTGGCTAAGTGGGAGAAGTATCAACCATGTACCAAAGATAGGGCATTTGAGCCCTGGTCAGGGCACCTATGAGCAGCAATCAATGAGTACACAACTAAATGGAACAACTGAGTGGAATGAATTGATGCTTTTCTCTCTCTTTCTCTTCCTCTCTTTCTCCCACTTCCTCCCTCTCTCTCTCCCCTCTGTCTGTCTCTCCTCCCCTTCCTATCTCTTTCTCTCAAATCAATGGAAAAAAATTTTTTAAAGAGTAACAAAACCAATAATCCAATATACAGTGTCCCAGTGTAAGGTGTCAGAGGTCAGAACCTGAACAACTGAAAAGGATACCTGTGGTAGGGGAGAGGTTAACCACTGGTGATTGGACAAGTCCAGGCAGGATGAAGATGGTGTGTCCCTATGAGGGGGCAGCCTGATATGGTATGTGGGAGCCCAAATAAGGTGAGTAGGGCATCTACATAGCCCAGTTCGCCAACAGGACCTTAGGATAAGTTGACTTATGATGGTGATAACTTTGTAAATGTATATAGCTGTTAAGTCACTGTGTTGTATACCTGAAACTAATGTTGTATGTCAACTATAATTTAATTTTAAAAAATACTGCTAATATTCTATTCCTTCTGCCAGATAGTGGATACATTAGGTGCTTGTTTTATTTATAAACTATGTATATTATTATATTTTATTCTTTAGTTACAAATAATTTCAAGATAAAAAATATGTTACATATTTACACTTGTCTGAAAATTATGATTATTGGTGAAGTAGCTATCTGTACCACAATCAAAAAGTTTAAGGAATAGTTTTATGTTCTTACACTTGTGAAATAAAAGTTTACCACTGGTATCTGCTTAAAGAGCTACATTATAAAAGCTGTGGTGATTGTGGTTTCACTTCAGCGCTTTAATCTCCTTTTATTTTTTTCAGTCACCCAATGAAATTTATTCTTGGAAGAGGCCATCAACTTTGCATAAATCAAGAGTCCCTGATACAGCATTCTATGGAGGAAGGAAGAAAAGTGGTACTCCAAAACAGAGCAATTGTGTGACTCTTATAGATACTAATCAGATAATCAGGATTTTGCCCCCAGGGGAGGTCCCTCTAAAAGATATCTACCCAAAAGGTAAGAAATTTACCAGTTCCTAATTTAACAAGGTAGTTGAAGGTAGTTTGCTTTTGGTAGGGATATTTAATTTATCATTATCGTTGTATATTTAAATATAAATAATTATAACAGGGGTCTAATAGTTTTAAAGACCTGTGTGTACTCAGAAAGTTTTCACTCAACTTCTCACACTATGCAGTGTAGTCATTGCTGTAAGAACTCATATTCACTTGCATTGCAATCTATACAATAACTACTTAGAACATGTTGTCAAGAAGACTTTCAAAAATCACCAGACTATTAGACATAGAAAATAAGGCCTGACTTTTGTCTTAAACCAGTGATTTTCAATCTGTGTGCCACAAGAATTTTTAAAATATTCAATTCTTGACTATTGAGTCAGGGCACTGACCTCTTTTCCTTTAGATTGTCAAGTTAAAAAACTGACAACAACCAATACAGCAATAGTCATCTGATAAATCAACATTATACCTATTTTTTTTTTGTCAGAGTGGCAAAATATGTATTTTTTGGTGTGCTGAATAATTTTAGTAATTAGTTTATATATGCCATGAGATGAAAAAGGTTGAAAATCACTGGCTTAAACTCTTGTGATGACAGGCCAGGGACTTATGCAGACTGATTCACTTATTAGTGCTCTCAAAAGTCAACTTGTATTTATTGCTACATGTTTTGTTTGGGGCTGCAAATTATACTCGGAGACTGAGTTTGTCTTTGCCAGCCATTTATTTAACACAGTTTCACTGTAGGAATTTCAAAAGGTGATAGCATACAAATAATGTGCAAATAATGTCTTTTCTTTTCTTAAGTGAGAAGTGGGGCAGCAGAGAGACAGACTCTGTGTGTGCCTGACCAGGATCCACCTGGCAAGCCCCCTACCAGGCAATGCCCTACCCATCTGCGGCTGTTGATCTGTTGCTCAGCAACCAACCTATTTTAGCACCTGAGGCAAGGCCATGGAACCATCCTCAGTGCCTGAGGCAACCTTTCTCCAACTGAGCCATGGCTGTGGGAGATGAAAAGAGACAGGGAGAGAGAGAAGGGAGAAGGGGTGGGGCTAAAAAGCAGATGGTTGCTTCTCCTGTATGTCCTGACCCGGAATCAAACCCAGGACATCCACATGCCAGGCCAATGCTCTACCACTGAGCCAACTGGCCAGGGCCGGAATAATGGTTTTTAATAAGCCAGTAAAGAAATAATATACTCCAAACCAATGATCAATTAATCACTCTATTGTTTCAGGATAGAGGAGATGAAAGAAATAAAGTCCAAATTTATCAAATGAAAGAGTTGTTCCAGGAAGAGGAACCCCAGTTGAAAAGTACAGGGTTATAATAGAGCATTCCAGGAATTCCAGGAAATTCTGTACTAGAATTTAGAGCACTTTTAACCACCTAGAAATCTGGGAGTGCCTGACCAGGCAGTGGTCCAGTGGATAGAGAGTCGGACTGGGATGCGGAGGACCCAGGTTTGAGACCCCGAGGTCACCAGCTTGAGCGCGGGCCCATCTGGTTTGAGCAAAAGCTGGTTTGGTCACCAGCTTGGACCCAAGGTCGCTGGCTCCAGCAAGGGGTGGCTCGGTCTGCTGAAGGCCCGCAGTCAAGGCACATATGAGAAAGCAATCAATGAACAACTAAGATGTCGCAACGGCAATGAATAACTGATGATTGATGCTTCTCATCTCTCTTTGTTCCTGTCTGTCTGTCCCTTTCTATCCTTCTCTTTGACTCTCTCTGTCCCTGTAAAAAAAAAAAGAAATCTGGGAGTCAGCCATGATTCTGTTCCCTCGTCCTCCACATCTAATCCATCATCAATTACATGTGCTTTTGATACAGTCTTAAAAATATATCTTGCATCCACCCTCTCATGTACAGTTCTGTTGCCAGTGTGCAAGTCATCACCAACATCTTGCATTAGAAGACTGCAATAGTCTTCTGACAAAGTTCCCTCTCCCACACTTTCTTCCTGCTCTAGTTCCCCACCTATCAGAGTGATATTTTTAAAATATATATATATATATTTTTTATTAAGGTTCAGTTTGCATACGGTAAAACTCACCCTTTTTAGTGCTATAGTGCTGTGAGGTTCACCACTACATATAGTTGCATAACTGTCACCACAACCAATAGAGAACAGCTATCTGCCCTGAAAGCTACCCCACGACACTTTGCCATCAAGCCATCCTCCTACCGCCAAACCTCCACTGATCTGATTTCTGTACTGACTGATTTTCCTTTTCTAAAATGTCATATAAATGGAATCACACAGAATGGAGAATGGGGTCTCGTGAGTCTGGCTTCTTTCACTTAAAATAATGTATTTGAGAATCATTTATGTTGTGTGTCCCAGTAGTTTGTTACTTTATTTTGCCAAGTGGTAATAAAATTTTTGTGGCCTATTTTGTAGATGTACAGAAGTTTGTTTATCCATTCACAAGTTGATAGATATCTGGATAGTTTCTAATTTGGGGCAATAATGAATAAGGCTGCTATGAACACTTGTGCCCAGATCTTTAAGAGAAAGTAAGTTTTTGCTTCACATTTGTGCCCAGATCTTTAAAGGAAAGTAAGTTTTTGCTTCACTTGGGTAAACATCTAGTCATTTTTTTGTCATCTGATGAAACTGTCAAACTGTTTTTCAAAGTGACAATACCATTTTGCATATCTGTCAGCAATAAATGAGAGTCCCAGTTGTTCTGCCTCTTCTCCAGTACTTGGTGTTGTCATTTTTTGTGTGTGACATCTCATTATGATTTTCAATGTGCATTTTCCCTACTTCCTAATGATGTTGAGCATCTTCTCATGTGTATCTTCTTTAGTGCAATGTCTCTTCACATCTTTTGCCCATTGTTTGAATTGGGTTATTTGCTTTCTTTTTCATGAGTTTTCAGTGTTCGTTATATATTCTAGATACCAGCTCAATATCAGATACATTCTTTCCAAACATTTTCTCCCACTTTGATAAAGCAAAAATCTCCTATGTTTTCTTTCAGGGATTTTATATTCTAGATTTTACATGTAAGCCTCTTTTTTGAGTTAATTTTTTTTTATGGTGCAAGGTGTGGGGTTAGGCTCATTATTTCACATGAGCATATACTGTTGTTTAGCACCATTTGCTAAAAGGGCTGTCCTTTCTCCATTGAATTATTTGGACCTCTGCTGAAAGTCAACTGACCACATTTGTGTGGATCTATTTGGGGGATTACTATTCTGTTTCACTGATCTATGTGTCCATCCCTTTACTAATACCATACTTTCTTATTTTCTTTTTTTTCTTTTTTTTTTTTGTATTTTTCCAAAGTTAGAAGTAGGGGGAGGCAATCAGACAGACTCCCACATGTGCCTGACCAGGATCCACCGGGCATGCCCAACATGGGGCGATGCTCTGCCCATCTGGGGCCTTGCTCTATTGTGGCCGGAGCCATTCTAGCTATTCTACCACCTGAAGCGGAGGCCATGGAGCCATCCAACATTGCTCCAATGGGGCCCTGGCTGTGAGAGGGGAAGAGAGAGATAGAGAAGAAGGAGAGGGGGAAGGGTAGAGAAGCAGATGGGCGCTTCTCCTGTGTGCCCTGGCCGGGAATTGAACATAGGACTTTCACACACTGGTCCACCGCTCTACCGCTGAGCCAACTGGCCAGGACTTAATTACTTTCTATCTTTATACTTTCTAGTCAAATCTTAAAATCAGGTAGTATACTTCCTTTTTAACTTGGTAGGGATCAGTGGATGGAAAATTACTAAGAGGACATCAGCGGTAGGGGATAATTCTGTCTAAGTCAACCTAACAGGATACTTGGTGCAGGCAGGCGGCCAGGGCGATCAAAATGTTGCCTGGGGGTAGTAGATGATCAGGAACCCAACCAGATATCAAGGGTGGGAGATTTGGGTTAACCTTACATAACATTGTTCTTGCTAAAATTGGACAATGCAGAGACAAACCTTTGAGGTCTAGTTGGGAAGAGTCTGACCAGAATTTGGTCAGAAAGAGAATCTTTGTCATCATCCATACTGATAGCTCTCTCTACTTCATTAATTTTCACTGCTGTAATACTACAATTTGTTCATCTGTTTTTTATTGATTTGCAATTAGGTTCTTTCCAATTTTTTTGCTATTAAAAAGAGTGGCTATGAATATTTCTTGACCTGTATTCTTGTGTATATGTTGAGAGTTTGTAGGAATGATGTTACCAAATTGCTTTCCAAAGTTGTTAATCCAGCAGCAGAAATGAAGTCCTGGGATCTGCCTCCACATCTACTCCTTTAATGTTTTTTGGTGTGGTTTTACTTTACCTTTCCATGTTTCTCAGTAAGCGTCAACATCTTTTTATTTGTTGTGGTTTATTTATCTTTCTGAAAATTGCCTGGCTATATCTTCTGCAATTTTTTTCTTGCTTAGTAGGAGTTTTATTTCTCTTCATTTATTTAAGTAGTGTTCCTGAAATATTCCAAATATATATACAAGAGTTTAGGGGTGTATCTAGCATGTAGGAAAAAATTTATTGTGCTGTGAATACAAAAAATCCTTAGGAAAATGGCAAAGGGAAATCTCAGGATGGTTGATGGGCACAGCCTTAGGGACCAATCGGTTCAGATTAGAAAGGATGAAATTTCAAGAGAGATACCTCCAAGAAAGCAAAAGTGATAAAAATCCAATATACATGAACATATTTAATTGTTCAATATATTTGAACAATTAAGGAACACTTGGAGGAAGTAAGTGAAAAACTAAACCAGGAATAAAACATGATGATTATTAACTCCACGAAAAGAAAAAAGTTGTACAGGAAAGATAAAACCATAATACCAAAAAGAAGACATAACCCAGCTGTGAGTAGCATTTATATAATCATAATGATATAAGCACTGGAATTAATCTAGTCAAAACTGTCACGTTGGAAACGGGGGAACAAGCTGTTGGGCACGGATGGTGGGGTGTATGAAAAGTGTTAAACTCTCATCTTACCTGATGGAAAGTCAATAAATATCCCTAAAACTGAACTATTGAGACAGTACCATAAGGATGAAGAAATACCACAAAAAGAACGTCTAAGTTGAATGTGTCTCTGGGAGCAGGAGTGAGGGAGGAAGAATAGTGCAGGGGCCGACTGCTTTTCCTTTGGCCTGTGTGACTCTTTAAATCTATGCTCTTGGAGATCTCTGGTGAAAGTTCAGTTTTTAAAGTAAATAGAATCCAGCCATCTGACTAGTCAGGAACTAATGCATATCAGCCTTTTATTAGAGAAATCAACAGACAGTGTAAAGTTTACTCTCCTGGTGTAAAGCTTACTCTCCTGGTGGCTTAACGAGGTACACTCTGTTTCATGCAGGCAGGGGAGTTCTACTGTTTTCTTCCAATTGTTTTTCTTCTCGTTAGCAGTAAGTGTTAGCTTTTTTTTTAGTCACAGACCTCAGCTCTTTAAATACAAAATAATGACTCTTGATTGAAAGAAGTATTCTGTATTTTGAACTCTGAGTAAATTCAGAGATTTTGTATCAATCAGCATGATCGCAGAGCACAACCAGTCTTTTAATCTTTGGGAACAAGATTGCTAACTAGTAGATAACAGATGTTCATCAAATAACATTGCTAGAAGTGAATGTTTTAAATATAAGTTCATCTTCCCTCTGAAAATGTTCTTCGTGCTTTGATGGACAGCTTTTATATGTTCTCCTAACCTTGGCACTGTGCACATAAGCTGTCCCCATTGTCCATGGGAACAACGTGGTGAACAATGCAGCTACTTTAATCGTTAGTGAATGAATCCTAAATATAGTTTATACCTATCTTTGAAATCCACCTGGATTGTAAATATAATGGAAATTTACTAAGCCTCCATCCTCTCTGCAGTGTTGAAACATTTTAAATGGATAGACAAGGTTTTTTGGCTAAATTTGGAGGGAAATCTGGTCATGATTTCTTACTTCCTTAAGAAAGTAAGAAACTGACTTATTTTTAAATCAGTAAACATCAACTCTGATTATTTTTCAAGTAATTACAATTACCACCACCACCACTACCCTTGCTATGTTTCAGAGGACTTTATAGCCACAAAATTGCCTTTTCTGAGCGTGAAATATTTTTTAGCACTAAGAATCAAATGCTTTCGTTCTTAAACTAGATACAGCCATAATCGAATGTTCTTGTCCCCTTTGTGCCATGAAATTAACTTGCACAAAGAAAAGAAAAATGTAGAAAAAAGATAAAAGTCAGTTGTCTTACGTTGCTTTCACGGGCAGTCTAACAGTACTAATAGCAGTAGCTCAATACTACTAGTGATAAAAATAGTTCCCGTAAGTGGCAAGCCAAGAAGCTAGGCAGCTCTAGCCATCCCAACTGCTTCAATAATTGGTCATTTCTGGCAAAGAACCTGGGTCTATAAATAATTCAGTCTACTTCAGCTAGGTCTTACCAACAGGAACTGTCAGAAGTGATATATGATGCAAAACTTTATCCACGATTGACCTTATCTCCCAGGCAGCGTTTCCAATGCAGGCAGTGCCTGACTTAGAACAAGCATGTTTGTTTTGTAAAAATGGTGCAAATATAAAATAAAAATGCCAAGTTTCTTAGTCTTTGTAAATTATGTTTGATAAATTCAGTGTGGACATTTTGATGTCATTCTAAACGTAAGTTTTAAGAAGATATAGAGGTAGGTAGCTAGGTAGGTAGATAGAAGGCAGACAAAAATCTTTAATAAATTAGTTTTATGTAGGAGAAGTTTTTGGTTGTTGTTTTTTTTAAGAGACAGCAAGTGTCCCAGATTTCATAAAATGGGGCTATTTTTAAAACTGCTGTCACCCTAGGGCCAGCTCCAATAGGAGCTGTGGGGAGTAGTAGACAGAACACAGATTTTCAGAGCCAGGAGGCGTGGGTATAAAACCATCTCCGTTACTCTCCATCTCCATTGCCTCAAGCAAGACACATTGTTCTGTTACTACTTCCTACACCTCGGCTTCCTCATCTCCCAAACAAGAATTTTCAGTCTTTGTTGTTCTCAGTAGTAAAAATACTCTCTGTGAAGACAAAGCAGAGTTGTGACACACAGCACAGTGAGGGGCAGCCGGTGATGATGGGATGCTGGTGGCATTCAGGGCTGTGGAAAAGTAATCAGTGAACCCTGGGATTTGTGGGGAAACACCATAGAATTGTTGTGGAACCCTCCCCTCCCCCATTTTTTATATTCTTCATGAGCCAGAGTCCTCACTTCACGTTTTCCTGTCTTCTAGGGTTCTAATAATAACTGCTACTGTGTGTTGAGCAACTACTAATTTGGTGCTTTGCATTTACTAAGTTCATCTAATCCTAGAAATAATGTTTATGATGTTCAGACGCTGCTGTTTATCCCCATTTTGCCAATGATAAAAGCAGGTCTCAGAACAATAACTCACCTGACCAGCATTAAACACTGTAAGGAAATGTCAGGGTCTCACCCCAGATCAGTCTGACTACAAAGCAGGTGCTGATTCTATCATATTACACTATCACTGTTGTGACTCCCTAAGAAGGAAACCAGAATTCAGATGAGGAAACATTTTGATTAAAGTGCTAAAATATTGACCCATCTTGGGACTCTATCAAGACAATGAAAATAACTTAGATTATTTTTTGACAGTAAAGAATCACAGTTTAATATGCATCTATTTGACAGTTTTTGTATTTCCGTGACAAAAGCATAACTCTGAAAGTCTGGCCTCGAGGCTGGACTTGGCCTAGGACCTTGTCAAGTGGGTCTCAGAGTTCTGCTCTAGGCTGTTGAGAACTTCATTTCACTGTTAGCAGGATTTGTGCTTTTTTGTTTGTTTTTGGTCCTAATTTGGTATCATGTAGTAATACAATGCCCGGCTCCTGTCATTACTTTTTGCAGATGTTACACCTCCACTAACATGTGGCTATATCGAAGTCACTGATCTTCAATCAAAGAAACTTCGATATATCCCTATTCCCAGGTAATCCATTTCCACCTTTCCTTTTGTTCTTAGCTTGTATGTCAGGTTGAAAAAATGAGTGAATTCTTAATAAGCATTCTGAATAAATGTATGCTTTTTGCTTCTTGAAATAAAAAGCTCTCTTTTTTTCAGTTATAGTTGGTTAATCTATCTTGCTGTTCTTTTGCATGCCTTACTGCCATTTTAATTTTCATTTTGGAAAAATATTCAAATGTAACATAGGTATAAATCTATTAGCCTTAAAGTTTTCATTTCTCTTTTTTGATCTGCCCTAATGAAAAATTTTTCTGTATCCAAAAGATCACACAGAAATGTTCACATTTTATAGATTAGTTTTCTGAGGTAAATGTGTTCAAAATGTCAAAGTAAATGAAATAGCATATGTTTAATATTGTTTTAAAATACGTTAGTATGCATCTGCAGTCTTGAAGGACATACAGTAGTCAGAGATTTGGAATGGAACCCATCGCCATTCACTGCTTGTTATTGTCCAGGGATGGAGGTGAAGCACTCACACGCTAGACTGCCATGCCAAGGAGAAGCAGGGATGCTCAGTGTCGGCCGTGGTGATCACAGGTGTCCACCCATATCTCATCCCTCCCTGGGTCTGACCTTTTTCAGCCTGAGCTGGTGCCTGCCTTGGTCTCACAGCCCCTCCTCGCATACACCCCTCACAGGCCACTAAGCCTCCACCACACAGTGGGCAAAGCATCACTTGAAATCCTAAGAGGAGCCTGGAAACCTTCTGATGTCACAGAAAGGCCAGGGACACTGAAACTTGTCAGTTATACAAACCATTACCAGCCCACCTTTCTAGCCACTCCTCCAAGTCCCAGAAGAAAAGAGCTGAGCATGACAATACAAAGTAACTCAGAAACACAGTTTCATTTCTCAGGGTCAAGAAATATGAATAATGGTAGCATATTCAAATAAATAGATTTACTTATTCTAACGTACATAAGTATACCTTCTTTGTCAGTTTCATGGAAAATAACTTTCAGTCATTCAGGGGAAGAACTTATCCCATATTAATTGTATGCTCATTAAAATATACTGTTAGTGCAAGTTACAAAAGCAAAAAACAACTTTTTGTTTTTTACCTTTCTAAAGCATGCATTTTTTTCATTATTTGTCTTCATTTTTCCCGCATTAGCCCTCACTTTTTATTTCTGTGCTTTTCTCTTAACTTTCTCTGTAACCGCTCTGTTCTACCTGCTGTAGAAGGAACATCTGGAACAGCAACTTGCAGAGATAACCAGAGCTGCGTGTCCAATAGAAATGTACACTGTGAGCCCACATGTAATATTTTATCCCTCAAGAAGCACATTAAAAAGCAAAAAGCCAGAAGTGAAATTAATATTTTATGTAACCCATTGTATCTTAAATATTATCATTTTGACATTTATTCAATATGAGAATTTTAACAAAATAATTTACATTCCCTATTTTTTAATTCTTTGAGATCTAGTTTCTAGTATATGTTTTACACTTATGAAACATCTAAATTTGGACTTGCCACATTTTAAGTGCCATGTGATTCAGAGTCTGTTCATTGTCAGTAGATCCTGAGTTTCTCCTGAGATGAACTGTTTTCATATTTTGGCATATATGTAATCCACGGGAACAGCCCAACTGGATTTTTGTTTTGTTGCTAAGTGCTTAAAATGAACATTCTGCTAGCTATCAGGAATTTTCCATTTGATGGCTAACTTCAAATAATAGAATATACAATAAAATTATATGTAACTGCAGGGCTAAAATGAATATATCACTTTTATCCTCACTAAAATTTGAGTATTCTTTTCTCAAATTTTTATGTTATTTGCATTTATAAAATGATACTACCCATCTCTTGTCTGTGGGTGTATATAAATCTAAGTTCCACTCTATTATAATTTTATTTGTTCCTTAAAGACATTCATTTAAAAGAAAACAGGTGGAAAAAGCGGGCAAAGGGATTCTAGACCTACTGTATAAATTGTTGTGAAAATCTGATTTCTCCAGCACTTTTTATTGACATATTGAAGAAACTTCCCTTATAAATTACAAGTTTCATGGTAGCAAGTTAAATACGCAACCAGTAGGTACAGTGCTCGTTATACACATACATCCTGAGTACTCTTGGAAGAGTTTCAAAAATCATAATTTTAAATGGATTAATTTCATTGTTCCCTTTACCATAGGTACCTAATAGCTTTTTTGTTTCCTAAGGCAAACATGTTCTTGGAGAGCATAATGAGTTAAATCCTGTATTATATCAAATGTTACTTTCTTTGACTCTATCTAGTACTACAAAGTAATTCTGAAACTCTTGGTCTCATCCTATTATTATCCTCTTGTAAACATTTTCTGAGACTTCTATATTCCAGAGGAGCTGGCTTTATTACACAGTGTTAAAATCTACTAAGGTTGAGTGAAAAAAAAAAAAAGTCAAAGTAGTCTTGGTTTATTTTTTGTAAATAAGAAGAATTTGCCTAATACATAGTGGTTTTGTGGTTTTACCAGATCAACAATAATTTGTTTTTATTATCTGATCACACCATCCCTTTAGACAATTTATTTCATATAGAACGTATCAGATGGATTTAGAAAGCCAACCCTGGTAATTACAATTTGTAATATATGTTTTTTATATATTAACAGCTGTACTCAGATACAGGAAGTATGTATGCAATTGACTCAGAGGCAAAAGTTGCATTCCTAGAAATGACTATATGTGTATCAGAAATATAAAATAAAGAAAATATGTGTCTGTATGAACTATATTGCTCACAAAAATTAGAGGATATTTCAAAATGAATATGAAGCTATAAAATATCCCCTAATTTTTGTGAGTAGGTTATATAATACAAGAATTCTATAAATTCCTTATTAGAAATTCTTATAACTTTCTAAGTTAGAAAGGGCAAAATATCAAACACAAAGGCTTTTAAAACAGAAACGAAACATCAGTTCCTGCACTGAATTGACACCACACGTTTATGATTTATGAGTTGGTTTATGGTGTCTATCTTTCTGACAGTGAATACTAATGTTATTAGTGTCTACAGATACAGAAAAATGTAAATAACCAATAACAAAATGTGTTTTGTTGTTGTTGTTGTTTTTTGCTGACAGGTGGATCTGTTGATATCTTTTAATGTGCTTACTATTGTATTAGAATTCTTTATAACAAGTTTAATAAATTTAATTCAGGTTAAACTAGCTTTGTTGTCTAGATCACCAGTTGGTTGAATACTGTGATTTCTCTTTCAGATCAGACTCTCTCTCCCCATATACCACATGGCTGTCTACTATTTCAGACACAGACGCACTGCTGGCCGAGTGGGGTAACGGTGGGGTTGTCACTGTTGATGCGGGAGGTCGCATCAGGCTTTGGGAAACCGGACTGGAACATCTGCAGCGCTCACTCATGGAGTGGAGAAACATGATTGGGCAAGACGACAGACATGTGCAGGTACCACCTGAGCTGACCCTGCTGCCTCTTAAGGGTACATATTCAGGCATAAATTGAGTTCCTAATGCCACAGTTGTGAAAACCTCCAACCCAACTACTCAGGTACAGTAGCTAACATGGCTAAAATAAATTCTGGATCCAGAAAAAGGAAATCTTATCCATCTAAATAGTGAGAAAGTAAAAATATGCTCTTTTATTTTTCTGTCGGTGCTTAATTATACAGGTTCCTAACAGCACAGAGTGCAAATGTAATCAGTTTTTATTTTCAAACCTGAAGGGCTAATCAGTTTACAGCGCCGCCTTTGCATCTGTTCCCACTTTCCTATCATTGTTGTCAGCATCTCTGCATGCTACCCAGGAAAAAGAAACACTGAGGATCTAAAATGCAGCACATTTTATAAGGCCATACCTTTAGACTAGAGAATATGAATAGAATTCTGCATCTAATAGAGGTGTGTTTGTACCAATGTCCTTATTTCCAGGGAATGCACATTTAGCAGTCACAGCAGACCCCGGGCCACCAGTGAGAAGAGACTCCAGGACTCCAGAAACGACTCAGTCAACACTTAATCTAGCTGCTTATGTTCTAGGACAATGAGGAAGGCTGTATACCCATGAATTCTAAAACATATCATAAAAGGATTTATTTGTAATTTATTTATGTTAATCTTCAGAAGAAAACTTCTTTGTTTACATTTCATTTTTATCTGGCAAGAAGAAAAGCAGGTTTCTGCCAGCTGTGTTGCTCTGTAAAGAGCCAATTAACGAGATAAGAAATTTCCACAAACTATCCCATTGATAACTAATTAATAATCACTATTTTACGTCATTATTTTTGTGGTTTCCTGAAAGGCGAAATATATATATTTGTGAATGAGTAATGTATAGTTCTTGTAAATTCTTAAAAGCTTGAAGAGACATTTTGAAAATCGTAGTTTAATGTTGGCAAGCAACCTCAAATCCTTTGAAATAGCATGAATATATTAATTTAATTAAGCTAAAACAAATGCATAACTATAAAATAAACATGTCATTAAGTGCAATGGATTTATCACAGCAACAGGCTGAATGTAGATCACTATCCGTAACAATTAGAAAACTAATTAACTATATGGCTCTGTTTCTTTAATTATTTTAAACATTAGTTTCTTCCCCTTTTTAATTAAGCTTCTATTTTCATTACAGTGACTGATACCTAATAGTAAATACTATTGTATTTGAATATTTTATTTTACTTTTAATTTCTCACTTGCTATATATAATCAAAGGTCATGTTTTTTCTATTGGCAACATCTGTGGCTTATTAAGTTTATCCTTTACAACAGAACTTTATAAAGGACTTTTACTCATGATTTTGATAACTGCTACAAAAATGAGCCCCCCCCTGTGTTTTAGTGATGCAGACTTTCCCTGCCCAGCGTCTCCCCTGTCTCTGTTCTGCGTCCTTGTATTCCCAGGTTCCAGCATAACAGTTAGTACACAGCAGGTAATTAATATGTTTGTCAAAGTTCATATTCATATATACTAAGTTACATTGGTTATTAAAGCTGTTTGATAACAAATAGAATTTTTTTAAACTGTCACAAATTATTCGTTTATTTTTATGTAACTGAGTATTTGTTGAATATATATGATTATTAAGTTAGGAATAAACAGAATTATAGTGTCTAACATCTCAAAAATAAATAAAATATTTGGTTATTTGTACAGGGCAATACCTGATCCTTTCCCAAACCAACCATTTCCCAGAAAATGTAGAGCTGTGTCTTCCGTTCAATGTTCAGCTTTAACAGACCTAAGACTTATTCAGTAATAAGTCACATAATTCAGAATTTAATCATAGTTCCATTTGGAAAATTAGAATAGATGTTATTAAACATTCTCCTTCCATCTCTGATGTTTCCTGGTTCACTTTGGTTGATAGCAAAAATGTACACTTACATACAGATTCAAGTGGGAAACAGGTTGTGAGCATGCTTTACATTTAAACAGACAGGATTTTGGACCCTGGCCGGTTGGCTCAATGGTACAGTATCGCCTCAGCTTGTAGAAGTCCCAGGTTCGATTCCTGGTCAGGGCACACAGGAGGAGTGTCTGTCTGCTGCTCCACCCTTTTCCTTCTCCTTCTTCTCTATCTCTCTCTTCCCTCTTGCAGCCAAGGCTCCATTGGAGCAAAGTTGGCCCGGCGCTGAGGATCGCTCCATGGCCTCTGACTCAGGCGCTAGAATGGCTCCGGTTGCAACAGAGCAATACCCCAGATGGGCAGAGTATCCCCCCAGTGGACATGCCAGGTAGATCCTAGTTGGGCACATGTGGGAGTCTGTCTGACTGCCTCCCCTCTTCTAATTTCGGAAAAACACAAACAAAAAAATAAATAAACAAACAGACAGGATTTATTGTCCAAATAGTCTGTCATTGTTTTGATTTCTGGTCATATCTCTACTCTTCCTTTTCACTGTTTAGTAAACAATGAGAGGGCATATATAATTGCTCTTATTTAAACCAGTTCATGTTATTATTTACAAGTGGTTTACACAACCAACTCTAAATATGAATTATCCCAGGGCAACAGCAATAACAAATAAGAATTTGTCTTTTACAATTCTCTTCCTGTTCAGTCCTTCATGCTATTCAACACAGGTCTGCCCTTGATCCAAGAGACTCAGAAGTATTGAGAAAAGAATAGGTTCTCTGCACCATACTTACTTAACACTTGCTGACTGGTAGCAGCTTCCCTTGTCACTGGCAGAGTAACTTGATCTCCATCTAGTGGCCAAAAGGACTTACTTTACAACATAGAAATTAAAAGACTAGGTCTGCACTCCAGTAGTTTGAGGCCGCCCCAGGTTGGAAGGAAGGTTTACACATCGCTGCCTGGGTGGTCCCTGTTAGTCCTGAGGTGTTCCTTTGGGTCCGTGAAAGCTAGGCAAATAACCACCTAAGTCATTTGTCATCCACCACATATTGACCCCATCTTTCCCTCATTCCTTTGCCAGGTGTCAAAAAGAACCATTATATTTAGATAAACTGTCAGTCACATACTTTATCCTCTATTTCTTTGCTACATTTCAGGCTTCTGGAGTTATCAGCTCTGACTCCAGTTTTGCTTTGAATTTTTGTATTTGTTTAATGAATCCATTGATAGTTGTTTTAATGAGTACAGCTTGCAAAAAAGTATATATTAAGCTCTGCATATACAGTGTGTTCATTAATTTTACATACTTTGATAGGAACATGTCTTTTCCTAATAGTAAACAACTATATAAAACAAAATAAAAGCATCAGTCTAAGCCCATTATTAAGAATCCATTTTCATTACTTTTAAGCTCCATGTTTTCAGAGGCATGGGTTAATTATAAGTCAAAATTCTTCTGACAGTGCTTGATAGTATTCTTTATGAAGCATACTTTTTTATATTTTTGTTTAGTTACATTTGGATTTTCCCAAGAAGGCTGTTAAAACTACCCCACAGTTTTTCTCAGATATAAAATCATCTCCTCTAAAAGGCTCCTGGTGACTATTCTGGTGGGAGCAAAAAGGCTGAAAGGTTACAGCTTTCAAATGTTGTTTTCTAAATACAGTAAACTGATCAGAAATGAAATATTCTATATATTACTGGTAGAACCTCTTTGAGGCCTCTGAATAGTACTATATACTGTAAGAGTGGATAGAATTCTCTGAAACAAACACAGTGTGGGACTGGAACATATTCATTAAGATAGTGCCTATTACCCAACAGACACAGTACCTATTTGAAAATAGAAACATAGATTGAAATACATAGAAGAGATAGCTAGTTTGTATTAAGCACAACTCATCCTTCCCCCTTTTCAAAGAAAATATTCTAGGAGTATGTGTAAATGTAGCTTGCTATAGTTCCGTAACTACGCCTGCCTGTTTCTTTAACCACTGACTGGTTCAACAGTTAGGATTTTTTAAGATCTCGGTAAGATGTTAAGGTCTACTTTCAGTTTTGGAAACCCCTAGATTATTTAAGTGGTACTCTATAAGTACTCTATTAATAAATTTAAGTGGCACTCTATTAGTAAATTAAGTTTTTCATCGTACAGGCTATGGTATCTTCAGATCCTCTGTGGAGGTTTGCGATTCTTTGTTCTTTCTAAGAATCATGGTCCACTCTTGTTCTTCAAACTTGGCTCTCATCAGTAACTCTAAAAATACTTAGCAGCCTAATTCAGTGGGTCATCGCTATTGAATAACATATACTTTGTTGGGCAGTTGTGTGTAAATATGCTTTGAGGAACATCCTTGGCCCAGAAAGGCAAAGCTTTAAAAAAACAAATATAATCTCTTAGCCATGTGTCAGGAGAGCTGGTGTCCTGAAGTGTGTCTAGCTGTTAGCCTATGTGGTAATACTTGGGCAATGCCTATAACAATTTTTCCATTATTATTCCTATTAGAGCAACAATTTTCAACTGCTGTGCCACAAGAATTTTAAATATATGCAATCAATACCTGAGTACTTAGTTAGGGGCACTGATCTCCTTTCCTTTAGGTTGTCAAATTTAAAAATGACAACAGCCGCCTGACCTGTGGTGGCGCAGTCGATAAAGCGTCGACCTGGGAACACTGAGGTCGCCAGTTCAAAACCCTGCACTGGTCTGGTCAAGGCACATATGGGAGTTGAGCTTCCAGCTCCTCCCCCCTTTCTCTCTCTTTCTCTCTCTCTCTCTCTCTCTCTCTCTCTCTCTCTCTCTCTCTCTCGGTGTCTCCTCTCTAAAAAAAAAAAAAAAAATGAATAAAAATGACAACAGCCAAATACAACAGCCATCTGGTGTGAACGAATCAAAATTTTACATTTTCTTTTTGTCAGATCAGCCATAAAATTTCAGTAATTAGTTTATGTGTGCCATGAGATGAAAAAGGTTGACAATCTCTGTACTAGAGAAATCCCAGCCATAGAAGTTCACTTTGAATCTAGATTTTTGAATAAGGTTTTTAGGAGTACCTGATGAAAGTGCAAGATTCACTGAGCAGCGGGATACCGCATGTTGTGCTGATGAACCAGCTCTCTGTGGGTGGGGGTGGGCAGTTTATATTTATCCATTCCCATGGTGCACGTATTTCCTTCATGGCTGATTTCAGGCTACCAAAGGTTAACTGTCTGCTTCCAGAATTCCTGAATATTTAGCAATCATCTCTCAAACTGGTTGAGCCTTTGACTTCCCAGGGAGAATTATGATAGTTACCCAATTGCAAGGCTTTCCAGGAAAAAGGCAATGGAAATGTGGGTAAGAAGATAAAGAGGCAAAAGAGAAGGAAGGAGATATTGAGGATGCCTGTAAAATGGTATCATGTTACCTCCGGGAAATGCTGGAGCCTGCAATTGGCAGTTACCAATTAACAATGCTCTTCTTGGACCAGAGATTTGGTTTGAGTTAAGGCTTAGAGAGGTCTGACCTCAAGTAGAATTAACACTCATAGGTTCATGCACAAGGGCCACCTTTCTTCCAAACACTATATTTCAGAAGGAAATTGCTAGATGATTTTTATATTCCTTCAAAAGTATTGCTTCCTTTGGGTCACAACTTTATCAGTAATTGCTAACTATAATTCAAAATAAATCAGCAACTACCATCCTAAGACAAGAAAATGAACAAGTGTTTGATTTTAGAGTATAAGGAAAACAAACTTGGTAATACAGCAATTATAAATTGAGATGTCAAATGCAATGAGGAGTTGAAAGTCAGTGGCTATAGAATTTTTATGGTTCTGAGCTCATAATTTATATACTCATGTAAAGTGAACACATCACAGTGGTAGAAGAAATAAAACCTTGCTGTTATATTTATAGATAGATTTGTAATTTTACTCATAGGTCATACAGCATAAAATTTGAAGTGGTTACATCTGGGTTCAAATCCATGTTCCACTTAATACGTCATATTTGGCAAATTGCTCGTTCTTTTCAAGCTTCACTTTCAGTCATAATATAAAGATAGCATCATTATACCTTACAAAGTTGTTGTAAGAATGAAATTTATTGATGCCTGGCACACAGTCAGTACTCAGTAAACAAATAAAAACTTAGACTAAAAGATTAAAAACTTAGAATATGAATAATATTGGATGACGGAATTCTTTAATACCTACATGGAGACAAAGCCAAATTAAAATTAAGCCATTACCCAAATACCTTATATGAAATTATGACCCAGTGAGTTGCATAATTCATCATCTATTCTAGTGTTAAAATGTGAGTTTTGTTATAATCCTGTTTGGGAAACTCTGTCAGGCCCAAAAGAAATGAAAAAAAGTCTATGTCTAAACCTGTCAGCTTGAAGGAAAGCAGGAAATCAACGATGGAACCATTGTCAGCAGAGGATTATAGTGTTTAGCTTTATTCGAAAGATAAATTAGAACAGGACCAAAAAACACATAGCAAAATATACATCATCTTTAGCCTGAATCCTGAGAACAGTCAAGAACAAGTCAAATCTAGAGCTGTCTTAGTTTTTCTGTATATAGTGTTCTCTTTACACCAGTCTAAACATGTCCCTCTTTTTATTTTCTATTTCCTTACAAGGTCAGGCCATACATACTATCTCTAATGTCTCTCTTTGAATGGTTTCACCCAGGTATTCATTTATGTGCTGAATTAACATTTTTGAGCACATAGAATTGCTGGGATAAAGAAAGAAATGAGATACAGGTGCACACCCAGGGAACATACAGTTCAGTGGAGCTATAATAAAATAAGTTATGGTGCTGTGTGGTGAAGAAAGAGATGAAAGCATGTTTAAAGGATCAGAAGGTAGCACAGGATAACAACTCTACCCTTGGGAAGGGTTCCAAGACGAATTAGTATCTCGACCCAGTTTTTAAGAAAGGGGGTAGGGACTCCTGACAAATCAAATACAAGTGATTTATTTTGCTTCTTACCAAAACCCGGTAAAAGAATACTACAGGGTCAAAGAAGGACAAGGACCAATGGTACAAAACCAACAAGGACGAAGAGAACTGGAGGCATCACAACAGCAGGGGTTACAGCAGCATGTTGGAGGATGGAAGACGGATGGGCAGGTGATAACTGAGTTAGTGACTGGAGAGAGCTAAAACCCATTTCTCCAGAGGAGAAGGCAGCAAAACGCAGCTGCTTTACTCTTTGGAAGCCCATACAGCAGCAGCACTTAAAGACACCATTTACCTTTGAAGGCTGGAGTGTGGGGTAGCTCTCAAATTTGGAAGATTGCTTGCAAGTCTGTGTATTGGCCATGTAGGCATCCAGGGTTTTTTTCTCTGTCCTTACGCACCTAGGCAACAGGCTACCTCTGCCTTACGAAAGACAGGAGCTGTGATGGAGAGCTGCACGGTGTAGGACAGGAGTGAGACCACATAACCAACAAGAAAATAAAGTAAAAGTTCACATCTTTATTTATAACCCTGGAGCAGGACAGGGGAAAATCCTCTCTGGAAATTGACATGCCCAAGAGAAAACCCTCATGACATTGACACTGGAGGTTCCACCTTACTGACCTTACAAGAAACCCACTTGTTGACAAGCCCTGTTTTATGCAAAAAAGTTTTCAATCCACTTTTTAATGCCTTATTCTTACATATTAATAGACAGTCTTATAAAAAAGGTGAAAATCAAAATAAATGAACAGAGAAAATAGAGGTGATGCAGGCAGTGCAGAAACATTTCACAAAGTGACAATATTCTCAGAAAGGTAATAGAAAATGTATAGTATAATCTAAAACAAAAACAGGATGTTGTTTTGACATAGGAACCTTCAAAGAACAAGAAAGCCTCGGGGGGAAAATGGTAGCAGAAATAAAATATGCCTGACCAGGTGGTGGCACGGTGGATAGAGCGTAGGACTGAGATGCAGAAGACCCAGGTTCGAGACCCCGAGGTCGCCAGCTTGGACCCAAGGTCGCTGGCTCCAGCAAGGGGTTACGCAGACCCGCGGTCAAGGCACATATGAGAAAGCAATCAATGAACAACTAAGGCGTCGCAATGAAAAACTGATGATCGATGCTTCTCATCTCTCTCTGTTCCTGTTTGTCCCTATCTATCCCTCTCTCTGGCTCTCTCTCTCTGTCCCTGTAAAAAATTAAAAAAGAAATTAAATACAAAGAAAAGTTTGAATATTCTTTTACACTAGGAAGATCAACAGCGGAGGACAATACACAGGAGCTGGAGTGCTGTCCTTTAGGGATCAGGATTGAGGGCAGAGTTGGTGGAGCACGAGGCTGCTGTTTTTGTTATACATTTAGTACTATTTAACTTATTAAACTTTTACATTTATTATTTTTGACAAAAAATAAATAAAAATTAATTCAACATAATAACAAGAGGTATGCAAGAAGAGTAAGAGTAAGCATGAAAAGACTTCTCTCCGTCCCCAGCAGCCTGATGGGCACAGCAGCTTCCCCAACCGCGCACCTGCTGTGGATGGAGACAGAACTGCACTGCTGCCGGATCACAGGCACAAGTGACCCAGAGCACCGGCCCTAGTCCTCTGAGGGCACTCCTTCAGCGACAACCAGACGAGTCAGCTCAAGACATTGGGCGTGGAGCCCGCGGCTGACAGCATAGTTGTAATTGTCATTCTGAAACCGCTTCCTGTGTGCCAAATACCATCAACAAGAATGCCACCAGGCCACCCTGAGCTCAGGTGCCAAGGGATCTGCAAGGACAAGTCCCCCCCACACACACACACCTGCACGTGACCAACCGCAGGGCCAGCGCCAGCACCAGGCTGCTCAGCCAGAGCCCTCAATGGTTCGGAGGGAGCCGCCGACCCACCTAGAGCTCCTGAGCTCCCCCACTCCCAAGCAATAATGGTGTCAGCCGACTTTCTTTAAAAACAAACAAAAACGAAAGAGTAGACATGAAAAGAGATTAAATTTATTTCAGCTGGGCCCTGGACACTTTTAATATATATGTTTAATAGAACAGAATAAACTGGTTAATTTTTTTATTTCTCTTAGAAATGACTCGGGGTTCCAGTTCTGAATAAGAGGGAGTAAGCCGTTCTATCCTGTCTCTGTCACTGAATTCAGCAATAAAACCTGGACAGAATAATGGAGCACCCTTGAAGGCCCTGAAAAATAAATGAACACAGGCGGATTGAGGACAATCAGAATTTTAACTACCATTGAAATGGCTGTGAGTTTCCCTCCACCATCTCCTGGCCTTGACACAAGGCAGCCTGGGAACAGAGATGGGCACTCTCAGCAAACGAAGAGTAGAAGGGAACTTCCTCTATTGAAAAGTAAAAAACCCTACAGCTAATGAAAGACTAAAGCTGGGGGTGATAAGGCAAAGGTGACCACACCCACCGCTCCTATTCAGCATCAGACTGGAAAACCTCACCATGCAACAGAAAAATTAACAGAGGTAAACAGATGGAACAGGAAGGTATAAAACTGCACCTATTTGAAGACAACATAACTCCCTAGAAAACCCACAGAAGCTACCAAAAAATCCTCAACTAATAAGTGAGTTTAGCAAGGTTAAAACCCAATTATATTTTTATATACTAGCAATTAATAATTAAAACCCCAAATATATATATATATATATGTATATATATATAATCGACAAACAGCTTCCCCTAAAAATGAAATACATGTCTTACAAGACATGTTCAGGATTTGTATGCTGAATACTACAAAACTCTAGTAAAAGGAAGACCTAAATAAAAAGATAGATACACTGAGGTAATGAATTAGAAGAGTCAATAAAGATGTCAGTTATCTCCAAATAGACATATAGATTTAACAGAAGGATAAACACATAAATCAATGGAATAGAATACTGTTGAGACATAGATCCATAGACATGTGCCCAAACGGATTTTCAACAAAGGTGCCAAAGCAATTTAATAGAGAAAGGATAGTCTTTTCAACAAATGGTGCTGCTGGAACAATTGAAAACCACATGCAAAATAAATTTTAAAAGAACCTTTCCATTTAAATAAATAAATAAATTTTCTAAAGACCTACCAACCCCCAAAAAATACTTTTAGAAAACAATAGTAAATGGTACTGCCAGGTCATCATTCATTGTTGCTATTATATGGAGAGTGTGAAGCTAATTCCAAATACTTAAAACTCCTAAGGTAGCCTGACCTGTGGTGGCGCAGTCGATAAAGCGTCGACCTGGGAACACTGAGGTCGCCAGTTCAAAACCCTGCACTGGTCTGGTCAAGGCACATATGGGAGTTGAGCTTCCAGCTCCTCCCCCCTTTCTCTCTCTCTCTCTCACTCTGTATCTCCTCTCTAAAATGAATAAAAAAATAAAATAAAATAAAACTCCTAAGATAAAGAAAGCTAATTTGGTTAGAAAGTTTTTCTTTAAGTCTAAACCTTTGAGGGTAAGAAAATGCTGCAGATATATAATTTGCAGATGGGGCAATTGAGGCCCAGAGAGGTTAAGGTCACACAGCTGGTGAGTGGCAGTCAGTGGTTCTGAATGTAAGCTCATTATCTGTCATGTTCTACAGCCCACGCAGCTCTATCAGCTTGCACCCCTTAGTCAGATATCCTGGGTGCCCAAAATACCTCTCCCTGCCAAAATCTGAAAATGCAAGTAGAGTTAAAACTTGCATTTGCTCTAATCCTATCAGATTATGTTAGTTCCCATACAAATCAGTGTTTCTGAGGAGCCAAGTAATATTACACAGCTCTGTGGCAAATAGTGATAATATAGGATCCTTTTGGATAATCTTAAAAAAAAAAGATTTTATTTATTAATTTTATGGGGAGCAGAGGGGTAGAACGAGAAGTATCAACTCATAGTTGCTTCACCTTAGTCGTTCATTGCTTACTTGTTGTTTTGCCAGCCAAGCCTAGGGTCTCAAACTGGCGACCCCAGCATTCCAGGTCAACACTCTATCCACTGTGCCACCACAGGCCAGGCTTGGATGCTCTTTAATATTAATGATAGAACACAGAATTCTCAGTGATTCTTAGGTCATTTCTCAAATCCCTGATGTTCTTTCCTTTGAGAAATATATAAATAGGTTGAAATGTTGCAAAATTCCATGGTGTTCAAGTGAGCAAGGCAGCAGGATCTGAGCTTGGTTTCTGAAAGAACGAGTCTGTTGGCAGGAAAGGGGGACCCAGAAGCACAATGGCTGGGAGTGACTCGGAGAAGTGGAGTGGACCCTGCATTTCCTGCCCTATTGATACAAGACATTGTTACCTATTAGCTTTCCAGAAATTGTTTCACACCTTGCTCCTGTCCAGTGCTCTCTACCCTCAGTTTAAAAGATTTGGATTGAGCAAATACTGCCTCGGGCAGCAAGGCAGAGCAGAAGCCCGGCTGGGACACAGGTGAGGGAAACTGGACCAGCTGGTCTGTTCCAGGGAAGCTGGCATTCCCTTCACTTAGAAGTTGCTGTTCTTTTCCATAGTGCTCTGTTCCCATGATTTTATTTAACTGGTGAAGCATCAATCTTGTTTCAACCACATTTGTCTAACCATGAATAACTGTCACTAAGTTTTTAAAAATGAATTGATTTTCTAGTAATTGTCTACACATGAATAAAGTAAAAATGTTTAAGTATAATCTCAGTCTATACTAATGAATTGCATCCAGTATTCCCAAGTTTCAAGCAACAATTAATATATATAGATCCAAATATAATTACGTATTTGTCAGCATAAATATCTTATTTTGGTAGGGAAAAAATTCTTCTGTTGTGTCATTATATCTATAATCTAATGATTATCATTTGAATCTCAATTTCTTAGTTCTCCCCACTCCTCAGATTGCCAGATGATTTTTATATAACCACAGTGTTTATACTCTAGACCTGGCTTCAGAAATATCAACAAACCATAATTTCCTAGGGAGATAATAGTGATCCAAGCTGTAGGATTCCTCTCTAGGATCAGCAGGTTATCATTTATTGAATTATGCAAGTGATGGACAAAGATATTTGAGTCCCTTGAGAGTCAGCCAGCCAGAGTATTCTTATGAAGTACTTACTCTGTACCCTGCAGTGTAGGCCCCGTGGGGCAGAGGGTGGATTCTGAAATATGGAACATGGTTTTTACCCTCAGGGAATTTATACTACAAAATTGGGGCAGTAAAGCCTGACCTGTGGTGGCGCAGTGGATAAAGCGTTGACCTGGGAACACTGAGGTCGCCAGTTCAAAACCCTGTACTGGTCTGGTCAAGGCACATATTGGAGTTGATCCTTCCAGCTCCTCCCCCCTTTCTCTCTTTCTCTCTCTCTTTCTCACTCTGTGTCTCCTCTCTAAAATAAATAAAATAAAAATGAATTTAAAAAAAAAAATTGGGGCAGTAAGACTCACAGTCATGCAACTGCAACAGGTAGTACAATACAACATGTAATTCAATGTTAAATTGGGGAGTTTGGACTCTGTGCTGTATGTAATGCAGTAGTTCAGAGGAGAGGTGTCTATACAAATGAAATTCATAAACAAAGGAAATAAGGCTGGCTTGCATTTTTATTTTATTTTATTTATGTATTTTGATAGTTCAAAAGGAGAGGGAAGGGCATTTCAAACAACATATGCAGGCTTAGATAAGAATGAGCACTACATGTTTCCTTAATAAGAGTAAGAATTGTTCTGTAGACTTGGATCTCCACAAATCCAGGGTTGACTTGGGTGCGGATACCAGAAGAGCCAGAAACAGACATCATGGCCAATTGGATGCGAACCCAGAGCCCAGAAAGCAAGCCCGCATTCATCACTAACAGTTCCAAGGAGACGGAAGTGTGTACCAGAGCAGAGGCGGGGTGACAGCTGGCTCTGAGACCACCAGCACCACAGACTGGAGTGCTACAGTAGACAGGGCATGGTTTAGTTTCAGCAGTCTTACTGGCACATGATATTTTTAAAAGCAGTAGAAAGGAATTTCGCCTTCAAGGCAACCCTTCATCTGTCTTAAGCATACCCTTTGACATAGAGTAAGACAAACTTAACTGAAGCAAATGGTGTCCTTTGGGGAGTGGTGCAATAAGGCATTGCCTGAAGAGGAGAAACTAAGCTGTGCAAGGACCCACTGAGGTCTTCAGGTTCATTATACCTGGGAGCTGCTGAAAGTCATTACATAGGAGAATTACAGTTGTGAAGGCAGTCTCAGGACGAGGGACTTGGTAGTGATGGTCGCTCTGGGACAGAACCCTGAGTAAAGCCAGATAGCTGTGAGGCTGAGGCGATGGCCAGGGGTGAGTTGCTGGAGATATGGAACAGACATTACAGGCATTTCTAGTTTGGATGTCTGGCAAAATGGCAGGTCATTGAAGGAATCAGGAAATTGGAAAGATGATAAGGTTTAGGCATTTGCTCTGAGTTTGAGGCAGTGGTAAGATATTGAACCAGAGTTTGAAGCTAGGAAGGAGTTACAATGATCTTAGCATGAGGTTTTAGTTGAAACTATGAAAGTAGTTAAATGTTAAGCAGAATAGAGATCAGCAAGATGATCAGGACAGATAAGCTATATTTTTAGAAATGCAAAAAGTCAGATATTTCTGAAAGTATATTCTCAGAACCCTTTTAAATGAAGAATTTATGTTCAAGCTATTGGGAAACACTGTATAACTTAGTAGGCTCTTAAAGATAAAATTATAATTAGTAAATGTCTGGTTTTGAGAAGGCCTATGTAAAGAAACCTCTTTAATGTGTTTAACCCAATAGTCCCCAAATGTATTCAAATTCTTTTGAATACTTCAGTAAGTTGCCAGTCTCCATGTTCCTGATTTTCTTCATTCCCGTTTGCCGTGGTCTCTGTGCAGTAGATCTGTTAGGACAAAACCTTGTGCTAATTCTAATCCTGACTCATGATACAGCCAGGTTGCATGTCATTTATGACTTCAGAGAATAAGTCTGGAATGCTAGCATTCAGTCGACAGTTCAGAGAATAATTTCCCCCTGTATCTTTGAAGAGAGGACCTATTTGATTGTGGAATCAAAGGGTATGTAAAATGGGTTTTATTAGGAACATTGAAAATGACGAAATTTCCCTCACACTAACTTATGCTACAGAAGGGAATCTATTGGCTCACAACCAGAGGTCCCTGGCACAGCTCAAACCACGGGCTCAGCGTCATGGTACTCCATCTCTTTCTTCTCGGCTCTGATATTTTTCTGAGGTAGCTTTATTCTTTTTTTTTAACTTAGTACTTTTTAAAAACACTTTATTCATTAATTTTAGAGAGGAGAGAGAGAGAAGGGGGGGAGGAGCAGGAAGCATCATCTTTCACATGTGCCTTGACCAGGCAAGCCTAGGGTTTCGAACTGGCAACCTCAGCGTTCCAGGTCAATGCTTTATCTGCAGCGTCACAGGTCAGGTAGTAGCTTAATTCTTATATAGCCTTCCTTCACCCAGTGGCAAAGAGGCCCTGGCACTGGGAAAAACATGGTTCTTATGGCTGGCAATCCCAGAAAAGGGGGGTGTCTCTCCCAGTAATTTTAGGAGAAATTCTCAGGAGAGCTTCAAGGCCTGTGAGGTCACAGACCCATCCTGGAACCAATCACTGTGACCAAAAGGATGGGATACTCTAGGTCAGGGGTGCCCACACTTTTTCAGCTTGCGAGCTACTTATAAGATGACCAAATCAAAATGATCTACCTACAATAAAAATGCAAAACATAAATTTATTTCTTCTATATTATCATTATTTAAGTTACTATTATTACTATTTAATATTGTGCATTCTTCTTTCACCTTTCTCCTTCTCAGCTCTCTTTTCGGAGGAAAGTCAATGGCATAGTTTTTATGAACAGTCCGAAAAAGCCACTCCACATTTTTCTTCTTTGGAATAGCAATGGCACACAGACAGATGAGGCAAACGCACTTAGAATATGACATAGTGAAAAAAATCCCCTCCCATTCTGTATGAAAGTGGTAGGTTTTAGGCTTCTTATTCAGACCAGCTATGGCACTCATTTTTATACCCTTTGTTGTATTTAGTTTAAATAAATTGAAGGCTAACTACGCAGCAATGTAACTGAACAAGTTAGCGCAGTTTAACGCGCATGCATAGGGTGTCAAAAGTTCAGACGTCAGATTGGCTACCCTGTATGCCAATCAAAAGACAAATGTCTTATTAATGTCATGCGATCTACCTACACTTCCTTTGTGATCAACCAGAAGATCGCGATCGACGTATTGAGCACCCCTGCTCTAGGTGGTCAGACCTAGGTCATGTCTCTGCTCCTAGTTTGGAATGAGAGAATATTTGAACCACAATATTGAGAATTAGGGATTGGGGGACTACCGCTAAAGAAATACAGAATTACCATGTGATTTTGTGTGTATGGTGATAGTGGTTTTGACAGCTAGAGTTAGCCCCCTCCTAGTGACATCTAATTACCTTTCTTCTAGGATAGGTTTTACTGGAGGCCAGGACTATTATCAGATTTATTTTGTCCAGCACAAAATTAATGAAACATGACACCAGTATATTATGATAATTAAGCCAATGGTGATATATCCATTAATTTTACCTTCCCTTTAGTTCCTAGAGTGACTATTTCAGAAATAAATACTTGGCTTTCTTAGTACATATAGGGCAGAAATAAATAGTTTAGTTACTACCACCTTCTTAAGGAACTTTTGAGTTGCCAGAGTTCTGAATAAAATTGTCAAGTCTTCCTTGACAGCACTCTGATGGCATTTCAGTGGGGTTTTTCTCCCAATATAAAGAACTTACTAATTTTGGTAACTTCATTATTTTTTCTTTTAGATGTTCTGTTTTAAGAGGTGGGTGAATGTAAGGCTGTTAAAGGCCCTGCATTTCACACTGCGGGTGTGAGTTGAATAATCCTTTCCATAAAGAACAGCATCTGTACATCCCCAGCAGGAAAATCTAGAGCTTACTCTGGTTTTGTGCTAGTCGCAGGGGAAAGTGCATTTGTCAGTGAGTCATCACCACCCCAACCGCTCTGCCATTATGTTTACACACATCTCCGCCCAGAAACAGAAGCCCTGGCACAATATCGGAAACAAACTCATGTGTTCTCAGTCTGGTTTGAGTTCACCCATAGAACTCCTGACAAATATAGGACTATTTCACAACAAGTGATGGTAGCTATTACTGTTACTATGGCTCTCTTAATACTAATATACAATGTTTTCTTTCAATTCTGTAGCCCACAACAACTTAAAGTTAGTTGCATGTCTCTCAGGTTTGATGTTAGGGGTAAGCCTCTGAACTTCTCTCAAGGTTAAACGGAAACATAATTTAAGATTCTGAATGTACCTCTCCTTTTCTCCCAAGCCTGGCTTGAGAAATAAAGAGAGAGAGATAGCTGGATACGTAGATGGATGGATGGATGGATAATTTGTATTTACTTATTTTATATATGCATATATAGATATATATAGAGATAGATAACATTATATATATTATACTACATAAGCTTTCTAAAGTTACAGTAGAATTTCCTTTACAAAATAAGTCTTGATTTCTTCACCTCTGAGTTTTTCATGGTATATTCTAATGTAAGGGCAGCTGCTGATAAAAACAAAAGGAAAAAAAAAAGCATTTTCTCCTCAGAGCCTTAAATCCAAGCTCTATTTATAATTTCCATCTTCAGGTATAGATAAATAATATAACCATTTATATTTCTTTACCAAATCTAATCAAATTATTTAATTTTTGTTTATCTTTCTATACATATTTTTTTATTTTTTTAAATTTTTTTATTTAATTAATTGTGTTTACATAGATTCTAGTATACATATTTTTTTCATGAACATAAGTTGTAGGCAGGGTTATAGACCCCGTTACCTCCAAACACTTCAGTGAGCATTTCCTCAAAACAAAAGCACTCTCCTATATAACTACAATGCAGACCTCAGGAAGTTAACACTGATACCACAGGAACTTCCAATGCACAGACCCTTTTCAAATTCAGATATCCCAGGAACATCCTTTTTAGCGAAAGGAAACATTCCAGGATCATGTGTTACATTTAGTTGACATGTCTCTATTATCTTTCAATCTGGAATAGTTCCGCATCTTTCCTTGACTTTCATGACCTTGACATCGGTTTTCTAAGAGTATAGGACAGTTGTTTTATAGAACATCCATTGACCTGGCTTTTCTGATGTTTTCTCCTTTTACATTCAGTTTATGCATCATTAGCAGAAATGTCACAAAAGATGCTGTTTTTCTCACTGTGTCCCAGTAGGTGACACAGGCAGTCAGTTTGTCTCATCAATTTTGAACATTTGGTTAAGATATTATCCCCACTCTATTTCTCCCCTATGAAGTTACTGTTTTTTCCTTCTTTAATTAATACATGTGTTTGTGAGTAAATATGTAGTTTCTCATCAAACTTTCATCCAATAATTTTATCATCCGTTGATGATTCTTGTCTGAATCAATTGTTACTGCTTTGGTTGTTTTCTTTCCTGACTCCATGATTTCTTCTACATTTATTAGTTGGTATTCCAAGCTAAGGAAGTGTAATGTTGTTTGTTTGTTATTAGTATGACCTCATAGATTTCTATCTTATTTAATAGGTTATAGTCCATTGTCATTCTTCTGATGCTCAAATTGTTCCTGATTTAGCCAGTGGGAGCCCCTTGAAGCCAGTTCCCTTATCTTTCTAACAGGTTTGTCGGTTTTTTGAATAGTTTCTTACTTTGTGGCACAAAAAGTAAATCCAATTATTTTTGTCACTGATTTTCTATACTGGTATAAGTAGTGTTTCTTTGGACAGTTTCTTTGGGTACTGCCTGTTACCTTAGGTGAAGTGACTAATATAAAAGAAGTATTCTGGCCTGACCTGTGGTGGCGCAGTGGATAAAGCGTTGACCTGGGAACACTGAGGTCGCCAGTTCAAAACCCTGTACTGGTCTGTCAAGGCACACATGGGAGTTGATGCTTCCAGCTCCTCCCCCCCTTTCTCTCTCTCTCTCACTCTGTCTCCTCTCTAAAAAAATGAATAAAATTAAAATAAAAATAAAAAAAGAAGTATTCTGACCTGTTACCATTTAACCAGCTTACCAAATTAAACTGCCCTCTTGAATGGATGTCCAGAGAACCCTAAGCATTTGCAGCTCATCAGCTTCTCGCTAACATGCCCTCCCACTTCTGCGACCCCTACTTGAGTTGTGCTTACATTTGACAGGAGACGTGTTAGGGGAGCCTCGTATGCCTTACACACATACCAGTTGTACTCAGAGTCCCAGAAGGTTCCATCATTCATAACCATGTATACTGGAGGAAAATCTACAGCCAAGGTTGAATATAACAGAAATGATCCATTGTAATCTATCAGTCTTATTAAAGATTTGGCCTGACACAAGTAAACAATTTTCCCTCTGGCCATTGACCAAAGCCTAAAATAATATAACTGTAGTGACTTGTCATTTGACACTTATCTATCTAGCCTGTTATACTTTATCATTAACTTTAAATAGCTTCTGGTTTTTCTTGTTTTAGGTCGAAATTATTATTTCTACTGACCACACGAGGGTGTCTGTGAGCTAAAAACAGGAGTGTTTCAGATAACTTCAACTAATAGATCTTGAACAATAATAACTTGTCATTTCACTGTATTTGGAAATTATACTTTAAAAGGGCAGTCAGGCCCTGGCCAGGTAGCTCAGTTGGTTTGAGCATCATCCTAATATGCCAGGGTTGCAGGTTCAATCCCCAGTCAGGGCACATAAAAAAATCAACCAATAAATGCATTTCTCTCTCCCTTCCTCTCTAAAATCAATATATATATAGTGTAGTCAGGTTAGCCAGAAAACTTAATTCAGTGTTCTTTCCATTAGAAGATCTTTTGACTATCAAAAGAAAGGATTTTATGAGAAGAATTTAAAATCTTAAGTAAAGTAGTGTGACACAGACAGATTTCCTCAGGTCAGGAATAAAGAGATCCAGCTCCTCTTCTGAGTTCCACCTCTCATGTATGGTTGCAGTAGTCCTGTCTCCTCTCTGGGCCTTAATTTCTTTATCTATAAAATGAAATAGTTTATAAGCTGATCCTTTAGACCCGAACATAAAAGATAACAATGAAGACAGGATCTACACTTAGATGTACATCAAAGAACTTCATCCCACTGATTCTTTTTTAGTGACTTTTTTCATATGTGCTACCTGCTTTCAGTACACTCTCATCTGATCTTTACAACCACTATTTCAGGTGTGTATTATAGTTCTCGCTTTGATGTTGGTCTTAAGTGATTTGTCCAAGGTCATTCCCCAAACAATAAACAAAACTAAGATTTCAGCTTAGTGCCTCTAACTCAGAAGCCTGTGTTTTTATTCCTGTTTACCACAGGGTTTCGTGAGTACCAAAACTCTAGTTTCAATGGAGACTGTAACCACAGGGAAGCAAACAGATCATTCTTGGCCCAGTAGGGTTTAGACCAAATGCTTACAAAGGTGCAGGGCAGGTACTGTGGAGGGGTACTGTTGGGCAGATAAAATATATTATGCTCACTTTGTTAAAGATGGCGCTGCCCACATGGAAGTTCGTTGATATTAATGTGTGTTCTGGAACAGGCTGTGGGCAGGCCAGGTCGTTATAGCCTAAGGCTTAGTTTAAGAGTAAGCTCTTCCCCACACCCTTGACTGATTGGATAATGTAGGGTGGTGCACTCTCTTGAGGAATCCCATTATGCCTCAGATGGGTGGCTTTGTATCAGAGACTTTCTTTATGTATAATTGGATTAAAGGTTTGGATTTTCTATGCTATAAACTGGGGCAGTCCGGGAGCTTGCTCTCTCTCGGTTCCGGAGGTTAGTATGAGAAAGGAGAGCAGATTAAGGCCACATGGAGGCCAGGAGAAGCAGTCAAGATGGCTGAATGCTGAGGGAGAAGCCAGTTTGTTAAGAGTTTGTGCTGGAGGAGATGGGGAACAGAGGTGAATAAGTCTGGTGAGCTAGAAACCTTTGATTCTAGGAAACTCGGATAAGTCAGTAGCTTTGTGAGCACTGAATGTGTGGGTTTTGGAGCCCAGTGTGTGTTTTTGCTTGCCCGCCGGGTGCAAGCTAGAATTAAAGCTGATGGCTCACCAGTTTTTGGCTCTGTTGTTTCGTTACCGACTGTTCAATCTAATGTGAACCTGCACGGGTCAGGCTGCTGCGATGGCGGCTGTGATCCTGACCGCGACTACTGGCTTTACAGGTACACAGACCGGGGTTCTGGAGTGAACAGGAAGTCCTACCCCACTATAAAGCCAGTGCCCGCGGTCACCATCACAGCCGCCTGGCCCGTGCAGGTTCACATTAGATTCGGACAATCGGTAATGAAACAATGGAGCCAAGAACTGGTGAGCCATCAGCTTTAATCCCAGCTTGCACCCGGCAGGCAAGTAAAAACACACACTGGGCTCCAAAACCCACTCATTCAGTGCTCACAAAGCTACTGACTTATCCGAGTTTCTCAGAATCAAAGGTTTCTAGCTCACCAGTCTTATTCACCTCTGTTCCCCATCTCATTCTCTCTGCACAAACTCTGCACAAACTGGCTTCTTCCTCAGCACTCCTCTATCTTGGCTGCTTCTCCTGGCCTCCACGTGGCCTTCACTGCTCTTCTCTCTGATACTAATCTCAGGAACCCAGAGAGAGCAAGCTCCAGACCTGCCCACTTTATAGTGTAGATTCAAAACCTTTAATCCAATCTACAAACAAGGATGTCTCTGATACAAAGTCACTTATCTGAGACATACTGGGAGGATTTCTGATGAGAGTGCACCACCCTACATCATCCAATCAGTCAAGGGTGTGGGAAAAAGCTTACTCTTAAAACTTGCATGTGGGCAGCGCCATCTTTAACAAAGTGAGCATAATATATTTCATATGCCCAACACCCACCTGGAAGGCATTCTCTACTAGCTTTTGCCCTGTGAGAACATAGGCTCAATTTGGCCTTCTCATTTTCAGGAGAAGACTGAAATTCGTATCTTTAAATGAAATCTCTTTAATTTGAAATTGTGCTAACAAATTCAGAATTATCAAGGGGTGAGGTGGGGGACAGCAGGATACCCTGGGACCCACATGTAAAGCCAGAAGCCATGGTCACCATCACTGCCGCCTGGCTCATGCAGGTTTGCATTAGATTCGGACAGTCGGTAATGAAACAACAGAACCAAGAATTGGTGAGCCATCAGCTTTAATACTAGCTTGCACCCAGTGGGCAAGTAAAAACACACACTGTGCTCCAAAACCCACTCATTCAGTGCTCACAAAGCTACTGACTTATCCGAGTTTCCTAGAATAAAAGGTTTCTAGTTCACCACACTTATTTACCTCTGTTTCCCATCTCCTTCTCCCTGCACAAACTCTGCACAAATCGCTTCTCCCTCAGCACTCCACTATCTTGGCTGCTTCTCCTGGCCTCCTCCATGTGGCCTTAATCAGCTCTCTTCTCTAATACTAATTTCAGGAACCAAGAGAGCAAGCTACTGGTCTGTCCCACTTTATAGTGTAGAAATCCAAACCCTTAATCCAATCTACAAACAAGGAAGTCTCTGATACAAAGTCACTTATCTGAGGCATAATGGGAGGATTCCTCATGAGAGTGCACCACCCTACATCATCCAATCAGTCAAGCGTGTGTGGAAAAGCTTACTCTTAAAACTAAGTCTTAGGCTATATCAACCCGGCCTGCTTACATTACAGCCTTTCCCCCGCACCCATCCTAAGCATAAGGGCAAATAATATCACCTGGGTGACGGGCTTCCATGTGGGCAGTGCCATCTTTAACAAAGTGAGCGTATTATATTTTATCTGCCCAACACTTGCCTATGTTGGTAAATTTTCTTACTCGTTTCACAGAACTCTTAGGTTCTCCTACTGGCATTAAGCATTTAAAACAGGGATTGGTGAATTACGGCTTGTTTTTATATGGCCACAAGCTGAGAATTGTTTTCATTACAGAACAAAAAACATCCATCCATGTAGCGCTAGCAGAGCCAAACATGAAGCCCTGGGATGCAGCTGAGTAATATGGTTATTTTACTGTGGGTGGCGCCACCCAGGAGAACAGGGCGCTAATGCTCAAAAGCCCTAACTCCCCGATGGCGTGTAGGTTACAGATTATATACAGAAGAGATTGTGGGTTATAGGGTCTGGGAACTGATTGGTTAGCGGTGAGGTAAGGGTATTTTTATTTAAAAGTTATTATTTTCTTCAGGTCTTGAAGACAGTTCTGAGTTATTTCCATCATCCCTCTGTCTGGCCTCATTGGAAAATAGCCAGGGTGTCCTTCCAGTTTAGGACTCAGGAACTGAAACGTAACTTGGGTCATAATGTTTTCTTTACCAGATAGAGGTCTAGATGTGACCATTAGTCAGGTCTGACCTACTACCTCAGGAGTTGCTGATTATCCAGGGAAAGGGCTAGGTCTCTGAGGGTGTGTAGGGAGACAGAAACAGGGATACGTGATTTCTAGAGCTAGGATTTAAAACTAAATTTAATCAAAGTCATAAGGACTCTCAGTTTTATTTTTACATTTTTAACAGTTGAAAAAAATCAAAAGAACATCTTGTGACCTGAAAATTATATGAAATTCACATTTCAGTGTCCATAAATGAAGTTTTATTGGCACACAGCCACAATCATTCACTTATGGTTGCTTTTGCACTACAAAGGCAGAATTGGGCAGTTGCAACATAGATCATGGAGCCCATAAAGCCTAAAATATGTACTGTTTGGCTCTTTATGGAAAAAATTGCCAACCTGTGTTCTAGAAGACAAAAGCTAAAAAGGGCAGTCTACCTCTCCTTTCTGCCCTGTTACATACCTAGCCTAAGATTTAATAAAAAAAAAAAAAAAAAAAAAGGAATTTACTTAAATCAGAGGGGAGGAAAAGGGGAAAATGAACAAAGAAAAATAAGGAATTATGTGAAAATATGATCTAGGCATAAAGAAATAAAAATTATGTTTCTTCTCTTGCTATTAACAGCCATAGTACAGCTAATATATATTTTATATGTTGTTTAAGTGACAGTAATTTTCAGGAAAATATGTAATCTGGCCCACTAATTTTATTTTTTATGCACTTAATGAGTGACACAGCAAAATTCTGTGATTGTAAGACAAATGAGAAGAATGGGGTCTCTGCACCGCTCGTCAGCGTGCACTTCCCTTCCAGGGCCTTTCCGAATGCCTGCTACCCCTTCTGAGTCTCATCTGTCCAGGCTGAGCAGGATGGCTGCAGCCTTTTTACCCCAGCAGAACGCATCCCTCCCTGCTTGGCATCCCGCATCCCTGTGCTCCGTTACACTGTGATCTCTTTGATGTGTGTCAAAAGGGCAGGTTCCTCAAGAGCAGAATTCACATCCCCTTTAGGAATCTGCTGGGGAGCCTGGCACCTGGTCAGAGCTCAATAAATTCTTGATGAATCAACGAATCAGTAAATGAATGGACAATTAATTTGGTCATTAAAAGCTTTTATGAGCTCCCTGACAGGGGTGATAAAGGCACCAAAGGCCTTTGGTGTCCCCTAGAAGGCTGAATCTTTTGTTTCTATAGGTGAGCTCTCTGTTCACTAGCTGAGTCTCAGAGCCAAATGGTGATAAATCTCCCATCCCTCTCTTTTATTCTCGCACTTGTTAGTTTGTGTCTGTAGAATGGACACCTGAGAACCAAGCAGCTAGACCTGATTGCCAGTTGTATTCAGCGATCTTAGGCAGGTCATTTAACCTCTCTCAAGCTCTATTTCCCTGTGAGTAAAATGGAACTACCTCACAGTTACCTCGGAGAGTTGCAAAAACCGTAAGATAACACATGTTCAAGTGCTCTGCAAACAGTGATAGCATTTGAAGATGAGATGTTATTATGATTATAAACTTGTACAATAAGTGGGGGGATGATTATAAGACATGGGGAACAAATTTTAAAATTCATAAAGTTATTAAATTAATTTCAAAGCTTTAAGAATCTTGTTGAGTATGTGTAATAACCCTTTTTATTGGGAGAGAAGTTAATATTTTGATCATAACTTATATAGATTAGGATAAAAACTCCCAAGAATGAGTCTTTCTAGTCCCAACCAGCTTTGTGGAAGATATTTGTTGCAGGATCATTTTAATTTTTCTCTAACTTTTGCAAGCAATCATTGCTGATAGAATGTCTTTCTCCTGAGACATGATGCTGAGTGTGTGCATAATGCATTCTGGGGATATTTTCTTCAGTTCTAAATTTCTTTGGTTTGATATAAGCCTTATTAGTAGAAGTGAGTTCTGTTTTGCCACCAAAAGACATTATATTATGTCACTGGAAGTACATTGTAATACAGTGTGTCCCGTAAAGTCATGGTGCACTTTTGACCGGTCACAGGTCAAAAGTGCACCATGACTTTACGGGACACACTGTAAAAACAAAATAGCAACCCCTCTTAACAGAAAATCTTTGAAAATTATAAAACAAAAGGGAAAAAGTTGTAATTAAATACTAAACAATACTGAAAAAAATTAACAATGCTCAATATATCTATTGTGACTGGCTTCTTTCTCTTAACATGTTTTCAAGGCTCATTTATGTTGTAACATGTGTCAGTACTTCATTTCCTTTAATGCTGAATAGTATTCCATTGTATATATGAATATGAATATATTCCATTATATGTGTGTGTGTATATATGTAAAATATGTATAAGTATTCCATTTCATTTATCCATTTATGGATACTGGGGTTGTTTTTAATTTTGGGCTATTATGATTAATACTGCTATGAATATTTGTATTCAAATTTTTATATAGATATATGTTTTCAGTTCTTATAGTATATACCAAGGAATGGAATGGCCACATCATATGGCAACATTTGTTTAATATGTTGGGGAACTATCAGACTGTTTTCCAAAGCAGCAAAACCATTTTGTATTTCTTCTAGCAATATATGAGGGTTCCAGTTTCTCCACATCTTCATCAACAGTTGTTATTGTCAGTCTTTTTATCATAGCTATCTTAGTGGGTGTGAACTGGTATCTCATTGTGGTTTTCATTTGGATTTCCCTAATATCTGATGATACATAAAATATATTGATCTGTGATGTTCTTTATTTCTGATGTTTTTTCCGGTTTGGTACCAGAATACTGGCCTCTTAGAATCAGTTGAAAACTGTGTTTCTTCCTCTTCTAGGAGTTTGTAAAGAATGTTATGTGATTGGTGTTAAGAGTTCAAAATTAGTAATAATTCATTTTTTAAAAATTTATTGATTGATTTTAGAGAGAAAGGAAAAGAGAGAGAGATAAACATTGATTTGTTGTTCTACTTCTTATGCATTCATTGGTTGATTCTTGTATGTGCTCTGACCAGGGATGGACACTACAACCTTGATGTATTGAGATGACACTCTAATCGACTGAGCTACCCAACCAGGGCCATAATACTTCTTTAAATGTTTGGTGGAGTTCAATAGTAAAACACCTGGGCCTGGATTCTCTTTTGTGGGTATTTAAGTTAGTAACTCAACTTCTGTACTTGTTAACGAACCCTGAAGTCTTGAAGGTATTATATGATACTAGGCTAGAACCTAGAATTGTCTTCCTGTCGCGTACAGCTTCTCTCTTCAGGATTCCAAACCAAGGGAGCTATAAACTCAAGAAGACTAGCCAAATGTGACACAAAGTACCAAAGGATTTACACTAATTTGTTAGTAAATGCAGTACCCAGTTACCCTTAGGGCAGGATTATTCAAAAACAGGAAGCTAAAGGAGGCTGAAGCAGGACTTCTTGCTTCCTTCCCTTCCTTGAGCTCAAAGCTGTATCTGCAGAAGCTCCAACCATAATTTGAAAATAGAATCCCCAAAATAAAATCTCAACATCCTCCAACCCTAAATCTCCCTCCTTATCCATCTCTTTCTAGAAATTGTGCAATCCTTCTGTAATGATGGAAAAAGGAGCCCAGCTGTTGGCTGCAGTAGGTAATAATAAAATGTCTGCAAAATCTGTGGGTTGGTAAGGAAAGATCTCTGGAATTTCTATAAGGATTATATTATTTGATCATAGCGTATAGGTCTATTAAATATTATAAACATAATCACCAGTATCAATTTTAAATTTATTCATACTAGGAGGTTTATGAAGAATAAAACTTTAAAGTAGAAAAAGTTAAATATTTATTTTAGCTAATTGATATCTCTTAATTCTTGTCAGTTTAAAGAGTCCTCTTCCATGATCATAACAAAATTTGTTTTTTAAAATCTAGTGCCCTATAAGTTTTAAACTCTTGGGCTAAATGTAAACATCAGCCTAATATTTTAAACACTCATAAAGCATTTCTTTATGCCTGAAGACTAAGCGTAAATTATGTTACTTGTAATTTATGACATTAGTTGCCTTTAGCAGTACTCTGATCTGTGTGTTATTATTGCTATTCTGAAGGTAATTATGGTTGTATCTCTCCTGAGATGATTTAAAAAAAGGTTTTGTAGGTCTGTATGCAGAGTATCCAAAGAAAAGATTCTTTTGCTGTCTGCCAGATGTAGCTGTGAGCAAGAACTATTGTGCAGGACCTTTTATAGACATAGATGAAATTCCTTTTGCCATTTGAACAGTGTTTACATTCAGAAAAGTTCACGGTTAAGTCTTTGACTTACTGTGAAAGGATCTTTTGTTCTCTAGAAAAACATACTTCCTCATCCTTTGAGTCACCTTGTTTTTATTCCCTTGTTTAGTTTTCTGGGGACATAATGCCCACCTCCCTAGTAATG
Source organism: Rhynchonycteris naso (assembly GCA_037038555.1). Classification (NCBI taxonomy): domain Eukaryota; kingdom Metazoa; phylum Chordata; class Mammalia; order Chiroptera; family Emballonuridae; genus Rhynchonycteris; species Rhynchonycteris naso. The sequence goes on along the minus strand of CM072998.1, from coordinate 95,181,918 downwards.
GCAAGGGAAGAACTGTTTCAGAAATCAGTGCTGTCCTCAAGGGGAAAGAGGCTTAGTTGTTGGCAAAAAAAATCATAAATATTTTGAAAACCTGAATAAGATAAATAATGATCTTAAGCTTTCTCAAAAAAGTACTTGGATAGGTTTTTTTCCAAGGCTAAAAAAGGGGAATCTTTTTTTAATCATAATTAACAGTGAGTGATCAGGCAGGAAATGTGAGACGCTCCATTTGGGGCTACAGTCTACAGGCACTTTTTCTATTGTTAGGAAAGCTCCTCTGAGAACTCTGTTGGTTTCCTTAGACATGCGGAGTTGGACATTTTCTCCTAGTTGGTGGGATCCAGGACCACTTTTATGACCAGCTCAGGCTGAGGTCACTCAGATCTGAATTTTCTTAGTGATATTTATTTATCAATAATGTGACCGATTCCAAATATAACTTCAAATCTGATTTTGAAGGGACAAGACATTGCTGTTTTGTTCATCACCATATACCCAGTGCTAGCACAGTGCCCTGAACTTACCAACTCCCAGTAAACATCAGTTAAGTGAATGAATGAAATGGAATGCTATCAGTGTGACAATCTCAAGTAACAGTCTTTTAAATGAATGTGGTATATTTTTATGTAAAGTCTTGGAAGTGTATAGTTATACTTTATGCATTAGTGTGTTTATATATCCTTACCTAATTTGCATAAATGAGAAATTACTTGTGGTTTAGGGATTATCTATTCAAACCCTGCTTCGATCTCCCTAAACCTGAGTCATATAGAAAATGTATCCTAAAACTTTCTAATCTTCATTCATGTCCTAAGTTTTGCCACAGCAGGGCATCAAAGTTAGTGATCATGCTCTGGAACAGTTTCATCAGAGGTAATTTTTTTCTGTAAATGCTAAGCCAAGATATGCTTTACTGCCCATTGTTAGAAAAGCTGGTGTGTGTATGCGGGAGAAAGGGAAGAAGCCTGCACATTATGGTTAAACATTCAGAAACATACTTCCCTCCATTTCCTCTTTGTAGCGCTCCATGTGATAGGTGATGATATCCCCATTTTACAGATGAAGAAACAGAATTTCAGAGTTCGTCATATTCGCTGTCTAATAGCCAGCATGTGACACAGCCAGAGTTGTACCACCAGGGCAGGCAGAGAGTTGGCACGTTGTGTTCATGGATCTGGTATAAGGCTAGTTCGGGTCATATATAAATATTATATTTTACTAGCCTTCTGAAAGATAAACTAGCCCTTTGATCAAATGTCCTATTTACTGATATTCATTGCTTTACATAAATCCAGAATATATTAAAAAGGAAAAAGTAATTATTTTTCAGAAAGAGTCCTTGTTTTCTTAAACCATGTTATGCTTCATAAAACATTAAATTTTGAAATTTTCAAAAACATATTTATTATTTAAAGATAGCATAGTATAGCAAAAAGAAACTAATAAACTTGGCTTTTGGAATAAGATGGACTGGGATTTGAATCCCAACTTTATCAGTTCATAGCTGTGTGACAATGAGTAAGTTGCTCAATTTCTGCAAGGCTTAGGTTCCTGACCTGCCAAGTAGAAATGGCAATGACCAATACAGAGAATTGTGAATATTGGAAATCTTATATTTAAAGTTTCTAGATTGTAAACAACATGAGCACAAGGATCATGGATGTATTGTTGATATTATCTTCCCAAAGCCTGGGATGGGCACGTAGGAGGCGTTTCTCATCAGTATTCATTGAATGGATGAATGATGAATGAATGGATAAATGAATGAATGAATGAATGAATGGATTCTCCTCAGAAGCCTGATTAGGTTCCATTGTTCAACTCTGCACTATAAATCAGGAAAACTCTATAAGAAGCTTTAGCAAGAGGAAAAATGGTATACATTTTCTTCTTTGTATTCTTAGACATACCTTTTTTCTACCAGATGCAATCAGAAAAATGTAAAGTGGAAAACTCACATTTGATGGTATACAATTTAAAACATTTTAACATGTGAAAAAGTAAAATAGGTTGAAATGCAAATCCAAACTTGGAAAACTTGGAATTTGTAGGCCAAGGGTTGCGCTTTCCTTGGCACTTTAGCATATTTCATTCCCATTTCTTTAAGGTATCCATTTCTCTCAAGTCTTGGTTGGAGCAGCCATGTGGCTGGAAATGTTTTGAGTCTCCTTGATGCCACATCTTTTGCAGCGGACAACAAACATGTTTTCAGGAGCTCAGCAGTCATCAAGTTCACTTCCCAGGTGCCAGAGCCATAAAAGGGCCCGCTGCATTCTTGGTAGAGCACCATGTTAGGAAACAGCAGTTTGGTATTTGTAATATTTGCAGCAACACTGAACTTCCTGAGTGAGGTCATGAATGAACAGCACATCACGAGTGTTATTATAAGAATTGGGCAGAGGGTGGAATTCTCATTCAATCCAAATTTCAGAAAATATTCTTGATTAAAATCTGTTACTTTTTCCCAATGTTGATGTTAACATGATATATATCTGGCATATCTCTACTGAAAAATGAACATTTTGTCCTAAGCAATACCTTGTTTTCACTCTCAGGAAATAGAACAATAGTACTACTAATGGTTAACACATGCAGCACTTGGTGTGGCCAGGCACTGTCTAAGCCATCATGTCTATTAACCCTTTTCAACCCCCACAGCGACTCTAAGACATGGGTACCATGATTCTCATTTACAGATGATGTACCTCACCCAGCTAATAAGTGTCAAGAGTCAGGATTCGGACTCAGGCAAACTGGTTCCAATGTCTGTGCTCTTAGCCACTGTGTTAGAGGACTTTCTTGAGTAGTGGTAATACCTGGCCCTACTAAGAGTGAACAAAATATATATTTGATCATCCTAGAGAAGTGCACGTGGGCAAGCAAACCACCTTTCTGCCCTTGAGCTTTCTTCATTTGCAACATGCCAAGGTTTCACTTGTCGATGAGAGGCCAGTATGAGGGCCCCTCTGAAAGAGGCTTCCCAGGGCTCTCCTGAGGCTGACAGCAGTCACCTCACTTCCTTTCAGAAAAAGGCTTCAATATAATCACACAATAGAAAGCATGAGTTAGTCAGCTACCACACCAAAGCTCTTACTTTCAAATTCAGATGAAGTCTGTCTTTATGAATGTTCAAGCAGAGTTTTTGGGTCTTACCCACAAAAAGCAAGGAAGGAGATGGTAGATTCACTGCTTCACAGGTACTTGTTCCTTAGGGGCTGCACGTGCCGAAACTCACAGCATTTTCTTGTGGGAGTGATGGCTCAACAAGGGCCTCTTCCAGCACACATGGGCTGCTGGTTCTCCCACGGGGAGGTTGGACCGCAGAAAACAGAAGAAAATGAGCCACTTTCTCTTGGCCGCCCTGCTTAGGACCTAGTGCTGGCAATGCAGCACAGTGTGAATTTCAACCTCCCTCACCCTGCCTCAGCTGAGACCTACCCTATACAACCCCAGGCAGCTTCCCCATTCAGGACATACCACCCACCCACCATCCTTTAAAGTCTATGCCTGATTTAACTCATCCAAGAGTAGCATACATGAACAACATTAGCTCCCTGAGCCCTGTTCACTGTGGGAGGGGCCAGGGTGGAAGCACTTCTTGGAATCCAGCCCCACTCAATGAGAAGGAAGCATCAGGAGCGTTTATTCATCATTCATTCATTTAACAACTTTTTTTGAGAATATTCTCTGACCCAGCCATTGTACTGGGTGCCAGCTCTTCAAAGATGGGAAGCCCTGAATGTCTACTGTTACTGTCAAGAACACAAGCAGAGTGGCTGGGAGTCCAGGTGGAAGGGGTCCCTGAAACTCCAGAGAAAGGGCACGGCAGGGAACCAAAGCAGAGATTCATGCTTTAGGGAACCAAACTGACTGGGGCACAGTTGTTAATAAAGGGATACAAGCTAGGTGCTAAGAGGCAAGAGGTCAAGTTTAGACTTACATGCAAGAAGGGTGGTACCCACAGCAGGACTGGCCCGAGGCTGAGTAGCATTTGGGGCTAAGTGGTCACAGCTCTTGGGATTGCTTCAGCTTAAAGCCTACATTTGTCTGTCATGCTATAACTTTTTACAAAGAGTGGCCATAAGAAACAGATACTAGAACGTTTACCTATGAATTTTGAAGATAAAATATTAAATTTCAGAATTTTTATTTCAAAATTCCCAGAATTCTGCATACAGGAAAAACTATTAACAGGAGCTTGGAAAAAACAACTTTATAGACAAATGTGTATTTGTTCTCCTCCGGAGGTAAGAGGTGTATAACACAATACTACCCTTAGTGATTACTGTGAAGAAATAGTTTAAGTCAATATCCAAGGGGCTGGGTTATAGCTACATGCTCAGTTTTTATAGGGTGACCATATAATTCCACTTAGGAGACTTAGGGGTGCTATTAATAATTACACTGGGATAATAGGCATTAACTGGGATTGTCCCAGCCAATAGGACATGTGATCATATTACTGGTTATAGTAATTTTATTTTCATTTATTTTATCTTATTTAGAATGTGGTTTTATACGGTCCCTCTTGTGTTTTGGAAATATAAATCTAGAATATATGACTATATAAAATGTGCATACCAAGAAAAGGTTTTACTACTTCTCCAACTTACTGTTTTTTTAATGTGTTCTTTTTATTATAAACCTATAATGCATTCTAGAATACCACACAGCATGAATACAAATTACCATGGCTAGCTTGCTACCTAGAATCTTGTGGTTACCATGGGAGACATCATTTCCATGGTCAGCCTCTCCCAAATTTGATGGAAATTGCTTTCTTTTAATAAATAAGAGCATTGCCATCCATCTTAAAGTGATAACACAGCAATCCTGGACCCTCACCAGTAAATAGATACAATAACTCTTCAAAAAAGCTGAGCCAGTACACATAAGGAGGTTCAGAACTCCAAATGAACTCAACCTGCTATATATGACCCTAAGCAGGTCCCTGAAACATTAAATTCTAAAATGATTGCAAAATGAAACAATCTACCTGACTTTGACTAGCATTATAATTTTCTTAAAAACCAGTGATCTCAAAATGCTTTGAAAACTAATTATTGTTTTTTAATTTAAGTGAGAGGAGGGGAGATAAGAGAGACAGACTCCCTCATGTGCCCCAACCAGGATACATCCAGCAACCCCCATTCTGGGGCCAATGCTTGCAACTGAGCTAGTTTTAGAACCTGAGGCAAAGAGGCTCCATGGAGCCATTCTCAGTGCCTGGGTCCAACAATCTTGAATCAATCAAGCTATGGCTGCAGTAGGAAAAGAGAGAGAGAGAGAAGGGGGAGGGGAGGAGAAGCAGATGGTCACTTCTCCTGTGTGCCCTGACTGGGGAATCAACCCTGAGGCCTCCACACACTGGGTCAACGTACTACCACTGAGCCAACCAGCCAGGACCAAAACTAATTATTCTTCATAGAATTAATATTTTAGTTTTAATTTTTTGTTTTTATTAATATTTCAGATTAACTTTTTTCTAAAAGAATTGCTCTTCTTATGCTAGGTGTTACACTTTTTCCCTCAGAAAATGCCCCTAATGAATGCCTTTATAAATATCTTGCCTACAAACAACAGCCCAACTCTTCTAGTATTCCTCTTTCTTCTTCGGTTTCATTCAAATAGGTACTTGAAGATTAAATATATATATTGGAAAAACAAAAGGAGGAATCTTTAGAATAGAAAGTGTGCTGTTCTATGTAAGCAAGTGTTGTTAAACTTGATGTTATCAGAAATCAAGACTAAATAGGAGGACTTCTCACACTGATTCCCCTTTCTCCTTCCCTGCAACCTATTTTTGTTTATCCTGTCATCTTTGTTTTTGTGTTTTTTCTTTTTAAATAAAATAAAGCAAATAATTGTTTGGGTACTTTGCTTCAATCAATTGAAAATATCACCTCCCAAAAATAATCTAAGGTTTTATCATCAGAATGGCTTGACTTATTATCTAGTAATAGATGCCATCAAATAATAGAGAAATCTGTAAGAAACCTCAGACTTTGAAGTGGGGTTCATCTTATATTTTGAAAATAAACAAGTCAGAGATTGGACAGAAGGTCTAGTTTTAGCCTTAAGAAGCCAGATCACTAGATAAAGCTCATCTGATGTATTAAATAAGCAGAAGAAAAACCTAAATTTTTTTAAATTGAGAGATTTTGTTTTTAACTAGCAAGCATATGATTTTTAAATCACTGAATTCTGAATTTGATCTCCTATATGTTTCATTTAATCTACCAGCACTTAGAATGATTACTTTTTCTTGCCAGATTGATTTATTTTCCCTCTTAGTCTAGCCATCTTTCAGTTCAAAGCACTCAGTTTAATTGAGCAAAGGGAGTACGTATCCTAAAAAAAAAATCCATTGCATCTTGGTTTATATAAGTCTACCAGCAGGAGAACTTTATCACTCCCTAGGGGTGACTCTAAGCTATGCGGGTCTGGCTGCCTGTTAAACTATTTCTCTTTATTTATGGCCTGTGTAACATGAGGGAGAGTAAAAGTTGGCTCCGGTGAGCGTTCCCTAAGCCTGGCCACTGCCTTGCCTTTGCTAAAAGCAGTGATGTGAGTAGACTGTCACAGACTCAAAGGTCACTTCTCTATTTTGCTCATATTGAGAAATACTTTAGATAATTATCTGTATTTTGTATCTAAAAAGAATAGGACTAGGGGGAGGGAGTTGTTTCATTTCCTTGAATTTTTTTTGTTAGGCAGCATGGGGCTCTCCTGGAATTGTAAAGAGAGCTGAGATGGAGATGTGGCCCACGTGAAGAGCACGGTGCTTCCAGGCGTGGGCTGCCCACCTGTTTGTTGATATGTTGCTGTTTCTGGAATCGTTTGTTCTTACAAGGATGCCTCACTTTATGAGATGAGAGTCTACCTCAGTGTGTATGAGGCCAGTTTGTATAAATCAGATAACATTTTCTCTTTATTTATGTAGCCATTTCAAAGGTTGGAAACATTTGAGAGACACACTATACGATTCAGCTTAAAGGCCACGTGCTTTTGCCTGTAAAATGCCTGGAGGTTAGCAGGTGGATAAGGCACACGTGAGTTCACAAGACTATTTGTCACACAGGATAGTGTGGAGAAGGATAGGGTTCCGGAAGAACCCAGAGGATGGAGAGCATCTTTTGTTTGGGAAGTTCAGGAACAACTTCTAGAAGATGCCGTTTGCAGGATGGCTCTCTTTACATTCAGACACCTGCAATTGGTCCAGAGGATAGTATGAGATGTCATTTGTCTAGCTTCCTTATCTTTTTTCTTTTATTTTATAACCAGTATATCTAATATTTTCCAGACAGATGGTTTGGAGATTGCACACCACAAAACTTCCACTTAAAGGAACGTGTTTGGAATTTTTAAAATTCTGTTGAGATGAGAAAAAGTCTTTTAAGCCTAATCTCCATAATGACTTTCATACAGTCCCTAATTTCTTCACACTTCAAGCTACTCTCTCCCATATGCTCAGACAGTATTCAAGTGTCATGCTTCCCAAAGAAAACAGAAGCTACCAGAATGCACAGCTTCTGAGCACAGATGTGCAAGCCCACGTACAACTGCTCCCTCCTCCACTCTTCCTCACCCTGTCTGTCCTCCCACCCTTCCACATCCTTTCCTCCATCCTTGTTTCCTTATTCTCAGGTGTTTTCATTTTCTCTTCCTTCTGAATCTTTCCCATTAGTATTTAAATGTGCTGTAGTATTCTTCTATATCCCACAGATCTCACTTGCTATTACTCCATTGCATGTAACTTTAATCCCTCTTACAATGAAATCTCGTAAAACACTTATCTACACACACTGACCCCCCTTCCAGACCTCTGGTTACTCATCTCTTGTTCTAATGTAACTTCTGTCCCCTCTTCCCCATCTACAGAATTGCTTTTACTAAAGTCACAAGTAGCTTCCACCTTACTGAATTCTGTGGTTACCTTTTCAGTAATCATTTTATTTGCTTCTCACTTCCATTGAATTCACACACCCTCTCTTTGCTGAAGCCTCGTCTTCCCCCGGCTTCCACAGTCCTCACAATCTCCTCCTGACTTCCCTCCACCTTATATCTGCTCCTTCTCAGTCTCTTTTGCTGATTGTTTTTCTCTTGGACCACTTCCCTCCTTACTGTAAATGCACTTTTCAGAAAACCTTATTCACTTCTATGATTTCAGGTGGTTGGCACTTATAAAGTGTACTAACAAATAAAATAGAGAAATGGTGGATTTTTATCAAAAATGCATAGTAAAAGAAATAGAACAAGTTCTTCCTTTTCTTCTGTTTTACTTAATATTAATATGTCTTTACAGCATCGTATATTTGGTACTTTACACTTTTTTTTTTTTTTGTCTGTCATTATATAGACATAAACAGGTTTTAAGCTCACAATAATGTATGGGGACATGTCTGAGTGTAAGCCCTTTCATTCTGTAAATGCAGAAACTAAAGCCCGAAGAAATTAAATTCTTTTCCTAGAGTCACACAACTGCTTTGTGTCTTACTGGCTCAGTGGCAGAGCATCGGCCTCGCGTGTGGAAGTCCTGGGTTCAATTCCTGGTCAGGGCACACAGAAGTTACCATCTGTTTCTCCACTGCTCTTTCCCTCTCTTCCTCTCCCACAGCCATCACTCAAATGATTTGAGCAAGTTGGCCTCTAACACTGAGGATGTCTACATGGCCTCACCTCAGGTGCTGAAATAGCTTGGTTGCTGAGTGACAGAGCAGTGGCCCCAGATGGGCAGAGCATTGCCTTGTAGGGGATCTGCCAGGTGGATCCCAGTTGGGGCACATGCAGGAATCTGTCTCTCTGCCTCTATACCTCCCCACCTCTCAATTTAAAAATTATAAAACTCATGCTAACTCCATGAGGGCATATGTCTTTATTACTACTTAAGAGATGAGAAAATTGAGGTTCTGAGGATTTAAATCTTGCCCAACACTGTATCGCTTATATGTAGCAGAACTAGAGCTAGAACTTAGGTCACCGGGTTCCGCTGGCAGGACTGTACTCTCTGCATTCCCAGGAATGGTGCAGTTACATTATACTTAAATTAATTAAGTTATATTTAAAAACTGAGGTTGTCTTTAGAAAGCGGGAGGCAAGCACACAACAACAAAAACAACTGCAGTGTGCACTATTACACCATGGCATGATTGTGGGGAAGAGGAGGCAGGGAAGAGAAGTCCACAGAGCAAAGTTCTAAGTGTTCATCCATGCTGAAAGACTGAGTTAACTTATTTGGGGGTTTTTGTTGCTTGCTTGTTTAAATGTTCATACCTGTTACCAGTGTTTTGGTATCACAGTAATAAGTGCATTTCTCCTTGGTCTTCAATAATGGTGAATAAGCTTAGGATTGATGAACCCTAACTTCTTCTTTAGTTATTGAAATTTTCACATAAAGTTCTGTGTGTTCTGACTTGTCTATTCTAGCTCAACGTGGTGGAACGGGAGAGGTTCAGGATGAGGCGTTCATCATCAGGAGCCTCAGTGGGTGCACACTATGCAGGGGGATTGTACTAGGAGGTGGGTGAGAGCTGTGTGAGCACAGCATGCAGAGGCTCTCCATGAAAACTATCTCTTGTTCCCAGCTCAGCACCCTCATGGCTGTTCATTCTGCCTGAAATCTGTAGCCTCCTCCTCTGCCCAACTCTTGCTCTTCCTTCAAGACTCTTCTCGGGCATTGCCTCTTCCAGAAAGCTTTCCTGACACTAACCCTGACCATAAGCCTTTGAAGCCTTCCAATATGTTCTACTAATACATTGCGCTGACCCCAGGCATGGCCCTCCACCCCCCTGCACTGATTAAGGAGAGTAGGTCCACCTCCCACCCCTGGCTGAAAACTCCTTCACAAAGTGCAGAACTGGGGGCCTCATGTGCCTTTGCATCTGGCAGAGGGCCTGGCTCACAACTGGTGCTCATTAACCCTATGGCAGGCAGGCCGTCTGACAGGAAAGGACCAAAGGAAAGCACTTGAAGGATCATCTCAATCATATATGTACACAGTTTCAAAAATTAAATTTATAAGACTAGCTATAAAAAATAGCTCAGAGGCAAACACTTTAAACTCTTTTTTGCTGATTTGTTTTTGCCCCCAATACTTCTAACTAGCATACTTATGTTTCTTCTTGATTTTTCCATTTTCAGCATTATCTTTGACTTCAACCTTGGCCGTTCAGGGATTAGCGCTCTCTCCCTTCCCTACTGTATGATAGACACTTGCTATCTCCCTTCCCCTATTTGAAACACACATTCCCTCGGTAAATTTGCTCTGTAATATGGGTTAGGCCAGTGTTCAGTTTTTATATTATAATAACTCTATAAAACAATCAACCAGAACCATGTAGTATACTTGAACTACATTTCTGCCAGTCATCCCCCTCATTTTCTGGGTGGAAAAAAAGTGAAGAGAAGGTAAGTAACTTTGGCCAAAACCATTTCACCAGTTAATGCCAGAACCAGGACCAAAGGCTAGGCTCCTAGTTCCCAGTGAAATGGTTTCCCTTGACATCAAGCTGCTTCTCAAAATAATCACTTTTTAATTTTAAAATCTTAGTGAACCAATTTGAAGAGAAGCCAAACCTTTATATGATTATATCAAAATATTCTTTATATTTAACTTTCATTCTACTCAAACTGATCCCTGGTGACAGCTCAGATTTCTTTATAAACTAGAACTGAAATAAATGTAGATAAGGACCCTAAGTAAAGAATTCAGAGCTAGAAAGAACTTAGTCTGGTTTTTCACTTTAAAGATGAAACAGCTGAAGACCAGAAAGGTTAAATGGTTTGCTTAGTGCCCCAAGTTCTGTGGATGTGCTGTGCCTGGAGCTTATTTCTCTGTGGCCCCTTCTGTACTGCTATTATATTCTGATTGATAGTTTTGACCCATAGGGTTTGTCAAAAAGTGTGTGAGAGTGCTGGGCCTATTGAAGGTTTTAAAAAACTCCATGTGCCTTGAGGAATTGGTATAGGACACAGGGTAAACATCAATAGGCAATGGCTTTAAACAGCCTGAGATGGTGAAGCAACAATTGTGTGAAGGGTAGCTGGAAGATAAGATGGCCAGTGGCATAATGGCATTTCAGCAGAAACAAAGAAAATGGAAAAGCAGTTGCCAGTGGTTGATGCTAGAAACACCTCTCCATAGGGCACTCGTGGTAAGAACTGCCCAGCACTGAGTCAGTTGTGTTCCTATTTCCAGAAAGGAAGTCTCCATGCTAAATGCATTTCCATGGAGTTGTGGTCAGTGCTTCCAAGAATTTTTAGAACTGGGGTCATATTAAACCCCTTTTCGCTTCCACCCATTCCAGTGGCAGGATGGCTTTTCTACCCACCCTCCCATTTCCTAGCTATACTTACTACCTCAGAGGACTCTTTTGACATGGAAAGCACAAAAGCTTTAAAAATTGCCAAATAGGTTTTCTGTTTTGGAGCGAGCATAAGACATCTGTGTAAGGCTGAAATCATTTCGCTTCGATAATGATAAAAGCACATGGCCGTAGATGTTTCCTGCCAGGGCCACCTTGCAAATAACAAAACTGAAGCGTTTTGCACACGGTTCGCTGGAGTTGAGGTGGCCCCGCACTTCCAACCTTCTCTGACTGAGATCTGTTGACCAGGCTTTCATTTCCCCTGGTGTTACATGTTAACCTTTTGAAGGCTCTTTAAAGTAGAAAGGGTAGGATAAAGACCTGATGGTTGACCCCACCCCTGCTGTCTCTGCATTTAATGAGCAGTTGTTTTTGTGAAAACGTTTAGAATACTGAATCAGCTGGTGCAAAGTGACCACAGGAAGGTGCCTTCAGCGTCAGCAGACGGCCACGCCAGTTCCTCGTGGGTTTTAACATGGCTTTTTGATACTCACCTACACACAATGATAACATTTACTTTCCCTTAAAGACTGTTGGTAATTGTAGCATTTGAACCCATTGAAACAGCCTCTTGATTCCATCATCTACGTTCCATATTCTCAGATTTTTCGAAAGTCTTCTTCATTGTTTATTCCTATTTGAATTGAAATAGAAGGAGATGAATAAATGAAGAATTCCAAGTAAAGTAAGAGGTTGCTTTGGATGGATTCTGCAACCTCATAATTTTATTTTGGAAAGTCGTTCAAACAGCCCTGTCTGGGCCAGAAGTCAAGGACAGAGGCCACTGCCACAGACTCAGAGGCTGTGACAGGGAGTTGCCCAGCAGCATGTCTGGCCAGAGGCTGAGCTGAGGCCTTGGTAGGGATCAGAGTCATGCTGAGGAGGTGCAATATCAGGATTTAAGAACAACCCAAAGCCAAGAGGGCCACATGTCTCCTCCTCTGTTAGATAGCTCTCTGCTGACCAGTGTCTGGGCTCCATGGTGTTGTTTGCCAACTATGGACTGGTAGACAGAGCCAGGAGAGTCCCTCAGACACCCAGCTGACTGCTTATTGTGAAGAAGACTGTGTGTAGATTAAACTCTTAGTGTTCTGTCCCCAGCGGCCTCCCGCACAGGTATTTAATACATGTATGTTAAGCACCTATCCTATTATATTCAAGGATGTACACATACCCACTGTGGTGACCACTACTGTCAGATAACACTGGGAAACAAAATTTTTGTTGCATCCACAAAAACACTTGTTCTTACCTAACTCGAGTGTGTTGATCTTAAATCCGATATTAGTTTTTCTCTGTAAGCTACAGTTCTTTTGCAATTCAAGACTTTAAGTTTTCATCTTTTTTTTAAAGTTTTCATCTTATTGTAAAATTTTCAACATTTGGTTTAACATAATGAAGTAGAATGTCTTCTTGGGCATCATCTTTGTGAAAATAGAATAATTTATATAATGCAGTTAATACACTAAAAGATATGATTGCATCAGAATTTGTCTACAATTTTGAAATAGAACATATTAAAACACTTAATCATAAAAATTGTGCAAAACTTATTTAAATTCTATTCAGGTAAAAATTTGTGTTTATAGCTCTTGCATTTGTGTACTTGTTGAGGACAATCTCATCTGATGCTCCAGCAGTAGTCTTCTCATCACTAACAGCTCCAAGATTTTTGGGAAACTTATCAAGGTGACTGTTCAGGAAGTGAATCTTAATGCTCATGTTACATCCAAAGTCGCCAACAGCATCCTTTGAACAAGAAGTTCATAGTTTTCTGCTTTTTTGTTGCCAAGGAAGTTCTTTGTAACTGCCACTAAAGACTGCCATGCTGCTTTATCACGTATGAGGGTTCAAATTTGAGGTTCATCGAATATACCTGCTTTTATCTTCTCGAAAGACAAGGCAGGAAAAGCAGAAATAATATGTTGAAAGCATTCACTTTCTATATTCAAAACCTGAACAAACTGCTTCATTAAGCCAAGTTTGATGTGAAGCGGGGGGAAAATGATCCTGTCTCAATTAACTACAGGTTCATTCACAATATTTTGCATTCCTACTTCCAGAGCTTCACGTTTTAGCCACTTCTTCTGTGTCCAGTGTTTGCCCAAGCTTGGCTATCCTACAAACACAGAAAGCAAGGATACTTTGTGAAACCTCTCTGTTGTCCTAGCAGGAAATTTACCATTTTAAGATCCACACAAATGATCCAGTTATGGTCCTCATACTTCAGAAAGTCGAGGACAATTTTTATGTCATTATAATCTTCTCGCAGATGAGTTGAATAACCATTTGGAATTGCTGCATAAACATTACCGTTGTGTAGGAGAACACATTTCAGACTGCATTTAGAGTTGTCAAAAAATAGCTGCCATTTTTGTTGGACTGTAAGTGGTAACACCTAGCTGGCTGAGAAGTCTACTGATATCATGACAGTAAATAAAGTGTTTGTCTTCGGAAAAAAAGTCCACAAAAATTTGTTCATGCTTTCTGAAATGGGATACTTTAGCTGACTGGTGAACTACATTCTTTTCTCAGCGGCTTTCTTTGATAGGCCCAAATCTCTTACTAAGTCATTCAATTCGGGTTGGCTAAACTGCTGAGGGGTTAATGACTGCTTGGCATCAGAAAAAGACCCTTCAGATTCTACAACCATTCCCTCGTGTATCTTATCAAAATACACTTGATCACCATGTTCACTTTCTTCATCCTTAGAAGAAATAAAACCATTGAAAACTGGAACTGGGAATGTCTCAGAGTGTGGGATAGGTCGTATTGCTGAAGGAATATTAGGATATGTGATCATATGCCATTTTTTCTTGTCGATGCCCGTTGTATGGATCAGACAGAAATAACAGTCACTGCTGTGGTTCTTAGGTTCACGCCAAACCATGGGAATACCAAAAGGCATTCCTTTGCATTTTCCCTTTGTCCAGTCATGAAACATTTCCTCACAATTATGACACACAATATGAGGAGCCCAGTTCTTGTCTTGATCGCCAAGAGGAACTTGAAAATAGGCAATATATGCATGTGTCACAAATGATGAAATATTGCGCCTTTGATGTTGAAGTGTGTAACAGCCACATATAGAACAGAAGGTGTCAGGACTATTACATTTACGCCTACTCCAAGAAGCCATGATTCAATCTTAAAACAAAAGAAGAGGGTGTTTTTATCAGATAATATTTTTTTACATTTAAAAACAACTACAATTATGTCAAAGTGATGTTTGTAAAACGTTAATTGCCTTGTGGTTATGTTCAGTCCAAGAATTGTTGCCCTTTACCAATTTAAAAACCAATGCATAGCATTAACTGTAACAAAAAGAAATTAAAATTGCATAAAAACTAGAGCATGCACCAAAAAACGAATTTCATATTTGGAATTAGCGATGCAGAAATATATAGAAACAGTTCAAAACCTCATGCAACAGAAAAATGAAAAAAAAATTGTTCCCCAGTGTAATAATAAGTAAAGTAAAATATTCATAAATTGATATTTTGCCCTTTTTGTAGCCCAAGTCTGTGAAATCTATAAAGTTTGGTTGACTTTTGCCAGGCTGGGTGTTTTTGTTGCATAGTATTGGATGTAGTGAAAAGGATTATTCCAATGAGAAAGTCCTTGGTCAGAAACTATAAACTCAGAGAAATGGCATAGGATTCACATAGGGGTGTATTCCAGAACATCACTTTACAGAGAGGAAGTGGGTGTCTTCGGCTGTAGTTTCAAATATTTTAACATATTCTCCAAGCATATCACTCATGCCAAAAAACTAAATATACATGTCTCTGCAAAAAGAGGAGGGGAAGACAGAGTTGGGTTGGGTTTGGGGAGGTGGGTATAGGGGTCCAGCCCAAAGTCAGATGGAGGGGCTGCTGGTAGACTTGAAATGGGAATCAGCTGTCCCGTCAGACCTCCAAGGGCTAACTGTTCTTCCAGGATTATATTCTAGCAATTTACATCATTTCACTGATGGTTGTTAAAAATTATGAGCTTGAGGAGGAGCCTAAAATATACAGAAAAGACAGAAGGAACACTTTCCCTGCAGAAGACTCCGCCTATCCCGTCAGAGCAGGAGCTACTGCGAGACATTCCATACACAACCCCTTCCTCTTCTCACCTGTAATGTCCCTCTGCCACACCCCTACTGCATTCTGATTCCTAGACATTCAAAGGAAAATCTGTATTTTTCAGTTAAAGATAAAGGCACTCACAATGTGAATGCCCTTTGGGCTTTCTGAAACCTTCTGACAGACTCGCTTACATCTCGGGTCACATGCCTTCCCCTACCAGTCACTGGTGATGGGGGAATGGGATTGCTGTGCTTAATTCCAGCCAACTGTGATTCATCTGACTTCTGTTTCAAAGAAGGAAGATGGAGTGGGTGTTGGGTAGGCCACTAGGAATGTCTGCTGAGCCACACCTGTCTCCGCTGGAAAATGGGAATCAGCTGTCCCATCAGACCTCCAAGGGCTAACTGTTCTTCCAGGATTATATTCTAGCAATTTACATCATTTCACTGATGGTTGTTAAAAATTATGAGCTTGAGGAGGAGCCTAAAATATACAGGCTTTGTGCAGAATTACAGTGCTTTGGTGAGCCATGTCCCTTCCCTGCTCTAGCTTTGGGTTGCTTAACTCTGGAACATTTTTATGAGTTATAATTTACAAGGCCTGTATTTTTTCCATTTTAATTCATATGAAAGATGATAACAATTCTTAGGATTGCAGCCTAATTACCTGATTGTGTCAGTTGTGAGAACCACATCCAAGATCTCAGCCTGTGTATCAATTTGCATCAAAAGATGTTCAGGTTCACAATTGTAAGGCCAGTGCCCGCGGTCACCAACAGGGCTGCCTGGCCCATGCAGGTTCACATTAGATTTGGACAGATGGTAATGAAACAACAGAGTCAAGAGCTGGTGAGCCATCAGCTTTAATCTTAGCTTGCACCCGGCGGGCAAGCAAAAACACACACTGGGCTCCAAAACCCACTCATTCAGTGCTCACAAAGCTACTGACTTATCCGAGTTTCCTAGCATCAAAGGTTTCTAGCTCACCAGACTTACCTCTGTTTCCTATCTCCTCCCCCAGCACAAACTCTGCACAAACTGGCTTCTTCCTCAGCACTCCACCATCTTGGCTGCTTCTCCTCTCCTCCATGTGGCCTTAATCTGCTCTCCTCTCTAATGCTAATCTCAGAAAGAGCAAGCTCCCAGTCGGCCCCACTTTATAATGTAGAAATCCAAACCTTTAATCCAATCTACAAACAAGGAAGTCTCTGATACAAAGTCACCTATCTGAGGCATAATGGGTGGTTTCCTCATGAGAGTGCACCACCCCACATCATCCAATCAGTCAAGGGTGTGGGAAAAAGTTTACTCTTAAAACTAAGCCTTAGGCTATAACCACCCTGCCTGCTTACAGCCTATCTCCTACACGCAATAATATAATTAGGCCCATTCCAAGCATAAGGGCAACTAATATCACCTGGGCGACAGGCTTCCACGTGGGCAGCACCATCTTTAACAAAGTGAGCGTAATATATTTTATCTGCCCAACAACAATATTTTGTGGTTTGGGTAAAGTTTGATTCATTTAAGAGAATAAATGTGAGTATTTATCTCAGTAATTGAAATGACTTATTTGAGCTTGTTCTAGGTCAGTGGTTCTTAACCTTTTTCAAGGTACCAAACCCACCAGTTTCATATGTGCATTCACGGAACCCTTCTTTAGTGATAAATAAAATATGATTTTTTTCCCCCAAATTCAAGACATAGGTATATGTTTTTTTACTGGTGCACAAAATGAGCCATGCATGAACATCACCTTGCTCAAAGAACAAAACCAACAAAGTGCATGAACTCACAACAAATTATGGTATTGCTTTATTCTGGCATCCGCAGCAGAGGCTTCTCCAAACCCCTGAGACCGACTCATCGAACCCCTAGGGTTCGATAGAACCCAGGTTAAGAACCACTGTTCTAGGTGAAACCCACCCTCAAAGAGAATTCATTCCAAGTCCTTAAGACATACTTCAGAGCATTGAGCAGTTTATCCAGGTGAAACCAACCCTCAGAGAAAATTCATTCCAAGTCCTTAAGACATACTTCAGAGCATTGAGCAGTGTATCAACCATCTGACCAGTAGTTCTATAGCACATGTCTGTCCCCAGGAAACAAGCTTCCTCAAATGATATAGGCCTTTCCTACTATCTGTTTCAGTTTCTGTCCTGAGCCGGCCTGTCCTAGACTTGCTGCCTTATATCTTTCACAAATCATTGTCACTTCATATCAGAAATGCCCTAAAATGGCCTTGAAATCCCCTTGCGATGTGCTCTTCCCACCTAGACAAATATATTCCTGCGAGACTCCCTGGATTTATGATATGCATTTCTCTGGAATAAATCAGTTCAGACTAGTGACTGTTTTTGTCAAGAATGTGTCAGTTTTGAAATGTCTCTAGACCCCCGTTTGCGGTGGATGGGGGACTGACTGCCTTGTTGGCAACAGAGCTGTGCTATTATTTCCCAGCAGATGTCCTGGCAAGACACACAGGTGACAACGAGCACGCCAGTTCCTTTCTGCCAAGAAATTTCACAGCCAATTTTCTGCCTCCCTGCCAGCCCATTATAGGTGTCTTTGCAACTTCAATAGCATACTTTTGGAGGGAACTGAGGTGGGGCAATTTGAGGGGCTTTTTTTGCCTTGTGCCATCATTTTTAGTAATGCTCCTTAAAAGGCTATTTTCTTACAGCAGAATTACTGGATTGTGTGAAGTAAAAATTAGAGATAACTAATTTTTTATGAAAGTAAAGTTACTAGACACATAGAAATTTGCTTTCTGTCTCTCTTTTGAAGTTTTCTGCTTGATTTTTAAGCAACGTACATGAACATACACATGCACACACGCACCTCAAAGTGAGGAATGGTGTTCAGAATAGGTATTCCAATGACTCTGTCATTGCTTAGACTGTTTTTGCATTTTATCTTTTAGAATTAGCCTATAGGACTGTCACAACTCCTATAAGCAAACTAGTCTCAGTTATTGTCTAATTGTACCTGGTTTTGACTAAAACCCCAGCTTCATCAACTCATTTACCAGATTTAGAATCAGTCAGTCACAGGTGTCAGCACAAGGTGGAATGGTAGAAATCATTGCGTTCAACCCCATTACTTTCTGATGAGAAGGTTGAGACCCTGAAAAGTTAATTGACTTGCCGAAAGGTACATATACATAGTGCAGTAACAAAAGTTTACAGCAGAGATGAACTCCAAGTATTCTTTGGCTATTTATTAAAAATAAAATAATATTTTTAAAGAACATATAATTGCCACCATTAGAGATATTAGAAAAGAGTCTGTCATGGACTCAGCAGAACCTTCCAGAAGCAGTCCATAAGTATTTTTAAGCAATGACAAGACTATTACAATAAATGTATTATTTATACATTACTTATAAATGTATATAGAATAAGCTTATCTTTTTTTTAATAAATGTATCTTCATATGTAAGTTCCAGTATGTTTGTTTAAAATATCAGACTGTAATCATAATGTTTATATAGATTCCTTTTTTAATTTTTTTAAAATTTTTTTAAAATTTATTTTTATTTATTCATTTTAGAGAGGAGACACAGAATGAGAGAGAGAGAGAGAGAGAGAGAGAGAGAGAGAGAGAAAGAGAGAAAGGGGGGAGGAGATGGAAGCATCAACTCCCATATGTGCCTTGACCAGACCAGTGCAGGGTTTTGAACTGGCGACCTCAGTGTTCCCAGGTCAATGCTTTATCCACTGTGCCACCACAGGTCAGGCAGATTCCTTTTTTAATTTAAAATTTTTTTCAATTACACTTTACTTTCAATATTATTTTTTGTAGCTATCAGGTGTACAGCACAGTGGTTAGACAGTCATATACTTTACAAAGTGTTCCCCCCAATATTTCCAGGACCCGCCTGGCACCATACTCAATTACAGCAGTATCACTATGTCCCCTGCGCTATGCTTTAGATCCCTGTGACTGCTTTTGTAACTGCCCATTTGTACTTCTTAACCCCCTCACCTCTTTCACCCAGTCTCCCCAAACTCTTCCCCTCTAGCAACCATCGGGTCAGCCTCTGTGCTTATGAATCTTTTTCGATTGTTTGTTCATTTATTTTGTTCTTTAGATTCCACATAGACATGCAATCATACAATATTTGTCTTTATCTGACTGACTTATTTCACTGAGCCTAATACCCTCTAGGTCTGCCCATGCTTGCAAAGGGTAAGATTTTATTTTATTTTTTTATGGCTGATATAATATTCCATTGTGTAAATGTACCACAGCTTTTTTATTCACTCGTCTCTTGATGGGCACTTGGGCTGCTTCCATATCTCAGCTATTATAAATAATGCTGCAGTGAACATAGGGGTGCATATATTCTTTCCAATTAGTGTTTTAGGTTTCTTCAGATAAATACTCAGAAGTGGAATGGCTGGATTATAAGGCAGCTCTGTGTTTAGTTTCTGAGGACACTTCATACTGTTTTCCACAGTGGCTGCACCAGTCTATATTCCCACCAACGGTGTACCAGGGTTCCGTTCTCCACATCCTCGCCGACGCTTGTTTGTGAATTTATTGATGTTAGCCATTTTGAAAGGTGTGGGGTAATATCTCATTGTGGTTTTAATTTGCATTTCTCTAAGGATTAGTGATGTTGAGAATCTTCTAATATGTCTGTTGGCCATCTGTACATCTCCGCCCTGGAGATGTGTCTGTTCAGGTCCTCTGCCCACTTACTGTATTGTTTAATTTTTTTTGCGTTGCATAATATGAGTTCTTTATAAATTTTTTATATTAACCTGTGCAAAATTTTAATTTGATGTAGTCCCACTTGTTTATTTTTCTTTTGTTTCCCTTGCCTGAAGTGATATATCAGAAAAAATATATCAATAAAATAGAGAAATTTTAGAGATTTTACTGCTTGTGTTTTCTTCTTAGAGTTTTATGGTTTCCATTTTTACATTTAAGTCTTTAATCCATTTTGAGTTTATTCTTATATATGATGTAAGGTGGTCCAGTTTTATTATTTTGCAATTATCTGTCCAGTATTCTCAACACAATAGACTCTTTACCCCAGTTTTTGCCCTTGCCTCCTTTGTCAAATATTAATTAACTATATAGGTATGGGTTTATTTCTGGTCTCTCTATTCTGTTCCATTGATCTATATGTATTTTTTATGCCAATACCAAGCTGTTTTTATTAATATGGCCTTGTAGTATAGTTTGATATGAGGTAGCATAATACCTACAACTTCATTCTTCTTTCTCAAGTTTGCTGAGACTATTGTAAGTCTTTAGTGGTTCCATATAAACTTTTGGATTATTTGTTCTAGTTCTGTGAAATACATGTACACCATTGGTATTTTGATAAGAATTGTGTTGTGTCTATATATTGCTTTGGGTAATATGGACATTTTAATGATATTAAGTCTTTCTATTGGTGAACATGGTATATGCTTTCATTTATCTTTATCTTAAATTTTTTATTTCGTATCTTATAATTTTCCAAATAGAGATCTTTTATCTCCTTGGTTAAAGTTATTCCTAGGTATTTGTTTTGATGCAAATGTAGATGGGATTTTTTTTTTAAGTTTTCCTTTTTTTTTTTTTTAGTGTATACAAATGCAATCGATTTCTGAATATTAATTGTTTTTTCTACTTAAATGAATTCATTTATCAGTTCTAGTAGCTTTTGAGGGAATCTTTAGGGTTTATTATATACATTACTATACTGTCTGCAAATAATGACTGTTTTACTTCTTCCATTCCAATTTGGATGTCTTTTATTTCTTCTTCTTTTCTAATCTCTGTGTCTAGGGCTTCCTATGTTGAATGGATGGTGAAAGCAGACATTCCTGTCTTGTTCCTGATCTTAAAGAAAATAATTTTAGTTTTCCCCAGTTGAGTATGATGTTGGCTGTGAGTTTGTCATATATGGCCTTTATTATGTTGAGGTATATTCCCTCCATTTCTACTTTACTGAGAGTTTTTATTATAATTGAGTGCTGGATTTTGTCAAATATTTTCTGCATCTATTATCATATGATTTTTATCCTTCATTTTGTTTATGTGGTGTATCATATTCATTAATTTACAAATATCATACCAACCTTGTATCCCCAGTATTAATACCACTTGATTTATGACCTCTTTAATATATTGTTAGATTCAGTTTGCTGATATTTTATTGAGAATTATGTTCTGTGTTCTTCAGATAATACAGATTCAAACTTGGAGCCAGTGCTGGGTCATACTCATCAGCAGTCTTAGGGTTCATTAAGATCCACTGCCACTGTTGTAGAATGGGGTCTCAGGAAATTATGGGGGTTCATTAGATGCCAGCAGAGTTCTCCAAGCTTCAATAGACCAACATTTGGTTGTGTGAAGAGAGGGCTCTGCACAGGAGCAGTGGTCATAGTTGGGTGTGCGAGGAAAAAATGGTCCCTGCTCAAGAGCCATACAACTCACTTTCCCACAGTCTCATCAGGCCTCCTAGAAATTCTTCTGCACTTTGGGACCAGGTTGGCCACAGCCCCCTCACAATATTGCAGAGTGTAAGCTTGGTAGTGCAAGGCCACAGTAGTTGGGAGGATAGAGCTAGTGGTTCTCCCATGGTGGGGCTAGTGGATTTCCTGTAGGGATTGGAAGAGGCACTGTCGCTCTGGTGGCAGGAGAAGGGGATAGATTTCTTAAATTAGCAACATTAAAACTCCATCCCACTTTTGAATTGTTTCATATTTTTCTCATTTCCCATAGAAAACATCTACAAGATACTACAAAAAGCTCCAAACAGTATCTCTAAGACTGAGGCAAGCTTGCCCTTGTGCTTTGCTGTCCAATGAGATAGCCACTAGTTATATGTGGGTATTTAAATTTAAATTTTACTTAATTAAGTAAAATTTAAAATTCAGGTCCTCAAATACTCAATAGCTACATTGGGCTAATGGAAACCATATTTGGAACCACAGGTATAAACATTTCTATCAACACAGAAAATTTTATTGGTTAGTGCTGGTTTAGAATTCTTATAGTCATATTTTATTTTATTTTTATTTTTTATTTTTGTTTGTGGCAGAGTTAGAGAGAGGGACAGATAAGGACAGACAGACAGGAAAGGAGAGAGTTGAGAAACATCAATTCTTCATTGTGGTTTCTTAGTTGTCCATTGATTTCTTATATGTGCTTTGACCAGGGGTCTACAGCAGACCGAGTAACCCCTTGCTCAAGCCAGTGACCTTGGGCTCTAACTATTGAGCCTTGCTCAAACCCAATGATCCTGTGCTCAAGCTGGCGACCTCGGGGTCTCGAACCTGGGTCCTCCGCGTCCCAGTCCGATGCTCTATCCAATGCGCCACTGTCTGGTCAGGTTCTTGTAGTCATATTTTAAATTTACTGCTTCTCTCTTTATTGAAAAATTTTTATTGAATTTATTGGCGTAACATTAGTTAATAAAATTATACAGGTTTGGGGTACACAATTCTACAATATATTATCTATATATTGTATTGTGTGTTCACCACCCCAAGTCAATTCTCCTATTACCATCTATCCTCCTCTACCCTCCTTCACCTCCTCCAAGCCCCCTTTCCCTCCTGCAATCCCCACACTGTTTTCTGTGTCTGTAACATTTTTTTTTCTTAATCTCTTACATTAGTGGTTTTCAATGTTTTTATAGTGGGGACCAGTGAAAATAGAATTATTTCAGGGACTACTCAGACAGAAGTCATCCTGAGCATAAGTGAATTCAACTCAGATCACTGGGTCTATAATCTTCATACAACATCAGGGGGGTTACCTCTTTTTGCAGCAGACCAGTCCAGGGCCTAGTGGTTGAAAAAACGCTGCCTTCCATTACCTTTGGACAAGTTGAAAAGTGGTAGCAAGTTTTGGGGAAAGTAGTTTAATGTTTATTGGTACTCTAAATATTACTAGTCTACTTTTAAAAAATAAGAAATTATGTTCACCCATTTTTAAAGCATGATTATGTATGTGGAATTCATATCAATAGTTATGTCTTGGCTGCTAAATGTTCTTTTTTTCTTTTTTTATTTTTTACAGGGACAGAGAGAGGGTCAGAGAGAGGGATAGACAGGAACGGAGAGAGATGAGAAGCATCAATCATCAGTTTTTCATTGCGACACCTTAGCTGTTCATTGGCTGCTCTCTCACATGTGCCTTGACCACGGGCCTTCAGCAGACCAAGCAACCCCTTGCTGGAGCCAGCGACCTTGGGTCCAAGCTGGCGAGCTTTTGCTCAAGCCAGATGGGCCCACGCTCAAGCTGGCGACCCCGGGGTCTCGAACCTGGGTCCTCCGTGTCCCAGTCCGAGGTTCCATCTGCTGCGCCACTTCCTGGTCAGGCTAAATGTTCTTAAAGTATGATGAAGTTATGACCAAAAGTCTTTTAATGCCAACAAAGCTATTGGCACAAGAGTCCAGTTAATTAAAATCTCTACAATGTCATGACATTTGAAATGAACTGATTTGGATATAAGACAATAGAAGTTATGTTGAATTTATTCCTAATATTACTTGCAAAGACCTTAAGTTGTCTACATGTCTTTGTTAGCCTTAATACTCAGAATGAAAAGTCAACATCCTAACAATAAATGGAGCAGTCTATAGAGACTGATCTGGCTTCCTCTTTCCAGTTTATTCACAAGCTCCCCTTCCCCACTCTAGGCAGCTTGAGAGCAGTGACCAGTCCTCCATTGCTTTTTGTAGGCCCTATGGTACGTGCACAGCATCCTGCCAATATGTTTTTCTGAGTCTTATTTAAACAAATAGATCAATATTCAATCAAGTCTGCCCTAAAAATCATTGCACTTGGGAACGGGCTAGTAGGGTACATGAAATGTAACTGCTTCAATTTCTTTTTATTGTGGGGTAACATCTACTGAGTTGCCCAGTAGGATTGGAATTCCTGTGTGGTTATTAGCCCTTATAGAAAATCTGTGGTGAATGAAATTAGGAACTAATGAGCCACAACCTCTCACAAAGGAAGGTTGAAATGCTGCTTATTCTATTTAAATTGCAGGAATAGAGATGAATTAGGAAAGCTACAAAATACCACAATAAAGTTAGAGTGAGTCTAGAAAATAAATAATCTTTTTTTAGTGTCTATGTATATAACATATATCACTGAAATAATTAGACACATTTTCTGGATTTTTTTCCATAAATTTCATACAGAAAGACAATTCTCAAAGAATGGGATTTCTTTGGAAATTAAGCATTTCCATGTATGTGTGCTGTGACTCAGATGGCCTAGCTGGGCAGTGGTCCTAAACCGCTGAAAGAGTGGCAGTCTGGTGAGGTCTATTTTCCCTGCTTCCATAGGCCTTGTTCCTAGTGTCAATGCTCAAGGCATGTTCTGTAAACCCAGTCCAACTCCCTTTCTTTTTTAAAAACAGATTTTTAAAAACAAATTACATTTGTCTCCTTACCAACAAAATGGATGTTATATCTGATAACACTTTTGCCAACACTAACAGTATCTGTTCTGTCTGTCCTCTAGCCTGGGGTTATGAGATACCTCCAGGACTTAGGGGAAAATTCTTTTTTCTGGTGTTGGTCATGGGATAGTGATAATATCACAATTCTTCATTTTTAGATAACAATCGACAGAGATAGTGGTGAAGACGTGAGTTCTCCCAAACATGGAAAAGAGGACCCAGACAACGCACCCCACGTGGGCGGCAATACTTGGGCTGGCGGGACAGGTTGGTAGCACTGGTGTCCCATGGGGTTGAGTTTTCTGAGACCGCACTAGCCCATGTGGGCAGCACAAGGCCCTCAGGAGGCTCAGGTACCAGCGTGCCTTTTCTGCCTCCCGTTCCTCAATGGGGTCATGCTCTTACCCTCTGTTCCAACATGACATTATGGCATGGAAAAGCCCTGCCAACTGGAGTCCACAGACTGCCACCCTGTGACCTGAGACCATTTGGACCCTCCCTGAGCTGCTTCATCAGTAGAAGGGGGTAACATTAGCTGCCTCTCAAGGCTATGGTGAGGATTAAATAAGGTTATGCTTGTGAAGCATGGAGCACAAGACCTGGCAGAGTAATGTAGTTATTGAAAGTGTTCATCCCTTCTGCTCTATCCCCTGCCCTTGGGATCATGCAGGAATCTATAGTGAATTCTTTCCTGACTAACTGACTTCGAAAAGAAATGGGGCTTGTCTTCCACGTCTCAAAAGTGAGTATGAGGATGCAGGATTTTGTGATAAGAGAGCTGGTTGCAGTTTGAACCGATGGCTGAGGTCCAGTCCTTCCTCTTGGCTGCCTGACAAGAGCATTGTTCCCATGACGGCTTCTTCCTCTTCCATCTGAGGCAGCTGGAGCATCACATCTGCCACGCTGCAGGAATCCAGCCAGACTGTGTGCATGGTCTGATCTTATCTCTGCTGAGGAGTGCTGGCGAGGACAGTGGACCACGCCTTCCCCTAGGATGGTCCCTGCCTCTTGGCCTTGACAGCCTCAACAGGAAATGGGTTTCTGTGCTGGGACAATGTGCTATCAAATAGGCCTGTGTACTCTTGCCTACTCTGTTTATCCCTCAAGCATCAGCTCTAAACAAAGTATATTTTTAGAAATGTCCTTTGATCTAAAAATCAGTGTCAAGCCAGCCAGACTGGATCCATCTGGAATGCACGGTAGGACGAGCTAAGCAGATGTGGTTTCCCGCAGTGGGCTACTCTGCATGGAGGTTCTTGGTTGTTACTCAGATAGAATGCACTGCCTCAAGTACCTGTCTGAAGACCCTGCTTTTCTCCTCAGTCTTTTTCTATTTTCAAGGCCCCTTTGCTTCATGTTTTTTCTCTCTCTCTCATTCTTTTCCCTCAACAACGTCTATATTGAGCTTAGCTCTGGCCCAGCGAGTCATTTGATTCCTTTTTCACTATCAAAGCCCCTCTCTGACCTATTCTCCACTTATCTCTGAGCTGATTTAGGATATTCACTATTAGCTTCAAGATTATGCCTTGAAGTCTAGGACCTCCAGCGAGCATTTTTATTTAATTAGTACAAAGTAAAGGTTCTTGGAAGTGGAGGTTATGGCGAACTCTCTCACCTCGTCACCAGAATGGCTCTCTGGAGGGACTGTGTGGCCCATAATGACCATCACTCATGCCAGCCTCCACACATTGGGGTGCTCTTTCCTTCAAAACTTATGTCATTTCAGCACCTAGGAAGTTTTAAGCTCTGATTCATGATTGTAAGGCCCGGAGCCACTATTGCAGCTGCCTGGCCCATACAGGTTCGCATTAGATTCGAACAGACAGTAATGAAACAACGAAGCCAAAAACTGGTGAGCTATCAGCTTTAATTCTAGCTTGCACCCGGCGGGCAAGCAAAAACACACACTGGGCTCCAAAACCCATACATTCAGTGCTCACAAAGCTACTGACTTACCTGAGTTTCCTAGAATCAAAAGTTTCTAGCTCACCAGACTTATTCACCTCTGTTTCCCAACTCCTCTCTACACAAACTGGCTTCTTCCTCAGCATTCCACCATCTTGGCTGCCTACTCTCCTCCATGTGGCCTTAATCTGCTCTTCTCTCTAATACCTCAGGAACCAAGAGAGAGAGAGCTACTGGTCTGTCCCACTTTATAATGGAGAAATCTAAACCCTTAATCCAATCTACAAACAAGAAAGTCTCTGATACAAAGTCACCCATCTGAGGCATAATGGGATTCCTCATGAGAGTGCACCACCCTACATCATCCAATCAATCAAGGGTATGGGGAAAAGCTTACTCTTAAAACTAAGCCTTAGGCTATAACAACCCAGCCTGCCCACAGCCTGTCCCCAAACACACATTAATATCAACAAACTTCCATGTGGGCAGCGCCATCTTTAACAAAGTGAGCATAATATATTTTATCTGCCCAACAATGATCCACCCATTCCTAAGAAGAGCCTCCTATAAGGAGTCAGTCACATCAACAGCTGTTCCTCCTCTGTAGCTCACTCTCCTTATCCAGGAACTAGTGCCCTCTGCCTATAGGCTATCCACGAGTGAGAGCCAGGAATTACACACATCCCGGAAGGAATTTTCTGCTGCCAGAATCTAAATAAGAATGAAATAAGATGTTCTTGAACCAAGTGGTAACAATACTATAATTAATAGGCTATTCTCATGGTATTTCCCAAAAGGAAATTACCTACCTGGACTCTGGTAAGGAAAGCAGTTCGTGATGAGTTCTTGTGTTTTTTGTTGTTGTTTTTTTACTTATTACATCAATTAAGGCTCCAACAGAGGAAATAAATATGTAACATAAGTAACATAATTTAACCAAACCCTAAAAGCTTTTAAATTTTCCACTTTATGAAACTTAGAAATGACTTCATTTTTATGACTGGAAGTTGCCTAAATAATAATAATAAGATCATTCACTTATTATAGCTCTGACTTTGTGCCGTATACTATTATAAGCATTTTAACTTCATGACGGTCCCATAAAGTAAATGATATTAGTAACCCCATTTTACCGATGAGGAGACTGAGATACATCACTAGTGCATTGGAACCAAGATTCATACTCGGACATTCTGGCTTAACATTGCAATTCAATACTATATAATACTAGCATACTAATTATATTATACTGCTCCTCCAATATCGGATTCTCTTCTAAGTCCAAGTGATGTGTAAATGAACAAAAGAAACAAAGTAGTATTTTAATCATTACAAAGCTGGGGTGATAACTGGTAGCCCAGAGGCCAAATCTTAACTAATATAAGTATTCTTTAGGTCAATGTAGTATATTAAAATAATTTGAATTTGAATGTATTTAAACAAAGTAAGTCCTCTCTAGTTAGGCAAAGTTC
Source organism: Rhynchonycteris naso (assembly GCA_037038555.1). Taxonomy (NCBI): domain Eukaryota; kingdom Metazoa; phylum Chordata; class Mammalia; order Chiroptera; family Emballonuridae; genus Rhynchonycteris; species Rhynchonycteris naso. Next base: position 95,153,679 of record CM072998.1, on the reverse strand, counting down.
TCACCACTTCTTAAAGTAGAACCTGCCTAGTCTTCAAGGCACTCACTAATTTATATTTACATCATAAACAGTTACACAGCATTATATAATGCACACTTACAGGCATGAAAACGGGTTTATATTGGAAGACTGTTCTGGAGCTGGCGGGCGGTGTTTATCTGCTGTCTGTTATTCTAAGCTAAAGCTCAAAGTTGGCATGATGATTGATTTCATCTTGGGTAAGCCACTAATAGGAGGCTGTAAGCAGGTTGCTTAACGTCTCTGTGCAACATATTTTATCATTTGCAGAACAGATAAAACGATATCTATGACCTAGCTGTCTTATTCTTAAAGAAAACTAAGGTAACATGAAGGAAAAGAAGTGTTTTTCATTTAATTAACAAATATATACTAAGTATTTTTGATGCTTGTAAAGCTAGTGGCCAAGGTCAGGATCACAGCCGCCCGGCCAGTGCAGGTTCGCATTAGATTCGAACAGTCGGTAATGAAACAACAGAGCCAAGAACTGGTGAGCCATCAGCTTTAATTCTAGCTTGCACCCGGCGGGCAAGCAAAAACACACACTGGGCTCCAAAACCCACACATTCAGTGCTCACAAAGCTACTGACTCATACGAGTTTCCTAGAATCAAAGGTTTCTAGCTCACCAGACTTATTCACCTCTGTTCCCCATCTCCTTCTCCAGCACAAACTCTGCACAAACTGGCTTCTCCCTCAGCATTCTACCATCTTGGCTGCTTCTCCTGGCCTCCATGTGGCCTTCATCTGCTCTCCTCTCTGATACACTAATCTCAGGAACCCAGGAACTGAGAGAGAGCAAGCTACTGGTCTGTTCCACTTTATAGTGTAAAATCAAAACCTCCAATCCAATTACACAAACAAGGAAGTCTCTGATACAAAGCCACCCATCCGAGGCACAATGGAATTCCTCAGGAGAGTGCACCACCCTACATCATCCAATCAGTCACGGGTGTGGGAAAAAGCTTACTCTTAAAACTAAGCCTCAGGTTATAACGACCCAGCCTGCCCACAGCCTGTCCCAGAACACACATTAATATCAACGAACTTTCATGTGGGCAGCGCCATCTTTAACAAAGTGAGCATAATATATTTTATCTGCCCAACAATGCTCGAGCCACTTTTCTAGGTGCAGAGGTACAAAGATATCTAAACTAGAAATCCATCCATCATACAGTCAATGAGAAAGGAAAAATGAATTTTAAAGGTTAACAAAGAGTGCACAGTGGTTCTTGTGAGGCAGAGTCATAAGATGACATGTCATGATATTGGGGTGAGCCTTGAACTATGGATACGATCTAACTGGATGGAGAAAAGGAAAAGTATTCAGAATAGGGGGACACCCTTTGTTTCTAATAGAAGTTCTTCTGAATATTTAATTATTAGTTAAATACAATTAATATGTTTCCCAGGACTACCTTAAATCTATGATCTGACCTCTTTGGTGTTCTGGATCAGAGTAACAACCTGGATTTTCATGGCTTCCTCCCAGGGGGAAGAGACACTGCAGGCCTGGGTGGCAAAGGGGGTCCTTACCGGCTGGATGCAGGTCACACCGTGTACCAGGTCTCCGAGGCAGAGAAAGACGCGGTTCCTGAGGAGGTAAAGAGAGCTGCAAGAGAGATGGCCCAGAAAGCGTTTCAGCAGAGGTGAGTGGGCCCCACTGCATGGAGAGCAGCATTGGCCACTATGGTGACATGTGGACACTGAGTAGACTCAGCTTTGTGTGGTTCTCCATTAGTGCAGCAGCCTGGACCACAGACTGAAGTCCATAGCCTCTCCCTCCCTAATGGACACAGCCAGGTGAACATAATTTCCCATTCTTTCTACTCAGGCTCTTTTAAAGGTACTGATTACATGTGACTATATAGAAGGCGGAACTGAGCACATTAGGAAGTAAAGCCAAAGGTATTTCTCATAAGAGAAATAAAAGTTCAAATCACTTGTAAAGCCAGTAGCTGCGGCCACCATGTAAAGCCAGTGCCCGCGGTCACCATCACAGCCACCTGGCCCGTGCAGGTTCACATTAGATTCAGAGAGTTGGTAATGAAACAATGGAGCCAAGAACTGGTGAGCCATCAGTTTTAATACTAGCTTGCACCCAGCAGGCAAGTAAAAACAAACGCTGGGCTCCAAAACCCATACATTCAGTGCTCACAAAGCTACTGACTATCCAAGTTTCTCAGAATCAAAGGTTTCTAGCTCACCAGTCTTATTCACCTCTGTTCCCCATCTCATTCTCTCTGCACAAACTCTGCTCAAACTGGCTTCTCCCTCAGCACTCTGCCATCTTGGCTGCTTCTCCTGGCCTCCTCCACGTGGCCTTTCTCTGCTCTGCTCTCTAATGCTAATCTTAGGAACCAAGAGAGAGCAAGCTCCCGGTCTGCCCCACTTTATAGTGTAGAAATCCAAACCTTTAATCCAATCTACAAACAAGGAAGTCTCTGATACAAAGTCACTTAGCTGAGGCATAATGGGAGGATTTCTCATGAGAGTGCACCACCCCACATCATCCAATCAGTCAAGGGTGTGGGGAAAAGCTTACTCTTAAAACTAAACCTTAGGTTATACCAACCCATCCTGCCCAAAGCCTGTCCCCCAACACACATTAATATCAACAAACTTCCATGTGGGCAGCGCCATCTTTAACAAAGTGAGCATAATATACTTTATCTGCCCAACACACCATCCCAGTTGCCTGGCCCATGCAGGTTCACATTTGATTCGGATAGATGGTAATGAAACAATGGAGCCAAGAACTGGGGGGCCATTACCTTTAATCCTAGCTTGCACCCAGTGGGCAAGAAATATACACAGTGGGAAAACATTTCCCTTTCCATTCAGGGCTCCCAAAGCCACTGACTCATCCGCGTTTCCTAAAATCAAAGGTTTCTAGCTCACCAGCCTTATTCACCTCTGTTCCTCATCTCCTTCTCTCTGCACAAACTGGCTTTTCCTTCAGCACTTCGCCATCTTGGCTGCCTCTCTGTAATGCTGATGACAGGATCTGAGTGAGCATGTGCCCCCTCCCCCATTTTATAGTGTAGAAATTAAAGCCTTTAAGCAATATGAAAATAAGGAAGTCTCTGATACAAAGTCACTTATCCGAGGCGTAAATGGGATTCCTCATAAGAGTGCATCACCCCTGTTGGGCAGATAAAATATATTATGCTCACTTTGTTAAAGATGTTGCTGCCCACGTGCAAGTTTTAAGAATAAGCTTTTCCCCACACCCTTGACTGATTGGATGATGTGGGGTGGTGCACTCTCATGAGGAATCCTCCCATTATGCCTCAGATAGGTGACTTTGTATCAGAGACTTCCTTGTTTGCAGATTGGATTAAAGGTTTGGATTTCTACACTATAAAGTAGTGTAGACAAGGAGCTTGCTCTCTCTCAGTTCCTGAAGTTAGCATTAGAGAGGAGAGCAGATTAAGGCCAGGTGGAGGAGAGAAGAAGCAGCCAAGATGGCGGAGTGCTGATGAAGAAGTCAGTTTAAGCAGAGTTTGTACAGAGAGAAGGAGATGGGGAACAGAGGTGAATAAGACTGGTGAGCTAGAAGCCTTTGATGCTAGGTGTTGGGCAGATAAAATATATTATGCTTACTTTGTTAAAGATGGCGCTGCCCACATGGAAGTTCGTTGATATTAATGTGTGTTCTGGAACAGGCTGTGGGCAGGCCGGGTCGTTGTAGCCTAATGCTTAGTTTTAAGAGTAAACTCTTCTCCACACCCTTGACTGATTGGATGATGTAGAGTGGTGCACTCTCCTGAGGAATCCCATTATACAGAGACTTCCTTGTTTGTATAATTGGATTAAAGGTTTTGAATCTATGCTATAAAGTGGGAGAGACCAGTAGCTTGAGCTCTCGCTTGGTTCCTGAGGTAGAAGAAAGGAGAGCAGATTAAGGCCACATGGAGGCCAGGAGAAGCCGTCAAGATGGCTGAATGCTGAGGGAGAAGCCAGTTTGTTAAGAGTTTGTGCTGGAGGAGATGGGGAACAGAGGTGAATAAGTCTGGTGAGCTAGAAACCTTTTGATTCTAGGAAACTCGGTTAAGTCAGTAGCTTTGTGAGCACTGAATGTGTGGGTTTTGGAGCCCAGTGTGTGTTTTTGCTTGCCCGCTGGGTGCAAGCTAGAATTAAAGCTGATGGCTCACCAGTTTTTGGCTCCATTGTTTCATTACCGACTGTTTGAATCTAATGCGAACCTGCACGGATCAGGCGGCTGTGATCCTGACCGCGACTACTGGCTTTACACTAGGAAACTCGGATAAGTCAGTAGCTTTGTGAGCACTGAATGTGTGGGTTTTGGAGCTCAGTGTGTGTTTTTACTTGCCTGCTGGGTGCAAGCTAGAATGAAAGCTGATGGCTCACCAGTTCTTGGCTCAGTTGTTTCATTACCGACTCTCTGAATCTAATGTGGACCTGCATTGGCCAGGTGGCTCTGATGGTGTTCTTGAGCACTGGCTTTACAACCCCACATCATGCAACAGTCAAGGATGTGGGGAAAAGCTTAGTGTTGAGAAGATCTTAGTATTAAAAGGGTGGGAAAGGCTTAGTCTTAAAACTAAACCTTAGGTTAAAATGACTTTACCAGCTTACAGGCTGCCCCCCACATCCCATGCAAACTATAAGTGAGAGAACATTTATATAATATGTAAAGCCAGTAGTTGCGGCCACCATCACAGCCGCCTGGTCAATGCAGGTTCTCATTAGATTCGGACAGTTGGTAATAAAACACCGGAGCCAAGAACTGATGAGCCATCAGCTTTAATTCTAGCTTGCACCCAACGGGCAAGCAAAAACACACACTGGGCTCCAAATCCACTCATTCAGTGCTCACAAAGCTACTGGCTTATCCGAGTTTCCTAGAATCAAAGGTTTCTATCTCACCAGATTTATTCACCTCTGTTCCCCATATCCTCTCTACACAAACTCTTAACAAACTGGCTTCTTCCTCAGCACTCTGCCATCTTGGCTGCTTCTCCTGGCCTCCACGTGGCCTTCATCTGCTCTCCTCTCTTCTAATACTAACCTCAGGAACCAAGAGAGCAAGCTACTGCTCTGTCCCCATCTGAGGCATAATGGGATTCCTCAGGAGCGCACCACCCCACATCCTCCAATCAGTCAAAGGTGTAGGGAAAAGCTTACTCTTAAAACTAAGCCTTAGGCTATAACAACTCGGCCTGCCCACAGCCTGTTCCCCATTACACATTAATATCAACAAACTTCCATGTGGCCAGCACCATCTTTAACAAAGTGAGCGTAATATATTTTATCTGCTCAACATCATATTTATAAACTTATTTGACCTACATCACTCCATCCGTATCTGTTCCTAAGCCACATAGGGAGTTCAAGTAACTTCACGTGATGGTCCCTTTCTGCCCTTAGGAACCTGTGGATTTCTGTGGAGACAGGACTAGTACACACACTCACACACATACACATGCACGTCCTCACTCTCACACTCACACTCAGGCACACTCCTGGTAAGTGCTGAAGTCACGTAGTACAGAGACGCCCCCCTGGCAGTGCGGAGAAGGATGAGTCAGGGGGCCGATGTGCATTAGGGCTGAGCTCAGCCAGGGTTAGGGCATTCCAAGAAGGGGAAACCAAATGAATAGAGGCACCAGTTGGATGAGCATAGTGTCTGCAGCCGAGAGGGCCAGCTTGCCTCTCTGGATTCAAGGCACCAGCTAGGGATGGTGGGGAATGAGGTTGAACGAGGAGCCCTGTCAGTGGTGGAGGCCTTGAAATCCGGGCTGAAGAACTGTGGCTTTTTGACGATCTGGAACTATTCTGGGTCACTTTGATCAGAACCATGTAAAAAAATGAGAAGAAGTTGCCTTGACCAGATAGCTCAGTTGGTTAGAGCATCATCCCAAAGTACAGAGTTTACCAGTTCAAGCCCCAGTTAAGGCACATGCAGTAACTATATTCCTGTCTCTCTCTCTCTCTCCCTTCCTCTCTTGCTAAAATCAACAAATTAAAAAAAAAAAAGCTTTATTAAAGAGAAGAAGCTACATGATACTTTCACTGAACACCCAAATGTGCTCTTCACCTGCAAGTGAAACCACCGAAGGAGCAGCAGTGCCCCTTTAGGACTCAGGGATTCGGTAGAGGCTTGGGGGGCAGGTTCATGTTGTTGTGCCCAAGGAAGGGGGCTGGGTGCTGTTCGGAACAAAGCAGGCCCGAGTGTATGCGACTCCTGACATTCCTCCCACGCAGAACATTCCTTGCTGTGCTTACACATCCTACAAGTAAACAGAAGGAACAATGGGGACAAACAGGCAGGTTCCTCTTGCCACTCCCTCAGGAAAGCCTGAGGGCCTAGGACCCTGTACTCAGCAGGTAGATAAGACAAAGTGTTCCTCTTAGCGTTTCTGGGCTTCCCTGGTGACCTTGAACAGTGTTCTGTCCTCACTGTGCCTGAACTTGCTCATCTAGAGATAAGTGACTGCCCTCTTCCTGCTTCTCAGAGAGGTTACAAGGACAGATAACTATGTTAGGAATGCAAGCAGTTTAAACTTCTCCAAATAAAAAGTAAAAGTGGGAAGAATGCTATAATAAAAGGTCTTGTTCGAATTAAAATATCAGTCTACGTTTCATATAAATAATACCCATTTAGGAAGAGACCCAAACAGTTAGATAAGTGTAAAGCCAGTAGTCGCGGCCACTATCACAGTCGCCTGGCCAATGCAGGTTCCCATTAGATTCGAACAGTTGGTAATGAAACAATGGAGCCAAGAACTGGTGAGCCATCAGCTTTAATTCTAGCTTGCACCCGGCAGGCAAGCAAAAACACACACTGGGCTCCAAAACCCATACATTCAGTGCTCACAAAGCTACTGACTTATCCGAGTTTCCTAGAATCAAAGGTTTCTATCTCACCAGACTTATTCACCTCTGTTCCCCATCTCCTCCAGCTCAAACTCTTAACAAACTGGCTTCTTTCTCAGTACTCTGCCATCTTGGCTACTTCTCCACATGGCCTTAATCTGCTCTCCTCTCTAATAATACCAACTTCAGGAACTCAGGAACCAAGAGAGAGATCAAGCTACTGGTCTCTCCCACTTTATACCATAGAATCAAAACCTTTAATCCAATTATACAAACAAGGAAGTCTCTGTATAATGGGATTCCTCAGGAGAGTGCACCACCCTACATCATCCAATCAGTCAAAGGTGTGGGGAAGAGCTTATTCTTAAACTAAGCCTTAGGCTATAACAACCCTGCCTGCCCACAGCCTGTCCCAGAACACACATTAATATCAACAAACTTCCATGTGGGCAGTGCCATCTTTAACAAAGTGAGCATAATATATTTTATCTGCCCAACAATAAGCATCATTCCTCCTCCCCAACTAATGAGGTTCTATGATCGCCATGCTCAGAACCTCACAAGTAAGTATCCAGTCTCAAATTTTGAGTAAGTGGAGAGATGGCTAGACATTCTGACACAGGAGTCGTTCCTGGGGAAGCAGAAAGACCTTTCAGCAGTGCCTGGGCATGAGTATGCAACCCCTACTCCTATTTCCATCACAGGGGTGAGGAGCCTGGCTCTGTTAGCACCATTGGTCACAGGCTAAAGAAGTCAAGGAGCATCTGTGCGGATGTTGCAACTAAATGTAGTGGGTGGGTGTAAAGCCAGTAGCCACGGCCACCATCACAGCCGCCTGGCCCATGCAGGTTCGCATTAGATTTGGTCAGACGGTAATGAAACAACAAACCCAAGAACTGGTGGGCCATCCTCTTTATCCTAGCTTGCACCTGGAGGGAAAGAAAAAGGACACACTAGGCTCCAAAACACACTCATTCAGTGCTCACAAAGCTACTGACTTATCCGAGTTTTACTAGGCTCAAAGGTTCCTAGCTCACCAGACTTACTCACCTCTGTTCCCCATCTCCTTTTCCCTGCACAAACTCTACATAAACTGGCTTCTTCCTCAGCACTCCACCATCTTGGCTGCTTCTCCTCTCCTCCACATGGCCTTTATCTGCTCTCCTCCTAGAACATAATCCCTCTTCTCCCAAACAACGTGATCTCTCTTCCTTTTAAAACCTTTCAGCGCGAAAGTGCTCCCCCAACACACATTGATACAATCACGCCCATCCCAAGCAGGAAGGGCAACTAATGTTATCACCTGGGCAATGGGCTGTTATCCCCGTGGGCAGCGCCATCTTTAACAAAGTGAGCATAATATATTTTATCTGCCCAACAGCGGGAGAAAGGGGGAAGAGAGTAAGAGGTAAAGGAGAAAGTGAGAATGTCCGCCTCTACAAAGTGCTGCAAAGAATCCAAGCCCAAGTACTAGAGGACACCATAAAGTGGTTGAAAGACAGAGGAGGTGGCCGAGGGTGCGGGAATGGAGAGGAAGCAATGTAAACACACAGAGCCTCTGAGAAAGACGGGGCACAGCAAAGCACAGAGAAACATGGCTCTGCTTTCATGTAGAAAAGCATTTGATTGGTATTCAGTTTAGTACCTCTAAAGATTTTTCTTTAACTTTTTATTATGGTGGTTTTCAAACATAAACAAAAGTAGAGAGAAACATACAGCATGGAGCAAAAGTAGGTTTACTGTTCTGAGTACATAAAACAGAGTTTATTCCTTTATTATTTATTAATTATTATAATATTTTCCATACAAACAACATTAAACCTACTTTTGCCCCGCCCTGTGTAATGGACACTATGGACCTGTCCCCCCAACTTCAAGAAGAAAAATCTGGCTTTACTCTTAGTCCCCACCCCTGGATTGTTTTGAAGCTAATCTAACACACCCCATCTTTTGTTTTTTAGAGAGAGAGAAAGTGAAGAGGTAGAAACAGGGGGAGGAGAGAGATGAGAAGCATCAACTCATAGTTATATTACTTTAGTTGTTTGTTGATTGATTTCTCTTACCTGCCTTGAGCCAGTGACCTGTTGCTCAAGCCAGCGACCTTGGGCTTCAATCCAACAAATCTTCAGCTCAAGCCAGTAACAATGGGATCATGCTGATGATCCCATGCTCAAGCCAGTGACTCCGTGCTCAAGCCAGTGGCCTTGGGGTTTAGAACCTGGATCCTCAGTGTCCCAGGTCAACGTGCTATCTATCCACTGCACCACCACCAGTCAGGCCAGGTGTCCTATCTTTCATCATAAATATTTAAGAGTATATCTCTAGGCCCTGGCCAGTTGGCTCAGTGGTAGAGTATTGGCCCAATGTGTGGCTATCCCAGGTTCGATTCCTAGTCAGGGCACACAGGAGAAGCAACAATCTGCTTCACCCCTCCCCTTTCTCTCTCTTTTTTTCTCTCCCCCCCACTCCTGCAGCAATGACTCAATTGGTTTGAGGAAGTGGGACCCAGGTGCTAAGGATGGCTCCATGGCCTCTGCCTCAGGCACTAAAAATTGCTTAGTTGCACAACAGGGCAATGGTCCCAGATGAACAGAGCATCACCCCATAGGGGACTTAGCAAGTGGATCTTGGTCAGAGTACATGTGGGAGTCTGTCTCTCTGCCTCCCCTCCTCTCACTTAATAAAAACAAAGAAGTATATTTCTAAAAGATAAGCACTCTAAAAAAGGACTATACATACTTAATACTATAATCATGTCTTTAAAAAAGTAATAATTCTTCACTATCATCAAATAGTTTTAAAGTTATTTTGCAACTCTAGGCACATGCAGAATGAGGTCAGGTCTTCATTTATGCTTTTATACCTTTTCTCCATAGTTCTTATGACTCTTATCCATTATTTCATTAATTGTGTGAATAATTGTTTGCCTCTCCACTGACTTTAAGCTCCTTGAGAGCAGAGGTCTTTGTCAAGTACCTACACCCAGACCTAGTGCACAGCAGACACCCATGCATATTTGCATAATGAATAATTTACACGTGCGTACAAATAACAGTATCACCTTTTTTAAAAATTTTTATTTTATTTTTATTTTATTCATTTTAGAGAGGAGACACAGAGTGAGAGAGAGAGAAAGAGAGAAGGGGAGGAGCTGGAAGCATCAATTCCCATATGTGCCTTGACCAGACCAGTGCAGGGTTTTGAACTGGTGACCTCAGTGTTCCCAGGTCGACGCTTTATCCACTGCGCCACCACAGGTCAGGCCAGTATCACCTTTTAATACTTAATTCAGAGTCTGGCTAAAACCAGACTGTGATGGCCAAACCTATCCATCAGCCCAGAGATCCACCATATTCCCTTGAGAGGGTAATACTACTGATGGGTTCTTGACATCATCTACACAACATTTACCATATTTCCCCATGTATAAGATGCACCCTTTTTTGAAAAGTTTGGGATCTAAAAACTGGGTGCATCTTATACAGTGGTTTTAGGTATTTTACTTGCATTTCCCACTTTTTCATGCAGATGAGGAGTTGTATGAATTTTATGATGAATAAAATTTGAGTTCAAAAACATATAATACATATTTTTCAAATTTCAGGCCTCAAAATTAAGGTGCTTCTTATACATGGGGAAATACGGTAGTTTGCATTCATTTTTGTCTGGATTTCATCTACATACTGATTTCTATTTATCAAAACCGATTAACTCAGCAAGAGTAACAGCAATAGAGAAACATAAGGCATGCAGGAAGTAGAATAGAAACATAAAACAACAAAACATGAATGAAATAGACAGTAAGGTACTTTCACATGCTTAGAAAAGTGTTTAAGGTGGGAACGAGCTCTGGAAATTATACCAACTACCATTTGCAAACCTAATCAGCTTTATACAGTGGATCTCAGCATATGTTTGTTTTCCTCAAAATTGATGCAAAGCTATAGTATTTAAGTCTGACCTACACGAAAAAGTAAAATGGAAACCCAAATTCCCAGACTCTTACATAACAATAAATATACCCTTTAAGCATATACTGTGCCAACAACATGCAGTCAGTCCATATAGATTACTCGGGGTTGAGGCGCTCTTCCCTGCAGCTCTGATCAGGGTTAAAGCAACAGAAAGACACATTTTCAGCTAGTTTTGTGGGCTTGAGAGCATTAGCACTGGGAAACTGTCTGATTTGGAGTCTAAAATTACCTCTTTTCTTTCCCGCTCCCTGCTTCAGGCTTCACCTTTCAGAATTTGTTACCACTTTCGAATACCTGGTAGGTGATCTTTCTGAAAGCTGACACACCTGGAATATATTCCAGACTTTTTTATAATTAGAACAACATGTGGTGTGTCTTGGGGTTCAATGTGATTGTGCCAGAGGTTCCCCTATAGCTGGAACTAATGCTGATCTCCCCACGAAGATTATTCTGCTCAAAATGACTTACCAACCACCTGGTTCCTGCGTGTGTGTGTGTGTGTGTGTGTGTGTGTTTCCCTCCACAAAGGACAAGCCATATCTACGGTATTGTTTTCTAACCTCCCTTCTTTGGAAAGGCACGAAGCTTTCTTCTTTGAGAAAGAACGTATTAACCTCCTGGTCTGGAGGGGTAGGTAACACACCCTGTAGGACTCACAGTGCCCAGCTTCTGTCAGTCTGACGCTCGAGATGTAACTTAATCTAATGAAAAGTTATAGAGAGGTTTTAGAGCTTGCCAAAACTAAACATAAGCAGTATTGTTAGGGGTTCAAGTGCTATACACATAGTACTTGTTTTTGTTCTTCAGAACAGAGAGTAAACTTAGAAGGACACCTTGGCATGTCACCTCAGGAAACAACCATTCAGACATTATTTTAACTTTCAGGTATTTATCCTTTGATAGTCAGTGCATTCAAAGTGTTATGTAACAGCATTTATTGAGTGCCACTGTGTGCTGGGTTCTTCAGATTCCGAGAAAAAAATAACGCACATTTCTTCTCCCAGAAGAAAAGAAGAGAATATCATCAGAGTGTATCATATCACATGTAGTTAACATATTTCTTATTACATTTTTGGTTCATTTAAAAACACATACATGCTTGACCAGGTGGTGGCACAATGAACAGAGTGTTGGACTAGGGCATGGAAGACCCGGGTTCGAAACCCCGAGGTCGCCAGCTTGAGCACAGGGTCACTGGCTTGAGTGTGGTGTGGCTGGCTTGAGCATAGGATCATAGATATGACTCCATGTTCACTGGCTTGAACCGAAGGTCATTGGCTTGAGCAAGGGGTCACTCACTCTGCTGTAGCTGCCTGGTCAAGGCACATAAAAGAAAGCAATCAATGAGCAACTAAGGTGCCACATCAAAGAATTGATGCTTCTCATCTCCCTTCCTGTCTGTCTGTCCTTATCTGTCCCTTTCTCTGTCTCTCTCTCTCTCTGTCACACACACACACACACACACACACACACAGATACATACACACACATGCATTTGTGTGTACTATCTCAATGTTTTAAAGCGTATTTCTTACTGTGGAAGATGAAGTTCGAAAACACTATGATAAGTGGAAACAAACGTAGCTATTAAAAGCAATGAAGTGTATAGCTTCTGTAGTAGTTAGCTGTAGAAGACATGAAAAGGCATGATCAGTTGACTGGAGAGGTCAAGCAAGACTCCATGGGATGTGGTCTTTGAGCTGGATCTTGACACCTAAGTCAGCAATAGTTAACCCAGCTGGATGGTGGTAGGGCAGGGATTGCAAATCTGTCCCATGGTAGTCTAGGCCTAACATTACGTGATTCTAGCAAATACTCTGTCCTGTGATGGATGGATTCTTCCCAGTGCTTGGCCTGACAGAAAAGGAGTAGAGACCATTCATTCTTATAGCAGCCCAAGGTGATAAAGACACATTTTAGATAATAGTTTCATCCATCCACCTGGGATCCATACCTCTAACTTTGCCCACATTTACACACACTTACACGTGTGCATGCAACAGTTGAGAAGACCGTGTTGAGGTTAGGCTTTTGAGATATACATTCATTATTTCCTGTCCTAATATCAGCACCCTTTACATTTATAGAAACTTACAGAAATGTGTAATCAAACTAGCTTATTATGAATATGACACTGCAAAACCCAAAAGAGGTTCAGTCAGTGAATGAACCTTCTGTATGTGATTAGCTTAAGATGCTGCCTTTTAAATGATTTTGAGACTAATGTTTATTTTGGTCATTCATTTTTGTTTATTTTGCACACCTATCATATGCTAGGCACCGTACATAGAGAGGTGAGACAGACCCAGCCGTTACCTAAAGGAGCAGAGAGGCTGGTGGGGAGACAGCACAGGTGGTAAGTGCTCTGACAGAGTTCAGTGTGAGGTAGGAACAGAAGACAGACCTGGTGATTGCAGCAGACCTCCGAGAGGAGGTGATTATCAATTCTAGTCTTGAGGAGTATGTGGGAGGTAGTAGGCAAAGAGGCAGGGAAAGGGCCCTTGGTGTGGGAGCCCTGAGGCACAGCATGTGATGTGCTCAGGGAGCCTCAGGTGCACAGGCAGGGCCACAGCAGAAGCAGGTGGTGAACAGTGGTAGAAAGGAGCACTGTACTGGGAGGAAGGAATTTCAAAGCCACAATATTAAAATATAAGTATCCTATTAAAAGTACACAGTCAGCAATTTCAGAAAACTCTTGTATTGTCCATAGAAACACATTAAATTACATTCTTTGAGCCTGAACTATATTACCTTAGTCATCCAAATATATGTCCTTGGTCTTGAGAAGCAACTAGGAGCCTCCGCACAAACTGACCAGCTGCCAACATCTAGGCACATCATTGGGATTTAGCAATGGTATGAAATCCAGTTGTGCTCAGTTCTTTCTAACTCAGTGAAGTGGTTGGCAGCTTGAAATCCACTGTGGCATTTACACCACAAAAATCAAAGACTACAAATGGGACTCTTTTTTGTCCTGAAGGACAACTTGTTAACCATTTCCCAGTACGCCACTGGACATTCCCTCCTCTGAAACTCCTGGGTGGAGACATCACCCCGTGCCTTTCTCCTCAAAGGCAAGCTAGGTTACCAAGAAGCCTGCTGTGGTTCTCACAGCAGAGGAGTGGAGCTGCAAGGACCACGTGTGCGTGATTTCAGCTGTTGTCTTTTTTGCCCCCTTTGGTTTCAGGCTAAAGGAGATCCAGATGAGTGAATATGATGCCACAACCTATGAAAGGTTTTCAGGTGCTGTCCGAAGGCAGGTGCACTCCCTCCGAATCATCCTGGATAATTTACAGGTAATCCTCCACTTACGCACCGAGAAAATAATCTGGGTCTGAAAGCTGAACTGATCCCAAAACTATTGGAGAAAATTATCTGAACCTAACGAACCAATCAGAAGAAACAATGCCACAATGTTTGCGTAAAGCTGTGGGTCATACCATGGCTATCTTAGTTGAATTCTTCCAGGAAGATTTGACCTCACCTTCCCCCTGTCTGGGAAGTGGTCATTTGACCAGCAACCCCAGAAGACATCATACTTCCCGATTCCCCACATATAAGATCTATGAGCATATCACCTCTGCTGGAAATTCACAGAAAGCATTCTTTTCCTAGAAATCATTCTGCTGTCACTGGTTGGAGAGGCAGAGGGGCCCTTTGAGTCACCAGGCCATACCTTCTCCATGCCTCTGGCTTCTCCTCCTGCCTCTCCCAGCCCCTGTTGCACTACCTTTCTGCGGGTTCACACACTGGTTGCCCCAGATCTAAATATTGCTCTTGTTCCTAAAAATATTGACTAGTGTGCTTCGATATTTTCTCAACAAGGACTTGTTACTTGGAGATTTTACACTGGAAATGGTGTCTGGCCAATTTGTACAGATAACTAAGGAAGGGCTAAGTATTCTCTAAAATCACACAGTAAGATGATTTTGCTGAGAGAGAGAGAGAAAAAGATAGAGAGAGAAAGATGCTTCATTTCAGGGGAAAAGGGTGGGGTGAGGACCTAGGCCATGGCACGCTTCTCCAGTCTGCTCTGGAACCTTCTGTGTCCTTTCCATGAAGTGTTTGAAATCTAGTACCTTCAGTTATACACTTTTTCTCTTTGGTTCTTATTTGTAATTGTTCTGGGGGGAGGGGGGTGAGAGGTTTGTTTTTTATTACTTGCTAAGTATTGGAGGTAAGAAGCTCCATGATGCAGTTTTAATCCACATCTTAATCCAAAATTCTGGAAAAGCCTTATTTTTAAATGATGCAGATCTAACCTGCATCAGGAGATTAGGAGACATTCTATAATTGCCAAGAGGAAAGATCTTTAGAATGATTAACTAAACACCTAATTTCAAAATTCAAGGAATGTAAGAATTAACTCATTTGTTCTTTTAAAAATCTGAATACAGTGGTTTTGGATAAAACAGCACAAGATTTTGTATAAATTGTATGAACAACATAAATTCTGTGGACAATCGAATGGTTAAATATTCTTCTATAGTCACTCCTTTAGCCTGGGCATTGAGAGGGGTGCTGGGTGGACTCTGAGCCAATGGGAGAGTAAGAAATGAAAGGAACGGCTCACGGGGGATGAGAGGAATGGGAGGCGGCACTGGATGCTAAGAAAGAATGAATATGGTTCATTCGTTTCTTAAGTCCGTGATGCACAACAGTCATTGGGGGAGGAAAGTAAAATGCAGGCACTGCCCTCAAAGGAAGAACTTAAGACAAACAAGCGAAGAATTTTCTAAGTTCTGTAGAGAAGTGTGAGCATGCTGCTATGTGGTGAATTCACAGAGAAACGTAATGCTTCAGTTCACTCTTGAAAGATGCTGAGGAATTTCCCAGGTGTTTGTGGAGTCAGGACATTCCAGACACAGGGCACAGCGTGTACAAGTGCAGCTTGTTCGGCGTGACAAGGAGAGCATGTGTGTGGTGGGAGGCAGTGGCAAGGCAGAAGTTGGCAAGGTCGCAGGGACCAGATCATGACCAGCCCTGGGTGCTGTGAGAACATGCTAATACCAGTGGGTTTTACCCTGTGGACAAGCAGGTCATTAGAGGATTCACAGCATTAGAAAAGGACACAAGAATACATTTTTAATGGAAGGAATCAGAATCCTCCTGTCATATTAGGTCATGTCTTGATTGGTAATTTTTGGCCACCATGCTATAGTTACTTTTACAAACATCATCACATTTAATCCTCAGATCAATCCTTTTAAATAAATGATTACATTTGGAGGCTCAACCAGAGGGAACTGTTAGACTGGCTATTCTGACTTCTTACATAGACCACCGAGTAATCCTGGGTTAGAAGGAGAGTTAGCACGCAGGGAAGACTGCTGCAAACACCACAGTGATGGGACCAGTCCCAGAAAGCAATGTCCAGTTTGCTTTCAGCTTTCTAACTGAGAAATGAAAGAACACTGTGACCATCTCCCTGAAAAGCGCCAATAGGATTAGATAGAGGGCAAACAAGAAATTGGCACCGGTAAAAATATGTAAAGGAATTGGGGTTCATAACTTCCTGAATATTCTTAAATAGAGTAACTATTTCAGAAAGGCTTTTATTCCCTTCTCCCCTAGAGATCTGAAAAAGAAAAAGTAGGCTTCAGTAATAGCAAAAAAAAAAGTTTTATGATATAAAAAGGGAGTAAAAGTGATTCAATCCTTGGAAGAATGCCTAAAAAGAGCATAGAACTTACGTCTCTAGAAATCTTTACAAATAAACCAACATTTTAATAATACCAAGCACTTATTGAGCAGTTACCATGTGCCACATCAAGATCTCCATCATCATCATTATCATTATCATCATCATCACCATCATCATGGCTTTGTGGCTGATGGTGCCACCTCTGTGGCCAGACAGCCTGGGCCCTGTGAGATGGGAATGACAAAGAATAGGACTTGGGAAGATTAACTCGGACACCACATGTAAACCATTTCAAAGAGAGCCTAGCATACAGCAATCTCCACGCGACAGCTGGCTTCATGACTACCTTTGTTGTACTTGCTAGGTTCATGGCTGGGACTGCTCAGCCAGGCCCCCAGTCAGGTACTTTGTATTCATTGTGCTAGTCAGTCCTCACAGTAATGGACCAGGATGATTTTCTACTTTTGAAAGATAAGGAAACTAAAACATAGAGTTATCTCAGTTCTCACAAACCTAGGAACTATAGATACTTTGTTCTTTAGAAAGATGTGGCTAGTGAAGGAAATGTCTGAGCCCAAAGCTCACATCCCTGTTATCTGCCAGGTCTCTGTTATCTTCTTCCAACTCCGCACTTCTGTATAAGGTATAACTCTCATGTACCTCCTTAAACATTTTGCAGCATCATTTAAATGCTGACACAGCACTTTCAAGTGTCTTAATTTTTCATGCACAGAGGTGTTCCTCTCAGGCAGGCCTTCAAGTCCTCAGCTGAGAGAGGTGGTGCTGGTTAAAAATGTAGCTGCCAGTGAGGACAGACAGGGCCTTGTCTGGAATGTAAATCTTTAGGTTGTAACCAAAATGAGAAGGTTTTGATTTGGTCCCATTTTGCCATCTTCTGCCAGTCCTGTGTGTCTCTAATGACTTACAGTTATTTTGAGGTCACCATGTCATCCCAGTAACCATGGATGTTTCCTGGTGAACAGCACAAAGTCTGGACAGGAGCTAGGAAATCATCACTTGATGGCTTGCCAAAGCACAGCTCGGGCCCACACATGGATCCCGGGTGGCCGGGCTGCAATTTGAGGAACAGAAAATGGTGTTGCCACCCATGTTACATCTGCTTCATCATGTGCCTCTGTTGTGGTACATCGTTCTTCTCAGTGAAGAGGTTCTCACTGGCGACCTGCCTTTGCCTCTTGACTAGATCCTATATCACTATCAGTCTTGTTTATCAGACCTTTTGTGAATCAGCAGCCAGAATTTTCTAGTTAGAACAGTAGAGTCTATCCTCTCAATTATACTTGATTCAGAATCTGAATCTCTAATTCCCGCATCCCCCACAAAATAAAATATCCATTCCTACAAAAAGCCACTGATTGTAATCATGTCATCTCTCCAGTGTTTTCTGATGTCCAGTCAGCAATTCCATTCTCAGGCTAAACTAAATTAGCCTTCCTATCATGGTGCTGGCTAGCATGGTAGCTCCAGGGGCCAATGATTGCATTCATGTTTTGCCTTTAGTGCTTCCAAATTAGCTTGTGTTCAGATAAAAGGTGTTTTGGTTCACAGACATGTGACATACATTGTGTAGGACACTGAGGGCACAAAGATTAGTAAAATACTATCCCTGTCCTCAAGAAGGTTATAGTCTCGAGGGGTGGGAGACGGGCACCTGAACAGATCATTTCAGGTTCCACAGCAGGTGTCCAGGGAGAGGGTTGGGCAGAATGAGTGAAGTCCAGAGGAAAGGGAGGTGGGATAGATTTTGAAGGAAAGGATACATGAGCTGAGTCTTGAAGGGCACACGAGCATTATTAACCAGACAGAGAGGGTGAAACAGGGCCCCAGTAGTGGGCACAGTATAGACAAAGGCCCATCTCAGGGGTAAGCAGGATACCATCCAGAGTGGGTGTCAGGCGAGGAACCTGGACCTTCTTCTGAGTGCCCACTCAGCTAATATATAGAGAATGGAGAGCATTTCCCCATTCTTTTGTTATTTAAAGTCTCCGATAACTATGTCATCTTATGGACATTTATTGAATATTTTGCCTAAGGGGTCTTGCCCACAGCAACCAACCTAGAGAAGAAGACATGTGTAGATAATAGAAGATACAATATGTTAAGTACCATAAAAGGTTTTTAAAAAGAGCCATTATTATGTAGACAGATGTACAAGCAATTTCTAAGCTGCAACTATAGTTAGGGAAAAACTCACAAAGGAAGTATCATTTGAGCTGAAGCATGAAGGATGAGCATGGTTTCACTTGATAAGTCTTCTTAGGATGGGAGTGAAAGGTCATTCTTGATCAGAGTTTATCAAAGCTTCTGTGGAGAGGTGGCCAGGGTTTTTTGTTTTTGTTTTTGTTTTTTAAGTGAGAGGAAAGGAGATAGTAAGATAGACTCCAGCATGGACTGGGATCCACCCAGGAACCCCCTGTCTGGGGCTGATGCTCAAATCAACTAATCTATTTTTAGCACCTGAGGCCGATGCTTGAACCAATCAAGCCACTGGCTGCAGGAGAGGAAAAGAGAGAGAAGGGGAGAGGGATGGGGAGAGAAGTAGATGGTCACTTCTCTTGTGTGCCCTGACCAGTAATCAAACCCAGAACATCATTATGCTGGGCTGACACTCTATCCACTGACCCAACTGGCCAGGGTCCAGGTTTCTTTTAAATTTAGTGATCATGGACTAATACTTTCATAAAATAGAAATGAATTACTGAAAAAAATTATATAAAAATAACATAAAAAATACAAGGCCGTATTATTTAATATCAGGCTCAACAAACATAAAATTACTTTGTCAAGTTGCCGTACACGTTTCTAAATGCTCACTGTCAACTTCTGTTACTTATTTATCTTCATGGATTGACAACAAATATTCATACACTGGACACAGTTTTTATAGTTCTGGTCTAGACAAAAGAAACCTATAAGCAGAAGACTAAGACTTGAATACAGAGCTGTTTGGAGAATGGCGAGCTGTCCATGTGACTGGAGTTTTAGGATGGTCTTGGGTGTGTGGTGGGTAATGGGAGAAAAAACTAGAGAGAAGGTGAATCCTGAAGAGCCTCAAGCACCACGGTGCCTGGATTCTGTCATCGGAGAGGAGCGTGACCATGACTGAGAAGGGGATGGCTTGGTTATATCTTCTTTAGCAAGTTTTATATCCCTGGAGGGAGGGAGTATCAGAGATGAGAGACGTGGAAGCCAGGAAATCAAATCCTAAAATTATTTCAGTTATTCAGGTGAGAGTGGTTGGAACCCAAACCACGCTGAGTAATTGAAATGCAAATGAAAGGGTGGGACAGTTGGAAGGTAGGACAAGAAGACAGTGACTGATTAAAGGAGGGGGTGATGGGGGGGTGAGGTATGCAAACCCTGGAAGACAGACAGGAAACACAGGAAGTGGAGAGACTTGTGGAGGAAGCAACTGTTTCAGTTGGATGAGATTAGCTTTTCTCACAACTGGGGCACTTATGTGAAATGTCAAGCATGATATTTGAATAATTTAAAATGTGAATCTGGAGTTCAGAAGCAAGGTTAGGAAAAGATAGGGTTGCATATCTATATGGATATCTATATCTGTATTTTTATGGTCATCTGTATAAAGAAACAGCCAACACCAAGGAAGATACCTTAATTAAAGATAGAGGAAGGCCCTGGGTGGTTGGCTCAGTGGTAGAGTGTTGGTCCGGTGTGTGGATGTCCTGGGTTTGATTCCTGGTCATGGCACACAGAAGAAGCGACCATCTGCTTCTCCATCCCTCCCCTCCCCCTTTCTCTCTGTCTCTTCTCTTTTCACAGCCATGGCTTGATCGATTCAAGTGCCTTGACCCCAGAAACTAAGGAAACTGCCTCAAGTGATAAAAATAGCTCGGTTACTGAACATGGGCCCCATATGGGCAAAGCATTGGCCCCAGACGGGGGTTGCTGGGTGGATCCTGCTCAGGGTGCATGTGGGAGTCTGTCTATCTCCCCTCCTCTAACTTGGAAAAGAAGGGGGAAAAAAGAGAAAGGAAAGGTAAAGACAACCACGTCAAGGGACATCTGCATTTCAGGGGCAAGCAGTGAAGCGCAGTTACTCTTTCTTAGTGTGTGAATGGCTTATCACCCAGCATGTAGCATCAGTGGCCACGAGAAGACAACTTCAGCTGAGTGCACACTAGAAATACAGTCCAGACTTGCAGGCTATTTGAGCACAGCATCTAACTCAGTCTTCTTTAGATGACCATTACAGTGATTAAAACAATAAAAAGCTGTAAACTGTGAAAAACCCATATGCTAGAAGAAATTAGGGAAGAGTGCCAGTGGCGTGCAAGAAGCTTTGAAGGATTTTTGCTAAATATAGTGTCATGAAACCCCTATGAATGGCAATACTGAAGACAACTCAAAACTTTCCTAAGGAATAGCGTTACTAGCAGTATGTGCAGGAGACCCACAGAGCCACATTCACATCCCCGACCAGAGAGGCAGGCGTAGGAGAGAAGACCATGTGACTTCCATTTTGTCACAGCCAAGCAGCAGTATTTGAAAACACAGCTTGGGAGGCATGGGGTGGGGAGGTCTAGGTTTTCTGCAGTGGCTACAACAAGCAAAAAGCTGAAAGGGGCATAACACTGGGAAAGGAGGCAGGCCAGCCTCAACTTACACTTAGCTTGAAGACTAGATCAAACAAATGTCAAATGACCCCATTGCAATGGCTTTTCCAAAGTAAATAAGAAATGATGTGGAGATGAAGTTCTCATGCTGTGATGGTCCACCTTTCCAACTCCTTCCCTGCCAATCCTGAGCTAGTAGGGCAGGCTTAGTTCAACTATTAACAGCAGTTTAAATCTTCAAGAAGAATTCTAACAAAGTAGAGAGTAAATTCACCAAGGAGAACTTATCTAAACTGTTCCTGACCAGTTTTCTGCAGCCATCTCCTCCTTTAGGAACAGGGACACCAGAAAACGGACTAAGATGGGCTCTCTGAGATTCCTTTGTGGCAATGAGGACAGGCAGGTGTTGCAGACTCACAGGGAGCAACTGCTACTGGGCTACACTATTTTCCTCAGAAAACACCAGGTGTTTGGAAAACATCTGCTTTGTGTTCTCAGAATTCAAAGAATCTTGAAGTATGTGAAATAAGACATGGACTTAAAAGGATCTGGCTAAGAAGCCAGCAGAAATAATAAGGGGGATGAATTCAATAAGGGAAGATTATGAGTCAACTGAAAGTGTAATGCCAAAACTGAAATCTATATTAAGGTAGGAAGAACAGATCAATTCAGACCTAAATCTAAGTACCGATGTAAATGGAAAACTTGAACTGTCATTCCAGATTGTGAAGGAAATATAGAGGGAAAAACCATGAGAAAGCTGATTAATAAAAGACCAGAGAGTAGCACACAGAGCCATGAGCCACCCCAGTACGTAAAACAGTGCTTGGTACATGGGAAGTGCTCAATAAACACATGCTGAGTGAACCAATGATATCCCCAGAGTCCACCAGAAAGGGCACATAAACAATAATCAGAATCATAACAAAAAAAAACTGTTCTGGGCTGAAGACAGGCCTGCCTGAATCTGTGGGTTGGAAAAACTTTACTGAGTACCAGGCACAACTAAATGAAAAGAGATAAGCCCTCGCCACATTTCAAAAACAAAGAAAATAATACCCTAAAAGCATACAGGCAGACAAGGAAACAAGCTATTAAGACAGAAAGAAAAATTAACTTTACATTGGTTGTTCCTAAAACATTGAATGACAGAAGATAATGAAACAATGTCTACAGGATTGGGGGAGGGGAGAGGATGATGGGAGGAGCAGAGGAGTTGTGACCCAAGAATTCTATACCCAGGCAAAGTACAGAGGTGACAGAAAGACATTTTCACATATTCAGAGATTTAAAATGTCACTTAAGTACCGTTTTTGTTCATAAAAACTATTATAAAATAATAAATTATCACCCAAAGTAATAGTTTAGTTTCACATCAACATCCAAGAGTACAAATTCTTCTAATGAGCATTATCTTTGTTAAATACATGGATCACTATTTTCCCTTGCAATGAGATGTTACTTCAAGGAACAGGGAATTCTTTAAAATAGGAATATCAAGATCTTCTTTCCTTTTTTTTTTGACAGCTTGCAACCTAACAGGTATTTAGTAAAATGTTTTTACTATGTCAAAATATTGAGAACCACAAAGAAAAAAATTTGAATGTTTCCACTGATTTATACTTTATTTTATAAATATTTACAAACGTTTACTTTAATCCAGCATATCTTTTTTGTTTGAATGGTACAGATCAATAACTTAAAAAAGCATACATTTGTTGAATATGGAGAGATGTTAAAATAATGGAGCTAACGTTTAATAAAAGAACCATTGCTCCCAGGTATCCTCAAACAGCTACTCATTTATTCATCTACTCAACAGCTTCTCACGGATCATCACCTCTGTATGCTTAATTCTGCAGAATGTATAGCTTTCTGCAGTAATGGCTACTGAAGTCTTTCTAATCTTTTTATTAAAGAGATTCTGGAAGAATAATAGAAAATTGGCTCCCTTATAGAGTTAATAGGTAAAGGAAGACTTAATTAACCACAACCCAAATAAGTGAAGACTTAAGGTTAATCACAATACTTACAGTGCTGAAATCATAAGACAAAGTGTCACAAACCACAAGATAATTGGTTTTTGTCTGATTTATTTCCCCTGATGTCCTCACTGCTGCAGACGTGTGTGGGGGATGGGTGTGCGTACTTTTTGGTTAACCAGTTACTTCCCAGAAAAATGAGTTAACCAGTATACGTCATCCTCTGAGCATTTCAATTAGTCTAAGTGTTTCTTTTTTAAACGTTTTTACTGAATTTATTGGGGTGACATTGGTTAATAAAATTATATAGGTTTCAGGTGTACAATTCTATAATGAATCATCTGTATGCCATATTGTGTGTTCAGCAACCCAAATCAAGTCTCCTTCCATCACTACTTCTCTCCCTATATCCTCCTCCACTGCACTTTCCCTCAGGTAATCACTGTATGGTCTAAGTGTTCTTTATATGCAAGTAATAAAACTATATTTCTATTTTAGAAAATATGTAACATAGACTTTTTACTAGTGAAATCTAGCTTTGTATAGAATAAATTCTCATTACTATGAACTTATTGTATAATACAAAATGGACATATTTATAAGAATACTTCATATAATAAGAATATACAATAAAAAACTGGCCCTTTTTATAAATAAAAACATGTTTTTAAGTACAGTAGGAACTCGCTACTTAAAGATGTATTTCATTGAGTCCCATAAAACACACAGTTCAAAATAAAAAATATTTTTATTCCAGTCCTCAGTATATTTTTAAAGGGCTCCCCCTCCAGCTCATTGCCTTCAAGAACATTCATTCTGACAGGCCTCTATTTGTTCTGAGTTTTCAAATATTGGTAGGCTGGCTAGCTGATAGATAATAAAATATCTGCTCATATGTCTATGCAAGTTATATATGTGAAAGCTAACACGTGGTGCTGCTATTATAAAACTGTGTTTGTGCCCAGGAATCTGGGTCAAAAAGCTCATACATGCTTTCACTTCTCAAAAACAAAGCATGGTTCACGTTCCTGAAATTCTCGCTGACCAGCAGAACCAAAACTAATTCATTTATCCACAAATAAAAGTACAAAAGAAGGGAATATACTGCATGCCTACCAGAATGACTAAATTTTTTTTTTAAAAAAGAGGAAGCTGTCAGTATCAAATGATGGTGAGGATATAAGTAAATGAAACCCTCATGTACCA
This sequence comes from Rhynchonycteris naso, assembly GCA_037038555.1. Taxonomy (NCBI): domain Eukaryota; kingdom Metazoa; phylum Chordata; class Mammalia; order Chiroptera; family Emballonuridae; genus Rhynchonycteris; species Rhynchonycteris naso. The sequence goes on along the minus strand of CM072998.1, from coordinate 95,129,412 downwards.
CTCATGGGAGTGTAAATTGGAAAAAACACTTTGGAAAACTGTAGCAGTATCTACTAAGTCTGATTGTATCCAGGGTTTCCACCCAACAGAAATACACGTATGTCTTCTACAAAACACGTGTACAAGAATACTTGTAGTGGGAGTACTCATAATAGCCCCAAACTGGATATAACATAGTTGTACAATAAATAGTGATGAAATCATACGATTGAATATTATTATAGCAGTGAAAGAAAATAAAGGGCTACTACACACAACAACATAGGTGACGCTCACAGGAACTCTGACAAGAACAATGTTAAGCCAAAGAAGCCAGACACAAAGGAGTACATATTATACAATTCATTTTTATAAAGTTCACAACAGGCGAACCTCATAAAAGGCAGAACAGGGGCTTACCTGTGCCAGGGAGACAGTAAGGTCCTAAGAGGCCCTGGGAGGCTGTGGAGGTGCAGGTGGGTATCAGAATATGTCCATGTTTAAAGTTCACTGGGCTCTGCACTTAAGATTTATGCACTTGGCCCTGGCTGGTTGGCTCAGTTGATAGAGCATCAGCCCAGCATGCAGACATCCCAGGTTTGATCTCCTGTCAGAGCACACATGAAAAGCAACCATCTGCTTCTCTTCCCCTTCTACTCCTCCTTCTCTCTCTCTTCCCTTCTCACAGCCAGTGAAAAAATTGGTTCAAATGTTGGCCCTGATAGGATTGCTCAGCTGGTCCGAGCGTCAGCCCTAGACGGGGGTTGCTGGGTAGATACCAGTCTGGGTGCATGAGGGAGTCTGTCTCTTTATCGAACCTCCTCTCACTTAAAAAAAAATTTATTCACTTTATTTATTATTACAGGCATATTATATTAAATTGAAAGAGTTGATCAAAATAAAAAAGAATAAGAAAAGATTAGCAGATTTATTAGAAAAAAGCATATCCCCAGATTTTACTAAGTACTTTTATTGGCATACATCATGAGTCTTTAACTAAAGTCTTAAGGAATGATAATCATATACAGCAAAGAAACAACATCAGCATAAGAAAATTAAGATCTAAAATCTCTAGGTTCTTACATGATGGTGAATCCAGAGGTAGCAAGCAAATATAATAGTCTAAGGAAAAAATTTTTTATAATTCTATAACCTCCTTACCAAGGGTAATAATAACAGATCCCCTAAAAAGGACCCCCGTTTATCATTTTTGCTCATGAGTAGCAAATACACCAAAAGAAGAATTCTGCAGTGCTGTCCAACTACTTGTTTAACAAACTCAGCAGGTCACACCTCCATTGCTCTTCATGCCTCCTGCCTCTGCCCATCACCATCCCTGATGACGCAGGACCTGCATTCCCCAGTTGTGTGCCTTTCATCTCTAGCCCTTCTCTAGAATGGGTATCAATAAGGCAGGATTTTGTAAACCTCTCGCAGGAAGTTAACATTTGTTCCCTTTATAGTCTTGAAGAGCTGCCTCATAATGAGTTAGCTTTGAAAATGAACTTCATTGGCCAGTGAGATTTCTATCTTGCAAGTCTACTAAACGAACTGAAGAGAAAACTCTTCTGGTAAATGATAAATGCACTAGATTAGTTTAGTCAAATATAGAAATATCTAAAATAGCAAAATGTAATTATTCCAGATTGCTTTATGACACTAGGATCTTTATAAATATATTTACGATAATCCACTAAATAATTATATTTAGATAATACTCCTATCTGACTGGCATAAAGCATGCAATTGTGGTTGTCTTTAGCAATCTTAAATTTAAATCTGAAAAGTACAGAATAGTATCGGGGAATGCTTTCTTGGATATGACATTTAGTGAATTGTATCACTTTTGCTATGGTAACATGGTCATTTGTTTCTATGGTTTTACTTAATTATGTATGTAGGTTTATTAATATTTTTAGGAACTCTTCAAAAATATATGTTCATACCATAATCATTCATCTATTGATATAAAGAATGAACTCTATTAAAAATTCTAATGTGCTAAGTGTTTCTAGTATGATTGTGCTTAATATTTCTTAGATTTGGCTCTATCCAAATTTGGAGAACAATATGAATTGCTGATTAGAAGGTTTTATTGTCCAGATAATGAACTACAGATAACAAAATTAAAGATTTTCAGGTTACACGTCTGGTGGGTCCTAGATGTTTTGTGGTTTCTTTTGAGTATAGATGTTGGGATAGAAAGGTAATGAAGTTGGAAAGCAAAGGCTAGTTTCCTGTAACTAATTAACTACCTTAGTCTGTCAAAATGCTATCGATAACAAACTAGCTTAATATCAACTGCATTAAAGCTAATGTCAAAATAAACACAGAATGACCTATTTTCTAAGAAATTATTTTCCCCATAATTTGTTGCATTTAACAGATAACTCACCTATTTCTAATATTGAGGAATAGATGTACTACTGAATAAATGCATATTTTCAAGTCAACTTACTTTTTTTTTTAGAAGTTTACCAATTGGAGCCAATTCCCAGTTGTTTGAGAAAATATTACTGTGCTTACCATTGTGATGCAATTAGAAAGAGGCAAGGGGTAAAACACTGAGAAAGCCTTCTCTTAATACAGGCGATTTTCATTACTAATTAAATGTAGACTGCTACAATTCAAACAGACATTTATTGACAATCCCCCAATATTTTGAAGATGTGTTAGCTGAGACCCAGAAGCACAGCTTTGTATATTTAATGACTGCTACCTCAAATGCAACACTGATGAAGTGTGTTTAAATTAATATGGACTTGTTGTCCATATTATGTCACATCTGGTGGTGATGGTGATGATGGTGATGGTGGTGATGGTGATACCAGCTAACAGAGATAGCCATGCTCTCAGTTGATTCCATGTCATAGCTCATTTAACCTTACAAATAACTCATCAAAGTAGAAACTAGGGTTATTTTCATTTTAGAAATGAAGACACTGAAATGCACACTGGTTAAGGAACTTGCTTGAGGTCAGATATCTGATCATGGTAAGGGGAGGATTGAAACAAGACTGTCTGATTTTACAGCACATGATCTTAACTACTACTGTAGTTTGCAGGCATAAAAATATTTTAGCTATTCTTCCCACTTCTTAATATAAGTATCCCTGGCTGTTATAATACTATGCCTTGATTAGAGTATTATAATACTTTATCATTTAACTACCATTTAGTCTACCAGTTATTGTGGGAAAGTATCAGGTAGAAATACCGTTAGATTTCTAAATATGGATGATCAGCAAGACGTGTAGAGTACAAAATGTCAAACCGTTCACATACTGTTGTTTTCAGCTGCTCCCGTTTGTACTCCAAGTCACAGGCAACTTGAGTAGCAACTTCATTTCAAAAGGAAGAGTTCTGAAGATCATGTTTTCTCAGTGCTTGCAGACAGAGTTAACAAGTTCAAATTGATTGTTTTGCTACCTAACAAATTTTCAGGGAGCACAATGACTGAAAATCTGTAAAAAAAGCATCCCCATTACATTTCCAGATATTGTACCTTCCTCAGTAAGTTCAGTTGCATTCTGTTTTCCCACGAGTATGTGCTCTGAGTTCATTTTATCATTCCATATGTCAAAACAACTAAAATTGACAAAATCCACACAAAGGATGTATCTTTTGTCAGCACAGCAGGGATCAGTTCACTGTGTTCATGCAGAATTATTACTAGCTGAAAAGATCCCGGGTGTGTTTCCTGTTATTTATACATAAAGTATTGCAGGAACCCTGCAGAACTAATTAAAATAAGCATTTGTGTATGTGTGTCATTGTAGGCTAGAGGTAAAGAGAGACAATGGCTAAGACACCAAGCTATTGGGGAACTAGACGATGCCAAGATCATTGACGGGCTGACTGGAGAGAAAGCCATCTACAAACGTCGGGGAGAGCTGGACCCGCAAGTGAGTAACGGGGACCTCGTCGCCTCAGATCTACAGAGTCTGGCCTTCTTCATAAACAGTTGTTTTCTTGAGTTTCTGCCCTTGTCAAAACACCATAAACCCTGAATATGGCACCCAGGGAAAGCATTGTATTAAAAAAAAATGGAAAAAAATATATAAATATACTGCTAACAAAAGTTTAGGGATACAGTAGTCCTTCGTCTATAGTGGGGTTTAGGTTCCTCTAGAACTCCCACGATAGGCAAAAATCCGCAAAGTAGCAACCTATTTATTTTATTATTTACATATATTTTAAGGCTTTATAAACCCTCCCCACACTGTTATTAACCTTTCCCACATTCTTATAAACACTTCCTATGCTCTTAAACATTTTCTACACTCTTAAACATACGTAATTTTAACAAAATTATATACGTATGGGTACTCACCAGTGAATATACTACAACTTTGATTTAATATTCTTTTAATATGCTTTAATTAATGTTTTTATGTGTTTTTATATTGTTTTTAATTTTTAGGCTAGAAAATGCTTATTTTCCACAAAAATAATTAAAATAATAAATATATAAAAATACCTATATACCGCAAAATCCTGCAATATAGCGAAAAATCTGCAATACAAAATTAGATATATACAATTTAAAAAGCTGTGCTACAGTGAGACTGCGAAAAGTGAACCATGATATGGCAAGGGACGACTGTATTTCAAAATGAATATGTAACAATAAAACATACCCTAATTTTTGTGAGCAGTATATTATACTATTCATTATATGATTCAAGATCCCAGCATGAGTCAAGAAACACCAGACAGAAACACGCAAAACTAGAAATTTAAGAAATAGTTAGTAAAAAGAATATTTACCAAAGTAAGGGTGGGGTTTAGGAAAGCCAGGGAGAAACTGTGGTATCCCCACCCAGAGGTCCAAAAGGACTGCAGGCGAGAGCACTTACTGGAGCCTGGGGAGGGCTGCCTGACAGGCGCGGTGGCCCCCGGTAGAGGGAGAGCCTGGCCCCCGCTAAAGCACAGCGGGGAGTGAGGGAACAGACATCCTACTCTCATCGATCTCCTGCCAGTGCCTCCCATCAGCAGAGCCCTCCTGGAAGCCAGCAGCCAAGAGGGAAGCTGATGCCATCCCTGTCCAGCAGCTCCCGGCAAACTGAGCCTGGGACCCTAGAAGGAAACTGAAGCCCCTCAGAGTCTGAGTCCCAGAGGCTAAAACACTAAAGCAGTCCTGGTGGTTTCTACTGTTCTGCTACTGTGAAGATCTGTGTCCATCCTATGACTGAAAAAATTTTTAGAAAACGAGGAATTTTCCTTTAAAGAACTCTAAATGTATATAAAACTTTAGATAGTCATAATGTTAAAATAGTTGTGAAACAATGGCAATGAGGTGAAATATTGAGCCTTGGGATTTCCTGTAACCCTGAATAACCAGAATTGCTAAATAGCCACTGGGAGTGACTGGTGGGGGAAGGGAGGCACTTACCCCATTTACGCGCTTATTCAGAGGCTCCTTTTGTATTTGGGGGAGTTCTTCTTTGTCCTTGGTATGAGTCAACAACTGCTTTCTTTACTGACTCATTGTGGTCACCAAATGCATTTAGATACATCCGAAATTGTGAGTAGTCATGGAAACGTGTGTGGCACTGTTCTTAATTTAGGCAGACTCAGCAAGTTTCTAAGAAATACATCAAATTTGTCTCAAACTATTACACTAAAACATGCAGTATTTTCTTAAAATTACTAACTCTGCTTATTAGTTTTTATACATGTCAGCAAGTATATAATAATAGAATAAATTTGGAATATTTCTTCCTTTTTTCTTGCAAGTAAACTGGCAAATACACTTTTGGTTTTGATTCTGCAAATTGGGGCGTAAGTCCAAAATCAAACTGAAACTCCTGAGAGTTTCACATGTTAATTGGCAGCTGTTGCTAAGCAGCAGTTAGATGCTGGTGTTATGCCTTTAAGTGCCAAGAAAAGTAAAGAGAGGAGTGATTCAGTGACTGGAAGGAGGAGAAAGCTGAACGCTTACTAAGGACAAAAGACGCTGAAGAAAATTTATCCTTCACTTCTTTGCCAGACCCTCCTCCCACAGAACCTTGTTTTAGGAATCTGCCATTTTTTTGTAACTCTGTGGAAAATGGTTTTCAGATCACTACACAACAGGTTCAAGTAAAATTCATGCAGGTTTCCAAAATAGCTCAGTCTTGCGAGAGTAACTGAGCCTGAGGTATGATGTGAAAATGACATGTTGGGGTTTCTATCTTTCCAGATTATTACTTTTAAGACAGCATCAGGTTCAGGAAGGCAGTTTTACTAGACTGAGTTGGGTCTTGAAAGGACCATATATTCCAAAGGAAAATCTTTCCCATATGGCCCCGGCTGAAACTCCATTTGCTGAAATACAGTCTGTAGGTGCCTGTCTGCTGGCCAAGATGGCCATGTGCAGACTGAGCCCACGGCTTATCTGCCTGCCACATGGTGGGTACACTGGGGCCTATGTCAGATCCAGGGATACTTTTCCGGTTCACGAGACTTCTGTTTTTCCCTCCCTCAGCTAGGAAGCCCCCAAGAGAAACCCAAGCGCCTGCGCCTGGTGGTGGATGTGTCCGGCAGCATGTACCGCTTTAACGGGGTGGATGGCCGCCTGCAACGCTCCATGGAGGCTGTGTGTATGGTAATGGAGGCCTTCGAGAACTATGAAGAGAAGTTCAAGGTAATGGCATGAACTAAAGACAATGGAGGCATCACTGACCACAGGTGCCTAAGAGTCAGCCCCAAGTTAGGGCATGATGCTGGATAAATGGAGGCAGATCCACCCAAAGGACACAGAAGTCTTCATCTTCTCGTCAGCTCTTGTGTCAGCACAGAGAAAGTGAGCCCCTGGTTTTATCTGTTCTCGTAGTCAAAAAGTGGTAATACCAAAATTTGAAGGAGCATTTACTACAGAAGAAAGCACTGAATTTTACAAGTTCTGTGATGTTAGAGGTCTGAGCATGAAGAAGGGATCCCCTGTAGCTGGGTTACTGCCAGAGATGAGCACATCGGTCCTCTCCTGCTCTACAAGCCACAGAGAGCACCTGCACTCCCAACCCTTACCAGAGCACATAACCCTGAGTTCAGTCACATGCTGCCTACTTATTCTTGGAAGTTCAGTTTAAAGAAATGGTACATGTGCAGACATGTGTGAGGGGTACACAGTCTGTCCATAGGTATTCTAGATTATATTCCAGATCAAATATGTCCTTCAGAAACTGGTGAGTTTGGATCATTATTTGGCTTGATATCCTCCCTACACTTCAGTATTGCTGTGTGTTACAGTGGATACAGCAAGAAGCAGACTGGTGAGCCCACTGCCTTGTTTACTTTAGGCAGGCTCATCCCTGAGGCTCTGAGACTCCCAGGGTTCCTGTATGATGCTCTACCTGAGACTGTCCTTTCAGAAGTAAATGGTAGCTGTGTGTCGCTGAGCTCTGTACAAGTACAGGACACGATACAAATGGAAAACGGACTTTCACTGGGGGAAGTAGCTTTGGTTCCCTTAAAGAACTGGACTGTATTTCCCCTAATAATTAGTGAGAACTAGGGAACTGTTTAAGATTCCCTTTTGGTTTTCCCTGCCAGGAAGCTCAGAGCTAAAAATCAAAGACCAGCCATGACACTTTGTTATGTCTCGTGCCTGCCGACCAGTGCTCAGCATTTCCTTCCCATGACCCTCCCTCCCTTTAGATAAAAGTTCCCCTTGATTTTATTTTTTTATTTTTTTTTACTTTTTATATTTTATGGAGTTGTAGAAAATATTTATTTTAGAATATGTTATGTCCTTTCTAGTATGAGGTAAAGTATAATTCTTGAATCACTTGAACCACTGAAAAAAGATGATTAGATATTATTACATCAGCACAGATCCCACCTAATATTTTAAAACCTTTGTGTTCTACTAATATTTAGATCGGCACATCCACCTCTTGTGGATCTCGAAGGTGGGTATTCCTCAGCTTCCTCTGAGATTTTAATCATATAATAACCTAGCAAACATACCACTGTGAAATTTGGCATACTTATCTAAAATAAATTTTTCAGTTAGAAGGAGGATGTCTGTACCTTTGAGATCAGAACTGCTCTGATATCTGAAACTAGTCCTTCTAGGTTTTAAGAAAGATTTATTAGGAGTTAACCAAGAAATTGGTTACTCAGCTCCCCTGGACCAGTTAAAGGGTCAGACAGGCAGAAAGTGACAAAGCTAATAGGTCAGAGCACCGTTCTGACAGCCTGCAGGTGGGTGGGTGAGATCATCATGGAGCATGTTGAATCTTCCATTGCATCTCATGCAGCAAAGTGTGTAGAGAGATTTGTATTTGTCCAGTTCTTACTATTAAAAGTCCGTGATCTAGAAGCACTATTAATGAAACTGGACATGTTGGATAACAAAGCAACCTCAAGGAAGTGAGCATTTCACAGGATGTTATTTTGTTTTGTTTCTAATTGACAGTTACAAACCAAATCATGTCAAAAGAGGTGCTAGATATCAATAAAATTACAAAAAAAATACAAACATTAATTGAGCACTTCCTAAATCCAGCGGATTCTGCAAGGTACAGAGTTCCCTGCCATCCTTGAGCTTCTCGCCTAGTGAGAAAGACATAAAATCTACACATTGGATGGGAGATACAGGATTCCTCTCCAGACACTCCCAGTCAGGGCATCACCCCTGAAGCATCTCCTGTTGCCACGACAGTGTAAATAACAGTCTTCATTAGTAGAACCACAGACAGAGTGATAACTGGTGATATATGATGATAGATTGAGTCATACAGCAAGAAATTATAGCAAGACACCAAGGAAAATTTGAAGTACCTTTATCATTTTTATGCTATTGTTTTTCTTTAATTTTACTTATAAAATTAAATTTAATGGGGTGACATTGATCAATAAGAGGATATAGGTTTCTAGTAAATATTTCTATAAGATTTGAACTGCTGATTGTGTGGTGTGCCCATCACCCAAAGTCAAATCATTTTCCATCAACATGTATTTGTCCCTCTTTGCTCCCCTCTACCCTGCCCCCTCCTCCTGGTAACCACTTCACTTTTATCCATGTCCATGAGTCTCAGTTTTATATCCCACCTATGTATGAAATCATATAGTTCTTCGCTTTCTCTGATTTACTTATTTCACTCAGTATATGTTCTCAAGGTCCATCCATGTTGTCATAAATGTCATTATGTTATCATTTCTTATGGCTGAGTAGTATTCCATTGTATATATGTACCATGTCTTTTTATCCAGTCCTCTATCAAGGGACACTTTGGTTGTTTCCATGTCTTGGCTATTCAGCTTTTAACAGGCAGTACTTTAATGGTTTTGATTTTGTGCATTTTCATGTACTTATAAGCATATTCCTCACATTCACTAAAGTTTCGTTAGAACTTTTTAAAGATTGTATGTAGCGTTATCAAACCAGTGCATCAAAATCTTAAGACTTCACAGAACAAGCTTTTTGAGGAAAAGAGATACTTAGGCAAGTGTCAAGGATGGTGTAGGGGGACAGGACAGGGTAACAAGACAGGAAAGGTATAACTGAGTCCTGTTCCTGCAAATTCATCTTCACTTTCATTAACTTCAGACCTGGGGTCACCTCACGGGTCATTATTGACTCAAGTTCCCTTGCTCCTCAGACAGGAAACACTAAGGACTTTCCCCAAATGGAAGGCTGGCTGGAGACCAAGCAGGGTGGAGGCCAAGCCTCTTCTGTTTGTCTTCCCTTTATTGTTATTTTGTTTTGTTTTTTGTTTTTAAACTTTCTTCTTTACTTCTCAACTTGAAAAAATTTAAACCTACAAAAGAAGTGTAAAATTAACACCCATATACCTTCACTTTGATTCACCAATTGTTAATATTTTCCCTCATTTGCTTTGTGCTCCCCTTTAGATATATATACTCTCCACCCCATACCCTGATCATTTGTAAAGAAACCATCAACCCCATAGTGCTTTACCTCTAAATACTTTATTATGCTTCTCCTATGAGAAAGGGCATTCTCCAGCACAACCTCAATACTATTATCACATCTAAGAAAATTATTAATAATTCTGTAATATCTTCCAATGGCTAATCTAAATTCACTTTTCCCAACTATCCCAACTATCAGAGAGAGGGACAGATAGGGACAGACAGACAGAAAGAGAGAGAGATGAGAAACATATATTCTTTGTTGCGGTTCCGTAGTTGTTCATTGATTGATTTCTCATGTATGCCTTGACTGGGGTGCTATAGCAGACTGAGTGACCCCTTGCTTGAGCCAGTGACCTTGGGCTCAAGCTGGTGAGCCTTGCTCAAACTAGATGAGCTCGTGCTCAAGCTGGTGACCTCAGGGTCTCGAACCCAGGTCCTCCGTGTCCCAGTTCGACACTTTATCCACTGTGCCACCGTCTGGTCAGGCCCAAAAGTGTCTTTTCTAATTGAGCTCCACCACCACCACAATCCAGGATGCAGTCAAAGTCCACGCCTTGTTTTCAGCTATAATGTCCCGTCAGCCTCTTGTAACCTAGGACAGCTATCACCTTACACTGCCATGTTTGCTTTTCACAATGGTCACTGTCTTGAGAGTCCAGCTCAGTTGTTCGTAGCATGTTCTTTATTCTGGATTTGACTGACGGTTTTCTAATAGTGCCATTTACCTCGTCCCAATGTCCCCTGTTTGCCAGAACTCCTATTAAGACTTCCCCGCACACCAGGTACACTAGAGACTTTCTTTAATATTCCCACCACCCCTGCCAGCCTATCCAAGATTTTGAGTGGCCACAAGCCATCCAGCCTCTGCAGGGGCTGTCCAGGCCCCCCTTATAGAGGGCGCAAGGGAGGTGAGAGGGAGCCCACTTACAGTCTATGAGAACTCTGTGTTACAGTTAAATATGAAAGGGTGTAGGGAATGGGTGCGCATGTAAAAAACATAAAAAATTCAAAGGAGTAAGAGAGAAGCATATGCCTCCTTCTCTCAGCACCCCCAGACTCCTCTCGGCGCAGACATAGTTAGTGGGTGTTCTTGGCTCCTCCTCAGAGATAGCTGATGCAGCTACCTCAAGTGGCATCAGAGCATTCCACTTGTCCCTGTGTCTTTACACAATGTGATTATATTTAATCTCATTTAATCTCTCTGTCCTTTTGTGCTCTTGTGAAAGAAGCATAAGAACTAGGAATAACTCGTGAAAGTATGAAATTTAGTCAGCAAATATAAAGGGATGCAAGAGCAAAAGACAGTTTGAGGAGCTCCTGTGAAAAATGTATATTCCCTCGCCCAGGACGCATTGCACATGGTGTCTGTAGGAGTGCAGCAGTGTACCCAGAGACCCCCCCATGCCTGGTTTGGATGTGCTCAGTGCCAGGTCCCTGCAGTGATCCCTCTGTTATAAAGGTGTCTGATCTGCATTTGCGTTGAAACCGTCAGAAGCCACCGTCCTGGCTCTGTGATCTGGAGTCTTCCACGAAACCCTTCTCTCAGCATCTGCTTTGTGTTTTGTTTGGCGTGGGCTCCGCTCCTGAGTGCTGGGTCATTACAGACCAAGGGGCTCATTAGCAGTCAGCCTCCACTTCTTTTCTACCATAGCATGACCCCTGCCAAGCCACAGGGACCCTGAGCAAGGATTTCTGAGAAGGAAAGGTAAGTCAGTGGCCGGACACATTTCAAAGCCATCTGGAGTTTTTAAAGTTCCTCATAATTGTTCTACCAACTGAATTCAATTCTCAGGAACGGTAGTTACAGTAGCTCACTTAAGACAGGAGCAACATTATTTGCTAATAGTTAGCATAAACTCCTCTAATCTTATAATAAGCAGAATTTTTAAGCATGAGAGTGAAAAGTGGAATAGTAATGGTATGTGAACCCTTGTATTTAAGTCAGAAAGTATTTTTTTTTCCTTTATCTTTATTCTATGGTCCTTATGATTTCTCCAAGCCCCTGGGAATGTTTTATTATAACCAAAGGCAGGCCTCCTTTCCAAAAGCTCTTAATAACTTAATATTTTTCTTCAAAGTGCTCAATAACACCAAAAGTTAGCTGGCTGATTCTGCACTGAACACGCAGATAGTGACACCAGAAAACAGATTTATTTAATTACTGAGAAGTTGGACTTTGGGGGTAAAAGCACTCAAATATATATTTTTAATTTTTATATGGAGGCATATAAAATATACTCTAAGGCTATGGTTTCCTAACAGTGTAACAGAGAATCCATGAAGGGTAATTGGGGGCAGGGGTGAGCGGGCAGCTTTTATTCCCTCCCCCAATTCAACCAAAACAATTCCACTTATATTGATACTACACTGTTTCACAATCTGGGTTTTTGTGCAATATTTCTTATGGAGAAAGAGTTCCACTGCTTTAAAAAAATGTTTTTAAGGTAGAAAACCACTATTCCAGGGCCAGTACTGAATTCTGGTTTCTTATCAACTTTGAGGGCTTTCTTTCTGGAAAGGGGTTTATCAGTCATCAGATTGGTTTATTTCATGGTTTTTTAACCACCGGTCCCAGTCCGCCAGAAATATCACGCTTGTCTGTGAAAGAGGTAACCACCCTGATATTGTATGAAAATTGTAGACCCAATGATCTTAGTCAAATTCACTTATGCTCAGGGTGATTTCTGCTGTAGTGGTCCCTGAAATAACTCTATTTCCACAAGTCCTCAAGTGTAACAGGGTTGAAAACCACTGGTTTAGATGATTCACTACCGTGACAGGAAAAAACAAGGCACAGGTGTTCCTGTGACTAAGTAAAGCAGCCTTTTAACTCTAGTTTGGGGTATACCGTTGACTTTTCATAGACCATTGAGGGCAGGAATGACCTTGAAAATTACTTTTAAACTCTTTGTTTTACAGATGAGAAAATCAAGACCAGAGAATTTAAATTCTCTGCCCATTTTAGACTGTAAAATGTCAGGACTTCTGGCTCCACACCCGCACCCTTTCTTAGCTGATGTGTTATTCCTATTCTTGCAGCCATTTTATTCCTGCCCAATAGGTATTTTTACTGAGCTGTAATTCAGAAGCTTCTCCTTCCCTTAACACCTTATCATCAGAGGTGGTAAAACAGACACACTTTTCTCCAAGATAATTTGGTCAGAAAGATGGGGTTAACTCACAGAAAGATATGGAAAGATATAACTCACAAACCAACACTTGCTGGGAAAATTCCTCCTATCAAAAAATGTTCAGTGTCTTTCCCAATATCTCAGGAATGTTTTGCACATTTAGAAGTGGCGACCAATTACTTGTCAGGTGAAGGATTTGAATTTTTTTTTTTTTTTTTTTTTGAGAGAGAGAGACAGGAAGGGAGAGAGATGAGAAGCATCAACTCATAATTGAGTCACTTTAGTTGTTCATTGACTGCTTCTCATATGTGCCTTGACTGGAGAGCTAAAGCCAAGCTAGTGACTGTATGGTATTTTTCCCCGCCGAGAAAGAAGAGGGAAGCCAAAAGCCACAATGTATGGAATAATAAGAGGCTTTATTAAGTACCGTGCATCCTGCCCAAGGAGGTCCCCTAGCCCCGGGGTCAGAGGCTAGGTGAGTCAAGTGAATTAGACTGCATGAGAGGTATTTAAAGGGATCCTAGGGGTTTTTTAGGGTCATCGAGCTAATATGACTTGAAATCTTACTGGCTGACAGACGGTCGCTCTTTTCTCAAAGGACTTCTGGGAAGGTTCTTTTTGGCGCACAAGAATGTGGGCCATCCTAGCCAAAAGTCCGGGGTCTAAGTTCCTCACGTGACCATCCCCATTATCCACGGACCTTACAGTGACCCCTTGCTTAAGTCAGAGACCTTGAGCTCAATTCAGTGACCATGGGATCATGTTGATGATCCCACACTCAAACCAGCAGCCTCAGGGTTTTGAACATGGGACCTCAGAGTCCCAGGTCGAGGCTCTATCCACTGCGCCACCACTAGTCAGGCTGAATAAATTCTTATTGCCACATGGAGATAAGACCAAAGAAGGGTCTATAGACGTCTCTGACTCCAGAGTTAAACAATTCAGAATTGACTCAATTGTTGATACAGAAAAGCATTGGCCAAGCCAATCATTGAGATGGCTTAAGCAGAGGTTGGGCAGGGGAGGAGTTAGGGAATGGTTATTTCTTTATAATAAAAACATTGGATTTAGAGTCAGAGAACCTGTACTTGGCTTCCAGCTCTGACAATATTAGACTTCTAATCTTATGAAAGTCTGTTAAGCTCTCTTAATTTCTTCATTTGTGAAATGAGGTTAATAACATCTTCCCCAAAGATTGTGGAAAGAATCAAATGAGATGAGATACTACATAGGAGCACTTTGTAAACCATTAAGAATTGTACACATTGATATTATACTCATTAAATGACCTCGACTCTGTGAGGTTAGGTAAAATGAGATTATCCCTATTTGTAAGAGAGGTTAAGTGATTTACAAATATATAATGTAGAGGTCATTAAAATCAGCATTATTTACAAGGTAGAAACAAAATTTAGAAAGGTTTAGTGACTTGCCCTAGGTCAAAAAGATTGTTAATGTAAAGGCTAAGTCTAGAATCCTTGACCTGCAGAACATTATATATTAATTTCTATAATAGGAAGGAAAGTTAGCTAATTAATTAACACTGTAGATTATTGCCTTACTAACACTATAGGGTTCTGTTGGCACTCCCTTTGATGTTTTAAATCACGTGTTTATCTTCTAGTCCTTTGCTGACCATGGTCAGTAGTGCCCTCTTAGCTGGGTTTCTGGGAAGAGGTTAGAATTTCACACGTCAGTCTTCAGAAATAGCCTCAGATGACTGTCTCATACCTACTTGTAATGCAGATGTGTTATAAAGCCTCTCCTTAAGTTAGCAAATGATTATACTTCCCAACAGAAATTTAAACATAAATCTTATTCAGAAAAAATGCTGACAGTTCTTTGTTTTAAGCAGAGCTTACTTTGCAGTCTAAGTATTATAAATCATCCTTCATATTTGTTGATAACTCTTTGTGTCTTGGACTGAAACTCAGCATTTCTTTTCATTTGTAATACCATTCTCTAAATGAATGAGATTTTTCAAAGGGAAATACAGTAGAAGGGCATTTAAACAAGTTTTGAAAGCAAAGAAGTATTAAAATTGGTCTTTTCCAATTAAGGGTTTTCTTTCTACTGTGGTTTATTATTTATGTTGTATGCTAAATGCAAGGCCCCACAAGGATTTCGGGGAACCTCTGAAAAATATGGAAATCATAAAAATTTTGAGCTACTCAAGAAAAGTTATAATCTAAATGTTAGGTGCTTTAATAATGACAGTGAGGTGCTTGTTTAATGACTCCTGTGATTCCTCCAGGAAAGCACTCTTGAGACCCTGTCATGTCTGATTTGACAATTGTCACGGCCGGACCAGTGTGGGTAAATAGCAGAATCAGGACTTAGAAAAGAGAAGTGAATGAGTTCATATCTTTTTTACTTGAACCTAGACAGTGTTGAGGATTGGCAAATTACTCTCTGTAAAATGTGTTGAGATCCTTGGATAGCAGATATGGGTAATTACGACATAGGAAGTATAGTTTGTAATGGAAGTTCAGCATCATCTACAGTAACACCGAGGAATGCTCCACATTTGGATGTCTTTTGGACTCCTCTCAAGCATTTTATTCCTCTGGGCACAGAAAAATCCCCAAGCGCATCTGAAAAATGAGAAGCAGGGTATGCGTGTCATTTTATAAGCCCCATCCTGTTCCTTCTGTGTGTCTTCTCAGCTGCTGTTGTAAGAAGCATAGACAAAGGCAGATCCTTCTGCAAATAGCACCTTCCTAACCACAAACAAAGAAAGGAAGGGGGGTAGGCGGGCAGGGGAGAAAGAAGTAGAGAAAAAATGAGGGAGGGAAGAGGGGAGGAATGGTGGTCCTCAACCCGTTTCTCTTTATCTCATTTGCCTGAAAAAGTATAGTAGATAGATAGAGCTATCAGTCAGTCAAGTGACAGATGGATAGTTACTAAAATGCTTCTGAAGTATTTAATCAGCTAGTATCTGGTTCAGATAAAGAGCATCTAACAACTCATTTGACTGCTATTTGTTTAATCATTAGCTAGCGACTGCATCGACCAGTTATGACAACCCTGTGAGCAGACCACATGGTCCAATATTTATTTATATGGTCTCATCCATGGTCATCTGATTAGTAAGAACTTTAACCTTCAGTTAAAAGGGAGGAAAAGGTCTACTACATTTATAGCCCTCTTACCTCAGCCAAATATGAGAAACTGACTTCTGTTTCAAGGAGCTGATCTTATCCCCTCATGTAGGATCCTATTTAATAGATTACTTCACCAGCCCTATAATGGAAGCAGCCTGCCTGGCACCTTCTCGGGAAGACTTGACTTAACACAGTTTGTGCTATGAGTGTTGTCCAATCAGACTCTCAGGGCCTCGCGCCTGCTTCCCTGGAGGAATCCAGCCAACTCTCTCCATATCCGGGCTGACCCTGCCCTGAACACAGGAGAGCCTAAGTCGGGTGTGTACTGGAGCCAGTAATCTCCTATACTTACCCATTGTCCAGAGCTGTACAGATTTTAAGTTCCAAATTACTTTTTTAAGACTTTATTTATTCAATTTTCAGAGAGGAGAGAGAGAGAGAATAAAAGAGGGAGAGAGAGAGAGAGTGAGAGAAGGGGGGGAGGAGCAGGAAGCATCAACTCCCATATGTGCCTTGACCAGGCAAGCCCAGGGTTTTGAACCGGTGACCTCAGTGTTCCAGGTCGACGCTTTATCCCACTGCGCCACCACAGGTCAGGCTTAAGTTCCAAATTGTATTGGTTACCTTTTCGCCACATTGATAGCAAACCGTACTACTGAGATATTTTTCATATATGGAATTTGTTACGTCCTTAGAAAGTATTTATTGTCAAGCTTTAAAAAATATATTGGTAAATTGCCCTCACAATTATGTTGTGTGATTCTTTGTATTAAAAACAAAATTCTTAAAAGCAGTCATAGAATAATCTCCCAGCCCCCTGCCCCAGGCTCCAGTCTGGCCCTCCTCTGACCATGACCCTCCTGTGGGTGAAGAGTTCGTGTGGCCCAGGGGGCATGCCCACTCAGAGCTCATTTCAGATCATGCTCACAGTTCCTGGGATCCCCGGCTGTCCTGCTCAGATGACCCCAGCCTGCTTCCAGGACATATGTGGGCCTCTTCATTCTCTGCTTAAGCCCATCTTCCCAGGGCAGACTGGCCAGTGGTGTGAGCACCCAGGTCCAAGAAATGGCCAAGGGGCAGCTGTATGGAGGGGGTGATGGTGTGAGGATGGGAGCGCTGCGTGTCCACACACGTGAGGAGTGATAGTGTGATGATGGGAGGGCTGGCTGTCCACACACGTGAGGAGTGATAGTGTGATGATGGGAGGGCTGGCTGTCCACACATGTGAGGGGTAATGGTGTGAGGATGGGAGGGCTGGCTGTCCACACATGTGAGGGGTAATAGTGTGAGGATGGGAGGGCTGTGTGTCCACACACGTGAGGGGTGATGGTGTGAGGATGGGAGGGCTGGCTGTCCACACATGTGAGGGGTAATGGTGTGAGGATGGGAGGGCTGTGTGTCCACACACGTGAGGGGTGATGGTGTGAGGATGGGAGGGCTGCGTGTCCACACACGTGAGGAGTGATGGTGTGAGGATGGGAGGGCTAGGTGTTCACACACGTGAGGAGTGATGGTGTGAGGATGGGAGGGCTGCGTGTCCACACATGTGAGGAGTGATAGTGTGATGATGGGAGGGCTGGCTGTCCACACACGTGAGGAGTGATAGTGTGATGATGGGAGGGCTGGCTGTCCACACATGTGAGGGGTGATGGTGTGAGGATGGGAGGGCTGCGTGTCCACACACGTGAGGAGTGATGGTGTGAGGATGGGAGGGCTGCGTGTCCACACACGTGAGGTGCCTCTGGTGTGGGATGGAGCCAGCTGTAGGAAAGAAAGGTGAGGGGCTGCGAGCCAGGGGCTCGTGTTGCCCACACTGCCATGTTCTGTCAGAGAACTTCAACAACTCCAAACATTTGAAGTCTGTCCCTAGCTTTTCAGGTCTTTATGTATATTTGTTACAGCTCTTAAATATTTGGACATCCTATGTGGGCCTTCATTCATAAACTTGTTCCTTCCAATTATGCCATACTACAGTCCCCAAACTACAGCCTGCGGGCCAAATTGCGGCCACCTGAGGCCATTTATCCGGCCCCCGCTGTACTTCTGGAAGGGGCACCTCTTTCATGGGTGGTCAGTGTATGGAGTACTGTATGTGGCGGCCCTCCAACGGTCTGAGGGACAGTGAACTGGCCCCCTGTGTAAAATGTTTGGGGACCCCTGAATTATGGTGTACTTCTGCCCATTCCTAGTCTCTCTGCCTATTCTTAGTCCCAGAAAAAGGAGTGTCCCTCTTTCTCCAAACTAGACCCTCTGACTCTGAACCTGACCCCTTTCCCTACTGCCTGCGCTCTGCCCCTGGGAAAAGGAAGACACCTCTACCCCAGCCATCCTCTAGATGCTGTTTTAGTTCTCTTTTTATACCACAAACGTGCTTCTGAAATTGTCCCCCGAAAGTCGCCATTGAGTCTGATGCCAATGGTCCTTTGTCCTTATTCTCCTTGACTAAATCAGCACAGTTGCACAACCACTTCCCGAAACCCTACCCACTGGTTCCAGGGCTGCGTCCTGCTCTGGCCCCGCTCTCTCCTCAGCTCTGGGTCTGTCTCCCGCTCCACCAGGGGGATGGGTCTGCTGCCCTTCCTTCCTATGTACTCGCCCTGGGGAGCTGTGTGTCCCCCTCCTGAGGGTGACAGCCACACAGCTGACTACATTAGATAGATTTCTTCTTCTATGCCTCCCTGAATGCATGAATTCAGCATGTCTAAAATAGAACTCATCTTCCCCAAAAGCCTGCCTTCTGACTTCCTATTTTTGCATACAAATTGTTTCAACAGGAATTTTTCAACTTTTAATTTTAAATACAATGGTTTCAGTTATATTGTGTGTTGTTTCTTAGTCTGCTAGCTTAGGCTAACCACCATTTACCACATGATTGCTGGGGGAGAGGGGGGGGGCAAAATATATTTCAACTTCCAAACAGCTTCTTTGTAAAAGAATGTAGCCCACATGGGAAAGGAATCTTCCCATTGCCCCCGCTTGATTGCAGATATTCTCAAAGCTTTTGGGCAATAGACACACCGGGTGAATTTCTGGAGACTGAAATTCATGGAAGAATCAGATACAGGCTCACCTTCAAAGAACTCACCAGTTAAAAAGGAAGACATGTAAAGAAATCATTGCATTCCTCCACAACACCTAGAGAAGTGTGTTACACATGGTAGGTGTTCAAAGGGCAGCTGGTGACTGGTGGTCAGCTGATGAATGGACAGTAGCAATCCTTCAGCATTTTGTGCCATAGCGCTTCAAGTTCTTCCTAAAATCTTTTGTCCCCGACCGACACTCAGGATTTTCTTTGTGGATACCACTATTGCCCAAATACCCTGAGGTCTGTTCTAACCTTTCTATCAGCCTAAGAGGGAGGTGAGAGGGGAGGGCATTTGGAAGTAAACTCAACAGTTGGAGAGAACCATCTTGCCAAATTGTAGTTTGCCTTAGATCCCAAACCTTGTTCAGATTCTGCAAAAGAATTGCAACTTGCTCTCAGCTGTGGTCTTTGCTCAACAGAGAAGACTTTCTCATGTACATTATGAAACAGAAAAATTTAAAGGTATTTTTTAAATTGAAAAATTTACATTATACACTGTCAAGTCGCAAAGTGGTTATAAAAATCACGTGAACAATGTTATCCATTTTGATTATGTTAATGTAGTCCTGGCTGGTTGGCTCAACAGTAGATCGTGGGCCTGGAGTGTGGAAGTCCTGGGTTCAGTTTGCGATCAGGGCACAGGAGAAGAGACCATATGCCCCTCTACCCCTCCCCCTTCTCTTTCTCTTTCTATCTCTCTCCATCTTTCTCTCTTTCTCTCCTGCAGCCATGGCTCAAATGAGCAAGTTGGCCCCAGGTAGTTGCTGAGAATGGCTCCATGGCCTGCCTCAGGTGCTAAAATAGTTCAGTTGCCAAGCAATGAAGCATCAGATGGGGGTTGCCAGGTAGATCCTAGTCAGGTTGCATGCGGGAGTCTGTCTCTCTGCCTCCCTGCCTCTCACTTGATTAAAAAAAGAAAATTATGTTGATGTAAATGTACAAGTTTGTACACATATAGTGAAAGGAAATACAAGTCTAGAAACTTAGATAACAAAAGATCAACAAAGATTATCTTTGAGTAATGAGATTATGGATACTTTTTACTTTCCTTTTGTGCTTTTCTATATTTTTACAGTGAATATGTTTCACTTTGTATTCATAAAAATAAATATGCTGTGTAACAAATTACCACCAACATAGCAGTTTAAAGCAAGTCCCACTTATTGCCTAACAGCTGATGGGAAGTTCAGGCAAGTAATTCATCTGTGTTCTCTGCTTAGAGCAGTAGTTCTTAACCTGGGTTCTATCGAACCCTAGGGGTTTGATGAGTCGGTCTCAGGGGTTCAGAGAAGCCTCTGCCGCAGAGGCCAGAATAAAGTAATTCCATAATTTGTTGTGAGTTCATGCACTTTGTTGGTTTTGTTCTTTGAGCAAGGTGATGTTCATGCACGGCTCATTTTGTGCACCAGTAAAAAACATATACCTATGTCTTGAATTTGGAAAAAGAATCATATTTTATTTATCACTAAAGAAGGGTTTGGTGAATGTGCATATGAAACTGGTGGGTTCAGTACCTCAAAAAAGGTGAAGAACCACTGGCTTAGAGTCTCATATGGCTGAAAGCAGGGTGTTAGCCAGGTTGGGCTCTTTACCTGCAGGCTCTAAGGAAGAACCTGCTTCTAAGTCCATTTATTTCTTGATTTTGTTTTTTCAAAAGAAAGAGAGAAGCATTGATTTGTTGTTCCATTTTGTTATGCATTCATTCATTCATTGGGTTGGTTCTTGTATATGCCATGACCAGAGATTGAACCCTCAACCTTGGTGTAGCAGGATAACAGTCTAACCCACTGAGCTACCCAACAAGCTACTGGGTCTCCAAGATCATTTAGATTGTTGTCAAAATTTAGTTCCCTGTGGTTGAAAGACTAAGGTCCCTGTTTCCTTGCTGGCTCTCAGCCAGGGTTGCTCCTCGATGCCACTCTCAGGGCCTTGTTCCATGACCCCTCCATGTCAGACACAGATAACTCACACATGTCAACCCCTCCTCCCCTGTGCTTTAAATCTCTCTATCTTTCTTTTTACTACCAGCCAGAAAATAAAAAACTCTGCTTTTAAAGTGCTTGTGTGATTAGATTAGGCCCACCTAGATCATCTCCTTTTTGGTCAACTCAAAGTCAACTGATTAGTAACTTTAAATACATCTTCAAACTCCCTGTTGCTACATAAGGTAACATAAGTGATATCCCATTATATTCACAAGTCTTGCCCCCACTAAGGGAAGAGCATTATACGGGCTGTCTAAACCAAGGGGCAGGAATCTTAAGGGCCACCTTAAAATTCTGCCTACCACAGTGTGTGTGTGTGTGTGTGTGTGTGTGTGTGTGTGTGTGTGCATGCGCGTGTGTGTGCGTGCATGTACATGTGTGTGATTTTTTAAATTCTCCCCTTAAAGTTAAGAATGGAATTCTTGGTGGCCCCTGAAGCCCTCATCACATTCTCTGCCTCCTGCTGGAGAGTAGAGACCACACGACAAGATGGACCAAAAGTGAAGTGAGCTGGAATTTGTTTACCTTTGTTGGTAAACACATGTCTGTCTCTCCACACTTCTCCATGGCCATATGTTGAGCAGTTCTGGACAATAACAGACCAAATAGTCGGGGACTTGTAAGTCCAATGGCAATTCTAACTCTCTGATTCTCTTGCCTGTAGTATGACATCGCTGGACACTCTGGAGATGGATATAACATTGATCTAGTTCCTATTAACAAAATCCCCAAGGACAACAAGCAAAGACTAGAAATTCTGAAGGTAAATACATTCAGTTACCTCTATAATGTGAAAACTTCCACCAGGTTAGGCAAAAAAAATCTTCTGGTCACTGAAAAAAATCACTGAAGAAACAGAGATACAGGAAAGAAAAAGACTTTCTGTCTCACAAATATTCAAACTGAGAAAATACTTGTGCCTAAAATCCTTTTCTCCACCATATAAATGTAAACCTCATTCCCTACATCTCTTTCAGATAGTGGATTCTACAGCCTGGGTCGCCTCCTATATTCTATACAATTCTTCCCAGACCCTTAGATAGTTCAGTATAAAGAGAAAAATAACCCCTTTTAATGTACTCTGTAACCCTAACTTTGTGTTTCTTAGCATTTTTAATGATAAATTCAGTTTTACATACTTAGATCTACAATAAAACACACACACCATGATTTTAATGTAAATTTCCTCTATTGCTATTGATGTAAGTACACTGAGTAGTACAACTTTGTTTACTGGACATTAGCCATTCCTTATTTTTCTCCTGTGTTATCTTCATCCTCTGGTGTGATAATCAGTTTTATATTTTCTTATAATTTCTCACTTTAAATGGCTACTTGAGTTTTATTTATTTTTTTATTTTTTATTTCTTTTACAGGGACAGAGAGAGAGTCAGAGAGAAGGATAGATAGGGACAGACAGACAGGAACGGAGAGAGATGAGAAGCATCAATCATCAGTTTTTTGTTGCAACACCTTAGTCGTTCATTGATTACTTTCTCATATGTGCCTTGACTGTGGGCCTTCAGCAGACAGAGTGACCCCTTGCTCAATCCAGTGACCTTGGGTCCAAGCTGGTGAGCTTTTTGCTCAAGCCACATGAGCCTGCACTCAAGCTTGTGACCTCAGGGTCTCGAACCTGGGTCTTCCGCATCCTAGTCCAACGCTCCATCCACTGCACCACCACTTGATCAGGCTTGAGTTTTAAAAGTTAAATTCCAACTGGGATGGTTTTGGAACACTTCCTGTTTCTAACAAAAGTCTTCACCACATACAAATATTACCATGAGCTGTTTGTTGTCCCCTCTAGTGTCAATTAAACAGAACTCACTCAGAGACTTCTTATTCAGATATAGTATCAGGTATTTGTGTATTTTCATGGTCAATAGAAGAATAACCATGTTTGTTGAAAAAGGCATCTCTTACCCATGGCTTTTGTGCAACACCTCTTACCCCTAGACAATGCATGCCCATGCTCAGTTCTGCATGAGTGGGGACCACACATTGGAGGGAACAGAGCATGCCATCAAGGATATTGTCAAAGAAGAAGCTGATGAGTACTTTGTCATCGTCTTGAGCGATGCAAACCTGTCACGATACGGAATACATCCTGCCAGGTTGGCCCAGATCCTGACAAGCAACCCTCAAGTAAATGCTTTTGCCATTTTCATTGGATCCTTGGGAGATCAAGCCACGAGGTACGTGTTACCCCATCATATAGCAAAGGACAGATTACTTGGGTCCCTGACATGTACCATTTCACGGGCCTAGCACTTGCATGGCAGTGGGAGAGATGGAGGAAAATGGACACTAGCATTGCTCCCCTGAAGGAGCTGACAGTCTGGTTGAGAGGATGGGATATTCTAGCTTACATTTGGATGAACAATAATCATTGTAAATTAAGTGTTTTTCAATATTGAAACTTACCAACAATAAAATAAATAGCAAATTGACTTGTCCACTAGTAAATTAAAGAGTATCTTACATATTTTGCACTTTACATCTAGGTCCCAAGCTCAGATCCAATCGGTTATGTTCAAATCATATTCAAAGTAGCAAACATCTTCTATTTTTCTCACATAAGAGATTGTGTGAGTGTCTATATCCATGATGGCGAACCTATGACATGTGTGTCAGCACTGACACGCGTAGCCATTTTCAGTGACACATGGCTGCATACCAGAGAAGTATGGGGCCGCATGCCGAGAAGGACGTTTCATCCTTGGCTTCTTCACAGCCAGGGGCAGTAGCCGAGGATAAAACATTTGCTGTACAGGTATTGATCGATTTACAACCTATGCAACTTACGACCATTCGACTTTATGACCACAGTTGCTAGCCACGACCGCTCCACGTCTGGAGCAGTTTTTGTATGCACCTGTATTTTATAATTTTGTATGTTTTGCAAGTACTAAACCAGTTGTTCTGGTAATGCAGTGTTTTACTTAAACCTGATGAATGTAAAGATAAGAAACAAAATGGTGTAGAGATGATACAAATGGCATAAAATGAACAAAGAAAATTATGATATAAAACAATAATGAAAGAAAATCATGATAAAATATGACAAAGATTTTTATAACATTATTTCACAGTACTGTACATATAGCCTACTCAACTTACGACCAAATAGTGTTATGACCCATCTGTCAGAACCAATTGTGGTCGTAAGCTGAGCACCAGCTGTAGTGTAGACACTCTGTGCCGGAGGTCTGTAGGCCAAAATGTTTTTGTTATTTAAACTATAAATACTGCAAAATTATGTGTTTTTTTCTTGAAGTGACACACCACCCGAGTTATGCTCGGTTTTTTGGCGAATTTGACACACCAAGCTCAAAAGATTGCCCATCACTGTTCTATATGTATACAGATATATGCAAACACATAGGAATAATATATCATTTGTATCTATATATCCATACATTTATATAGACATACACACACATATATATACACATATGTATATGAAATATATAAGTGTGTATGTCTCCATTACTGGGGAGACAAGGCAGGTGAAACACTTGGGACAATGTAAGATAGTATATATAGTAAGATGCTACATTGACTCTGCTGAATGTTCAATAGAGAAATTTATGGTCAAACAATAAATACCATTGTGGACAATCAGAAAACAGAGATCTGGAAACAATGACTTAAACACGCTAACAGTTTTCTTTTTGAATTACAAACAGAAAGAGCTCATGTTTTTTTAACTGCTAAAAATACCTATAAGAAACAGAAAATACAAGTGAAACTATATGTCCTCCCTCACCAAAAAATAATTCCTGCCTAAAACTCAAAAGGCCACTGCCTATTTTTTCCTCCACCTCTTTCACCTGCCATTCTCTGGTTCTGAATATTGTGTAGGCTAGGAAAAGTTTGTGTCCAAAGTGCTGACATCTTCCCTTTATCTTCCTTTCCCCGTGCTGCAGGACTGCAGAGCAAGGTTAAGAACAGACTTAATATCATGTAATTACAATCACTTTATTACTTTGCATTTTTCTCAGTTTTGTGTGTTAGCCTTTTCTAGAATTTCCATGTCCTAGAACACAAACCGTGCCTTTCCCACCCAGATTTTCTTCACGACCAGCCCAATGTTAGGCGGACAGCAAGCTCAGCAAATACTGGTTGAGCTGAAATAGCTATTTTGTCTTTCTAGTGAACAGATCCTGTTTGAATACTTAAGAAAGCACAATAATACCCTTGTGGTTTCCTAGGGAAATGGTCCAATATCCACTGGCAAAAGATATGTTGCAGAATTAGCTGGTCTGCTGGGCATGCCAAATGTATGATACTACACAGGATGGTTGACGTTTATTAAATGTCATTCAAAAACCAAACTTTGTTGGCACAGTGAAAGGAGGCGTTCTTTGGATAGAATTGTGTCTTGCACTCTTATTGCCTTCAAAAATGGTCCTTTGTTCCAAAGGAAAAATTGGCATTTAAAAAACTATCGTAAGCCTATGTAGCCTCAGTGCCATCGAAGCAGCAATCGTGTAAGTCAAGTTGTATTGCACACTGTGTGGTGTGTGGCAGAAAGAGAGCAGAGAGAGCGCCCCCGGGGTGCTGCATGGACCCAGCTTTCAGGATCTGTTTTCTATGGAAGGGAAAGCACTTAGAAGTTCAGTGTGAGGCCAGCATAGTTGCTGGACCCAGGTGAGCTCATCTCACATTGATTCCTAAGGCTCTGTTCTGTCGAGGGAATATAAAATACCAGAAAATAGCAGCAATAAAAGGGAGAAAATTTTTTTTTCCAAATGCACTGATTTTTTTACTGCGAAGTTCACTGCTTTCCATATGCTCTCCCTGTTATTCTTAAAGAACTTTCATTGCCAAGTGACAAGCGACTCGATCTCAGGCAGGGGCAAGGAATTAGGAAGTAAAATCTTCCTTTCCTAAGAAACGGCTTGGATGCTGTGGTTTGAAGGAACAGAAGGGGCGCTCAATTTGCAATGGTAATTTTTTTCCCTTTCCATCCGGGCAGGCTTCAGAGGACTTTACCAGCTGGCCGGTCTTTCATTGCCATGGATACCAAGGACATCCCTCAGATTCTACAGCAGATCTTTACCTCCACCATGTTGTCTAGTATTTAAGAAGTGCCCCTCATCACCCTCATTCCTGGGATTTGCAATAAGATAGGAATAACAAGTACTCTGAAGAGGAGATGGTTACGTTGGAGCTGTGCAGAGACTTGGCTAACTGGCATTCCAGTCTCTTCCCACACTTGCCAAGTAATCAGAATTCAGGAAAGTATCCAGAAGGAGGCTTGTGCCTGGAAATGTACAACTGTTGATAGGTTTACAAATAATTAGAGGAAGCAAGTTGATCTGCAGTCTATAAAAGGTAATGGTTAAAGGAAGGTGGTTTGACAGCTGTGGTTTTTAGTTCATTCCCAAAAACCTGACAGGAAGAGAATACCTAGCTTTTGCCTTAACGCATCATCTGTACACCTGAGATGATAGAAGTGACCCCATTAAACTAAGCCCTTGATGCCACATTCTGACATTGAGATACAACAGGTCTGCACAAATCCACCCAACCTACTTCTATTCAGTAATTTTTTCTCTCCCACTTCGTGCTGCCTGCTGCCCAACAATGACGTTACAGTATTAAATCCGCTGAAAAGTCCTTCAAGCAGCAATATTTTATAATATAAGTTTGGATTTTCTCAGTAATTCCATTTTCATGGCCAAAATCAAAAGGAATCAAAAGATCCTTGGGTTGCTTCCTTTCCCACCTGATTTTAAAAGATTCTTGAAATAATGAAGAGCAAGTGCTCTATTCTCTGTGCTGCCAGCCACGGAAGGGAGAGGCTGTCTGGCCGCGAGTTTGCTGCTCCCTCTTGTTCTTCTAGTGCTTCTCAGAAGCTTTATATGACTCCCTTTTGGTTTCCAAACTGCAGTGCTCAAAATAACAAATGCTTATATTTTTACTTACAGTAAAAACAAGGTAGTATGTTTGAACAGAATGATAACTGGAAATGTCTTCAGCTGTTTAGAAAAATATTCTTTTCATGCCTCATTCTTTTTCTTTCAAAGTGTACCTTACTCCCACCCCGTCTTGGGCTGACCTTTGTTTATCAAGAGGCTCCATGTCACTTTGTTTAAAATCAAATGCTTCAGCCAAACTCAGTGTCTCTCCAAGCATATAATAAAATGTTCCTCTTCACTGTTGATGGCAAACTTATGAACACTGGGGGCACCAATGTCTGTGCCTTCTTATAAGGTGTAAAAACTAGGCTCGTTAATAATGTTACTTTATCCACTCATCATCTGGTCACCTGAGATGATAGAAATGACCCCATTAAACTAAGCCCATGGTGCCACATTCTGACATTGAGATACAACAGGCACAAATCCACCCAACCTGCTTCTGTCCAGTAATTTTTTCTCCCCCACTATATATTGTAGTGAAATTGTACAGATCTGTTTTGAATTAATTAATTAGAGGAAATGAAAAAAAGATAACACCTATTTGTTCCACCACCCCATCTCCTTATCCACTGTCAAAGAAATAAAAGTAATCAGATTTCCAGTACAGTGTTGCCCAGTGAGTGTGCGTGGCATGTCTTGTTTTTCTAACCAGAGCCTGCCATATGTGTTGAATCATCCAATGATGTGCACAATTGCAATCCAATAAGTACCTTTATTGGGGGGGGGGTCTAGCTTTTATTTTTATTTTATTTTTAATTTTTTTATTTATTAATTTTAATGGGGTAGCATTAATAAATCAGGGTACATATGTTCAGAGAAAACATCTCCAGGTTATCCCGACATTTAATTATGTTGCATACCCATCACACTAAGTCAGATTGTCTTCTGTCACCTTCTGTCTGGTTTTCTTTGTGCCCCTCCCCTCCTCCACCCATCCCTCTTCTCCAGCACACTCTTGTAAATGCCTCTTAGTCTCACTTTTATGTCCCTCCTAAGTATGGAATCATACAGTTCTTGTTTTTTTCTGATTTACTTATTTCACCCCATATAATGTTATCAAGGTTCATCCATATTGTTGTAAATGATCCGATGTCATAATTTCTATGGCTGAGTAGTATTCCATGGTATATATGTACCACATCGTCTTTATCCAGTCATCTATTGAAGGGCTTTTTGGTTGTTTCCATGTCTTGGCCACTGTGAACAATGCTGCAATGAACATGGGGCTGCATGTGTCTTTATGTACCAATGTTTTTGAGTTTTGGGGGTATATACCCAGTAGAGGAATTGCTGGGTCATATGGTAGTTCTATTTTTAGTTTTTTGAGGAACCACCATACTTTCTTCCATAAGGGTTGTACTACTTTACATTCCCACCAACAGTGGATGAAGGTTCTTTTTTCTCCACAGCCTCTACAGCACTTGTTGATAATACCTAATCTGACAGGCGTGAGGTGGTATCTCATCGTAGTTTTGATTTGCATTTCTCTATTAGCTAATGAAGAAGAGCATCTTTTTTATATATCTGTTGGCCATTTGTATTTCTTCCTGGGAGAAGTGTCTGTTCATGTCCTCTTCCCATTTCAATAAGTACCTTTATTTATGTAATTACACTAACAACAAGACTAATAACAACAGCAGCTAACATTTACTTACTATGCACCAGGTATACTAAGTGAGTTCACGTGGCAGTCCATTTGATCTTCATAGCAATGCATGCAAAACAGATACTTTTTACCTCATTTTACAGAAAGGGAAATTGAAGCTCAAAAAACTTAAATCACTTTCCCAAGATTCCCAATATTGGACTATTGACTATTCATTGTACTACTAAAATCCTCAGTTCACAAATAAGGAAACTGAGTCTTAGGGAAGACCATGTCAGGCAGGTGCAGAGCTAGAGCATGCTGGTCACTCTCATGCTTCGTGTGTGCGTGTGCATGTGTGTGTGTGTGTGTGTGTGTGTGTGTGTGGTGTCTGTACCTGCCCTGGTATCTTCCCGACTACATTCTTGCAAACCTAGATGGCAAGCTCTTGGTGCCTTTTCCTTCTTTCTCCCAGTGCAGCATCTCTCCCTGTACCCTGACCCCATTTCATGAAGGTCTTTCCTCTCCTTGGTACTCAAAATCTCTCTGTACAGATTCAGGCACTCAGAGGCGGGTGTGGGACGCTGCTGGAAGGACCTTTCTGATGTTCCTTCCGGGCACAGCCCCAAACTGAAGACCTTCCCATTCAAGTGGCAGCTTCACCCCCCGGGGTGCGCCTCTGCCGGAGGGTCACAGCCCCTGAAAGACTTTAGAACTCCAATCTAAGAGTGATTGACAGAACAGCTTTTCAACACATCCCCACGTGTAACTGCCCAAGTGAGCAGAAGTCAAGTTTTCAACACGGAAAGAATGTTCTCAAGTAATTTAATCTACCCTCCCCCATTGGCCAGACATCCTTTGCAATTTTTATTTACAAACAAAACCATATAACTCCTGGCTTTTCCGATTTGTAAAAGGGAAACATGACGGGAGAAGGAAGTGGAGAATGAGAAGATGAGGGTTTTGTTACCACTTCTTACAATACCTAAGAAATCTGTGCCTTTATTATTAAATGCACTTAATTATGAGCCACTCCAAGCTGTTCCCAGGCTTTTCTTGGGACCAGGACGTTCTAATAAGTGCATTGTGTGTGTCAGGGGGGTTCTACTGAAAGGCGCCTAACCATGTCTGTCTCAGTAGTGAGCCCCCGTAATGCTGAGAAGGCTCATTGTTGCCCGGGAGCAGCAAGGAGGAATCAATGCTGTGAATAGCCACAGTATATGGTGTGTGCTCCGCCTGGAACCTTTTCTGTGCCCCAGGAAAATGACCTCATCACACACGGGACAGCTCGGGCACAGTCACGGAAATGGATCAGAGCGGGAGTACTTGAGCCCATCACGTGTTTGAAATGAATCATCTAACTCTTTAGACCCTTTCCTGTGAACTGTCAGAAGAGGAGGAATTCATCAATGCCAGCAAAATTTTCCCTAAACAAATGCTAGGGCTTTGAAAGCACTTGAGAAGTGGCTTTCTGCAGACAGCATTGTCAGTATTCCTGAAAGGTCAGCTCCAGGGGCGACAGCCCTTCCTCCACCTGGCTCCTTCCTGTGCCTGTCAGATCAGCTACAATTAAATTTTTCAGTGAGCAGAGCAGGGAGGTACGGGACTAGGGGAGCAAGAGCAGTAGTCGCTTATTTATTATGTTTCTTCCTAATTTGTTTTTAACAATTGCAATTATAAGAGATATTCTACAAATTCTAAGCTGAGATCTCCTGGCTGGACAACTTTTTCTGGAATTGCATCTCAGGAATAACCAAATGCCCACTTGTTTTTAGTATATTGTACACAGCGTTTTCATCTTATTAAGAATAAAATGTCTGCTTTTTAACAATTACTCCAACTGGTAACACATATGGCTTTATAAAATACTTAGATGTAGAGTCTCATTTCCTATCGATTCCTGGTCAGGGCCATCTCATAAAGTTCTTGCCGATTGCCTTTCCTTCACCTTTTCTCTCCGACTCACTGTGACTAAAGTTATACAGGTACTGTACTGAAGAGACATTCCGATGGGCCACCTGGCAGAGGGGACAATTTACAAACTCTGGGTAGAATTGGTCAGTAGAAAGTAAGTTCTAGATGGTGCTCAGCTGTTAACTACCTGTGCAAATGTGGGCTAATCACTCTGGGTCTCAATTCCCTCATCCAGAAATTTTAAAATTTGGACAAAATGATCTATAACCAAAAGTTCCATGTTCCTATCTTGCAGACAGTGAATTGGCTTTGTTCCTCATTGTCTGACAAGAACCAGATCATTTCAGTGTCCCTTTGTCTCCAGAACCGCCCCCCCCCATTGCACAGAGGATTTTGGCACCTCTATCAATTGTCCTAACACAAGGTGTTGCTGCTGACTGAAGATGCATTCTCAAAGTTACGTAACCATCATTAGAATTGGAAACGAGGGGCTTTCCCTCATCAGCTGGACAGACATTTCCATAGATAATTTTTGACCATTGTCTCTTTCTTTACACTTGGCTGCCTTTAAAGTAAAACTCCATATCTGTTGATCTGCACACTGAGATAAAAAAGGATGAAGAATTGGAAAACTACCATGTACCGAGAGCTGACCTTTGTGCGCGACTAAACAATGTGCAATTGTGTGTGTGGTTTCTTTTTTTAATTGTTAAATCCTGTAAACAAAATTCTCCTCCAGACGGGGAAAAAGCTAGTCAGGCAAACCTGTCAGGCTGAGGGTGATGTGACACTTCTCAAGCCTCAGCACTGTCTGGAGCTCACCTTCCAACAGAGACAGTCAGTTCTTGCACAGCCCTGCACATTGGCTTTGGAATGCCAGGATTACATAATGGTAAATTGAGTGGTGCTTGTGGTATTTGGCCACTCAGAGCAAAGTATAACACTCCTTTAAGGTGGTTTAGATCCAGAGGGTGTCAAGAACAACGTGTTCTCTCTAAAAATCTCATCAAAGGACAAAACCTCTAAGGAGCCACTAGGCGTGGTCCTCGCCCTCAACAGGCGCCAGAGCCTCCCGAGTCTTCTCTCTTCTCACAGGCTTCAGTGAAAGGGTTTGGGGTCCGCCTTCTCTGTCTCTAAAGGAAAAAAATCGAAGCATTTGGCAATAAATTCTGACCCCAAAGATGGTGGGTATGACCCCAGAGGAGTTTCAGAATATAAGGTTTTATTAAACTTACATGTAACTCTGAAACATTAGTAATGGCAACTGGAGCTTGACCTGGGAATGGAAGGAACAGTGTCTGTTGGAACATCCCAAAGCAGGTTTGTCTCCTAATGGAGCCAGAATATGGCAAGACAATAATGAGCTTGTCAGGAGCGTTCTGTGTGATTGTTCTCATGATATTATACTTGAAGCCTTAGTCACTGAAACAAAGGAAAGAACTGTACGGTATTTATCAGGGTGTTAAAGTTGGGATTTCAAATGCAATGCTTGTATAGTAGTAGATACTGAGGCCAGTGTAATGAGGCTGCCCATTTCTTCATTCCAGGACTAATTAAGAAGTATTCACTGGCCTCCTGGAATAGAGTGCGCCCCAGCAAAGCTAGCTGGTCCATTTCCTTCCAGAAGATTTTTCTGGCCCACATGAAATTCAGCCCTAACCATGCTGGTCCAGAAAAAAGCACTCGTGGGGCCCAGTGGAAATCAAGTAGCAACACTGAGGAAGCAGCCTGACTAGCTTTGGCCTTGCCTTCAGGGCGGGGGCCGGGGGGAGTTCCCACAGAGCCTGTGGCTGGTGATAAATCTGAGGGTCTGTACAGCAAGCCAGACCCTGGATTGTTACACATGGAAAATAGAAAGGGAGGGTGACAAAGGGTGTCCGGGAAGACCCAGGGCTTAGTTAATGGCCGTGTGGGCTGGAAAACACAGCTATTTATGTTGCAGTTGATACAGAAGGGGGTCTTTACCTGGAAAATGTTCTTTAGGTCCCCAATGCTTTTTAACAACTATTTTCCAGGCTGGTGGAATATGCACATTTATACTCTGCAGCGTAAGTACAAAGACCTGATAGTCACCATGTGATGCCCGAACTGAATCTCTCTGTCTCTGGCCTGGTGTGGAGACTGTAAGCAGGAATGCTCACTGTAGAGGTGGGAGATCATAGCCGCTCTGCATATCCGCCTGAAAGCAGACATTCAGTCACTTGGCTGAAACACAGCTCCACACAGCTGGCCTGGCTCCTTGCCCCCTAACATCTGAAATCCGTCTTTGGAGTGGAGTTTCTCAGTGAGAAGGGCTTCTCCTTTTAAATACGAATAGCACCGAGAGGCTATCCATCATGCACATCTCGGTTTGAATTCCTTTATTCACATGCCTTCCTCCTAACCCCAGCTGAGATGAATGAAGGCCCTCAGACAGAGACTGTGAGGGGAGCCAGGAGGCAGGAGACAGGGGTCTGGAAGGGGGGCATTTGCAGCTCAGAGCATCACCCAAGTGGAGGACTGAGTCTGGGACACAATGTGAGGGCACAAGAACTGGGCTTGTAGGGGGCAACATTCTTGCTTCAGGCAATGGATTTGGCCTCTCACTCCTCCTGGGAGCACTCAATGAAGGTCTGTCAGGTGTAGATGGGGAGCATCTGGGTTCTCTTCAGTCTTGCTTGTTTACAGACAATAGATTTCCACCTGTATGGTGCCCTCCCTTTCCTGGAAACTCTGCCTGACATCTGGGCTGTGCCAGGAGGTGTTTCCCTGGCAGTGATCAAAGGCTTCCACCAACGGAGGCCTCTCAACACTGGGCACCCACCCACAGCCCTGGGCCATGTCCCTGGGGAAGTGAACAACTCTGGGATTTTTACTCCTAGGTCAGTTTGCCAAGGAAGGATCCTGCCTTGTGCTGTGGGCCTTTTGAAAGGCAATTTATAGCCCCAAGAGGCCACAACCTTTATTAAAAACCACCTCCCTCCCCTGAAGGCAGGGCTGATCTGGGCCTCGCCTCCCGGAACAACACTGCATGTCACGTGGAAGCTCTTGTGGAAAGAGTTTGGAATTTCTGAACTCTGTCCTGGGAAAGACTGAAACGTGCCGGTGTGAGCCCCTCTAACTCACAGTGTCCTTCTCGTGGAACGAGTGTTGTGTGTACTTCAGTGGAGCCGCCTCTACAAGGAAGTTTTATGAAGTATTTGTAATTCAGCCTTTAGGAGGAAGCTGTTATGTAATAGTTCCTAAAACCCATAGTATTATTACCTTAGCTCTAAAATAATACGTCCTCTGAAAAATGAACATGGCTTCTTAAAGAAAATACCTTTTTTTTTCTTTAAGACAGTTCTGCTTTCCTCTTCTTATAAGGAGAACCAGACTTTTTACTGAGATGTAATTAAAATATGACATTATATTAGTTTCAGATGTACAACATAATGATTCCATATATGTATACATTGTACAACAATGACTACAGTAAGTCTAGTTAACATCCATCACCACAAAGACAAGGAGAACCAGTTTTGCATTTTCTAATCCTTGCTCTGCCAATGACCTCCCGCCCCTTCGTGACTGCCATCCCCAAAGCTTTTTTTTTGTTTGTTTACAGGGACAGAGAGAGAGTCAGAGAGAGGGATACGTAGGGACAGACAGACAGGAACGAAGAGGGATGAGAAGCATCAATCATTAGTTTTTCATTGCTGTTACGACACCTTAGTTGTTCATTGATTGCTTTCTCACATGTGCCTTAACCATGGGCCTTCAGCAGACCAAGCAACCCCTTGCTGGAGCCAGCAACCTTGGGTCCAAGCTGGCGAGCTTTTGCTCAAGCCAGATAGGCCCGCGTTCAAGCTGGCGACCTCGGGGTCTCAAACCTGGGTCTTCTGCATCCCAGTTCAACGTTCTATCCACTGCGCCACTGCCTGGTCAGGCCCATCCCCAAAGCTTTTATAAGTAAAGACCATGACATCAATTCTCCTCTTAAAACCACTTCAGCTCCTCCCCAGGATGATCTGATTTCCAGTCATTTAGACATCATTAAATCAGACTGTCCCACCCAGGCCTGCAAATAGGCCACATGGACAGAACCCTGAGCGTATCTGTAAGTCATAGGAGCAGGAGGAGGAGCACAGAAGGCAGAGAGACGTGGACATTGGTGATGAGGAGACTCACCCTTCTTTCTGCGGTCAGACATCCCTCCCATGCTACAGCACCAGCACCGGCACCAGCACTGGCACCAGCACCAGCACCAGCACCAAGAACACAAACACAGCTCTGCATGGTACAGGCTTAGATTCAATGGGATCTACCCCTCCAAGCCCCGTGAATTGGGGCAAGTTTCCTGGTCACTCTGAGCATCAATCAGTTTTCTCACTTCTAAGATGAAAATAATAATCTTATATCTCAGGGTTCACGTGAAGATCAAAACAAAATAACAAAATCACCTCATTAACAGAAAATGCTGTTCAGTTCAAGAGGCATTTAGTTTTATGACTGAGGGGAATGGTCCCTTAGGAAGTGAGGGTCTGTTGGAAAAATTTTGTGTGGGGACCAAGACGTTCTTGGGCCCATTCAAACACCCCAGAATGGATGCAGAACCTAGAGCAGCCTCCCCTCAGAGTGAATGAAGTAGGGACCAAATCCAGGAAAATCAAAGCAGAGTGGCAGGGGGTATGGGGCAGGCGATGGGAGGCCACTCAGCTCTATAAGTCTATGGACTTCCGGGACAGTATGGAACCTATGTCCTCTAATGGGATTGTGATCATAAATTTGTTTCTTGATCAGAACTTTTTCTCGGGTTCTGCCATCACCTGTCTGGGTGAGGTGACGTGAATGGCCTTTCTTAGGTGTGGCCCCAAGTAGCTTGCACAGTATCCACGGGTGTCCATTTGGAAGGCTGTTAGCACTGGAACTACAGATGAGTTCCTCTGGGATGCCACCCTGGCCTGTACCCCTTCCTCAAACCCTGGGAAGGATCCCTGACTCAGCCATGTATCCAGATATCCTCCAAAACAACTGATCTCTGTCGTCAGTCCCTTCTTGGGGGGACTAAAGAGGCTTAGAAGGCTAAGCCTGGGCTTCTATGTTCTAGCATAAGCAGGAGAATAATAAAAATTATTATTCTTCAAAATCATAATTAACTCTTTTCTAGCACTTCCCCTAGCCAGATACTTCCTAAGCACTTACATGAATACATTCATTAAGACTTTACAACAGTTGCATGAGAGAAGTACCTTCGCTATTTCCATTTTATTTAGAAAGCAAAATCTATCATAAAAAATAATTTATTTTAAGCATACTTGCTGACTGAGGGGGAGAGAAGCTCACAGGGAACCCTGAAAAATTTAAAAATCTGGCCATGGATCCAGACTTGCCAATGCTTAGTTGCAATCCCAGTTGGGGTTCAGATGCACTCTCTTTCTTGGAGACCCACAAAATGCTCTGGTATCCCCCCAACACCTTCCTTTCACTATGTCAGCTTGGGAAGTGTGGCAAAGTCATTCACTGTCTACTGAATATCCCCCGCCTCTCCCTGGCCCCTGGCATTAACTTGGGGCCATATGACTAGTTCTGGCCACTAGCTCTAGGCTGTGACCGGAAGTGACACGTGTTAAGCACAGGCTGAAGCATGGAAGGGCCTGTGTACAGGCTTCCAGCTCCTCTTTGTCAGAACTAAGACGACAGAGAAAACAGTGTGATTTCAATGCCATGGCTCTGAGGTGGCGTAGCATCCAGGAGCCCGGGTGACGGTGCAGAGCAGAGGAAACGTAGCATAAATGAGCAAGAAATAAACTTTTGACATATTAAGCCACTAATATTTCATGTTAATTTCATATAAAAGCTGCCTGACCTGTGGTGGCGCAGTGGATAAAGCATTAACCTGGAACACTGAGGTCTCCAGTTCAAAACCCCGGACTTGCCTGGTCAAGGCACATAATGGGAATTGATGCTTCCTGCTCCTCTCCCTTTCTCTCTCTCTGTCTCCCCTCTAAAATGAATAAATGAAATCTTTTTAAAAATTATTTAAAAAATTATACAAAAGCCTAACACATAACTAATACAGAAGGTTCTGCTCGTTCTTTTCCTCATAGCCAAATTTTCCTAGATTGAAACAAAGACCAAAAATCAAAGTGAAATTTAAATTGAATAAAATAGCTCTTCATGGCTAGACAGCTATTTAATTCAAGGACATATTGAGTGACCGCTGTGCAAGGTGCTCATAAAATGAGAGAAGCCCCTTCCCTAGGTGCTTATACTCAGCAGCTGGGCAGAGAAGACATGTCACTGTGACAAGGAGAAATAACACCCAGCAGGCTTGGCCCCAGCCTCCCTAGTCACAGGCACAGTGGGAATAGTCATGGGTGTTCACATGTTGTCTCATAATCGTTCCCACGTCTGCCTGCCATATCGTGGGGAAACGCAGGGATCAAGTCTGGTTTGTCTTTGGCCTGGCCCTGGAAAAGTGGTCAATAAGCTGTTGTTGAACGGGTAGCTGTGGGATGCAGAGGCTCCCTCTGTGGTCTGGAGGTGGAACCCACGCTGGTTCTCAAGGATAGGCAGGATTTTCCGGGGGCCAAGAGGAAAAGTGGGGAGTCCCAGGGGAATAGCAGTTTGAATGAAATCCTGAATGTGGAATGTTCCAAAAAGTAGCTGAGGTGGCAGCCTGCCTGTCTTCTGCTGCCACTGTCCAGCCATGAATTTCAAAGCAAGGTCCACCCCAAAGTGAAGTCTTTCCCTCTGAGCTCCCAGGGTGGCCCTGTGGGCCCTGCAGCTGCCAACCCCAGCCCAGACTGGCAGGGGGCAGGGGAGGCCAGTGGGCAGCCCCAGCCCTCCTGGAGCCCTGAGTAATGACAGCTATTAACATGAGCAACTTCGTGATGTGGCTATTTTGTTTTGCTTTGCATTTTTTTCTCCTTGGGAATGAGCTGAGAACCTTCTTTTACCCATGATTATAAGTTGGGCTGGTGATGAAAGGTCTGTGCCAGGCCAAAGGGGCCCTCTGAGAGGAGCTTTCATATTTGCAAGCCCTTTTGTTGAAAAGGCTTACCTTATGGTCAAGAAAAAAAGGGAAATGAGGGGTGATTAGCAGAGAGGATCAGAATCATCTCAGGTCTTCTTCTTGAAGTGCCTAGGGTCCCTGGCATGTCATCACGGCTGCCAAACATTTCAACTCTGCATGCAACCCAGTAGAACCTCCAGACTCGCAGAGCTCTAGGAAACTTAGAAGAATCAGTTGGCCCTTGTTCCCAAACCCAGGCAGAACTGTGCTTCAGCAAGTCACTTTGCAGAGAGCCTGGCACCATACAGATTAGACAGATGGGATGGATGGATGGGCGAACAGCTGAATGAGTGCGCAGGTGACTTGGTGGATAGATGAGTGGGTGGGTCGGCTGAAGAGAAGAAAGTCTACCCTGTTTAAAATTCCTTAAGGACAAGGTGATTCCCAAAGTTCCTATTAGTTCTCACACTAATAACAGAGCAGCAGAAACGGAGTGCCAGCTTTAGCATAAGCAGCACGTCTGCCACACCTGCTAGACGGCAGGAGAGGCCCACCCCCACCACTTACACCACAGAAGGGGAACCATGTGAAAAGGATCTCATACCAAGAAAAGAGCAAATCAGACACACAAGCTGCCCTGATGACAAAAGCTTACTAGTGGGAGGAGCAAGGATGGCTGTGCAGGACTAAACATGAACTAGCGTCTGTGTCAACCCCTGGTGACCAGCAGACATCCAGGCAGCTGAGCCCAGAAGAAGCAGTGACACTCAGCAGAAACCATTTTCCATGGGTACCTCCAAGGGACCACCTGCTGTTTAGCAAGGCACAGAGACCCTGGTGACAGATGTCCTTAAGCTCATAGGTTTTGAATTTAAATCATGACTCCTGCATTAACTAGTTTTCTGTTGCAGGAAAGTTTTGAGTGTGTGTGTGTGTGTTTTAATATTTGTACTGAGATATAATTCACGTCATTATAAAATTCTTTATGTATTCTTTTAAAGCATACAAGTGGCTTGAGGTATATCTAAAAAGTTGCACAAACATCACCACTACCTAATTTCAGAATATTCTCATCACCCAAAAGGAAATCCCATACTAATTCGTACTCATTCCCCATTGTCCATGCCCCTCCCCCCTCTACAGCCCCTGGCATCATCAATCTTTCTGTTTCAATGGATCGGACTATTCATATAAATGGATTCATTCAATATGGAACCTTTTTTCTTTCTTTCACTTACCATACTGTTTTCAAGGTTCAACCATGTCGTATCATGGATCATTCACTCTTTTTTTATGGCCAAATAATACTTGATTGTATGAGTACATGACATTTTGTTTAGCTATTCATTAGTTGATAGATATTTGGGCAGTTTTGACATTTTGGCTAATATAAATAATGCTGTTATGAACATACATGCACAAGTATTTGTATGGACATATGTTTTCAGTTATCTTAGCTATATAACTAGGAGTGGAATTACTAGGTTATATGGTAACTCCAAGTTTAACTTTTAGAGGAATCGTCCAACTGTTTTTCCAAAGTGGTTGCACCATTTTATATTTTATCCAGCAATCTGAGGGTTCCCATTTATTTACATCCTTTCCAACACTTGGTATTTTCTGTCTTTTTGAATACCCTCATCCTGTTGAATGTGAAGCAGTATCTCATTGTGGTTTTGATTTGCATTTTCCTAATGACTAATTTGGGCCAATTTTCACATGAATATTGGCCATTTGTGTATCTTTTTGGAGAAATGTCTATTCAAATACTTTGCCCATTTTTAAAATTAATGATTTGTCTATTTATTGTTGAATTGTAAACAATCTTTCTATATTCTGGATACTAAACCATTATCCAATAAGTGATTTGCAATTATTTCCCTTATTATGTGGGTTGTCATCACTTTCTTGATTGTGTCTTTCAAAGCACAAAAGTTTTTAATTTTGGCGAAATTCAGTTATCTATTTTTTTATTTGGCTACTTGTACTGTGAGTGTCATGTCTGAGAAACCACTGCCTAATCCAAGAAAATGAAGATTTACGTTTATATTTTCTTCTAAGAGTTTTATTATTTTAGCTCTTACATCTAGGTCTTTGACTTCTTTTGATTTAGTTTTGTGTGAGGCAAAGGTATAGCTTTACTCTTGTACATGTATGTAGATATCCAGTTTTCCCAGCACTACTTGTTGAAAAGACAGTTCCTCCCCAGTTGAATTGTCTTGACATTCTTGTCAAAAATTAATTGACCTTAAATGTATGGGTTTACTTCTGGACTATCAATTCTACTCCAATTATTTATATGATTATCCTTATGCTGCTATCACACTTATTACTGTAACTTTCTAGTAAGTTTTGAAATAGAAAAGTATGAGTCTTCCAACTTTGTTCATATTTTTCAAGATTATTTTTTGCTGTTCTAAGGCCCTTGCTTTATTATATGAATCTTAGGATCATCTTGTTATTTTTGCAAAGGGATTTTGGTAAGGATCACATTGAGTCTGTAGATCACTTTGGCGACTATGGCCAACTAACAATATTAAGTCTTCCAATCTGTGAACACAGGATGTGTTTCAATTTATTTAGATTTTCTTTAATTTCTTTTAACGATATTTTGTAGTTTTCAGTGTACAAGACTTGCAGTTCTTTTGTTAAATTTATTACTAAGTATTTAATTCTTTTTGACATTACTGCAAATAAAATTGTTCCTTATTTTATTTTAAGATTGTTCATTGGTCATGTACAGAAATACAATTGAGTTTTCTATATTGATCTTGTATCCTTGCAATTTTGCTGGATTTGCTTATTAGTTCTAACAGGGAAAAGTTAAAACACTATGAAGCTACTTTTCTTACCATAATTCAGGCGTTTCTCTCAAGTAAATGCTCCCAATTGCATACAGTTCTTGGTTAATTTCCAGAACTTAGAAAAAGCTGATTCCGACTTCTCTCTCTCTCTCTTTCATTCTCTCTCTCTCTCTCTCTCGGCCAGTGTATTCATTACTTTTATGGAAGGGAAGGTATTCAGAGGTCCTTACCCCATCATTTTCATTGATCTCACTCCCTCTTGGGAAAGTTTCTTATATCTCATTTTCCTCAACTGTATTATTATCTTCCCGTAATTTTAGAAATGACTGACAAGATGCTGTGGTTAAGCACCTACCACGACCTGGCACCAGCAATACTCAGGCAAGTCAGCACTGTGCACAGCGGAAGGAACCGGGAACGTGCAGTGGCTACCGGCCCGGCCCACGAACGCACAGCATCCTCACACCACCGAGTTGTACTCTGTAGCCTCCGCAAGCCCAAGCCGCTCACATCTCACTCTTCATACACCCACCCGCCCTTCCATCCAGTCTCCCAGTCAAAGCTTACTTTTCCCAAGGGTGCTGCCTCACTGTCCGTTCTCTGCTAGGCAGTAATGTCCTAATATACTGTCACCTGTGGGTGACTGAGCGAGGTTCACAAAGCCTGAAGACAGCCACAGCAAACCCCAGTCTTCCTCTCAAACCACAACAGCTGCCCCACCGGCTTGCTGGCCCTGGCCGGAAGGCTCCTGTGGCTGGTGAACGACTCTAAAGAGACTACGCCGGAGTGCGCACGGTCAGTGGTACCAGCCCAGACTGCCACTGAGTCATCCCGATAAACCTTGACCCCATGCGCACCTTGGCCCCGCTGCACAGGCCCTCCCAGCACCCTCGCGGCCTCCCACACCCCTGCGTGTCAGGTGTTCGGAGACCACCCTCTCCCAGAGCTCCACCTGGCCCCACCCTCCTCTCAGCGGGAAGCCCTGAGGAGCTACACATTTGCCGCCCCTTTGCTAGGAACAGCCTCCCACTCCATCCCAGGCCTGCTCACCGCTCATTCCTCCAGGGCCTGGCCCACAGGAACTCCCTGAGAATCTTCTCTGCTGCTGCTTCGCCTCATAAATTTACTCCCCCATTCAACAAGGACTTGGGGAGCACCTGCTCCGTTTCAGACACTATTCCATGCTGGGGATACAACAATAAACTGGTTCATATAGAGCATACACTCTAGTGGCAAGGGCCAAAAAATAAACAGAAAATACATAGGTAGTGATGAGCTTTGAGAAGAAAAAGAAAAGAGGGTAAAGGTTGGGTTTGGAGGACTATTTTAAATACGGTACGTGGGGAAGCGCCTCTGATAAGACAACGATTGAGCAGAAACCTGAAGGAAGTAAGGTCGTAGGCTGCAGAATATGAAGGAGAGCATTCCAGCCAGAGGGAACAACATGTGCAAAGGCCCTGAGTTGGAAGCACGTTTCACAAGCTTAAAGAAAAGCAAGACCAGCAAGCCTGGGTTAGAATAAACAAGGGGAGAATGTCAGATGACAGGCTAGAGAGATAGCAGACCACGTGGGGCTTTATAAATCTTGGTTTATAAAGAACTTTGGATTTTATACAGTGTACATTCTGAGGAGAAGCATGACACACTTTGAATTGCATTTTAAAAGGATCACTCAGAGTGAAATAAGTAAATCAAAAAAAGCTAAAAATTTTATGATTTCACACATAAGTGGGTAATCAAACTGAGACTTGTGGACATAGATAAAAGTGGAGTGGGGAGGGCTAGGGAGGGGAGTAAAGATGGAGAGTGATTTAACTTTGGGTGATGGGTACACACAAATGCTATAGAGATGTTTACTTGGAACATATTATACTCTTATTGATCAATGTTACCCGTTAAATTTAACTTTCTAAATAAAAAAATAATAACAAATAAATAAGTAAATAAATAAATAAAGAGAAGGATCACTCAGGCTGCCATGTTGAGAATTGACTGTGAAATGTCAGGGTAGAATCAAAGAGACTACTTGGGAGGTTGTCGTAATACTTCAGATTCGGTAAGATGGTGCCAGGGACCAGGGTGAAGAACAGAGGTGGTAAGAAGTGGTCAGAACCTGTGTATATTCTAAAGGTGTAGCAATGGGATTTGCTGATAGGTTGGACATGGGATATGACAGAAAGATAAGAATCAAAGATGGCTTGGAGACCTTTGACCTGCACAACTGAAAACACCATTGTTGTCATATACAGAGATGGGAAGTCAAGCTGATAAAGAGGAGGTCCAGGCTCCCGTGGCTGACAAGAGGCAAGGCCCTGACCGGACACATGAGCAGACCTAGAACTGAGGCCCCAACAAGTTCAAGCAGGGGTGGCCCAGGAGGATGAAAAGGATTAGAGTGACAGTTCTTCAGCTTGTTTGCACTTTGGCATCACTAGCAGAGGTGGATCTAACGGCGGGCGCACCAGGCACACACCCTGGGCCCCAACTTCTGAAGGGCCCCACAAAACCCCAACTTTACACTTTTTTCTAATCTAAGGAGCCCAATATTTTCTTCTGCACCCAGGACCTCAACCACCCTTAATCCACCTCTGATCACGGGAGCTGTTATCCACCTCGCACTCCAGGCCAGTTTGTCAGGATGTCTGCCCATGAGAGGAAGGGATCCATTTCTTTAGTTTCCCAGCCAATCCCAATATCAGGCCAAGGTTGAGAGCCAAGTCCTTGGATCAACAAGTGCTTCTTCAGTGCTTTCTGGCATCTGCTGATTGCAGCTGTGCTTAGCAAGGGGGAAGGCACTGTTGGGGGAGAGAAACACCCCTGTCCCTTTAAAGGTAGGTGGCCCAGATATAGGTTACTGAGCATTCTTCTGCTGAGAACTGAAACCAAATTAATCTCTCTGAGAAAGCATGGCAAGACTGCCCAACCTCACTCTGCACCTCCACCCACAGCCCTGCTTTGAAGGTGAGCATATTTCAAAGATTTTTTTAAGGCATTCTAGCCAAACTCTGGCCAGGAA
This sequence comes from Rhynchonycteris naso, assembly GCA_037038555.1. Lineage (NCBI taxonomy): Eukaryota > Metazoa > Chordata > Mammalia > Chiroptera > Emballonuridae > Rhynchonycteris > Rhynchonycteris naso. The sequence goes on along the minus strand of CM072998.1, from coordinate 95,086,036 downwards.
CGAATGTCTCCAGGCAAGCCCACAGCGTGTGCAATGTGGCAAGCCGGGTGTCAGGTATTTGGTTCCCACCTGGGCACTGGGGCAGACCAGGTGCTGGGCAGAAACCAGGCCAGAGTGGGAGAGTGGGAGAGTGGAAGGTCCCCCAGGGCATACTGACTTAGAAACAGGTAGAATTTCAATTCCAGACCCAGAAGCTGGAGCAACCTGTTCCCTTCATGAATGCCCCTCAGTCAGCCATACCCCGGCCAGCTGGCCAGCAGACAGAATGCCATTCACTGCACAGAAGCTCCACTCCAGGCCTGTGGTAGCTAAGACCCCTCCCAGTCATCCAGCTCACCAGACACTTCTGTGGACAGAATCCGGATAACCTGATTAAGGTAAGATGAAATGAGAAACGTTTGCTCTTGAAAATTGCTAACATCTGTCTTGGCTCTTTGTAACTGAGGAGTCTGGGTGTGAGAATAGAGGTGAGTCCTTCTGCTCCCGCTTCCCTGTCTACTTACAGGAGGCCGAGGGGACTGTGACACAGGGACTGAGCAGACAGTGAGGCCAGGATTATCAGGCCAACCTGGACCAAACCTGGACACCCCATGACTCTCTAGGAGCCCAAAGATGGTTGTTAGACCTCTCTCAGCCTCTGCTTCCTCACAAGCTTGTCAGGAGGAGTAAGCAGGTGACATGAGCAGATCCTGACACAGAAAAGCACTCCATTGTCAAGTGTCCGTCCCTGACTGTGAGACCCAGTATTGACACTCAGTTAAAGCCGAAGCAGGCTCTCATTCCTGCACCCTGAAGACCTCCTGGCTGTGGGCCCAGCAGGAGGGGAGGGAAGGATCATGTTACAGACTGAATGTTTGTGCCTCCCACAGATTTGTATGTTCAGTTCCTCTCCCCAGTCTGAGTATTTGAGGCAGGGCGTCTGGAAGGTCATCAGTGCCCTTATAAGGAGACCTCGGCGAGCTTCCTCGTGCCCTCCACCATGCGAAGACACAGCGAGAAGATGGGTGATGAACCTGGAAGCAGCTCTCCCCAGAGACCGAATCTCCTGGCACTTTGGTCTTGATTCCAGCCACCAGACCTGTGAGAAGTAAGTGTTTGTTTACTAGTCACCAGTCTGCGGCATTTTTGTGATAACAGTCCAAAAAGACTAAGACAGACCGAAGGCTGCCTCATGGAGGAGGCCCCCCGCCTGTGCGTGGGGCAGGTCTGGCTTCACAGTCCTGTCAGGTGGATGACTTTCAAGACCAGTGCAACGTGAGAATGTTGACTGGTTGACCTGGGACTGGTCAGAGAGATCACTGTGGCGCCATTTCATAGAGGGTGATGTGAGGTCAGGAGAAGCATCTAAAGATGTTACACTCAGCCCTTACTTGTCCAAGCCAGCAGCATGATGGGGGAAGGAGCAGGGGACACAGTTCTGAGACCTTCCACGTCTTCAAGGTAATATGATGTCCTTTTCTTTTATCATTTTTTTTTTTTTTTTTTGACAGAGGCAAAGAGAAAGTCAGAGACAGGGACAGATAAGGACAGACAGGAAGAAAGAGAGATGAGAAGCATCAATTCTTCATTGCGGCACCTTAGTTGTTCAGTGATTGCTTTCTCATGTGTGTCTTGAACTGGATGGGGGTGGCTATAGCAGAGCAAGTGATACCTTGCTCAAGCCAGCAACTTTGGGCTCAAGCCAGCGACATTGAGCTTCAAGTCAGCGACCAGCGACCATGGGGTCATGTCTATGATCCCATGTTCAAGCCAGCAAACCCGCACTCAAGCTGATAAGCCTACACTCAAGCCAGAGACCTCGGGGTTTTTAACCTGGGTCCTCTACATCCCAGCCCAATGCTCTATCCACTGCGCCACTGTGCCAGTGCCTGGTCAGGTAAGGTGATATGTCTTAATATGACTTTAGCTTCCCCTCTTTCCTAGCAGAGTCCATATAGAGTCCCTGTGGTAGATTAAAGATGATGACAGTGCTCTGTCACGCTTTCATCAAGTGGTGGAGTTAATTTCCCTTCCCCTGAGCCCGAGCTGGTACAGGGAGGTTTAACCATCAGAAGGTAGCAGAGGTGATTCTGGGCCAGTTTACACTAAGTTTTAAGAGACTATAGTACTTTTGGGAGCCCCTCGCCTCCATGTGGAAAGCCTAGCTCCTCTGCCAGGAAATCCACACGCCCACATGCCCACATGCCATGAAGACATCATGCAGAGGCCATGTGGGAAGTGGAGGTCCTGATATGACAGGGAGAGGCTAACTGCCCCCAGGCCTGAGAAGACTCCAGACCCAGGGTCATCTGACTGCAACCTCATGACAGATGCCCAGTGAGAGCAATTGAGTTTAGCAACCCACAGAACCAAGGGAAGTGATAAAATGCTCACTGTGTTAAGCCAGTAAGTTTGGGGTGGAGGGGCTGTCAATCACTGAAACAATCCCCAGTGCTGTTCTTAAATAACTTTCTCCTGCCTACATCTCAAATACCTCCACCCAGGGCCCCTGATTGGTGGCCTCAGTGTCGCCCTGGGAACCATAGAGCCTACTAGTGTTGCATCCTCGGGTCTCCAGCTATAGTACAAGGATTTCTTTATAAATGAGCTGTCACTTTGGAAAGCGGAGAACAAGGCCATAAGGTAATGAACTGAACAGGTCTGAGTGAGTAAGAGAAGATGGAATGTCTGTGGCTCCAGAGGAGGGGAGAGGCAGAAATGATGGTCAGCTTTGAGGCTAACCTTCCCCCTCTGTGTCTGAGTTGAGCATCTCAGCTCTGGGTTCAGGGCTGCTGCACTGGAGGTGAAGGTGACAAGAGTGGTCTTCTCAGCATGTCCTGACTGCGCCCACCTGCTCAGCCTCTCAGCTTTGAGGCTTCCACTCCAACCCTTCCCAGGAAGAGGGAAGAAAAGACTCCTGTCAGAAACTGAGTCACATCAGGAATCTCCTTAAGAGGGAACATGGAAATTTTAACCTTTCTTGCCTCCTGAGAAAAGCAGTGAAAAGAAAGGCTGTTCTGAAGAATGGAGACTGGGCACATACTGGGCTTTGGGGACACAATCTGCCCTTGACCAGGGCATACAGCACAGGGAGTAGGGAAGCACTGACCGTTTGTCACAGGGGGCTTTCAGGCAGCTGCTCTGGGGGTCAGCCCCTCCCTGATGTCCCAGCCAGGCTGGAGATGAACCCTCTTATGGCAGGAGAGGGGGCCGAGCCTTGGGAGAGCACCCTGCACTGCCCAATGAACTCTGCCTGCTGGGTCCAGCTCATTCCATTGCTGCCACGGGGGTCCAAGGACTTGAACAAAGACCCATGTCTGCCAACAGAGGGGACTTTGTTTCCTGAACTGGGATGGGCTTTTCCTCCTCTCTTTGCATGGGGGGCAGGGTTACTGAGGAGAGTTTATGTTATTGTTATTTCCAGCTTGGCAAAAATGTAAATGTGAGAGTTCACAGGGATGGGAAATAGATGGCATTTTCTCTGCAGGCTGGCAGCTGCCACCACCCACCGCTCAGACCCAGACAGGGATCTCCCCTCACAGTGTTTGCCCTCTGAGGAGACTTGGGGCCCCCCACACCAAGCAGTGGCAAAAACTGCACACAGAGGTCAGAGGTGAGGAGCTGCCCACGGAGGTGGTTCCCCCTGGCTTCAGAAGAAGGTGCCACTTAGAGACCTTCACTACAGCAGCACCTGAGCTCCCTACTGTGCCTGAACTCACCCGGGGCCTGCCCTAGCTGGGTCGGCTAACTGCTGTCCACCTTCCTTTACCCCACTCCCCCAAAGGGTCCCTCTGCTCCTGGAGCTTTCCAGGTGTCTTGTTTAATATTCATGGCAACAGTTCATTCATTCATTCATTCAATCACTTATTCATTCATTCAACAATACATATTGATGTACTGGGGTTTTGGGTCAGAAAGGTGGATGGGCAGACGTGGAGCGAGGAAAGCCACTGGAAAAGATTGAAAACAACCAACTGCAAGAGTGGTGAGTACTGTGTTTTCCCATGTATAAGATGCACCTTAATTTTGAGACCCAAAATTTGAAAAAAATATGTATTACATAAAGTTTTTAAACTCAATTTTTTTTCATCATAAAATTCATACAACTCATCATTGTCAAAACTTCCATCCATTAGCTTGTCCTCATCTGTGTCTGATGACGAATCGCTGTCTTCAACAATGAGTGCAAAAACAAGCGGAAAATGTGGCACTGGCCAGTTGGCTCAGTGGTAGAGCATTGGCCTGGCACGTGGAAGTCCTGGGTTGGATTCCCAGCCAGGGCACACAGGAGAAGCGCCCATCTGTTTCTCCACCTCTCCTCCTCTTCTTCCTCTCTATCTCTCTTCCCCTCCCACAGCCAAGGCATTGGATCAAAGTTGGCCTGGGCACTGAGGATGGCTCCATGGCATCCGCCTCAAGTGCTAGAATGGCTCCAACCGCAAGGGAGCAATGCCCCAGATGAGAGAGCATCGCCCCCTGGTGGGCATGCCAGTGGATCCTGGTCGGTTACATGGAAGAGTCTGTCTAACTCTCTTCCCGCTTCTTACTTTGGAGAAAAAAGAAGCAGGAAATGAAAGTAAAAAACCCTACAACCACTGTATAAGACGTACTCAGTTTTTAGACCCCAAATTTTTCAAAAGAGAGTGCATCTTATACACGAGGAAATACAGTAAGTGGTAGCAACACTAATAAAAACTGTTAGTCATTAAGAACTTGTGGTGTACTGTTTAAGCAGAAGCTGCCTGCAAAGTCCACAGTGGAGATCAGGGAGCCTCTCTGGGGTCAAGCTATTTGCAGAGCCCCGGCCTGTTCTGTGGAATCAAAGGCAAGACCTCCCAGGCCGAACTGATAGGCAACCACTGCTGATTTGGTTTTCACCCTCACACTGTCCCAGTTGGGCAGGGTCCCAAAAATACAGCAAGTCAGGGTCTGGTTGCCTGGAAGGGCCAGTCTCAACCAGGTGCTTTCACAAGTGACTTAGGCAATATGGCCAATGTGTGCACACTCAGTGCCTGAGAAAAGGAAGAAAGAGCTTGGGCAGGGACCAAACAGCCTGACCCTGGGGCCTGCTCACCGACTGCACAAAGTTGACCAAGCCACTTGCTGTCACTGATCAAATAAACAGTCAGAGAGAGTGAGGGTGAGGCCAAGGTTTGCATCCTGGCAGGTGGTGTGCCCTGAGCAGGAAACACAGGCAGGGGAGCATGCAGTCAGAAGTACTAGTTGGTGTATAGGGCTGGAGCTCTCCACTTGGGAGGCATCTGCTCAGCCTACAAGATGAGTGTGGTACAAGTTGAACGACAGTTAAATAGGAGTCCCATTTGAACCTGAAAGGAGAAGGTCATCATTTGGTTTTGCTTTTTAGACAAGTGAGATTAAGAGAGAATGACCTAGCATCTCAAAAGAGCAACTCTTCAGAGGTAGAAGCAAAGTCCAGCATGCTAAACAAGATCAACAGCTGTGAAAAATGATGCAAGCCTGAAGAGGCCAGAAAGTGGGTGGGGAAGAGCTGTCATTGCCACTAATCCCAAGACCCTTGCCTGTGACCTGGGAAGAGCCGTTAAGCATTGTGTGAACCAGTGGCATGTGACATGGCCTCCTCCTACACATAGAGATGAGGTTCAGACAGGGGACTTGGCCCATTGTTCTCTCTGGAGACTTCCGTGAGAACTTGTTCCTGTTCCTCATAATCTCCTGCTTTGCTTGACAAACCAAACCATAACCATGACTTTTCTCGGTTATGAAGCCCCGCATGAGTCATTCTCACAAACTGCTTTAGAATCCAAGTGCTAGAAGACATTCCCTTGGTGTAAAGCCAGTAGTTGCGGCAACCAACAGGGCCACCTGGCCAGTGCAGGCTTACATTAGATTCGGACAGTCGGTAATGAAACAACAGAGCCAAGAACTGGTGAGCCATCAGCTTTAATTCTAGCTTGCACCCGGTGGGCAAGCGAAAACACACACTGGGCTCCAAAACCCACACATTCAGTGCTCACAAAGCTACTGACTTAGCCGAGTTTCCTAGAATCAAAAGGTTTCTAGCTCACCAGACTTATTCACCTCTGTTTCCCATCTCCTTCTCCCTGCACAAACTCTGCACAAACTGGCTTCTTCCTCAGCATTCTGCCATCTTGGTTGCTTCTCCTCTCCCCCACGTGGCCTTCATCTGCTCTCCTCTCTGATACTAACCTCAGGAACCGAGAGAGCAAGCTCCCGGCCTGCCCCACTTTATAGTGTAGAAATCCAAACCTTTAATCCAATCTACAAACAAGGAAGTCTCTGATACAAAGTCACTTATCTGAGGCATAATGGGAGGATTCCTCATGAGAGTGCACCACCCCACATCATCCAATCAGTCAAGGATGTGGGGAAAAGCTTACTCTTAAAACTAAGGCGTAGGCTATAACGACCCGGCCTGCCCACAGCCTGTCCCCTAACACACACCAATATCAATGGACTTGCACGTGGGCAGCGCCATCTTTAACAAAGTGAGCATAATATATTTTATCTGCCCAACACTTGGGCGGGAGCAACTGCTTAATAATGAGAAACTCCAATGGAAAACTACCCCCAGAATCCAGTTGACAACCTCCTGTTGACAACCACTCTGGAGAAAGCCACATGGTGAGGCAGGCAGGGCAGGCCGGTCATGTATAGAATATGTGTGCAGGTCCCTCCACCACCAGCAGAGCTCAGCAAGGTTACACATGGAGGTGTTGGGCCTTCAGCCCTCTTCCTCCTGCCACCCCAGTTCTGTCCTTGTATGCAGCCCTCCCAGCCCTCCTGGAGCCACTTCCCTGAGTCATCCTGTGGACCTAGTGTGCACCCACCGGCAGTGAGGAGTCTCTCTCAGGACTGGCCCCCAAAACACAGAACCCAAACAAGAGGCCAGTGCTGGCTCTGGAAGTGGCTCAGGCAGCTGGGCAGAGTCTCCAATGCCTGGAATGTGGCTCAGGAGTGCAGGCAGTTTCCAGTGAGCACATCTCCTTGGCCTTCCAGCTCCTTCGTCCTGAGGGTCAGGGTGTGGTCAGAGAGCCAGAGCTGCTTTTCTCTGAGACAGAATTCAGGTAGGGTCCTCAATGACTGCAATGGCAATGCCACATGTGTGCAAACTGGTGTGTGAGTGTGTGTGCATGTGTGTGTGTGTGTGCGTGCGTGCACGCGCATGTCTGGTTCCTTCTCTCTCAAGTTCTCTCTCTTTCTTTCTCAAGTCTCTCTCTTTCTCTCTCTGTCCCTCCCCCAACACACATACAACCTAGACCCAGGTAAGAGCCAAGAAGCAAGCAAGTCCTCATTCAACAGGCCTTTGCTTAGACAAACACTATACTGTGGCAGAATGGATTTTCTGTCTTTACATAAGTTGTTTTTTTTTTCTGAAGTCGCACCTCTGGTGGGGAAGAAGATGTCTTAAAATTATTTTACATCTAAGTTATGCCAAGAAAGGTTCATATTTATAAGAGAGAATTTGTTGGCCCATCAGTATACCGCTATGGTGATGTAACCACCATCACTTTCCCAGGGTAAGGTGACCACAGGTTGTCCGGGATAGGATACTAGGCATGAATCAGACACCCAACACCTTGGGGCTGGAGAGAGAGAAAGGGACACCCCAGGTGATCAAGTATAAACCCAAGGCCAAAAAATAAACAACTGTTTTTAGACTTCCCATTTAGTGTTCTTTTATGTGCTGGTCAAAAGGAGACACAGAAAGGCTCAGGAAAAGTAACTTTATTATACTCATAGGTCCTGGAGAGGGATGTCACTGCATGCAGTGCCACGGGGAAGCACCTGTGTGGGTAAGGAGTGAAGGGGGCTTAGGAAACTCTTTTATGGGAGATCCCATGGAAGGGCAGGGAAAGGTGAACGGCTGAGGATTTGCTAGTTTGAATTATTTCCAGGCTTGAATACAGCAATACCCTTCCCCTTGACTCAGCGTCTTTGTGAGCAGCTTGAGATTCCTCCAGGTGGCACGAAGCTTTGGCAAGAATAATGACCCTAGGCTGTCCCATCTGAAATCACTAATGAAACTCAAAACTGGACTAGCCCTGAACCAAAGCACCTGACTTAACACCCTCCCTCCCACTTGGACTCCCTGTCATGGTGGTGGAGTTTTTATGAGGCTGACTCAATTACTCCATATGGTGTCAAAATGCCATTTCAGGACTCTTGCTCTCTGTGCACTTGGCCCCAGTGAGTGAGTCTTCAGAGAGCATGGCCGAGACATCAAGACCACATGGCCCAAGGGGTGCCACATTTCACACTTATGTGAGGCTCCGAGCTGCCTGAGTTTCCAGTCTGTCCCAGCAGTCAAGGCAGGAGACCACCAGGCCTCAGACCTCCAGGCCATGGGAAGGAGGCCACCCACCCAGCCCCATAGCAACAGAGAGCAAAGCGCAAGCAGGAGCAGGCAGGGCAGCATCTCGGACACACCCTAGTTATCCACCAGGTTATCACCAAGTTCAGATAAGCGCAATCAAGACAAGTCTGGAGCCTGGCCCAGGATGCGTTTGGGAGATTAAAGCCATGTTGGATGGGAGGCTGGATGATGAGAAACAAGCTGGCCTCGCTGCCTGTCCCCGGGCCTTCCTCACACCCACACCTGCTGCCTGCCTCCAGCTTTGAGGGAGAGGAGGGCCGCGGTGACAACTGGAGCAACGCTGGCAAACTTATTATACTGGACGCTGGAGCAGGCCATTTTTAACATCCCCCATCAATGAAATTGTTTTCATTAATAATAATGAAATTAAATTAAAAGCTGCGACAAAAAAAGAAAAGACAGCAGACAGGATTGAACTTTGTATATGTAATCAGGACAGTCAGAATTCTTTAATAAAAAAGTAAATATTATGAAACAAATATTAAAAGTTGTGGATTGATACATTTTAATTACACTAATTTATTTTTTTAAAGTGGGGCCACACATGAAGAAACACTGTGGAAAGAATGAACTCCATAAGCTTCTGGGAATGACCACATATAGACAGACAGAACTGAAGGAAATCAAGTGCATGGAGCTGTCCTTTGTTTGCATCTACTGTTTCAGCGCAGGACAATGTGGTCCCTTAGGAGCTGGAGAAATGGACTACACCAGAGCAAGCTCCAACGATCCTGAATTGTCACCCTTACCAACTAACTTGAAACAAGTCATGTGATTGACTATCAGGTATCCTGTGTCACTGGAGGGTTTCCAGATTAACTTCCATGTAGAATGCAATGTCTATTAAAAAATAAGAATGTGTACCCTTGAAGCTTAGATATATATCACTATGAGATAACATTAACAGCAGCAATGTTTAGAACTTAAACCAATAAATAACCTGTAGGGGAAGGAGTACTTTATCAAGACATTGTTTAGAATTATTGATGTATAGTGATAATAAAAAGCTGACCCAATAGACAAATACATTAATGGAACAGAACAGAAAGCCCAGAAACAGACCCACATAAATATAGTCAACTAATCATTGACAAAGGAGCAAAAACAGTTTTTTCAACAAATGGTACTGGGACAACTGGACATCTACATGCAAAATAATGACTCTAGACACAGACCTTACACTCTTCACAAAAGTGAACTTAAGAATCACAGATAAAGAGGAGGGCAAGATGGCGATAGAGTAGGTGGACGTACCAACTTCCAACTCCTAGAACCAAAGTGGATTATAACTTCATTTTAAGAAACATCATCTGGATAAAACAACATTGAACTGGACTGAGAGGATCTTCAACCAGGGAGCACTAAAGAAGCAACACTGAGACTGGTAGGAAAAGCAAAAACGCAGAAAGGGCTGCCCAGCTCCCCAGAGTGAAAGGCAGCCCGGAGAGACTCGTGCGGAGGGAAGAAAGGCTAGAGAAGGGTAGGGACCCGGGTCCCAGGAACAAAGCCCCAGCCTATAGCCCCCAAGTCTAGAAGAGGCATATGGACAGTATTTAGCTGTGAAACAGGTTAGGATACTGTTTGTGAGAAAGAGACAGATGTCTCAGACCCAGGATTCTTCTTAAAGGGACGGCGCAGAAAACCTCTCTCACAACCACTCACTCGGGACTCTGGGAGACAGGGAGAGAGGAGAGCACCAGAGCAGCAGGAAGAGAGTGTGGTCTGGAAGGCACAGGGAGAAAAGCTTTGAGGAACAGCCACCCTAAACCCTGGGCTGTGTCACTCCACAAATCTGAAACAATATTTCCCCTGGAACCAGCAAGGGGAAGCAGGACACCAGCCAAACAGGCTCTCCTGGGGCAATTAGAGCACAGTTGCTTAGAAGGAGGAAGCTTTCAGGACTACAGAATGGAGTGTTAGAGTCAGAGCTACAGCGCCCCCACCCACACTGTTGAGGGCTTGCTGGAGAGCCATAGTGGTGGGATGCAGAAGCATGGTTCTGTCGGCGGGGGGCAGAGGCCGAGCCCGCTGGTGTGAGGTCAGTCTAACCCAGCGGGGCAAAGAGGACGCGTGAAAATGCTCCGGTGGCTACGGCCCACCTGTGACCCCACCTGTGGGGAAAAAGTGGGAGCCCGGAACGAGCAGAGATCCGCCACTGGGCAGAGGCAAGCGGGCGCACAGCCTCACCCAGCCTCTGAGGCTTGAAGCCCTGCAGGAACCGGCTTTGCCCGCAGAGGTGGGGCGGAAGCCTGAGCTCGCAGTTGAGCGCACACCAGCAGCCTGGCCGAGGAACCGAGGTTGGCGGGGGCGGGGCAGGAGCCTGGCTCGCAGCTGAGCATGCACCAGCAGCCCTTCCCGGCCGGAGGAACTGGATGACAGGGACCCGCAGCTGTGCAAAAGTGCTCACCCTTGCCCTTGGTGCCCAGGCTTGTGACCCAAGTGTGGTGCGCAATCCCACCCGTGGGAGAGGGGCGAAGGCTGAGACCGGCTGAGGCTTATAGATCCAGGCATGAGAACACAACCCCTCCCGGCGGAGCCGAGGCAGAAACCGCAGCAACAGCCACAGTGACCAGCGCCGGCAACACCCATACCCAACTGCCCTAGGCAGTGGCAGAGGGGGTGGCAGGCCTGCAGACAGACCACACCTAGGGAACACAGAGGCAACACCCATTGGACTTCAGTAGCCAAACCTTTCTTACACACAGACAAAATGTGCAGGCAGAGGAATGCAACCCAAATGAACCTAGAGAAATCCCCAGAGAAGGACCTGAATATATCAGATATAACCAAACTACCTGATGCAGAGTTTAAAATAATGAGTTAGGATGTTCAAAGAGCTTAGAACAATGGATAGTCATTATAAACACCTAAATAAAGAGATAGCAAGTATAAAAAAGAACATTGAAATAATAAAAAAGAATCAGACAGAAATGACAAATACAGTATCAGAACTGAAGACCACATGGAAGGAATTAAAAGCAGGATGCATGAGGCTGAGGATCAAATCAGTGAGTTAGAGGACAAAATAAACAAAGGCACAGAAGCAGAGAAGAAAAAAGAAAAAAGACTAAAAAAATCTGAGGAAACTCTAAGGGAGCTCTGTGATAACATAAACAGAAATAACAGCTGTATCATAGGAGTTCCTGAATAGGAAGAGAAAGAACAAGGGATAAGAACTTTGTTCAATCAAATCATAGCTGAAAACTTCCCTAAATTAAGGCTCGAAAACTTTTCACACATTCAAGAAGCACAGAGAACTTCGTTAAAGAGAAACTCAAAGAAATCTAAACCAAGACACTTCATAGTTAAAATACTGAAGCTAAGTGATAAAGAGAAAATTTTAAAAGCTGCTAGAGAAAAAAAGGCTATTACCTATAAAGGAGCACCCATAAGGATGACATCTGACTTCTTAACAGAAACACTTGAGGCCATAAGGTAATGGCAAGATATATTCAAAGTAATGCAAAACAAGAATCTACAACCAAGACTACTCTATCCAGCAAGGCTAATGTTTAAAATTAAAGGAGAAATAAAGAGCTTCTCAGACAAAAGAAACCTCAAGAAATTTATTAAAACCAAACCAATTCTGCAAGAGATACTAAGGTGCCTGTTGTGAACAGTTCAAAGAAGGAAAAGAATATAGCCAAAGAAAAATACAGGTTTAAAAAATAAAATGGCAATAAACAACTACATATCAATAATAACCTTAAATGTAAATGGATAAAATGATCCAATCAAAAGACATAGGGTAGCTGCGTGGATAAAGACACAGGACCCATACATATGCTGTCTACAAGAGACACACCTTAAAACAAAAGATGCACATAGAATGAAGGTAAAAGAATGGAAAAAAATATTTCATGCAAATGGAAATGAAAAAAATGTCGGGGTAGCAATACTTATATCTGACAAAATGGACTTTAAAACAAAGGATGTAGTAAGAGATAAAGAAGGACACTACATAATGATAAAGGGAACAATTAAACAGGAAGATATAACCATTATAAATATCTCCACACCAAACATAGGAGCCCCGACATACATAAAGCAGACTTTGATGGATATAAAGGACGAGATCAACAGCAATACTATAATAGTAGGGGATTTTAATACCCCACTAACTACACTGGATATCCTCAAGAAAGAAAGTTAACAAAGAAACAGCAGACTTAAATGATACACTAGATCAGGGGTGCTCAATATGTCGATAGCTATTTACTGGTCGATCGTGAAGGAAGCATGGGTACATCGCATGACATTAAAAAAAAATTGTCTTTTGATTGGCATACAGGGTAGCCAATCTGACGTCTGAACATTTGAAACCCTATGCATGCACGTTAAACCACGCTAACTTGTTCAGTTACATTGCTGCGTAGTTAGCCTTCAATTTATTTAAACTAAATACAACAAAAGGTATAAAAATGAGTGCCATAGCTGGTCCAAGTAAGAAGCCTACAACCTACCACTTTCATATAGAATGGGAGGTGATTTTTTTCACTATGTCATATTCTAAATGCGTTTGCCTCATCTGTCTGTGTGCCATTGCTATTCCAAAGAAGGAAAATGTGGAAAGGCTTTTTCGGATTGTTCCTAAAAACTATGACATTGACTTTCCTCTGAAAAGAGAGCTGAGAAGGAGAAAAGTGAAAGAAGAATACACAATATTAAATAGTAATAATAGTAACTTAAATAATGATAATATAGAAGAAATAAATTTATGTTTTGCATTTTTATTGTAGGTAGATCATTTTGACTAGGTCATCTTATAAGTAGCTCGCAAGCTGAAAAAGTGTGGGCACCCCTGCACTAGATCAACTCAATTTAATCGATGTGATTCATCACATAAACAAAAGGAAGGACAAAAATCACATGATAATTTCAATAGATGCAGAAAAAGCATTTGATAAAATCCAGCACCCATTCATGATAAAACTCTCAGTAAAGTAGAAATACAGGGATCATTCCTTAACATGATAAAGGCCATCTATGACAAACCCACAGCAAACTTCATACTAAATGGGCAAAAATTAAAAGCAATCCCCTTAAGATCAGGAACCAGGCAGGCGTGCCCCCTTTCATTACTCTTCTTCAACATAGTTCTGGAAGTCCTAGCTACAGCATTCAGACAAGACGAAGAAATAAAAGGCATCCAAATTGGAAAAGAAGTAAAACTGTCATTATTTGCAGATCATATGATATTGTATATAGAAAACCCTAAAGTCTCAGTCAAGAAACTACTGGACCTGATAAATGAATTCATCAAGGTGGCAGGATATAAAATTAATACTCAGAAATCAGAGGCATTTTTATATACCAACAATGAACTATCAGCAAAAGAAATTTAAAAAACAACCTGACCAGGTGGTGGCGCAGTGGATAGATCATCGGACTGGGATGCAGAGGACCCAGGTTAGAGACCCCGAGCTCGCCAGCTTGAGCGCGGGCCCATCTGGCTTGAGCAAAAGCTCGCCAGCTGGAATCCAAGGTCACTGGCTCCAACAAGGGCTAGCTCAGTCTGCTGAAGGTCCGCAATCAAGGCACATGTGAGAAAGCCATCAATGAACAACTATGGTGTCGCAATGGCAACAAAAAACTAATGATTGATGCTTCTCATCTCTCTCCGTTCCTGTCTGTCCCTATCTTTCCTTCTCTCTAACTTTCTCTCTGTCCTTCTAAAAAAGAAAAAAGAAATTTAGGAAACAATCCCCTTCATTATTGCAACAAAATAAATAAAGTACCTAGGAGTAAATTTAACCAAGGAGGTTAAGGACTTGTACTCGGAAAATTATAAAACATTGATAAAAGAAATCAAGGAAGATACAAACAAGTGGAAGCATATACCTTGCTCATGGTTAGAAAGAATAAACATCATTAAAATGTCTTGCCTGACTAGGCAGTGGCACAGTGGATAGAGCGTCTGACTGGAATGCGGAGGACCCAGGTTCGAGACCACGAGCTTGCCTGCTTGAACGCGGGCCCATCTGGCTTAAGCAAAAGCTCGCTACCTTGGACCCAAGGTCATTGGCTCCAGCAAGAGGTTGCTGGGTCTGCTGAAGGCCTGCGGTCAAGGCACCTGAGAGAAAGCAATCAATGAATAACTAAGGTGTCACCACGGCAATGAAAAACTAATGATTGATGCTTCTCACCTCTCTCCGTTCCTGTCTGTCTGTCCCTATCTATCCCTCTCTCTGGCTCTCTATCAGTCCCTATAAAAAAAAAAGTCTATATTACCCAAAGCAATTTATAAATTCAATACAATACCAATTAAAATACTAATGACATACTTCAAAGATATAGAACACATATTCCAAAAATTTATATGGAACCAAAAAAAAAAAAAAAAAAAACCATAAATAGCCTCAGCAATCTTAAAAAGAAAAAATAAAGCAGGAGGTATCACTCTTCCGGATATCAAGGTATACTACAAGGCCATTGTACCCAAGAGAACCTGGTACTGGCATAAGAACAGGCACATAGATCAGAGAACCCAGAATAAACCCACAACTTTATGGACAACTGAGGCAAGAGCATACAATGGAGTAAAGGAGGAAAGAGCATACAATGGAGTAAAGACAGCCTCTTTAACAAATGGTGTTGGGAAAATTGGACATCTACCTGCAAAAAAATGAAACTAGACCATCAACTTACACCATTCACATAAACAAACTCAAAATAGATAAAAGACTTAAATGTAAGCCGTGAAACCATAAGCATCTTAGAACATAGGAAGTAAGCTCTCCGACATATGTTGCAGCAATATATTTTCCTATTTATCTCCACGGGCAAATGAAATAAAAGTCAGGATAAACAAATGAGACTATATCAAACTAAAAAGTTTTTGCACAGCTAAAGACAATAAGAACAGAATAAAAAGACGAACCACACAATGGGAGAACATATTCAACAATACGTTTGATAAGGGGTTAATAACCAAAATTTATAAAGAACTTATAAAACTTAACACCAGGAAGACAAACAATCCAATCAAAAAATGGGCAAAAGAAATGAATAGATATTTCTCCAAAGAGGACATACGGATGGCCAATAGGCATATGAAAAAATGCTCAACATCACTAATCATTAGAGAAATGCAAATTAAAACCACAATGAGATATCACCTCACACCAGTTAGCAGGGCACTCATCAGCAAAACAACACAGAATAAGTGCTGGCGAGGATGTGGAGAAAAGGGAACCCTTCTGCACTGCTGGTGGGAATGCAGACTGGTGCAGCCACTGCGGAAAAGTGTGGAAATCCTTCAAAAAATTAAAAATCGTGAACTGCCTTTTGACCCAGCTATCCTACTTTTAGGAATATACCCTAAGAACACCATAGCACTGTTCGAAAAGAAGAAATGCGCCCCCATGTGCGTGGCAGCATTGTTCACAGTAGCAAAGATCTGGAAACAGCCCAAGTGTCCGTCAGAGGACGAGTGGATTAAAAAGCTTTGGTACATATATACTATGGAATACTACTCAGCCATAAGAAATGATGACATCGGATCATTTATAACAAAATGGATGGTCCTTGATAACATTATACGAAGTGAAATAAGTAAATCAGAAAAAAAAGAAAAACTGAGAACAGCATGATTTCATACATAAGTGGGACATAAAAGTGAGACTATGAGACATGGACAAGAGAGTGGTGGTTATGGGGTGGGGGGAGGGAGGGAAGAGTGGGATAGGGAGGAGGGGAGGGAAAACCAGATAGAAGGTGACAGAGGACAATTTGACTTTTGGTGACGGGTATGCAACACAATTGAATGTTAAGATAACCTGGAGATGTTTTCATTAAAAAAATAAAATTTAAAAAGCTTTGGTACATATATACTATGGAATACTACTCAGCCATAAGAAATGATGACATCGGATCATTTGTAACAACATGGATGGACCTTGATGACACTATACTGAGTGAACTAAGTAAATCAGAAAAAACTAAGGACTATATGAGTCCATACATAGATGGTACATAAAAATGAGACTCAGAGACATGGACAAGAGTGTACTGGCTACCGGGCTGGGGGTGGGGGTGGTCAGGATAGCAGGGGAGGAGGGAGAGGGGAGGGGCACA
The DNA here is from genome assembly GCA_037038555.1 of Rhynchonycteris naso. NCBI lineage: Eukaryota > Metazoa > Chordata > Mammalia > Chiroptera > Emballonuridae > Rhynchonycteris > Rhynchonycteris naso. The sequence continues at coordinate 95,069,604 of CM072998.1, read as the reverse complement.
AATAAAACCAGATAGAAAGTGTCAGAGGACAATTTAACTTTGTGTGATGGGTACGCAATATAATCAAATGTCAAAATAACCTGGAAATATTTTCTCTGAACATATGTACCCTGATTTATCAATGTCACCCCATTAAAATGAATAAAAATAAATAAATAAATAAATAAATAAATAAATAAATAAATAAGAATCACAGATATAAATGTGAAATGTGAAACTAGGAAACTCCTAATATAACATAGGAGAAAACCTAGACGACCTTGGGTTTGGCAATGACAATGTAGATGCAATACCAAAGGCACAATCCATGAAAGAAAGAACTGATAAGCTGGACTTCACTCAAATTAAAAACTTCTGCTCTGTGAAAAAGAATGTTAAGAGAATGAGAAGACATGCCAAAGACTAAAAGAAAATATTTGCTAAAGCTATATCTGATAAAGGACTGTTATTGCAAATATACAAGGAACTCTTAAAATTCAACATTAAGAAAACAAGCAACCCGATTTTAAAAATAAGCCAAATATCTTAACAGACACCTCATCAAAGAAGATATACAGATGGCAAATAGACATATGAAACTATGCTGCACACTTTATCATTAGAGAAACAAGAAAATTCAGAACACCGACGACACCAAGTGCTGACAAAGATATGAAACAACAGGAACTCTCACTCGTTGTTGGGAAGAATAACAGTTTAGGCTCTGTTTTACAAACAGCATGAAAAACTGTTGGAGTCAGGATATATTTCGTTAAAGTTACAGACTATGTGGCTTTTCCCATTCATGAACATGTCATCTACTATTTCTGCATTTCCTCTTGTCTTCCATTGGATCTCCTACAGAACGTTTTGAATCTGTCAAACAGGTCCCTCAACTACATTTTTCTTTCTTTTTTTGTGTGTGTGGCAGAGACAGAGAGAGGGACAGATAGGGACAGACAGACAGGGAGGAAGAGAGATGAGAAACATCAATTCTTTGTTGCGGCTCCTTAGTTGTTCATTGATTGCTTTCTCATATGTGCCTTGACCATGGGGCTACAGCAGACCGAGTGATCCCTTGCTCGAACCAGCGACCTTGGGTCCAAGCTGTTGGCTTTGCTCAAAGCAGATGAGCCCACGCTCAAGCTGGCAACCTTGGGATCTCGAACCTGGGTTCTCCGCATCCCAGTCTGATGCTCTATCCACTGTGCCACCACCTGGTCAGGCTCAACTACATTTTTCAAATGTTATTTCTATTTCTTTTTGCCTCCTCTGGGAAAACCCCTTTGAGTACAACTTCTACCTCAGCAGTTCTGAAACTTGACTGCATATTGGAGTTAATATGTAAACTGCTTTTTAGCTGACGAGCTTAAAGCCATGGATGCCTGTGCCCATCTCAGGAGAGTCTGGTTGGATTAGTATATTGTGTGGCCCGGGACTGGGAGCTTTAAATCTTCCCCTGATTATTCTAATATGCAGCAAGATTGGGAAATTACACCCAGCTCACCTACTTACACTTTAGCTCTGTTCATTTAGCTCATTAAGGATTTTTTTTCCTGGAAAAATTGAATTCCAGCAAAATCTAATCTGTGATTCTCTTTTAGCTATCTTTTTGTTTTCATAGATGAGCTAACCTATAAATCTAAGAGTATTAATTATATTTAGTTTAAAGTATAAAGTATTCTTCTCTCCCAGCTATTTACTATTTTCTTGTATTCATGGCAAGGTATTTGTTTTTCTGTTTTCGATATTGTAAAGTCAGTAGCCGCGGCCACAATCACAGCTGCCTGGCCCATGCAGGTTCACATTTGATTCGGACAGACGATAATGAAACAACAGAGCCAAGCACTGGTGGGCCATTAGCTTTAATCCTAGCTTGCATCCAGCGGGCAAGTAAAAACACACACTAGGCTCCAAAACCCACTCATTCAGTGCTCACAAAGCTACTGACTTATCTGAGTTTTCTAGAATTAAAGGTTTCTAGCTCACCAGATTTATTCACCTCTGTTTCCCATCTCCTTCTCTCTGCACAAACTCTGTACAAACTGGCTTTTCCTTAGCACTCCACCATCTTGGCTGCTTCTCCTGGTCTCCATGTGGCCTTAATCTGCTCTCCTCCCTGCTCTCTGCCCTCCTCCTAGAACGCAATCACTCTTCTCCCGAACAACGAACAACGTGATCTTCCTTTTAAAACCTTTTGGCAAGAAAGCCCTCCCCCAACACATATTAACATAATCATGCTCATTCCCAAGCAGGAAGGGCAACTAATATCACCTGGGCAATGGGCCTCCACGTGGGCATCGCCATGTTTAACAAAGTGAGCATAATATATTTCATCTGCCCAACAGATATTTATTTCCTCAGGAGTTAGACCTCCTACTCAGAGGAGTATAGGTCATTCTCATACTGTCATTTTTTTTTTCTCAAATATTGGGTGGTTCTTGGCTTTGTTTGTAGAGTGCCTGAGGTTCTGGTTTGAACAGCTATGGTTGGCAGTGAATGTAGGTTTTGGTTACAGAACTTGCCTTTCCAACTTGTGCAGTAAAAGGATGTGATGCAGCCTGGTGGGAAGTGCAGGCAGCTTAACTCCTGGGTCTGGGGATGTCCCAGTTCTTAGCGGTGAGACCTAAGGCAGAACTGTGTGCTGCAGCCCCCGGAGCCAGGGCGGGGGTCTTGAACATCAGCACTTCCACTCAACGTCCATGGGAGGGTTATGCCCTGAAACTCAGGAGTGATCTAGGAAGGTGCTCTGAAGAGGGAGTCTGAAAGCTGACCAACCCAGAGCCAGACTATCAAGGCTGGGAGAGGAGGGTAAGGGAAAAAATGAAGAACATGGCCCTGGCCAGTTGGTTCAGTGGTAGAGTGTCAGCCCAGCATGTGGATGTCCCAGGTTGATTCCCAGTCAGGGCACACAGGAAAAGCAACCATCTGCTTCTCCACCCCTCTCCATCCCCAGAAGCCATGGCTCAATTAATTTGAGCAAGTTGGCTCCATGGGGGCACACGCAGAAGTCTGTCTCTCTGTCTCCCCTGCTCTCACCTAATTAAAAAAAGAGAAAGAAAGAAAGAGGAAACTGTATTCCTCAAAAATGTCAGTGTCATAAAAGACAAAGAAAGGTTATGGAAATATTCCAGATTAAGTAAGTCAAAGAGACATGGCAATTAAATGCAGTATCTGACCCCAAACTAGATCCTGTACTGAATTTGAAAAAATAATTGTTTTTAAAAGCCACAAAGGACATTTCTTAGTTAACTGACAAAAAAGAATGATGGGTAGATTAGGTTAAAGTGCTATAGCAATGTAAAATTTATTGAAGTTGCTAGCTATAGCGAGGTTATGTAACAGAATATACCTCATTCTTAAAAAAAAAAAAAAACAAAATAGAAAAACTGAAGCATTTAGGAGTAAAGGGCCATGATGTAATTTCCCTCAAGTGGTTCAGTAAAAAATATGTGTGTCTCACACACATAGATACATACACATAAAGAGAAAATAAAAAGTTTTTTTATATGCTATTGAGTATACAAGTCTGGAGCTCCAAGGAGAAAACTGGAATAGAGACAGAAATGTAGGAGACATCAGGACACAGATGTTGTTTAAAGTCATGAGAATGAATGAGCTAATGGAGGAGATCAAAAGTGAAAAGAAGAAACCAGGACCCCATCCAGAGAACAAAGATGTTCAGGGAACAGGACGAGAAAGGACCCAGCCAAGAAGACAGAGGAGGAGGAGGGTAGAGGGAAAACCAGAGTGGTGAGGTGTCATGAAAACCAAGAGAAGACAACATTTTAAGAAGAACAGGTTACTGTGACAAAAGTTGTCAAGAGGTTGCCTAAGATGCAAATAGAAATATGACATCGGATTTTGCAAGATGGAGATCATGGGAGATGTTACAAAGAACCGTTTCAATGGATTCTTGGAGAAAGAAACCAGATTATAGTGGTTTCCAGAGCCAACCAAAGGCAAAGAAGTAGAAGCAATAAATAGATAACTCTCATGAAATGTGTTTATAAAAGAAAAAGAGGAATGAAGTCTAATTTCCACACGACTCCAATATCATACAGTATATATTTTCCAGGAATTTCCTTAATATATTGATCTAATAATAACACCCTCTCTTCTAGCACAGTTATGAATTTAAGTTTAATAGCTTTTCTGTAATTTCTCTGGGATTTAGGGTAGAAGGAGAGGTTGACAAGTGCTTTCAGCCTACCATCTCAAACCAGAAATCTGTTACTTTGTATACACTGTATCACTAAACCTCCCCACAGTCTTGTGAGGACAATATTATCATCCCTGTGTAAGAACCCCAGAGGGATAAAGAGCCCAAGGCCACACAGCTGATCAGTGACACAGTTGGCATTCACACCCAAATTTGTTTGATTTCAAAGCTAATCATTTTTGCTCCACCATCTACACAGAATATGAAATGGAATGTGCTGTGTGAGAATGGTAAGCAATATAAATTTAGGGTTTAAAAGACCTGTGCCTTAAACACTTGATTAATCTATTATCTGCATTTTTTTTTTGGTCTGTTTCCCTTATTTTGATAAAAGTTATTCAGTATTTCAATATTTTTTCTAGTAATGTTGAAAGGAAACAAGAATAGCAGGACTGTATTGTAGAAGGATTATGGAGGTGACCTGACTTAGGATCAAGTCCCAGCCCTCATGAGAAACAGAGAAATCCCAAATAATTTTACCCTATAAGTGGAATTAGCATTATTGTAAACATTAGTACCAATATGTGGCAAGGTCTTGGTACCCAGGAGCTATTCCTCAAATAGAGGAATTCCCTACAAAACATCTTCCTGGCTAACTTTTCCCTTGCAGCACACTTCTTGGTTTTTAATATGAAAAACAAAGAACAGGTGTTTCCCAAGTGCCAGAGCAACAGTGCCCCCTTTACCCATGCACCAGAGCATCAGTACACTCCCTTCCCCAGGGAGATCCACTAGCCCCACCCTCTGAACTCCCATTGGCACCAACCTGCCAAGCCTGTGCTCTGCACTATTGTCAGCGGATAGTGACCAGCCTGGTCTAACGGTGCAGAATTTTTTGGAAGACTCTTGAGAAAGTCTGGGCAGACTCTGGGAAAAACTGAGTTGTGCAGCTTTTGGGAAGAGCAATATTTCCTGTGCATACCCAACTGGCTCAACATTTCAGCCCAGTATCTTCCCTTCACATCACCAAAACTTAGTCTGTTTGGGCCTGATGAACTCTACTGGCTTCACCCTGACGACTTCCTGAAACTGTGCCCCATCACAAACGTCCACAAGCACCTGGCTGATGGCAGTTGGCCTTGGTGTATTTAGAACCTATGGATGAATGGCTTTAGACCCAGCAGTGGCATTAAATTTGAATGTGAATCAATCTGGTAAACACCACTTGCCCCTACCTGGTGACTAACTGAGAACCTACCTTATGCAGCTGGCTATGCCAGAGGCTCTTTCAGTGACTGAGCCAAACAAGCAGCTAGCAAGCAAAGGGGGCTCTCAGGGGCCCTTGGGCCTTTTGCTGACTAGCCCCCTGGGCTCAGTACTAGTGAAAACTAGCCTTGGTGGCAGCTTTGCACTCCCTATGGGCAAACAAGCTGAAGAGAGGCAGTTATAAATTAAAATCACTTTGTAGTTTCAAAAAGGTAGCCCAGGGCCAGTCATAAGTAGTGTCTTACCTTGACCTGTACTGGAGTCCCTCCCCAGTGATGCCAGAACCAACATAGTGACAGGATTAGACCACATCAGAGCATGACCCAATTAGCCCCACAAGCAGTACACCCAAAGAGAAATCTCAGCAGGAACCAGACCCTGCTGAGGCAAATAATGCTTCATGGAGTTAACCCCTACACAGAAAGACATACATTGTGATCAGAGTTAACTCTCATAGCGAGCTCTAGGGGAAACTCACCTATAGACAAGCCAACAGGAATCAAGACTTGACTACAAGAGGAAGATTCACATAACCAACACAATAGACATTCCTGGAGCACCTAGCTGAGGTGATCAGAGAGACTATGCCAGTGAGAACCACAAGACACATATTACATAAGACCATTTTACCAAGCCTGGAAGGCATAGCAGATCTACCTAATACACAGAAACAAATACAGAAAAAACAGTCAAAATAGGGAGACAAAGAAACATACCCCAAATGAAATAACAGGAGAAACACCCATAAAAAGAACGTAATGAAATAAAGGCAAGCAAGTTACCAGATACAGAGTTCAAAACAATGGTTTTAAGAATGCTCAAGGAGCCCAACCAGGTGATAGTGCAGTAGATAGAGCTTTGGCCTGGGAGCTAAGACACCAGGTTTAAAACCCCAAGGTCACCAGCTTGAGCATGGGGTCGCTGGCTTGTGCATGGGACCTTAAGCATGACTCCATGGTCACTGGCTTAAACCCAAATATCACTGACTTTAAGCCCGAAGTCACTGGCTTGAGCAAGGGGTCACTGCCTTGGCTGGAGCTCCCTAGTCAGGGCACATATGAGAAAGCAATTAATGCCACAACTATGAGTTGATGCTTCTCATCTCTCTCCCTTCCTGTTTGTCCCTGTCTGCCCCTATCTGCCTTCTCTCCCACCTCTCTCTTGCTTGCTAAAAAAATAAAAGAGAATAATGCTGAAGAAACTTAGGAAAAAAATGGTTTAATGAGGACTTAAACAAAGAGATAATAAACATTAAAAAAGGACATAGAAACTATAATAAAGAACCAGTCAGAAATGATGGATACAATATCTGAAATAAAATAAAGACTACACTAGAAGGAATTATCAACAGACTACATGAAGCAATGGATTGAATTAGCAATTTAAAAAACAAGGAAGCAGAAAACACTCAATTAGAACAGCAAAAAGGAAAAAGAATCAAAAAAAAATGAGGATAATTTAAGACAGTGATTCTCAAACTTTTCGAAGTTGGGCACATTTAAAATTCTACAAATAATTGTAGGCACACTATATACAAATTTCTGAGAAATATGTTATAATAATTAAGTCAAATATTAAAGAAAAAATATAGAGTGCTGCCAACGTCCCGGCGGAGAAGATGAGGTCATCATTGGATCTGAAATATTTAAAGTGGATAGAAAACAGTTTCAGCCATGCAGACAATTAAGTGTGTTGTTGTGGGTGATGGTGCCGTTGGTAAAACATGTCTCCTGATAGCCTACATAACAAAAAAATTTTCATCTGAGTATGTACCAACTGTTTTTGACAACTATGCAGTCACAGTTATGATTGGTGGAGAGCCATATACTCTCGGACTTTTTGATACTGCAGGGCAAGAGGATTATGACAGATTACGACCGCTGAGTTATCCACAAACAGATGTATTTCTAGTCTCTTTTTCAGTGGTCTCTCCATCCTCATTTGAAAATGTGAAAGAAAAGTGGGTGCCTGAGACAACTCACCATTGTCCAAAGACTCCTTTCTTGCTTGTTGGGACCCAAACTGATCTCAGAGATTGAGAAACTTGCCAAGAACAAACAGGAGCCTATAACTCCAGAAACTGCTGAAAGGCTGGCCCATGACCTGAAGGCTGTCAAGTATGTAGAGTGTTCTGCACTTACACAGAATGGTCTAACAAATGTATTTGACGAAGCAATTTTGGCTGCCCTGGAGCCTCCAGAACCGAAGAAGAGCCACAGGTGTTTGCTGCTATGAACATCTCTTCAGAGCCCTTGCTGCACAGCTGGGATCCGCGTCATACAAAAAGCAAAGTTCAAAGCAAACTGAAGATTAAAAATTAAAATTTGTTTTTGCAATAATGACAAATGCCCTACACCTACTCATATTTACTCATGTGACACAAAGCCCATAGGTGTCGTCCCTTTCCCCCTCTCAATACTAGATAATTTTGAATAACTATGTATTGTCAGAAAAGTGATCAGTAACTAGTTTTTTGTTGTTGTTGTTTAAAAAAATTTTTTTTATTGGTTTTCGTTTTAAAGCAAGGCATGCTTGTGATGACTCTGTAACAGACTAATTCGGGTTGTTGAAGCTGTGCCCGGGAGAGGGATCTGGGACATCTGCTTGCTTTTTTTCTTCTTCTGTTTTTGGGTGGGAGAGTGTGGGCGGGGGGGTTGTTTTTTATTTAGTCACTTAAAAAAATTCATTAACCATTGGACAGCCAGCCCTTTGGGGGGGAGGATGGAGTAATTCCACATTCCACTTCCTAGATCAAGTTTTGGAAATGTGTTCCCCACCTGGTGCTCTTAGGAAGGAGTACAGTAAATGCTCATTTAATAATATATTCCTTTTTGGAAGTTGCCTTTTCTCTCCACCCTTGAGTAGGTTCAGTATGTGATGAAACTCATGTAAGTGGGTGGAACCTGTCTTGCCCCTCCTCTTTTCTAGGACGCACTATACAGTGTGTCTGTAAAGTCATGGTGCACTTTTGACCAGTCACAGGAAAGCAAGTGCACCATGACTTTACAGACACACTATATATGTGGCTGACTTTGAAGGAAATTTGTTAGCCATTTGCTGATTTTTGTGAAGTTAATTTCTATCTTCTTTCACTGATAAATGAAGAAAAGTATTGCACCTTTTGAAATAACCAAATAAATTGAATACATAATTTAAAACATTTTTTTCCTTGTCAGTCATTGTCTTACACACTTAGCATAGATATGCAGCTTAATAGTGTATAATATGGTGTTCCTGGAACACAGTGAAAGACCTGGTCTATATGAGGGGTGGTGCTAGAAGACACATCTGTGGAATGATTCACATCTTCTTTCAAGTTACGAGGATGGAAACCTGCTTCATTAAGAAGCTAGGGGTGGGCAGAACATTTAACAACAAGTCAGGGGAATCCCCTTACTTCTTTTTTTCATGAAGAACCCTAGAGCAGCCAATTGAGGCTCTCTAGTTTAATAAAAATCATGGAGAGAGTCTTATAAAGACTCTTCATAAGTGTTAATAGGGATTTTACTTTGGTTACAGTTCCCAATTTTTAAAAATGTTTAGGTAATCTTCTTCACCTTTCTCGATTCCTAATTCTTGACTATCCATTAGTGTTGAACCAATGCTTTCTCATGTCTCAATTCTTTGTGTATGCATTCTTTTCAGATGTATTAAACAGACAAAAATATATATATAAGTCCTAGCGTGCTTTTATGATAAAATAAATATGACAAAATTAAATATATTCTGACATTAAAAAACATTTTTATGTTACATTTTTTTGAGTTACGCTTCTTAGAATTTGTAAAAAAGAGGGGTTAAAAAATAAAAGAAATGACAAAAAGGTTATCTTTTTATATATATAGATACATTATTAGTAAGATTTGGTAAATTTGGCAGATCCTGGCACGAATATTTTAAGTTTTTTCATTCTTGCGTTTATGAGAAACAGGAGCCTGATGTGTCCTAGCGATTTCTTCAATGTTTGGGCATATATTTGAAAGGCAAACTCTCATTTCTTCATCAGTACGTTGAATAATTTCTCTCTTTTTACTCTTAATTTTGTTGAGTGCAGAAAATCCCCACCATCCATATCATCTTAACTTTACACCAAACAAAGGATAGAAGAAATTTGCCTCCAGTCTATCCAGGGAACATGGGGGGTAGTGTAAACAATCCAGCACCACAGCTTAATAGCCTTTTGCAACCTAATCAGGCAAGTGAGGCGGGGGTTGGGCATACTGTCAGTTTACAGCCAATTTCCCACACCTCTTTCCCAAAAAATCTAAACTCCAAAAACCCTGCTGGTTTTTTGGTCCCCAACAGGTACATATTTCTCTGGAATACCATAGGGCACAGCTGGAAATCTTCTAGGGCACACCAATGCACCCTGGCACACACTTTGAGAACCACTGGTTTAAGAGACCTCAGGGACAACATCAAGTGTAAGAACATCTGCATCATAGAGGCACCAGAAAAAAAGGAGAGAACAAGGGATTGGAAACCTATTTAAAGAAATAATGGCTTCCCTAATCTAATGAAGAAAAAAGATACACATGTCCAAGAAGAGCAGAGTCCCAAACAATATGAACCCAAAGAAACCCACACCAAGACTAGGAAAAGAACAATAAAGCTCAAAGTGAGTAAAAGGAAGGAAATAATGAAGATCAGAGTAGGAAGAAATAAAATAGAGTATAAAAAAGTCAGTACAAAAAGTCAATGAAACCAATAGTTGGTTCTTTGAAAAGAGAAACAAGAATGATAAACCTTTAACCAGACTTAAGAAATAAATAGAGAGGACCCAAATAAATAAAATCAGAAATTAAAGAAGAGATGTTGCAACTTACACCACAGAAACACAAAGGATTATAAGAAAATATTACAATCAACTATATGCCAACAAATTGGACAACATGGGAGAAAAAATATATATATTCTTAGAAACATACAACATTCCAATACTGAGTCAAGAAGAAACAGAAAATCTGGACAGATTCGACTAATGAAATTAAAGCAATAATCAAGAAACTCTTAGCAAACAAAAGTACTAAACCAGGTGGCTTCACAGGTAAATTTTACCAAATATTAAAAGAACAACTAACAATTATCTTTCTCAAACTATTCCAAAAAATTCAGGAGAAGAAAAAACTCCCAACCACATTTTATGAGGCCAGCATTATCCTCATTTCAAAACCAGATAAAGGCACTACAAAGAAATTAATTATAGGCCAACATCCCTGATAAACATAAATGCAAAAATCCTCAACAAAATATTAACAAACTTAATCCAGCAATACATTAAAAAGATCATACACCATGATCAAATGGGATTTATTCCTGAGATGCAAGGTTGATACAATTTTTTTTTTTTTTTTTTACAGGGACTGAGAGTCAGAGAGAGGGATAGATAGGGACAGACAGACAGGAACAGAGAGAGGTGAGAAGCATCAATCATTAGTTTTTCATTCCATTGCGACACCATAGTTGTTCATTGATTGCTTTCTCACATGTGCCTTGACCATGGGCCTTCAGCAGACTGAGCCATCCCTTGCTGGAGCCAGCGACCTTGGGTCCAAGCTGGCAAGCTTTTGCTTAAGCCAGATGGGTCCACACTCAAGTTGGCAAGCTCGGGGTCTCGAACCTAGATCTTCCACATCCCAGGCCGACACTCTATCCACTGCGCCACCACCTGGTCAGGCAAGTTGATATAATATTTATAAATCAATTAACATGATGAATCACAGAAACAAAATGAAGGATAAAAATCATGATTTTTATCTTATGATCATGTCAGTAGGTGCAGAAAAAGCATTTAAAAAAAATCCAGCACCCATTTGTGATAAAAACTCTCATCAAAATGGGAATAAAGGGAACATACCTCTACCTAATAAAAGCCATATATGACAAACCCATAGCCAACATCATACTCAATGCGAAAAAACTAAAAGCACTTCCCTTAAGATTAGGAACAAGACAAGAATGTCTACTTTCACCACTCTCACTCAATATAGTAATGAGGATCCTATAGCAATCAGACAAGAAGAAATAAAAGGTATCCAAATTGAAAATTAAAAAAGTAAAACTGTCATTATTTACAGTTGACATGATACTGTATATAGAGAACCAAAAAGAATTCCACCAGAAACTGGACATGATAAATGAATTCAGTAAAGTAGCAGAATACAAAATAAATATTTAAAAGTCAGTTGCATTTTATATACCAGTAATAACCATTAGAAAGGGAAACTAAGAAAATAATCCCATTTATAATTGTACCAAAAAAGTAAAATACCTAAGAATAAATTTAACTAAGGAGGTAAAAGACATGTACTCAGAAAATTATAAGATACTGAAGAAATCAAAGAAGATACAAATGAATGCAAGCATATATCATGTTCATGGATAAGGAAAATTAACATCATTAAGATATTAATATTACCCAAAGCAATCTATAGATCCAATGCAATTTCTATCAAAATACCACAGAACAAGAAAAAATATGTATGAAATAAAAAAATACCTTAATAGCTTCAGCAATCTTAAGATATAAAAACAAAGTTAGTGATATCACAATACCTGACATCAAACTATACTACAATGTCTTACAAACCAAAACAGTATGGTACTGACATAAAAACAGACATATAGAACATTGAAGGAGACTAGAGAGCCCCGAAATAAACCTACACTTATAAAGTCAATTAATATGTGACAAAGGAGGTTAGGAATTAAGTACAGATTGGCAGTTACAAAAGAGTCACTTATATGTAGAATCTAATGAACAAAATAAACAAACAAAATAGAAATAGGCTCATAGATACAAAGAACAGACTGACTGTTGTCAGAGGGGTAGGGGGTCGTGGGGCTGAATGAAAAAGGTGAAGAGATTAAGCAAAAAACAAAAATCACAGACAACAAACAACAATATGGTGATTATCAGTGGGAAAGGGGTGGAAAATAGAAAGAGACTTGACTTTGGCTGGTGAACATAAAGTAAAATATACAGATGATGTATTATAGAATTGCATACCTGAAGCCTATATAATTTGATTAACCAATGTAACCCCAATAAATTCAATAAAATATTTTTAATTAAATAAAACAATGAGTTATCACCTCACACCTGTCTGAATGGCTATCATCAATAAACTCACAAACCACAAGTGTTGATGAGAATGTGGAGAAAAGGGAACCTTTGTGCCTTGTTGGTAGGAATGCAGATTTGTGCAGTTACTATGGAAAATATTAAGGAGGGTCCTCAAAAAATTAAAAATACAGCTGCTTTTTTACTCAGCCATTGTACTTTGGACTATTTATCTGAAGATACCCAAAGCAATGATTTCAAAAAAATATATGCACCCTTATGTTCACTACAGTGTTATTTATAATAGCTGAGATATGGAGGCAACCTAAATGCCCATTAATAGACAAGCAGACAAAGAAAGTGGCGGTACGTATATACAAAGGAATATTACTTAGCCTTAAAAAAAGAATGAAATCTTACCATTTGCAATAATATGGGAGGACCTAGAGGGTATTATGTTGAGCACAATAAGTTAGTCAGAAGAAAACAAATACCATTTAATTTCGCTTATATGTGGAATCTAAAGAACAAAATAAACAAACAAAACGAAATTGAAAAAGACTCATAGGGATGAGAGAGTGAACTGATAGTTACCAGAGGAGAAGGGGGTTGGGAGACTGGGTGAAAGAGGTGAGGAAGTAAGTACAGATTGGCGGTTACAAAAGAGTCACATTGATGTAAAGGGCAGCATAAGGAATATAGTCAATAATATTGCAATAACTATGTATGGAGCCAGGTGGGTGCTGGAAATATCAGGGGGAACAATGTAAAGTATATGATTGTCTAACCATGATGCTGTGCACCTGAAATGAATACAAAATAATATCAAGAGTAAAATGTAATTGAAAAATAAAAATGAAACACACACACACACACACACACACACACACACAAACACTTCAGAGAACACATTTCTCCAAGTACTGTTTTTTGGCCATAATTTATTGAGGGCAAACTTATATTTATATTTATGAAACACAATACACTACATTTTAAACAAAACAATATGTCGATAGAGTATTGAGAAGCATTACTCTTATAAAGAATGGCACTTGAGAAGCTCTGGTAAAGCACGCTAATGATAGCAAAGCTGTCAGGGTGTCACTTTGTACAAAGTGACCTTTATCACCGTACTAATTATTGTGCTTTAAGCTATTTTTTAAGCATTTTACATCCCAGTTTGGTACTTTATAACTTATATGTAGGTGTTCTATCATGTTTATTTACATTAAGGAAATTGGCAGGCGTGAGCATTACAATTTTTTTCCATTTAAGATAACAGGAATTATGTATTGGTTAACATTTTTAGTAGAATGTCTGAGATTTGGGAACAGATGACTTCAGTGGGAAGTATCTGAGAGAATCAGCATCATTTCCCTGCCCCCAGAGAAAAGAGAGCTGGTTCATCAGCCTCGAAAGGAAGCCATTTCCAAGGAGGGCTGCATCAGAAGCCCTTGTGGTTAGTTCCTATCACTTCATGCCTTATGGGGAAGAACTGTCATCCATTTGGTCACCAAGGACAAGTATCTTCTATGCTGTAACTCGTCCCCCACCTTGGGAGGTCAAGCTCACCTCCCACTATACAAATCAAATGTTCTCCTGGCAGGTAGGGGAGGTAAGTGACCTGGGATGTCTCTGACAAGAAGCTAGGCGAGTTCAGAAACGTAGTCTGGCAATAGGTAATGGCAGTGGTGATGGCAGGACATACAGTTTCTAGAGGCATCAAGGGCTGTCTCCAGCCAGCACCTGGTGCCCCGTGTTGTCGGGGGAAGGGTATGTTCGGCACTGGGCCTGCAACAAAGCAAATGTGTCTTTATTTACAGATCCTATGGCAGGACTTAGGGTGCTCCATCTGGCTGTGCAACTTCCAAACCAGGTACCCGGCACTCCTGGAGATGATGTGAGCTATCCAATGCCTCGTAAATACATTCTCTCACTACTAGTCAGCCAGTTGCTTTTGCTTGCAACCCTGAACCATGACTGAAATTAGATCTTGCATTTTTGTAGTTAGAGTGCAGAGCATTTACCTAGCAGCTGTGGCTGATGCAATGCTGTGAGAATACTCCAGATCCCGAATCCCTCCTGGGAACACCCAGGAAGGGAGCTCACCTGCTATACAGAAATGACTCAGCACCAGCCAGGCAGCCTCCTGACCTTTTTTGGCCATTTGCCCAATTATAACATCCTATTGGCTGAACCCATGTAAATAAGCTAGTTTACTTCCTGAATAAAGTGGATTTGCATCACTGAACCTTATCCCCAGAGTCGGGTCTTAGTTGTCTCGTCGTCCTCACCACCGGGTGGGCCTTGTCCACAACTGGTGCCTCGAACAGAGACCTAATCAGCATCTATAGGATGGGTAAGTGACCCTCTGCAATGGGAAACCCTCTCCCTGATTCTAGAGCCCTGCAGGCTCGAGCCCCGCATGCCCTATTGCAGAGTAGGTGAGTTGAAGTTTGTGAAAAGGATCTCTGTACTTAGTGGGAGATTCTTCCTGGTCTCAATCCCTGGATTGAGGATGCACCCCTCTGGGACCTGGATACTTGGGCCCGAGCTCTCTGACGCATTTGTTCGGTCAAAGTACATGAAGGACAGACCTTCCCTCTCGGCCTCACTCCTGCCTTATTGGCAATACACGCCTGCTTGACCGGTGCTCCTGCTGAGGACCCTCCACCGGTCCCTAAGGTCCTACAGGATTCTCCTCTTTCAGAGGAGCTCCTACCTCCGTATTCGCCTCCCCCTGTAAAGGAAGAAAAGGGTTGGGCCACCCAGTTTGATGGACTTGCATATGAGCGTGCAGAAACAAAACTAGATACATTAGAAACCGTGCCATCAGCTCCACCACCCAAAGAAGCGGAAGTCGCTACTTCCACATTCCCTGCCGGGGCTCAATGCCCCACCCCAGCCTCTCAGACGCCATTTTCTCTAACATGTGTTCCTGCTGTAGACCCATGGGCCAGCTTGTATACCCCTATGTGTCAGCAAAGAGATATTTCCCATGCAGCATTAGAACTAAAGTCCCCTCACCTTTTTCCGGTCAATATTAACCCTACTGCTGCACGACTGCAAGCTTGGTATCCACATGACCAAAAAACAGTCGTTACTTTCAGGAAAGCCATCCAGGAAGATGGCCTTTACTCTCCCTATGTTCAGCAATTACTTGAGAATATCAGTATTAATTTAAATTTCCCCCATGATTGGAAAACGTTGGCCCGAGCAGTCCTCACTATGGGAGACTTAATTCAATGGAAAGCCCCTAGAGCAGTGGTTCTTAACCTTTTTTGAGGTACCGAACCCACCAGTTTCATATGCGCATTCACCGAACCCTTCTTTAGTGATAAATAAAATATGATTTTTTCCCCCAAATTCAAGACATAGGTATATGTTTTTTTACTGGTGCACAAAATGAGCCATGCATGAACATCACCTTGCTCAAAGAACAAAACCAACAAAGTGCATGAACTCACAACAAATTACAGTATTACTTTATTCTGGCCTCCGCGGCAGAGGCTTCTCTGAACCCCTGAGACCCCAGGTTAAGAACCACTGCCCTAGAGCCTTTAAACGGGAAGTTGGGCAGCTCTCAGCCCCACCCATAAGAGAGCAACTCCCCACAGGAGTCTATTGGACTTTACCTTTAACTCAAAATAAGGCCTTTCTGGCCCTGCGAGTAGAAGGCCACACCATTCTTGGGCTCATAGACTCAGGTGCTGATGTTTCTGTAATTAGGGAAGAGGATAAAAAGGAAGGCTGGGCCATGCGGCCGGGCCTCTTGTACAGGGAGTTAGAGGAGTGCGACTAGCCCAACAAGCCGTACTGCCACTCCATTGGACAGATCCTGACGGGGTGACTGAAGTTTTCAGTCCTTTATTTATGACTAAATTGCCACATACACTTTGGGGGCAGGATGTGCTGTCTTTACTTCGTGTCTCTATTACCAGCCAGCACCCCCGCAATTCTAAAGGCCACTGCTCAGTTAAAGACTGAGCGGTATCCCATCAAACTTACATGGGATACCGACCAACCAATTTGGGTTGAGCAGTGGCTATTAACAGCCTCTAAATTAAAAAAAATACACAAACTAGTTCAGCAACAATCAGAAGCCAAACATATTGAGCCTTCCACTAGTCCTCATAATCCACCTGTTTTTGTAATTCAGAGAAAGGCATCCGGAAAGTGGAGATTCCTTCATGATTTAAGGGCTATTAACAAGCACATGGCAAAGATCGGCACTTTACAACCAGGCTTGCCACATCCCTCTGCAGTACCACAGGCGGCCCATATCAAAATTATAGACATCAAAAATTGTTTTTTTCTCAATCTCCCTCCATCCGGAAGACAAGCCTTATTTTGCTTTTGCTGTGCCCTCCACTAATCATGCCCTTCCGGCTCAAAGGTATCAGTGGACAGTCCTTCCGCAAGGTATGAAAAATAGCCCCACCATCTGCCAGCGGTATGTAGGCACCGCAACGCAACCCTTGCGGGAGCAATGCCTCATACACCATTATATGGATGACATATTAATAGCTCATGTCGATCCTACAGTATTAGAAGAGTGTTACCAGCAGCTCTTAGCTAATCTGAATGCTATTGAACTTTCTGTAGCACCAGAGAAAGTACAAACCCTGCCGCCTTTTACTTTCTTAAGCTATCACATAGGGGAGGAGATAACACCTATTTCCCCTATGCTTGCAGTTCCTCGGCAATGCTCTTTACATGAATTACAAGAGCTATGTGGTCAAATAAACTGGATATGGGGATTACCTATCTATACCTACTGCCGAATTAGACCCCTTGTTCTCCCTCCTTGAGGGCGACACAGAGCACACTAGCATCCGCCGTCTCACTACAGCAGCAAAG
The DNA here is from genome assembly GCA_037038555.1 of Rhynchonycteris naso. Lineage (NCBI taxonomy): Eukaryota > Metazoa > Chordata > Mammalia > Chiroptera > Emballonuridae > Rhynchonycteris > Rhynchonycteris naso. The sequence goes on along the minus strand of CM072998.1, from coordinate 95,052,274 downwards.
CGGGTTATAATAGACGTTAACACTGCTATTCACTCTGTGTCCACGGCCAGGCTAACCTACTCAGCCAATCTCAGCCATTGTCCTGACTACAAAAGGCACTCCTACCAGAGTCCTGTTTCAGAACAAACCTCTTTATTGGGTACACTTAGCATATAGTCAGCTGTCTAAAATCACCCCCAGCAAGACCGCAATCTGCATTCTTGGCCGGAAGCTATGACGCACTTGTGTCACCCTGTATGGTCAAGAACCGGATGTACTCATCCTACCAATCCCTCTTGACCATATACAGTTCCTACTTCCCGATGATCTAGAAGTACAATCACTTGTAGCTAACTTTCCTGGTAAATAGACAATCACCTACCCAATGATAAACTCCTGCAAACTCTGCAGACAGTCTCATTACAAAGAACCCCTCATTCCTATCCAGCCTCTACCCCTATCCCACATAGCATGCTCGCGTTCACCGACGCTAGCTGCTCTCATTGTGGGATAGCATTCAAATCACCGAAAGAAAGCACAAAGTTCCATAAATACAGTTATGTGGGGTCAGTACAAGTAGGCGAGCTACTATCTATCTATTATGCCCTACGTCTCTGGCAATAGGCTGCCCTCAATATCTTCTCGGATAGTGCTTATGCTGTATAAAGAGTTAAAGGTCTTGCCTATTCCACCTTTAGACCCAAGCAGACGTTACTTGATAAGGCCCTCAGTCAGCTTGAAGAACTATTAGAGGAGCGTCAACACCCTTGGTATATTCAACATCTTTGCTCTCACTCAGGCTTACCTGCTGGTCCTCTTACAGCAGGCAGTGCACAGGCGGGTCGCCTAGTTTTAACAGTTTCTCCTATTGAGCAAGCTAGGCAACTGCATGCCCGATTTCATATGTCTGCCCATTCTCTTAAATCTCTCTTTCCCGATCTCACTCACGCAGCCCGCAAACACCTTGTACATGCATGTAAATAATGTGGGCCTTTACTACCCTTAGGCTCCCTACAACCACAAGGTGTCAACCCTAGGGGTCTACAGCCTAATGCTGTATGGCAGGTAGATGTCACTCATGTTCCCCAATTTGGCAAACTTCACTATGTACACGTAGCGGTAGACACCTTCTCTAGAGCCATTTCGGCCATGGCCTTGGCCAGAGAGAGAACTAAGCATGCAGTTTGTGCCCTTCGACAAGCCATGCTTTGCCTTGGTGTACCTTGGGAAATTAAAACTGACAATGGGCCCTGTTATACCAGCAGCCAACTTAAAGCCTTTTGTTCCCAATGGCAAATCACACACCGCTTTGGCATTCCTTATAATCCCCAAGGACAAGCCGTTGTAGAACTGCAACACAGAGACATCAAGCTTCAAATTCAAAAAGAAAAGGGGGACATGCCCCGGCCTCACCTGGAGAAGTGCTCCTCAGTGCTGTATTCACTCTCAATTATTTAACTTTTGATTCTGAAGGAGTAACTCCCGCTTATAAACATTGGGGAGGCCTTCGTAGCCAACTGACCCCATTGCCATCAGTGCGCTGGAAGGACCCAGCCACAGAGCAGTGGCAGGGACCGCACCCCCTTCTAACACAAGGAAGATGTTATGCTTGTGTTTTTCCAGAAAACAACCCGCATCCAATTTGGATCCCAGGAAAGAATGTACGGCCACTCCCGGTATGACCCCACCAATGACGCCTCCAACACCTGCAAACCCTCCGGTTCAGGAGAGGGCCAGCCTCAGCATTGATGAACGGCTGCTTGGAGGAGGTCCTCAGCATTCCAGGAGGAGACCTTGTAACCAACGTGCTCATAACATAACCTGAGGAGATGTGAAGGCGCTAGCTGAACAGGCTCAAAGATTAGCCTCTTATGGACCCCCAGGTCCAGGCTCTGTTCCTTCTCATGTGTGCTATTATCACAGCAAACTCCCAGGCGTGAAGAAATCCTCATGTCTGGGCAGCTATTTCCCACGCTGGCATAATTATGCCTGTTGAAGTTAATAGCCCACAGTTTCCAGCAGCATATTCCAGTAACTGCTCCCTTAGTCTCCCTTGTGACAACAGTGGCTGGGAATCCCAACAGTGGAATGGCACTATATCGGGGTAACCTCAGTGACCCAATGCTACTTAAGTTTACTAACACTGTCCCCCTCAGAGGGGTGGGTCCTCCTTCAAAATCATACTATGGGGTACTTTGCTGAAAACGGTACTATCAACCAAGGCTCAGTACCTGGCCTACAAGCCCTCCTCCCCCTAGCTACCAACAACTGGGCCGGCCCCACTAACCTTGCCTTCCCAGGGTCGCCTCTTTGCCCTTTCCTGTATGACTAACATCTAAGAACACTTCCAAGAGAAGGAATTCCCTGGAAAGACTGCCACATTGCCTCTGGCCTAGATGCGCAGACTATCAACCTCCGAGTTTGGCATTGAAAGCTGAGAGACGGAATGCAACCATATGCAGTACACAGCCTGAGCAAGCCATCTGTTCCATGTTTGGATGCTGGGACATTTGTGGGAAGGTGGCATGCATGGACCTACGTCCATTTTTTACAATAAAAAATGGAACTGTGTTTAATGGCACCTGGAAGGTCTGTAACACAATGGGAGGGAAATGACATCCCCACCTCTTGGAGGAATCCCCTGTTTAAGCCCCCTGTTCTATTTCCTAACTAGTAAGCTTGCCTCATTGCTTTAATTCTACTAGGATTTCGTTGCATAATGAGTAGCATTCAGAAGTTACAACAGCAACAAGCAGTCATCAAGCAAGTTCAACTGGCCTTAATTAAAAGATAAGGGGGAGATGTAGGTAGAGCACAGAGCATTTACCTAGCAGCTATGGCTGATGCAATGCTGTGAGAATACTCCAGCTCCCAAATCCCTCCTGGGAACACCCAGGAAGGGAGCTCACCTGCTATACAGAAATGACTCAGCACCAGCCAGGCAGCCTCCTGACCTTTTTTGGCCATTTGCACTACTATAACATCCTATTGGTTGAACCCATGTATATAAGCTAGTTCACTTCCTGAATAAAGTGGATTTGCATCACTGAACCTTATCCCCGGAGTCAGGTCTCGTGCGTCTCCGTTGTCCTCGCCCCCTGGTGGGCCTTGTCCACACATTTTCTTGGCTAAAAAGGGAATTTCTTTATGCCATGTGACCCCAAATTTGGCTTCTCAAGTATATCAGTATCCATTATCCTTTGCCAAAGGCCACTGTGGACAGAGTGACTTCCCAGTGGTCACATTCTGTGAACATCCCTCAGCCTTGAGAACTGAGACCTCCATCTCTCCTTTTCTGATCTCCAGACATTGGCCACCTTGCTTGTTAGCATGAGCAAAATTCCCCAACGTGAATGTGTATGCCTCTTCCCACTTTATCTTAATTCTTTAAAAAAAAAAAAAAAGAGCTCTCACTCACCACCAACCCCCTTCTCCAGGGAATCCTCAGAGACTGTGGTTTTCTAGCTGCTTTGGGCTGAGTGTGGAAAAGTAGATAAGGAAGAGCACATGGTTGAAACTCTTCCAGAAGCATCAGTATGTTTGTCTATTATTGACACTGGTTTGCTGTCCTCTACCTGGAATCAGACAACTCTTGTCATCACCCAGAGCTGACACAGAATGAATCAGATCCTATAGATCTGGGGAATCCTCAGTGTTCTACCCCACCACCTTTAACACAGAACCCATAGTGACTGAAGATAACCAGGATGAATTTCTAACCATGATACTGACAAATGCCAAAACCATGCCACCTCCCAAGTTCCCTTCATTCCCCAAAGACCCACAAAGTCTCCACATTGCGGGTCTTTCCCTTCATGTATGAGAGTGTCTGAAAGCCTGGAGTCTTCCCAGAAGGCTCCCCACCCTAATTACACTGTGGTCTGTGAGGGAGATAGCACTGACTTTGGAGCTTGGAGGCAGGCAGTGTTAGATGGCAAGTCTCTGCTTGCCCCGCTCCCATGTGCATCAGACTCCCGGGTCAGCATTCTCATCTTTCCCAAAGAGGTCTTTGGTCACATGCCTTACTCCAGTGATATACCATAACTTCCTTTGAGGTGGAAAGAGCAAATATTTTGTAATCCAGCTGGGGAAAGTGAGGCCTGCAAGGGCAAAAGGGACTTTCAATGGGGCATAACTGTGCCAGCTCAGGGCTGCTGATGCCAGTTCTGGTGATCCATCCACAGCAACTATTGACGGCATTAATCACTGTGGTTACCCTTCAATGGATAAAGACTCCCATTTCCTCCCCTCCATCCTTGCTCCTTTAGCCATTAAATAAAGCACTTTTTGGAAATGCTTCATTCTCTAGGATTTACCAAGGCACAGTATGATCGCTAGAATCTAGACCAACAGAAGCATGTTGTAGCTTTGCTCTCTGAAAGGTGTCTTATTCTCTAAACAAGGTCTGGTCTCCTGGGTCACCAATCTGCTCCTGGTGGGACTTTTCTACTCCAAAACTGACATCTTCCCAGCCATGGACTGCTCTAAAGCAGACAGAAGGTAGGAGTGAGGGAGTGGGAATAAGGTGGAGTGACTCATGAAGCCAAAAAGATGTAACTCAGGCTGGGCTGTGGGACATGGCCACCCCAGGCTAATTTAGTCCATCTACTCTCTGCATCTTTTCCTGGGGCTGGAGATATGGATGAGAGTTCCTGGAATCCTCTGGCCTCATTGTTTCTGACTCCAAAACTTTCTCTTCCATGTTCCTTTCCCAACCACAAGAAGCCATGGCATTTGAAAGCTATAGCGCTTTGAGATTCTTTTCAGGTTCTTGTTTTACAGTCGAGGTGACCTTGCTTTAGACCTACTGCATAGGCAGAAGGCAGAGGCCAAGAGGAGACGCGTCCTGGAGTGCGATGTGGTGACTACACTTGGGATTCATATATGGGGCACTGTAGCCCCAGCTTAAGTCCAGCATGTGGCATAAAAAAATAATGTGGCTGGAAAGCTCCCCAAAGCTGACTGTGCTATTCTTCTGACTTCTCCCCACCACAAACCTAGCCAAGTCTCCAGAATGGATGAGAAACAGACCAGTAGCCTACTGGTTTCAGAGTCCAACTCTGATGCTCATACCCCTGAGACGCCCAAGCACCCTGATCTTCTCTGAGTTTCTGGAACTCTGACGTTGATACGGGTCTTCAAATTGAGTGAATCTCTAAGGAAAAGCTAAACCTCACTTAAACCATCTGGCCAGCTTCTGACATCTTTTTCAGCTTCTCTGCTACTGAGAAAACAAAAGGTTTGCCTTTCTCTCCACTGTGAAGTAGCTGAAGTTCATTCTGTATCCACAATCCCTGTCTCTCCCTGACTCCAGGTTCTCCTCTCCCATCAGGAGCAGACAGTAGACCCAGGTAGTCTTCATAGTTGGTGGTAGGAAATGCTAAGCGAGCCATGACAGACTGGGATCAGTGCAGGTAGTGCCCTGGAGGGGACACCACAGGAGCCACCAGCCTCAGTGGTGGGGACACAGAGTCTGGAGGGGACACACAGATCACCTTTGGTGAGGGGGACTATTAGGTTTAATAGCTTGTTGGGCAGATAAAATATAATATGCTCACTTTGTTAAAGATGGCGCTGCCCACATGGAAGCCCGTCACCCAGGTGATATTATTTGCCCTTGTGCTTGGGATGGGTATGGGGGAAAGGCTGTAATGTAAGCAGGCCAGGTTGTTATGACCTAAGGCTTGGCTTTAAGAGTAAGCTTTTCCCCACACCCTTGACTGATTGGATAATGTAGGGTGGTGCACTCTCCTGAGGAATCCCATTATACAGAGATTTCCTTGTTTGTATAATTGGATTAAAGGTTTGGATTATCTATGCTATAAAATGGGAGAGACCAGTAGCTTGAGCTCTCTCAGTTCCTGCTATTGCCATTGCAGGGGCCTCCCTGATCCCTTGACCTCCATGGGAAAAGCTAGTTTTCTGCTTCTCCCTGTCTTCTCTTGTGGCTTGCCTGTATTGGTGAGACACCAATAAACAGAATGGCCTACCATCCTCCGACTCTGCCATTTCTTCACCGTCAGCCCGAATCCAATGGGAACCTGCATGTGAATGGCCACGATGGCGGCTCCTGGCCTTACATAGCGCTTTCCCAAAGATGTCCACACACTAATCCCCAGAACCTGAGAATACCTTACATGGCAAAAGGAATATTGAAGATGTGATTAAATTTTGAATCTTGAGTTGGGGAAATGATCCTGGATTATCTGGGTGGGCTCAATTCAATCATAAGGGTCCTTACAGGCAGAAGGCAGTAGGGTCTGAGTGAGCAACAGGATATGTGACAAAGGAAGCAGAGGTTGGAGTGATGGGAGGAAGGGGTCAAGTGAAGGAATACAGGGAAGTGAATTTTCCAGAAGACTGGAAGACAGAAGGACTGTCACCCTGCCAACACTTTGATTTTAAACTTCTGACCTCTAGAAAGGTAATAGAATACATTTGCATTGGTCTAAGCCACTAAGTTTTTGGTTAATTATTATAGCAGTATTAGGAAACTAATGCAGAGAGCTAAGGTAAGAATGCACAGGAGCAGAGGAAAAGGTGGGTATGGTCTCCTCAGGTGCAGCCCCCCCCCCCCCAGGGCACAGACTGTCTAATACTGGGAGATTCAGTGACAACAAGTAATAGAAAGACGTAGTTCACCTGGCTTACAGCAAGGCACGTGACTCCAACCAAGCTGAGTTGATTTGACAACTTAGTTATGTTAACAAGGACCTTGATTTTCCCCATCAGTCCACTCTTCTAGGCTCACTGCGGTCTCAGTCACGAAGGGCTGCCAAAGTTTCAGATGTCACATCCAGGCACACCATTGCCAAGATTCAGGGAAGGAAGCCATTTCCCCCTTGAAGGAACCCATTTCTCAGAACACCCATCTACACCCCTGATACCAGAGGACTTCCCCTCACATCTACCTCATTGGCCAGTGTTGTACATGCTTAAACCAATCGCTGGTAAGCAGGATGGAAGCACTTCAGTGGCTTTAGACCAGTCAGGGACTTACCCCTGGAATATAGCCTTTCTGAAATATCTGATTGTTGGACAGACGACGAAGACCAGAACCAAGTCAGGGTGTGTGAGCAGGGATGAAGGGGGCAAATCCGCACTGGGTAGGCATCTGGAAGGGTCCGGCCCACTGGTGTATGGGTGGGCTTCACGGACAACCAGAAACATCTGTCCCTCTTATTCCACACCACTCCAGGGCACACATCTGCCTTCTCATGTTACCTAGTTTTTCTCCTTCGTTTTAAGGAGAAGGGAGGTTGGTTGGCTGGCTTCAGTCCTCTTGGAGCACACCCTCTGAGCAGCTATCCTGCCAAGCCGCCTTGGCGCTTGAGCCCCCCTTCACCTGGCCAGTTGCTGTGACGGACAGTGTGGAACCGGATGGAACACCCAGGTCTCAGGCTGCAGTCTGGGCTCTGCTGCCTCACTAGCATTCCCCACCTGCAGCCACAACTGAGATGAGGAACAATTGGGGCTACTTTCCTGAGAAAGTGACTCCCCAGACTTCATGAATTGCTCCATTGAAATGTCCCATTCCCCCTCAACCCCCCAGAGGCAGACAGACTCCTGCCTGCTCATGACAGATGAGCAGGTCCTCGGGTCCCTCTGCATCTGACCATACTGTGGGCTTTTCTTTCCTCACAAAAGGTATCTGGTGTCTCATCCCCAGTACAGAGGACTCTGGACTCACCTTGCTGTGTCCCTCACCCACCTTACTTCTCCCTGCCTCAGCCACAGAGTGGGAGAGAGGGAGGTATGCAGAGAAAAAACAAATGGACTAGGGGGTTGACAGGAATAATGAAGGAAAAAGGGGACAAGCTCGGTGTAATGTGGTGTCCTTAACTGGGTCCTGGACCTGAAAGAGGACAGAACGGGAAACTGATACAACTTAATAAAGTCTGCAGACAATTACATGTATTGTTCAGGTGCTAATTCCTTAACTTGGACAAATGTACTATGGTCAGGTGCTTTTTATGTATGGAAATATAGATGCATTAACATTAGGGGAAGCTAGCAATAGGGGCTCTCTGTACACTCTTTGCAACTTTTCTGTAAATCTACAGTTGTTCCAAAATTACAAGTTTTTTATTTTAAATATTTATTTTAGAGAAAGGAAGAGAGACAGGAACATCAATCTGATCTTGTATGTGCCTTGACCAGGGATCGAACCCGCAACCTCTGTGCTTAGGACCAATGCTCTAACCAACCAAGCTATCAGGACAGTGCTACAAGTTTAGTTTTTTTAAAAAAGTAAAATAAAATAGTGTCAGGCGCTGCGGGTTCCCACCCTGCTCCTTCGGTGCTCCCCCTAGCTGGGCCACTTCAGAATCCTCTGTTCCGGCCCCTACCCTAAGACCTATGCTCGCCACAGGAAGAAGTTTTAGAGTTTTAAAACTGAAAAGTTTCTGGTATATACAGTTCCTAGGGATGATAGCAAGTGCACAGAAATGGGTTGGGGAGAAGAAGTACAAGAATCTTTGGGGTTAAAGCCGTTTCTTAGCTGCAGGACTCTCAAAGCCACTAATAGGATCAAAGTTTTATAATTCTCTGGGAAGGGGCTACATCCTGAGGTGTTTCCAAAATTCTTTACCAAAGTAACTTTCCTGTTGAAGCCACTGGTAAAACTAGTCCCACCATGTAAGTGGGAAGCCAGGCTCTCAGGGCCCCTGGGCCAAGTTGCTCTGATGGCTCCTCCAGCCCCGCCCTGAGGCCCAGCTCTGACCTTCTCGGTGCTTCCCAGTCCTGAGCCTCAGCAGCACCTCAGCTTAAGGACTGTATTTGCATCTTGCTTCCGGAGCAGCCTGCCTAGAGCCCAGGGCCTCTGTGATCATAACCACCTTGCTGAAATCGAAGGCCCAGTCACATGAGGAAGGACATAGCCATCCTTTTCAGAGGATACTGAGGCCCAAAGACATGGCATTATCTGCTGGAGCTCACCCCAGGCTGGCCGATGAGGCTGTGCCTCACTCACCTGTTCCCTCTCCTCCAACATCCTTCAACCCTTCACCCACTTCCAGAGGAAGCCCCTGCATGTGCATTTGTACTCAGAACCCTGATTCACAATCTACATCCTGCTGTTTGCTGCCCCCTACCCCCACCCCGACCCCGGTGCTCCAACAGCCAATACTTGCTGTAAATTGTGGTTTTGCTGCCTGCCAGCTGCTCCTTTCCTTGTCCTTCCTGTTCCCACACACGTGGCTGCGAACGGATTTGCTGGCTGACTCAAGGGTCCCCCTGGCTGCAGGCAACTTGCCCTCCCCCAGCCCCAACCGTAGCCCCAGCCCAGTTGATGACCAGAGAGAGGACAAGGGAAAAAAGGGGTGGGAGGGAGGAAGGAGCAGAATGAGAGGGGAAGAGAAAGGACAACCTTCCTGCCAGGTGCCTGTGAGGAACCCAGGGGAGAGTAAGAGAATGTTGAGGACTGACCACCTGCATTAGTCAGTGGTGTTCACTACATGTGGCTGCCGAACCTTCCTTATTTGTTGCTCTCCGGACCAACAGTTAACTAGGAATTATGGCAGAATGGTGTTTTGCAGATCTTCATGCTCAGGAGCTCATGGGCACAGGCCCAGGGTGATACTCCACAGTCTGTGAGCCAGTGGCATTGGTCTCAGAGAACTCCTGAAGCGCTTTTACTTTGCAAAAGGAGGTCCCATGCAAAGGCACTGACCTTTCTATGGTGTTTACTTTGAATTGTGTTGAAATTGGTATAATCTCTTTCCTTCATGATGCATTCCAGAATAATAAACACCTTGAGAAAAATCAGTAGCTTTGGAACATTAGCAGAAGGAACATGATAATTCAAAAGTTATTTTTAAAGAGTTACCATTCTTTGTCCCCAAGGGATCTCTTTTCAAGTATCATTAACACATTTAATGTTAAAACAAGTGCATGATGAACAACCACACTAAAAATCTGACATCATTGGACAAATGGGGAAGAGATATTTTTAAAACCATTTATTTATTTATTTATTAAATGTTAAACTCTAGGACACACAACCTGCCTGCTCCGGTTTCTAAGGAATAAAAACTGCACGGATGAAATGACGTTAGATGAAGAATATATCCCCGCATTCAATGAGAGGAGAAGTGTCCTCAGGCTGCAGACTTTGTGACTGGCAGGTGCTCAGGGCTCCTCTTGCTTTGTCAGGCTCCTTCCAACCTCCACACAGCAACTGCTCATTTGGGGAGCGTTTCCTGAGCTTCTCTCCTATCATCTTCAGTCACATTCTCCTGTTCTAATATTTTTCATAGCATTTGTCACTCTCTGAAATTATCTTTTGTCTATTTGAGTTTTTTTATTTTTTTTAACTGTCTTTCCATTAAAACGTAATCCCAGGAGAGCAGGGACTTTGATGGAGTCGTTCACAGCTGACTCTAGCATGAGAAGGAGCAAATATATGCCATGCAGGTCAATGCCATCCTCATGACCTCATAGCATCATTTAGAAGCAGGTAGTGCCAGATAGCCAAGTTCAAATCTTGGTTCTACCGCTAACTAGCTGCATGTTAGGCAGATTACTTAACCCTCTGTGCTTCGGTTTCTTCGTGTAGCCAGGGCATGTAATAATTAACACCCCTCCCATCCCATCAGTTGTGTTAATTGTGTGAAACCCTTAGGATGGATTTCTAGCATATAAACACTCAGTGAACATTAATTATAATTATTTAGTCAGGGTCAGTCCCAAGGAAAACTATCTCCAAACCCCATCCTCACTCCCAACATCAGTGATCTGTTCTCTGCTCATTGTCAGTCCCACTTCATAGAGGTCCGAAGAGTCCTGAGGCTTTCCCCAGCCTCTCAGAGCTGCCTGTCTCACACTCCCCAGAGTGCCTGCGGAACCATATATCATGTTCCAGAAGAGTTTGCAGGGCTAACACCCTCTCCTTATCTCTCTGCATAACAGTCTCCATCCTACTGCCCAGGGGCTAAAAAAACCTGTGCTGAAATATGCAAGCAAACCTGCTTTCTTTCTGGATAAAATAGTCCCTGGATCCTCCTGAGTTGGCAATAGGGTGAAAAGCTCACTAAGAGTAGGGTCATGGGGAAGGTCCTTGTTCTTGAAAACTCCTTTCTCTTGGGAACCCCTCTGTAATGACTACAGCCACCCCAAACCTCAAACGGGTTGGTCCAAGTGCAGGCAGACCTGCTGCATTTCCACAAGACAGCTGAGGACAGGTTGGAACATTTGTTAACTTTGCTGAGGTTCAGGGATGACCTGGGTCTCCTGAGTGCCTCTCTCATGAGGCCTCCTCAGCCTTTTGGGAGTGGGGTGTTGTTAGTCAAATAAGTTTGTAAATATGATGTATATATTTGCTTGCTTATAGTTTGCATTGGGTGCAGGGGACAGGCTGTAAGAAGGCAGTGTCATTATAGCCTAAGGCTTAGTTTTAACACTAAGTTTTCCCCACACCCTTGACTGACTGCATAATGTTGGGTGGTGCACTCTCATAAGGAATCCCATTTATGCCTCAGATAAGTGACTTTGTATCAGAGACTTCCTTATTTGTATATTGGATTAAAGATTTTGATTTCTACACTATAAAATGGGGCAGACTGGGAACCTGCTCTCTCTCAGTTCCTGAGATTAGCATTAGAGAGAAGAGCAGAGAAAGGCCAAGTGGAGGAGAGGAGAAGCAGCCAAGATGGTGGAGTGCTGAGGGAGAAGCAAGTTTGTGCAGGGAGAAGGAGATGGGGAACAGAAGTGAATAAGGCTGGTGAGGTATAAACCCTTGACCCTGGAAAAACTCGAATAAGTCAGTGGCTTTGGGAGCCCTGAATGGAAAGCGAAGTGTTTTCCCACTGTGTGTATTTCTTGCTATAAAGCCAGTAGTCAAGGCCACCATCACAGCTGCCTGACCAATGCAGGTTCGCATTAGATTCGAACAGTCGGTAATGAAACACAGGAGCCAAGAACTGGTGAGCCATCAGCTTTAATTCTAGCTTGCACCCAGCAGGCAAGCAAAAACACACACTGGGCTCCAAAACCCACACATTCAGTGCTCACAAAGCTACTGACTTATGCGAGTTTCCTAGAATCAAAGGTTTCTAGCTCACCAGACTTATTCACCACTGTTTCCCATCTCCTCCAGCACAAACTCTTAACAAACTGGCTTCTCAATCAGCACTCTGCCATCTCGGCTGCTTCTCCTGGCCTTCATGTGGTATTACTCTGCTCTACTCTCTAATACCTCAGGAACCAAGAGCCAAGAGAGAGATCAAGCTACTATTCTCTCCCACTTTATAGCAGACTCAAAACCTTTAATCCAATTATACAAACAAGGAAGTCTCTGATACAAAGTCACCCATCTGAGGCATAATGGGATTCCTCCCTACATCACCACCCTACATCATCCAATCAGTCAAGGATGTGGAGAAGAGCTTACTCTTAAAACAAAGCCTTAAGCTATTACGACCCGGCCTGCTTACATTACAACTTTTCCCCCAGAGCCATCACAAGTATAAGGGCAAATAATATCACCTGGGTGACAGGCTTCCATGTGGGCAGCACCATCTTTAACAAAGTGAGCATATTATATTTTATCTGCTGAACAATCCACCCCTATGCTCACTTTACTACCCACAATTTACACCACTGGCATTCCTGTACGAGGAAATTAGGCATATTACACAAATTACAACAGCATGACAAATCATACAATTTCAAAAATTACAAAGGTACACACATTTCACCAGTCTCTAAGCACTTTGCCAAAAGTGCAAAATGTCCTCGGCCTTTTCTCTAGCCATGGGAAAAGCTTCCCGGGGCAGGAGGGCCTCCAGCAAAGCCACCCCCACCCCCATCAGGGTATTTCACATTGTCCAAAATCCGTAAGTCCATTCAACAAAGGAGCTTGTGCCCATCTGGTCATAGTCCAGGAAATCAGGCCACACACATAGGGCTTTAGCCTCCCCCCTCATTTCTGCCATCCTGGCAGCTCGTACACTGTCCCAAAAAGGAGCACGTGGCCATGGAAGTCAGAATTTTCATCTTTGCTCTGGGGAGCATGATGGCATCCACCCCTATGTCCCAAAATTGCAGACCTACCAGTGCTGTAGTAGAAGCTCCTTGCTGGTGGGCTCTCACCTTCTAGAGACGGCAGATTGCAACTCCAGCTTGATTCTCCTCATCCTCCAAAGAGGAACTGAAAACACCAGATCCTGCTGCTGGGTTTGATCTCCGGGCCACCGCTGCCTTCTGCTCAGCAGGCCTTGCAAGCTCCAACCCCGGCCTCAGCCCCGGTCCTGGCCTCAGATCTGGCCCCGGCCTCAGGCCCGGCCTCATGCCGCTGCTGGCTCTCCACAACATCCAGGGCAATCTCCAACTCACGAACCTGTGATTCCTTCTCCAGTATCTGCTCCATTTCCAGGTGAATCTCGCAAACCTGGTCAGTCTCCTCCTCCAGCGCTTCCTTCAGCTCCAGGGTCAGCATCTGGTTCTCCCACGTTTCCTCCAGTTCCTTCCGCTGCTCGGCCTGCAGATCCTGGACAGCCTCTTCCATAGAGCTCTCGGTTTCCTCACGCATGGCTGTAAAAGTCAGCCATCCAACAGTCCCCCAAAAAACAGCTATGGGAAACCATAACAACAACCAGTCCTCTACTCCACCACTCGAAGGTGGTGGTGGTTCCATGCCGATCTGTATTGAATCCTGCCACAGACTACGCCAAATGTAAAGCCAGTAGTCAAGGCCACCATCACAGCTGCCTGACCAATGAAGGTTCGCATTAGATTCGAACAGTCGGTAATGAAACACAGGAGCCAAGAACTGGTGAGCCATCAGCTTTAATTCTAGCTTGCACCCGGCAGGCAAGCAAAAACACACACTGGGCTTTAAAACCCACACATTCAGTGCTCACAAAGCTACTGACTTATGCGAGTTTCCTAGAATCAAAGGTTTCTAGCTCACCAGACTTATTCACCACTGTTTCCCATCTCCTCCAGCACAAACTCTTAACAAACTGGCTTCTCAATCAGCACTCTGCCATCTCGGCTGCTTCTCCTGGCCTTCACGTGGTCTTACTCTGCTCTACTCTCTAATACCTCAGGAACCAAGAGCCAAGAGAGAGATCAAGCTACTATTCTCTCCCACTTTATAGCAGACTCAAAACCTTTAATCAATTATACAAACAAGGAAGTCTCTGATACAAAGTCACCCATCTGAGGCATAAATGGATTCCTCCCTACATCACCACCCTACATCATCCAATCAGTCAAGGGTGTGGAGAAGAGCTTACTCTTAAAATAAAGCCTTAAGCTATAACGACCTGGCCTGCTTACATTACAACTTTTCCCCCAGAGCCATCACAAGCATAAGGGCAAATAATATCACCTGGGTGACAGGCTTCCATGTGGGCAGCACCATCTTTAACAAAGTGAGCATATTATATTTTATCTGCTGAACACTTGCCCAGCGGGTACAAGCTAGGATTAAAGCTAATGGCCCACCAGTTTTTGGCTCCATTGTTTCATTACCGACTGTCTGAATCAAATGCGAACCTGCATGGGCCAGGTGGCTGTGATGGTGGCCGTAGCTACTGACTTTACGGATGTGAATGCCCTTTATCCCTTTTAGGCTATACATCTGGTCTTAAGAATTAAACTTAAAACAAAAGAAAGATTAACAGGAAAAGGGAATACACATTTTATTTAATATTGTTACACATAAATGGGAGTCTTCAAAAGAAAACTAAAGACCTGAAGAAGCCATAGGGCCAAAAGATTACAGTGACATTTTTACACAAAGAATAATAACTTGTGGGGATGTGACAAGACAAAAGAACTTGGGCAAAGGCAGCAAACTGTGGGGCAGTGACTCAGAAATCCATCGGGGGAAACTAATGGAAGATAAGAGTTATTTTAGAGGGTTGGTTTCTACAGATCTATTTTGACATCAACTCCCTGCCTCAAGTGGTAAGGCTGTTCTCTTACTGGTACAGGGAGTGGGTGCACTTCTCCTGGGAAATTTTATGACCTCCTTTTAGGTAGAAAAGGGAGGTCAGACAGCCCTTCCTGAACCTGCTATTTCTTAAGTGCCTTCAGTTCAAAATAATCAATATGCCAAAGTGACATTTTTGGAGGTGACATGTTCTGAATCCCTTTAGCTGGAATGCTCCTTTCTGTCCTTCTCCTAACTATGTCCACTCTCAGTCTCTGTCCTCATTTCTCTGTAGATTCACCTCCTCCAGGAAGCCCTCCTGACCTGGCAAGCATGGGCAGAATTCCTTTCATGAGCCTCACATGGCATCCTAGTAACCTAGGTCCCCATGTGAACCCCTGAGAACAGGGCTATGGCAATCTTACTCAGCAGAGAGTACAGGATACAGTGCAGAGTTGGTTACTAGTTGTTGAGCTGTTAACAGAAATTGATTTCCATTCCAGTGCTCAGATGATGTGTTTCTTTGCTTCTGGTTGGAGGTTCAGCTGCTAAGAAATTGTTGAAAAATAGATTTCTGTGAAGCAAGACAAAGTGAAGAGCTGTGTAAAGCCAGTAGCCATGGCCACCATCACAGCCGCCTGGCCCATCCAGGTTCACATTAGATTCAGACAGACGGTAATAAAACAATGGAGCCAAGAACTGGTGAGCCATTAGCTTTAATCTGAGCTTGCACCCGGCGGGCAAATAAAAACACACACTAGGTTCCAAAACCTACTCATTCAGTGCTCACAAAGCTACTGATTTATCCGAGTTTCCTAGAATCAAAGGTTCATAGCTCACCAGACTTATTCACCTTTGTTCCCCATCTCCTTCTCTGCACAAACTGGCTTCTCCCTCAGCACTCCACCATCTTGGCTGTTTCTCCTGGCCTCCTCCACGTGGCCTTTCTCTGCTCTCCACGCTATTGCTAATTTCAGGAACCAAGAGAGAGCAAGCTCCCGGTCTGCCCCACTTTATAGTGTAGAAATCAAAACTTTTAATTCAATATACACACAAGAAAGTCTCTGATACAAAGTCACTTATCTGAGGCATAATGGGATTCCTCATGAGAGTGCACCACCCCACATCAAAAAGGGTGGGAAAGGAAGGCTTAGTCCTAAAACCAAGCCCCAGGCTACAAGGATCCTGCCTGCCCACAGCCTGCCCCCGACACACATTAATATAATTACGCCCATCCCAAGCAAGAAGGGCAACCAATATCATCCCCTGGGTGACAAGCTTCCACATAGGCAGTGCCATCTTTAACAAAGTGAGCATAATATATTTTATGTGCCCAACAGAGGGGTAGGTCCTCTCAGAGGAATCCCTGGCACTTGCAGTTTGGCACACCCAGCACATGGAACACCAGCCAGGTGGTGCAGCTTGAGAAGGCTTTGTAACCCGATGGGTGCCTGTAAAGCCTGTGGCCGAAGCCACTATCACAGCAGCCCGACCCACGCAGGTTCGCATTGGATTCGAACAGTCGGTAATGAAACACAGGAGCCAAGAACTGGTGAGCCATCAGCTTTAATTCTAGCTTGCACCCGGCGGGCAAGCAAAAACACACACTGGGCTCCAAAACCCACACATTCAGTGCTCACAAAGCTACTGACTTATCCGAGTTTCCTAGAATCAAAGGTTTCTAGCTCACCAGACTTATTCACCTCTGTTTCCCATCTCCTCCTGCACAAACTCTTAACAAACTGGCTTCTTCCTCAGCACTCTGCCATCTTGGCTACTTCTCCTCCACATGGCCTTAATATGCTCTCCTCTCTAATACCTCAGGAACCAAGAACCAAGAGAGAGATCAAGCTACTGGTCTCTCCCACTTTATAGCATAGACTCAAAACCTTTAATCCAATTATACAAACAAGGAAGTCTCTGTATAATGGGATTCCTCAGGAGAGTGCACCACCCTACATCATCCAATCAGTCAAGGGTGTGGGGAAGAGCTTACTCTTAAACTAAGCCTTAGGCTATAACTACCCGGCTTGCCCACAGCCTGTTCCAGAACACACATTAATATCAACGAACTTCCATGTGGGCAGTGCCATCTTTAACAAAGTGAGCATAATATATTTTATCTGCCCAACAGTGCCCCAGGTTCTTGCTCACGCAGTGGTTGTCCTCGCTTAGCTTACTGGAGGGAGACCTGGCAAAGCTATGGATGAGAAGGTGAGAGAGAGAATAGTCCCTGGAACAGTAACGTGAGAACACCAAGGAGTCAGAATATGTCTGCTTTAAAGACAGTCTTTAAAGGTTAAATATCTTTTTAATTGAAATCAATGTATTTTTCAAAAAGTGATATATGTGCATTATTTTAAAAAATCAGGTTGTACAAAAGGAATCTAGTGAGAATAAGTCTCTTCCCAGTTGGGATCCTCCAAAACTCCAGCTCCATCCTGTTCCAGGCTTTTTCAAATATGTCATCTCATTTCATTTTTAAAAAAATTTTAATGGAGTATTTTAAACTAAATGTTAGTTTTATTTTGATTAAGTATTAAATAAGTACATGTCAATTAAATAATGTTAAATAATAAAAATGTTCATTCTTGAAATATATTAAAATATGATAAGTGTTGGGCAGATAAAATATATTATGCTCACTTTGTTAAAGATGGCACTGCCCACATGGAAGTTCGTTGATATTAATGTGTGTTCTGGAACAAGCTATGGGCAGGCCGGGTCATTGTAGCCTAAGGCTTAGTTTTAAGAGTAAGCTCTTCTCCACACCCTTGATTGATTGGATGATGTAGGGTGGTACACTCTCCTGAGGAATCCCATTATACAGAGACTTCCTTGTTTGTATAATTGGATTAAAGGTTTTGAGTCTATGCTATAAAGTGGGAGAGACTAGTAGCTTGATCTCTCTCACTCTCAGTTTCTGAGGTTAGTATTAGAAGAGAGTAGAGCAGAGTAAGGCCACATGGAGGCCAGGAGAAGCAGCTAAGATGGCAGAGTGCTGAGGGAGAAGCCAGTTTGTACAGAGTTTGTGAAGAGAGATGGTGCAGGAGGAGATGGGAAACAGAGGTGAATAAGTCTGGTGAGCTAGAAACCTTTGATTCTAGGAAACTCGCATAAGTCAGTAGCTTTGTGAGCACTGAATGTGTGGGTTTTGGAGCCCAGTGTGTGTTTTTGCTTGCCCGCCGGGTGCAAGCTAGAATTAAAGCTGATGGCTCACCAGTTCTTGGCTCCTGTGTTTCATTACCGACTGTTCGAATCCAACGCAAACCTGCATGGGTCAGGTGGCTGTGATTGTGGCCTTGGCTACTGGCTTTACAATAAGGATTTTAAAAATAAGACTAATACAAGGATGAAGTAAAAATGAAAATGAATAAAAAGCAGAAAAATGCTAAAAGTTGATGATGAGGTTATAGGTAATTTTATTTATTTATTTATTTATTTATTTAAAGTGAGAGGAGGGGAGATAGACAGACAGACAGACTCCCGCATGCACCTCAACCAGGATCCACCTAGCAACCCTATCTGGGGCCAAGGCTCAAATCAACCGAGCTATCTTTAGCACCTGAAGCTGACACTCAAACCAACCAAGCTATCCTCAGCACCCAGGGCCAATGCTTGAACCAATCAAGCCACTAGCAGTGGGAGGGGAAGAGAGAGATAAGGAGGAGAGGGGGGAGGAGAAAAGCAGATGGTCATTTCTCATGTGCACCCTGATCAGGGACCGAACCTAAGATGTCCACACACCAGGCCCATGCTCTAGCCACTGATTCAACTGACCAGGGCCAGGGCTATAGGTAATTTTTAAATTTTTTATATGTTTTAATATTCTCTAAAAATTTTACCATAAATATGTATTGTTATTTAATTAAAAAGCATTATTTTTAAAAAATATATTGACATACAATAAACTTTATTTATTTATTTATGTGTACAATTTGATAAGTTTTGGCATCTACATACACATATAAAACCATCACCATAATCAAAATAAAGAATATATCTTCTCTGCTTCATCCTTCCCACAAAAATTCACTCAAAATGGATCAAAGACCTAAATACAAGAGCTAAAACTGCAAAAACACTTAGGAGAAAGCATAGATAAAAGTCTTTGTGATCATAGATTAGACAACAGTTTCTTAGTATGACAATAAAACACAAGCAACACAAGAAAAAAATAAATTAGACTTTATCAAAATTAAAAATTTTTATGCTTTAAAGAACACTACAAGAAAGTAAAAAGACCCACTGACTGAGATAAAATATTTGGAAAGCATGTATTTCATAAGGAAATTAATTCAGAATATACAAAAAACTTTTACATTTCAGCAATAAAACAACAACCCAACTTTAACACGGGCAAACAATTTGAGAAGCCATTTCTCTAAAGAAGGTATATAGATGTTCAATAAGCACATTGAAATATGTTCTATATTATTAGTGTTTAAAGAAATACAGTACAACTTTATACCCACTAGGATGGCAATAATGAAAATGATAGACAAGAATATATGTTGGCAAGGATGTGGAAATAATAGATATTAGATCATAGCCAGTTTTTGCCATTACAAATAAAGCTGATACTAACAATTGGGTCCAAATCTCTCCTTGCCTCACAGTGTCTTTCAAAAACAAGTTCTTAATGCCTTTGGCATTTTATCATTGGGAGGGGGGTATTTTATCTTAAAAAAACTTTTTTTCCGTCTAACCAAGCGGTGGCGCAGTGGATAGCGCATCAGACTGGGATGCGGAAGACCCAGGTTTGAGACTCCAAGCTCGCCAGCTTGAGCGCAGGCCCATCTGGCTTAAGCAAAAGCTCACCAGCTTGGATCCAAGGTCGCTGGCTCCAGCAAGGGGTTGCTCG
Source organism: Rhynchonycteris naso (assembly GCA_037038555.1). Classification (NCBI taxonomy): domain Eukaryota; kingdom Metazoa; phylum Chordata; class Mammalia; order Chiroptera; family Emballonuridae; genus Rhynchonycteris; species Rhynchonycteris naso. Next base: position 95,032,553 of record CM072998.1, on the reverse strand, counting down.
GTCTGCTGAAGGCCCGCGGTCAAGGCACATGTGAGAAAGCAATCAATGAACAACTAAGGTGTTGCGACAGTAATGAAAAATTAATGATTGATGCTTCTCACCTCTCTTCTTTCCTGTCTGTCTGTTACCTATCTATCCCTCTCTCTGACTCTCTCTGTCCCTGTAAAAAAAAAATATCCATTGGTTTGAGAGAGAGAGAGGAAGGGAGAGATAGAGGGGAAGGGAGAAAGAGAAGCACCAACTCATTGTTCCACTTAGCTGATTCATTTAGTTGTGCACTCATCGATTGCTTCCTGTATGTGCCCTGACCGAAGATCAAGCCTGCAAACTTGGCACACCAAAACGATGTTCTATCCACTGAGCAACCCAGCCAGGCCTCGGAATTTTGTCTAAGAAATCTTTGCCTAACCTAAGAACACAAAGATCCTGTTTTCTTCTAGAAGTTTTATAGTTTTACATTCAGACTTATTTCTGTACACATGGATAGCCAATTGTTGCCATACCATTTGTTGGAAAGATTGTCCCTCTAATACTTTCAGCTGGTTATTTTCCCACTGTTGGTTAATTTCCTCATATGCATATTTTATTTTATTTATTCTATGTGTGTGTAAATCAGTTCTCAGTGGAAGGACTTCGAGTTCTTTCTCTGTACAGTTTTCTCTTCTCTTGGTCTCCCCAAACTCTCAGATCCTTCTCCTCAGCTCAGGGAAACTCCCAGACTCTGCCTCAGTTCCCCACCCTGTGTTGTAATCTGGAAACTCTTTCTAAACAATAAACTGGAGCAATTGTATAACTCACCTTGTTTATTTGCTGTTTCTCAGGAATCACTATCCTTCTTTGCCTTATCTGATAGCCAGTGTCTTAAAAACCATTGTATGGTATGTTTTGTCTGTTCTCTGTTGTTTCAGGCACACAAGATTCCTGTAATTCCTGTCCTTGTTACTTCATCATGGCAAAAAGTGAAAGTTCAAGTGAGTATTTTTAATTGACTGTTGGATTTTGAAAGTAAATATAAGGAGACCAATCTCCTCTGGAAGCTTAATTTCCTAATTAATTTCAAGTCTAGAAAGTTGGGGGGAAATAGTCACTGTCGGCATTGAAGGCTGTGTCACCCCTACTCCCCAGAAACATGATGCTGTTTTTCAGAGAGAAGATTTTCACATTGGCATACCTAAGGATAGTTGTAAAATTGCCTTCTCTGAAGGGCCTAAAAATTTCTAATGGTTCTTTTCCCTCCCCTTATCAAAATTATACTCAAATTCTAAGGAAACGAATCTTTGCAGAGTCCCAGCTGTTAAAAGGACTAGCCGTTGTGCCCAAACCTCAACCTAAGGTTTGCAGTGTTTTTCCATAAGACTATAAATCTATATTTTTTATTTGTTTCCAAGTGAGAGGAGGAAAGATAGAAAGACTCCCTCATGCACCCCAGCTGGGATCTACTCAGAAACATCCTTCTGGGGCCAATGTTTTGCCCATCTGGGGCTATGCTCACAATCGAGCTATTTTTAGCACCTAAGGAGGAGGATCCAGAGAGCCATCCTCAACACCAGGGCCAATAAGCTCAAATCAATCAAGCCATGGCTGCATGACGGGAAGAAAGAGAAAGAGAGTAAAAGAGAGAGAGAGAGAGGGAGAAAAGGGGAGGGGGAGGAGTGAGGTGGAGAAGCAGATGGTCTTCTCCTGTGTGCCTTGACCAGGAATTGAAGCTGGAGTGTTGGCTCACATGCTGAGCCAACACTCTACCACTGACCAACCAGCCAGGGCATGGGAGGACTATAAATTGAAACTAAATGAATAACCAAATAATACACACACAGAGAATAACTAAGGTAAAATATACATTTTAAGTTGTGCATCCTGAGACAATTTAGTGCATGTTACATGTCCACATCATATATGGTTTGCATTTGGTTTCTCAGCTCTTACTCTGTTTCCTCGTGCTTCCCCTGTTCCTTATTTGTTTCTCCTCTCCTTCCTTCCTGATTTTTCCTTCTCCATGGTCTCCCTCTTAGAGAACTCTGGCTGCACTCACAGGAATTTATTTTTACCCCAGCTCAAAGTTGCTCAACAGCTTTGGACTCCACCTTCCAAGCCAAAACAAAAAGAAAAGAAAATGATGGTAACGGAAGGAGACTTGACTTGGGGGGGGGGGGGGTGAACACACAACACTATATACAGATGATGAATCATAGAATTGTACACCTGAAACATATATAATTTTATTGACCAATGTTACCCCAATAAATTCAATAAAAATGTTTTAAAAATTTTAAAGCAAAATAAATTAAAACTTACTTTTAAGTAGATTGCTGGTGTTTTTACTTTTAACACACTAGTACATTAGATGCTTATTTTGACTCAGGTTGAAAAATCAAGCTGTAGCAGAGACAAGGAAGGTAGGCCACCTCTGTGAAAGGATTATCATGTGCCTGATGTTATATATATGAACATAGAATGAGCAACCTTCACAGAAGGTAATCATAAACCAACCCCCCTGTATAACCAACCTTTTGGATTAATTCTTCCCCTGACCTGGGTGAAATCTCAGGCAGACCTCAGAATATCTCTGGCCACTGATTGGTAACTCAAGTTAGGATGTCCAGTACTTGTAATAGTCAAAAGAGCAACTTCATTTAAGGACCCCATTCGTCCCCCCAGTTCAGGTTCATCTTAAACAGGAGGTCTATTGTATAGAAAAGAGATTGCTTTTTTTCTTCATCATTTTTCCAATTTTACTTCTCTTTTCACCATCCTGCTAACCATTATTTCTGACCCCAATGGGAGTCTGACTTTAGTTTTAAAGATATCATTCAGTCACTGTGTGGAGGATAAATTTGGGGGAAAAGGAGAGTGGGAAAGTCTGAATATATGGAGATTAACCAGGGGATTTTACAATAATCTCGGTGAGAAAAGATGCTGGCTTGGACCAGGGTGGAAATGCTGGAAGTAGTAAGAATTGTACAGGGCATACTTTGAAGATAAAGTCAATAGAATCCATGACAGATTGGATCAAGAGTGTGAAAGAAAGGATAGAATTAAATAATTAGGCTAGATATTAATAATTAGAAGGAGAGAGTTTGCCTATAGATGACTGCATATTTGAGATAGGGATGAAATTGGAAGATTATTTGAACATGTTAATTTTGAGATAATGTTAAATAGCCAACTGGTACATCAAGCAGGCAGTTAGGTGCATGAGTGTGGAGTTCAGGAAGAAAATCAAGCTGGAAATACCAATCTTAGAGTCATTAGCATATAAATGATACTTAAAGTCATGGGGCTGAGTTGATCAAATGGGAATGAAAGTGGATAAAGAGGAGAAGACATCCAAGGGCTACGTCTTGGGCCTCCTACGTTAACATATGAAAATATAGAGAAACCATAGAAATGTTAGGGTTAAATTAGCCCTATAAAAATCATATTCCCCTCACCCAAACATTTTGTAAAGGCAGAGTTTATTTGCTTGCTATGCTCTCTCCAAACAGCTGCCTGGTCTTCACTTTGAAATCTAGCAAAAGCTTACCTTCACAAAACTATCTTAAAAAGCTTGCATTGAGGAGGAACCTGACCATTAGGGGAGCTTTAAATCACAATAACTGTTTGTAAAAGCAGGCTCACAGACTCAGGCTCCCATCTATTCCTGGGAGACTAACCTCTTGGCCGTCTTCAGGATTTACCAAGGACAACAAGTTTATGCTACATCAAAGAACTTGTGTCTCCGCAGCAGAATTCCCCTCGTTAAGCCAGTAACCAAGACCACAAGAACCCGGACATGCTCATCTAAGCTTCCCCAGGTGCACAAACCCCATGCCAGCAAATTCCCTATATCTAAGGCCCCATCCCTCAGATTGGGACTGACACCCTTTGGTCTCAGTCCACTTGCCCCCAAGCGATTTTAAAATAAAATTTCCTTTTGAAATACACCAACTCCGTGTTTTCTGTTCATCCCCCATGGTTTCTGCTTTTCAAAACACACTGAGAAGAGCAACCAGGCATCAGGAGAAACAGCAGTGTCTTAGGACAAAGTTAAGTCTTCAAGAATGACCAACTGTCAAATGCTGCCTAGGTAGATAAGATGCACTGACCGTTTCAATGCTAGAGTCATTGGTGACCTTGATAATGGCTGTTTTGATAGAGAGGTGAAGACCGATTTAGATATGGCCAAAGGAGACTGAGAGGAGAGGAAGCAGAGACAGTGAGAAAAAGTTTTTGACAAATGTTGCTATAAAGGAGAAAACAGAGGCAGTAGCTGGGAGGAGATATGGAGCCAATAGAGGTTTAGGGTTTTATTTTGTTTGTTTTGAAAGTGGGAGACATTAGAGCGTGTTTATTTGTTAACAGAATAATGCAGGATTGAGAGGAGAGAATTGCCAGGTGAATGCTGAGGTAGACAAGAAAAGGTTAAATCTAGTGAACCTCAAAGTGGTTGATCCCAGATCATGGTCTAATTAGAGGAAGGAAGGCAGAGTAAATGGCCACCAATACAAGCAGGATGGTGGAGGGAGGATGTAAAAGTTCTATCCATTTTCTCAATGAAATATGGAGTGAGGTCTTCAGCAGAAACTGAGGAAAGAGAAGCAGGTTGAAAAAAAGAGAAGACGGTATGAAAAAGCAGTTTAAGAGAGGAGAATATGGAGTCCGACTGCCAGGCAAAACCAAGGGCACACTTGAGGTCACTAGCCATGGAGTTAATTAAGTGAAACCAGTCAAGGAGCTGGTGTGCATTTCTTGAGCCACTTCGGTGACCCCAGAGGAGGCATGGAGTAAAAAACACAGCGTCCAAAGAAACCACAAAGATAAAATGCTTTTTTAAAAAAATTCACTTTAACACCAACGATGTTTAGCATATCCTCAAAATATACCAGAAAAAGTGAAATAGAGACTCTCATACATATCTGTTAAATGTAAATTAAGACAATTGACCTCAGAAATTATTTCCTGAGTCTTAAAAATATTCATTTTATACTTTTAGAAATCTAACCTAAAAACATAGTAAAAACTAAGAAAAGTATGCACAAAAATATTATAAAAGTATTATTTACACTTCTGAAAAAGTTGAAATAACTAAATTTCATGTGTAACATGAAATACATGTACACAGGTGAGTATGCAAAACATAGAGCTTATCCTTGCATTATTATTTATTAATTATGGTATTATTTACCATATGAACAACTTTAATAAATAAAGTATGCACTAAAGGTCAGCAGTATAAAATACATTTTTTATAAGTCACAAGGAATATTCCAAAATGTTGATTCTAACTTTCTTTGGGTAGTAGGATTATATACTACTCACAAAAATTAGGGGATATTTCAAAATGTATATGAAGCAATAAAAAAAGAATGATTTTTTTTATTATTCAAGAACATCAGAGAAGCAAATGACAAGTGGAAGTAAGTTGTTCAATTATGCAAATGAAATCCAAAACCAACTTTTATTTCATTGGTGAAAATGCACTATACAAAAGGCTGAGAGTACTGGAGTATCTGTACATCCCCTGACCCCCTCATTTTTGTAGATGATCTTTTTATTGTTTTCTGTATTTCCCAGAATGTGTATGTGTTTCTGTCATAACCAAAACAAAAATGTCACTTCAAAAAATATGGCCCATTTTAAACAGCCACCAAATTCCCTGTGCTAAGCCCCTCACCCGGCAATCTACACATGCCATCTTTCCAAAGGGCATCAGCCTCAAGGAATGCAATAGCTCACACTGCTGACTCTCTGTGGCACCTCCCTGCTGAGGTCTAGCCCTGTGAAGGAGCCAGTTGTTTTCTGACTTTCTTGGAAACAGAGACTTTCTTGGAAGGCCCTTGAGGAGGTCCAGGCAGACTCAGAGGATGGCAGAGACTGAGTTGTGTGCCTCTAGGGCAGAGGTCCCCAAACTACGGCCCACAGGCCAAATTGTGGCCCCCTGAGGCCATTTATCCGGTCCCCGCCACACTTCTGGAAGGGGCACCTCTTTCATTGGTGGTCAATGTATGGAGTACTGTATGCGGCGGCCCTCCCAATGGTCTGAGGGACAGTGAACTGGCCCCCAGTGTAAAAAGTTTGGGGACCCCTGCTCTAGGGCAATGGATATTTTTGCCTTACATGCTGACACCACCATTCTTTTATAGAGCTCTCTCTCCACATGGCCAAATCTTAGTCTGTTTTAGTTTGATGAACTCTGCCGGCCTCACCCTGATGACTCCTTCACACATTGTCTTAACACAAAAGTCCAAAGTACTCTGGCAGGTGGCAGCTGGCCTTGGTGTACCCTGAGATTTTTGCTGAATGACCTCATACCCAGCACTGTTGCCAAGTTATTCTGTGTCTACCTGGGGATCACCACTTGCCATTACCTGGTGACTCACTGAGAACCTGCCTCACATGATTGATTCACATACTGCAGAAGTTCTTTCAGTAACTGAGCCAACCAGGGAGCTAGCAGGTGAAAGTGAATCAATCACAAGGAGCCTTGGGCTTTTTGCTGACCTTCCCCCAAACTTGGTGCTGGTGGAATCTGGCCTTGGCACCAATTTGGCCTCTCCCACACAAACCCAGGTCCAGCAGAGGCAGCTAAAAACGATGGATTGCTCTGTAGTGCCAAACAGGGAGCCCAAGGGATAGGCAGAGCATGATGTTGACCTGCACCAGAATCCTTCCCAAGAAGTTCTATAACAACACACTTGGTGAAAAGCTTCAGACCACATCAGAGCACAACCCAACTAGCTTCACAAGTGGCATATTTAAAGGGAGACCTTGGCAGGTGCCAAACTCTTCTGGGGCAAATTCCACTTCATGGAGTCAGCTACCACACAGCAGCTTACACTGTGATCAGGATAAGTCACCTCAGTCAGCCTGATGATCAACCTCACCTATGGATGGGTCAATAGCATTCAAGATTTAAGTACAACAGAAGGGCTCACATAACCGACACAAGGAACATTCCTGGAGCACCTAACAGAGGTGATCAGGTAGACTGTGCCACTGAGCTCCACAAGATATCTATACTACATAAGCCCACTATACCAAGACTGAGGAAACATGGTAGATACCTAACACAGAGACACAAATACAGAGAGATAGCCAAAATGGGGACACAAAAAATCATGCCCCAAATGAAAGAACAAGAGAAATTCTTAGAAAAGAACGAAATTAAATGAGGACAAGCAAGCTACCAGATACAGGGTTCAAAACAATGGCTATAAGGATGTTCAAGAAACTTAGTGAAAACTTCAACAAAGAGATAGCAAGCATTTTAGAAGGCCATAGAAACCATATAAAAGAACCAGTCAGAAATGAAGAATACAATAGCTGAAATGAATGATACACTAGAAGGAATCAACAACAGTATAAATGAAGGAGAGAATAAAATTAAAAATTTAGAAGACAAAGTAGCAGAAACACCCAACCAAAGGAGCAAGAAGAAAAAAAAATAAAAATAAATCAGGATAATTTAAGGGACCTCTGGGACAAAATCAACCATAACAACATCCACATCATAAGGGTAGAAGAAGGATAAGAAAGCAAGCATGGAGTTAAGAACTTAATTGAAGCTGGAGAAGGAAAAAGACACACATGTTTGGGAAGAACAGAGAGTCCCAAACAAGATCAACCCAAGTAGGCCTACACTAAAACACATCATAATTATAATGCCATAAGTTAAATACAAACAGAAAAATCTTAAAAGTAGCAAGAGAAACACAATTGCCTAAAATGGAATGTTCATTAGACTGACAGCTGATTTCTCAACAGAAACATTTCAGGCCAGAAGAAATTGGTACAAAATATTCAAGTGATGAAATCAAAGACCCACAACCAAGACTATTATTTCACTCTATCATTTACCATTGAAAAAGAAATAAACAGCTTTCCAGACAAGAAAAAGATAAAGGAGTTTATTACTACCAAGCCAGTATTATAAGAAATGCTAAAGAGACTTCTTTTAAAAAAAGAAAATGCTAAATGGACTTCTTTAAAAATAAAGAAAGAAAGAGAGAGAGAGGGAGAGAGAGAAAGAGTAACATAGTTATAAAGAATAAATTGGTAATAAATACATACCTATCAATAATAACTTTAAATGTAAATGGATTAAATGTTCCAATCAAAAGACATAGGGTAGCTGAATGGATAAGAAAACACGACTGTCTATAAGAAATTTATCTCAGAAAGGAAAACACTACAGACAAAAAGTAAAGGGATGGGCCTGACCTGTGGTGGTGCAGTGGATAAAGTGTCAACCTGGAAAGCTGAGGCCCCAGGTTTAAAACCCTGGGCTTGCCCAGTCAAGGCACACATGGGAGTTGATGCTTCTTGTTCCTCCCCCCTTGTGTCTCACTTCTCTCTCTCTCTACTCTCTCAGATGTATAAATAAAATCTTTAAAAAAATAAAAGTAAAGGGATGGAAAAATATTTCATGCCAATGGAATAACAACAATAAAACTGAAGTAATATTACTTATATTAAAAAATAGTCTTTAAAACAAAAGCTATAAAAGAGAGAAAGGACATTACATAATAATAAAAGGATCAATCCAACAAGGGTATATGACCCTTGTAAACATTTATGCACTCAACATAGTAGCACCAAAATACATAGAGCAGTTATTGATAGACATAAAGGGAGAGATTGACAGTAATATAGTCATAGTAAAGGATTTTAATATCTCATCAACATCAATGTATAGATCTTCTAGATAGAAATTCAACAAGAAAACAGTGACCTTAAATGACACACTGGACCATATTGATTTAATTGATATTTTCAGAACATCATCCCAAGCAGCAGGGTATGCATTCTTTTTAAGTGTACATGGAACATTTTCAAAGATAGATCACATGTTAGGACACAAAACGAGTCTCAGTAAATTTAAGAAGATTGAAATAATATCAAACGTCTTCTATGACAATAATGGTATGAAACTAGAAATCAATTACAAGAAAAAAAACTGAAAGAAAGATGAAGACATGGAGGCTAAATGACATGTAAGTGAATGCTGAATTAGTTAACAATGAAATCCAGGAGAAAATCAAAAGCTAACTTGAGACAAATGAAAATGAAAACAATACAACACAAAATCTATTTTTGCTAAGACGCAGCAAAAGCTACTATAAGAGAAAAATTATAGCATTACAGATCTATCTCAAAAAAAAAAAAAAAACAACAGAAAAATTGCAAATAAACAATATAACCTCTCTTTCCCATGTGTGGACATGGCAAAAAGTGTCTGCAAGCCAGGGAAAGAAATAACACTGACCATGCTGAAACACTGATCTCAGACTTTCAGCCTCCAGATGGCTGTACTAAAACAAACCTGGCCAGCTTTGGCCCCAGGTTCCCCTGCTTTAAGCAGCTTCTGAGCTGTAGTGAGACACAAAAAAATGCAGTTTCTCTGTTTACCTCTCCCTTTTCCCAACAAGTTACCTGCTTAGAGAGAGAAACAGTTTCTAGGTTCATCCACACAAGATCCTGCCTGGATGAAGAAGTGCCAGGAAAAAAAAGCATTAGCAAGACTTCATGCAAAGGAAATAACCTGCACAACTTGGACACATGCCAGTCAGGGCAACTACGTCTTGAGCCAGGACCAGAGTGAGACTCCTTGATTCTCTGGGTAGTGTACCAGACAAACTAAAGTTGAAGCTTTCTCTTACTTAAAGAGTTAAGTCATTCTATAAATGGGACTGGAGAGAAGTGGTTATTCCTGCTGAACTACATGAATACCTCAGAGATGCAGAAGCTTCTAGAAACACTGGTCTCCAAAATGGGGTGCAAGTACTTGAGGAAGGCAAGTAAATTTCAAAAACTGATAAATATCAGGGAAGATGAAAATTTACTAGCTGAGCTTCAACAATAATCTCTCTGCATCACTGGGGGATGAGATTAAAAAATAGGAGCTTGTTTTAGTAATGCAGCCAATAGCTCATTTGTTTCATTTCTATTTTTTTTATCTGGTGAGAAAGCCTTTACCTATGATACCTGGTAGTCACTAGTGCCATTTCCCAGGTGTTTTCTGGTGTTCCTCTTTCCAAGCAAGGGGTGGAATTGCAACTTCCTACCCACTTTGGGTCAGGTTAGATCATGTGACTAGCTCTGACCAATGAAATGTGAGCAGAAGAAATGGCTATTTTCTAGGTGGAAATTAGAAAAGCTCATGCGCAATTCACACTGTCTTCTCCCCATGGCACATTAATTGCTGACATTCAATAGGGTGAAAGCTTCACTATCTTTGGGATCTGAGCACCCTCCCAATCCACAATGGAACCATAACTTAACATACGAGAATAACCCTAACCTTAACAAGATTGATAAATCTTTAACCAGACTCATCAAGAATCAGAGAGGACTAAAATAAATAAAATCAGAAATGAAAGAGAAAAAGTAACAATTGACACCAATGAAATACAATTATGAGAAAATATTACAAACAACTATATACCAACAAATTGGACAAACTGGTGAAATGGATAAATTCCTAAAAATATGCAATTCTCCAAAACTGAATCAAGAAGAAACAGAAAATCTGAACAGATCAATTACAACTGATGAAATTGAAGCAATAATTCAAAAAACTCCCAACAAACAGAAGTCCTGTACCAGATGGCTTCACAGGTAAATTTTACCAAACATTCAAAGTAGAACTAGCAGCTATCAAATACAAACTATTCCAAAAAGTTCAAGAGTAAGGAAAAACCACCAAGCTCATTTTATGAGGCCATGATTATCCTCATTCCAAAACAGGCAAAGAAATTACAAAGAAAGACAATTATAGGTCAATATTCCTGATGAACATGGTTGCAAAAATCCTTAACAAAATGTTAGCAAGCTGTTGGGTAAACAAATGTTTTTTTAAGTTTGCTCCCTTGTATTGGGGCAGTGCCTTGTGTATATAGTCTATGGAAAATTCCTGGGTGCTTGCCCTCAGGGTGGCAGAATGCAAATTGCAGATTGCCTTCCTGCTTGGGAGGGGCTATTGTTTGTTACTGTTTGCTGGAGGAGAGGTTTTTTCCCCAAGCATGTTTTGGCTGGAGAGTGCAGAGAAGGAGTTCAGAAGGTGAGTCAGGAGAATGAGTCTGGGTTGTGGAAATGAAGACTGAGTCGGGGCTTGGGAGCCCTGTTTGGCTGGGGACTGCTGAGACTGGTGGTGCCTGTTTGCTCATCTGCCATTAGGAGACTTCAATAAACAGAACAGCCCACCATTTTCTGGCTCCACAGTTCTTTTATTGTCTGCCCAAATCCAATGAGAACCTACATGGCCAGAGTGGCAGCCCCTGGCTTTGCACAAGCCAAATTCAGGTAATACATTAAAAAGATCATATACCACAATCAAATCTAAACAAAATGAAAGATAAAAATTATATTATCATATCAATAGATACAGAAAAAGAATTTAAAAAATATAGCAGATCTAGAACAAGTTACAAAAATTTATATGGAACCAAAAAAGAACCTAAGTAGCCTCAGCAATCTTGAAAATAAAGAATAAAATGGGAGGTATCACACTTCCTTGGTATCATGCTATCCTACAAGGTCATTGTAATGAAAACAGCCTGGTACTGGCATAAGAACAGGCATACAGATCAATGGAACAAGATAGGGAACCCAGAAATAAACCCACACCTTTATGGTCAATTAATATTTGACAAAGGATGCAAGAGTATACAATATAATAAAGACAGACTCTTTAATAAATGATGTTGAGAAAATAGGGTAGGTACATGCAAAAAAAAACGAGACCACCAACTTAAACCATTCACAAAAATAAATTCAAAATGGATAAAAGACTTAAATGTAAGTCACAAAACCATAAAAATCCTAGAAGAAAACATAGGTACTACACTCTCAGACATCTCTTATAGCAATATTTTTGCTGATATATCTCCACGGGCAAGTGAAATAGAAGACAATATAAATAAATGGGACTGTATCAAACTAAAAGTTTTTGCACAGCAAAAGACACCATTAACAAAATAAAAAGGCAACCCACAAAATGGGAGAATATATTTGCTGTTAAAGAGTTAATAACTAAAATTTATAAAGAAATTATAAAACTTAACACCAGGAAGATAAACAATTCAATTAAAAAATGGGCAAAGGACTTGAATAGACACTTCTCCAAAGAGGACATTCAATGTAACTAATGATCAGAGAAATGCAAATTAAAACCATAATGAGATATCAATTCACACTTGCCAGAATAGCTTTCATTAACAAACCAACAAACAAGTGCTGGCAAGGATGTGGAGAAAAGGGAACCCTCCTGCACTGTTGGTAAGAATGCAGACTCGTGCAGCCACTGTGGAAAACAGTATGGCGTTACTTCAAAAAAATTAAAAATAGAACTGTCTTATGATTCACCTATATCACTTCTAAGAATATATCCTAAGAACCCCTAAACACTAATTCAAAAGACGGTATGTACCCCCATGTTTATTGCAGCATTATTTACAATATCAAGATCTAGAAACAGCCTAAGTGTCCTTCAGTGGATAAAATAGCTGTGGTACATTTACGCAGTGGAATATTACTTAGCCATAAAAAGAAGGAAATCTTACATTTTGCAACAGCATGAATGGATCTAGAGATTATTATGCTAACTGAGAGATAGAGAAAGACATACCATATGATCTCACTTGTATGTGGAATCTAATGAACACAATAAACTGAGAAACAAAATAGATACAGAGACAGGGTCACGGGGAACAGATGAAAAGCTATCAGAGGGGAGTAGACTGAGGGGACTGGGTCAAAGAAGGTGAAGAAATTAGTCAAAGACTTAAATACAGCCTAACCAGGAGGTGGAGCAGTGGATAGAGTGTCAGACTGGGATGCAGAGGACCCAGGTTCTAAACCCTGAGGTCACCGGCTTGAGCGCAGGCTCATTCAACTTGTGCATGGGCTCACCAGCTTGAGCACAGGGTTGCTAGCTTGAACATGGGGTCAGAGACATGACCCTATGGTTGCTGGCTTGAGCCCAAAGGTCACTGGCTTGAAGCCCAAGGTCTTTGGCTTGAGTCTAAGGTCACTGGCTTGAGCAAAAGGTCACTTGGTCTGCTGTAGCCCCCTGGTCAAGGCACATGTGAGAAAGCAGTCAATGAACAACTAAGGTGCCACAATGAAGAATTGATGCTTCTCATCTCTCTCCTATTCTGTCTGTCCCTATCTGTTCAACTCTCTGACTTTCTCTCTTTCTGTCTCTGTCAAAAAAAAAAACCCAAAAAACAAAAAACTTAAATACATGACACATAGATATAGACAACAGAGTAGCAATAGCCAGAGGGAAATGGGGAGTGGCAGCAGTGGGACAGGGGGTACAATGTGGTATGCACATAACTCAACAACAAACCAAGCAAACAATCCAATAAAAAAAATGGGAAGAGGACATGAACAGACACTTCTCCCAAGAAGAAATACAAATGGCCAATAGATATATGAAAAGGTGCTCATCTTCACTAGCGATTAGAGAAATGCAAAAACTACAATGAGATACCACATCACACCTGTCAGATAGCTATTATCAACAAGACAGGTAATAACAAGTATTGGAGAGGCTTTGGAGGAAAAGGAGCCCTCATTCATTGTTGGTGGGAATGTAAAGTAGTACAACCATTGAAAGTATGGTGGTTCCTCAAAACTTTAAGAATAGAACTACCGTATGACTCAGCAATCCTTCTACTGGGTATATACCCCCAAAACTCAAAATCACTGGTACATAAAGACACATGCAGCCCCATGTTCATTGCAGCATTGTTCACGGTGGCCAAGACATGGAAACAACCATAAAGTTCTTCAATAGAAGATTGGATAAAGAAAATGTGGTACATATATACTATGCTACTCAGCCATAAGAAATGATGACCTTGAATCATTTATGACATGTGAATGGACCTTAATAACATTATAATGTGTGAAATAAGTAAATCAGAAAAAACTAAGAACTGTATGATTCCATACATAGGTGGCGCACAAAATTGAGACTTATGGACATAGATAAGAGTGCGGTGGTTACCAGGGGGAAGGGAAGGAAGGAGTGGGAGGGGGTGGTGGGAGGCGAGAGGCATAAAGAAAACCAAATAAAAGGTGACAGAGGACGATTTGACTTTGGGTGATGGGTATACAACATAATCGAATGTCAAAATGATCTGAAGATGTTTTCTCTAAATCTATGTGCTCTAGTTGACCAATGTCACCCCATTAAAATTAATTGTCTAAATAAGACTATATATTATAAAGAAAAACACCTATATAAATCAACAGAACAGAATAAAGGTCCCAGAAATAAACCCACGTCTATATGGTGAATTAATATTTAACAAAGGAGGCAAGAACATACAATGAGGTAAAAACAGTCTATTGAAAAGTGGTGCTGGGATAATATGACAGATACAAGTTAAAAATGGAACTAGACCACCTTCTTACACCATATACAAAAACTGAAAATGAATTAAAGACTTAACTGTACTACTCAAAACTATAAAACTCCTAGAAGAAAACATAGGCAGTAAAACCTCTGACATTTCTCTTAGGAATATTTTTTTCTGATATGTCTCCTTATGCAAGAGAAACCAAAGAAAAAGTAAATGAAACTACATCAAACTAAAAAGGTTTTTGCACAAGCAAGGAAACCATCAACTAAATGAAAAGATAACGTGCTGAATGGAAGAACATATTTGCCAATGATACATCTAATAAGGGGTTAAGATCCAAAATTTATAACGAACTCATACAACTCAACACGAGAAAAACCCTAAATGATCCAATTGAAAAATAGAGAACTTGAATAACACTTCTCCAAAGATGGCCAATAGGCATTTGAAAAGATGTCACTAATTGTCAGAGAAATGCAAATTAAATCCACAATGAGACATCACCTCAAGCCTGTCAGAATGGTTACCAACAAATCTACAAAACAGTGTTAGAGAGGATGATGAGAAAAGGGAACCTTCATGCACTGTTTATGAGAATGCAGACTGGTTTAGCAACTAAGGAAAACTGTGTGAAGAGACTTCAAAAAATTTAAAATGGAGCTGCCTTATGACCCAGCAATTCTACTTCTGGGTATATGTCTGAAGAAGCCAAACATTAATTTAAATGAATATATGCACCCTTATGTTCATTGCAGTGTTATTTACAACAAACAAGATATGGAAGCAACCCAGTGCCCATCAATAGAGGAGTGAATAAAAAAGTGGTAGGACATACATACAATGGAATAATTACTCAGCCACAAAAAAGAAGGAAATCTTACCATTTGTGACAACATGAGTCGACCTAGAGGGTATTATGCTAAGTGAAATAAGTCAGTCAGAGAAAGACAAATATCATAAGATTTCACTTACATGTAGAATCTAAAGAACAAAATAAACAAATAAAAATGAAACAGTCTCATGAATACATAGAACAAACTGATAGTTGCAGAGGGGAGGGGGATTGAGGGGCTGGGAGAAAAAGTGAAGGGATTAAGAAATACAGATTGGTAATTACAAAATAATAATAAAGATATAAAATACAGCATAGGGAATATAGTGTATAATATTGCTATAACTATGCATGGTGTCAAATGGGTGCTGGAAGTGCACACTTTGTGAGGTGTATGATGGTCTGACCACTATGTATACACCTAAAACTAATACAAAATAATACTGAATGTAAACTATAATAAAAAGATATATACATGGTTTTTCTTGGTAGTAAGAAGATGGACCAGAAGCCTGAAGACACTGGGATTCTTTCCAGTCCTATAGTTCACATGGAGTTTCTGCAGTCGTATATTTCAGACTGAGCAAATTCTAGGCCCATTTTAAAATTCCCTGCCAAGAAGTCTCAGTTTAATTCATAAGAACCATACACTCTAAAGCTTTAACCTAAAGGTAAAAATTGAGTCATTTATTTACAATGATTTTCTCAATGTATAATAACAGATTCTTATTCTAGAATAATTAAAATCTTCTAACTCATTCCTTTCTAGACCTGCTCCAGCCCAATTGAGAGATGACCTTCTAGATTTGGGAACATGTAGACTCCAGCTGATACTCTAACCAAGGTCTGTAAAATCCGTTTGCTTCTAAATTCAGAAATAAATAAATAATAACATTGGAGTGCATCAAAAGAAATTTCTACTAATGTATCGCTCAGCTATTACTACATAACAAAAACCATAGAATGTCAATGGCACACCATAATAAGTATGCATTTTGTTCAGGCGTTCGTGTATTGGCTGGAGCCAACCTGATACAGGCTGAGCTTAGCTGGGCAGCTCTAAGCTGCAAGTTGGGACCAGACTTGTTTCTTATCCTTATTAGATCAGTGGGCTAGCTTCGCGTGTTCTCATGATGATGGCAAATTCATGAAAAAATAAAGATAAACCCAACTGTGCAAGTACATGTCAAGTTCTTGCTTGTAGGTCTGTTAACAGCCTGTTTGCCAAATCAACTCAAAGGGCAAGCCCAAAGTCAAGAACAAATCACCTCTGTCTCTAGTGCGATAAACCATAAAGTCACATGGAAAGGGGTGTAAATATAGGAAGGAGCAAAGAATCTGAGCCAATAAATCAATCTACCACAACCTTACTGTTTTAAAGAAGGTAAAACAAAGAAAACACAAACATGGAAGGTGGAAATTAATTTACAAAGAGTAATTCCTTATTCAAAATCTCATCATGAACAGCTCATGTTCCTGATTACTTTCTCAACACCTTTTGTGAAACCCAACCCCGGGCCCCCAAGATTAAGTCTTGGGACATTTCACTACTCATCTCCGCAGAGGACAGACTGGGGCCAGAGACCCAGTCTCGGTCATCAGCAGGTTAATGAACATCATCCTAGGAAAGAAACAGAAACCTTGGCTTTTCTCTTTCATGGGAATACAAGCAACTAAAGCCTCTCCCAGACCTCTAGGGCCATTGGTCTGTCTTGCACCCCAAAGCCCCATAGTGGTGATAAGGAAAATATCCTAAAGGGTCTTGTCTCCAATCTTTCCTGGAGATACAACATGGGAGCTGAGCTATGTGCCATTAAGTTTCTTCTAAGTGGGAGATTTGGGGATTCTTTTGTCACTGAGGGGACTACCATTCATCTGAAACACCCAAATAAGATCATGTGTGAATGACATTAGAAAATACATAATGCAGCCTGAAAATTTCTCCCTCGCCCTCCTCACCTCCACTCCCTGCCCTTCCCCTCTCTCTGCCTCTCCTTCCCACTCTCTTTCTCCTTTCTTTCAAGCCCACTTCTAAAGCTGAGTTGCATCTTCAACAAAGACCCTGAACCAGTCCAGCCACACAGCTTAGGACCTAGAGAAGCACTGTAGTAATAGTTGCTTCTCGTATGTGCCTTGACCAGGCAAGTCCAGGGTTACAAATCAGCGACCTCAGCATTCCAGGTCGAAATTTTATCCACTGTGCCACCACAGGTCAGAGAGATGCACCATAGTAATGATTTGCATTCCTACGCTGTACTTGTGTCACTCACAAAAGTCAGAATTTCTACCTTCTGCTATGAAACACAGTGGTTAAGAGTGCTGGACTTTGGAGTTCAACACACATCAATGAAAACCTGTCTTCTCTATATGGAACAGACTAACAGCTGGCAGACGAGAGGGGTGAGAAGACTGGATGAAAGAAAGTGAAAGGATTAGGAAAAAATATATATATATATATATATATATATACACACACACACATACATACATACAAATAATATAGACACTGACAATAGTATGGCAGTAGCCAGAAGGAAAGAGCAGTGGGGGAAGGAGACCTAGGCAAAGAGGGGGCGGTGGAAACTGAAAAAGTCTTACTCAGGGCGATGGGTGCACGATGCGGTGTGCAGATAGGGTTATATTGAGTTGTACACCTGAACCTGTACGGTTTTGTGAACCAATATTAGCCCAATTAATACAATTAAAAAACCTGTCTCGCCTGACCAGGTGGTGGCACAGTGGATAGAGCATCGGACTGGGATGCGGAAGACCCAGGTTTGAGACCCCGAGCTCGCCAACTTGAGCGCTGGCTCATCTGGTTTGAGCAAGAGCTCGTCAGCTTGGACTTAAGGTCGCTGGCTCCAGCAAGGGGTTACTCTGTCTGCTGAAGGCCCACGGTCAAGGCACATATGAGAAAGCAATCAATGAACAACTAAGGTGTCACAACAAAAACTGAGGATTGATGCTTCTCATCTCTCTCTGTTCCTGTCTGTCTGTCCCTATCTATCCCTCTCTCTGACTTTCTCTCTGTCTCTGTAAAAAAAAAGAAAAATCTGTCTCTTCCTCTTACTATGTGACCTTAGGCACAACCCAGCCCTTTCTTTGTTTACTTGACTGGTTAAGATATTAATTGTCATCACAACATTTTCAACATAAATCAGATCTTGTTTTGGTAAATTCAATATATTTCCTAGGACCCTCGATTTAATTTGATAAATATTTTTGGAGTGCTTATACTGTGGCAGATGTTGAGGATATTTAAAAGGCAGAAAGAAAGAAAATAAGCATTTTTTGTTGTTGTTGTCCTTGCAATGATAAACAACCTTATGGATATTGATAACCCTCTGTTCTGCTTTGTTTAAGGAAGATGAGTCCAGAGAAAAATCATTTGTGTGGCCAGGAGAAAGGGGGTAAAATAGGAAATGCTGATGTTTCATGTTAAGAAAAATAAGGCATTTCAGTGGCCTAAGACAACAGAGCTTTATTTTCACTCCTGTGTCAGCCCGTGTGATGGTCCTGGTCAGCATATGGCTTCTTTCCACATGGCGAGTCAGGCAGTGGCTACCTCTATCTCGCGAACCCACCTTCCCTCTGGCCTCAGAGTCTGTGCACCCAAACAGCAGAGGGAAAGAGAATATGGAGAACCCCCCTCCACACACACTCCTTAAAAGCCCTCTCCCAGAAGCAATACTCATCACTTCTACTCACATTCTGCTGACAAGAATTAATCATATGGGCACTCCTGGACACAAGACAGTCAGGAAAATGTAGTCCTTGTTCCTGTGGGGACAGCAACA
This sequence comes from Rhynchonycteris naso, assembly GCA_037038555.1. NCBI lineage: Eukaryota > Metazoa > Chordata > Mammalia > Chiroptera > Emballonuridae > Rhynchonycteris > Rhynchonycteris naso. The sequence goes on along the minus strand of CM072998.1, from coordinate 95,013,573 downwards.
ATGCCGCACCGAGAAAAGGAAAGTGTGTTTCTGGGAAATAACTGGCTCCCTACATGTGTGAGTGTTGATGCATCACTAACATTTCTTTTTGCCTCTTTTCCTCACTCCAACATAAGCTCCATAAGAGTGGAGATTTGTGTTGCTCAGTGGAGAATCCCCAGTAGGGGGGGATGCCTGAACTGAACCTTGAAGGAGTTACCCAGGTGCAGGGGGTGGAGGAAGGCAGGCCACCCCAAGGGGCTGGGAGGCACGGGAAAGGCAGGGAGTGTCAGGGTGTGGTGTTTTTGCAGAGCTATGGTTACCTCCGCTGGTGAGAGAGAGGAGTCGGGCCTGGGCCAGAGCAGGGCAGGCGCCCGGGTGCAGAGCCCAGAAGGAGCCTAAGGCTAAGCAGTTGAAATTTATTCTTAAGTATCACACAATCCAGAAATTCCACTCCTAGGTGTAGATGATAAAGAAATGAAAATGTATGTCTACACAAAAATCTATATACATAAACGTTCATAGCAGCATTACTCACAACAGCCAAAGGGTAGAGACAACCAAAATGCCCATCAGTATATGAATGGATCAACAAAATGTCGTAGATCTGTATGTATGAATTATTATTCAGTCATAAGAAGAAGTGAAATATTGACTCATGCTACAAGTTGGATGAACCTTGAAAGCATGATGCTAAGTGAAAGAAATCAGATCACAAAGGCCACACATTTCATGATTCCATTTCTGACATGTGCATAACAGACAAATCCAAAGAGACAGAGCAGGTTAGTGATGGAAGGAAAGGTAGAGGTGGATTAAGGTTGGTTGAGGCTCTGGGCACAGAAGAAAATATTGGGCTCCTTAAAAAAAAGGGAGACAGGGAAAATAAAAATGTATGCTAACCATATTTTTAAATAAATAAAAATATTGTGTACTATTAATGTTAAAATCGCACATATGAATCCAAACTTGATGTCATTAGAAAAAAATGTAAAGTTGGGGTTTTGTGGGGCCCTTCAGAAGTCGGGGCCCAGGGCCGACGCCAGGTACGCCCACCGTTAAATCTGCCTCTAAGGAAAGGGGAGTGGGGATCGAATACTAATGGATACAGGGTTTCTTTGGGGAAGATGGCAGTGTTCTGGAGTTAGACAGTGGTAATGGTTGCACAACCCTGTGAATATATTCAAGACAACAGCATTGTGCAGCTTCAAGGGGAAAATTCTGTAGTATGTAAATTGTGTTTCAATAAAGCTGTTATTTTAAACATATATCTTTAAGACAATGAGGAAGCATGAAAGGATGTTAAGCCAGTGATGATGATGTAGTCAGATACCCCACTGGTGGTTTAGTCAGCAGTGGTTTGAAGAGGATGGAAAACACAGCTTGGAGACCGGGAACTCCAGTGGAGCAAAATAAGGCTCTGAGCTAAAGCAGTGGAGTTAACACACTCCTGGTGAGTTAACACTGGGTCAAAGGCTAAGAAGAATAGAGAAAGCACAGAACCAGCTTTGCAGCTTTCAATTTTGTAAAACCACACTCTAGTAAGCTGTGCAAGTAAAGCATGCACGGAGCTCTGGCCGGGTGGCTCAGCAGATAGAGCATTGTCCCAGTGCACCAAGGTCGTGGGTTGGATCCCCCATTGGAGTACAAGTGAGAAGCAACCAGTGAATGCACAACTAAATGAGACAATTAAGTGGGACAATGAATTGATGTTTCTCTCTTTCCCTTCCCTCCATTCTCTCTCTCTCTCTCTCTCTCTCTCTCTTTCCCAAATCAATGGGAAAAAAAATTTTTTTAAAAAAAAACAGGATGCATGGAACACAAGAAGTGCCAGCCCACTTTAATCCTGCCTTGTGCATTTGGAGAGCTGCTGCTGGCACAGGAATTCACCTCCAGGGAGTGTGTCCCTTCAGCACCAAAACAGGAAGCAAGTTTCCTAGGTTTTTAGCCCAGCCGGTCTGGGCTGTGCCACACTAGTTGCTGGTTGTATGGCTTTGTGGTTGACATTTGGTTATTTTTCTTTTAAAATATTAATGAATAAACACACATATTGGAAAACTATTTGCATGTCCTTGGACTGACTGTCTCCCACTGAAGCAGAGGGTGATGTTCTGTAAAATAGTAGATAAGTGATGCAGACAATGAATTCTGTACCTGCCAAATTTGATGCCCTGCCCTATAACAAACTCTACAACTTAGTTGGTTTTAAGAGATACCTATGGCATGCTAGGGACCAAGGGACATGGAATGGGCAGGAAAGTGGTCTAGATTCTTAAGAAACTCACAAGCTGATGGGACTGAGTGACTCTGAGGCAAGTGAATGTGAAGTTACAGAACTGCAATGATGAAGGAACACATGTGTGTCCAGCCTGGGGCAAGGTGGCGGGTGGAGGTCACAGAGGCCTCCTCGGGGACAGCTTCTAGTCTGGGTGGACTCCACCATCTGGGAGCCCAGCTGGCCTTGCATTCGTCAGCTCAAGAAGTCACTTCTCCCAAGTAGAACAGCCCAGTGCACACACGGCTGGCAGGCAGGGCACATGGAGCTGGGAGTAGGGGGCTGGACCAAACAAGAAGGCTTTCAGGTAAAATCCTAAGACTGAAGAACAGAGAAGTCCAACCTAGAGTTGCCTTTAGGAGCTTGGCTATGAAGGGCCCTGAGAGAGCCTGTGAGGATGCTAAAAATGTTGTGTGTTTTTATTTGAATGGTGATACAGGAGACAGAGAGAGTTTTAAGATTATATCAAAAAACATAAGCCTAGGCCAATTACAGTAACTGGACTTATTTATTATGTCTTTTCAATAACACAAAAACTGTCTATCTTGTATTTCCTATTTATAATAAGGTGACCAGACGTCCTGCTTTTGGTGGGACAGTTCCAATTTTTAACAATTTGCCCCACATCCCACGGTGTTTTAAAAAAGTCCTGATTTTTGGAAAGAATGCACAAAAAGCTAGGGAACGGGGAAGAACGGGAAGGGAATATACGCTTTTCGGCGGGGAGACCCTGCCTTGACCTGGAAGCACCCGCACTGCCGCAAGAGCTGGCTGCCCCGAAACAAAGAACTCCAGGTAGGAGGTACCTGCTGGGGCAGCGGCTGTCAAGTCTCCTAACTACCCATAGGTCTGTGGCTCCGGGCTCCGTGAGGTGCAAGCTGCTTGGCCTCCAGCGGGCGGCAGGGCTGGATGCAGGCAGCGAGGCCACTGAGTGCACCAGCGGCCGTGCCCTGCCTGCTCCCGCCCACTCGTACAGCTCTGGCACCTTCGGGACTGTGTAACCCGATCCCTCTGGCTCACTCAAAATTTCCCATATAGTAATATTTCCAAAAATGATCTTTTTAATGAGGTATCATTATTAAAAACATAGATTGATAAGGAAAAGGTTAAATCTTGGGCATCAGCAACAATCACAATAGAGAGCAAATGGGTAGAAATATTTCATCATTTTCAAACAAACCATGTTCCATACAATAATGTACTAAAAATTGTGGAATACACGCCGTCTTTACCAGGAATTAATGCTGCGACTGAATGCATTTTTTCTACAGTAAATAAAGTGTGGGCATCAGAAAAATCACAATTAAGTGTTGAGACTTTGAAAGCCACTTTATGTGTCAAATATAATTTAACAAATTCTTGTGAAAAATTTCCTGACCTTTTAAACAACGACAGCAATCTACTAAAAAAAAATTCACTCAAATGAGAAATATGCCAAAGAATAAAATAATATTATACATAATTTTTTAATGTATTATATTTGTAAATTGTACTTATGTTGAAATTTTAAAAAATATATTACAATACTATTTTTGCATTCTATGAAAATTTTTTTTGTTCCATATTGACCAAATTTGTAATCAAGAACCCCTCCCCTCTGGTCAATGGTGTCCCGGTTTACCAATTTTAAAATCTGGTCACCTTGCCTGACCAGGCGGTAGCACAGTGGATGGAGCGTCGGCCTGGGATGCGGAGGACCCAGGTTCGAGGCCCCGAGGTCGCCAGCTTGAGCGTGAGCCCATCTGGCTTGAGCAAAAGGCTTGCCGGCGTGGACCCGGGGTCACTGGCTCCAGTGGGGGGTGGCTTGGTCTGCTGGAGGCCCGCGGTCAGGGAATATGTGGGAGGGCAGTCGATGAGCAACTATGGTGTTGCAACGAAAAACTAATAATTGGTGCTTCTCATCTCTCTCCATTCCTGTCTGTCTGTCCCTATCTATCCCTCTCTCTGACTCTCTGTCCCTGTAAAAAAAAAAAAAAAAAAAAAAATCTGGTCACCTTAATTTATAAGTGCTTTCATCTGTGTGACCTCATTGATTTCTCTTAACATGCCTTAGATTAATTACCATTTTCTGCCAGAAACTCAAACTGAAATGGATTAAATAACTTGTCCCAAATCACCCAACTAGAAAAGACCAGAGCCAGGATTTGAACCAGTTCTCCTAGCTTGTAGTTCAACTCTGTTCCAATTATTCCAAGCTGGTTTATAAACCGGGAGCTATCAAGTTCATATTGTAACTGCAGTTTGTGATGAGAAGGTCCAAGAAGCATCTTTTAGCTGCTTCTAACATAAACTTTTTCCCATTCAGTTCAGCCAAGCCTTGATCTACCATGCACCGGACACAGGTCCGCTCCAGGGGGACCTGGTGGGGGGACACCGCCTACACCTTCAATAGCTCACGGACTAGCAGAAGGGAGGAAGCAAGTTGTGCAAACCTGGCCGTGGCTGAAGCAGAGTGTGAAATAGGTGCTATGCTAGAGATACAAAGGGGGATATGAGGGCAGTGAGGCCGCCATGGTTTTCAGTGGCATCGGTCCGGTCTCCTCCCCAACATATTTGGCTATCTTTAGGACCAACCTAGGTGAGTACCAATCAGCTGTCTAAATTGCTTGGCTCTTGAAGAAGCTGATTCTCAGCACTTCTCCAGGTAATTTCTGTGTTTCCTCTTTTGCACACATTCATTGGTCCTAACTTGTGAAGGCAAGGGGAGCCCTGGAGTTTTACTCATCAGCCCCTTCCTCTCTGGAAGTCATAAATTAACCATCACAACACCCGAGCTTGCTTCTGAGACTGTCTGGCATCACCTGGAAGGTGAGTGAAAACACTGAGATTTGTTGACAGAGGGCAAAGTCTCAGATTTCTGCCTGATTGAAGTCGCAAGGAAGCCAACTCACCTAGTGCTCTCCCAAGGGCCAGCTGGTATGATAGGAGCATGAGGTTAATCCAGATGAGCCCCAATGTGGATCTGCTCGGCTTCTTTCCACTGCTCTAATCACAGTTTTAGTTTCCCCCTCTGGGTACGAGAACGCCTGCCCCAGAGAGCTGCCCAAGGAATGAAATGAGAGCACCAATGTCAAGCGCCTTGCCTTGTACACAGAACTGTTACAATTGGCATTGAACTCCTGCCCTGAGGAGATCTTTCAGTTGCTCGTAAGAGCTCTGGAGTGGGTTCACTGGGTATTGCAGTCTGTAAAGCCAGTAGTCAAGGCCGGAATCACAGCCGCCTGACCCGTGCAGGTTCCCATTAGATTCAGACAGTCGGTAATGAAACACAAGAGCCAAGAACTGGTGAGCCATCAGCTTTAATTCTAGCTTACACCCGGCGGGCAAGCAAAAACACACACTGGGCTCCAAAACCCACACATTCAGTGCTCACAAAACTACTGACTTATCCGAGTTTCCTAGCATCAAAGCTTTCCAGCTCACCAGACTTATTCACCTCTGTTTCCCATCTCCTCCTGCACAAACTCTTAACAAACTGGCTTCTTCCTCAGCACTCTGCCATCTCGGCTGCTTCTCCTGGCCTTCACGTGGCCTTACTCTGCTCTCCTCTCTAATACTAATCTCAGGAACCCAGGAACTGAGAGAGAGAGCTCCCGGACTGCCCCAGGTTATAGCATAGAAAATCCAAACCCTTAATCCAATCTACACTCAAGAAAGTCTCTGATACAAAGCCACCCATCTGAGGCATAATGGGATTCCTCAGGAGAGTGCACCACCCTACATCATCCAATCAGTCAAGGGTGTAGGGAAGAGCTTACTCTTAAACTAAGCCTTAGGCTATAATGACCTGGCCTGCCCACAGCCTGTTCCAGAACACACATTAATATCAACGAACTTCCATGTGGGCAGTGCCATCTTTAACAAAGTGAGCATAATATATTTATCTGCCCAACACAGTCACATAAACATCCCTCTTTAAAGCAGTCTTCTTTGAAGATTACTTCACACTCCTTAAATGATAGACTTGTTGTTGGGCAGATAAAATATATTATGCTCACTTTGTTAAAGATGGAGCTGCCCACATGGAAGCCCGTCACCCAGGTGATATTATTTGCCCTTATGCTTGGGATGGGTGTAGGGGAAAGTCTAATGTAAGCAGGCCAGGTCGTTATGGCCTAAGGCTTGGTTTTAAGAGTAAGCTCTTCCCCACACCCTTGACTGATTGGATGATGTAGGGTGGTGCACTCTCCTGAGGAATCCCATTATACAGAGACTTCCTTGTTTGTATAATTGGATTAAAGCTTTTGAGTCTATGCTATAAAGTGGGAGAGACCAGTAGCTTGATCTCTCGCTTGGTTCCTGAGGTAGAAGAGAGGAGAGCAGATTAAGGCCACATAGAGGCCAGGAGAAGCAGTCAAGATGGCAGAATGCTGAGGGAGAAGCCAGTTTGTTAAGAGTTTGTGCTGGAGGAGATGAGGAACAGAGGTGAATAAGTCTGGTGAGCTAGAAACCTTTGATTCTAGGAAACTCGGATACGTCAGTAGCTTTGTGAGCACTGAATGTGTGGGTTTTGGAGCCCAGTGTGTGTTTTTGCTTGCCCACTGGGTGCAAGCTAGAATTAAAGCTGATGGCTCACCAGTTCGTGGCTCTTGTATTTCATTACCGACTGTATGAATCTAATGTGAACCTGCACGGGTCAGGCGGCTGTGATAGTGGCCTTGGTTATTGGCTTTACACTTGTCTATTTAAAGTCCAGGACAGGATGTTTGGGGTTGCCTTCAGAAACCCCAGCATGACTTCTAAGGCTACCGTGTTACCCCAGAAAAGGGCAGTTGGCCTCACAGCCACCTCATTCCAGAACACAGATGAGATGTAACTGATTGGTAATGTGACCTGGGACCCCAACCGGGTCCCATCTTGCCCAGCAGGCTCATGCAGTTAGCCATTCAAGCGGAACTCAGTTCCCTAAAGTAGAATAGCTCAAGAGGGTCACAGTGTGGAAAGGAGACTAGGAGGAAATAGCCACGGGACAGGAAAAGTTTTATGAGGTCAAGGACCAATCTCTGCCAACTTCCTACACACTTTTGAACAAATGGCAATCTGTCCTTTGGAATGAAAAAGCCTCAGGAGAAAGCAAGCTCCAACTTTCCTGCACATTGACCACCAATGAGTGTGTATCCAGCTGAGCCCGGGGCCCCTTGTCCATCACTATCCTGGTGATATGAAAAGCAGGTGACCTCTCTTGAACACCATTCAATTGTCAATTAGTCTTTAAAGAAAGCAGGACAATATAACGGCAGGCCTTAGAAATGAGGGGATCTGTTTGCTGACCCCTCACATTTTCTCTCAGACCACCTTCAACTGTCTCAGGTCTCTCTAGGATCTGAAAGACAGTAATAGACTCAGAAAACAAGTGTCTAAGTTCCACACAGTTGTCTATCAGCTTTAAAGAAAATAAAGTAGTGATTATATACCATAGAGTCTTAACTACCAAGAGAATATGCTGATCTGACCTTCGGAATAATGTTAGTGCATGTGTTTCTTTTTCTTCCTGGGGGAAAACAATTTTGTATTTTTTTAAAAAAGGAGTTAATATAACATGGAAAGAATTCTGTAAGAATTGAGCAGACAGAACTCACAGAAAGAAAAACTTACTACTTTGGTGTAAAGCCAGTAGCCAGGGCCATTATCACAGCCGCCCGACCTGTGCAGGTTCGCATTGGATTCGAACAGTCGGTAATAAAACAATGGAGCCAAAAACTGGTGAGCCATCAACTTTAATTCTAGCTTGCACCCAGCGGGCAAGCAAAAACACACACTGGGCTCCAAAACCCACACATTCAGTGCTCACAAAGCTACTGACTTATCCGAGTTTCCTAGAATCAAAGGTTTCTAGCTCACCAGACTTATTCACCTCTGTTTCCCATCTCCTCCTGCACAAACTCTTAACAAACTGGCTTCTTCCTCAGCACTCTGCCATCTCGGCTGCTTCTCCTGGCCTTCACGTGGCCTTAATCTGCTCTCCTCTCTAATACCAACCTCAGGAACTCCGGAACCAAGAGAGAGAGAGAGATCAAGCTACTGCTCTCTCCCATTTTATAGCATAGACTCCAAACCTTTAATCCAATTATACAAACAATGAAGTCTCTGATACAAAGCCACCCATCTGAGGCATAATGGGATTCCTCCCCACATCACCACTCTACATCATCCAATCAGTCAAGGGTGTGGAGAAGAGCTTACTCTTAAACTAAGCCTTAGGCTATAACGACCCGGCCTGCCCACAGCCTGTTTCAGAACACACATTAATATCAACGAACTTCTATGTGGGCAGCACCATCTTTAACAAAGTGAGCATAATATATTTTATCTGCCCAACAAGTGCTCACAAAGCTACTGACTTATCCGAGTTTCTAGAATCAAAAGGTTTCTAGCTCACCAAACTTATTCACTCTGTTTCCCATCTCCTCTCTACACAAACTCTGCACAAACTGGCTTCTTCCTCAGCATTCCACCATCTTGGCTGCCTCTTCTCCTCCACATGGCCTTAATCTGCTCTCCTCTCTTCTAATACTAACCTCAGGAACCAAGAGAGAGATCAAGCTACTGGTCTCTCCCACTTTTTACCGTAGACTCAAAAGCTTTAATCCAATTATACAAACAAGGAAGTCTCTGTATAATGGGATTCCTCAGAAGAGTGTACCACCCTACATCATCCAATCAGTCAAGGGTGTGGGGAAAAGCTTACTCTTAAAACCAAGCCTTAGGCCATAACGACCTGGCCTGCTTACATTACAGCCTTTCCCCCACACCCATCCCAAGCATAAGGGCAAATAATATCACCTGGGTGACGGGCTTCCATGTGGGCAGCACCATCTTTAACAAAATGAGCATATTATATTTTATTTGCCCAACATCTGGTATCTCAGATCACAAACTACTAATGGTGTGGGCATTCTGAAAAGCACCATTCAGTGGCTTGCCAACAAGATCGATCCTTCCACTTTCTCAACCAAGATTGAAAAACTAGAAAAGGATCCAGAATTTGGTTCTATGCATGCACTGGGACCTGTGGGGCCTGACCCCTAACCTGTGCGTGACCTCTCAGAGGGCCAGCTCTAATTATAGTACAATGGCTTCCTCAGATCAAGGTGACCTCCCTCAGCAAATGTTTTTCTTGTCGGCCACTCCCTGGCTCTCTTGCCTGTGGCCTTATGCAACTTGTCTTATCTGCACAGGAGCAAGCGGTAAGGAACGTCCTTCTGCACACGGCTAATCTCTCTGTCAGACCTAGATCTCCGAGATTGTGCTGGTTAATTATACTTTGGGTTTGGGGAGCTCATTTTCCCCATGGTCCATTCATGTCTCTGATTTCACTTTCCTGAAGCCTCTTTGTTTGAGAGACACATGGTTTGGCCCCTTAGCCCTGTGGCCCAGTGTTCTTTCTAAAATGAAGCGCTTGACTAGATGAGTTCTGTGTGTCAGCCTGAGGAAGCACAGCCAGGCAAGGCAGGGCTGCTGGGACAAGGGAGCAGATGCCAGCTCCTCTTCTCTTTGGAAGACGAGCTGCTGACTCTTTCAGAATGATCCTGAACACCCTGTTCGCTTAGCTTCCCTTTCCTTCAAGTCTGCTCCCCTACCAACCACTTCACTGAATAACTCACCCATTTCCATATGTCTCTCCAGCTACTTGAGTTCTCCCAGAAATTTTCCTCAGCAGAAGCAGGACCCTCATGCAGGCCCCTCACTCAGGTCCCCTCCACAGTGGCCTGGCACCTCTGCTGCTCCCCTCCCGCCTGGGTCCTCAGGGCCTCCTCCCTGAGGCTCCAGGCCTCACCCTCAGGACACCCTGACAAGTGAGAGGTCACATGCCAGTCCTGCCCCTCCCAGACCTGTTCTTGGCTAAGAGGGGCTTCCTTTGGCTCAGAATTTACTACCAAGCCCTGACTCTTGGTTCCAGAACAGGCTTTGGCCTTGGGCCTAGGACAGCAGGTCACACGCCTCCTGGGAGCACACAGGAATGGGCCCTTCCCAGGAGATGCAAGAAAACTCGATTACAAAGGTAATCCTGTTTTGTCATGTTGACAAGCAAAGGCAAGCCTGTAGGAGGGAGAGCCAGTACTGCCCCAGGAAGCAGGCTGCCCTGGTGAGCAGCTCAACACCAGACCTTCTAAAGAATCTGCCTTCTGTGGGTCTTCCAAACTGGGACCCTGGCTTTGTCTCCTGTTCTTCCTACCTAATTTATAACATATATATACACATACAAACACACACATACTTACACATGTACACATGCATGCACACATTCACACTGTGTGCTAACACTGTTCTATTCACAAGTGGCTCAGAAGATTTTACTGACTTTAGCATCCTTGAGTTCTATAAAAAGGTATTAATATGTGTCAGGATCAGGGTCAGCTGAGCATCATGTATCTCCCTGGAGTGATAGGAAGTTCACCTCTTTCCACTTAGTTAATTATGCCCAAAGTTCCACCATGAAAAATTCATTTCTTTTAGCCTGAAAGGTCTCTCAGTGTTCAGAGTTTCCTTCTCCTCCAGTAAGTTGTAAGGAGCATAGAAAAAATGCTATAGGCCCCAATCACCAGTCTTGACCCTAGATCAATGTTTCAGTTGACTTGGTAGTGTGGGGCAAGGCCCTGGAGAAGGGAAGTAGAATGGACCTGCTAAAGAAGGGGGCCCAGCCCTGGCTGAATAGCTCGATTGATTAGAGCATCATCCCGAAATTTAGATGCTCTAATCAATCGAGCTATTCAGTCAGGGCTCAATCCTTGGTCAGGGCATATGGAGGAACAGGTTGATTTTCTACCCCACCCGTCTCCCCTTCCTCTCTCATTAAAATCAATAAAAAAAATTTTTTAAAAGACAGAAGGGGACCCAATGAGAGGACAGAGAGGACAAGACAAAAGAACAGCGAACAGTCATAGTGTCACACCCAGCCTACCTGGGCTGTAGAAAAGGTGAAAACTGTCACATATCCATTCTCCAGGTAGAATGAACTGAGTGCTGACTGTGTACCAGGTGTCAGACCAGGCGCTGGGGACACTGTGGCAAGCCAAACAGAGACGGTTCCTCCTTCGTGGAGCTAATGGTGCACAGCAGGAGAGTAGGGCAAAAATCAACCAAAGAAGATCACACTGATGACCACGTCATTGCAAACCAATGAGTGTACTTAAGAGGGTTCTATAAGAATAACTCCAAGGAACCAACCTAGACTGGGGAGCCAAGAAGGTTTTCTGAGGAAGTGATGCTTAACCTTAAAGACGTTGAATTAACTGGAAAAACAGAGAAGAGCAAGCATTCTAGACAGAGGGAACTGCATGTACAAATGCCCTGTGGTATAAAGGAGCCGCCTAATACTGCCATTGTGTGTGATCATTAACCTTCAGTAAACTCTGAACTTGAACAAAAATGTTCCCTTCTAAAAATGGGTTTCCCTTTCCCTTTCCCCTTCCACTTACCCCTGCCTGCACTTAAATAAACATGAAATGACACGGAGATGGTACGCTGTGCAGGAGAAAGACTTAGAAACACAAACGTGCAGACAGCAGCTATGACAGCCATTTCCTGTTTGGTATCATTCACCACAGACCTTCCTAGCCAAGTAAATTAGCACAGGAAAGCCTTCTGGAGAACAGTGTGGAAGAAACACCGACTGAAAAATCAAGAAAAATATCTCATATGATTTTCAGAAAAGAGCAAGAGTCTGAGGTGAGAGCCAAAGCAGCCCAACTAGAGGGGCTAAAGAGATCCGAGGACATTTAGTCCCCTTCCTGTGCTTAACTTGGCAAGAGCTGAGGTCCAGAGAGGGGCCAGGACCCAGTCAGTGGCAGTACTGGGCTTGAAGCCTGACTCTGGGCTCTTTGTCCTGTGTTCTCTCCCTGCTTTCTTCCCTCTGGTCCCATCAGACAAAATCTGCTGGCTTCCTTCTTCCAGATGGGAGATAATGGGATTGGAACTGTCTCTGAGGCCACTGTTGGTGAAGCTTAATTCTGCTATGGTGGAGAGCCCAGAGTCCATGTGATGTGAAAAGGAGGTGAGAGGCTCTAGACACACTATTTCCTATATTTGGTCTTCACAACAACCCTGGGAGACAAGGACTCACACCCCGATTCTGCAAATGAGGAAACAGAGCCTCTGAGAGGAGGGTGAAAATGAGATAGCATCCAGGTAGAGTGGCAGAACTGGTCTAGTCTGAAAGCCCATACTGTCTTCCCATTTTCCCTGCCTCATTCCCAGAAGGGTATTTCTGTGGAGAACCCTTCTCAGGTTCCCCACCTAGATTGCCAGTAGGCTACCTACCACCTACTGCCCCTCTGCTCAGACAGCCTTCTCACACCTGGGACAGCTGTGCAGCGTAGCCCAAATCTGTCCCAATTCCCCCAAGGAGAGGTGTGAGTTGGGCCTTCTGCCTCCTCCCAGAGGCGGGCTGCTATAGAAATATTTGGGCTGGTACTGGCTTCTCTTACTTTGGGTGTGTGTCATATTTTTGTTCTGTTCTGTTCCTCCCAGAAGTTAGAACAGAAGTTTTCCAAACTCAAAAACATATTATTCACATCCTAGCAGCTCTGCACGCTCAATATCTGGTCTTGTTCTGTTCCAGAAAAGCCTACTGGCTAACACACTCCTGCTAACAATCAAGCAGTTTGCAAGGCATGCGGTCGGCACTTGGGTCCTAGGGGAGGCGTAGTGTTGCAGGACTCAGGGGCAAGGGTGACTAGTTGTCTTCCAATACCCATTAGCTTTGCCTTTCTTTAATAATAACACTCTCAGGTTTTAGCTAAGCATATGGATGTATCTGACCATCTAGAGATGCTTTTCATAGCCCCCTCCTCCTAGTAGCTGGGAATGACCAATGACAAAGATCTAGATGAGGAAATATGCACAGAAGTGATTTGTGTCCCTTCTAGTCATGCTATTGAAAGAAATAAACTTGTATTGACTTGCCTTTTCTCCTTTCTACTAGCTGGAATGTAACTATGATGGCAAGAGCAGGAGTAGCCACTCTGGACCATGGTGCCCCTCACTCAACCCAATATTGCTCACCTCTAGGCTGTTAGTGAGAAAAAACTTCCATCTTGTTTAAGACACTATATGTTGGGTTCTCTGATTCACCAACCTAGACTGAAGCCTAAATAATTTATGCACTAATGTGGATAATAATCTTTACATGGGGTATATATTATGCATATGTAAGAACTTAATATCTATTTTTAAAAACAGTTTAAGAATATGCTACTTGAAATGCATCTTGAACAATACTGAAAACACTTTTCTCAACACTCTCAGAATTCCAAACTGTAACTCAGCCCTTGAGCTCTGATTGTTCCTAATTATTCATCCAATGAGGTTTATAAAAGAAACTACTGTCCCCCCAATACTTCCTAAAGGGATCCACTTCTTCCCCAAACCACTGACCCTATCCTCCCAATAGGCTATATATTCTGCGCTTTTATTTTGTAATAAAGTTTCTATTATTAATATTTTTTAATGAAGCCACAACCCTCCAACAGCCATCCTCAATGATGAAACCCTGCACTTTAACTTGGGGTGTTTGTGTTCCAGGAAACCATCAAGAAAGAGCTGCCAAATGTAGACAGACCCTTAATTCCAGAAGAGGCTAGTAATAAAAATTATACTGACAATAAATAACTAGCTACTGGCATCCTAATGAAAAATGATTTATCTAAAGCGGAAAAAGGCTCCCAAGCATGAGCAGGAAACAGTTCCAGGTCATGGAAAACTTGTGTTTAGAAAGCAAGGGAAGAGCTCATTTGATATAAAAAGAAAACATGCCCACAACTAACATCATACCTAATTGCAAAAGACTAAAAGCTCTTCCTCTATGATCAGGAACAAGACGAGGAGGTACCCTTTTACCACTTGTTTTCAACATTGTACTGCAAATTCTATCCAGCATCATTAAGCACAGAAAGAATTAAAAAGTCATTCAGATTGAAAAGAAAGACGTAAAACAATTTCTGTTTGTAAATAGTATGATTTTGTATATAAACCCATTTTAAAAAAAACCTATTAAAACTAATAATATCGAGGATGCAGAATACAAAATCAATATGCAAAAATCAAGTGTATTTCTATACATTAGCTAGCAAATAACAGTCTGAAAGTAAAATTAAGAAAACGATTTCATTTACAATAACAGCAAAAAGAATATGTTAGGAATAAATTTGAAAAAGAAGTCTAAAATTCATACACTGAAAACTACAAAACATAGCTGAAAGAAGTTAAGACCTAAGTAAGTGTAAAGCCAGCAGCCTGGCCAGTGTAGGTTCGCATTCGATTCGAACAGACGGTAATGAAACAACGGAGCCAAAAACTGGTGAGACATCAGCTTTAATTCTAGCTTGCACCCGGCGGGCAAGCAAAAATACACACTGGGCTCCAAAACCCACTCATTCAGTGCTCACAAAGCTACTGACTTACCCGAGTTTCCTAGAATCAAAGGTTTCTAGCTCACCAGACTTATTCACCTCTGTTTTCCATCTCCTTCTCTCTACACAAACTCTGCACAAACTGGCTTCTCCCTCAGCACTCCGCCATCTTGGCTGCCTCCTCTCCTCCACGTGGCCTTAATCTGCTCTCTTTTCTAATACTAACCTCAGGAACCAAGAGAGAGCAAGCTCCCGGCCTGCCCCACTTTATACTGTAGAAATCCAAACCCTTAATCCAATCTACAAACAAGAAAGGCTCTGATACAAAGTCACCCATCTGAGGCATAATGGGATTCCTCAGGAGAGTGCACCACCCCCATACCCATCCCAAGCATAAGGGCATATAATATCACCTGGGTGACGGGCTTCCAAGTGGGCAGCGCCATCTTTAACAAAGTGAGCATAATATATTTTATCTGCCCAACAGTAAGTTAAAAGACATTCCATGGTCATGAATTAGAAAACTTAATGTTGCTAAGATGGTAAAACGCCCCAAACTGATCCATAAATCCCATGCAATCTCCATGAAAATCCAAGCGTCCTTTATTTCTTTTTCTTTTTTTTTTCTTTTTTGCAGGAATGAACAAGTTGAGCCTAAAAGTTATATGAAAATGCAAGGTACCCAGAACAGTCAATATAATTCTACAGAAGAACAAAGTTGGAAGACTCATACTCTCTCTTTCTCTCTCTCTTTCTTTTTCTTTTTTTTTTTTTTTTGGATTTTTCTGAAGTGAGAAGCAGGGAGGCAGACAGACTCCCGCATGCATTCACCTGGGATCCACCCAGCATGCGCACTAGAGGGCGATGCTCTTCCCATCTGGGGCGTTGATTTGTTGCAACCAGAGCTGTTCTAGCACCTGAGTCAGAGGCCATGGAGCCATCCTCAGCACCCGGGCCAACTTTGCTCCAATGGAACCTTGGCTGCAAGAGGGGAAGAGAGAGATAGAGAGAAAGGAGAGGAGGAGGGGTGGAGAAGCAGATAGGTGCTTCTCCTGTGTGCCCTGGCAAGGAATTAAACCCAGGATATCCACACTCTAGAATGATGGTCTACCACTGAGCCAACTGGCCAGGGTAGAAGATTCATATTTTCTGATTTCAAAACTGACTACAAAGCTATAGTAACCAAGACTGGTTGGTATTGGAATAAGAATAGACACATTGATCTCTGGACTAGAATTGAGAGTCCAGAAATAAACCCATATATTTAGAGTCAATTTATCTTCAACAAAAGTGTCATCACAACTCAATGGAGGAAAAAAAAGTCTTTTCAACAAATATTGCTATGTCAACTGGATATTTATGTACAAAAAATAAAGTTAGTGCCATTTGCAACAACATGGGTAGATCTTGAGAGTATCATGCTTAGTTGAAATAAGTCAGATGGAAAAGGACAAACATATGATTTAATTCATATGTGGGATATAAAATAGCAACAAAACAAAACAAAAAACTCATTGACACCGACAATAGTATGGTGGTTACCAGGGAGTAAGGGAGTGGAGGAAGGTTTATATGATAACAGAAAGAGACTAAACTTTGGGTGATAAGCACACAATGGAATATACAGACAATGTGTTATAATATCATACACTTGAAAGTTATATAATCTTACTAATAAATGTCATGCAATAAATTTAATTTTAAAAAGAATAGAGTTGGATTCCTACCTCACGTTGTATACAAAATATTGATTCAAAGTTCACCAAAGAGCTAAATGTGAGATTTGTATAAGAATTGTATAACTTCATGTAACTCTGAAAAGAAAACATACAAGTAACTTTTTGTGACTTTGAATTAGGAAATAGTTTCTTAAATATGACACTAAAAGCACAAGTAACAACAACACAAAAGGATAAATTGGACTTCATCAGAGTTTAGAACCTTTGTGCTTTGAAGGACAAAATAAGAGAAGTTATTTGCAAATCATGTCTTAAAAGAGACTTGTGTATAGAATACATAGAAAACTCCTTCAACTCAACAATAATAAAGACAACCTAACTAAAAAATGGGCCAAGGATTTTTATTTTTTTATTTTTTGCCATTGATTTCAGAGAGAAAGAGAAGGGAAAAGAGGGATAAGAGCATCAATCAACTAATTGTTTCACTTAGTTGTTCCATTTAGTTGTGTACTCATTCATTGCTCCTTGTACGAGCTGTGACTGGGGTCAAACCTACATACACTGGGGTGCTGGGTTGACACTTTATCCACTGAGCCACCCACCCAGAGCCAAGCAAGAGATTTGAATAAACATTTCCCCAAGATCTACAAATGACCAGTAAGTACATAAATAGATGTTCAACATCATTAATTATCAGGAAATGCAAGTCAAAACCACAATAAGGTACAACTTTTCACCCACTAAGATAACTGTATTTAAAAAGACAGACAATAACAAATATTGGTGGAGATGTAGAGAAATTGGAATGCTCATATATTGCTAGTGGGAAGATAAAATGGTGCAGCTGCTATAGAAGCATTAAACATAGGGTTATAACATGACCAAGCAATTCCACTCCTAGTCATACACCCAAGAGAAAGTAGAACATATATCTACACACACACACAAAATGGTATATCCATATAGTGGATTATTATTCGGTCATAAAAAAGAATGAAGTACTAGGCCTGACCTGTGGTGGAGCAGTAGATAAAGCATCAACCTGGAATGCTGAGGTCACCGGTTCAAAACCCTGCGCTTGTCTGGTCAAGCCATGTATGGGAGTTGATGCTTCCTGCTCCTTCCCACCCCTCTCTCTCTCCTCACTGAAATGAATAAATTAAAAAAATTTTTTTTAAGAGATGAAGTACTGATTCTTGTACAACATGGATGGACTTTGCAAACTATGGTAAGTGAAAGAAATTGGATACAAAAGGCCACATACTGTATGACTCTATTTATATGACATATACAGAATACACAGATTCATAGGATAGTGGTGATAGTTGCACAACTCTGTAAATATACTAAAAACCACTGATTTGTATACTTTGAATAGGTGATTATTAGGATATGTAAATAATATCTCAGTAAGAAAATAAATGGGTTTAACCCAAAAGCTTTCCCAGAAACTTGGAGAAAAGAAAAAGTGTTTTAAAAAGACAATTTTGTTTCCCAATGTCTTATAATAACAAATCAAATATACTATTTCACTTTTGAGAACACAAAATTGTAAGTAGGTAAGTTTTTGAATTGTCTTGTGGGAACATAAAAATTTAAGTTTTTAAATTACTTGATTTGATGATCAGAATACCTAGTTGATTTACAGGTTTTTAAATAGAAAATCGTAAGTTAGAAA
The DNA here is from genome assembly GCA_037038555.1 of Rhynchonycteris naso. NCBI lineage: Eukaryota > Metazoa > Chordata > Mammalia > Chiroptera > Emballonuridae > Rhynchonycteris > Rhynchonycteris naso. The sequence goes on along the minus strand of CM072998.1, from coordinate 94,995,612 downwards.
GTTATGAACTTTCTTGTTTTTATACCTCTTCCCATCCTCTATAAAAGGCAGGATGGGGGTGAGGTGGCTGAGCATTGGCTTCTCCATGCAAAGTTTACCCTATGGAAGACCTTGCATCTGGACTCTCTGGCTGCTCTGAAGCCAGCTGAACACTGGCACCAAGGCCAGCGCCAACAATTCTTCCTGAGGAAAGAAATTTATAAGAGCGCCATCATTTTGAAGTCTTTCGGCTGCACCAACTTGCCACATATTTAAGTCCTAGGTTATAAGTGAAATTGATATTTCCCTTAAACTGAAGGAGAGAGCCCAGGATACCCAAAAAGATGTCAAGATATGTGGAGAGGAGACCAGAGATAGAAGAGAAATCTAATTTCATCAAAACCACAATTTCCAAATTAAAACTTTTCATTCATCATACATCAACATTTCTCTCTAGAATACAAAAATGAGCTTCAAAATAACACTTTACGTTTACCATCCTGGCCTGACCAAGCGGTGGTGCCATGGATAGAGAATCAACCTAGGACGCTGAGGACCCAAGGTTGCCAGTTTGAGCGTGGGATCATAAACATGACCCCATGGTCGCTGGCTTGAGCCCAAGGTCGATGGTTTGAGCAAGGGGTCACTGGCTCAGCTGGAGACCTCTGATCAAGGCACATATAAGAAAGCAATCAATGAGCAACTCAAGTGCTGCAATGAAGAATTGATGCTTCTCATCTCTCTCGCTTCCTGTCTGTCTCTCTCACTCCCTTTTTTAAACAAAGTTTACCATCTTGTTATCTAATGCAGTTGTCAGCATCCAAGATCCTTGTGAGAGGTCAAGAGGTATGTCATTCCCAATATTATGTGAATGGTAATATATTGAAAGAAATAACAGGAAATAAAGAAAGCTTCCAAAGTACAGACTCCAAATTTTATTTGCATACAAAAATATAATATAATGAGAAAAGCATATCACTGTTTCCAACTATATATAATTACAAATATTTTCATAAAATCACTTTAAATTACAAGAAGGCTATGTTTTAAGAGAACATACAATATTAGCATGGGTGGTCTGTTATAATACGCTGCAAGCAGGTAAACAAAAGTTGGTGTCACTGTCAAAATTGTGCAGAGATAAGGCCAAAGGCTGGTTTTAGGAGCAGCCTTAGAATGGTCTCGTGGTATGAGCTCATCTCTGGTTCCTCTGGCAGCGAATTCTGTGGCTGATTTTACCAGGTGCTCGGAGCTTTCTGAAACTTCTTTACAATGCAAGGACCCAGAGCTTCCCCTGTTCTCACATACCTGAAAATAGGACAGATAAGGTTAGCAACTCACAAAAGTTTACAATTCATATACTTAACCACTATCTCAGACATGCATCAAAGCAACAAACTTAATGGCAGGCTTCCCACGTAATGGGTGTCTGATGAACTGGTACGACTAGTCAGCCGGCCACAATTTCCATGAAGTAGACAGCCTTGCTACATGGGTCTAATACACACTGAGCTGCAATTACAAAAATCTCTGTCCTAACAGGCCTTGGTCTTCTGATGTAAGAGGGTACAGTGTGGAAGAAAATGGGCAGTCAAGTCTGCAGCTAGAGAACACACAGAACTTCCCACCTCATATTAAGGTCTGTCTGAAACAGTGTTAAGAACAGAGTTATTTTTGAATCACCAGCTTTGTATCCATTTTTTAAGATTTTACCTAGCTGTTTAAGCACAGCACAGCATAAAATACTTCCTATGGAATCAAAGGTGGGATCAATGGTTTCGCTGAATAAGTAAAGGGGTAGGACCATGATGGTGGACCTATGACATGTGTGTCAGCACTGACACGCATAACCATTTTTGATGACACGTGGCTGCATAGCAGAGAAGTATGGGGTCGCATGCCAAGAAGGACGTTTCATCCTTGGCTCCTGCACGGCCAGGTGCAGTAGCCAAGGATAAAACATTTGCTGTAGTGTAGACACTCTGTGCCAGAGGTCTGTAGGCCAAAACAACAGAACTCCAGCACAGAGCATCTAGTTCTGGGTCTTCCGGTTAGGCCGTTTTTCTCAAAGTGACACACCACCCGAGTTATGCTCGGTTTTTTGGCAAATTTTGACACATCAAGCTCAAAAATTGCCCATCACTGGGCTAGGGCAAAATTCTCCAAAGAGTAGAGCTGCTAAAATATTTACTCAAAAGTTTTAGCTGGTTCTTCTGGCCCCTACAATCTTGTCCTTTGGATCAGAGTATGTAGAGTGAGTTTCCCATCTCTTCTTCTAGACTGCTCCTTGCAGCTATGATCAGGTATCTTCAGTTTCCATCATTTTTGGTCATGCAAAATGGGGTATCATTGCTAATCTTTTGAGTAATACGAACGTTCATGTACGTCCTCGTGCCTCCTGACCATCCAGAGTATGATCGTACAAATATTTTTATTTTAAAAATGTGTAAGGCAACATTAAAGAAAAGGCAAATGTATGTTCTTCTTGTTTTCATAAATCGATTATCAAACAAACATAATTTTAATTATAAAACTGTAATCGGAACTAATTTCATTTTTTGAAAAAAACTCACGCCTGGGGGTCAGCAAGCATGAAAAAAACTCACTACTCAAAGGGGTTAACAGAAAAATGGGAAATAAGGTATTACAAACTTAACATGAGTCTTTTAGTAATTGGCATGGATCTTTGGTTACAGGGTTTCGCCAAGCCAACTCTGTCTTTTAGGATCCATCTGGCAGTCAGACCTCACCACATCCTTGGATCTAACCTGGGAAGATTTCCCTGACCTGTAAGATGGAATCCTCTGGCTTGTCAGCATAATGCGTGCATAGCCCATCAGCTCATTTCTTCTCTGAAAAACCTAGCAGGCCATTGTGATGGTGAAGCTCCAATCCTGCTCTAATGACTATACTACTTTGCTCTCCATTTCTCAAACAAAATGGCATTGTTTGCTGGTAGCCTGTTCTCGCTGTCTGAAAAAGACACACTCTACTTTAAGGTAAATTGATCCTCCCAATTTCTTTCTGAGCCCCTAAGGTCCTGTTTGGGAACCTAAAGAGGCCTTATGGTGTAACTTCCTGCCCCCAGGCTAGCTGGTAAACATTATAGCACTTTATCAGAGGTGTTGGTTAGTTAGTTTTCTGTTTGATTTTTTTAATACCAAGCATGTACTCACTTGCTAATGTTCTGTCAAGATCAGCAATAAAGTCTTCTAGCTCTTTTGTGTCTCCGAGTTTGGCTGAAAAACAACAGTTGGAGTTTAGTTTCCTCATACAGAAACAACTGAGGACTCTATGTTTCTCACCATCACAAGACCCTATTTTGCATCTACTTTCAGAGATGTTGGTAAAGAGGTATTGGTCAAATAAGTTTGTAAATATAATGTATATGTTTGCTCGCTTATAGTTTGCATTGGGTGTGGGAGACAGGCTGTAAGCTGGCAAGGTCCTTATAGCCTAAGGCTTAGTTTTAAGACTAAGCCTTTGCCACCCTTTTAACACTAAGATCTTTTCAACATCCTTCTAATACTAAGATCTTCTCAAAACTAAGCTTTTCCCCACACCCTTGACTGTTGCATGATGTGGGGTGGTGCACTCTTATGAGGAATCCTACTTATGCCTCAGATAAGTGGCTTTATATCAGAGACTTCCTTATTTGTATATTGGCTTAAAGGCTTTAATATTCTATACTCTAAAATGAAGCAGACTGGGGGCTCTCTCGCTCAGATCCTGCCATCAGCATTGCAGAGAAGAGGCAGCCAAGATGGCAGAGTGCTGAAGAAGAAGCCAGTTTATGCAGAGAGGAAGAGATGGAGAACAGAGGTGAATAAGGCTGATGGGGCCTTTGATTCTAGGAATACTCGAATGAGTCAGTGGCTTTGGGAGCCCTGAATGTAAAGGGAAGTGTTTCCTACTGTGTGTATTTCTTGTCCGTCAGGTGTGCGCTAGGATTAAAGCTAATGACCCACCAGTTCTTGACTCCGGTGTTTCATTATCGTCTGTCCGAATCAAATTCGAACCTGCACAGGCCAGGCAGCTGTGATGGTGGCCACAGCTCCTGGCTTTACAAGAGGGTCTTGTACCAACCCCAACTGTCTGTTCCAAAGTTCACTTACAGTCAACTCAGAAACTTATTCTGAAGAGTAACCTAAATGCTTCTCTCCTCTCCCTCCCCCACCCCAGCCACTTGGAAGAAGACCTCATCTCATGGCCTTTTGATTTTTTGATTGTGTAGGATTTGAGTTATCAGTCAAAAATACTTGGTAAGCATGGCCTCCTGTGGAGTGGACACCCAGATATGTTAATTCCTCCTGCACTCCTCTCTCTGACACTTTCTTGCCTATTCTGTCACCTTTGGCCCTCAGAGTCCCACCAGCATGAAGTGAATGAGGAGCCACTGTTACTTGTCAAAGTGGCACAGGGATGGCGACATGAGGCTTCTCTCGGCCCGTCCAGGTGCCAGCAGGAGGTAACAAGTCCTTATTCTGCTTCTGTTCCCTCTGCATCCCAAGATACACACTTTTTTCCTGTAGACCTTACTGTGGTGTTCATCATTCCTGCCTTCTCTGAAGTGTGTTATTGGATATTTGTATTAATTAACTCCGGCTGGCTACAAACGACTCATTGTTCTTGGCTTTTAAAGTCAATTTGCCAGTAGGGCTTTGTTCCCCTCTTTAATTCCTACCTCTTGAGGATCAGGTAACAGATCTGGGCATGTTTTAAGCCACTTTCTAGACTGCTCTGTCTCTCTGAATTCAACAGATCCGTTACAGACGGAGGGCTGGACAATGGCAAAGTCCCTAGTGGCTGCTAATATTGCTGTGCTGACAGAATTTTAAAATGTCTCTTTTGAAAAAGAGGAAAATTCTGCCTTAATGCCACAGTGAGAAAAGTGATGGAATCTTCATATTTCTTTTCAACTATGTTCCATTTTTATTGCATTCTGCAACTATTTTCAGCAAGTATAAGGTTTCTTAAGGAAAAAAAATTCCTTTTGTTTTCAAAAGGGCCCTTGTTCTCTATAACAGAACATTCAGCTCTTGAGCTGGGGACATTTTACTAGTTCCAAAAAATAAGAAACTGCTCATGCATCTTTAAAAACTTTTAGGTCTATTAATATCACAGCAGAGACAGGCTGGAACTGCTTTTGAATTGTGTTGGATCATCGCTTTTCTCACTACTGATGACCCTATTTAATTGCTAAATTGGTCATCTGAAATCATTGGTTAAATATATTGTTCACAAAAATTTGGGGATATTTCAAAACGAATATGAAGCGATAAAATATCCCCTAAGTTTTGTGAGCAGTGTAGTAAATGCAATAAAAAGAATACTACTTTCTGCAAAGCCTATCTTCTGAGTTTTAAATTCTAGAACTGCCCTGGCCAGTTGGCTCAGTGGTAGAGAGTCAGCCCAACGTGTGGATGTCCCGGGTTTGATTCCCAATCAGGGTACACAAGAAAAGCACCCATCTGCTTCTCCACCCATCCTCCTCTCCCTCCCCCTTTTTTGTCTTTCTCTTTCTTCTCCTCCCATAGCCATGGCTCAATTGGTGAGCGCTGAGGATACTCTGTGGAGCCTCCACCTCAGGTGCTAAAAACAGGTCAGTTGTGAGCATGGCTCCAGATGAGCAGAGCATAAGCCCCAGACAGGGGTTACCAGGTTGATCTTGGTTGGAGCACATGTGGGAGTCTGTCTCTCTATCTCCCCTCCTCTCACTTGAAAAAAGAAGGGAAAAGAAATCCTAGAATCAATCATTTAGGGAGAGCACTGTCCATTGAACAGTCCTGAGGACACCACACGAGAAGAAGCAGAGTCTAGAATCCACAAGCTTTCTTTTTCCCTATGAGTTTGTTTTTTTTGCCCCCACCTCCACCATATATCTGATTTCATTTTCACACCAATCAAAATCCTGAAAAATAACAAATTCCACTTCACACTGTACTGTACTCAGATATTCATCATCTATTTGTTTTGAATTTGGGAAAGACTGCTTAAGAATCAGGGGGAAGAGAGAAGAGACTAAGAAGGGGATGGAAATACATAAGTAAAAAAACTCCGCTCCCACCAATGAACTCACCTTTCCGAGCAGTGACAGCGGGAGAGAGCAGAGCTGGGGTGGCATCTGTTGGAGAATTCAGTTTTTCATCACTGAAGCTGAAGCTGTTCCTATAAAGTGAATCCGCGCCTTTCGGGAAAGAAAACATAACTCATTAGAAATGTTTTTCAGTCTATAGTCTGTTGTTACCCAACACCTTATCTCCAAAAGGAGCAAAAGATATAAATATCTAGTAAAGAAAACAGGTTAATTTCCAAATTTTGTATTTATGCCCTAAAGTGATTTGAGGCAGGAGAGTGTGCCAGTGTACATGTGTGTGTGTCCGATCATACACACCAAAGGCTCTTCCTTCCCTGAAAAAGGCAGGATGTGATGGAGTCCTCACGAACCAGACTGGCCTCCTCTGCAACACACAGGAGCCCGTTCACTGTCCAGGTGCCTGTCGGATACCAGGTTGCTTCCGGATCTTAGACATAATGGATCATCTCCCTAAAAAATTTCCTTTCTGCCCTATGAACCCCCTAAAATGTAAACCCAGTGTTAGATCCCATGACTTAATAATCCTTCCTGGCTATTCAAGAGAGAATCTTTGTCATGCTTTTACTGAGAGCCTACACTCTAAGTATAAGCTAGAGGGTCAAAAACAAAGATCTCTCCTTCTATAGCTTGTCTGTTACAGACACTTCAAGCGACTTCATGGCTCCCTCTGTTGTCAAACCCCCAAAGACCAAAGTGACAGCAAGGAGAAGTCCCGGAAGCAGGACCACACTGGGAGTGAAGGAAACCACTCAGCTACTAAGTAAGTACATGGGTGCCCTTGAGCAAGACAGTATGTCCATGCCTCAGCTTACCTATCAATAAAATGGGAAGGTAGACTAAATAATCCTTCCGGTCTTTTCCAGCTCTGAAATTCTGAGAACCTGTTTCTCTCAGTCCTGCCAGAGGAAAGGAAACCAGCCCCCCACCAGACAGCCATGCGGCTGTGACACAGAAAGGAGCTGCTGGCAGAGCTGCACCAACTCGAAGGTTGAAAGGCAGAGCAGACAGCGGAAGCAGGATGTGGCCGTTGAGATCACAAAGGAACAGTCTTCCTGGTTAAAACAAAACACAAAGCCAACCACGGCTGCAGCACAGATGAGCTCTGGAAAGGTTCTTCAGGTGAGAGAGAAAAGCGGAAGCATGAGGGCCTGGCCAGCCCGCACGTTTCCATGACAACAGCTCACCTAATCCAGTTACCTGCAGGGCGGGAGGAAGCAAGAGCATCCTTCTTTGGTCCCCTTGACTCAGAGTGAACATAGCTAGCTAAGTTACAAAAGACATACCCAGAATAGAAAGGCTTTTCAGAAGCAGAGGTTTTTGGTCCCAAGAGAATTTATCGTCATCCTAAAAGGCTGTTATGAGTGCTCAGGCACCTCACCTAGCACCCATTCCTTCTACCCTCTCCTGCCAGGTGGCCCCCGCACCGTCCTCTATTCCTGGCCAACGCACCCATCTTGTGCACTTTTGCAAACAGGCCCACCCTCACAATCTTTTTTTCACCCTTCAAAGGTCCAGCTCGTGTCACTTAAAAGGACTACATCATTTTTCAGGGTTTTGATGATGAACACCTACTGAGATGGAAAACACTGGACCTCTCACATTTTCCCAAAAATATATTCCTCAGAATACTCATCTTCTGAACTATGGAATCAACTAAGTTTGGGAAACACTGAGCAGGCCTGGAGATTCCTATTGTGTATTTCCACTTTCACAGCCCTGAGAAGTCCTATGATAAAGAAAGTCCTATTTCCCAAGTTTACTTGATCATGGGACACTATTTTGTGGCATTCCTGTTAATATTTCTGAGGACCCTTGTACATGGTAGAGCTAAACTTGGGAAGCTCCTTCTGTTTGCTGTATCAGCTGAGCCCACCGCTAGAGCAGTCTGAGTTTTCTCAAGTGCAAGCCTTCCCCCTACACACAGGAAAGTGGTTTTGTCCCCTGCAAACCTACTGTGTAGTATACTTGTCATCATGCAAATGTCAGGAGAATTGCCACAAAATTTTAAAGGAAAGATGAGGCAAGACGTAGAGGCAGGAAAACCAGAGAGGGTCTTGGGGAGGCAGGCCTCATGTCCAGACTCCTGAGCTGGAAGGAAGAATCATGGCACATTGTCTTTGGCTCTGAAGGACACCTGAGAGCTTCATCGGGTTCCTGACCCAGTGTGCCAAACCCAAACACTCACTGGCCCAGATCTCAGGGGCCACGCCTCTGTTCTCTATCTCCCAGGGACAGTTGGCCCTGAAGAGCCAGTTTCTCCACCACACCTTATTCCACCCCACCCTGTACCACAGGCCCTTGCCCTGACTTCGGGCTTCACCTCTCTTCTACTTCAACTCTCCAATAATTTTATATCCACGTGTGCTCTTTCTTTGGGAAGAGAACACACACACACTAGCTCACATTCTGGTTCACTGATACACCATGATGTTTCTCTCTTTCAATGAGTTTCTGTGTACAATCTGGACCAAACTTGACGCCAGGCTCCAAAATGTTCAACTAGCAAAAGGAAGTGAAGCCAAGCACCCTTGAACCAGGATTGGCCAGAGTTTGGTTTCACCCTGCAGTGAGAGTCTACAAATGTCATTCCTGGAAAAGATGAACAAGACAACCTCTAGAGCCCCACAGATACAATGGGCCCAGCAGAAGCTGCCACCACAAGGATGTGGGGAATAATAAGAGGGCATGTGAAAGCTGGTGACCTTGTGCAACTCACTTCACCTCTGAGTCTTAGTTTCTTCTTTGCAAAAGGGGCATAATAATTTAGGAGCTCCATATGTGATATCTGTGGTTTTCATGATTTTATTCTAAAGTTCTTGGAAAAATGGAAGATAGAACACCCAGGAGATGAAAGGTCACCAAGAGAATAATAAAAATCAAGATTCTGGGTCCAGGCTTCCTCTTCTTCTTCAGACAGTAGCCAAATTCTTAATATAAGTTTATTTTCAGAGTTGCTTGAGAAAAATACCTCCCAAGAACAAACCACCTACACAAAAGTACATCAAACTATAGACCTCTCTCTACCCTTTATCCAATAAAACTTCATAGTTTGAACAACTAACTAGGAATGAACAACTAGGCGTTGTGGTAAATCAAAAAGTGAGCAAAGCCTGACTTCTTGTTCTTTTCATTCCTCTAGAAACTCTATTCCTGCAAAATAACAGTCAGTTAATCTAATAAAATGATAGCCATGTGTCACTGGCTGATAGTATATTGATGTAACATTGCTCCACCCAGATATCAGGTACTATTAATAGGGGCTTGAGGGCCACATAACAGTGATGATTTGGGGAACCTGGGAAGGTAGCAAGACTAGATATTTTAAGACTAGATATCTTACACCTCTTTAATCAGCTCTAAAGCTCATCTCACAGGTAATTCAAAGCCCCATTCAAACGTCCTTGGCAAGTCAACTTAGTGTGCTAAAGCCAGAAACCTCAAATTCAGGGACCAAGTTTTCTAAGACAACGTCAGAAGAAATGTAAGCATATTAAATATACAAACATCTAATTTAGGAGCACCAACGGAGCTTGGGAAACTCAGCTGCAAAAACAGAGGCTTGTTTAAAAGGTAGATGTGTTTTTCAGCTAAGGGGTGGGAGAAAGGTAATTTCGGGTTAGCACCAACATGTGCTTGTCCGGAGGGAAGTAAAACCACGACTGAACCTTGGCCAGAACTCCTGCAAATATAGAACAATCCCACACACTTCAAGCCAGCAAACTATAGTAATTAACTGAGAAAAGGAAAGCCTTGGACCTGTTTCCCTTTTGCCACGGGGACTGGGGATGGTGAGTCTCCTCCTCAAAAAGCTGAATTCTGACAGCCTCACTAAAAGTGGGATAGAATAAGAAAGAGCCCCTTTCTTAGTTTCACCACTGTTGTCTCAGCTTCCTTTCTGGGACTGCTTGGTCCCTCCAGACCACAGTTTGGCTTCACCCTGCAGTGAGAGTCTACAAATGTCATTCATGGAAAAGATGAACAAGACAACCTCCAGAGCCCCAAAGATACAATGGGTTTGGCAGAAGCTGCCCCCACAAGGACGTGGGGAATAATAAGAGGCCAAATGTCAGAGGAAGACCAGCTCCCACCAGGCACTTCTAATACAATGTTAGGGCAGCCTAAGAACCCCCAACTCCTCATTCTCTCACAGTTTGAACAAGTTCAGGTTCTAGTCTCAGTGGCTTTTTTGCCTGATCATTTGATATGCTACTCGTCATGCTGGCATCCAGGGTCCAAAATGTCTCCTCTCCCAGGGTCAAGTTGGATTAGTCTAGGCAAAGAGACAGACATTCTAGATCTTGTACATGCTAAGGAAACCAACTGCTTTTCCCTTAAAATAGTTCTACAATATCATAACAACCCTAGCATGCACAGTAGACTTCAGACCTTAAACACATTTGAGAAGTCATGATGTGCATTTACAGTTTTGAAAATATTGAGAAAACAATATAGTTTTAAAAATAAGCTTAAACCAAGGATGTTTACACTTCCTGAAGCATCTCTGAGGATCGTATTTGAACCACACTGCCCTAGCTCCTGACTGCACTGCCCTTTTACTGCTGAAGTTAAAATTACTCCCACTAAGGTGCTTGAGATCACCTCTTGGAACCTAAGTAGGGCAAAGAAACAAGCCTATTTTGATCATCCCCATTTGAATGCCATCCTTAATGCAAAGTTATCTCGCAATTGTTATTTTGGTCCTCTTCACATCTTAGGACTCCCTAAGTGGGAATAGAAAGGAATATTTCCTCATTAAATATCTGTTCTTCTCTCCTATCTAAGTAACTTGCTTCTTTGAGGGAAGAAGAAATGCCTATTTGTCTCCTTGGGATGCAAGTAATCTAATTATTTAATGAGAAAGAGAAAGGTTCTTTAAAAAAAAAAACAAAAAAACCCAGCAGGAACATCTTCAGAGCAATACCTGTACAACTGTCAAAGTCAAGTGAAAACCAAGGTAACCTTGCTTTAGAGTTTCATATGTTAACATTGTCATTGCAAGATACTGGCTTAAATGTATATGTGATCTATGTGATACAGCATGATCTATGCATTTTATTGTTTCCTTGAAAGCACTTTTTCTTAATCATGAGCTTATGCATATTTCTAATTGCACTATTAAATAGCTTCTATGTAATTTCATAGCTAGAGAGCCTGAAACCCACTCATGGCCCAGGGCCCTGACAACACTTAGCCTGGGCTCCACTGCCCCAGCCAAATGACTAGTACTTGAAAGATACACCTTCAAACACAACCACCATTGCTAAACAGGCAGGTGATCTGGGTCCATTGAGTCTTCAATTCTATTCCTGAGGACTTGGCTCCCATTCCAGCCAACCATCCACCATGACACAGCAAGGCTTGAGGGAGAGAACTCAGGTGGTTCTGCTAGTTTATCAGGAAAATTCAAACAACAATGTCTACCTTATAGAACTGTGGTAGTGACCATATGAATTAACACATTTAAAGCTCAGCAAAGAGATCACTAATAGGAAGAGCAAATAAATAATCATGGTAATCACAGTAAGGGCTTGGCAAAGGGGCCTTCTATTACTATCACTATCTCAGTGCGTCTCCTTTTCAGTGGACTAAATTCAGTAGTCTGTCTCAGACATTCTCTTCCACAGAAAAGCATCAAACAGACAAATGAGTATAACAAATGTCTGTGACCAACTCTTGGTGGTAACTAAGATATATATACTATGCTTCCTTAAGAAATTACTATTAAGATACACATTGTTTCTGCCAAGACTATTTCTAAGCAGTCTTGTGGGGGACAAACTACACATCTGTCAAAAAGACTAATGTCATTGGATCCTTCCTTATACCCTCTTCATTACTTCTCTAAACACCAAATTAACGGTTACTTTAACAGTTAATGACAAAAGCAGAAAGCAAAATATATACACATACTCTAAGGACAACTACATATTATTCCAAATATCCCCCCCAAACCATTCAGAATGTGTTTCAAGTGCCTTCTCTTTGAGGCCCCTGGAAACAGATCCCAGATCTGAAATCCTACCCAGAGGGAGCTGCAGCCGCCCATGAATGGTCGAGCTCAGGCAGCATTCCAGCCAAATGCGGCTGTGGTTTAGAAAGGAGCTGTTCTTCACAACAGAGCAGCACTGGACAGGCCACCCCAGCTTTTTTCTTGTGGAGGAGATAATTTGTCCCTGATGAATAATTTGCTCCATGCCTCAGTAGAAGGAGACATATTTCAGGTTGGCCACGGATATTGGGACAAATTTCAAAAGTCTTTAGACTTCCCTTTGAAATTAAAAATAAGCAGTTTGGTCATTAGCCATCAAGTTCAAAAAGACAAAACGGAAGATTAACAGCACACTGTTGCCTTCCCTTTCACCTCAAAGCTGCAATTAGTTCTAACCCCTGGGAAAGGATGCCAAAAAAATGTCAGCTAGAACTCAGGTTTCTGAGTCAAACCCAGAAGGGTGGTGAGTGCACTTTATCCTTTTTTCAGGACAGCTCATGTGTAACTCTAGGACTGAGTCTTTGCCCTATAACAAGGAAGAACTTCAGATTGCCAAAGAAAAGAATTACAAGGAAAGGTCATTGCTTCTACTTCCAGAGCTGAGGGCAGCAAAAGGAGTGACATTGACGCTTGTAGCTGTCTAGGGAGCACAGTCTCAAGGATAACCAAGAATTGTTTCAAGTTCACATCGAAAAACAATAAGTAACCCAGGATTTGAAACCAACAATCACATAATACTGAAAAGTCACCAGATTTGCTGTTTGACAACTAAACAGCTAACCATAGTCCTTACATGATATTGGAGTTCCTGGAGAAAGCTGGCTCTCTTCTGAGGTTGTTTAGGACAGAGAGACCCTGGAAGTCACTAGGAAGCATCACTCTGCCCATTTGCTCTAGGCTCCCTGTCCAGTCTGTGTGGGGATTCAAAGCCCACTCTCCCCCTGATGGACCTGCCTGAAGAAGGGGGACACTGGAGCTCAGCAGTGCCAGGGATTCTTTCAAAACTCCATGTAATAGAGCGGCAAGTCTGGCAATTCAGGGCCAAAAGAAAAGTGCACGAGGTTATTTCAAAAATCCCAAGAACAGCGATTTATGAAACCTTTCCTGGTTTCACAAATGTGTCAGTGTTGTGCCTTCCCATGTCCCCTCCCACCTCCTGTGGCACTTGCTCCACATCCTCTGAAAAGTGACTGCGGAGAGGGGAGAGATAGGAGAAGGGAGGAGAGGAGAGGGAACTGTGGCAAGGCTGGAGTCCCAGAAGTCCTGTCAGGCTGAGGCGGGAAAAGCTGCTTAAACCTACCTGTCCCGTGACACCTGCAGGCGGCAGGTAGACCAGCTAGTTAAGAGCCTTCCCATAGCTGTCTTCGGTTTCTTGCCTCTGCTGGACTTCCCGCCCTGGTGACCCAACTCTCCCAGCGTCCTGGAGACTGCCCTGAGCTGCAGGGCTTACTTTGCTCGGCCCCTCCCGAACCTTTACAGATACTCAAACTGGGCCCGGCGCCCATAGTGCTCGGTAGTGGACCGGCAAGGGGAGTCCCCAGGGCTCTGGGCCCCTCCCCGGGTGGGGTGGGGCCACACTTACTCTCGGAGTCGCTGAAACCGCTGCTGTCGCTAACACTGGCGCTGCTCCGCCGCTTCATGCGCTCCAGATGCTCCTCGTAGTGGAAGTGGCGCTCGTGGAACGGCGACGCGAAGTCCGCCAGCACCGCGTCAAACTCGCACAGCGCGTCCGACAGGTCCCCCGCGGCCGCCGAGTCCAAGGCCGGGGCTGGGGGCGGGGAGCGAGGGCTCAGATGATGCGGACTGGGTGGCCACCCAGTCCCGCCTGCTGGGAGCTGCCACCAGTCCCCAGAATGACTAACATTCACTGCGTGCTTGCCAAGTGACAGCCACGCGGTCGCCGCCGTTGCTTCTTATCTTTTAATAATCTCAACCACCCTTTGAAGCCCAGTCGGTTATCGCACCCGTTGTAGAAATAAGGAAACAGCCTTGGCGGGTAAAGCTGAGAGCCAAAGGCCACCTTGCTAATGCACACAGCGGAACTCTCCCACGCGCTGCTGGCTACGTGTCCCCAAGCTTGCTTCCCGGGGGCGTGTTCCAACCCCGTGGCGGTGGGAAAACTGAGTCAGAAAGCGCCCGTTTAGCGTCGGGCTCCGACCATGCCCTGCGTGGGGAGGGAAGTTGAACTCGCCAAAGGCAGGCTCCTGCGGTGAGGATGGAGCGGAGACAGGGTGTAAAAGGACCACAAGGCATCATCACCCTTCTCCTCTCCCCACCCCGCCACCTGTAGGCCCAGGGCTTTAAAAGGACCCCCACTTACCTGCGGCCGCTGAGGCTGCGGGGCTACCCTGCGCTGCGGGAGGCTTCATGGGCAGGCTCGGCCCGACGCGCGTGGCACAGGTATCCCGCGAGGTGCTGGCCCGGGAACCGTGGAACGCTCTCACTGAGACGGGGCTGCCCGGGTGTCGCTCTCCCGCCCGTGCTCCGACTCTACCGGTCGCCTTCACCCAGCAGCGCTCCGGCCGCGCCTCTCCTAGAACTGTCTGCTGCGAGAGCTTCCACAAACCTCGGTCACAGCAGCCCAGCGATCTTATAGCCACCGGCGGGGGCGGGGCGGGGCGGGGCCACCGGTGGGTCCCTGCCGCAGCGCGGGGACGCCCCTGTCCCCAGGCACCGCCCTCGCCACGCGCCTGCCAGAGAACCGCAGAGACTAGGAACGACCGGAGCCCAGGTTACAGCACCAAATATTTACCCGGCGCTTTCCCCACGCGCCCTGACAACCCGACCCACCAAAGTGTCTTTGGCGTCACCAGAGCCGCAAAGAGTTGACCATTCAGCTGGAGCGCCGCTGCTGCTCTCCGTGTGCCTCAGTTTTCTAATCTGTGAAATGAAAATGCTGAGCCTCCCGGGTTTGCTGTAATGAATAAAGTAGTGGAAAGCCGCGGGAGGCCCAGAGAGAGTCTCCCGCGCGTCCCCACCTCACTTCCCCAAGGGACTTCAGAGTTGTGGGTGGAGAGGATGGAAGCAAGAATGATAGAAATCAGTGGAGCCCACGCGTTTACGAATCTTAATTGCTCCCAGCCCGGAGTGCGGGCCCTGACTGCAGCCCTGGACGTCCCCGCCAGCCCCAACTTTATTCGGGAGGAGACTGTGGTAAAAATGACTGCGTAGGTGCAGAGAGTACCTGGCGCCTCTCTGAATCCACACTAATGGGCTACCCTGCCCAGCTGCCTGGCGGGGGGCCAGGCATGGCTGTGAATGACTTCTCTTGTGCTGCCCAAAGCGGTAGCCACTAGCCACAGATGGCTATTTAAATGTGAAGTAATTTAAATAGGATAAAATGAAATTCAGTTTCTCAGTTTCACTAGACACATATCAAGGGCTCAACAGCAATCATCACTAAAAATTCTGCTGTAAAACTCTGTTAAGGTCCCACAAGATTGGCCTCTGGGAAAAGCGAGGCGTCTTAAACTGGTTATCAAGGGCTCTCAAGGTCCGGTCTCGGCATGCACCATTTTCAGCCCCACAGGCAACCCTGAGAAGTGGAATTCCTGCTTCTGTTTTACAGGTGAGGAAACTGAGGCACGAAAAGGATAAGTAGACTGCCTGTCAGGTACTGACTGATGGAAAGGGTTTCAGAGCCGCTTTGGGCTTCACCATGCCCTCCCTTCCTCCACAGTGTAGTAAGGTGAAGAACTGAGCCGACGGGAGGAAGAGGCTCCAAAGAAGAAAGCAGATAACCTAGGTCCTTACAGAACAAAGTGAAGCATCTGCATCTTTCATTTTACTTCTTTCTTTTCTTCTTTTTTCCACCCTCTTTTTGAAATGATTTTTTCCCCTTCTACATGCTCTTTGAGGTGTGCTGGCACCCACTGCTGATGCCCTGGGCTAGCAGAACAGCAACCAATCTGGCAGCTGAGACCAAGGAATTGCCTGCCTTCCAAATGCAGCTGGGCCAAGGCTGGCTGCAGGGTGTTGTACACCCCAGCCCAGGTCTTGCATGGTGGCTCAGGGTCCCTGTTAGCTGGAGAATCAGCCAAGCTGATCTTCAAAACAGTCTACAAAACGGCTCCAGTTTTTAGCAGCCACATCAATTTACTGAGTCGGTGACAAGGAGGATCATGTCATCTACACTCGGAGAGATGGTTGGTTGTTGTCATCTGCACCCCATTGTAAGGGAGCCCACCCAAGCATGGGGGCGATAGCTGGGCAAGGGGCCTCAACTCAAAAGTTGGCTCCACTAGGGTGGGTGTCACTTTGGTTATGGAGGACTACTGCTCTCTCTCTCTTTCCTAATTATTATTTTAATATGCAGAGAAATACAGAGAATTGCATAATAGCATTCTGTGTAGTCACCACTGGGAATTAACACTAATATTTTGTTATTTTTGCTTCAGATTTTTTTTTTTAGGTATAACTTACATACAACAAAGTATGTGAATCTTGAGTGTATAGTTTGGTAAATGTTGACCTGTGTAATTACCATCCAGGTCAAGATGTAGTATTTTATCTTCAACCCAGAAGGGTCCTTATTTTACTTTCCAGTCAATGGGACACCATCAGTAACTCCTATGGTAACTCCTGTTCTGAGTTTTGTAACCAAGAATTAGTTTGCTAATTCTAAAATTCCTTAAACAAAATAATGTATGTATTCTTTTATATCTGGTTTCTTTTGCTGAACATAATGTTCATGAGATATGTTCGTGAGATTCATGCATGTTGTGGTATTAATCCATCCTCCTGCTGGAGGACGTTTAAGCTGTTATTTTGTTATTCTTGCTGTTGGTGGTGGTGCTATTTTTACTTGAAGTAGTGGGGAAGTGAGTCTTCTTGTACCTGCCTCTTTGTGTGCATGATTGAGAGTCTCTAGGCTATAGTCTAGAAGTACAATAACCAAATTGCTTTAATTATCTGTAGTCATTGACTATTACATATAAAGCTGCTATGAACATCCTTGTGCTTTTCCTTTTTTTTTTTTTTTTTTTGGTGCATATAAATACTCACTTCTCTCAGGTTTATATCTAGGAGGGAAATTTCAGAATCAAAAGAGATGCATGTGCTTAGATTTTAAAGACATCATTTTCTGGAGTGGTTGAATGAATCTACATTCCCACCAATGTATAAGAATTCTAGTTGCTCCATATTGGTGTCAGCATATATTGCCAGACTTGCTCATTTGAGCCATTCCGGCGAGTGTATACTGACATCTTACTGCAGTTATTTTCTTTTCCTTCTTCCTATGGCTTTTATATACATTTCCCTAAAAAGGAATTAAATTGACCACCTTTTCATATGCTTCAAATATTCCTTAATAAGAAAAATTCAAACAATACAGATAAAGTTGAAATCCCCTTTTTCACATTCCTAGTCCTGTATCCCTCTCTCTCTCCCTCCCTCCCTCCTCAGAGACAATCATTATCATGAATCTGTCAGTACCCTAGTAGTCCATGTTTTTGTGCCTAACTGTATTTATATTTACATAAAAGTATACTATTTATATAACTACCTTTATGTTGCAATATGTTTTGTTTTCACATATGTTGATACATACAGATCTAGTTTATTCATTTTTTCTGCCAAGTAGAATTCTACTGCATGACAACTGCACAGTTTGTTTATTCATTTTTCAGTTTACAGACACGTAGGTTGTTTCCAATATTTCTCTATCACAAACAATGCTACAGTTATCCTGTTACTTGTCTCTTAGTGACAACATGAGGCCACCTCTGTGTTCATCTCGATTCCCTCCTTAGAACCTGGCAAAAGGCAAAGTTAAACCCTTAGTCCCTTGAGCTTTCTGGCTGGGTTCCATTTTTTATTCCAGAGCCTCCTAATAGTCCACAGCTATCTGACCATAGTGACAAAGATGATTAGTGCTGTCACTGTTCAAGTGTGACCTTGTGTCTCCCTAAGGAGGGGTGGGAATGGTGTCTTTCACCAGCCCAGAAACTAAATTAACCATAACATCCTTATACTGGGATCTATACACATTTCAGGCTCTAGAAGGTCATTGGATACACAGGTCCCCTTCCAGAAAAAGACTTGAGGTAGATTATGATTTTGATGCAGGACAATCACAGGTTCTTATATTTTTGAAGACCAGCTCTCTATCTTAATTGGCATCTCTTCTTCCAGTGTACTGTTAACCACTCTCTCCTTAGAACTTGTCTTGAATATCCATCTAACAGCCTCATCATTTCTTGTTGGGGCCCTGCTGAATCCCACCTCTGAGTAATTAAACTCACAGGTTCTCTTTGACCTTTGCTTCTCTACAGCCTTGCCAGGCCATCTCATTCCCTCTCAAGATTGTCACTAACATTTATAAATTTTTAAATATTTATTTCTAGAACTGATTCCCCCGCCCCCAATTCACTTATAACCAATCACCTATGACTTCTAGCCTTCATCTACAGATACTCTGTGGAAGAAACTTCCAGTTGTTTTCTAATATCAAATCTTTTTTTCCTATTTAGTAATAAATAGGTAAGCCCATGAATTCCTGAAATAAGGATTATATTTCCCAGCCTCCCTTGCAGTTAGGAGTGGTCACATGACTAAATACTGGACAGCAGGCTTTGAGCAAACGTATCCTATACAAATATCTGGAATGTATCTTTATGGGAAGGTGGCAGGCACCTCACCTTGTTTCTTTCTGATGGACAGAGACAGACATGAAGCTAGATTTCACACCAAGAGATGGAAGCTGTTGGAGAGGTTGTGGAGAAAAAGAAACCCTCAGTCACTGCTGGTGAGAATGAAAATTAGTACAACCATTATGGAAGAAAGTATGGTGGTTCCTCAAAAAATTAAGAATAGAATTACCACATGACCCAGCAATCCCTCTACTGTGTATATACCCCAAATACTTGAAAACAGTGATACATAAAGACACATGCACCCATGTTTGTTGCAGCATTATTCACAGTGGCCAAGACATGGAAACAACCAAAGTGCCCCCTGATAGAGAATTGGATAAAGAAGATGTGGTACATATATACAAAAGAATACTACTCAGCCATAAGAAATGATGACATAATGGCATTTATGACAACATGGATGGACCTTGAAAACATATACTGAGTGAAATAAGTAAATCAGAGAAAGCTAAAACTGTATGATTTCAAACACAGGTGGGATATAAAACTGAGACTTATGAGCATAGATAAAAGTGAAGTGGTTACCAGGAGGAGGGGAATGTGAGGGAAGAAGATAAGAGAAAGGGTATAAAGAGGGACAAATATAAAATGACAGAAAATTATTTGACTTTGGGTAATGGGTATACAATATAATCAACAATTCAAATGCTATAGAAATGTTTACCTGAACCCTATGTACTCTTACTTATCAATGTCACCCTGTTAAAGTTAATTTTCTGAATAAAATTTTTTTTTAAAGTATAAAAAGAGATGGAAACCATATACTGAAGATGGCAATGAAAAGATAGAAGCATTCTGGATCCTGATGTCAGAGCTGCCGAACCAACAAACTCTGGACTAAAAACACGTACATGAGAGAAAAATGAAATGTTTATTTTGCGTAAGCCACTAATTGGAGGGTTTCTGACCCTTACAACTGAGCCTAATCCAAATACCTAATAGCTCACATACATCTCACCAGGAAGCCTTCAACTCTGGACTTTTAAAATTTAAAAGACAAACATTTCTTTATTGCTTAAGCAAGATTGAGCTGTATGCCAGTGACCATATCAGTTTTCTAGAATTGTCATAACAAAGTACCTCAAACTGGGTGGTTCAAACAACAGAAATGTATCTTTTCACAGTTCTGGAGGCTAAGAATCCAAAATCAAGATACTGGCAGGGTTGGTTCTTTCCAAAGGCCATAGCAGGAGTCTATTCTGTGTGTCTCTCTCTCTTAGTTTCTAATGGTCTGGTAGCAATATTTGGCATTCTTTGACTTGCAAATGTATCACCTTATAAATTATCTCTGCCTTCATGTTCACACGTCTTTTCCCTTGTGTGTCTTTGTCTATGGCTCTTCTCATTTTCTTAAAAGAACACCAGTCATACTAAATTAGGGTCCACCCAAATAAAGGTATGACCTCATTTTAACTTGATTACACCTACAAAGACCTTCTTTTCAAATAAGATCATTCATATTCATAGTTACCAGAGGTTAGCACTTCAACATACTTTGGAGGATTATAAGTCAACCTACAACAGTGACATAAGCTCAAAATTGACCTGTAATAGCCAAAATCATCTTAAAGAATAGTTACACTACCTGATTTCAAGACTTCCTATAAAGTCACAATTATAAAACAGTGTGTTATTGGCCAAGAATTAGCAAATAAACCAATGGAACACAATGACTTCAGTAATAGATACACATGTATTTCATTAATTGATTTATGAGAAATGTGTCAATACAGTTCAATCAGGAAGTAAAAGTCTTTTCAACAAGTGGTGCTATAATAACATATCTATACAGAAAAAATTTACTATAATATCTACTACACCTTACACAAAAATTAATTAAGCAATAATTCAAAAAACTCCCAACAAACAGAAGTCCTGTACCAGATGGCTTCACAGGTAAATTTTACCAAACATTCAAAGTAGAACTAGCAGCTATCAAATACAAACTATTCCAAAAAGTTCAAGAGTAAGGAAAAACCACCAAGCTCATTTTATGAGGCCATGATTATCCTCATTCCAAAACAGGCAAAGAAATTACAAAGAAAGACAATTATAGGTCAATATTCCTGATGAACATGGTTGCAAAAATCCTTAACAAAATGTTAGCAAGCTGTTGGGTAAACAAATGTTTTTTTAAGTTTGCTCCCTTGTATTGGGGCAGTGCCTTGTGTATATAGTCTATGGAAAATTCCTGGGTGCTTGCCCTCAGGGTGGCAGAATGCAAATTGCAGATTGCCTTCCTGCTTGGGAGGGGCTATTGTTTGTTACTGTTTGCTGGAGGAGAGGTTTTTTCCCCAAGCATGTTTTGGCTGGAGAGTGCAGAGAAGGAGTTCAGAAGGTGAGTCAGGAGAATGAGTCTGGGTTGTGGAAATGAAGACTGAGTCGGGGCTTGGGAGCCCTGTTTGGCTGGGGACTGCTGAGACTGGTGGTGCCTGTTTGCTCATCTGCCATTAGGAGACTTCAATAAACAGAACAGCCCACCATTTTCTGGCTCCACAGTTCTTTTATTGTCTGCCCAAATCCAATGAGAACCTACATGGCCAGAGTGGCAGCCCCTGGCTTTGCACAAGCCAAATTCAGGTAATACATTAAAAAGATCATATACCACAATCAAATCTAAACAAAATGAAAGATAAAAATTATATTATCATATCAATAGATACAGAAAAAGAATTTAAAAAATATAGCAGATCTAGAACAAGTTACAAAAATTTATATGGAACCAAAAAAGAACCTAAGTAGCCTCAGCAATCTTGAAAATAAAGAATAAAATGGGAGGTATCACACTTCCTTGGTATCATGCTATCCTACAAGGTCATTGTAATGAAAACAGCCTGGTACTGGCATAAGAACAGGCATACAGATCAATGGAACAAGATAGGGAACCCAGAAATAAACCCACACCTTTATGGTCAATTAATATTTGACAAAGGATGCAAGAGTATACAATATAATAAAGACAGACTCTTTAATAAATGATGTTGAGAAAATAGGGTAGGTACATGCAAAAAAAAACGAGACCACCAACTTAAACCATTCACAAAAATAAATTCAAAATGGATAAAAGACTTAAATGTAAGTCACAAAACCATAAAAATCCTAGAAGAAAACATAGGTACTACACTCTCAGACATCTCTTATAGCAATATTTTTGCTGATATATCTCCACGGGCAAGTGAAATAGAAGACAATATAAATAAATGGGACTGTATCAAACTAAAAGTTTTTGCACAGCAAAAGACACCATTAACAAAATAAAAAGGCAACCCACAAAATGGGAGAATATATTTGCTGTTAAAGAGTTAATAACTAA
Source organism: Rhynchonycteris naso (assembly GCA_037038555.1). Taxonomy (NCBI): domain Eukaryota; kingdom Metazoa; phylum Chordata; class Mammalia; order Chiroptera; family Emballonuridae; genus Rhynchonycteris; species Rhynchonycteris naso. The sequence goes on along the minus strand of CM072998.1, from coordinate 94,973,578 downwards.
AATTTATAAAGAAATTATAAAACTTAACACCAGGAAGATAAACAATTCAATTAAAAAATGGGCAAAGGACTTGAATAGACACTTCTCCAAAGAGGACATTCAATGTAACTAATGATCAGAGAAATGCAAATTAAAACCATAATGAGATATCAATTCACACTTGCCAGAATAGCTTTCATTAACAAACCAACAAACAAGTGCTGGCAAGGATGTGGAGAAAAGGGAACCCTCCTGCACTGTTGGTAAGAATGCAGACTCGTGCAGCCACTGTGGAAAACAGTATGGCGTTACTTCAAAAAAATTAAAAATAGAACTGTCTTATGATTCACCTATATCACTTCTAAGAATATATCCTAAGAACCCCTAAACACTAATTCAAAAGACGGTATGTACCCCCATGTTTATTGCAGCATTATTTACAATATCAAGATCTAGAAACAGCCTAAGTGTCCTTCAGTGGATAAAATAGCTGTGGTACATTTACGCAGTGGAATATTACTTAGCCATAAAAAGAAGGAAATCTTACATTTTGCAACAGCATGAATGGATCTAGAGATTATTATGCTAACTGAGAGATAGAGAAAGACATACCATATGATCTCACTTGTATGTGGAATCTAATGAACACAATAAACTGAGAAACAAAATAGATACAGAGACAGGGTCACGGGGAACAGATGAAAAGCTATCAGAGGGGAGTAGACTGAGGGGACTGGGTCAAAGAAGGTGAAGAAATTAGTCAAAGACTTAAATACAGCCTAACCAGGAGGTGGAGCAGTGGATAGAGTGTCAGACTGGGATGCAGAGGACCCAGGTTCTAAACCCTGAGGTCACCGGCTTGAGCGCAGGCTCATTCAACTTGTGCATGGGCTCACCAGCTTGAGCACAGGGTTGCTAGCTTGAACATGGGGTCAGAGACATGACCCTATGGTTGCTGGCTTGAGCCCAAAGGTCACTGGCTTGAAGCCCAAGGTCTTTGGCTTGAGTCTAAGGTCACTGGCTTGAGCAAAAGGTCACTTGGTCTGCTGTAGCCCCCTGGTCAAGGCACATGTGAGAAAGCAGTCAATGAACAACTAAGGTGCCACAATGAAGAATTGATGCTTCTCATCTCTCTCCTATTCTGTCTGTCCCTATCTGTTCAACTCTCTGACTTTCTCTCTTTCTGTCTCTGTCAAAAAAAAAAACCCAAAAAACAAAAAACTTAAATACATGACACATAGATATAGACAACAGAGTAGCAATAGCCAGAGGGAAATGGGGAGTGGCAGCAGTGGGACAGGGGGTACAATGTGGTATGCACATAACTCAACAACAAACCAAGCAAACAATCCAATAAAAAAAATGGGAAGAGGACATGAACAGACACTTCTCCCAAGAAGAAATACAAATGGCCAATAGATATATGAAAAGGTGCTCATCTTCACTAGCGATTAGAGAAATGCAAAAACTACAATGAGATACCACATCACACCTGTCAGATAGCTATTATCAACAAGACAGGTAATAACAAGTATTGGAGAGGCTTTGGAGGAAAAGGAGCCCTCATTCATTGTTGGTGGGAATGTAAAGTAGTACAACCATTGAAAGTATGGTGGTTCCTCAAAACTTTAAGAATAGAACTACCGTATGACTCAGCAATCCTTCTACTGGGTATATACCCCCAAAACTCAAAATCACTGGTACATAAAGACACATGCAGCCCCATGTTCATTGCAGCATTGTTCACGGTGGCCAAGACATGGAAACAACCATAAAGTTCTTCAATAGAAGATTGGATAAAGAAAATGTGGTACATATATACTATGCTACTCAGCCATAAGAAATGATGACCTTGAATCATTTATGACATGTGAATGGACCTTAATAACATTATAATGTGTGAAATAAGTAAATCAGAAAAAACTAAGAACTGTATGATTCCATACATAGGTGGCGCACAAAATTGAGACTTATGGACATAGATAAGAGTGCGGTGGTTACCAGGGGGAAGGGAAGGAAGGAGTGGGAGGGGGTGGTGGGAGGCGAGAGGCATAAAGAAAACCAAATAAAAGGTGACAGAGGACGATTTGACTTTGGGTGATGGGTATACAACATAATCGAATGTCAAAATGATCTGAAGATGTTTTCTCTAAATCTATGTGCTCTAGTTGACCAATGTCACCCCATTAAAATTAATTGTCTAAATAAGACTATATATTATAAAGAAAAACACCTATATAAATCAACAGAACAGAATAAAGGTCCCAGAAATAAACCCACGTCTATATGGTGAATTAATATTTAACAAAGGAGGCAAGAACATACAATGAGGTAAAAACAGTCTATTGAAAAGTGGTGCTGGGATAATATGACAGATACAAGTTAAAAATGGAACTAGACCACCTTCTTACACCATATACAAAAACTGAAAATGAATTAAAGACTTAACTGTACTACTCAAAACTATAAAACTCCTAGAAGAAAACATAGGCAGTAAAACCTCTGACATTTCTCTTAGGAATATTTTTTTCTGATATGTCTCCTTATGCAAGAGAAACCAAAGAAAAAGTAAATGAAACTACATCAAACTAAAAAGGTTTTTGCACAAGCAAGGAAACCATCAACTAAATGAAAAGATAACGTGCTGAATGGAAGAACATATTTGCCAATGATACATCTAATAAGGGGTTAAGATCCAAAATTTATAACGAACTCATACAACTCAACACGAGAAAAACCCTAAATGATCCAATTGAAAAATAGAGAACTTGAATAACACTTCTCCAAAGATGGCCAATAGGCATTTGAAAAGATGTCACTAATTGTCAGAGAAATGCAAATTAAATCCACAATGAGACATCACCTCAAGCCTGTCAGAATGGTTACCAACAAATCTACAAAACAGTGTTAGAGAGGATGATGAGAAAAGGGAACCTTCATGCACTGTTTATGAGAATGCAGACTGGTTTAGCAACTAAGGAAAACTGTGTGAAGAGACTTCAAAAAATTTAAAATGGAGCTGCCTTATGACCCAGCAATTCTACTTCTGGGTATATGTCTGAAGAAGCCAAACATTAATTTAAATGAATATATGCACCCTTATGTTCATTGCAGTGTTATTTACAACAAACAAGATATGGAAGCAACCCAGTGCCCATCAATAGAGGAGTGAATAAAAAAGTGGTAGGACATACATACAATGGAATAATTACTCAGCCACAAAAAAGAAGGAAATCTTACCATTTGTGACAACATGAGTCGACCTAGAGGGTATTATGCTAAGTGAAATAAGTCAGTCAGAGAAAGACAAATATCATAAGATTTCACTTACATGTAGAATCTAAAGAACAAAATAAACAAATAAAAATGAAACAGTCTCATGAATACATAGAACAAACTGATAGTTGCAGAGGGGAGGGGGATTGAGGGGCTGGGAGAAAAAGTGAAGGGATTAAGAAATACAGATTGGTAATTACAAAATAATAATAAAGATATAAAATACAGCATAGGGAATATAGTGTATAATATTGCTATAACTATGCATGGTGTCAAATGGGTGCTGGAAGTGCACACTTTGTGAGGTGTATGATGGTCTGACCACTATGTATACACCTAAAACTAATACAAAATAATACTGAATGTAAACTATAATAAAAAGATATATACATGGTTTTTCTTGGTAGTAAGAAGATGGACCAGAAGCCTGAAGACACTGGGATTCTTTCCAGTCCTATAGTTCACATGGAGTTTCTGCAGTCGTATATTTCAGACTGAGCAAATTCTAGGCCCATTTTAAAATTCCCTGCCAAGAAGTCTCAGTTTAATTCATAAGAACCATACACTCTAAAGCTTTAACCTAAAGGTAAAAATTGAGTCATTTATTTACAATGATTTTCTCAATGTATAATAACAGATTCTTATTCTAGAATAATTAAAATCTTCTAACTCATTCCTTTCTAGACCTGCTCCAGCCCAATTGAGAGATGACCTTCTAGATTTGGGAACATGTAGACTCCAGCTGATACTCTAACCAAGGTCTGTAAAATCCGTTTGCTTCTAAATTCAGAAATAAATAAATAATAACATTGGAGTGCATCAAAAGAAATTTCTACTAATGTATCGCTCAGCTATTACTACATAACAAAAACCATAGAATGTCAATGGCACACCATAATAAGTATGCATTTTGTTCAGGCGTTCGTGTATTGGCTGGAGCCAACCTGATACAGGCTGAGCTTAGCTGGGCAGCTCTAAGCTGCAAGTTGGGACCAGACTTGTTTCTTATCCTTATTAGATCAGTGGGCTAGCTTCGCGTGTTCTCATGATGATGGCAAATTCATGAAAAAATAAAGATAAACCCAACTGTGCAAGTACATGTCAAGTTCTTGCTTGTAGGTCTGTTAACAGCCTGTTTGCCAAATCAACTCAAAGGGCAAGCCCAAAGTCAAGAACAAATCACCTCTGTCTCTAGTGCGATAAACCATAAAGTCACATGGAAAGGGGTGTAAATATAGGAAGGAGCAAAGAATCTGAGCCAATAAATCAATCTACCACAACCTTACTGTTTTAAAGAAGGTAAAACAAAGAAAACACAAACATGGAAGGTGGAAATTAATTTACAAAGAGTAATTCCTTATTCAAAATCTCATCATGAACAGCTCATGTTCCTGATTACTTTCTCAACACCTTTTGTGAAACCCAACCCCGGGCCCCCAAGATTAAGTCTTGGGACATTTCACTACTCATCTCCGCAGAGGACAGACTGGGGCCAGAGACCCAGTCTCGGTCATCAGCAGGTTAATGAACATCATCCTAGGAAAGAAACAGAAACCTTGGCTTTTCTCTTTCATGGGAATACAAGCAACTAAAGCCTCTCCCAGACCTCTAGGGCCATTGGTCTGTCTTGCACCCCAAAGCCCCATAGTGGTGATAAGGAAAATATCCTAAAGGGTCTTGTCTCCAATCTTTCCTGGAGATACAACATGGGAGCTGAGCTATGTGCCATTAAGTTTCTTCTAAGTGGGAGATTTGGGGATTCTTTTGTCACTGAGGGGACTACCATTCATCTGAAACACCCAAATAAGATCATGTGTGAATGACATTAGAAAATACATAATGCAGCCTGAAAATTTCTCCCTCGCCCTCCTCACCTCCACTCCCTGCCCTTCCCCTCTCTCTGCCTCTCCTTCCCACTCTCTTTCTCCTTTCTTTCAAGCCCACTTCTAAAGCTGAGTTGCATCTTCAACAAAGACCCTGAACCAGTCCAGCCACACAGCTTAGGACCTAGAGAAGCACTGTAGTAATAGTTGCTTCTCGTATGTGCCTTGACCAGGCAAGTCCAGGGTTACAAATCAGCGACCTCAGCATTCCAGGTCGAAATTTTATCCACTGTGCCACCACAGGTCAGAGAGATGCACCATAGTAATGATTTGCATTCCTACGCTGTACTTGTGTCACTCACAAAAGTCAGAATTTCTACCTTCTGCTATGAAACACAGTGGTTAAGAGTGCTGGACTTTGGAGTTCAACACACATCAATGAAAACCTGTCTTCTCTATATGGAACAGACTAACAGCTGGCAGACGAGAGGGGTGAGAAGACTGGATGAAAGAAAGTGAAAGGATTAGGAAAAAATATATATATATATATATATATATATACACACACACACATACATACATACAAATAATATAGACACTGACAATAGTATGGCAGTAGCCAGAAGGAAAGAGCAGTGGGGGAAGGAGACCTAGGCAAAGAGGGGGCGGTGGAAACTGAAAAAGTCTTACTCAGGGCGATGGGTGCACGATGCGGTGTGCAGATAGGGTTATATTGAGTTGTACACCTGAACCTGTACGGTTTTGTGAACCAATATTAGCCCAATTAATACAATTAAAAAACCTGTCTCGCCTGACCAGGTGGTGGCACAGTGGATAGAGCATCGGACTGGGATGCGGAAGACCCAGGTTTGAGACCCCGAGCTCGCCAACTTGAGCGCTGGCTCATCTGGTTTGAGCAAGAGCTCGTCAGCTTGGACTTAAGGTCGCTGGCTCCAGCAAGGGGTTACTCTGTCTGCTGAAGGCCCACGGTCAAGGCACATATGAGAAAGCAATCAATGAACAACTAAGGTGTCACAACAAAAACTGAGGATTGATGCTTCTCATCTCTCTCTGTTCCTGTCTGTCTGTCCCTATCTATCCCTCTCTCTGACTTTCTCTCTGTCTCTGTAAAAAAAAAGAAAAATCTGTCTCTTCCTCTTACTATGTGACCTTAGGCACAACCCAGCCCTTTCTTTGTTTACTTGACTGGTTAAGATATTAATTGTCATCACAACATTTTCAACATAAATCAGATCTTGTTTTGGTAAATTCAATATATTTCCTAGGACCCTCGATTTAATTTGATAAATATTTTTGGAGTGCTTATACTGTGGCAGATGTTGAGGATATTTAAAAGGCAGAAAGAAAGAAAATAAGCATTTTTTGTTGTTGTTGTCCTTGCAATGATAAACAACCTTATGGATATTGATAACCCTCTGTTCTGCTTTGTTTAAGGAAGATGAGTCCAGAGAAAAATCATTTGTGTGGCCAGGAGAAAGGGGGTAAAATAGGAAATGCTGATGTTTCATGTTAAGAAAAATAAGGCATTTCAGTGGCCTAAGACAACAGAGCTTTATTTTCACTCCTGTGTCAGCCCGTGTGATGGTCCTGGTCAGCATATGGCTTCTTTCCACATGGCGAGTCAGGCAGTGGCTACCTCTATCTCGCGAACCCACCTTCCCTCTGGCCTCAGAGTCTGTGCACCCAAACAGCAGAGGGAAAGAGAATATGGAGAACCCCCCTCCACACACACTCCTTAAAAGCCCTCTCCCAGAAGCAATACTCATCACTTCTACTCACATTCTGCTGACAAGAATTAATCATATGGGCACTCCTGGACACAAGACAGTCAGGAAAATGTAGTCCTTGTTCCTGTGGGGACAGCAACAATGCCGCACCGAGAAAAGGAAAGTGTGTTTCTGGGAAATAACTGGCTCCCTACATGTGTGAGTGTTGATGCATCACTAACATTTCTTTTTGCCTCTTTTCCTCACTCCAACATAAGCTCCATAAGAGTGGAGATTTGTGTTGCTCAGTGGAGAATCCCCAGTAGGGGGGGATGCCTGAACTGAACCTTGAAGGAGTTACCCAGGTGCAGGGGGTGGAGGAAGGCAGGCCACCCCAAGGGGCTGGGAGGCACGGGAAAGGCAGGGAGTGTCAGGGTGTGGTGTTTTTGCAGAGCTATGGTTACCTCCGCTGGTGAGAGAGAGGAGTCGGGCCTGGGCCAGAGCAGGGCAGGCGCCCGGGTGCAGAGCCCAGAAGGAGCCTAAGGCTAAGCAGTTGAAATTTATTCTTAAGTATCACACAATCCAGAAATTCCACTCCTAGGTGTAGATGATAAAGAAATGAAAATGTATGTCTACACAAAAATCTATATACATAAGCGTTCATAGCAGCATTACTCACAACAGCCAAAGGGTAGAGACAACCAAAATGCCCATCAGTATATGAATGGATCAACAAAATGTCGTAGATCTGTATGTATGAATTATTATTCAGTCATAAGAAGAAGTGAAATATTGACTCATGCTACAAGTTGGATGAACCTTGAAAGCATGATGCTAAGTGAAAGAAATCAGATCACAAAGGCCACACATTTCATGATTCCATTTCTGACATGTGCATAACAGACAAATCCAAAGAGACAGAGCAGGTTAGTGATGGAAGGAAAGGTAGAGGTGGATTAAGGTTGGTTGAGGCTCTGGGCACAGAAGAAAATATTGGGCTCCTTAAAAAAAAGGGAGACAGGGAAAATAAAAATGTATGCTAACCATATTTTTAAATAAATAAAAATATTGTGTACTATTAATGTTAAAATCGCACATATGAATCCAAACTTGATGTCATTAGAAAAAAATGTAAAGTTGGGGTTTTGTGGGGCCCTTCAGAAGTCGGGGCCCAGGGCCGACGCCAGGTACGCCCACCGTTAAATCTGCCTCTAAGGAAAGGGGAGTGGGGATCGAATACTAATGGATACAGGGTTTCTTTGGGGAAGATGGCAGTGTTCTGGAGTTAGACAGTGGTAATGGTTGCACAACCCTGTGAATATATTCAAGACAACAGCATTGTGCAGCTTCAAGGGGAAAATTCTGTAGTATGTAAATTGTGTTTCAATAAAGCTGTTATTTTAAACATATATCTTTAAGACAATGAGGAAGCATGAAAGGATGTTAAGCCAGTGATGATGATGTAGTCAGATACCCCACTGGTGGTTTAGTCAGCAGTGGTTTGAAGAGGATGGAAAACACAGCTTGGAGACCGGGAACTCCAGTGGAGCAAAATAAGGCTCTGAGCTAAAGCAGTGGAGTTAACACACTCCTGGTGAGTTAACACTGGGTCAAAGGCTAAGAAGAATAGAGAAAGCACAGAACCAGCTTTGCAGCTTTCAATTTTGTAAAACCACACTCTAGTAAGCTGTGCAAGTAAAGCATGCACGGAGCTCTGGCCGGGTGGCTCAGCAGATAGAGCATTGTCCCAGTGCACCAAGGTCGTGGGTTGGATCCCCCATTGGAGTACAAGTGAGAAGCAACCAGTGAATGCACAACTAAATGAGACAATTAAGTGGGACAATGAATTGATGTTTCTCTCTTTCCCTTCCCTCCATTCTCTCTCTCTCTCTCTCTCTCTCTCTCTTTCCCAAATCAATGGGAAAAAAAATTTTTTTAAAAAAAAACAGGATGCATGGAACACAAGAAGTGCCAGCCCACTTTAATCCTGCCTTGTGCATTTGGAGAGCTGCTGCTGGCACAGGAATTCACCTCCAGGGAGTGTGTCCCTTCAGCACCAAAACAGGAAGCAAGTTTCCTAGGTTTTTAGCCCAGCCGGTCTGGGCTGTGCCACACTAGTTGCTGGTTGTATGGCTTTGTGGTTGACATTTGGTTATTTTTCTTTTAAAATATTAATGAATAAACACACATATTGGAAAACTATTTGCATGTCCTTGGACTGACTGTCTCCCACTGAAGCAGAGGGTGATGTTCTGTAAAATAGTAGATAAGTGATGCAGACAATGAATTCTGTACCTGCCAAATTTGATGCCCTGCCCTATAACAAACTCTACAACTTAGTTGGTTTTAAGAGATACCTATGGCATGCTAGGGACCAAGGGACATGGAATGGGCAGGAAAGTGGTCTAGATTCTTAAGAAACTCACAAGCTGATGGGACTGAGTGACTCTGAGGCAAGTGAATGTGAAGTTACAGAACTGCAATGATGAAGGAACACATGTGTGTCCAGCCTGGGGCAAGGTGGCGGGTGGAGGTCACAGAGGCCTCCTCGGGGACAGCTTCTAGTCTGGGTGGACTCCACCATCTGGGAGCCCAGCTGGCCTTGCATTCGTCAGCTCAAGAAGTCACTTCTCCCAAGTAGAACAGCCCAGTGCACACACGGCTGGCAGGCAGGGCACATGGAGCTGGGAGTAGGGGGCTGGACCAAACAAGAAGGCTTTCAGGTAAAATCCTAAGACTGAAGAACAGAGAAGTCCAACCTAGAGTTGCCTTTAGGAGCTTGGCTATGAAGGGCCCTGAGAGAGCCTGTGAGGATGCTAAAAATGTTGTGTGTTTTTATTTGAATGGTGATACAGGAGACAGAGAGAGTTTTAAGATTATATCAAAAAACATAAGCCTAGGCCAATTACAGTAACTGGACTTATTTATTATGTCTTTTCAATAACACAAAAACTGTCTATCTTGTATTTCCTATTTATAATAAGGTGACCAGACGTCCTGCTTTTGGTGGGACAGTTCCAATTTTTAACAATTTGCCCCACATCCCACGGTGTTTTAAAAAAGTCCTGATTTTTGGAAAGAATGCACAAAAAGCTAGGGAACGGGGAAGAACGGGAAGGGAATATACGCTTTTCGGCGGGGAGACCCTGCCTTGACCTGGAAGCACCCGCACTGCCGCAAGAGCTGGCTGCCCCGAAACAAAGAACTCCAGGTAGGAGGTACCTGCTGGGGCAGCGGCTGTCAAGTCTCCTAACTACCCATAGGTCTGTGGCTCCGGGCTCCGTGAGGTGCAAGCTGCTTGGCCTCCAGCGGGCGGCAGGGCTGGATGCAGGCAGCGAGGCCACTGAGTGCACCAGCGGCCGTGCCCTGCCTGCTCCCGCCCACTCGTACAGCTCTGGCACCTTCGGGACTGTGTAACCCGATCCCTCTGGCTCACTCAAAATTTCCCATATAGTAATATTTCCAAAAATGATCTTTTTAATGAGGTATCATTATTAAAAACATAGATTGATAAGGAAAAGGTTAAATCTTGGGCATCAGCAACAATCACAATAGAGAGCAAATGGGTAGAAATATTTCATCATTTTCAAACAAACCATGTTCCATACAATAATGTACTAAAAATTGTGGAATACACGCCGTCTTTACCAGGAATTAATGCTGCGACTGAATGCATTTTTTCTACAGTAAATAAAGTGTGGGCATCAGAAAAATCACAATTAAGTGTTGAGACTTTGAAAGCCACTTTATGTGTCAAATATAATTTAACAAATTCTTGTGAAAAATTTCCTGACCTTTTAAACAACGACAGCAATCTACTAAAAAAAAATTCACTCAAATGAGAAATATGCCAAAGAATAAAATAATATTATACATAATTTTTTAATGTATTATATTTGTAAATTGTACTTATGTTGAAATTTTAAAAAATATATTACAATACTATTTTTGCATTCTATGAAAATTTTTTTTGTTCCATATTGACCAAATTTGTAATCAAGAACCCCTCCCCTCTGGTCAATGGTGTCCCGGTTTACCAATTTTAAAATCTGGTCACCTTGCCTGACCAGGCGGTAGCACAGTGGATGGAGCGTCGGCCTGGGATGCGGAGGACCCAGGTTCGAGGCCCCGAGGTCGCCAGCTTGAGCGTGAGCCCATCTGGCTTGAGCAAAAGGCTTGCCGGCGTGGACCCGGGGTCACTGGCTCCAGTGGGGGGTGGCTTGGTCTGCTGGAGGCCCGCGGTCAGGGAATATGTGGGAGGGCAGTCGATGAGCAACTATGGTGTTGCAACGAAAAACTAATAATTGGTGCTTCTCATCTCTCTCCATTCCTGTCTGTCTGTCCCTATCTATCCCTCTCTCTGACTCTCTGTCCCTGTAAAAAAAAAAAAAAAAAAAAAAATCTGGTCACCTTAATTTATAAGTGCTTTCATCTGTGTGACCTCATTGATTTCTCTTAACATGCCTTAGATTAATTACCATTTTCTGCCAGAAACTCAAACTGAAATGGATTAAATAACTTGTCCCAAATCACCCAACTAGAAAAGACCAGAGCCAGGATTTGAACCAGTTCTCCTAGCTTGTAGTTCAACTCTGTTCCAATTATTCCAAGCTGGTTTATAAACCGGGAGCTATCAAGTTCATATTGTAACTGCAGTTTGTGATGAGAAGGTCCAAGAAGCATCTTTTAGCTGCTTCTAACATAAACTTTTTCCCATTCAGTTCAGCCAAGCCTTGATCTACCATGCACCGGACACAGGTCCGCTCCAGGGGGACCTGGTGGGGGGACACCGCCTACACCTTCAATAGCTCACGGACTAGCAGAAGGGAGGAAGCAAGTTGTGCAAACCTGGCCGTGGCTGAAGCAGAGTGTGAAATAGGTGCTATGCTAGAGATACAAAGGGGGATATGAGGGCAGTGAGGCCGCCATGGTTTTCAGTGGCATCGGTCCGGTCTCCTCCCCAACATATTTGGCTATCTTTAGGACCAACCTAGGTGAGTACCAATCAGCTGTCTAAATTGCTTGGCTCTTGAAGAAGCTGATTCTCAGCACTTCTCCAGGTAATTTCTGTGTTTCCTCTTTTGCACACATTCATTGGTCCTAACTTGTGAAGGCAAGGGGAGCCCTGGAGTTTTACTCATCAGCCCCTTCCTCTCTGGAAGTCATAAATTAACCATCACAACACCCGAGCTTGCTTCTGAGACTGTCTGGCATCACCTGGAAGGTGAGTGAAAACACTGAGATTTGTTGACAGAGGGCAAAGTCTCAGATTTCTGCCTGATTGAAGTCGCAAGGAAGCCAACTCACCTAGTGCTCTCCCAAGGGCCAGCTGGTATGATAGGAGCATGAGGTTAATCCAGATGAGCCCCAATGTGGATCTGCTCGGCTTCTTTCCACTGCTCTAATCACAGTTTTAGTTTCCCCCTCTGGGTACGAGAACGCCTGCCCCAGAGAGCTGCCCAAGGAATGAAATGAGAGCACCAATGTCAAGCGCCTTGCCTTGTACACAGAACTGTTACAATTGGCATTGAACTCCTGCCCTGAGGAGATCTTTCAGTTGCTCGTAAGAGCTCTGGAGTGGGTTCACTGGGTATTGCAGTCTGTAAAGCCAGTAGTCAAGGCCGGAATCACAGCCGCCTGACCCGTGCAGGTTCCCATTAGATTCAGACAGTCGGTAATGAAACACAAGAGCCAAGAACTGGTGAGCCATCAGCTTTAATTCTAGCTTACACCCGGCGGGCAAGCAAAAACACACACTGGGCTCCAAAACCCACACATTCAGTGCTCACAAAACTACTGACTTATCCGAGTTTCCTAGCATCAAAGCTTTCCAGCTCACCAGACTTATTCACCTCTGTTTCCCATCTCCTCCTGCACAAACTCTTAACAAACTGGCTTCTTCCTCAGCACTCTGCCATCTCGGCTGCTTCTCCTGGCCTTCACGTGGCCTTACTCTGCTCTCCTCTCTAATACTAATCTCAGGAACCCAGGAACTGAGAGAGAGAGCTCCCGGACTGCCCCAGGTTATAGCATAGAAAATCCAAACCCTTAATCCAATCTACACTCAAGAAAGTCTCTGATACAAAGCCACCCATCTGAGGCATAATGGGATTCCTCAGGAGAGTGCACCACCCTACATCATCCAATCAGTCAAGGGTGTAGGGAAGAGCTTACTCTTAAACTAAGCCTTAGGCTATAATGACCTGGCCTGCCCACAGCCTGTTCCAGAACACACATTAATATCAACGAACTTCCATGTGGGCAGTGCCATCTTTAACAAAGTGAGCATAATATATTTATCTGCCCAACACAGTCACATAAACATCCCTCTTTAAAGCAGTCTTCTTTGAAGATTACTTCACACTCCTTAAATGATAGACTTGTTGTTGGGCAGATAAAATATATTATGCTCACTTTGTTAAAGATGGAGCTGCCCACATGGAAGCCCGTCACCCAGGTGATATTATTTGCCCTTATGCTTGGGATGGGTGTAGGGGAAAGTCTAATGTAAGCAGGCCAGGTCGTTATGGCCTAAGGCTTGGTTTTAAGAGTAAGCTCTTCCCCACACCCTTGACTGATTGGATGATGTAGGGTGGTGCACTCTCCTGAGGAATCCCATTATACAGAGACTTCCTTGTTTGTATAATTGGATTAAAGCTTTTGAGTCTATGCTATAAAGTGGGAGAGACCAGTAGCTTGATCTCTCGCTTGGTTCCTGAGGTAGAAGAGAGGAGAGCAGATTAAGGCCACATAGAGGCCAGGAGAAGCAGTCAAGATGGCAGAATGCTGAGGGAGAAGCCAGTTTGTTAAGAGTTTGTGCTGGAGGAGATGAGGAACAGAGGTGAATAAGTCTGGTGAGCTAGAAACCTTTGATTCTAGGAAACTCGGATACGTCAGTAGCTTTGTGAGCACTGAATGTGTGGGTTTTGGAGCCCAGTGTGTGTTTTTGCTTGCCCACTGGGTGCAAGCTAGAATTAAAGCTGATGGCTCACCAGTTCGTGGCTCTTGTATTTCATTACCGACTGTATGAATCTAATGTGAACCTGCACGGGTCAGGCGGCTGTGATAGTGGCCTTGGTTATTGGCTTTACACTTGTCTATTTAAAGTCCAGGACAGGATGTTTGGGGTTGCCTTCAGAAACCCCAGCATGACTTCTAAGGCTACCGTGTTACCCCAGAAAAGGGCAGTTGGCCTCACAGCCACCTCATTCCAGAACACAGATGAGATGTAACTGATTGGTAATGTGACCTGGGACCCCAACCGGGTCCCATCTTGCCCAGCAGGCTCATGCAGTTAGCCATTCAAGCGGAACTCAGTTCCCTAAAGTAGAATAGCTCAAGAGGGTCACAGTGTGGAAAGGAGACTAGGAGGAAATAGCCACGGGACAGGAAAAGTTTTATGAGGTCAAGGACCAATCTCTGCCAACTTCCTACACACTTTTGAACAAATGGCAATCTGTCCTTTGGAATGAAAAAGCCTCAGGAGAAAGCAAGCTCCAACTTTCCTGCACATTGACCACCAATGAGTGTGTATCCAGCTGAGCCCGGGGCCCCTTGTCCATCACTATCCTGGTGATATGAAAAGCAGGTGACCTCTCTTGAACACCATTCAATTGTCAATTAGTCTTTAAAGAAAGCAGGACAATATAACGGCAGGCCTTAGAAATGAGGGGATCTGTTTGCTGACCCCTCACATTTTCTCTCAGACCACCTTCAACTGTCTCAGGTCTCTCTAGGATCTGAAAGACAGTAATAGACTCAGAAAACAAGTGTCTAAGTTCCACACAGTTGTCTATCAGCTTTAAAGAAAATAAAGTAGTGATTATATACCATAGAGTCTTAACTACCAAGAGAATATGCTGATCTGACCTTCGGAATAATGTTAGTGCATGTGTTTCTTTTTCTTCCTGGGGGAAAACAATTTTGTATTTTTTTAAAAAAGGAGTTAATATAACATGGAAAGAATTCTGTAAGAATTGAGCAGACAGAACTCACAGAAAGAAAAACTTACTACTTTGGTGTAAAGCCAGTAGCCAGGGCCATTATCACAGCCGCCCGACCTGTGCAGGTTCGCATTGGATTCGAACAGTCGGTAATAAAACAATGGAGCCAAAAACTGGTGAGCCATCAACTTTAATTCTAGCTTGCACCCAGCGGGCAAGCAAAAACACACACTGGGCTCCAAAACCCACACATTCAGTGCTCACAAAGCTACTGACTTATCCGAGTTTCCTAGAATCAAAGGTTTCTAGCTCACCAGACTTATTCACCTCTGTTTCCCATCTCCTCCTGCACAAACTCTTAACAAACTGGCTTCTTCCTCAGCACTCTGCCATCTCGGCTGCTTCTCCTGGCCTTCACGTGGCCTTAATCTGCTCTCCTCTCTAATACCAACCTCAGGAACTCCGGAACCAAGAGAGAGAGAGAGATCAAGCTACTGCTCTCTCCCATTTTATAGCATAGACTCCAAACCTTTAATCCAATTATACAAACAATGAAGTCTCTGATACAAAGCCACCCATCTGAGGCATAATGGGATTCCTCCCCACATCACCACTCTACATCATCCAATCAGTCAAGGGTGTGGAGAAGAGCTTACTCTTAAACTAAGCCTTAGGCTATAACGACCCGGCCTGCCCACAGCCTGTTTCAGAACACACATTAATATCAACGAACTTCTATGTGGGCAGCACCATCTTTAACAAAGTGAGCATAATATATTTTATCTGCCCAACAAGTGCTCACAAAGCTACTGACTTATCCGAGTTTCTAGAATCAAAAGGTTTCTAGCTCACCAAACTTATTCACTCTGTTTCCCATCTCCTCTCTACACAAACTCTGCACAAACTGGCTTCTTCCTCAGCATTCCACCATCTTGGCTGCCTCTTCTCCTCCACATGGCCTTAATCTGCTCTCCTCTCTTCTAATACTAACCTCAGGAACCAAGAGAGAGATCAAGCTACTGGTCTCTCCCACTTTTTACCGTAGACTCAAAAGCTTTAATCCAATTATACAAACAAGGAAGTCTCTGTATAATGGGATTCCTCAGAAGAGTGTACCACCCTACATCATCCAATCAGTCAAGGGTGTGGGGAAAAGCTTACTCTTAAAACCAAGCCTTAGGCCATAACGACCTGGCCTGCTTACATTACAGCCTTTCCCCCACACCCATCCCAAGCATAAGGGCAAATAATATCACCTGGGTGACGGGCTTCCATGTGGGCAGCACCATCTTTAACAAAATGAGCATATTATATTTTATTTGCCCAACATCTGGTATCTCAGATCACAAACTACTAATGGTGTGGGCATTCTGAAAAGCACCATTCAGTGGCTTGCCAACAAGATCGATCCTTCCACTTTCTCAACCAAGATTGAAAAACTAGAAAAGGATCCAGAATTTGGTTCTATGCATGCACTGGGACCTGTGGGGCCTGACCCCTAACCTGTGCGTGACCTCTCAGAGGGCCAGCTCTAATTATAGTACAATGGCTTCCTCAGATCAAGGTGACCTCCCTCAGCAAATGTTTTTCTTGTCGGCCACTCCCTGGCTCTCTTGCCTGTGGCCTTATGCAACTTGTCTTATCTGCACAGGAGCAAGCGGTAAGGAACGTCCTTCTGCACACGGCTAATCTCTCTGTCAGACCTAGATCTCCGAGATTGTGCTGGTTAATTATACTTTGGGTTTGGGGAGCTCATTTTCCCCATGGTCCATTCATGTCTCTGATTTCACTTTCCTGAAGCCTCTTTGTTTGAGAGACACATGGTTTGGCCCCTTAGCCCTGTGGCCCAGTGTTCTTTCTAAAATGAAGCGCTTGACTAGATGAGTTCTGTGTGTCAGCCTGAGGAAGCACAGCCAGGCAAGGCAGGGCTGCTGGGACAAGGGAGCAGATGCCAGCTCCTCTTCTCTTTGGAAGACGAGCTGCTGACTCTTTCAGAATGATCCTGAACACCCTGTTCGCTTAGCTTCCCTTTCCTTCAAGTCTGCTCCCCTACCAACCACTTCACTGAATAACTCACCCATTTCCATATGTCTCTCCAGCTACTTGAGTTCTCCCAGAAATTTTCCTCAGCAGAAGCAGGACCCTCATGCAGGCCCCTCACTCAGGTCCCCTCCACAGTGGCCTGGCACCTCTGCTGCTCCCCTCCCGCCTGGGTCCTCAGGGCCTCCTCCCTGAGGCTCCAGGCCTCACCCTCAGGACACCCTGACAAGTGAGAGGT
Organism: Rhynchonycteris naso; assembly: GCA_037038555.1. NCBI lineage: Eukaryota > Metazoa > Chordata > Mammalia > Chiroptera > Emballonuridae > Rhynchonycteris > Rhynchonycteris naso. The sequence continues at coordinate 94,956,552 of CM072998.1, read as the reverse complement.
CACATGCCAGTCCTGCCCCTCCCAGACCTGTTCTTGGCTAAGAGGGGCTTCCTTTGGCTCAGAATTTACTACCAAGCCCTGACTCTTGGTTCCAGAACAGGCTTTGGCCTTGGGCCTAGGACAGCAGGTCACACGCCTCCTGGGAGCACACAGGAATGGGCCCTTCCCAGGAGATGCAAGAAAACTCGATTACAAAGGTAATCCTGTTTTGTCATGTTGACAAGCAAAGGCAAGCCTGTAGGAGGGAGAGCCAGTACTGCCCCAGGAAGCAGGCTGCCCTGGTGAGCAGCTCAACACCAGACCTTCTAAAGAATCTGCCTTCTGTGGGTCTTCCAAACTGGGACCCTGGCTTTGTCTCCTGTTCTTCCTACCTAATTTATAACATATATATACACATACAAACACACACATACTTACACATGTACACATGCATGCACACATTCACACTGTGTGCTAACACTGTTCTATTCACAAGTGGCTCAGAAGATTTTACTGACTTTAGCATCCTTGAGTTCTATAAAAAGGTATTAATATGTGTCAGGATCAGGGTCAGCTGAGCATCATGTATCTCCCTGGAGTGATAGGAAGTTCACCTCTTTCCACTTAGTTAATTATGCCCAAAGTTCCACCATGAAAAATTCATTTCTTTTAGCCTGAAAGGTCTCTCAGTGTTCAGAGTTTCCTTCTCCTCCAGTAAGTTGTAAGGAGCATAGAAAAAATGCTATAGGCCCCAATCACCAGTCTTGACCCTAGATCAATGTTTCAGTTGACTTGGTAGTGTGGGGCAAGGCCCTGGAGAAGGGAAGTAGAATGGACCTGCTAAAGAAGGGGGCCCAGCCCTGGCTGAATAGCTCGATTGATTAGAGCATCATCCCGAAATTTAGATGCTCTAATCAATCGAGCTATTCAGTCAGGGCTCAATCCTTGGTCAGGGCATATGGAGGAACAGGTTGATTTTCTACCCCACCCGTCTCCCCTTCCTCTCTCATTAAAATCAATAAAAAAAATTTTTTAAAAGACAGAAGGGGACCCAATGAGAGGACAGAGAGGACAAGACAAAAGAACAGCGAACAGTCATAGTGTCACACCCAGCCTACCTGGGCTGTAGAAAAGGTGAAAACTGTCACATATCCATTCTCCAGGTAGAATGAACTGAGTGCTGACTGTGTACCAGGTGTCAGACCAGGCGCTGGGGACACTGTGGCAAGCCAAACAGAGACGGTTCCTCCTTCGTGGAGCTAATGGTGCACAGCAGGAGAGTAGGGCAAAAATCAACCAAAGAAGATCACACTGATGACCACGTCATTGCAAACCAATGAGTGTACTTAAGAGGGTTCTATAAGAATAACTCCAAGGAACCAACCTAGACTGGGGAGCCAAGAAGGTTTTCTGAGGAAGTGATGCTTAACCTTAAAGACGTTGAATTAACTGGAAAAACAGAGAAGAGCAAGCATTCTAGACAGAGGGAACTGCATGTACAAATGCCCTGTGGTATAAAGGAGCCGCCTAATACTGCCATTGTGTGTGATCATTAACCTTCAGTAAACTCTGAACTTGAACAAAAATGTTCCCTTCTAAAAATGGGTTTCCCTTTCCCTTTCCCCTTCCACTTACCCCTGCCTGCACTTAAATAAACATGAAATGACACGGAGATGGTACGCTGTGCAGGAGAAAGACTTAGAAACACAAACGTGCAGACAGCAGCTATGACAGCCATTTCCTGTTTGGTATCATTCACCACAGACCTTCCTAGCCAAGTAAATTAGCACAGGAAAGCCTTCTGGAGAACAGTGTGGAAGAAACACCGACTGAAAAATCAAGAAAAATATCTCATATGATTTTCAGAAAAGAGCAAGAGTCTGAGGTGAGAGCCAAAGCAGCCCAACTAGAGGGGCTAAAGAGATCCGAGGACATTTAGTCCCCTTCCTGTGCTTAACTTGGCAAGAGCTGAGGTCCAGAGAGGGGCCAGGACCCAGTCAGTGGCAGTACTGGGCTTGAAGCCTGACTCTGGGCTCTTTGTCCTGTGTTCTCTCCCTGCTTTCTTCCCTCTGGTCCCATCAGACAAAATCTGCTGGCTTCCTTCTTCCAGATGGGAGATAATGGGATTGGAACTGTCTCTGAGGCCACTGTTGGTGAAGCTTAATTCTGCTATGGTGGAGAGCCCAGAGTCCATGTGATGTGAAAAGGAGGTGAGAGGCTCTAGACACACTATTTCCTATATTTGGTCTTCACAACAACCCTGGGAGACAAGGACTCACACCCCGATTCTGCAAATGAGGAAACAGAGCCTCTGAGAGGAGGGTGAAAATGAGATAGCATCCAGGTAGAGTGGCAGAACTGGTCTAGTCTGAAAGCCCATACTGTCTTCCCATTTTCCCTGCCTCATTCCCAGAAGGGTATTTCTGTGGAGAACCCTTCTCAGGTTCCCCACCTAGATTGCCAGTAGGCTACCTACCACCTACTGCCCCTCTGCTCAGACAGCCTTCTCACACCTGGGACAGCTGTGCAGCGTAGCCCAAATCTGTCCCAATTCCCCCAAGGAGAGGTGTGAGTTGGGCCTTCTGCCTCCTCCCAGAGGCGGGCTGCTATAGAAATATTTGGGCTGGTACTGGCTTCTCTTACTTTGGGTGTGTGTCATATTTTTGTTCTGTTCTGTTCCTCCCAGAAGTTAGAACAGAAGTTTTCCAAACTCAAAAACATATTATTCACATCCTAGCAGCTCTGCACGCTCAATATCTGGTCTTGTTCTGTTCCAGAAAAGCCTACTGGCTAACACACTCCTGCTAACAATCAAGCAGTTTGCAAGGCATGCGGTCGGCACTTGGGTCCTAGGGGAGGCGTAGTGTTGCAGGACTCAGGGGCAAGGGTGACTAGTTGTCTTCCAATACCCATTAGCTTTGCCTTTCTTTAATAATAACACTCTCAGGTTTTAGCTAAGCATATGGATGTATCTGACCATCTAGAGATGCTTTTCATAGCCCCCTCCTCCTAGTAGCTGGGAATGACCAATGACAAAGATCTAGATGAGGAAATATGCACAGAAGTGATTTGTGTCCCTTCTAGTCATGCTATTGAAAGAAATAAACTTGTATTGACTTGCCTTTTCTCCTTTCTACTAGCTGGAATGTAACTATGATGGCAAGAGCAGGAGTAGCCACTCTGGACCATGGTGCCCCTCACTCAACCCAATATTGCTCACCTCTAGGCTGTTAGTGAGAAAAAACTTCCATCTTGTTTAAGACACTATATGTTGGGTTCTCTGATTCACCAACCTAGACTGAAGCCTAAATAATTTATGCACTAATGTGGATAATAATCTTTACATGGGGTATATATTATGCATATGTAAGAACTTAATATCTATTTTTAAAAACAGTTTAAGAATATGCTACTTGAAATGCATCTTGAACAATACTGAAAACACTTTTCTCAACACTCTCAGAATTCCAAACTGTAACTCAGCCCTTGAGCTCTGATTGTTCCTAATTATTCATCCAATGAGGTTTATAAAAGAAACTACTGTCCCCCCAATACTTCCTAAAGGGATCCACTTCTTCCCCAAACCACTGACCCTATCCTCCCAATAGGCTATATATTCTGCGCTTTTATTTTGTAATAAAGTTTCTATTATTAATATTTTTTAATGAAGCCACAACCCTCCAACAGCCATCCTCAATGATGAAACCCTGCACTTTAACTTGGGGTGTTTGTGTTCCAGGAAACCATCAAGAAAGAGCTGCCAAATGTAGACAGACCCTTAATTCCAGAAGAGGCTAGTAATAAAAATTATACTGACAATAAATAACTAGCTACTGGCATCCTAATGAAAAATGATTTATCTAAAGCGGAAAAAGGCTCCCAAGCATGAGCAGGAAACAGTTCCAGGTCATGGAAAACTTGTGTTTAGAAAGCAAGGGAAGAGCTCATTTGATATAAAAAGAAAACATGCCCACAACTAACATCATACCTAATTGCAAAAGACTAAAAGCTCTTCCTCTATGATCAGGAACAAGACGAGGAGGTACCCTTTTACCACTTGTTTTCAACATTGTACTGCAAATTCTATCCAGCATCATTAAGCACAGAAAGAATTAAAAAGTCATTCAGATTGAAAAGAAAGACGTAAAACAATTTCTGTTTGTAAATAGTATGATTTTGTATATAAACCCATTTTAAAAAAAACCTATTAAAACTAATAATATCGAGGATGCAGAATACAAAATCAATATGCAAAAATCAAGTGTATTTCTATACATTAGCTAGCAAATAACAGTCTGAAAGTAAAATTAAGAAAACGATTTCATTTACAATAACAGCAAAAAGAATATGTTAGGAATAAATTTGAAAAAGAAGTCTAAAATTCATACACTGAAAACTACAAAACATAGCTGAAAGAAGTTAAGACCTAAGTAAGTGTAAAGCCAGCAGCCTGGCCAGTGTAGGTTCGCATTCGATTCGAACAGACGGTAATGAAACAACGGAGCCAAAAACTGGTGAGACATCAGCTTTAATTCTAGCTTGCACCCGGCGGGCAAGCAAAAATACACACTGGGCTCCAAAACCCACTCATTCAGTGCTCACAAAGCTACTGACTTACCCGAGTTTCCTAGAATCAAAGGTTTCTAGCTCACCAGACTTATTCACCTCTGTTTTCCATCTCCTTCTCTCTACACAAACTCTGCACAAACTGGCTTCTCCCTCAGCACTCCGCCATCTTGGCTGCCTCCTCTCCTCCACGTGGCCTTAATCTGCTCTCTTTTCTAATACTAACCTCAGGAACCAAGAGAGAGCAAGCTCCCGGCCTGCCCCACTTTATACTGTAGAAATCCAAACCCTTAATCCAATCTACAAACAAGAAAGGCTCTGATACAAAGTCACCCATCTGAGGCATAATGGGATTCCTCAGGAGAGTGCACCACCCCCATACCCATCCCAAGCATAAGGGCATATAATATCACCTGGGTGACGGGCTTCCAAGTGGGCAGCGCCATCTTTAACAAAGTGAGCATAATATATTTTATCTGCCCAACAGTAAGTTAAAAGACATTCCATGGTCATGAATTAGAAAACTTAATGTTGCTAAGATGGTAAAACGCCCCAAACTGATCCATAAATCCCATGCAATCTCCATGAAAATCCAAGCGTCCTTTATTTCTTTTTCTTTTTTTTTTCTTTTTTGCAGGAATGAACAAGTTGAGCCTAAAAGTTATATGAAAATGCAAGGTACCCAGAACAGTCAATATAATTCTACAGAAGAACAAAGTTGGAAGACTCATACTCTCTCTTTCTCTCTCTCTTTCTTTTTCTTTTTTTTTTTTTTTTGGATTTTTCTGAAGTGAGAAGCAGGGAGGCAGACAGACTCCCGCATGCATTCACCTGGGATCCACCCAGCATGCGCACTAGAGGGCGATGCTCTTCCCATCTGGGGCGTTGATTTGTTGCAACCAGAGCTGTTCTAGCACCTGAGTCAGAGGCCATGGAGCCATCCTCAGCACCCGGGCCAACTTTGCTCCAATGGAACCTTGGCTGCAAGAGGGGAAGAGAGAGATAGAGAGAAAGGAGAGGAGGAGGGGTGGAGAAGCAGATAGGTGCTTCTCCTGTGTGCCCTGGCAAGGAATTAAACCCAGGATATCCACACTCTAGAATGATGGTCTACCACTGAGCCAACTGGCCAGGGTAGAAGATTCATATTTTCTGATTTCAAAACTGACTACAAAGCTATAGTAACCAAGACTGGTTGGTATTGGAATAAGAATAGACACATTGATCTCTGGACTAGAATTGAGAGTCCAGAAATAAACCCATATATTTAGAGTCAATTTATCTTCAACAAAAGTGTCATCACAACTCAATGGAGGAAAAAAAAGTCTTTTCAACAAATATTGCTATGTCAACTGGATATTTATGTACAAAAAATAAAGTTAGTGCCATTTGCAACAACATGGGTAGATCTTGAGAGTATCATGCTTAGTTGAAATAAGTCAGATGGAAAAGGACAAACATATGATTTAATTCATATGTGGGATATAAAATAGCAACAAAACAAAACAAAAAACTCATTGACACCGACAATAGTATGGTGGTTACCAGGGAGTAAGGGAGTGGAGGAAGGTTTATATGATAACAGAAAGAGACTAAACTTTGGGTGATAAGCACACAATGGAATATACAGACAATGTGTTATAATATCATACACTTGAAAGTTATATAATCTTACTAATAAATGTCATGCAATAAATTTAATTTTAAAAAGAATAGAGTTGGATTCCTACCTCACGTTGTATACAAAATATTGATTCAAAGTTCACCAAAGAGCTAAATGTGAGATTTGTATAAGAATTGTATAACTTCATGTAACTCTGAAAAGAAAACATACAAGTAACTTTTTGTGACTTTGAATTAGGAAATAGTTTCTTAAATATGACACTAAAAGCACAAGTAACAACAACACAAAAGGATAAATTGGACTTCATCAGAGTTTAGAACCTTTGTGCTTTGAAGGACAAAATAAGAGAAGTTATTTGCAAATCATGTCTTAAAAGAGACTTGTGTATAGAATACATAGAAAACTCCTTCAACTCAACAATAATAAAGACAACCTAACTAAAAAATGGGCCAAGGATTTTTATTTTTTTATTTTTTGCCATTGATTTCAGAGAGAAAGAGAAGGGAAAAGAGGGATAAGAGCATCAATCAACTAATTGTTTCACTTAGTTGTTCCATTTAGTTGTGTACTCATTCATTGCTCCTTGTACGAGCTGTGACTGGGGTCAAACCTACATACACTGGGGTGCTGGGTTGACACTTTATCCACTGAGCCACCCACCCAGAGCCAAGCAAGAGATTTGAATAAACATTTCCCCAAGATCTACAAATGACCAGTAAGTACATAAATAGATGTTCAACATCATTAATTATCAGGAAATGCAAGTCAAAACCACAATAAGGTACAACTTTTCACCCACTAAGATAACTGTATTTAAAAAGACAGACAATAACAAATATTGGTGGAGATGTAGAGAAATTGGAATGCTCATATATTGCTAGTGGGAAGATAAAATGGTGCAGCTGCTATAGAAGCATTAAACATAGGGTTATAACATGACCAAGCAATTCCACTCCTAGTCATACACCCAAGAGAAAGTAGAACATATATCTACACACACACACAAAATGGTATATCCATATAGTGGATTATTATTCGGTCATAAAAAAGAATGAAGTACTAGGCCTGACCTGTGGTGGAGCAGTAGATAAAGCATCAACCTGGAATGCTGAGGTCACCGGTTCAAAACCCTGCGCTTGTCTGGTCAAGCCATGTATGGGAGTTGATGCTTCCTGCTCCTTCCCACCCCTCTCTCTCTCCTCACTGAAATGAATAAATTAAAAAAATTTTTTTTAAGAGATGAAGTACTGATTCTTGTACAACATGGATGGACTTTGCAAACTATGGTAAGTGAAAGAAATTGGATACAAAAGGCCACATACTGTATGACTCTATTTATATGACATATACAGAATACACAGATTCATAGGATAGTGGTGATAGTTGCACAACTCTGTAAATATACTAAAAACCACTGATTTGTATACTTTGAATAGGTGATTATTAGGATATGTAAATAATATCTCAGTAAGAAAATAAATGGGTTTAACCCAAAAGCTTTCCCAGAAACTTGGAGAAAAGAAAAAGTGTTTTAAAAAGACAATTTTGTTTCCCAATGTCTTATAATAACAAATCAAATATACTATTTCACTTTTGAGAACACAAAATTGTAAGTAGGTAAGTTTTTGAATTGTCTTGTGGGAACATAAAAATTTAAGTTTTTAAATTACTTGATTTGATGATCAGAATACCTAGTTGATTTACAGGTTTTTAAATAGAAAATCGTAAGTTAGAAAGTTATGAACTTTCTTGTTTTTATACCTCTTCCCATCCTCTATAAAAGGCAGGATGGGGGTGAGGTGGCTGAGCATTGGCTTCTCCATGCAAAGTTTACCCTATGGAAGACCTTGCATCTGGACTCTCTGGCTGCTCTGAAGCCAGCTGAACACTGGCACCAAGGCCAGCGCCAACAATTCTTCCTGAGGAAAGAAATTTATAAGAGCGCCATCATTTTGAAGTCTTTCGGCTGCACCAACTTGCCACATATTTAAGTCCTAGGTTATAAGTGAAATTGATATTTCCCTTAAACTGAAGGAGAGAGCCCAGGATACCCAAAAAGATGTCAAGATATGTGGAGAGGAGACCAGAGATAGAAGAGAAATCTAATTTCATCAAAACCACAATTTCCAAATTAAAACTTTTCATTCATCATACATCAACATTTCTCTCTAGAATACAAAAATGAGCTTCAAAATAACACTTTACGTTTACCATCCTGGCCTGACCAAGCGGTGGTGCCATGGATAGAGAATCAACCTAGGACGCTGAGGACCCAAGGTTGCCAGTTTGAGCGTGGGATCATAAACATGACCCCATGGTCGCTGGCTTGAGCCCAAGGTCGATGGTTTGAGCAAGGGGTCACTGGCTCAGCTGGAGACCTCTGATCAAGGCACATATAAGAAAGCAATCAATGAGCAACTCAAGTGCTGCAATGAAGAATTGATGCTTCTCATCTCTCTCGCTTCCTGTCTGTCTCTCTCACTCCCTTTTTTAAACAAAGTTTACCATCTTGTTATCTAATGCAGTTGTCAGCATCCAAGATCCTTGTGAGAGGTCAAGAGGTATGTCATTCCCAATATTATGTGAATGGTAATATATTGAAAGAAATAACAGGAAATAAAGAAAGCTTCCAAAGTACAGACTCCAAATTTTATTTGCATACAAAAATATAATATAATGAGAAAAGCATATCACTGTTTCCAACTATATATAATTACAAATATTTTCATAAAATCACTTTAAATTACAAGAAGGCTATGTTTTAAGAGAACATACAATATTAGCATGGGTGGTCTGTTATAATACGCTGCAAGCAGGTAAACAAAAGTTGGTGTCACTGTCAAAATTGTGCAGAGATAAGGCCAAAGGCTGGTTTTAGGAGCAGCCTTAGAATGGTCTCGTGGTATGAGCTCATCTCTGGTTCCTCTGGCAGCGAATTCTGTGGCTGATTTTACCAGGTGCTCGGAGCTTTCTGAAACTTCTTTACAATGCAAGGACCCAGAGCTTCCCCTGTTCTCACATACCTGAAAATAGGACAGATAAGGTTAGCAACTCACAAAAGTTTACAATTCATATACTTAACCACTATCTCAGACATGCATCAAAGCAACAAACTTAATGGCAGGCTTCCCACGTAATGGGTGTCTGATGAACTGGTACGACTAGTCAGCCGGCCACAATTTCCATGAAGTAGACAGCCTTGCTACATGGGTCTAATACACACTGAGCTGCAATTACAAAAATCTCTGTCCTAACAGGCCTTGGTCTTCTGATGTAAGAGGGTACAGTGTGGAAGAAAATGGGCAGTCAAGTCTGCAGCTAGAGAACACACAGAACTTCCCACCTCATATTAAGGTCTGTCTGAAACAGTGTTAAGAACAGAGTTATTTTTGAATCACCAGCTTTGTATCCATTTTTTAAGATTTTACCTAGCTGTTTAAGCACAGCACAGCATAAAATACTTCCTATGGAATCAAAGGTGGGATCAATGGTTTCGCTGAATAAGTAAAGGGGTAGGACCATGATGGTGGACCTATGACATGTGTGTCAGCACTGACACGCATAACCATTTTTGATGACACGTGGCTGCATAGCAGAGAAGTATGGGGTCGCATGCCAAGAAGGACGTTTCATCCTTGGCTCCTGCACGGCCAGGTGCAGTAGCCAAGGATAAAACATTTGCTGTAGTGTAGACACTCTGTGCCAGAGGTCTGTAGGCCAAAACAACAGAACTCCAGCACAGAGCATCTAGTTCTGGGTCTTCCGGTTAGGCCGTTTTTCTCAAAGTGACACACCACCCGAGTTATGCTCGGTTTTTTGGCAAATTTTGACACATCAAGCTCAAAAATTGCCCATCACTGGGCTAGGGCAAAATTCTCCAAAGAGTAGAGCTGCTAAAATATTTACTCAAAAGTTTTAGCTGGTTCTTCTGGCCCCTACAATCTTGTCCTTTGGATCAGAGTATGTAGAGTGAGTTTCCCATCTCTTCTTCTAGACTGCTCCTTGCAGCTATGATCAGGTATCTTCAGTTTCCATCATTTTTGGTCATGCAAAATGGGGTATCATTGCTAATCTTTTGAGTAATACGAACGTTCATGTACGTCCTCGTGCCTCCTGACCATCCAGAGTATGATCGTACAAATATTTTTATTTTAAAAATGTGTAAGGCAACATTAAAGAAAAGGCAAATGTATGTTCTTCTTGTTTTCATAAATCGATTATCAAACAAACATAATTTTAATTATAAAACTGTAATCGGAACTAATTTCATTTTTTGAAAAAAACTCACGCCTGGGGGTCAGCAAGCATGAAAAAAACTCACTACTCAAAGGGGTTAACAGAAAAATGGGAAATAAGGTATTACAAACTTAACATGAGTCTTTTAGTAATTGGCATGGATCTTTGGTTACAGGGTTTCGCCAAGCCAACTCTGTCTTTTAGGATCCATCTGGCAGTCAGACCTCACCACATCCTTGGATCTAACCTGGGAAGATTTCCCTGACCTGTAAGATGGAATCCTCTGGCTTGTCAGCATAATGCGTGCATAGCCCATCAGCTCATTTCTTCTCTGAAAAACCTAGCAGGCCATCGTGATGGTGAAGCTCCAATCCTGCTCTAATGACTATACTACTTTGCTCTCCATTTCTCAAACAAAATGGCATTGTTTGCTGGTAGCCTGTTCTCGCTGTCTGAAAAAGACACATTCTACTTTAAGGTAAATTGATCCTCCCAATTTCTTTCTGAGCCCCTAAGGTCCTGTTTGGGAACCTAAAGAGGCCTTATGGTGTAACTTCCTGCCCCCAGGCTAGCTGGTAAACATTATAGCACTTTATCAGAGGTGTTGGTTAGTTAGTTTTCTGTTTGATTTTTTTAATACCAAGCATGTACTCACTTGCTAATGTTCTGTCAAGATCAGCAATAAAGTCTTCTAGCTCTTTTGTGTCTCCGAGTTTGGCTGAAAAACAACAGTTGGAGTTTAGTTTCCTCATACAGAAACAACTGAGGACTCTATGTTTCTCACCATCACAAGACCCTATTTTGCATCTACTTTCAGAGATGTTGGTAAAGAGGTATTGGTCAAATAAGTTTGTAAATATAATGTATATGTTTGCTCGCTTATAGTTTGCATTGGGTGTGGGAGACAGGCTGTAAGCTGGCAAGGTCCTTATAGCCTAAGGCTTAGTTTTAAGACTAAGCCTTTGCCACCCTTTTAACACTAAGATCTTTTCAACATCCTTCTAATACTAAGATCTTCTCAAAACTAAGCTTTTCCCCACACCCTTGACTGTTGCATGATGTGGGGTGGTGCACTCTTATGAGGAATCCTACTTATGCCTCAGATAAGTGGCTTTATATCAGAGACTTCCTTATTTGTATATTGGCTTAAAGGCTTTAATATTCTATACTCTAAAATGAAGCAGACTGGGGGCTCTCTCGCTCAGATCCTGCCATCAGCATTGCAGAGAAGAGGCAGCCAAGATGGCAGAGTGCTGAAGAAGAAGCCAGTTTATGCAGAGAGGAAGAGATGGAGAACAGAGGTGAATAAGGCTGATGGGGCCTTTGATTCTAGGAATACTCGAATGAGTCAGTGGCTTTGGGAGCCCTGAATGTAAAGGGAAGTGTTTCCTACTGTGTGTATTTCTTGTCCGTCAGGTGTGCGCTAGGATTAAAGCTAATGACCCACCAGTTCTTGACTCCGGTGTTTCATTATTGTCTGTCCGAATCAAATTCGAACCTGCACAGGCCAGGCAGCTGTGATGGTGGCCACAGCTCCTGGCTTTACAAGAGGGTCTTGTACCAACCCCAACTGTCTGTTCCAAAGTTCACTTACAGTCAACTCAGAAACTTATTCTGAAGAGTAACCTAAATGCTTCTCTCCTCTCCCTCCCCCACCCCAGCCACTTGGAAGAAGACCTCATCTCATGGCCTTTTGATTTTTTGATTGTGTAGGATTTGAGTTATCAGTCAAAAATACTTGGTAAGCATGGCCTCCTGTGGAGTGGACACCCAGATATGTTAATTCCTCCTGCACTCCTCTCTCTGACACTTTCTTGCCTATTCTGTCACCTTTGGCCCTCAGAGTCCCACCAGCATGAAGTGAATGAGGAGCCACTGTTACTTGTCAAAGTGGCACAGGGATGGCGACATGAGGCTTCCCTCGGCCCGTCCAGGTGCCAGCAGGAGGTAACAAGTCCTTATTCTGCTTCTGTTCCCTCTGCATCCCAAGATACACACTTTTTTCCTGTAGACCTTACTGTGGTGTTCATCATTCCTGCCTTCTCTGAAGTGTGTTATTGGATATTTGTATTAATTAACTCCGGCTGGCTACAAACGACTCATTGTTCTTGGCTTTTAAAGTCAATTTGCCAGTAGGGCTTTGTTCCCCTCTTTAATTCCTACCTCTTGAGGATCAGGTAACAGATCTGGGCATGTTTTAAGCCACTTTCTAGACTGCTCTGTCTCTCTGAATTCAACAGATCCGTTACAGACGGAGGGCTGGACAATGGCAAAGTCCCTAGTGGCTGCTAATATTGCTGTGCTGACAGAATTTTAAAATGTCTCTTTTGAAAAAGAGGAAAATTCTGCCTTAATGCCACAGTGAGAAAAGTGATGGAATCTTCATATTTCTTTTCAACTATGTTCCATTTTTATTGCATTCTGCAACTATTTTCAGCAAGTATAAGGTTTCTTAAGGAAAAAAAATTCCTTTTGTTTTCAAAAGGGCCCTTGTTCTCTATAACAGAACATTCAGCTCTTGAGCTGGGGACATTTTACTAGTTCCAAAAAATAAGAAACTGCTCATGCATCTTTAAAAACTTTTAGGTCTATTAATATCACAGCAGAGACAGGCTGGAACTGCTTTTGAATTGTGTTGGATCATCGCTTTTCTCACTACTGATGACCCTATTTAATTGCTAAATTGGTCATCTGAAATCATTGGTTAAATATATTGTTCACAAAAATTTGGGGATATTTCAAAACGAATATGAAGCGATAAAATATCCCCTAAGTTTTGTGAGCAGTGTAGTAAATGCAATAAAAAGAATACTACTTTCTGCAAAGCCTATCTTCTGAGTTTTAAATTCTAGAACTGCCCTGGCCAGTTGGCTCAGTGGTAGAGAGTCAGCCCAACGTGTGGATGTCCCGGGTTTGATTCCCAATCAGGGTACACAAGAAAAGCACCCATCTGCTTCTCCACCCATCCTCCTCTCCCTCCCCCTTTTTTGTCTTTCTCTTTCTTCTCCTCCCATAGCCATGGCTCAATTGGTGAGCGCTGAGGATACTCTGTGGAGCCTCCACCTCAGGTGCTAAAAACAGGTCAGTTGTGAGCATGGCTCCAGATGAGCAGAGCATAAGCCCCAGACAGGGGTTACCAGGTTGATCTTGGTTGGAGCACATGTGGGAGTCTGTCTCTCTATCTCCCCTCCTCTCACTTGAAAAAAGAAGGGAAAAGAAATCCTAGAATCAATCATTTAGGGAGAGCACTGTCCATTGAACAGTCCTGAGGACACCACACGAGAAGAAGCAGAGTCTAGAATCCACAAGCTTTCTTTTTCCCTATGAGTTTGTTTTTTTTGCCCCCACCTCCACCATATATCTGATTTCATTTTCACACCAATCAAAATCCTGAAAAATAACAAATTCCACTTCACACTGTACTGTACTCAGATATTCATCATCTATTTGTTTTGAATTTGGGAAAGACTGCTTAAGAATCAGGGGGAAGAGAGAAGAGACTAAGAAGGGGATGGAAATACATAAGTAAAAAAACTCCGCTCCCACCAATGAACTCACCTTTCCGAGCAGTGACAGCGGGAGAGAGCAGAGCTGGGGTGGCATCTGTTGGAGAATTCAGTTTTTCATCACTGAAGCTGAAGCTGTTCCTATAAAGTGAATCCGCGCCTTTCGGGAAAGAAAACATAACTCATTAGAAATGTTTTTCAGTCTATAGTCTGTTGTTACCCAACACCTTATCTCCAAAAGGAGCAAAAGATATAAATATCTAGTAAAGAAAACAGGTTAATTTCCAAATTTTGTATTTATGCCCTAAAGTGATTTGAGGCAGGAGAGTGTGCCAGTGTACATGTGTGTGTGTCCGATCATACACACCAAAGGCTCTTCCTTCCCTGAAAAAGGCAGGATGTGATGGAGTCCTCACGAACCAGACTGGCCTCCTCTGCAACACACAGGAGCCCGTTCACTGTCCAGGTGCCTGTCGGATACCAGGTTGCTTCCGGATCTTAGACATAATGGATCATCTCCCTAAAAAATTTCCTTTCTGCCCTATGAACCCCCTAAAATGTAAACCCAGTGTTAGATCCCATGACTTAATAATCCTTCCTGGCTATTCAAGAGAGAATCTTTGTCATGCTTTTACTGAGAGCCTACACTCTAAGTATAAGCTAGAGGGTCAAAAACAAAGATCTCTCCTTCTATAGCTTGTCTGTTACAGACACTTCAAGCGACTTCATGGCTCCCTCTGTTGTCAAACCCCCAAAGACCAAAGTGACAGCAAGGAGAAGTCCCGGAAGCAGGACCACACTGGGAGTGAAGGAAACCACTCAGCTACTAAGTAAGTACATGGGTGCCCTTGAGCAAGACAGTATGTCCATGCCTCAGCTTACCTATCAATAAAATGGGAAGGTAGACTAAATAATCCTTCCGGTCTTTTCCAGCTCTGAAATTCTGAGAACCTGTTTCTCTCAGTCCTGCCAGAGGAAAGGAAACCAGCCCCCCACCAGACAGCCATGCGGCTGTGACACAGAAAGGAGCTGCTGGCAGAGCTGCACCAACTCGAAGGTTGAAAGGCAGAGCAGACAGCGGAAGCAGGATGTGGCCGTTGAGATCACAAAGGAACAGTCTTCCTGGTTAAAACAAAACACAAAGCCAACCACGGCTGCAGCACAGATGAGCTCTGGAAAGGTTCTTCAGGTGAGAGAGAAAAGCGGAAGCATGAGGGCCTGGCCAGCCCGCACGTTTCCATGACAACAGCTCACCTAATCCAGTTACCTGCAGGGCGGGAGGAAGCAAGAGCATCCTTCTTTGGTCCCCTTGACTCAGAGTGAACATAGCTAGCTAAGTTACAAAAGACATACCCAGAATAGAAAGGCTTTTCAGAAGCAGAGGTTTTTGGTCCCAAGAGAATTTATCGTCATCCTAAAAGGCTGTTATGAGTGCTCAGGCACCTCACCTAGCACCCATTCCTTCTACCCTCTCCTGCCAGGTGGCCCCCGCACCGTCCTCTATTCCTGGCCAACGCACCCATCTTGTGCACTTTTGCAAACAGGCCCACCCTCACAATCTTTTTTTCACCCTTCAAAGGTCCAGCTCGTGTCACTTAAAAGGACTACATCATTTTTCAGGGTTTTGATGATGAACACCTACTGAGATGGAAAACACTGGACCTCTCACATTTTCCCAAAAATATATTCCTCAGAATACTCATCTTCTGAACTATGGAATCAACTAAGTTTGGGAAACACTGAGCAGGCCTGGAGATTCCTATTGTGTATTTCCACTTTCACAGCCCTGAGAAGTCCTATGATAAAGAAAGTCCTATTTCCCAAGTTTACTTGATCATGGGACACTATTTTGTGGCATTCCTGTTAATATTTCTGAGGACCCTTGTACATGGTAGAGCTAAACTTGGGAAGCTCCTTCTGTTTGCTGTATCAGCTGAGCCCACCGCTAGAGCAGTCTGAGTTTTCTCAAGTGCAAGCCTTCCCCCTACACACAGGAAAGTGGTTTTGTCCCCTGCAAACCTACTGTGTAGTATACTTGTCATCATGCAAATGTCAGGAGAATTGCCACAAAATTTTAAAGGAAAGATGAGGCAAGACGTAGAGGCAGGCAAACCAGAGAGGGTCTTGGGGAGGCAGGCCTCATGTCCAGACTCCTGAGCTGGAAGGAAGAATCATGGCACATTGTCTTTGGCTCTGAAGGACACCTGAGAGCTTCATCGGGTTCCTGACCCAGTGTGCCAAACCCAAACACTCACTGGCCCAGATCTCAGGGGCCACGCCTCTGTTCTCTATCTCCCAGGGACAGTTGGCCCTGAAGAGCCAGTTTCTCCACCACACCTTATTCCACCCCACCCTGTACCACAGGCCCTTGCCCTGACTTCGGGCTTCACCTCTCTTCTACTTCAACTCTCCAATAATTTTATATCCACGTGTGCTCTTTCTTTGGGAAGAGAACACACACACACTAGCTCACATTCTGGTTCACTGATACACCATGATGTTTCTCTCTTTCAATGAGTTTCTGTGTACAATCTGGACCAAACTTGACGCCAGGCTCCAAAATGTTCAACTAGCAAAAGGAAGTGAAGCCAAGCACCCTTGAACCAGGATTGGCCAGAGTTTGGTTTCACCCTGCAGTGAGAGTCTACAAATGTCATTCCTGGAAAAGATGAACAAGACAACCTCTAGAGCCCCACAGATACAATGGGCCCAGCAGAAGCTGCCACCACAAGGATGTGGGGAATAATAAGAGGGCATGTGAAAGCTGGTGACCTTGTGCAACTCACTTCACCTCTGAGTCTTAGTTTCTTCTTTGCAAAAGGGGCATAATAATTTAGGAGCTCCATATGTGATATCTGTGGTTTTCATGATTTTATTCTAAAGTTCTTGGAAAAATGGAAGATAGAACACCCAGGAGATGAAAGGTCACCAAGAGAATAATAAAAATCAAGATTCTGGGTCCAGGCTTCCTCTTCTTCTTCAGACAGTAGCCAAATTCTTAATATAAGTTTATTTTCAGAGTTGCTTGAGAAAAATACCTCCCAAGAACAAACCACCTACACAAAAGTACATCAAACTATAGACCTCTCTCTACCCTTTATCCAATAAAACTTCATAGTTTGAACAACTAACTAGGAATGAACAACTAGGCGTTGTGGTAAATCAAAAAGTGAGCAAAGCCTGACTTCTTGTTCTTTTCATTCCTCTAGAAACTCTATTCCTGCAAAATAACAGTCAGTTAATCTAATAAAATGATAGCCATGTGTCACTGGCTGATAGTATATTGATGTAACATTGCTCCACCCAGATATCAGGTACTATTAATAGGGGCTTGAGGGCCACATAACAGTGATGATTTGGGGAACCTGGGAAGGTAGCAAGACTAGATATTTTAAGACTAGATATCTTACACCTCTTTAATCAGCTCTAAAGCTCATCTCACAGGTAATTCAAAGCCCCATTCAAACGTCCTTGGCAAGTCAACTTAGTGTGCTAAAGCCAGAAACCTCAAATTCAGGGACCAAGTTTTCTAAGACAACGTCAGAAGAAATGTAAGCATATTAAATATACAAACATCTAATTTAGGAGCACCAACGGAGCTTGGGAAACTCAGCTGCAAAAACAGAGGCTTGTTTAAAAGGTAGATGTGTTTTTCAGCTAAGGGGTGGGAGAAAGGTAATTTCGGGTTAGCACCAACATGTGCTTGTCCGGAGGGAAGTAAAACCACGACTGAACCTTGGCCAGAACTCCTGCAAATATAGAACAATCCCACACACTTCAAGCCAGCAAACTATAGTAATTAACTGAGAAAAGGAAAGCCTTGGACCTGTTTCCCTTTTGCCACGGGGACTGGGGATGGTGAGTCTCCTCCTCAAAAAGCTGAATTCTGACAGCCTCACTAAAAGTGGGATAGAATAAGAAAGAGCCCCTTTCTTAGTTTCACCACTGTTGTCTCAGCTTCCTTTCTGGGACTGCTTGGTCCCTCCAGACCACAGTTTGGCTTCACCCTGCAGTGAGAGTCTACAAATGTCATTCATGGAAAAGATGAACAAGACAACCTCCAGAGCCCCAAAGATACAATGGGTTTGGCAGAAGCTGCCCCCACAAGGACGTGGGGAATAATAAGAGGCCAAATGTCAGAGGAAGACCAGCTCCCACCAGGCACTTCTAATACAATGTTAGGGCAGCCTAAGAACCCCCAACTCCTCATTCTCTCACAGTTTGAACAAGTTCAGGTTCTAGTCTCAGTGGCTTTTTTGCCTGATCATTTGATATGCTACTCGTCATGCTGGCATCCAGGGTCCAAAATGTCTCCTCTCCCAGGGTCAAGTTGGATTAGTCTAGGCAAAGAGACAGACATTCTAGATCTTGTACATGCTAAGGAAACCAACTGCTTTTCCCTTAAAATAGTTCTACAATATCATAACAACCCTAGCATGCACAGTAGACTTCAGACCTTAAACACATTTGAGAAGTCATGATGTGCATTTACAGTTTTGAAAATATTGAGAAAACAATATAGTTTTAAAAATAAGCTTAAACCAAGGATGTTTACACTTCCTGAAGCATCTCTGAGGATCGTATTTGAACCACACTGCCCTAGCTCCTGACTGCACTGCCCTTTTACTGCTGAAGTTAAAATTACTCCCACTAAGGTGCTTGAGATCACCTCTTGGAACCTAAGTAGGGCAAAGAAACAAGCCTATTTTGATCATCCCCATTTGAATGCCATCCTTAATGCAAAGTTATCTCGCAATTGTTATTTTGGTCCTCTTCACATCTTAGGACTCCCTAAGTGGGAATAGAAAGGAATATTTCCTCATTAAATATCTGTTCTTCTCTCCTATCTAAGTAACTTGCTTCTTTGAGGGAAGAAGAAATGCCTATTTGTCTCCTTGGGATGCAAGTAATCTAATTATTTAATGAGAAAGAGAAAGGTTCTTTAAAAAAAAAAACAAAAGAACCCAGCAGGAACATCTTCAGAGCAATACCTGTACAACTGTCAAAGTCAAGTGAAAACCAAGGTAACCTTGCTTTAGAGTTTCATATGTTAACATTGTCATTGCAAGATACTGGCTTAAATGTATATGTGATCTATGTGATACAGCATGATCTATGCATTTTATTGTTTCCTTGAAAGCACTTTTTCTTAATCATGAGCTTATGCATATTTCTAATTGCACTATTAAATAGCTTCTATGTAATTTCATAGCTAGAGAGCCTGAAACCCACTCATGGCCCAGGGCTCTGACAACACTTAGCCTGGGCTCCACTGCCCCAGCCAAATGACTAGTACTTGAAAGATACACCTTCAAACACAACCACCATTGCTAAACAGGCAGGTGATCTGGGTCCATTGAGTCTTCAATTCTATTCCTGAGGACTTGGCTCCCATTCCAGCCAACCATCCACCATGACACAGCAAGGCTTGAGGGAGAGAACTCAGGTGGTTCTGCTAGTTTATCAGGAAAATTCAAACAACAATGTCTACCTTATAGAACTGTGGTAGTGACCATATGAATTAACACATTTAAAGCTCAGCAAAGAGATCACTAATAGGAAGAGCAAATAAATAATCATGGTAATCACAGTAAGGGCTTGGCAAAGGGGCCTTCTATTACTATCACTATCTCAGTGCGTCTCCTTTTCAGTGGACTAAATTCAGTAGTCTGTCTCAGACATTCTCTTCCACAGAAAAGCATCAAACAGACAAATGAGTATAACAAATGTCTGTGACCAACTCTTGGTGGTAACTAAGATATATATACTATGCTTCCTTAAGAAATTACTATTAAGATACACATTGTTTCTGCCAAGACTATTTCTAAGCAGTCTTGTGGGGGACAAACTACACATCTGTCAAAAAGACTAATGTCATTGGATCCTTCCTTATACCCTCTTCATTACTTCTCTAAACACCAAATTAACGGTTACTTTAACAGTTAATGACAAAAGCAGAAAGCAAAATATATACACATACTCTAAGGACAACTACATATTATTCCAAATATCCCCCCCAAACCATTCAGAATGTGTTTCAAGTGCCTTCTCTTTGAGGCCCCTGGAAACAGATCCCAGATCTGAAATCCTACCCAGAGGGAGCTGCAGCCGCCCATGAATGGTCGAGCTCAGGCAGCATTCCAGCCAAATGCGGCTGTGGTTTAGAAAGGAGCTGTTCTTCACAACAGAGCAGCACTGGACAGGCCACCCCAGCTTTTTTCTTGTGGAGGAGATAATTTGTCCCTGATGAATAATTTGCTCCATGCCTCAGTAGAAGGAGACATATTTCAGGTTGGCCACGGATATTGGGACAAATTTCAAAAGTCTTTAGACTTCCCTTTGAAATTAAAAATAAGCAGTTTGGTCATTAGCCATCAAGTTCAAAAAGACAAAACGGAAGATTAACAGCACACTGTTGCCTTCCCTTTCACCTCAAAGCTGCAATTAGTTCTAACCCCTGGGAAAGGATGCCAAAAAAATGTCAGCTAGAACTCAGGTTTCTGAGTCAAACCCAGAAGGGTGGTGAGTGCACTTTATCCTTTTTCAGGACAGCTCATGTGTAACTCTAGGACTGAGTCTTTGCCCTATAACAAGGAAGAACTTCAGATTGCCAAAGAAAAGAATTACAAGGAAAGGTCATTGCTTCTACTTCCAGAGCTGAGGGCAGCAAAAGGAGTGACATTGACGCTTGTAGCTGTCTAGGGAGCACAGTCTCAAGGATAACCAAGAATTGTTTCAAGTTCACATCGAAAAACAATAAGTAACCCAGGATTTGAAACCAACAATCACATAATACTGAAAAGTCACCAGATTTGCTGTTTGACAACTAAACAGCTAACCATAGTCCTTACATGATATTGGAGTTCCTGGAGAAAGCTGGCTCTCTTCTGAGGTTGTTTAGGACAGAGAGACCCTGGAAGTCACTAGGAAGCATCACTCTGCCCATTTGCTCTAGGCTCCCTGTCCAGTCTGTGTGGGGATTCAAAGCCCACTCTCCCCCTGATGGACCTGCCTGAAGAAGGGGGACACTGGAGCTCAGCAGTGCCAGGGATTCTTTCAAAACTCCATGTAATAGAGCGGCAAGTCTGGCAATTCAGGGCCAAAAGAAAAGTGCACGAGGTTATTTCAAAAATCCCAAGAACAGCGATTTATGAAACCTTTCCTGGTTTCACAAATGTGTCAGTGTTGTGCCTTCCCATGTCCCCTCCCACCTCCTGTGGCACTTGCTCCACATCCTCTGAAAAGTGACTGCGGAGAGGGGAGAGATAGGAGAAGGGAGGAGAGGAGAGGGAACTGTGGCAAGGCTGGAGTCCCAGAAGTCCTGTCAGGCTGAGGCGGGAAAAGCTGCTTAAACCTACCTGTCCCGTGACACCTGCAGGCGGCAGGTAGACCAGCTAGTTAAGAGCCTTCCCATAGCTGTCTTCGGTTTCTTGCCTCTGCTGGACTTCCCGCCCTGGTGACCCAACTCTCCCAGCGTCCTGGAGACTGCCCTGAGCTGCAGGGCTTACTTTGCTCGGCCCCTCCCGAACCTTTACAGATACTCAAACTGGGCCCGGCGCCCATAGTGCTCGGTAGTGGACCGGCAAGGGGAGTCCCCAGGGCTCTGGGCCCCTCCCCGGGTGGGGTGGGGCCACACTTACTCTCGGAGTCGCTGAAACCGCTGCTGTCGCTAACACTGGCGCTGCTCCGCCGCTTCATGCGCTCCAGATGCTCCTCGTAGTGGAAGTGGCGCTCGTGGAACGGCGACGCGAAGTCCGCCAGCACCGCGTCAAACTCGCACAGCGCGTCCGACAGGTCCCCCGCGGCCGCCGAGTCCAAGGCCGGGGCTGGGGGCGGGGAGCGAGGGCTCAGATGATGCGGACTGGGTGGCCACCCAGTCCCGCCTGCTGGGAGCTGCCACCAGTCCCCAGAATGACTAACATTCACTGCGTGCTTGCCAAGTGACAGCCACGCGGTCGCCGCCGTTGCTTCTTATCTTTTAATAATCTCAACCACCCTTTGAAGCCCAGTCGGTTATCGCACCCGTTGTAGAAATAAGGAAACAGCCTTGGCGGGTAAAGCTGAGAGCCAAAGGCCACCTTGCTAATGCACACAGCGGAACTCTCCCACGCGCTGCTGGCTACGTGTCCCCAAGCTTGCTTCCCGGGGGCGTGTTCCAACCCCGTGGCGGTGGGAAAACTGAGTCAGAAAGCGCCCGTTTAGCGTCGGGCTCCGACCATGCCCTGCGTGGGGAGGGAAGTTGAACTCGCCAAAGGCAGGCTCCTGCGGTGAGGATGGAGCGGAGACAGGGTGTAAAAGGACCACAAGGCATCATCACCCTTCTCCTCTCCCCACCCCGCCACCTGTAGGCCCAGGGCTTTAAAAGGACCCCCACTTACCTGCGGCCGCTGAGGCTGCGGGGCTACCCTGCGCTGCGGGAGGCTTCATGGGCAGGCTCGGCCCGACGCGCGTGGCACAGGTATCCCGCGAGGTGCTGGCCCGGGAACCGTGGAACGCTCTCACTGAGACGGGGCTGCCCGGGTGTCGCTCTCCCGCCCGTGCTCCGACTCTACCGGTCGCCTTCACCCAGCAGCGCTCCGGCCGCGCCTCTCCTAGAACTGTCTGCTGCGAGAGCTTCCACAAACCTCGGTCACAGCAGCCCAGCGATCTTATAGCCACCGGCGGGGGCGGGGCGGGGCGGGGCCACCGGTGGGTCCCTGCCGCAGCGCGGGGACGCCCCTGTCCCCAGGCACCGCCCTCGCCACGCGCCTGCCAGAGAACCGCAGAGACTAGGAACGACCGGAGCCCAGGTTACAGCACCAAATATTTACCCGGCGCTTTCCCCACGCGCCCTGACAACCCGACCCACCAAAGTGTCTTTGGCGTCACCAGAGCCGCAAAGAGTTGACCATTCAGCTGGAGCGCCGCTGCTGCTCTCCGTGTGCCTCAGTTTTCTAATCTGTGAAATGAAAATGCTGAGCCTCCCGGGTTTGCTGTAATGAATAAAGTAGTGGAAAGCCGCGGGAGGCCCAGAGAGAGTCTCCCGCGCGTCCCCACCTCACTTCCCCAAGGGACTTCAGAGTTGTGGGTGGAGAGGATGGAAGCAAGAATGATAGAAATCAGTGGAGCCCACGCGTTTACGAATCTTAATTGCTCCCAGCCCGGAGTGCGGGCCCTGACTGCAGCCCTGGACGTCCCCGCCAGCCCCAACTTTATTCGGGAGGAGACTGTGGTAAAAATGACTGCGTAGGTGCAGAGAGTACCTGGCGCCTCTCTGAATCCACACTAATGGGCTACCCTGCCCAGCTGCCTGGCGGGGGGCCAGGCATGGCTGTGAATGACTTCTCTTGTGCTGCCCAAAGCGGTAGCCACTAGCCACAGATGGCTATTTAAATGTGAAGTAATTTAAATAGGATAAAATGAAATTCAGTTTCTCAGTTTCACTAGACACATATCAAGGGCTCAACAGCAATCATCACTAAAAATTCTGCTGTAAAACTCTGTTAAGGTCCCACAAGATTGGCCTCTGGGAAAAGCGAGGCGTCTTAAACTGGTTATCAAGGGCTCTCAAGGTCCGGTCTCGGCATGCACCATTTTCAGCCCCACAGGCAACCCTGAGAAGTGGAATTCCTGCTTCTGTTTTACAGGTGAGGAAACTGAGGCACGAAAAGGATAAGTAGACTGCCTGTCAGGTACTGACTGATGGAAAGGGTTTCAGAGCCGCTTTGGGCTTCACCATGCCCTCCCTTCCTCCACAGTGTAGTAAGGTGAAGAACTGAGCCGACGGGAGGAAGAGGCTCCAAAGAAGAAAGCAGATAACCTAGGTCCTTACAGAACAAAGTGAAGCATCTGCATCTTTCATTTTACTTCTTTCTTTTCTTCTTTTTTCCACCCTCTTTTTGAAATGATTTTTTCCCCTTCTACATGCTCTTTGAGGTGTGCTGGCACCCACTGCTGATGCCCTGGGCTAGCAGAACAGCAACCAATCTGGCAGCTGAGACCAAGGAATTGCCTGCCTTCCAAATGCAGCTGGGCCAAGGCTGGCTGCAGGGTGTTGTACACCCCAGCCCAGGTCTTGCATGGTGGCTCAGGGTCCCTGTTAGCTGGAGAATCAGCCAAGCTGATCTTCAAAACAGTCTACAAAACGGCTCCAGTTTTTAGCAGCCACATCAATTTACTGAGTCGGTGACAAGGAGGATCATGTCATCTACACTCGGAGAGATGGTTGGTTGTTGTCATCTGCACCCCATTGTAAGGGAGCCCACCCAAGCATGGGGGCGATAGCTGGGCAAGGGGCCTCAACTCAAAAGTTGGCTCCACTAGGGTGGGTGTCACTTTGGTTATGGAGGACTACTGCTCTCTCTCTCTTTCCTAATTATTATTTTAATATGCAGAGAAATACAGAGAATTGCATAATAGCATTCTGTGTAGTCACCACTGGGAATTAACACTAATATTTTGTTATTTTTGCTTCAGATTTTTTTTTTTAGGTATAACTTACATACAACAAAGTATGTGAATCTTGAGTGTATAGTTTGGTAAATGTTGACCTGTGTAATTACCATCCAGGTCAAGATGTAGTATTTTATCTTCAACCCAGAAGGGTCCTTATTTTACTTTCCAGTCAATGGGACACCATCAGTAACTCCTATGGTAACTCCTGTTCTGAGTTTTGTAACCAAGAATTAGTTTGCTAATTCTAAAATTCCTTAAACAAAATAATGTATGTATTCTTTTATATCTGGTTTCTTTTGCTGAACATAATGTTCATGAGATATGTTCGTGAGATTCATGCATGTTGTGGTATTAATCCATCCTCCTGCTGGAGGACGTTTAAGCTGTTATTTTGTTATTCTTGCTGTTGGTGGTGGTGCTATTTTTACTTGAAGTAGTGGGGAAGTGAGTCTTCTTGTACCTGCCTCTTTGTGTGCATGATTGAGAGTCTCTAGGCTATAGTCTAGAAGTACAATAACCAAATTGCTTTAATTATCTGTAGTCATTGACTATTACATATAAAGCTGCTATGAACATCCTTGTGCTTTTCCTTTTTTTTTTTTTTTTTTGGTGCATATAAATACTCACTTCTCTCAGGTTTATATCTAGGAGGGAAATTTCAGAATCAAAAGAGATGCATGTGCTTAGATTTTAAAGACATCATTTTCTGGAGTGGTTGAATGAATCTACATTCCCACCAATGTATAAGAATTCTAGTTGCTCCATATTGGTGTCAGCATATATTGCCAGACTTGCTCATTTGAGCCATTCCGGCGAGTGTATACTGACATCTTACTGCAGTTATTTTCTTTTCCTTCTTCCTATGGCTTTTATATACATTTCCCTAAAAAGGAATTAAATTGACCACCTTTTCATATGCTTCAAATATTCCTTAATAAGAAAAATTCAAACAATACAGATAAAGTTGAAATCCCCTTTTTCACATTCCTAGTCCTGTATCCCTCTCTCTCTCCCTCCCTCCCTCCTCAGAGACAATCATTATCATGAATCTGTCAGTACCCTAGTAGTCCATGTTTTTGTGCCTAACTGTATTTATATTTACATAAAAGTATACTATTTATATAACTACCTTTATGTTGCAATATGTTTTGTTTTCACATATGTTGATACATACAGATCTAGTTTATTCATTTTTTCTGCCAAGTAGAATTCTACTGCATGACAACTGCACAGTTTGTTTATTCATTTTTCAGTTTACAGACACGTAGGTTGTTTCCAATATTTCTCTATCACAAACAATGCTACAGTTATCCTGTTACTTGTCTCTTAGTGACAACATGAGGCCACCTCTGTGTTCATCTCGATTCCCTCCTTAGAACCTGGCAAAAGGCAAAGTTAAACCCTTAGTCCCTTGAGCTTTCTGGCTGGGTTCCATTTTTTATTCCAGAGCCTCCTAATAGTCCACAGCTATCTGACCATAGTGACAAAGATGATTAGTGCTGTCACTGTTCAAGTGTGACCTTGTGTCTCCCTAAGGAGGGGTGGGAATGGTGTCTTTCACCAGCCCAGAAACTAAATTAACCATAACATCCTTATACTGGGATCTATACACATTTCAGGCTCTAGAAGGTCATTGGATACACAGGTCCCCTTCCAGAAAAAGACTTGAGGTAGATTATGATTTTGATGCAGGACAATCACAGGTTCTTATATTTTTGAAGACCAGCTCTCTATCTTAATTGGCATCTCTTCTTCCAGTGTACTGTTAACCACTCTCTCCTTAGAACTTGTCTTGAATATCCATCTAACAGCCTCATCATTTCTTGTTGGGGCCCTGCTGAATCCCACCTCTGAGTAATTAAACTCACAGGTTCTCTTTGACCTTTGCTTCTCTACAGCCTTGCCAGGCCATCTCATTCCCTCTCAAGATTGTCACTAACATTTATAAATTTTTAAATATTTATTTCTAGAACTGATTCCCCCGCCCCCAATTCACTTATAACCAATCACCTATGACTTCTAGCCTTCATCTACAGATACTCTGTGGAAGAAACTTCCAGTTGTTTTCTAATATCAAATCTTTTTTTCCTATTTAGTAATAAATAGGTAAGCCCATGAATTCCTGAAATAAGGATTATATTTCCCAGCCTCCCTTGCAGTTAGGAGTGGTCACATGACTAAATACTGGACAGCAGGCTTTGAGCAAACGTATCCTATACAAATATCTGGAATGTATCTTTATGGGAAGGTGGCAGGCACCTCACCTTGTTTCTTTCTGATGGACAGAGACAGACATGAAGCTAGATTTCACACCAAGAGATGGAAGCTGTTGGAGAGGTTGTGGAGAAAAAGAAACCCTCAGTCACTGCTGGTGAGAATGAAAATTAGTACAACCATTATGGAAGAAAGTATGGTGGTTCCTCAAAAAATTAAGAATAGAATTACCACATGACCCAGCAATCCCTCTACTGTGTATATACCCCAAATACTTGAAAACAGTGATACATAAAGACACATGCACCCATGTTTGTTGCAGCATTATTCACAGTGGCCAAGACATGGAAACAACCAAAGTGCCCCCTGATAGAGAATTGGATAAAGAAGATGTGGTACATATATACAAAAGAATACTACTCAGCCATAAGAAATGATGACATAATGGCATTTATGACAACATGGATGGACCTTGAAAACATATACTGAGTGAAATAAGTAAATCAGAGAAAGCTAAAACTGTATGATTTCAAACACAGGTGGGATATAAAACTGAGACTTATGAGCATAGATAAAAGTGAAGTGGTTACCAGGAGGAGGGGAATGTGAGGGAAGAAGATAAGAGAAAGGGTATAAAGAGGGACAAATATAAAATGACAGAAAATTATTTGACTTTGGGTAATGGGTATACAATATAATCAACAATTCAAATGCTATAGAAATGTTTACCTGAACCCTATGTACTCTTACTTATCAATGTCACCCTGTTAAAGTTAATTTTCTGAATAAAATTTTTTTTTAAAGTATAAAAAGAGATGGAAACCATATACTGAAGATGGCAATGAAAAGATAGAAGCATTCTGGATCCTGATGTCAGAGCTGCCGAACCAACAAACTCTGGACTAAAAACACGTACATGAGAGAAAAATGAAATGTTTATTTTGCGTAAGCCACTAATTGGAGGGTTTCTGACCCTTACAACTGAGCCTAATCCAAATACCTAATAGCTCACATACATCTCACCAGGAAGCCTTCAACTCTGGACTTTTAAAATTTAAAAGACAAACATTTCTTTATTGCTTAAGCAAGATTGAGCTGTATGCCAGTGACCATATCAGTTTTCTAGAATTGTCATAACAAAGTACCTCAAACTGGGTGGTTCAAACAACAGAAATGTATCTTTTCACAGTTCTGGAGGCTAAGAATCCAAAATCAAGATACTGGCAGGGTTGGTTCTTTCCAAAGGCCATAGCAGGAGTCTATTCTGTGTGTCTCTCTCTCTTAGTTTCTAATGGTCTGGTAGCAATATTTGGCATTCTTTGACTTGCAAATGTATCACCTTATAAATTATCTCTGCCTTCATGTTCACACGTCTTTTCCCTTGTGTGTCTTTGTCTATGGCTCTTCTCATTTTCTTAAAAGAACACCAGTCATACTAAATTAGGGTCCACCCAAATAAAGGTATGACCTCATTTTAACTTGATTACACCTACAAAGACCTTCTTTTCAAATAAGATCATTCATATTCATAGTTACCAGAGGTTAGCACTTCAACATACTTTGGAGGATTATAAGTCAACCTACAACAGTGACATAAGCTCAAAATTGACCTGTAATAGCCAAAATCATCTTAAAGAATAGTTACACTACCTGATTTCAAGACTTCCTATAAAGTCACAATTATAAAACAGTGTGTTATTGGCCAAGAATTAGCAAATAAACCAATGGAACACAATGACTTCAGTAATAGATACACATGTATTTCATTAATTGATTTATGAGAAATGTGTCAATACAGTTCAATCAGGAAGTAAAAGTCTTTTCAACAAGTGGTGCTATAATAACATATCTATACAGAAAAAATTTACTATAATATCTACTACACCTTACACAAAAATTAATTTAATATGGATCATAAACCTAAACATACAAGCTAAAACCACAAAGTTTTCAGAAGAAAACACAGGACAATATCCTCCAGACTTTGAGGTAGAGAAAGAGTTTTCAGACATGATACAAAAGGCACTCATCACATTTTTTAAATTGAGAAATAAGATTTCATCAAATTTAAAACTTTTGTTTATCAAAGATGTCATTTCAAAAATAAGAAAAAGCAAGCCATAGGCTGTAAAGAAAATATTGTAATACATGTATCCAACAAAGGGTTTGGTCTTAGAACATAGGAAGACTGTCTACAAACTAATAATAATAATAATAGAGCAACCTAGTAAAAACAAAACACTAGAACACACACCTCACAGAGAAGATATGTGAATGACTGATAAACACATGAAAAGTCAAACATGCAATTACCCTGTGATCTACAAGTCCCCTACATATTTTCCCAAGAGAATAAAAAATATAAAAATGAATTTTTATTCATAATAGTCAGACACTAATATTAACCCAAATGCCTATCAATAGAAAAACAGACATACAACTGTGATGTATTCATACACCAGAATAATTTTCAGCAATAGAAATAGCAAACTACTGACACACACAACTTGGATGAATCTTGGAAATATTATGTTTGCGAGAGTGCTGTGGTGGTGGAATAACAGCTCCTCAAAGGTGTCCAGGTTCAAATCTCTGTAATAACATAGTAAAGGGGCCTTTACGTGATGAAAGTTATAAACCTTGAGATGGGGAAATAATTCAAGATTATATGAGTCCTTAAAAGCAGAGAATCTTTCCTGGTGACGGTCAGAGGAAATTGTTATTATGGAAGAATGATAATAGATGTTCTGTTGCTGGCTTTGAAGAGGGAGGAAGGGGCCAGAAGCCAAGGAATATGGGTGGTCTCTACAAGATCAAAAAGGCAAGAAAAAAGACTTTCCCCTGGACACTGAAGAAAAGAAAACCACTCTCCCAATATCTTAACTTAGGCCCACTGAGAACACCTTGTTGGATTTCTAACCAAAAATACTGCAAAATAATACATTTCTGTTGTTTTATTCAGTTAAGTTTAAGGTATCTTGTTAAAGCAGCAACTAGAACACTAACAAGGTGCATTGTTCTGATTTCATTTATATAAATCCAAGTCTAAAAATAAGTAAAACTAATCAATGGAGCTCTAAGTCAGAACAGTGGCTACCTGTAGGAAGGAGAATCCTGTAATGAGATGGGTCACAAAGGAACTTTCAGGAAATGTTCTGTCTTTATTTGGGTGATGGTTACCTGGGTGTGTACATTTGTCATAACTCATTGAACGTACATTTGAGATTATTGTAGATTACACAAAACATACCTCCATAAAAAATAAATTGAAGCAGGAGCAGCCATGCAGTTTGCCTTCCCTAATTATCAGGATTCACAAGTTCTATTCTACTCTTTTCAAGAGCAAGCACACACCCTTATCACTTGTGTTGGTCAAATAAGTTTATAAAATATGATTTTCATGTTTGCTCGCTTATAGTTTGCATTGGAGGCTGAGCAGTGCCAGGTATATGTGGTCTGTGAAATTGCAAATTACCTTCCTGCTTGGGAAAGGCCATTGTTTTGCTAATGTTTGCTGGAGGAGAGGTTTTCTTGCCAGAAAGTTTTGAAAAGAGAAAGAAGGAGAAGAGGCAAAAAGAAGCCATGTTTGCAGAGTGAGAGAGGAGAGAATGCAGAGTGCTGAAGAGAAGCCATGTTGGCACAGAAAGAGATGCTGTGCAGATGGGGAACCAGAGCTGAGGGGCTTTTGCAACCTCTGCTGAGACTGGTGGGACCTTTGATTCTAGGAGAAACCGGAAAAGATTCTCAAGGTTGTGGAACTGGAGAATGCGTCATTGACCTTGGGAAGCCCTGTGTGTTTGCTTGTTGGCCAGTGCGAGATTTGAATAAAGGAATGGCCCACTATTTTTTGACTCCACTGTTTCTTTACCATCTGCCCAAATTCAATGAGAACCTGCATGCGAATAGCCATGACGGCAGTGGCCCCTGGCCATATAACTTGCTAACACACAAAATCACCATTTTGAATCTAAAAATCCCACTGTCGCAATCATTGTAAAACATCCCAAGGAAACATAAGATTTCTCTAGCAAACAGATGTCCCTGGCATAGTCCGTCAGAGGGAAGAGAAGCAGTTCTAGCACCTGACATGTATCTGACCCCTTTCATTCCTTTCATCTGTGTAAAGCCAGTAGCCGGGGCCACCATCACAGCCGCCTGGCCCATGCAGGTTCACATTAGATTCGAACAGTCGGTAATAAAACACAGGAGCCAAGAACTAGTGAGCCATCAGCTTTAATTCTAGCTTGCACCTGGCGGGCAAGCAAAAACACACTGGGCTCCAAAACCCACACATTCAGTGCTCACAAAGCTACTGACTTATCCGAGTTTCCTAGAATCAAAGGTTTCTAGCTCACCAGACTTATTCACCACTGTTTCCCATCTCCTCCAGCACAAACTCTTAACAAACTGGCTTCTTGCTCAGTGCTCTGCCATCTTGGCTGCTTCTCCTGGCCTCCATATGGCCTTAATCTGCTCTCCACTCTTCTAATACTAACTTCAGGAACTCAGGAACCAAGAGAGAGAGATCAAGCTACTGGTCTCTCCCATTTTATAGTGTAGAATCAAAACCTTTAATCCAATTATACAAACAAGGAAGTCTCTGTATAATGGGATTCTTCAAGAGAGTGCACCACCCTACATCATCCAATCAGTCAAGGGTGTGGAGAAGAATTTACTCTTAAAACCAAGCCTTAGGCCATAACGACCTGGCCTGCTTATATTACAGCCTTTTCCCCACACCTATCCCAAGCATAAGGGCAAATAATATCACCTGGATGACGGCTTCCATGTGGGCAGTGCCATCTTTAACAAAGTGAGCATATTATATTTTATCTGCCCAACAATCCACCCTTATGCTCACTTTACTACCCACAATCTACACCACCGGCATCCCTGTACAAGGAAATTAAGTACATTACACAAATTATAGCAATAGCCCAAATCATACAGTTTCAACAATTACAAAGGTACACACATTTCACCAGTCTCTGAGCACTTTGCCAAAAGTGCAAAATGTCCTCAGCCTTCTTTCTAGCCATGGGAAAAGCTTCCTGGGGCAGGAGGGCCTCCAGCAAAGTCAACCCCACCCCATCAGGGTATTTCACATTGTCCAAAAACCATAAGTCCATCCAACAAAGGAGCCAGTGCTCACTCAGGTCATAGTACAGGAAATCAGTCCACACACATAGGGTTTTAGCCTCTGCCCTCATTCCTGCCATCATGGCAGTTCTCACACTGTCCTAAAGAGAAGCATGTGGCAATGGCAGTCAGCATTTCCATCTCTGCTCTGGGGAGCATGATGGCATCCACCCCTATGTCCCAAAATCGCAGACCTACCAGCAGCTTGGCAGGCACTCCCTACCTTTTCAGATGGGCTCTCATCTTCTGGGGACTGCGGATTGCAACTCCAGCTGGATTCTCTTCATCCTCCAAAGAGAAACTGGAAACATGTTGGGCAGATAAAATATATTATGCTCACTTTGTTAAAGATGGCGCTGCCCACATGGAAGTTCGTTGATATTAATGTGTGTTCTGGAACAGGCTGTGGGCAGGCCGGGTCGTTATAGCCTAAGGCTTAGTTTAAGAGTAAGCTCTTCCCGCACCCTTGACTGATTGGATGATGTAGGGTGGTGCACTCTCCTGAAGAATCCCATTATACAGAGACTTCCTTGTTTTTATAATTGGATTAAAGGTTTTGATTCTATGGTATAAAGTGGGAGAGACCAGTAGCTTGATCTCTCTCTCTTGGTTCTTGGTTCCTGAGGTATTAGTGAGGAGAGTAGATTAAGGCCATATGGAGGCCAGGAGAAGCAGTCAAGATGGCAGAGTGCTGAGGAAGAAGCCAGTTTGTTAAGAGTTTGTGCAGGAGGAGATGGGAAACAGAGGTGAATAAGTCTGGTGAGCTAGAAACCTTTGATTCTAGGAAACTCGGATAAGTCAGTAGCTTTGTGAGCACTGAATGTGTGGGTTTTGGAGTCCAGTGTGTGTTTTTACTTGCCCGCCGGGTGCAAGCTAGAATTAAAGCTGATGGCTCACCAGTTCTTGACTCCCATGTTTCATTACCGACTGTTCGAATCTAATGTGAACCTGCACAGGTCAGGCGGTTCTGATGGTGGCCTCGACTACTGGCTTTACAAAACATCAGCTCCCAACGCCGGGCTCAATCCCCCTGCTGCTGCTGCTTTCTGCTCCATGGGCCTTACATCCCCTGCCTCAGCCTCAGCCTCAGCCTCATGCTGCTGCTGGCTCTCCACAACATCCAGAGCAATCTCCAACTCACAAACCTGTGATTCCTTCTCCAGCGTCTGCTCCATTTCCAGGTGAATCTAGCAAACCTGGTCAGCCTCTTCCGGTGCTTCCTTCAGCTCCAGGGTCAGCATCTGTTTCTCCCACATTTCCTCCAGCTCCTTCCGCTGCTCGGCCTGCAGGTCCTGGACAGCCTCTTCCATAGAGCTCTCAGTTTCCTCACGCATGACTGTAAAAGTCAGCCAGCCTATAGTCCCCCAAAAAACAGCTATGGGAAACCATAACAGCAGCCAGTTCTCTACTCTACCGCTCAGAGGTGGTGGCGGCTCCATGCCGATCTGTATCGAATCCTGCCACAGACTACACCAAATGTAAAGCCAGTAGCCAGGGCCACCATCACAGCCGCCTGGCCCATGCAGGTTCACATTAGATTCGAACAGTCGGTAATGAAACACGGGAGCCACGAACTGGTGAGCCATCAGCTTTAATTCTAGCTTGCACCCGGCGGGCAAGTAAAAACACACTGGGCTCCAAAACCCACACATTCAGTGCTCACAAAGCTACTGACTTATCCGAGTTTCCTAGAATCAAAGGTTTCTAGCTCACCAGACTTATTCACCTCTGTTTCCCATCTCCTCCTGCACAAACTCTTAACAAACTGGCTTCTTCCTCAGCACTCTGCCATCTTGACTGCTTCTCCTGACCTCCATATGGCCTTAATCTACTCTCCTCACTAATACCTCAGGAACCAAGAACCAAGAGAGAGAGATCAAGCTACTGGTCTCTCCCACTTTATACCATAGAATCAAAACCTTTAATCCAATTATACAAACAAGGAAGTCTCTGTATAATGGGATTCTTCAAGAGAGTGCACCACCCTACATCATCCAATCAGTCAAGGGTGTGGAGAAGAATTTACTCTTAAAACCAAGCCTTAGGCCATAAC
The DNA here is from genome assembly GCA_037038555.1 of Rhynchonycteris naso. Taxonomy (NCBI): domain Eukaryota; kingdom Metazoa; phylum Chordata; class Mammalia; order Chiroptera; family Emballonuridae; genus Rhynchonycteris; species Rhynchonycteris naso. Next base: position 94,922,804 of record CM072998.1, on the reverse strand, counting down.
GACCTGGCCTGCTTACATTACAGCCTTTCCCCCACATCCATCCCAAGCGTAAGGCCAAATAATATCACCTGGATGACGGCTTCCATGTGGGCAGCGCCATCTTTAACAAAGTGAGCATATTATATTTTATCTGCCCAACAATCTGTCTTCTTCACAAACCCACAAAATTGGCATTGATGATCTTTATCTTCCTATTGGACAGATGAAATATATTATGCTCACTTTGTTAAAGAAGGCACTGCCCACGTGAAAGCCCATCACCCAGGTGATAATATTAATTGCCCTTCTTGGTTGGGATGGGTGTGATTATATTAATGTGTGTTGGGGACAGACTGTAAGCAGGCAGGATCCTTATAGCCTAAGGTTTAGTTTTAAAACTAAGCCGTTCCCACCCTTTTTGATGTAGGGTGGTGCACTCCCATGAGGAATCCCATTATGCCTCAGATAAGTGACTTTGTATCAGAGATTTCCTTGTTTGTATATTGGAGTAAAGGTTTTTATTTCTATACTATAAAGTGGGGCAGACCGGGAGCTTGCTCTCTCTTGGTTCTTGAGATTAGCATTAGAGAAAAGAGTAGAGAAAGACCATGTGGAGGAGGCCAGGAGAAGCAGCCAAGATGGTGGAGTGCTGAGGGAGAAGCCAGTTTGTGCAGAGTTTGTGCCGGGAGAAGGAGATGGAGAACAGAGGTGAATAAGTCTGGTGAGCTAAGAACCTTTGATTCTAGGAAACTCGGATAAGTCAGTAGTTTTGTGAGCACTGAATGAGTGGGTTGTGGAGCCCAGTTTTTGTTTTTACTTGCCCACTGTGTGAAAGCTAGGATTAAAGCTGATGGCTCACCAGTTCTTGGCTCTGTTGTTTCATTACCGTCTGTCTGAATCTAATGCGAACCTGCATGGACCAGGCGGCTGTGATGGTGGCCGCAGCTACTGGCTTTACACTTCCAAATGAGAAAACTGAGGTTCAGATAGCTAAGAATCTTTCTGCCATGATCCAGCTAATGAGAAACAATGCTTCACTCCACATCTGTTTGACTCCCACAGTGGCCCTCTGTCAATGATCCCAAGTTACCTGACTCTAATACTCACTCTCTAGCCCCTGGCACTGTGCCTATTTTCTTCCAGGGACTTCCAACAATTTATACAAAACAAGGAGATGAATTGTTGGGCAGATAAAATATATTATGCTCACTTTGTTAAAGATGGTGCTGCCCACGTGCAAGTTATAAGAGTAAGCTTTTCCCCACACCCTGGATTGATTGGATGATGTAGGGTGGTGCACTCTCATGAGGAATCCTCCCAGTATGTCTCAGATAAGTGACTCTGTATCAGAGACCTCCTTGTTTGTTGATTGGATTGGAGGTTTGGATTCTACACTATAAAGTGGGGCAGACTATGAGCTTGCTCTCTTGGTTCCTGAGGTTAGCATTAGAGAGGAGAGCAAATTAAGGCCACATGGAGGTCAGGTGAAGCAGCCAAGATGGTGGAATGCTGAGGAAGAAGCCAGGCGGCTGTGATGGTGGCCTTGGCTACTGGCCCTACTTGAATGCACGCAGAACATTCTAGGATTTAGAACCCTCAGAAGAAGGTACAGCTGAAACTAAAAAATGCAGCATTTTTTATAATTGCCAAAAGTGGAAAACAACCAAGGTGTCCTTCAGTAGGTGAATAAATGAATTAATAAACTGGCACTTTCAATCAAGATGTTGGCTTAGGAAAACACAGAACTCACCTCTTCCCACAACCACATCAAAATTACAACTAAACTACAGAAAACTATCATACAAAACTCCCTGAAATCCAGCTGAATAGAAGTTCTACAACTACAAATTTAAAGAAGAATCCATCCATATTAAGACTGGTAGGAAGAGCAGAGATGTGGAATGAGCTGGTTCCACACCTAAGTATGGCAGATAAAAATTGAGAGGGATATCTCAGCTGTGGAGATTCTTTCCTGAGGAGTAAGGGTTCCCAGCCCCATACCAGAAGGACCCACTCCCTCTAAGTTCAAGTGCTGGGCAGCAGCTGGAAAGACACTAGAGGCATACAGGGATGAAATGAATTATCCTGTATCAGGCAAGAGCTGGGGGTGGCTTAAGTGCTGGCAGGAGCATTGTCCCGTTGATGAGCCCTCCAACCATAGAGCTGGCAGGCAGGAGCCATATCTGAGACTCTATCAACCTGGCTCACACATTTTGTCCATCCCTGGTGATTCCCTGAGGCCCCACCCAAACACCCACCATTTGGGCCCACCCAACCTGTTCCCAGTAGCTTTTCCACAAAAATGAAGTCTTGGCTCATGCTTCAGATTCTCCTAAGCTCTCTCAAACAAGCAGCAACTGGCCGTTGTGTACCCTGTACCTCTCACTAAGTGGCTCCAGGTCCACCACTAGCAGCAGCTGGCCTTGGTTCACAGTGTGGCCTTACCTGGGCACCTCTGAGCCCAGCACAAGTAGCAGCCATCAGCAAATCACTTTGTAGCTTATGTCAGATGGCCCTGGGCAGAACACAGGCAGTGGCGGACCTTGGCCAGTGCACCAGTGAACAGCTTCAGACCACTTCTACAAGTGACACATGCCAGGAGGGCACTGAGCAGGCACCAGAGTCCCAATATGGTAAATTTTGCTCTGCAGCAAAATTTACAACCTGAAACTAATATAATAATGTATGTCAACTGTAATTAAAATACTTTTAATGATTTAAATGAAAAAAAGAATAAACTGGTACAACCAGGCAATGAAATATTATTCAGTGCTAAAAAGTAATGAGTTATAGCCTGACCAGCTCGGTGGTGGCACAGTGGATAGATTGTAGACCTGGGATGCTAAAAATCCAGTTATGAAACCCCAAGGTCCTGGCTTGAGCAAGGGCTCACCAACATGAGCACAAAGTCCCCAGCTTAAGCATGGGATCATAGACTTGAGCCCAAAGACCACTCATTGGCTTGAAGCCCAAGGTTGTGGCTTAAACCCAAGGTCTCTGGCTCGAGCAAGGTGTCACTGGCTTGTCTGGTGCACACCCCCCCCCATCAATGCAAATATGAGAAAGCAACGAATGAACAATTAAAGTGCTGCAACAAGTGAAAGCGTCTCATCTCTCTCCCTTCCTATCTATCTGTCCCTGTCAGTTTCTTTCTCTCTCTCTCTCACTTAAAAAAAAAAGAATGAGTTATCAACTCATAAGACATTGAGGAACCTTAAATGCATATATTAAGTGAATGAAGCCAATCTGAGAAGCCACATACTATATGATTCCAGCTGTATGACATTCTGGAGAGGGTAAAAACTATGGCATGAAAACATCAGTGATTATTGCCAATGGTTAGGGGAGGAAGGATGAATAAGTAGAGCACAGAGGATTTTGGGGGCAATAAAATAGTTTTGTATCATACTATAATGGTGGATACATGTCATTACACATTTGTCCAAACCTATAGAATATTCAACAAAAGTGCACTGCAATATAAACTATGGACTTGAGGGGATTGTGATATCAATGTAGTTCATCAATTGTAACAAATATACCACTCTGGTGAGGGATATTGACAATGTGGGAGGCTATGCCTGTGTTGGGTGGGAAGTATATGGAAAGTCCCCTAACTTTTTATTCAATTTGCTGTGAACCTAAGACTTCTCTAAAAAATAAAGTCTATTTAAAAAAATAGTTAATGAAGTCATGTTAGAGAAAACAAGAGACTTTTAAAGAAAGATAAATGCTTCAATGCGATTTTTTACAGATTTATCTCAATATGATTAAGATACAATAATTTAAAGTATACCATTTAATAAGTTTTGATATATGTTTACAAGATAGTGAACATGGCCAGCACCCTCAAAGGTTTCTCCCTGCCTCACTGTAGTCCTTTCTGGTCCCATCCTGCCCCCTCTCCTATCCCAGGCAACCACGAATTTGGTTTCTGTCATCATAGATTAGTTTGCATCTTTGAGAATTTTATATAAATGAAGCATACATTACATAATCTCCTGTAATTATTTTGAAATTCATCCATATTCTTGTGTGTACCAATAAGAACTCACTCTCTTTTTGCTAAATAGCATTCCATTGTATGGATATACCACCATTTGTTTATTTATTTATTTATCTGATGACAGGTATTTGGGTTGTGCTATAACAAATAAAGCTGGGATACAACTATTGGGTGGATGCTTTCATTTCTTTTTGATAAACACCTAAAGCATAGAAAGGCTTGATCATATGGTAGGTATGTGTTTAATTTTCAACTCTTAAGTGAAGAACAGTACTTTAATGTGATTTTAAGCCCAAACAACCCACAGCAAGTCTCAGGCAGTTTCAAAACAAAAGTTTCCTTATAGCCAGATTCTACAATTTTCTGCTGCCACCATCTGGGGAGCAAAAGAGAAGAGAGCTGTACCCAGAAGTTGACTCCCAGGACCAGAATCTGCTCTCTCTGTTCCCTCATACGCACAGCCTCCAGCCCATTCGAAGACCATTTACCTAATTTGATTAAGGTGAGAATTTTTGGCCACAAACATAACTCATTTGGAAGAGGAATGTGGGCTTAAATCTTCTTTCTAGCCAGATGTAACATACTAATATCACAGAAGAAAGACCTTCAAATGTTAGAAATGAGCTAGCACTCTGTTTACAACCCAGATTAGCTTGATAAATTGTGAAATATATCAGAGGCGTTTTTCCTCCAGTGCCTGGCACATGATATGTACATACTTATTTTATATTTGAATGAGTGAATGAGTAAATGAATGAATACCATACATATTCTTCAAATTAGTCACAGTAACAGTAAAGATGCAGTTGGTTCACAGCAACCAAAAGACCTGGACTCTGGTACTTGCCTTGCTGTTAAACTAGCTGTGTACCATGGAACCTTTCTGAGCCTCCATTGCCTATATGTAAGAAAAACAATCTGGCTTTTTTAGCTTTGGGGACATTTAAATAAGATGACACATGAAAAAGTCCTTTATAAACTGTCAGTATGCCACAAATGTAAAATACCTGCATTTACAAATTTACTCAAAAAGGTATTAGCAAATAAAAACAATTATACAACATGACTTTTTTTTACACTGTCTTCTGAAAATCAGATCTGTCTGTATATTTAGCTCGACATTGTTAGTGAGTTAAGGGAGAGCACATTTTGCCAACCCTAGTAAAGCCCAAGACCCACAATGAGGTTCGTTGAACTTCACACACTGAATCATTTTTTCAGGCAAATTTGAAGCAGGTTTTTCTTTCTGAGGTCAAGTTCATTTCATCTTTGCACATTTTCAGCAGCGTTTCTCTGCACTGTTGTACAACTCTGATGCTCTTAAGTGTGGCTATTGGCTTGGTAAATCCACCTGGAAAATGAATGCTCCCTCGCACCATGGAAGATGATTAACTCCTGTGCTTGATTGTTTTATATGTGGTATTAGTTAAATCTTCTCAGATAAAGACAACCTACTTCAAATACACAGTCCAATATTACTATAAGAAATAAAACTAATCTTCTATTAATGCAAAAGATAATTTCTACCACTGTTTGGAAAAAAAAAGATACATAAAAATCTAAATTCTTCAGAATGGGCCAAATCTTTATCTGACCCTTCTATGTCCTCTCCTGCCTCTCCCCACTATCCAGAGTTTATTTAAGATGAATATTTTATTTGGGTTAAAGTTGGAGACCATTACTGTAGACATGAAGTGGTAAATCATAACCTTATGAGGACTAAACAGTGTATTCTCTATCTTCTGCAGTCCATGACACTGTTTTGTACATTCCAATAAGATAATTCTTCCCTGTATTCTAACACAGTTGTTTACATGAGTTGGAATGAATAAATCAACAAACACACAAACTAGGCTATCTGAGAAAAGGTAGAGAGGAAAATGCAAAATTTTCTTCTGAGTAGCATCCTTTAACAGAATCTTCTGGTAGAGAAAACTTCGAGATGACCATATAATTGCAATGATATACAAATCAAACAATGATATCTCTTCAGTAATATAAAAAATAAAATAAAATAGGCCAACAGTGGGGGTTCCTAGGCCTGTAGAAACAACACTCCTCGTGCCCCCTCTCTGTTATGCTCGGTGTGGGAGAGAACGCATTGTTAAGCTATCTCTCTCAGCATGACACATTCATCCTCTTGAAACACTCTTTAGAAGGATGACCTTTTGAGAAGGAAATGTAGTATAACTAATAACTTTTTCAAAATTAAGAGTTTGGGCCTGACCTGTGGTGGCGCAGTGAATAAAGCATTGACCTGGAACACCAAGGTCGCCGGTTCAAAACCCCAGGCTTGCCCAGTCAAGGCACATATGGGAGTTGATGCTTCCTGCTCCTCCCTCCTTTCCTCTCTCCCCCTCTTTTCCTTTCTCCCCTCTCTAAAATAAATAAATTCTAAACATCTTTAAAAAATTAAGAGTTTGGGTAATTTTGCTTAAAAAAAGAAACAATGAAAATAAGTTCTATGCTGTCAACATAGAAAATTTTAATGTTCAATAAAACCTCATACTATAATAAAAATAGAATATAGTAACTTATGTTAAGTGGAAAAAAAGGATCAGGGTGAGTACAGAATCTTTAAGCTCTCTCATTAGACGTGGCCCAACCCAACAACTGTTCTTTGGATCATCCCCAATACACATGAAAATTGCTAACACTAGGATTTTGTTCTCTAATTTCAATAAATGAAAAAAGGACTCTTTGGAGAGTTGATGATTGAATGTCTTAGGGAAGGGGGAAATCACTTTGACTCTGGAGTCATGGCTGCAGGAGAGAAAGAGAAAGAGAGAGAGAAGGGGAAGGGGGAAAGGAGGAGAAGCAAATGGTTGCTTCTCCTGTGTGCCCTGACTGGAAATTGAACCCGAGACTTCCACACACTGGATCAATGTTCTACCACTGAGCCAATTGCCCGGGGCTCAGAGATATTTTTGAAAAATATTTGCAGTCAAGTAATTTAAGTGGGCTCCCACTGGCCATTTAATGACAACGTAAGTATCATTATCTTCATGTGCAGTGTAAATGTTGTCCTTCTCACACTTGAGGGAGCATCAGAATCACTGGATATGTTGAAACACACAGTACTGGGCCCACTCTCAGTGTTTCTGATTTAGTAGGTCTAAAATAGGGCCCAAGAATATGAATTTCTTACAGGTTCCCAGGTAGAAGTTGCCACTGCTGGCCAAGTGACCATACTTTGAGAAACAGTGGTATGAATGATCTCCATTGACTGGGTGAGTCTGTGAGCAGTATGTCTGTGAGCATCTATGAGTATATTATGATACTAAAAAAAATTTAATTAAAATGTACAGAAAAGCACTTGTGAAAAATTACATTTACTAATATTCATGGATGTTTGTATCTTCTTTTAAATACATGTTGGTTTATAAAACATAGTTCTTTTAAAATCTGTGTAAGCAATAAATGAAAACCCACAAATTAATGATACAATTCCTGGAAAAATAGAAACTGTACCAAAGCAGGGAAAACTTAACAACATGGTAGAAAGGGGTCCAGTCCTCAGTCAGTACCAGTTATGCACAGTAACTAAGCAAAATCCTGTGTTCCAAGCTGATGAACTAGCCAACTGGCCCAAAAAAGAGAATTAACTCAACCCCTCATATGCTAGAAAAGAAAACCTTTAAATGCTTCATTATATTTAGATGTTCATAAGACAGCAATATTGTTTCAATTAAAATGGCAAGCGAGGTTAATATATCATAATGGTGGACAATTTGTTCGGGGATGCTGGCCATGTGAAACCTAAACCCATTTCATTTCTGAGGAAGACATCACATTTTAATAAACTAAAATCTATGAAAAAGTAATAGAAATTTTCATGGATGAAACAAGGTGCAACTTAAATATAAAAGGAACTTAGCTAATGACTCAGGTTTGCATTGACCTGGACTATGAAACTAAATTGAGGTCTCAACCCAGAACCCATCAGCTGACAATGCAGAAGGTCCAATTTTTTCTTGTTTTATATTTACCTTAGAATCCTTCATTCTTTGAAACTAATGTTTTCTTAAGTTGTTTTGTTTGTGTTTTTACTCCTAAGCTTTCAATGTCTGCTATCCTATCTGTATGCAATCCATGCCTTCCTGTGGTTCTCCAATCATTTGTGCTGCCTTTTGTTGTTTGGTCTGTTTTCTTTTCTTTTTCTTTCTTTCTTTTTTTATTAAGTGAGAGGCAAGGAAGCAGAGAGACAGACTCCTGCATGTGCCCCAACTGGGATACACTTGGCAAGCCCCCTATAGGGCAATACTCTAACCATCTAGGCCTGCGGTTCCATTGCTCAACAACTTAGCTATTTCAGTGCCTGAAGCAAGGCCGTGGAGCCATCTCAGTGCCTGGGGCTGTAAGAAATCACCTATCCGATCTTAGGCCCTCTAAAACTTGGACTAAGAAACTTTAGTTAAAACGTCCTGAATGTGAATAGTGATGTGAATGTAATCCCCTGCTACAAACACAGGGAAGCAGTTTTCTTGGATGCAAACACCAAGAAACTGTGAGTGATCTTTGTGCAAGCACAAAGGAATGTGTGTGAACAGGCTTTAGGAATCAGCCTAGAGATTTATAGATTGCCCCCCTTTTGTGCTTGTTAATTAGCAAAAGAAAAAGAATATACTGAAACAAACTAGCCCTTTTTTGCATATCAGCAAGTAGTACATAGACATTCTTCCCCCTTATCACCTGGATCTGATCTCCCTCCCCTGCAATCCTGTTACCTTTGTTCTGCTTCTGATCAGTAAAAGCTCTGGGAGAAAATGACTCAGGAGGTTAGTCTCTCTTGACTGCCTCTCCCTCTTCTCTTGACAACAGTTTGTGTCTTCAGCAGTTTTCCACATGACACCAGTAGTTCACAGTGGGCTGGAGGACTACATGAGGCCAACTTACTCAAACCATTTGAGCCATGGCTGCAGGAAGAAAGAGAGGGAGAGAGTGAGAAAAAGAGAAAGGGGGAGGCGGTAGAGAAGCAGATGGTCACTTCTCCTGTGTGCCCAACTGGGCATTGAACCTGGGACTTCCACACACAGGGCCAACACTCTACCACTGACCCAACCAGCCAGGGCCTGTTTGATCTGTTTTCAGTCATATCTTTTCAGTCTGTTTTCTTGAAGCATTCATTGATGTGTGTGTGTGTGTGTGTGTGTGTGTGTGTGTGTGTGTGTGTGTGTGCGCGCACGCGCCGCATGCGCATGTGTGTGGGTGTATTTCTCTCTCTCTCTCAGATGTTTCTTTCTAATGAATTGACCATTACATTTCTTAAGTTCTAAAATGGACAACAGACCATAAAAAGACATTTCTTCAAGCTCCTGTTTGAAACAAGCAGCTTCAGCAAACTGGGGTCTTGATCCAGGGCCAATCATGTATGCATTTTAAATATTGTATATATCCTATGGTGTATATATTTTATACACTATACAGTAGTGTTTATATTTGAAATTTTATGTGTTGTTTATAACCTGTACCTATTTGATTTGTTTCCACATCTTCAAAATTTTGTTTTAATGGGCATATGGGTAAACTTCAATTTAATCAATTCTCCATTTTTTAAAAATTAATTTCAATGGGTGACATTAATCAATCAGGGTACATAGGTTCAGAGAAAACATCTCCAGGTTATTTTGACATTTGGTTATGTTGTATACCCATCACCCAAAGTCATATAGTCTTCTGTCACCTTCTATCTGGTTTTCTTTGTGCCCTCCCCGCACCCCCTCATTTTCCCTCCCTACCCCCGGTAACCACCACACTCTTGTCCATGTCCCTGAGCCTCATTTTTATGTCCCACCTATGTATGGAATCATATAGTTCTTAGTTTTTTCTGATTTACTTATTTCATTCAGTATAATCTTATCGAGTTCCATCCATGTTGTTGTAAATGATTTGATGTCATCATTTCTTATGGTTGAGTAGTATTCCATAGTATATATGTACCACATCTTCTTTATCCAGTCATCTATTGAAGGGCTTTTTGGTTGTTTCCATGTCTTGGCCACTGTGAACGATGCTGTAATGAACATGGGGCTGCACATGTCTTCACATTCCAATGTTTTTGAGTTTTGGGGGTATATACCCAGTAGAGGGATTGCTGGGTCATATGGTAGTTTTATTGTTAATTTTTTGAGGAACCACCATACTTTCTTCCATAATGGTTGTATTAATTTGCATTCCCACCAACAGTGAATGAGGGTTCCTTTTTCTCCACAGCCTCTCTAACACTTGTTATTACCGGTCTTGTTGATAATAGCTAATCTAATAGGCGTGAGGATGTATCTCATTGTAGTTTGATTTGCATTTCTCTAATAGCTAATGAAGAAGAGCATATTTTTATATATCTGTTGGCCATTTGTATTTCTTCCCGGGAGAAGTGTGTTCATGTCCTCTTCCTATTTTTTATAAGATTGTTTGCTTGTTTGTTGTTAAGTTTTATGAGTTCTTTGAATATTTTGGATATTAGGCCCTTATCTGTGCTGTTGTTTGAAAATATCTCCCATTTAGTTGGCTGTTTGTTTTGTTGTCAGTTCCTCTTGCTGTGCCAAAGCTTCTTAGTCTGATGTAGTCCCATTCATTTATCTTTGACTTCACTTCCCTTGCCTTTGGAGTCAAATTCATAAAGTGCTCTTTATGGCCAAGGCCCATGAGTTTAGTACCTATATTTTCTTCTATATAATTTATTGTTTCAGGTCTTATATTTAGGTCTTTGATCCATTGTGAATTAATTTTAGTACAAGGGGACAAACTGTAATTGAGTTTCATTCTTTTGCATGTGGCTTTCCAGTTTTCTCAGCACCATTCATTGAAAAGGCTTTCTTTTTCCCATTGTGTGTTGTTGGCCCCTTTATCAAAGATTATTTGACCATATACATGTGGTTTTATTTCTGGGCTCTCTATTCTGCTCCATTGGTGTGAGTGTCTATTTTTCTGCCAATACCATGCTGTTTTGATTGTTGTGGCTCTATAATATAATTTGAAGTCAGGTGTTGTAATGCCCCCAGCTTTGTTCTTTTTCCTTAGGATTGCTCTGGCTATTCGCAGTGTTTTATAGTTCCAAATAAACCTGATGATTTTTTGTCCCATTTCTTTAAAAAATGACATTGAAATTATGATGGGAACTGCATTAAATTTGTATATTGCTTTGGGTAATATGGTCATTTTTTACTATATTTATTCTTCCTATCCAAGAACAAGGAATATTTTTCCATTTCATTGTATCTTTTTTGATTTCCCTTAACAATGCTTTGTAGTTCTTATTATATAGGTCCTTTACATTCTTTGTTATGTTTATTCGTAGGTATTTTTTGTTGTTGTTGCAACCATGAAGGGGATTATTTTTTTGAGTTTGTTTTCTGATGTTTCATTGTTGGCATATAGGAAGGCAATAGACTTCTGTGTATTAATTTTGTATTCTGTGACCTTACTGTATTGGTTTATTGTTTCTAATAGTCTTTCTGTGGAGTCTTTGGAGTTTTTTTATATACAGGATTATGTCATCTGCAAAAAGTTAAACCTTTACTTCTTCTTTCCCAATATGAATGCCTTTTATTTCTTTCTCTTGTCTGATTGCTCTGGCCAGAACTTCCAACACCATGTTAAATAAGAGTGGAGAGAGAGATGGCAAGATGGCGATGGAGTAGGCAGCCATACCAACTTCCAACTCCTGGAACCAAAGTGGATTATAACTTAATTTTAAGAACCATTATCTGGATAAACCAACTTTGAACTAAACTAAGTGGACTCTTTCAACCAAGGAACACTGAAGAAGCAACATTGAAACCGGTAGGAAAACCGAAAACATGGAAAGGGCTGCGCAGATCCCTGGAGTGAATGGCAGATTCATGTGGCGGGAAGAGAGTTTAGCGGAGAGGAAGGGACCTGGGTCCCAGGAACAAAACCCCAACCTGCAGCCCCAGAACCTAGAAGAAGCGTTTGGACAGTATTGAGCTGTGAAACAAATGAGGATACTGTTTGTGAGAAAGAGACAGTTTTCTCAGACCCAGCATTCTTCTTAAAGGGACAGCGCAAAAAACCCCTCTCACAACCACTCAACTGCGGCTCCGGGGGAACGGGGACAGAGAGGACCGGAGCAGCAGGAGGAGAGTATGGACTGGAAGGCACAGGGAGAAACACTCTGAGGGCCAGCCACCCTAACCCCAAATGGAAAACAAATATTTCTCATGGAACTAGCAATACCAGCAAAGGGAAACAGGACACCAGCCAAACAAGCTCTCCCATGGCACTTAAAGCAGAGCTGCTTAGATGGAGGTAGCTTCCAGGACTACAGTATGGAGTGTTAGGGTCTGAGCTGCAGTATCCCTACCCACACTTCTGAGGGTTTGCTGGAGGGACGGTGGCAGCGGGATGCGGAAACGCGTTTCTGTCAGCGGGGCGGAGGTCCAGCCAGTGTGAGCTCAGTCTAGCTTAGCAGGGGCGGAGAGGATGTGCGAAAGCGGTCCAGCAGCTGCAGGCCCACCTGCAGCCCCATCTGCGATGGAAAAGTGGGAGACCAGGAATGGGCAGAGATCTGTTGCTGAGTAGGGACCCATAGGCATGGAGCATCACCTGGCCTCCGAGATTTGCGATCCTGCATGACTGGGCCATGACTGCGGGGGTGGGGCTAAAGCCCAGGACAGGCAGAGGCTCACAGCTGAGTGCATACCAGCAGCGCCCCCCCCCAACCGAGAAACCGCGGTTTGTGATCTTCCGGGGGCGAGCCGGCTCTGACTGTGGGGGCTGGGCAGAAGCCCAGGAACAGGCGGGGTCCGCAGCTTAGCAAAGGTGCTCACCCTTACCCTTGGTGCCGAGGCTTGTAGCTTGAGTGCAGTGCACAACCCCACCTGTGGGGGCGAGGCGAAGGCCCAGACAGGCTGAGGCTTGTAGAGCCGGGCAAGAGAACACAACCCCTCTAGTGGAGGAGAGGCAGAAATCACAGCAAAGCCGCAGTGGGCTGGCACCGGGAACACCCATTCCAACAACCCTAGGCAATAGCAGAGAGGGTGGTGGCCCTGCTGACAGACCACAACTAGGGAACACAGAGGCAACACCCATTGAACTCCAGTGGCCACACTGTTCTTATACACAGACAAAATGGGCAGACAGAGAAATGCAACCCAAATGAATCAAGAGATATCCCCAGAGAAGGACCTGAATGAACCAGATATAACCAAATTACCAGATGCAGAGTTTAAAATAATGGTAGTTAGGATGTTCAAAGAAATTAGAGCAACAATGGATAGTCATTACGAACACCTAAATAAAGAGATAACAAGTATAAAAAACAAAATTGAAATAATAAAAAAGAATCAGACAGAAATGACAAATACAGTATCAGAACTGAAGACCACAATGGAAGGAATTAAAAGCAGGATGGATGAAGCTGAGGATCAAGTCAGTGAGTTAGAGGACAAAACAAACAAAGGCACAGAAGCAGAGCAGAAAAAAGAAGAGACTAAAAAAATCTGAGGAAACTCTAAGGGAGTTCTGTGACAACATGAAGAGAAATAACACCACATCATAGGGGTTCCCAAAGATGAAGAGAAAGAACAAGGGATAGACACTTTGTTCAATCAAATCATAGCTGAAAACTTCCCTATATGAAGACTGGAAAACATTTCACACATTCAAGAAGCACACAGAACTCCATTAAAGAGAAACCAAAAAAAATCTACACCAAGACACATCATAGTTAAAATACTAAAACTAAGTGATAAAGAGAAAATTTTAAAAGCTGCTAGAGAAAAAGGGCTATCACCTACAAAAGAGCCCCCATAAGGATGACATCTGACTTCTTAACAGAAATGCTAGAGGCCAGAGGGAATGACACGATATATTCAAAGTAATGCAGAACAAGAACCTACAACCAAGACTACTCTATCCAGCAAGGCTAACACTTAAAATTGAAGGAGAAATAAAGAGCTTCCAAGACAAAAAAAATCCTCAAGGAATTCATTAAAACCAAATGAATTTTGCAAGAGATGCTAAGGGGACTGTTGTGAACAGTTCAAAGGGGGAAAAGAATATAGCAAAAGAAGAATACAGATTTAAAGAATAAAATGGCAATAAACAACTACATATCAATAATAACCTTAAATGTAAATGGATTAAATGATCCAATCAAAAGACATAAGGTAGCTGCATGGATAAAGACACAGGGCCCATACATATGCTGTCTACAAGAGACACACCTTAAAACAAAAGATGCACATAAACTGAAGGTAAAAGGATGGAAAAAATATTTCATGCAAAATGAAAAAAAAAAAGCCGGGGTAGCAATACTTATATCTGACAAAATGGACTTTAAAACAAAGGCTGTAGTAAGAGATAAAGAAGGACACTACATAATGATAAAGGGAACAATTCAGCAGGAAGATATAACCATTATAAATATCTATGCACCAAACATAGGATCCCCGACATACATAAAGCAGACTTTGATGGACATAAAGGGCGAGATTAACAGCAATATTATAATAGTAGAAGATTTCAATACCCCACTAACATCACTGGATAGATCCTCAAGAAAGAAAATTAGTAAAAAACAGCAGATTTAAAGAATACACTAGATCAACTCGATTTAATAGATATCTTCAGAACTTTTCACCCTAAAGCAATAGAATATACATTTTTTTCAAGTGCTCATGGTACATTTCTAGGATAGACCATATGTTAGGACACAAAATTGGTCTCAACAAATTTAAGAAGATTGAAATCATATCAAGCATTTTCTCTCATCACAATGGCATGAACCTAGAAATTAACCACAAAAGAAAAACTGAAAAATACTCAAACTCTTGGAAACTAAATAGTATGTTATTAAATAATGAATGGATTAACAATGAGATCAAAGAAGAAATAAAACTGTTTCTAGAAACAAATGATAATGAGTATACAACAACTCAAAATTTATGGGACACAGCAAAAGCAGTACTGAGAGGGAAGTTCATAGCACTACAGGCATACCAAAAGAAGCTAGAAAAACCTCAAATAAGCAACTTGACCCTGCATCTAAAAGAACTAGAAAAAAAACAGCAAATAGTAGAAGGACTAGTAGAAGGAAAGAAATAATAAAGATCAGAATGGAAACAAATGACATAGAGGCTAAGGAAACAGTACACAGGATCAATGAAACCAGGAGCTGGTTCTATGATAAGGTAAACAAGATCAATGAACCTTTAACTAGACTCACCAAGAAAAAAAGAGAGAGGACTCAAATAAATAAAATTAGAAAGGAGAGTGGAGAAATAACAACTGGCACAACAGAAATACAAAGTATTGTAAGAAAATACTATGAAGAACTCTATGCCAAAAAATTAGACAACCTAGGTGAAATGGACAAATTTCTTGAATCATATAATCTTCCAAAAATCAATCTGGAAGAATCAGAACACCTAGATCAGTGGTTCTTAACCAGTTTTGAGGTACCGAATCCACCAGTTTCATATTCGCATTCACTGAACCCTTTAGTGATAAATAAAATATGATTTTTTTTTCCAATTTCAAGACATAGGTATATGTTTTATTACTGGTGCACAAAATGAGCCATGCATGAACATCACCTTGCTCAAAGAACAAAACCAACAAAGTGCATGAACTCACAACAAATTACGGTATTACTTTATTCTGACCTCCAAGACAGAGGCTTCTCTGAACCCCTGAGACCGACTCATCGAACCCCAAATAGAAGGTGACAGAAGACAATTTGACTTTGGGTGATGGGTATGCAACATAATTGAATGACAAGATGACCTGGAGATGTTTTCTTTGAACATATGTACCCTGATTTATTAATGTCACCCCATTAAAATTAATTTAAAAAAAGAGTGGAGAGAGTGGAAACCTTGTTTTATTCCTGATTTTAGAGAAAATGTTTTTAGTTTATGCCATTTAATATGATGTTAGCTGATGGTTTATTATAAATGACCTTTATTATGTAGAGATATTTTCCTTCTATACCCATTTTGTTGAGTGTTTTAAACGTAAAATGGTGTTGTATTTTATCAAATGCCTTTTCTGCATCTATTGATAGGATCATATGTTTTTTGTTTTTTGTTTTGTTGATATGGTGTATTACGTTAGCTGTTTTACATATGTTGAACCATCCTTGTGATTCTGGGTGAATCCACTTGATCATGATGAATTATTTTTTTAATGTATTGTTTTATTTTATTTGCTAGTATTTTGTTTACTATTTCTGCATCTGTATTCATTAGAGATATTGGTCTGCTGTTTTCTTTTTTGTGTTGTCCTTGCCAGGTTTTGGTATGGGGGTTATGTTGGCCTCATAAAATGTGTTTGGCAGTATTGCTTCTTCTTCAATTTTTTGGAAGACTTTGAGTAGAATAGAAACCAAGTCTTCTTTGAATGTTTGATAAAATTTACTAGTATAGCCAGCCATCTAGCCCTGGACTTTTATTTTTGGAGAGGTTTTTGATAGTTGTTTCTATTTCCTCTCTGCTTATGGGTCTGTTTAGGCTTTCTACTTCTTTATGACTCAGTCTAGAAAGATTGTATTGTTCTAGAAATTTATCCATTTCTTCTAGATTGTTAAATTTGGTGGCATATAGTTTGTCATAGTGTTCTACAATAATTCCTTGTATATCTATGATATCTGTGGTGATTTCTCCACTTTCATTTCAGATTTTGTTTATATGAGTCATTTCTCTTTTATCCTTAGTGAATCTTGCTTAGGGTTTGTCAATTTTTTTGGTCTTTTCAAAGAACCAGCTCCTTGTTTTATTGATTTTTTTCTATAGTTTCACCTGTTGGTCAAGTAAAAAGACACACTGGGCTCAAAAACCCACTCATTCAGTGCTTACAAAGCTACTGACTTATCCAAGTTTCCTAGAATCAAAGGTTTCTAGCTCACCAGCCTTATTCACCTCTGTTTCCCATCTCCTTCTTCCTGCATAAACTCTATACAAACTGGCAATTATCTGAGTCATAATGGGATTCCTCATGAGAGTGTACCACCCTACATCAAAAAGGGTGCAAAAGGCTTAGTCTTAAAACTAAACCTTAGGCTATAACGATCCTGCCTGCTTACAGTCTGTCCCCAACACACATTAATATAATCATGCCCATCCCAGGCAAGAAGGGCATCCAATATCATTACCTAGGCTACAGGCCTCCACGTGGGCAGCACCATCTTTAACAAAGTAAGCATAATATATTTTAAATCCGTCCAACACACATAAAATGCCACAAAAAAAAAAAAGAATCTGGAATAAAATGATTTGTTTGTAAATGACAATTGAATGAGAGAAAAAGTGAAAGAGAAAAGAAGAAAAAGGAAAAGAGATAAGTTTTTTAAATGTAACCCTCGTAAAAAAAAAAAAAAAAAAAAACAAGAATGGAAAATGTAACACACTTATGGGTAATGAAGTTCAAAATGAAAAGGAAAGAATAAGACAGAAAGAGGATAAAATGACCAAAGTAGGAAAAAAACGTGAAAAATACAAGAAAAAATGGAAAAAAAGTTATAAAATATGTGACTTTTTTCCTGGTGTTGAGAGGTTATATTCTTTTTTTTTCTTTTTCCCTTTTATTTTTGGCCAGTGTCGCTGTAGCACAGGTTTTGCCCCTGTAGCACTCTTGAGTAGAGATTTGCAATTAATGTGTTGCTATGGTGATGACATAAGCTAGGCCTCAGTCCTGTTGGTAGGCTGGGCTTGTTAAGGTTTGCAGGCTCCAACAATGGGAGAGTCAGTTTTCCCAGTTCCTCTTCTCACGTCTCTCCTTCCTGAGTCAGCAGGCCGGGGACCCAGCTGTGAAGTTGCCCCAGCCACTACTTGCAGAGCGAGAGGCTCTAAGAGCTTCCAAGTCCCCACTCCAGGCTCTAAGAGCTGCCAAGTCCCCCCACCAGCCCTGCTTAAAGCACAGTTCTGGGTAAGGATTCGCCAACCAGAGCTGCCAGCATAAGCAGGCAGGGTAAGGAGCCAATTGCTTTTCAGGTGTCTTTCTAAGGGCCTCTGGGCATGTCTAGTATGCCTCAGCGCTACATAGGTCTACTCCCCACAGGCTTTTTTCTCTTGTGCCCTGCTTGGAAGCCCTCAGCTCAGCCCACAGAACTTCTGAAGTACCCACTGAGGTCTACTCCGTGGGAATGCATTTTGTAACCTGTATTGGCTGGCAGGAAGTTGCCTCAGCCACTCCTTGCAGAGCAAGAGGCCCTAAGAGCTGCCAAGTCCCTCCTCCAGGTCCACTCGGAGCACAGTTCTGGGTAAGGCTTTGTCAACCAGAGCTGCCAGCGTAAGCAGGCAGGGCAGGGAGCTGGTTGCTGGTCAGGCTCTTTTCTAAGGGTTCCCTGGTATGTCTAGTTTGCCTCAGCACTCCGCAGGCCTAACCTCCACAGGCTTCTCCCTTGTGCTCTGTTTGGAAGCCCGCAACTCAGTCCCCACCACTTCCGCAGTGCTCTCTGAGGTCTGCTCCATGGGAATGTGCTTTGTAACCTGTATCTGTATCAGCTAGCAGAGGCACCCTACCTGGACAGGTCCAGGCCTAGAAATCCGGCCCTTGCGCACTTCCCATGCTGTTGATTGGGGAGCTGGAACCACACAGAAACTTAACTATAGCCCACACAGAATCCACTGCTGATAGTCTCTGGCCTCTCCCCTCCATCAGTGAACCTGCACACCCATGCCAGAGGTGCCAGGTGGAGCCACTCACATACTGCCCGCAATCTCAGACTGGGAGTGAACAAAGCCCAAAGCCACTCTGGTGCCAACCTCTGCCGGCCTGCAACCCACTTGGCCACCTTTGCTGAAGTCCGCGTTCACGTGGGCAATAGCAGGCTGAGCCACCACTGAGCCACTGGCACACTTTCTCCTCTGCTTGAACATCTGCCCTAGCCCAGCTTCTTCCCTCAGCCCCAGCCCTCCTTTCCTCTCAGTTTTAAGCAAAGCAGCCTTTCCTCAGATCAGTGAGGAAAGTGGAATACTTCGTTCTCTGTCTTATTTCCTTCAGAGTAGATTATATATTCAGCCACCTTTCGCCCAGTCATACCTTTGGTGTTTGTGTATTTCAGAGGCTCCTGAGATTGTTTTTCTGTCTCTAGTTGTTAAATTTGTTGAAATTTCAGGGGGAGATATCGGGAGCACCCCTCACGGCGCCATTTCTCTGATGTTACTTGAGTGACTACTCTTTAAAAAATGTCACCTTTATGAAACCAGTGTGACCCGAGGGCACCTTACAATGTAGTATCTGTTTTGTGAAAGCATATTTGTTTGATTTGTGCAGGAGTCTGGGGGTATTCCCATCCCTTTGCGCTGATTCTCCCTAGCAATGCCAACTAAGCACTTCGTTTTCGACCACAGGATGTGGGCTCTGCATAGCTATACCATGCCTTTCAGATTAAATCTGATTTCTTCCTTCAAGTGGATGCCTTCTTCTTATAATCAATAGGGCATAGAATTCAGAGAAAGAAGATTATGTTTTATAACGTTTATTAATGTCTTAAAACTATGTTCCCATCTGTTCCAAGTTTGAAAAATTCAAAGTTAAGCTTACAGAAAATCAGGCACTGAGAATCAATCAATTTATTAACCATTGTTGAGTGCCAACAATATGTAAACCTGATAATTTTTTGTTCCATTTCTTTTAAAAATGACATTGGAATTTTGATGAAAATTGCATTAAATTTGTATATCGCTTTGGGTAATATAAACATTTTGACTATACAGTGTGTCCGTAAAGTCATGGTGCACTTTTGACCGGTCACATGGTCAAAAGTGCACCATGACTTTATGGACACACTGTATTTATTCTTCCTATCCAAGAACAAGGAATATTTTTCCATTTCATTATATCTTTTTCGATTTCCCTTAACACTGCTTTGTAGTTTTCATTATATAGGTTCTTTACATTCTTTGTTATGTTTATTCCTAGGTATTTTATTTTTTTGTTGTTGCAACCATGAAGGGGATTATTTTTTTCAGTTCATTTTCTGATGTTTCATTGTTGGCATATAGAAGGGCAATGGACTTTTGTATATTAATTTTGTATCCTGCGACCTTACTGTATTGGTTTATTGTTTCTAGTAATCTTTTTGTGGTGTCTTTAGGGTTTTTTATTTACAGGATCATATCATCTGCAAAAAGTGAAACCTTTACTTCTTCTTTTCCGATATGAATGCCTTTTATTTCTTTCTCTTGTCTGATTGCTCTGGCTAAAACTTCCAGCACTATGTTGAATAAGAGTGGAGAGAGTGGACAACCTTGTCTTGTTCCTGATTTTAGGGGAAAACTCCTCAGTTTTATGCCATTTAATATGATGTTAGCTGATGGTTTATCATAGATGGCCTTTATTATGTTGAGATATTTTCCTTCTATACACATTTTGTTAAGTGTTTAAACATAAAATGATGTTATATTTTATTGAATGCCTTTTCTGCATCTATTGATAAGATCATATAATCTTTGTGCTTTGTTTTGTTGATATGGTGTATTACATTAACTGTTTTACGTATGTTGAACCATCCTTGTGATTCTGGGATGAATCCCACTTGATCATGATGTATTATTTTTTTAATGTGTTGTACTCAATTTACTAATATTTTGTTTAGTATTTTAGCATCTGTATTCATTAGAGATATTGGTCTGTAGTTTTCTTTTTTTGTGTTGTCCTTGCCAGGTTTTGGTATGAGGGTTATGTTGGCCTCATAAAATGTGTTTGGCAGTATTGCTTCTTCTTCAATTTTTTGGAAGACTTTGAGTAGAATAGGAACCAAGTCTTTGAATGTTTGATAGAATTCACTAGTATAGACATCTGGCCTTGGACTTTTATTTTTGGGAAGGTTTTTAATAGTTGTTTCTATTTTCTCCCTGCTTATGGGTCTGTTTAGGCTTTTTGCTTCTTCATGACTCAGTCTAGGAAGATTGTATCATTCTAGGAATTAATCCATTTCTTCTAGATTGTTAAATTTGGTGGCATACAGTTTTTCAAGTATTCTATAATAATTCTTTGTATGTCTATGATATCTGTGGTGATTTCTCCTCTTTGGATTTTGTTTATATGAGTTCTTTGTCTTTTTTCCTGGGTGAGTCTTGCCAAGAGTTTGTCAATTTTGTTGATCTTTTCAAAGAACCAGCTCCTTGTTTTATTTTTTCTATAGTTTTTCTGTTCTCTATTTCATTTATTTCTGTTCTGATTTTTATTATTTCCTTTCTTCTGCTGGTTTTGGGTTTTCTTTGTGCTTCTTTGTCTAGTTTCTTAAGATGTGAAGTTAGTAGTTTACTTGGGCTCTCTCTTGTTTGTTCATATAGACCTGTAGTGATATAAACTTCCCTCTTATTACTGCTTTTGCTGCATGCCAGAGATTCTGATATGTTGTATTGTTATTTTCATTTGCCTGTATGTACCTTTTGATCTCTGTGCTTATTTCTTCTTTGACCTACTCAATTTTTAAAAGTATGTTGTTTAGTTTCTACATTTTTGTGGGTTTGTTTACCTCTTTTTTGCAGTTGAATTCTAGTTTCAAGGCTTTATGATCAGAAAATATGCTTGGTATAATTTCAATCTTTCCAAATTTATTGATGTTATTTTTGTGGCCCAACATATGGTCAATTCTTGAGAATGTTCTATGTACACTAGAGAAAAATGTATACCCTTGCACTTTGGGATGGAATGTGCTATAGATGTCTATCATATCCAATTATTCTATTGTTTCATTTAAGGCCGATATTTCTTTATTGATTTTCTGTTTGGATGAATGATCTAAAGCAATGGTTCTTAACCTGGGTTCTATCGAACCCTAAGGGTTCAGTGAGTCAATCTCAGGGGTTCAGAGAAGCCTCTGCCACGGAGGTAAAGACACACTTGTGTAAAGTTGTGATGACATGCCCTGCTTGGCCATCACTTGCTGCAGAGGATCACGTTACATTGCTTGGCCAACCAGTGCTGCGGGGAATTTAATGCACGCAGTAGTCAACGGCTGTCGTAGTTGTACATCGTGTGGTTTCTTTCTTAATATTTTAATCCATACTAAATATGTCGGGCAAAAAAAGAAAGTGGTTGGATAAATATGTACAATATGAATTCACATGTATCACGGAATAGGATGGGAGTCAGCGTCCTATCTGCATGATATGCAATGCCAAGTTGAGCAACTCTAGTCTCGCACCGGCAAAACTAAAGAAACACTTCTTGAAGCTGCATGGAGATGGTGAATACAAGAACACAACACCTGCTGAATTCAAGGTGAAACGAGCCAGATTCAATGAAAAGGCCACTCTGCCTGCTCTTGGATTTGTACCCATTAACAAACTGATCCTCACAGCACCGTACGAAGTTGCTTACTTGATCGCAAAGCACGATAAACCACACACCATCGGTTTGTGTTTAACTTGTAAAACCAGCTGCGTTAAAGATGGCGAATCTGATACTCGGAACAGTGGCCGAAGGTAAATTATCCAAAATTCTTCTTTCAAATGACACCATCAACGACAGAATAGAGAACATGAGTAAAGATATCTTGGCTCAAATAGTTGCAGATCTCATTTCAAGTTTGGCAAAATTCAGTCTTCAACTTGACGAGACCACAAGACGTTTCTAATCTAAGCCAGCTTGCTGTTTTCTGCGCTATGTGAAAGAAGACATGATAAAAGAAGATTTTTTATTTTGTAAGCCTCTTACAACAACAACTAAGGCAGCCGATGTGAAGAAGCTTGTGGATGACTTCTTCAGAGACAACAATCTTTCATGGGATATGGTTTCTGCAGTTTGTACGGACGGAGCTCCAGTCATGCTGGGAAGAAAGTCTGGTTTTGGTGCACAAGTAAAAGCCGATGCACCACACATCATCGTTACACATTGTATTCTGCACAGGCATGCGTTGGCAAATAAAATCTTGCCTCCAAAAATGGCAGATGTATTAAAAACTGGTGGAATGTGTGAACTATATGCGAAATAGTGCTCTGAGGCACCGCATCTTCTGTGAGCTGTGTAAACAAATGGGCTCTGAATTCGAGGTACTTCTGTACCATTCTAATGTTCGGTGGTTATCCTGGGGACAGGTGCTGAATTGTGTTTTTGCCATGCGTGTGGAATTAGCCATGTTTTTGCAAGAGCAGCAACATTGTCATGCAGATTGCTTCAAAAATCCCGAATTCATTGTGTCTTAGCACACATGGCTGATATATTCTCAGCTCTCAATCATCTCAATCAGCAGATGCAGGGTGGTGGAGTCAACATCATGGAAGCAGAAGAAAACCTGAAGGCTTTTCAAAAAAACTACCGTTATGGAAACGACGAATAGAGAACAATAACTTCACAAACTTTCCCCTTCTGGTTGACTGTGTAAGTAAGATCGAAGATGTGTCTGGAATCGGAGATGGTTCTGTACCCATGAAACTGAAGCAAACAATTGCCACTCAATTAGATGAGCTTGCAAAGTCTCTCGACAGATATTTCCCTATAAGGGAGTCATATCCAGCATGGGTGAGACAGCCATTTACATTTACTGTTGAGGCAGCGGATGTCAATGATGAATACCTCGACGAAATCATTGAAATTCAGCAGAGCGAGGTTCAACTGCAGCTCTTCAGAACAACAGCACTCTCAACTTTTTGGTGTCAACAAATGGAAGAGTACCCAGTTATTGCTAAGAAAGCCCTGGAATTTTTTATACCATTTGTTACAACATATCTTTGCTAGCAATCCTTTTTGAGGATGCTGGACATAAAAACGAAGAAAAGGAACAGATGACATGAGAGTAGCACTTGCCACGGTGAAACCATGCATATCTGAACTGGTCTCCCAAAAACAACAGCAGAAGTCACACTGATTTGCAGGTATGTAATTTGGGCAATGCTTTATTCTGGCCCCCCAAAAGTATTTTGTGGATTCAAAATGACAAAAAAACAAATTAAATTTAAAATTAAAAAAATTGAGTTATTAAAAAAATGTTAAATTCTTTAAAAAATCCAAATTTATTTTTAATTAGTAAAATAGTAAAAATCTTTTTTGGGGGCTGAAATTCTTTTACGGGGCCGAAATATTTGGGGGGGCCAGAACAAAGTAATACCTTAATTTGTTGTGAGTTCATGCACTTTGTTGGTTTTGTTCTTTGAGCAAGGTGATGTTCATGCACAGCTCATTTTGTGCACCAGTAAAAAAACATATACCTATGTCTTGAATTTTGGGGAAAAAAATCATATTTTATTTATTACTAAAGAAGGGTTTGGTGAATGTGCATATGAAACTGGTGGATTCGGTACCTCAAAAAAGGTTAAGAACCACTGGTCTAGGCCGACATCAGATTGATTTGCTTGTGAGTCTGTATAACACAAGGGGAGTTTACAGATAACATGTAAAGACAGTGTGTCTCCAGAGAGATATACTACATTCTCTGAGGAGCATTGGTCTCCAGTTTTGGTTTCCCTACTTCAGGCATTTCCGTGCTCACACCATGAACTTTATTACATCCAGTTACAACCAGTACTTTTTTAAAGAACAGCTGTATTAAGACATAACTCGCCTATTTAAAATGTACTATTCAATGTTGTTAGTATATTCACAGTTGTGTAACCATCACATGACCTCACTTTGGAACATTTTCATCCCCCCCAGTTCATACCTGTTACCAGCCACTCCTCATTCCCTCACCTCTCCCCAGGCCTGAGGAGCATTAACCTCATTATGTCCCTATGTATTGCCTATTCTGGACTTTTCATATACATAAAATCATAAAATTTGTGACTGGATTCAAGGTTCATCCATGTTGTAGTGTGAATTAGTACTTCATTTCTTTTTATTACTAAATATGTAATATTCTGTTATACACATTTACCACTGTATTAGTTAGTCAGGGAGCCCCAGACAAACAGACCCAACAGTGTGTGTGTGTGTGTGTGTGTGGAGAGAGAGAGAGAGAGAGAGAGAGAGAGAGAAGAGTGGGGAGAGGAGGGGAAGGGAAGGAAATGGAAAGGAAGGGAGAGAGGGAGAATTATTTATTTTTAAGGAATTAGTTCATGCAATTGTGGAGGCAAGTGAAAAATTGGATGGAATAGACTGGCAGGCTAAAGACCTGGGGAAGAGTTCCAGTTCAAGTCCAAAGGCAGTCTGCAGGCAGGATTCCTTCTTTCCTGGGGAAGGTCAATCTTTTGGTCTATTCAGCTTTTGGTCTATTTGGCCTTCAGCTGATTGGATGATGTCCACCCACACTATGGTAAACTGCTTTACTCGCAGTTCACCAATTTATATGTTAAATTATCCAGAAAAATACTTACACAGAAACATCCAGAATAATGTTTGACTATAGCCCTGATGTGTTGACACATCACATTAACCATCACGACACTTTACTAATCAATGCATCAGGTGATGGGAATTTGTGTTATTACCACTTTTCAGTTATTTTGAGCTGCTATGAGCATTCATGTGCACATTTTGGTGTGGACATATGTTTTTATTTATCCAGGAGTGACATTACTGGGTTAAATGGCAACTCCGTGTTTAACATTTTGAGGAACTGCCAACACCGTTTCCCCAAACAGCTGCTGCATTTCACACTCTCACTAGCCGTGGGTAGGGGTTCCAGTTTCTCCACAACTTTGCTATCACTTGTTATAGTTTTTAAATGTTTATTTTATTGATATTAGAGAAAGAAAGAGAGAGGGACAGGAAGATTGATCTATTCCCATAGGTACCCCAAATGGGGATCCCACCAGCAACCCCAGAAACCTCTGTGTTTGCAGACACTGCTCTAACCGACCCAGCTATCTGGTCAGGGCTTGCCAGATATTCATCATAGCCGTACTAGTAGGTGTGAAGTGATATCTCATTTCCACTTCCCTAACAACTGATGCTCTCAAGCCTTTCTCACATGCTTACTGATGGGCCTTTTGTATATCTTCTTTGGAGAAACACCTATTCAGATTCTTTGTCCACTTGTTAATTGGGTTATTTCTTTTTTATTATTAAGTTGTAAGAGTTCTTTATATATTTAGAATACAGGTCCCAAATCCAATATGCAATTTGCAAATATTTTCTCCCACTCTGTGGACTGTCTTTTCATTTTCTTGATGATATCATTTGTTTCACAAAAGTTTTTACTATGGATGAAGTCCAGCTTATCCACTTTTTGGTTTTCTTGCTTATGCGTCGGCTTTATATTTAAGAAACATTTTCAGACCCAGGTCCAAAAATCTACTTCTGTGTTTTCTTTTAAGAGTTTTATATTATAGCTCATATATTTGTGTATAATTTTGAGTTCATTTGTGTGTGGTGTGAAGAAGGAATCCTATTTCGTCTTTTTGCATGTGGCTATCTAGTTGAACCAGCATTTAAGCTTATACTTTTATTTACCAATTTTTTTCTGACTTAAACTAATCTTTACTATGCAAGTTACTTTAAGAGAAAATGTTATAGCACTTCCATAAATGTCTAGCAGATATAATTTGCCATAAAAAGAAGACAACATAAGTATAAATACTAGAAAAACAAAACAACACTATAAAATTTTAGAGTTACAGAGGAGTGCTAAAGACCTCCTTTTTTGTTAAAATGGGTGATCAGAGAGTGTCAGGAAGGTATCAATTTTAGCTTAGGCTTTATTAGGCTTATTATCAATACTAGCACCAAACTGAGATGTCCCCAGTTAGAAAGATTAAAAGAAGGCATTAAAAAGGAAACACTTGTCTCACTGAGTGATTTGAAGAGATTGAGGGCTTTTTTTCAGAATTGATAGGTATACAGGAATTTCCCATGCCCCCTCAGTGTGTGGGGAATTTCTCTTCATCACCAGCAACAGCAGTATTGGAAAGGACCTGGGCTGGTGAGGGAGCTCACTGTGAGTTTGGTCCTAGGCTCATCACCTGTGGCCTGGCCTTCATGAGCCTTGTTTGCTCAGCTGTAGAAAACCTCTCCCTACTGGGTTGTGTGAGGATGCAACACTATGGGCTATGGAAGGCAGCCCAACAGAGAGTAGGCACATAGAAAAGTGAGTGCCCTCCTGGCATTCTTGCCACTTTGAGAAAAACAGAGAATCCGATAACCAAGCCGTTTTTACCAAAATATGACTGCAGACCCAGCAATGTCAGAACTCCCTCTAGAGGAGCCACCCACAACTGGATGACCCTACTGCACACAATTTGGGAAGCGCTCCCACAGACCTGGCTTGGCTCTCTATGGTTTCTTTCACTTCTGTTTTGCCAGACTGGAGTTGGCAAGTTTTTCCAGCTGAATCTGAATCCATTTCATTCCTGAAGCTACAACCTCTGACAACCACTGCCAAAGCGTTCTTGGGGCTCGGGAAATTTGGTTTTATGAAGGACAGGAGGAAAAAGCTATAAACCAGAGACTCCAAACACACTGCCAAATGTTCAACCTTCCTAAAAACAGCATTGGTGTCCGTAGTCTGTCCTGCTCTCTTCTCTTTCCAACGTCTGAGTGCAGATACTTAGAAGCAGAAACAAGGTGCCAGGGCCACCAATGAGCTACAGAAAGGAGGGGCTGGGAAATCCCAACTGGAATAATCAGTTCCTGAAAAACCGAAAGCTCACTCACATCCCGAGGCTATGCCAGGCACTATGGGGTACAGATGGGTGGGGGGATCCAGGAACCCGCACCTAGAACCTCACTTCCCTGGACGGGGAGCTGAGTCACATGTCACGTTAAATGTCTATACAGGCGGGCAACCGGGGTGTGACCACTCATATGAGTTCGAGGGAGAGTAATAGAGGCTGGTACGCCAGCAGAGGAGGAGAAGGGGCAAACATGCCAGGGTGGGGTACACGGTGCGATGGGAGGTGGGCAAGAGAATGGACACAGAATATTATAAACTTGGTGTTCTTTCTTTACAACAATCAACTAATTCACTTTTCCCCCTTTATGTCATCCTATGTTTCTGATTTTGGTTGGCAGATGCAATCTGGAACGTAGCCTTGAGCTTGCTTGCCCTCCTGGTTGGTAGTTGTTAATTAAGACAACTACTGTTGATAGGGGTGAAGGAATAGAAAAATGCTGACTAGAGCTGTTTAAAACTGATGAGATAAATCTGGTGGTGGAAAATATTCAGAAGAAAGAAAAACTCCTATCTACTTGATAGTAACTTGCCTGAAAATGTATGCTTGTAACCATCTTGTGTGGTTTGCATCCATGAAGGTTTCCTGACAAGATTGCCTTGACAAACTCCCCTGGGAGCATGTAGCCTCTTAAGTCTACTGTTCTTTCCTGTGTTGTACAAGTTTTAACCTCAAAATCCTTACATGTGGGGTGACAATGATATGGTAGTTATAGAGGAGAGAAAAACCAAGTGAAAGGTCAGGATACCTGGAATGTCCTTTATAATGTTCCACAAGAAAGGGATAGGGGAAGATAGGGAATAGGTGACAGCCAATTGGCAGTCACTGGGGCCAAGTTTGATAGACATGGACCCCGTTTCTCAGTTCCTTCCCAATTCGACTCACTCAGTTGAAGCTGGGTGATAGGTACATGGAGGTTTGCTTTCCTGTTCTCTCTACTATTGCATATATTTGAAATTTTCCAAAATAAAAAAAATTAATTGCCTAATTGATTATCATGTAATCTGAGGTACCAAATCGTACTTAAAATGTACTCAGTACCCTGGGCAGATGACTCAATTTGTTAGGGCTGTGTTTTTCAACCGCCAATCCACAGGGTCTATAATCATTGGGTCTATAATATTTATACATCAGGATAGTTAACTCTTTCACAGACCGGCGTGAAATTTCTGGCAGATAGGCACTGGTCCATGGACTGGCAGGTGAAAACCAACTGGGTTAGAGCATCTTCCCAATATGCCAAGGTTGCAGGTTAGATCCCCAGTGAGGACACATTTAGGAATCAACCAATGAATGCACAATAAGTGGAACAACAAATCAATGTGTTTTTCTCTCTCCCTTCCTCTCTCTTTCTAAAATCAATCAATAATTGTTTTTATAAAATAAAATGTACTCAAATAACATTTATTACTCCTAAAGTATTTCAAGTCTAAAGTATTTTGTTCGACAGAAGACTTTTAAAACTTTATCTTCATCTCCTCCTCCCAACCAAAGAAAAATTAATAAATTGATTACTCTGGTAAATTCTTTATTCAAAGCAATGAATTGAAAGTTTTTATTTTGACTGTGACACCCTTGAGCAGAGAAGTGCAGAGTGGAGCAAGGAAAGGTAAGGCAGGGAAGAAGGTATGGTGCAGAATGCAGAGGTTGGGCTGAACTGTTCGAAGTTTCCTAGTTGACAAGAATAAATTTATAGTTTAAATTAAAAGATAATACAACGACATTAATAGTGTTTTGTTTTTTATTCAGTGAGAGGAGGGGAGGCAGAGAGACTCTGTATGTGCCCCTATGGGGATCCATCTGAAAAGTCCACTAGGGAAGATGCTCTGCCCTTCTGCTACACTGCTCCATTGCTCAGCAACCAAGCTCTTCTTAGTGCCTGAAGCAGAGGCCATGGAGCCACTCTCAACACCTGGGGGCAACTCCAATTGAGCCATGGCTGCCGGAAGGGAAGAGAGAGAGAGAGAGAGAGAGAGGGAGAGAGAGAAAGAGAGAGATAAGCAAGAGGAGGAGGGGTGGAGAAGCAGATGGCACTTCTCCTAACCAGGAATCGAACCTGGGGCATCCACACGCAAGGCCAATGCTCTACCACTGAGCCAACCAGCCAGGGCTAACAGTTTTGAGAAGGAAAAAAAAAGTTACCCATATTAGACCACCACTAACTTTCTATTGACATCTTCCACACTTTGTCCACATGCAGACATAACTCATGCAACCATAATCAGTATCCTTGTCTTTTCAACATTATACTAAATGTACCCCAATGATTCTATACAGCTTTCATAATTGAAATTTGAATGAGGAAACACAATTCTATTATATAAATATACCATTACTTCTTTTTTTATTATTGGGAGAGAGAGAGGGACAGACAGACAAGAAAGGAGAGATATGAGAAGCATCAACTCATAGTTGTGTCACTTCAGTTCTTCATTTTGCTTTCTCATATGTGTGTTGACCAGGGTCATCCAGCCGAACCAGTGACCCCTTGCTGAAGCCAGCAACCTTGGGGTTATGTCTATGATCCCACACTCAAGCTGGTGACTCTACCCTCTAGCTGGTGAGCCCACACTCTAGCCAAATGAGTCCATCCATGCTCAATTATAGTAACCTTGGGGTTTTGAACCTGGGTCCTCAGCGTCCAAGTTTGATATTCTATCCACTGTACCACCACCTGGTTAGGTTACCATTAATTTTTAAACAATACTTCTACTGCCAATTATTTCAGGTTATCTTCAGGTTTGGTTTTGTTCCTCTTGTTGCTTCGTTATTATGGAGATGATGTATAAGAAACACTTAGCACTGTGCCCAGCGTATAGTGCACGTGATGGTTAACTTTACATGTCAACTTGGGTGACCCATCTTTCCCTGTCCTGGGACATCAGAGATTCTGGTTCTCAGGCCTTTGGGCTCCAGAACTGACACCAGCAGCCTCCCAGTTTTCAAGCCTCCATCCTCAGACTGAATTATGCCACTGGCTTTCCTGGTTCTCCAGCTTGCAGATGGGATATCTCAGCCTCCGTAACTAGGTGAGCCAATTCCTATTTTAAAAATATATATACAAATAGCTAGGTAGATAGATAGACAGATATTTCCTATTGGTTCTGTTTCTCTGGGGAACCCTAATACAGAGCTCTATAAATTTTTTTTCTATTATAGAAAATGTTTGTATTATAAAGAATATTACAGTAAATATCTTTATGGATATAATTTTTATAAAATAATTTTATTTTGTAATAATCATGTTTGTTGTAAATAAAACAATACACAAAATACAAAGAAAGTAAACATTATTCGATGCTAACACATGTATATATGAACACAAAGATGTATAAATATATGCAATATAATGTAGATGGGATGTTATACATGGTATTATGTAACTGGCTTATCTCATTTGACAATATGCCATGGAACTCTTACATCATCTGTATAATTTTCCATCATCATTTAAATCAATCCATAATGTTCCCTTGCACACACCATAATTACCTTACCAACTTTTTATTAATAGATATTTAGACTTTCTCTTTTTTCAAGTTTATAAAAGTAAATTTATACAGCTCTTTGCTTCTATTTATGTGATAAATTCCCAGATGTAGAATTCATGAGTTTTTATATTACAAGATCATTTAGAATTGTGAACAGAAAATAGCTGGTGGGAGGGCACCCTGTTACTGAACGAGAGTAAACCAAGTTCTGTCCATCTTGGAGATGGCCAGCCAGAAACACACCCCAGTGCCTGTTATACACACGTGCGTGCACACACACACACACACACACACACACACACACACACACACACACACACAATGTCCTGCCCTCAGGCTACAGCATACAATCTGCAAAACAGCACTGGTAATGGGCTCTGTTATTAATTAGGACCCTCACAAACTAGTCTGCAGATTTCAGAATATGTATTGACAAGGATGGATTTGGGCAATGAAATGGCAACCAACTCTAAAGACAAGCAGAAAATTAGAAATATAAAACTAATTATTAGCAAAGATCATTTAGATCATTTATATTTCAAACAATAATAGAAACTATAGATAAGAGAGAGCCACAGAGCAGAAGCTCAGAGCCGTGGGATCTTGATTTGGCTCCACAGATCTCTGAGTTTGTTTTTTTCCTTTCTTCTTCTCATTTCCTGAGCACTTGGGTGCTGTGAGAAATACAAAGATGCAGGGTTAGAATCCCTGACTTGAATTTTCAAGGCTGCCTCTAATTTGAAATAATCACGTACTTGTATAAAAACAAAATCTGTACATTCTTGCAATAAAAGAAAATTACAAAATATTACCTAAAGTCATCAAATTTTTATCCTTTTATAATTCTTTAGTATAAACAGTCACAATTTTTAATATGTTTTATGAGGTTTAGTCTGGCTCTTTGTATCAGGGACAGTCCTGATCCAGGGCATATCCTAGCTGTGGGAGGAGCCAGCTGGAGGCTCTGATTGCAGCCTGACCTCCTGTGGAAAGCCCTTTGAAGAAGCAAATGCCTCTTTGGACTCAAAGTTTCTCCAGTTACCTGGCAGAGAAGTAAAAAAGACAAGACTCAAAAGTTTACTAAACTAATGACAATAACCTCCTTGCTAAGCAGGTTAAAATCAGATGTGGATCTCACAGCAACACCAGTGAGGCACAGTGGACAACTTGCCCAAAGTCATCCAGCCTGAAGGGTATCACCAAGGCCTTCTTACTGCAAAACCCATCTTTTCTCCTCAGTGTGCTAGCCGTGGAACACGTGCTGGGAAGAAATTCTGCAAGAAGTAGGAGGACGTTCTCAAGTGGAGCAGTGAATGACTTCCGGGGAGCCTCTTGCTGCCTGCCCCAGCGTGGGCAGCCCCCTCCTGCAAGCCCTTCATCTCTACTTACCTCCTCCCAGAGGACAGGGCCTCAGCATGAAACTTCCGCCAGGGCACAGCATCTCCACACAAAAATTAGGTTTCATTTTTTTTTAAGAGAGCTTTTTAAAAAAATGCCAAAGCCCAGGTTCCACTCAGATGAATTGAGTCTGAATATCTGGAGAGAGGTTCTGAGAATGGTGGTTTTTCTTAAAACTCTCCTCCAGTAACTTTAACACACAGCGAAGGTGGGGAACCACTGTCCCAGAGCCAAACACATAGCTCTCTGCTCGGGCTGCACAGATTTTTCAAAGAAATATTCCCCAGCTTCTATCCCAGGCCAGCCAAATCCAAATCTCTGAGAACAGTCTTTCAGATTACACCGCTCTACAGTTTAATGTAGAATTTCTCTACTTTGTACATCTGTTTCATGAGTTGACTTGTAGGATATATATAGACGACTATTATACACCAAGAATTAAGGAAAAATTCTCTGTGAGGGGCCTAGTATGACTTTCTTAAGCTCCCCACATGATGGCTGTGAGCCATGGAAACCAAGTAGGGAGCCACTGAGTCTCCTTCAGGGTCATAGAGCACAGAGAGGTCAGAAGTCCCAAGAGAGGTGTTGGCCACAAAGCTCCTATTGTCTCGAAAGGAATTCCTCAAGATACAATGGAAAGCCGCCTTATTCTGTGGAATCCACCAGGAACCCAAGTCCGGTAGGAAGCCCTGGCCAGGTGCTGAGGGAGATACAAAGATGTGAACAACAATAACTGCAAACACTGATATGCCAGTCACTTGTTCAGACATTGTTCTAGGTGCTTTGCTCATGCACTCATTTAAAACTAGCCACAGAGCTATGAAGATGTTACCCTTAGCCCTTTTTATTGATGAGAAAACAGAGAATAACTAACTTGCCAAAGATCACAGCGTTTGCTGAGTGGCAGAGTAGGAATTAAAACCCAGGCAGTCATGTTCACCCCTGGGCTCCAGGAGCTTACAGTCCGGTAGTGTGATGAGACAGGCATCTTAATAATGCCCCAGTGAGGCAGAAGGTGATAAATGTGCTGTTCGGATAAGTGCTGTATGTTAGGGGCAGATTAACTTCATCAGCGGAACCTGGGAAGCTTTCAGGAAGGTGGTGGTACCGAAGCAGAGTACTGAAAGGTTTGGGCAGAGGTCCTCGATCTCTGCTCCTAGGAGAGCTGGATGTGTCTTCTGCTAGAATGAGTGTTTTGCCACTAAAACAGAACACCAGCAGCCTTATTCCATTGGTAGAAAAATTCAGCAACTAATGGTGTCGTTTTCCTTTCTTTCAAGTTTTTCTGTCACAAATTTTCCTAAAACTTTGATGCCGCTAACATGTGCCTGCTCATAAATGAGAAGAGGGGAAAAAAGGAATATGTAACAAATGAATATTAATGGAAGTCACATCAATCCTGCCTAATTCTCCATTTGTTTTGTTTGTTGTCAATGGTCGCCACTTCATATTACATACAATACAGTTGTCACTCTGCTAATGAAATGGTTCCCTTGTAAGTGTAGAATTAATTAGACCAGAGTCTTATGATGCTCTCAGAGTTTTCTCTGACTCCAGATGCCTCCCCATGACTTAGGTGGAATCTCTACTAATGCAGAGCAATCTCCCCCCCCCCCCATCAGCAAAAACAATGAAGAGGAGATGACAGCAGCTAAGAACCTAGGTTAGTCACCCTGGTGATAGTGGCTGATGAATATCTCGTTTAGAAGAGGCTCCCATGACCCTTAGATCCCCTGGGACCGTGGGATAAGTGTAACTGTGCTGTGACATGTTGCAGCAAAATAATAGGAAGATTGTGGGCACAAGGAGGGAATGGGGAATCAGCTAGATTCATGTATAGATAGAGTTCCGGGACTATTCTAATATGTGGAACAAGTTGGACTAATGCATGAAAAGGCTTGGTTCACTTTTGTCCCACACTTAAAACTCCCATTGTCTGGACTTTTGAGCCCAGGAAGAAGGCAGATTTGACCAAATGGTGCACAGAACCATGACTGCTTCCACCCCTTTAGTTAGGAGAAGGCAGATGTGCTCCCTGTTCCTGGGGGTTTATTCTCTGCCAGGGAAGGTAACTGTGAAGTAACCCAAGCAATATAACATAACCCTTGACTCTGAGGGACTTTCTCGTTTGAGAATACAGATCACGGGATACTGGTCACCTGGATAACCTTCCTCATCTACACACAAGAAGGGGCCCCAGGAGAGGGTGGTCTGCCGGAGACCAGTGCCCAATCTTCCACTCTCAGCTGTGAGCCTCCTGCCTCTCTAAACCCCACCACTTTGACAAACTACTGAACAAATGGCTTTACACTTAACAAAAGCTGCATCTGGGATTTTTTATCTCTATGGAAGGCGACTATTGGGACATATTGAATAAAATATTTATATTTGACAATCTTTCAACATGTGGAAACTATCTCATTTCCCTGAAACAATTAAGACATGGAAAACAGCTCAGGCTGTTTATATATATATATGTATGTATGTATAAAATTTGTTTATATATATAGTTTTCTGATTTCTTAAGAAATCAGAAAAGTAAATAAAATCAAGTTGAAAAGTTGCCCCCAGTGGGGAAACAATGAACTAACCACATACTTCAAAGTCTCAGAAAAATCATTATGCCCTGAACCACCTGTAAGTGCACTAAATAGGAATTAAATATGCCATAAAGGAATCTGGGTACTAGGGGTGGGCTTAGCCAGGGCTATGCCCTCAGGGAACTGACTCTCTTGTTGCTACAAGACTTGACACATACAAGGTCAGCCCTGTGTGTAAGACACTACATGACTATGGAGCATGATGACAGAGAGAAACACTGTGCAAAGTTGAAAGGACTAGGTGAGGATTCTGCTCTGCTAATGAAAATCTCTGTAGCCCTGGGAAAAGCTTGAATCCCTGTTAGCTTAATGTCATATAAAAAGAGGATGATGAGAATGCCTTGCCCACAGGGCAACTGTGATGTTCAAATGAGACCAGTGACGGGACCCTGTGACTAAGCATTCATCGTCAATATTACAAACAGGCTAAATAAATGGAGTGTACAAATCCTGATTCTGGTTCATGTTAGCCTGCTGTATCTATTCCCATCCTTTTATTTCAACTTTCTTGTTCTAATTATGTTTCGTGTAAACAATCTTTAATAGAATCCAAAAATCTGAGACTCTTGTTCACTTAATCCACTTATATATTTTTTTAATTTTATTTTATCCATTTTAGAGAGGAGACACAGAGTAAGAGAGAGAGAGAGAGAGAGAGAGAGAGAAAGAGAGAAAGGGGGGAGGAGCTGGAAGCTCAACTCCCATATGTGCCTTGACCAAACCAGTGCAGGGTTTTTTGAACTGGCGACCTCAATGTTCCCAGGTCGACGCTTTATTCACTGCGCCACCACAGGTCAGGCTCCACTTATATTTTTTATAATCCGTGTTACATCAGAATTTCTTCCATCTTATTTTACATTTACTGTAACCTTTGTTCTTTTTTTTTTCCTGCTTTCCACTAGATAAACTGAGTTTATATCTGACTTTTTCATTTTCATTCTCTCCTATGGTGGTGGTTTTTATAACTAAAGTGTTTACAAAAATTAGGGGAGGGAGAGGGGGAGGAAAAGAAATTAGGGATATTTCAAAATAAATATGAAATGATAAAATATCCCCTAATTTTTGTGAGCAGTATATATTCATGTTTGTTCAATCTCTGTAATTTCCTCTAACCAGAGAGGCACTTAGCTCTCTCATACGTCATAGTATCTTCAACAAGGGGTCTATGGAAAGTCACCTCACAGGGCGATCTGATCATCAATTCCTTGCTGGGTAGGTCATGGTGGGTAGTCATAACCCAGACCCATAGCTTTATTGAAAGGTTTTAAGCCAGTCCTGTCCACTGTTCTTGTGCATCTAGGTGAACACACCTTTAAAATACCAGAAGTATTAGCACTCTTAGGGGGTATTAACCCTCAAGAGAACAATTAACCTTAACTATCCCATAATCTGATCCCTACCTTGCTTTTCCCCACTTCCATGCAGTCTCTCTTCCCAATTTCAAATATAGAAAAGCTGCAAAGCTGTTATTCTCCAGAGCGTTTGAGATCTTGCTCCCCAGCATAGGTCATCAGCTTGGCTCAAATACAGACAGACATAAAAATTCTTTACAGGTTTGGATGTTTCTTACCTTGACAAATCTTAATGATAATGCCTAGAGTTTTAACTGCCATAATGAAGTTTCTCTTTAAGGTAACAGTAAACTGGGGGATAGCAGATGGTAAAAGGTAAAGGGGTGATAAATGGTGATGGGAGACTTGGGGTGATGAACACACAATACAGTATATAGATGATGTATTATAGAACTGCACACTTGAAATGTATAAAATATTAACCAGTCACCCCAATAAATTCAATAAAAAGATAACAGTAAACATCACAAAAATACCTAATCACCCTTCTTTCCATATCTCTTGTAGCATCTTCCAGATTTTTTATCTCTTAATATTGCTCCTAAAGTGAGTTCTTGAGGATTTTTGTGAGGTAAATCTGAGATTTGTGTAAAAGTATTTTTAAATGCTGTCACAAACTAATGATAATTTGGCTGGATATGCAATTTTAATCTTTTTTCTTTGATATTAATATTCAGTAATGTTTTTGAAAAACCTGATGTCAATCCAATTTGTTCCTTTGAGAATGATCTACTCTTTTTCTCTGTAAACTTTTAGATGATTCTTATCTTTGAAATTTTTAAATTTCACTGTAGCCAACACTACTATCTATATTC
Organism: Rhynchonycteris naso; assembly: GCA_037038555.1. Taxonomy (NCBI): domain Eukaryota; kingdom Metazoa; phylum Chordata; class Mammalia; order Chiroptera; family Emballonuridae; genus Rhynchonycteris; species Rhynchonycteris naso. Next base: position 94,885,644 of record CM072998.1, on the reverse strand, counting down.
ATACTGTACTTGAGTTTATTCTAAACAGTTAAGTATCACTTCTATTATTATACATTTGTTTTTCACCCCCCCCACACACTAAAATATGAACTCCATGAAAATAGGACCTATTTCTGTTTACTGTTGTATACCTCTTATCTTGAACACTGAAACAACAGGTGCTCAGTGAATAGATTGAATTATTGTTCTCCATTCGCTAGGCTTTGCCCATTAAATTCATTCTTCAAGAAAATCACAAAATCTGAAGCCAAATTCTGAAATTATCACACTATGCCTTGAATCTTTGTGTTTTTCCTGTCTGTTCTGATAAACTTGGCAGGATCTAACAGGACAAAGGACGTTTTGCTTTTTCTCTTGAGACAAGACTTCTTTATGTACTTGGTTTAAAGACGTATCTCCTTTAGGCTTCTGTTTATTCTTTCTTTTTTATTGATTTAAATTTATTGTGTTACATAGATTCAAGTGTCCCACTGAATACATTTCCCCCACCTCCGTGTTCCCCTCCACATCCCCCTTGCCTCCCTCTCCCTCACACCCTCCCCCCTTCCCTCCAGGATTTGCTGTCCTGCTCTCTATAATGCTGTTATGTATATATAATTTCACCAATCTCTTTTCCTTCTCTGATCCTATCCTCTCCTCCTCTTTCTGTTTATTCTTTAGCTTTACAAAATTCAAAGGGCCTCTGGCAAGGTTGGGGATAGGGTGTAGGTAATGAGTGAAGAGAATAATCCAATCCCCTCTCCTTATCTAAAATTGATTCCTGGCCATATCCCAGGTCCTCACATCTCAACTGTATCCACCTGTAACTCTCAGAAACTCCAAGTGATCCCAATAGAATATTTTTTTAAAAACTATAGCTAAAAGCACAATTTCCACATTAATTATGCACTGGCATCTTTTATGCTAATGGCATCTTGCTCAAAGTAACATGACAAATTATGCGTTTGCCAGGATATTTAGTGACAAAGACTGCCTACTTCTAAAATTTTTAAAACACTAAAAAGCAAGCTGCTGTGGCACTAGGATCTACTGGTAGGTGATTTTCTTTTATAAACGTAACAAGATGATTTTTTACTCCCTCAAAAAAAATTTTGCAAAAATATTTTGATAGTGTGAAGCAATAACACAAGTAAGCAACTGTGTACAAAATAATTTATTACAGCATTATATAGGTTGACATTATTTTACAGTGGATGTTTTTCTCTCAACAATTATGACTCTAAATAGCTTAAAGTAAAAGAAAACCATTTTAACTAGAACTGTTTCTCTAAATAAAATCTCCCTTTTAGAATTTGTATTTGCTTGAAAGGAAAGTATTAATAGAACAGACATATTTACATATTCTGAAACATACTGAATGACTCCATTACTGCTGTCTTTTCATGACAGAAAAAGCTATCCTGTCCCCCAAAATTGTCCAACACTACTATGTTTTAATGATTAAATCAGTAAGAGTGTAAATTCTCATTCTGCTGATATAAAAACATATTTATTATGACTGTAAAAGTAAGGATGCTTCATTATAATTTGTCTTCTGCCCTATTATGCTCCCATAAAATATATAGCACCCAAATATAAACTTCTGATTTTCCTTTTTGAGAGAGAGAAGAAGGCGAAGAGAGGGGAATGGAGACACAGGGAGGGGGGAGAGAGGGATGAAGAGGGAGAAGGAGAGCGAGGAAAGCATCAAGTTGTTGTTTCACCTAGTTGTGCACCCATTGATGGATTTTCATACGTGCCTTTGGGATCAAGCCAGACCCGGCAACCTTAGCACTCTAGAACAACTCTGTCTACTGCACCACTGGCTAGGGTTAAACTACTTATTAACATGCAAAGCAATTTAGCCAAGAAAGCATAATTCTTGCCTGTGGGTCTTTAAGACTTATCTTGAGATAGAGAACAAATTTGCCAGTGAATATCAGTGACAAAGAAGCAAACCAATCCCCACACTCTGAGTCAACAAAAATTATCATTTTCCTGGACATTAAAAAGGAAATGATAAATCAGGAAAAATAATTAAAGTAGGAAAAAAGGGCAAACTGAAGTAAATTTTAAAATAAACCTCAATATCTGCCAAAAGGAGTTCCATATTGTTTTTAATATACTTATAGTTAACACTTTAAAACTGATGTGCTTTCCTTAAAAAGGAAGCAAATAAACAATGATAAAACCAGTATGGGATCAAAACATAGATTCTAAGACCAAGATCTAAAAACAGTAACAAAGCGAGGTTGTATACTACTGAGCTTGACAAGAAATTATCATGGTTATGACCTAGAAGTGACAGCACCCATCGAAATGCTAATAATTCTAAAGTTTAAGAAAATGGTACAAGTATAAACAAGTAATTTTAATAGATGTTTATGTATATCGACAGAGTCAGATAAAAAATAAAATAAGCCTATAGAATACTCCACTGAAAAATTCTATCCAATTATTTTATTTCATATTTATATTAAAATACACCCTGGAAAAGAAACCCTTATCTAAAGTCAGCTTTGAATCTATAGGAGTCGATTCTCTATGGGATTTCAAAAATCATTTGCCAGGACATGGCAGTGAGCTGCGTGGTTCAGTGCCGCACCGTGGCCGCTGACCTCACTCACAGCAGGCAGGAAGGCAGACGTGAAAGGAAGCAGGTTATGACAGGCCATCCTGTATTCTTCATACTGGGAATTACAGCTCCCAAAGCTGCCGTCTAGTAGGGCCTCACAGACCTTTATTAAAGTCTAACGAAACAAAGGGAAAGAAAACTCGTTTTTAAAAAAGTTTGCTTAATAATCACTTTAATCCAAAGAAGCAATCTATTAAACAAGGTCAACAAGCTTTACTCTAAAGTAAACTTCTTGCCATCTAAAGTAAGCAATAACCTCAAAAAAGGAACATTTTAAAAATCAATTCTGCAAAGCCCTTAAAAAGCACTAAAATTCTAATACTTGAAAAGGTGAATCCCTGAAATTGTGGTCCCTAAAATAACTGTCTGTTATTAAACCACACTAGCTCCCATATGCTGAGTGCTCACCATGTGCCAGGCAGGCAGTAAGCCCTTCAGTTGCTTATTTCAATTTGCCCTTACACCAACTCTATGACACAGTGTTTCCATCTGTCTCATAAATGAGAAAAAGGAAGTTACCAGAGGGAACCTGCCTAATGAAACTGAGATTCAAATGAAGGTATAATTCAGAAGGCCCACTAAAGAATTATGTTGTTAAGATATGTTTTGTTAACACTCAGTATTCATAAATTTACAGAAATTAATTTGTGAAAAATATTACCTTTACATTTTTATCTTGTATAGTTTCATCCAGCCGAGTGGCAATAGCAATTGCTTTCTCTTGCCTTGACTGGTCCAGAAAGTACATCATTTTAGCACCTGAAATGCCAAGCAAGACATTTCAAAATGAATGAACTCACACAGCTAACATTTGATTTGATTTACATTGACCAGTGACTTGTTTATTTTTAAAATTTTTACTTATTGATTTTAGAAGGGGAGGAGGAGAAAAGGGAGGAAAGGGAGGAGGAGGAAGAGGGGAGAAAGAAGGGGAAGAGGGGGAGGAGGCAAGGAGGGGCAGGAGGGGAAAGGAGGGGAAGGGAGGGGAAGAGAGAAAAGAGGGGGATGAGGGGGAGGAAAATATGGATTTATTGTACCACTTTATGTCAGGCATTCATTCACTGATTCTTATATGTGCCCTGACCAGGGATCAAACCTGCAACCTTGGCATATTGGGACAACATTCTAAGCAACTAAACTACCCAGACAGGGCTGGTTCCACGTGTTTAATCAACGGTGGGCTGAAGCTGGCTCCCTCCAGCACTGAAGAGGCAATTGTGACATCTCATTCCACTCTCCATTCAGTTAGAGAGCTTGGAGCTACAATGGGAGTATTTATGCAATGTCAAACGCTACAAATCAGGAGTTTTTCTGTTAAACATTTACTAGGCAACCAGATTTAATAACGCCCCGCCCCCATAATAATATAATGCAAAATGTTAACTCAGGGTACCCTGTGGTATCAATCAATTATTTTTTTAAATGATACCCTAAAATAAAACATATAAGAAACAAATTATCATCAGAGGAGTGTAGTAGTGGGACAACAGGAAAATGTTTGCATATTCACAAAAATGTAAGTAATTTTAAAGCTTTTTAAAAATAAAACCCAGTTTATATCTCTCCAATAAACTACATGGTTCATACTCTATGCTAATTTTACGATTGGGATTTTGTAGTTGTGAATTTATAAGAGCTCCCTGTATATAATTAGCTTTGAACCAGTTATATATCTGTGAGTAATTTTTCCCAGTTGGTCTTTTGACTTTGTGGTATTTTTACCTTTATGTAGCAAAAGTAATTATTTTTTAGAATTTCATATAATGTTTGAAAAGGCGTTTCCCATAATTATAATAAATATTTTCTTCCATTACCCTGTGTCTGAAAGAAAAATTCCTATCTGCCCTTACTACCAAGAAGTGTAATTCCTGACATGAATGAACTTTTTCCACAAGTATCATAACCAAGAAGTTTCCCTTTAAACAAAAGAGCTTAGGTTAAATATTTAAATATAGTATATGCTTAAAGTCAGAACAGTTAGTTATATACTTTGTTTATCCCCAATTCCCTTTCCACAATCTTCTTTCAGCTTGCATTTATGCCATCTTGTCATTTTATAAATTTATATAAACTGTCTGAATTCCTTCCTGTAACAGGGCAGGATATAAATAAATTCTCAAAGTATAAAATACACAAAGTAATAAAAATATAAGAACAAATATATCGCTCATAACCACAACACCCAAAGGCACCCAACCATTAAAGCTTTGGTGTGATACACTTCTTTTTAGCCTTTATCCCATGTACATTTTTACACAGTTGAGATTATATACTGCTCACAAATAGGGAATATTTCAAAATGAGTATAAAGAGATAAAAAAGAGTAGCATTTGATTTTTTTATTAAATAAAAACATCAGAAAAGTAAACGACAAGTCAAAGAAAGTTGTTCAATTTTGCAAATGAGATGCAAAACCAACTTTTATTTCACTGCTGAAAATGCACTAGACAAAAGGCTGAAAGCACTGGAGTGTCTGAACGTTCTCTGATCCCCTAATTTTTGTGAGCAGTGTATTTTATGTTAATTCTGCATACATATTAAAAAGTATTTACTCCTGTTATTAAAATTCTTTGGAATAAACATCACTTTATATGATTATAAAAATTCTACAAATCTACTACTTCCCCCTATTACTGGACATACATTATATTTCCATGCTTTCCCCTAGTACTTACATTTCAGTTAACCTCTGCACTAAAGCTCTTTCTCTACTTTGGAATAACTCTTTAAAATTACATACAAACGTATGACTATAGCAAAAAATGCAAGTAATGTGAGTCTCTTGGTAAGAATGACAAGTTCCTTTCTTAAATAGCTGGGCCAATTTACACTGGGGCCGTGAAATACAAGAGTGCTCATTAGCCACACTGTTACTAAACTTTAATCTTTTCCAAACAAATAAAACTTTCTTCATTTGAAAGGTCAAAAATTGTACTGTGTATATTTTTTATGATAATTAGTGAGGGTGAACATCTTTCCAAACCTTTTTTCAAATCACATTCTAACATTTTTCCATAAACATTTTAACCCTGGGAGCAGTATACCAACCTGAAAGCAGATGCTGGAGAGAGGCAGTATTGTGTTTGAGAAAATCCTCATTAAAACTTTCCAAGTCCTTGTTGAAAAATATTTTCTGCATTTCTTGAGATAGAACTTTGCTCACAATGTTTGGAAGATTACTATGATTAGACACTACAAAAACAAAGTATTCAGAATTTTTAAAAATTTAAGTCTGTCCTTTGAAACAAAATCAACTGAAATACATTGATAAATCTTGATTTAAAAAACCTCTATACACTATATTTTACATAGTAAAAATGTTATTGCTCCTTTGGAATATAAATACATGCTAGCTTACAAATGTACAATTTCCAGCATATCTTGCTAGTATGTTTAAGTTATAAACAGATCTTCATTTAAATATTACATGCAAACAGTCTGACCAGGCGTTGGTGCAGTAGACAGTGGATAGAGCGCTGGACTGGGACACAGAGGACCCAGGTTCAAAACCCCGAGGTAGCCAGCTCAAGCACTGGCTCACTAGCTTGAGCACGGGCTTACTGGCTTGAGCGTGGGATCATAGACATGACCCCACAGTCACTGGCTTGAGTCCAAAGGTCGCTGGCTTGAGCAAGGGGTTACTTGTTCTGCTATAGTCCCTCACCCCATCAAGGCATATATGAGAAAACAATCAATGATCAACTAAGGAGCTGCAAAGAAGAATTGATGCTCATCTCTCTCCCTTCCTGTTTTTCTGTCCCTACTATCCCTCTCTCTGTCCCAATACATACATACATACATACATACATACATACATACATACATACATACATACATACATACAATATGTAAACATTATCTTTTTTTGCTTTACATTTTGCAAACTCTCTTAATATGTAGCTAATGGAAGGTAGTGAACTGTCACATTTGCTTTCACATAAACATTTCCTTGTTCATACTTACCAGATTTAGAAAATTTAATCAAACATTCATGTAACCATGGGTTATTACTGTTGATGGCAAAAGCTCGTTTGACAGATTGCAGCATTAACAGAAACTTTCCTATGTTAGTAACAAAATAAAAGTAACAGGATCAATATTTGTGTATGACATTTTATTCACTTTATTTTAGTCCACTTAAAATCCAAGAACTCAACATTATCTTTCCTATAAGATTCATAAACAAAATTTAAACATGACTTTGGTTACCAAAGACAACTTTTATTTTCTACAAAAAGCTTTAAAAAAATAACAAAGCTGCTTCAGGTAACCAATTTGTTTCATTGTTCACACTATTCTTAAAATGGATTTGATCATAATATTCTAATTTATTACCCAGTCAAGTTTTGAGTAGCAAAAGAAAAAAGGACTAAGAGCCTTTGTGGAAGGTTGAAATGGAATGCTAAAAAAGCAAAAATAAGTCTAACTGCCAAGATTATACTGAATATTGTAACCAATAAAATTAATAATTAAAAACTGAATTCCAACCATTACCTTTTCTAAAATATATTTCAAATGCCAATAGATGAGTGTCGATGTTATCAGCAACAAGGTTCTTAAGAGGAGTAAGGAACTTGATAGCTTCTTCCAATGGATTTTCTACCTATTTTGAAACAGAAAGAAAAATTATTATATTTTTTAAAAACAGCAAAACAAAAACAAACAGAAAACAGGTACACGAGTCAAATTTCTCCCCTAATTTTATACTAATACATGTCTGATGTAATTTCAGTAGTGGGGGGAAAGAAACTTTCCTCTACCCTCAAGGTTTTTCAGTTGGTCTAATGCTCAAACACAAGACAGATTAACGAGAGATAATGATCAAATTTAATTACATATATACATACATATGGGAAACTTGCATGCATAAAACATTTAGAGATTCTACCTACATGAGAGGTTCAAAGACAGAAAGGAAAAATGAGGTATTGATATACAGACATTCTAAATTAAGGATCACCCATGGGTTTCAAAGGGGAGGTAGGTAAGAAGATTGGATATTCAATAGCTAGTGGTTTGCCCTGCCATATAGCTAGGTCAAAAAGATTATCTCTGGCAATCTCTAATTAAAAGGCCTCTAATTCAAATTCTTCCAGATAGTTAAGGGAGGCAGAAGTTTCTCTTAAGTCTACAAGGTTTTGGCTGCCTTTAGGCACATCTTGGGGTGACTTGTTCTGAACCCCTAGAACAGTATTTTTTATATAAACCAACTGAAGGAGATGGTACACCAAGCACTGTCAAACCCTTATACTATAAACATCTAAAGTAAGGAGACAAATATAATTGTTACAGTACTGAAAAAAAGTAATGACAAATTTAAAATACTTATACTAGATTCAAAATGAATAAACCAGGAAAAAAATTCCCTAAATCTGGTCCCTAAATAACTAAATCCTGGAGAGGAGGTGCTAATTCTTTGTACCTAAACATACCTAGCAAGATAGATAAAATGCAGTACATATTTAAGACAACTGTACTGCTGCTGTAACAAACTACCAAAAGTTTAATGTCTAAAGGCAATACAAATTTATTATCTTGCAGTTCTGTAGATTAAAAGTTCAACATGGATCTTGCTGGACTTCAGTGTCAGCCAGACTGCATTCTCTTTTAGAGGCTCTAAGGGAGAATGTTTCCATGACTTTTCAGCTTCTCAAGGCTGCTTACATTCCTTGGCTTGTAGCTGCTCCCTTCCCTCCCTGCTGCCCTCCATCTGCAAGACCAGCAACAGGGGGCAGAGTCTTTCTCACTCCACTCTTACCTCTTTTCCTCTTACACTTTTAAGGCCCCCTTGTGATTACATTAGGCCCACCTAGATAATCCGGGCTAATCTCCCCATTTTAAGACCAGCTAATTACAACCTTAAATTCCATCTGCCATCTTCATCCCCCTTTGCCACGTGATATAACATGTTCACATATTCCAGGATTTAGAATGTGGATGCCTCTGGAGCTTCATGATTTCGTCTACCACACTACAATTCTATGTATAATATGCATTAGCCAAATTTGCATATTATCACTCAAAAATTGTTAATGACTACATAATGACTTTGAAATTTACAAATGGTTTCTGATATACAAACTTAAATAAAATATGTTTATGGCCAGAACAAAACTAAATAACATAAATTTTACCAAATTAATATAGTAAATTCATCTCACCCTTTCTAATTTTTCAGGAATCAGTTCTTCTCTGAGACCACTGGACTCTTCTTCTTCTTCATCTCTTTTTTTCTTTTGATGTTTTTGTTGACGCTCCCTTTCTGCATGCTTTCTCTCTTCTTCTAATTTAGCCTTTTTCTGAGCTCTTCTCTGCTTGCTAAGCATTTTCTTCAATTCTTTGGCTGACAGGTTTTCTACAAATATCCAAATGTACATTCTTAGTAAATGTTTCCATTTTTCCTCACATTATTGTGCAATACATACTATTAGTGTGGCTCTTTTGGGGGAAAGGCAACATTATAAAAATTTTTACAAAGTGTATTTCTAATGACTAACACTAAACATGCATACAAAAGGCAAATGCTGCATTGACTAAAATAACCAATTCTAGTCCAGTTCTGCCTCCTACACAACAGGTGACTTTGGGCAAATCAACTCTCTCCGTATCAAATTTCAGATTGTGTGAAGTGGGGCTGATACCAACCATTCTCTTATAGAGTATTTCAAGGATAATACAGTGCGTATAAACACACTTATGATCTCTAAACACTACATAAATATTAGGAATGAAAGATTAGAAATTTATCTTTATGCTATTTCTCAAATATTCCTAGATATTAACATTTTAGTGAATAAAAGCCGCACAGAAATTCTCATTAGCATTATTATTATTTTCAATAAAGTAGATATTAGAAGTTGTAAGAATGATTATTTTCCCTAAGGGGCTCAAAGCTATTTTCAGTTACTAATAAAGAACCTGGCTCACAGACATTTCTATTTTTCCTGAACTGGCTTTACTGAAGATAAAAAGTAAAGAGATAGCAGGTCATCCCATTAGGGTGATTTAGAAGCATCAGCTACAGAACATCATCCTGCCAGTATTTTCAAGTCTTCCCCCACTTTTTTCCACACACACAAAAGTATATTGTGTTCACATCTATTTGACAATACACTTTTTTATGTATTGTTTATGTTAATGAGTCTGAAATGTAGTGTTCTTTTCAAATTTTTAAAAATAGTTCCTTGTCACAGTACCTGAATTTATTTCTTGTTGTTTGCTTTCATTGGTTAAGGGATTATCATACAATTTCAAGTATATTTCAATCGCTGATCTAGCAGCTTTGAAATAGAAGGCATGTCTTCTGAGTATATCTTCTAATCTCAGAAGGTCAACATAGGCACGAAGGGTCATCTTTCTCATGCAGTATGTATGGAAGTCAAATTGATCATCGGTTATCTCAAAAAAATGCTTAAAAACAAAACCACAAAATTATCTCTTACATTTTGTCAATAATGCCTGCTTTGGGGGAAAAAATGTAAAAATCCCCAAAAGACATTTTTAAGTCACAATTACACTAAGTCGGCTTCTCTAGTGTTTAACACTGTGAAGAACATTAAGTTCTTTGCATATAACTTAAGTTTCTATAATCAATGGTCATTCACTAGTAACCATGTTTTGTGGTGATACTCAATTTCTATGGAGTAAGTCAGATTTTTAAGCCTGCAAATTAGTACATATTAGTATTTTAGTTTTAATGAAATATTGCTCCTTAGTATTCCCCCAAAATCAGCATAACAGAGTTAAACAGCTATGATTGAAGACTAAATATTCACTTAGGTTCACACAACATGTTTACAAATCAGACATCTCTGCTCAACTATGAGCTCTTCAAGGGCAAGCCTTGTCACCTCTATCGTCAACTGCCTGCACAGGGCCTAGCACAGCACGACACTCAATAAGCACAGTATTAATCAATTCAAGAGATCAGTTGCTTATCAGGGACATGACCTCAATTATCTTGAGCACTGATTACTTAAATTAGCAATAAAGAAATCTATACAGCCAATTCCATAAGTTTGTTAAAAATCAAATAATGTTTTAATGTTCATTTTAAACTGTTAACTGCCACATAAATGCACAGCATTGTGGTTTTCTCTCTCAGTAAACTACCATGAATCTACATTCATCCCATTTTAGCAAAGGTTCTTAGTCTGAAGTCCATGTATAAACATAGTAACATTTTCCTAAAGAGAGAGATTAAGGCTTTTATCAAATTCTCAAAGGGCCCAGGGCCCCCCAAAAGTTTATGAGCCAATCCCATACATAGAAAGAAGTTTAACTCCCTACAAAACAATTTGTACTTTTATTTTCTTCCCTACATGCATCTCTGCCTGTTCTTTCTTTTCTCCTGCTTTAGCTTCTCCAAAAACATATAGAAAACAAACGATTCAACACTTTAATGTCGAACAAGTGCTTCTACCACCTCATCTTCCCTCTGTCCTGGGCCCAGTAACCACTGAGCAAAGGACACATTAGTAAGCATCCAGATAACTTGATCATTTTAGCTGTCTTGGTAATTAGAAATATACCATACACAGAATGACATTAAGTACCTGGGGCTTTAAAAGAAGAATTTTAAGATGAAAAGTACACAGTATGCAGTATGGAGGGAAAGAAATAGAAAAGAATGAACACATTAGTTTACATTTACTACTTCCAGAATCATATTTTAATGATGTAATATTTGGAAACTGCATTCCTCCCATTAACAGGACAAATCAATTCATAAACATTAACAAGCTTCTATTTTTTAAAAAGCGAATTAGATACTTCATAAAGTTGTTCATGGTCTTCCTTAATATCAATCAAGGTATGTCTAGCACCGTGAAAATATCTTAAAATTCAATACAACTGACTAAGGAAAATGAGAGTGCCAAAAACCATGGAGATGAAAACTTTAAGAGATTACAGGACCTTCTTAGGCTGAGAGACATTTATGTGTAAAAAGATGACACAGTTCCAAGAGACAGTCCTAGCAGCATTAGTGAACACAGATTTTAAGTCAAATCTCAGAGCCTTTTGAGCCACAACCTTTAAGCCTCCTCTTTATCAGGAACAGCCCACAGGCTGCCTCTCTCCAGTTTTCGTCTTCCATAAACAGGGTAACCAACTCATCCCACTCTTCCTGAGGCCTTCCACATTTCCACTGACTCCTGTGTCTCAGGAACCTGCTGACCCCAACAAACTTGGATGTTGACCACTCTAAAATAGCTAATGGTGGTGGATCAAATATGACTAGATTAAATTAGAAAACATAAAGTACTACAAAATAATTTTGCTTTCAGAAGAAATGATGTTTGGAGAATCCTACTTAAAAACAACTAAATAATATTAGGTTGATTTTTCTATTCTTTCACGTTTTATTTGGAATAATTATAGCTACAGAAGAAGTTGCAAAGTAGTACAGAGATGTTCTTTACACTCTTTCCTTGGTTTCAGCCAAAAGGCTACATCCTACCTATATTAACTACAATACAATATAAAAACTGAAAGACTGACATTCGTACAACTTGTTTCTACAGTTCTGACTTTATCATATGTAAATCTGAGTAACCTATACCACAATCAAGATACAGACCTGTCCCATTACCATAAACATCTCCCTTGTACCACCCTGGGGTGATCTGTAGGTCTCCAAAATAATAAAACATAAAAATATACTCGATAACAAACAGGTAAAGATAGTTTTTCTGCACTTTGGCCAAACATGAACATGATAAGGTCACATAGCTCACTGCAGACTCTAGATATCTAAACTTTAGCATACTGCTCATGCCCTTAACTCAATGTTCCCCTCACCACAAACACCAGTTCTCTCTCTCTTTTTCTTGGGGCTATGGGAGTAGTAATGCTTAAAATTAGGCTTGAATCAAAGTAAGACAAGTCAGCACAGAATGAAGAAATGCTATTCACAGCTTACGAGTGGTCTTTCCTTTAGGAATTCCCTACTAGGGATTCCCTCCTGACCCAGACTCACCCCCTACTCCTTCTCAGAGTTATAGAAGTAGACTAATAAGAGCTCATACACAGAAATATAACAAAAGCCTCTGGACTTAAAAAAATTGTAATAACTAGACCAAAGAGGGTAATAAGCAACTCTAGTTATCTTACAGAGAATCTGCCATTAATAAAACATGTGTCAATTTGATAAAGGTTAAGATGCACTAGAAGATAAAGTTATAAATTTCTTATGGTTTTGAGCTATCAGAAATCATACATTTTATCCAAAAAATTTTAGAAATGTGTATTGTTGCTGTTTCAGATACAAATCAGCACACTAAAATAGTAAGAAATCAATTAGCTTAAAAAGGAGGAAAGAAAAGTCAGTTCTTGAAAGATAAAATAGTTTAAAATTTTATTCTGAATACAGTTTATTTTAAAGACAGTTACTTTGCTTTGCTCTGAATAAAACTCAAGTTCTAAACATTAGATTGGGTTAGACTGTAAATATATAACCTGTACATATAATCCTAAAATCCTATTAGGGGGAAAAGAAAAAGTACTCCACTGGCCATTCTAGAATTCCAACATTTCAAATCCAGTTACTAAGAGCTCACAGCAATATGTGTTTTCACTACAACTGCCTTCAATGAAAGAATTCTGGAGGGAGTTCTTGAAGGCAGAAGATGTAACCCTTACTTGGACTTATCTCTCCACTCACTGACCTTCCACTTAGAAAGTAAACTGTAAAGTTTTATTTTGGAAAGGTGAGCATTTCTTTACTAAACTATATTAACTCATTCGGATACCTATCATAATAAATCTTTTAATACAGTAATTACTCCTAAGTCCTTAAAGTTTTATCAAGATTTTTCTTTTAGATTACATGAATTTTGTTAGAAATTATATATTAGAAGTATTTTCAGTCAGCAAATATTTGATCACCCTATTTGTACTAAGCACTCAAGCTTCTACATAGAACCATTGACAACTTAAGTCTCACTTTTAGTATAAATTCACTATAATAAGACTGACTTACAAGTCATATAATAAGTTCTTGTTTATCTGTTTCTAGTTTTTTCTATGCTCAGCAGCAATAGCAAACCCTAAGTAAAGACAGTAAAGACTTTAGCAGTAGTAATTATATACAATGACCAGAAGATGATTTCTACCATTTTAATCTGTGATAATCATTGATTTCCTATACATTTTTCCTTCAAAAATGCTTTGTACCAGTTAAATCATGTTTTTTGAATTAGAAGAATTGACTCTTGAACAACATGGGTTTTTGTAATTTTTAAAAATCTGCATATAAAGTGGACCTGTGCAGTTCAAAGTCATGTTGTTCAAAGGTCAGCTCTACTTTTGATCATGGTTGAAAATCCACAAATGCAAGCGCAAAGGGCTGACTGCAGTTACACGAGGACTGCCGACTACACAGGGGTTAGCGCTCATCCCCCTCACTGTTCAAGGGCCAACTGAACTTTATTGACATTACAGAATTTTACTTAATGTTACTCAGCCAAAATCACTAAAAATTTAAGGGAAAGTATAATCTAAATAAAACTTAGTAATGGAATGGCTATTAATCACAGTCTAGCAATCTTCAAAAAACATTAAAAAGAAATCAGTAACATAGTTGTTGATGTTAGGATGAATGAAATTGAAGCTGGAGAAGTTTATAATTATGAGGATCATAAAGGATATTCAAATCTCACTTCACAGAGAATCTGACAAATTTCCAGGTATGGTCCTGCTCTAATTACTAATTCATAAGTGAACAATCTGTGAATGTCCTGGTTAATAAAAATGCATCCTTTCTAATAATGAACAATGTTTTTAAAGTGACATCATCAAGCTAGTGGTCTATGTTTTAACAGAGAAGAGCCTGATTTACACTACAGTGTTTGGATATTGTCAGTTCACTTCTTATCCAAGGGCTTTATATTTCTAAGGAGAAAATGAGAATTTTTTCCCAGAGATATAGCCATTAAGCCCAGGCTTAAAAAGAAAAGAACAAAGCAAAATCTTGGTTATTCATAAATGGGCTCAGGTATAATCCTAGTTGCAGTTCCCATCAAAAGCCGCCCCCTTAGGTTTAGCCTTTCTCTTGGGTAACCTCTGAAGTTGCACATGGGAAAAAGGCCAAAGTGACTGCCAGAGAGCAGACATCAGGCTCACCTGACTACGATGCCTGTGGTTTTATACTGCGTCAGCATGTGAACAGTGGTGCCGATTGACCCCACCTGAGGGCTGCTGAGGACTGCCTCAGGGGTGCATTGTGGCTCTTTTCCTCCTGTTGTCCATTTGGAAGGAGTGTGCTTCAGAGATGACAAAGAACAGGAAAACAAAAATTCACACAAAGGAAAAGAAAAAGCCCTTTTACTAACGCACATCACACACATCATCCTAAAAGCAATAAAATCAGCCTGCAGACCACTCACAGTCACAGACTGCTGTACAAAGTACGAATGTGAGAGCAATTATCCTGGGAAGACAAACTGGAGAGAGGCTGACTACTGAGCAGATCCTGACAGAAAGGGGAAAGAGGTGGCCATCAGCTTGTGTATCCTTCTAGGCTAGTGATAAAAATCAAATAATGGCCTGACTAGGGAACAGAAATTTTGAATGTATGTTACTAATAGCAATAATGGTTTACTAAATTAATCTCGTACTTCTTCCTTCAAACAAAAATACAAAGACATGTTGAAATCATAACCATTTGAGGACCAAATGAAAGCAATCATTTATTCACAACCTCTGAATGTTTGAAAGGCTAAAGATCAAGAATTTTTTTACCACAAAGTTTCCAAAGTAGATAAAAGAGGTAGATGATCTCTTGTAGAAAAATACCTGCTTTTTTTCAACACCTTATGAGAAGAAAATAAAGTCAATATTCTACCAACTTACCCTTTCTATTTCATGGCATTTTTTTAGGGCATCCCCATATCTCCCCAAACGCTGATAAGCTGAAATGCACTCTGTTTGAAACCACATACACTGCATTTCATTTAGATTTTCCATGGCAGATGTTCCTTCCTGAAATGGAAGCATTCATTAATATAAGAAGCAAATAATAAAAGAGATCTCACTTTCTTTTACACCTATAGCTACAAATATAACAATAATTAACAAATATTATCAATGTGCTTCCAAAACCTATCAATTTAAAATTAATAATATCTTATTTATCCAGCTCTGTTGGGGTATTCAACACTCTACATACAAGACTCCAGATTAAAGCTAAGTTTTTAAAAACCAAAGCTTTTATTACAACTACAGTGTGTCCGTAAAGTCATGGTGCACTTTTGACCAGTCACAGGAAAGCAACAAAAGACGATAGAAATGTGAAATCTGCACCAAATAAAAGGAAAACCCTCCCAGTTTCTGTAGGATGATGTGGCAGCATGTGCGCATGCGCAGATGATGACGTAACACTGTATACAGCAGAGCAGCCCACGGCCATGGCAGTCGAGATGTGGATGGTACAGAGGAAATTTCAGTGTGTTCTGGGCTTGCTAAATTTGAATCCGTGACCAAAGTGCAACATGAATATCAGCGCGTTTATAACGGAGCGCCACCACATAGGAATAACGTTACTTGGTGGGATAAGCAGTTGAAGGAAACTGGCAGTTTGGTGGAGAAACCCCGTCCTGGTAAGCCATCAGTCAGTGACGAGTCTATACAGTAGAGCTATACAGGATAAAGGCTATACAGGATAGCTACCTAAGGAGCCCTAAAAAATCTGTGCATGCGTGTGCTCGACAATTACACCTAAGCAAGACTACAGTTCATAAGGTGTTAAAGAAACGACTCTGTTTTACGGGGTACAAATTGCAGCTGTTGCACGCTATCAAACCGGCAGATAGAACCACACGATGCGCATTTGCTACAGATATGCTTCATGAGATCGACAATGATGCAAGATTTTTGCAGAAGGTTGTGTTTAGCGATGAGGCGATCTTCCATATCTGTGGACATGTTCATCGCCATAACGTCCGAATATGGGCTGCTGAATATCCTCATGCCTACATTGAGTACGAACGTAACACCCCTAAAGTGAACGTGTGGTGTGGCCTGATGCATGATAAGGTGATAGGCCCATTTTTTTTTCACGGAGCAGTCTGTGACGGCAAACACCTATCTTGACATGTTGGAATTGTATGCAGTGCCACAATTTCCAGAAGGTGTCATTTTTCAACAGGATGATGCTCCTCCACACTATGCCACCATTGTTCGTGAGTTTCTGGATAGAACATTCCCCCGGCGGTGGATAGGCAGGGGTTCTGTCAAGCCATGGCCACCACGATCCCCGGATCTGATGCCCTTAGACTTTTACTTTTGGAGTTATGTGAAGCAACATGTGTACACTGAACGCATCAACAACATTAATCACTTAAAACAGAGAATCACAGACATTATTCACTCTGTTACACCAGAGGTCCTTACCCGTGTGTGGCAAGAACTTCACTATCGTTTGGATGTGTGTAGGGCAACAAATGGAGCCCACATCGAACTGCACTGAATAGGTATGAAACTGGGAGAGTTTTCCTTTTATTTGGTGCAGATTTCACATTTCTATAGTCTTTTGTTGCTTTCCTGTGACCGGTCAAAAGTGCACCATGACTTTATGGACACACTGTATTTTAGATAGCAATTCTACGAAACATTGCCTATCTTTTGCCTAGTAAGCAAAAGCTACATAACCTTTCTTTGCTGGCTCAAGGTTACCATTAGTACATCATTATTGTCAAATCTATCGGTATAAGATCTTAGCCTGCTTTTCAGTTTCCCAATCTCCTCCCTCCACGTTAGGCTTACAATATCAGTAGTCACTTTTTTGTGCACATGTGTCTGCTTCTAACAGAATCTCCTGTTCTATGTCAACTTTTTTCATTTGACCTAAAAAACCAAATAACGGAATCTGTTAAAAAATATTTGTTACATCAGGCTCAATGTGAATTTTGAGGAAAGCACCTAGTTTCAGTGCAGGGGCACTGAAGTATTGTCATGTTTTGAAGAGTTATTTCAAATATATATATTTTAGGTGACCTCAGGAAAAATAGCAATGATACATTTAGATAAGTAATTTCAATCTTCAGTTCTCTGTCACACTCATTTTGAGTTATCAGTTCAATTTTCAGAATTCTCATTAAAAGTATAAAAACTAGTTAACTTTAGGTAAATGAAAGTATGAGTGCATTTGTTTCCATCTTTATGGTTTCATAAATTTTCTATTTTTTGATGACTACGTATGTTTATAAGAAATCTCCATATTTCATTTCAAAAACTTTACCAACTAGAATTACACAGCTTTCAATAAAAGCTCTCTATAAAAATTCTGAACTGTGAAACATCTGCAAGAAGGAAATATGAGCACTTCCCTCACTTAACAGCAAGCAGAAACAAACTTGGCTATTCAAGGTTGTTAGTGGTTTCCCTCCTCCGGCTCACTATCTATCACATGTTACAGACATGTCTGGCCAATGGCCCTGTTTGGATAAACTGAACAAGCGCTCCGTATAGCATGGGAACTTGTCAAGAGTGGATTAATGAAGCAAGTATGACGAGCAATCTAGATTTTAGTGACTACTCTCAAACAGCCAACCTTTTTCCCTTCTTTCTCATCACCCTGTGCTTTTTCAGACATATCCAGTTGTCTGTGGTGTGTGTGTGTGTCTGATTTGACTTGCTTAAGTTTTGTGTATTCATTTTTAATTGTACTTTATTTTTAATCTCTTCCTTAGCCTTCGAGGTAGTACAAACATCACTGCTTTTATATCTACACTTGGACTCTCTTCTAACCTTCAAAATTGTGATACAGTGGGAAGGGTATTAAAAAGTTTGAGCTGGCCCTGGCAAGTTGGCTTAGCAGTAAAGCATTGGGCCAGTGTGTGGAAGTCCCGAGTTCGATTCCTGGCCAGGGCACACAGAAGAAGCTTCCATCTGCTTCACCACCCTTCCCCCTCTCTTTTCTCTCTACCTCTCTCTTCTTTTCCCGCAGCCAAGGCTCCATGGGAGCAAAGTTGGCCAGGGCGCTGAGGATGGCTCCATGGCCTCCACCTCAGGTGCTAGAATGGCTCTGGTTGCAGTAGAGCAATGCCTCAGATGGGCCAAGCATCGCCCCCTGGTGGGCATGACAGGTGGATCCCAGTCGGGTGCGTTTGTGAGTTTGTCTGCCGTTTTCCCCTGCTTTGGAAAAATACAAAATAAAAAGTTTGAGCCCCAGCAATATTTACTTATGTGACCAAAGATGATTCAAGTAACCTATTCAGAGCCCAATCACATTGCTGTAAAATGTCAGACAAACACATAATAAAGTGCTGCATGAATATAAACAGTATTACTATTTTCCTAAATATTTTTCTCCTAATACTCATTATTTTTGCTAATACTTTTCCCTAACACTGCCACATTGCACCTGCCTTTGATCCTATGGCTTCTGAGTTTTAGAAACAATAATCACTGTAATTTCTGTTCCTACAACCCAATACTAAAACCTAGTTTTTAGAGTCAGAGAAAACTCAGCTAGAATTCTAGCTCCAAATAAATGACTAACTGGTGACCTCCAGATGGAAAGAATGTGACCTCAACATTTTCGTAAGTATAATGAGGACAATGATGTCATAATACTGTCACAACTAAATGACATTTTACATAAATAAAGTACTTAGCTCAGTGCTTAATGGTTGTTAAAGCCATTTTCCTGTTTCTTTTTACAAATGGTTTACAAATGATTAACATTTTCTAAATATCAGAAAGTAAAAGTAGATAGATTCAGATGAAAAGACCCTTTCTACAATGAGAAACAAAAAATATTCTATAGGTAGTGTCCCTAATGAAAAATTAAATAGATAACACACATTTAATTTTCATTAAAGGCCACTACCTATAGACCATCTGTTGTTTATTTCTCATCATAAAAATATGCATGTGGCCCTGGCCAGTGGGCTCAGCGGTAGAGCATCCATCCACTTGGTATATGGATGTCCCCAGTTCAATTCCCAGTCAGGGATTACAGGAGAAGCGACCATCTGCTCCTCCCCCTTTTTTTTCTCTTTATCTCTCTCTTTTTCTCCCACAGCCATGGCTTTGTTGGAGCAAGTTGGCCCCAGGCACTGGGGATGGCTCCATGGCCTCACATCAGGCACTAAAATAGCTTGGTTGCTGAGCAATGGAGCAGTATCCCCAGATGGACAGAGCATCGCCTGGTAGGGGGCTTGCAACATGGATATTGGTCGGGCATGTGCAGGAGTCTGTCTCTCTGCCTCCCTGCTTCTCACTTAAAAAATTAAAAAATAAAATTAAAAAATAAAAATATATATGCTATATATTTCATAACCATATAGCTCATATATATGTACATATATTATTTTTATTTGTCATATAACTAGTAATTAAAGATGTCTTCATTGACATCTTTATCAGCCATTCCATTTTCCACTTCTCTGAGCTACTCATATCCTTTGCCCATACTTGTATTGTCTTGTCTTATTCAGTTGTGGGTGTAGGTATTTATGTTCCTATGACATCATTCTTAAAAGCAGTTAAATTTTCATGATAAAAATTTCAGCTACTCTGTGGCTCCTAAACTATAAGGGGTTTCCATTAACAATCAGTCACAACTAAAATCTAATTAACTATTTTTTTATTATTAATTTATTCTGTTTACATAGATTCTAATGTCCCCCTGAATACATCCTCCCCTCCCGTGTTGCCCAGTATATCCCCCCTTATCCCCAACCCCCAACCCCATAAAGTCCTCCCCCATTCCCTCCAGAGTTTGCTTTTCTGCTCTCATCCCATCCTATAATCCCCTTTCCCTCTGTCCACATTCCTTTTGGATCCTTTGATCCCACATCTGTCTCTATTCTGCTCCTCAGTTCATATTGTTCATCGGATTCCTCAGATGAGTGAGGTCATATATTTTTCTTTCTCTGCCTGGCTTATTTCTCTTAACATAATCGTTTCCAGGTCCATTTATGTTGTCACAAAAAATAATATTTCCTTCTTTTTCATGGCCCCATAGTATTCCATTGTGTATATGTACCACAGTTTTTAAATCCACTCATCGACTGACAAGCACTTGGGCTGTTTCCAGATCTTGGATATTGTAAACAATACAGACATATACATGGGGGTACATTTCTCCTTTGGACTTGTTGATGTGGTGTTTTTGGGATATATTCCCAAAAGTAGGATGGCTGGGTCAAAAGGCAGTTCAATTTTTAATTTTTTGAGGAATCTCCAAACTGTTTTCCACAGTGGCTACATCAGTCTGCATTCCCACCAACAGGGCAGGAGGGTTTCCTTTTCTCCACATCCTCGCCAGCACTTATTCTGTGTTGTTTTGTTGATGAGCATCATTCTGACAGGTATGAGGTGGTATCTCATTGTGGTTTTAATTTGCATTTCTCTAATGATCAGTGATGTTGAGCATTTTTTCATATACCTATTGGTCATCTGTATGTCCTCTTTAAAGAAATGTCTATTCATTTCTTTTGCCCATTTTTTGATTGGACTGTTTATCTTCCTGGCGTTGAGTTTTACAAGTTCTTTATAAATTTTGGTTATTAACCCCTTATCAGACATATTGTAGAATATGTTCTCCCATTGTGTGGTTTGCCTTTTTATTTTGTTCATATTGTCTTTAGCTGTGCAAAAGCTTTTTAGTTTGATATAGTCCCATTTGTTTATCCTGTCCTTTACTTTCCTTGCACGTGGAGATAAATCGGCAAATATATTGCTGTGAGTGATGTCAGAGAACTTATTGCCTATGTTTTCCTCTGGGATGCTTATGGTTTCATGACTTACATTTAAGTCTTTTATCCATTTTGAGTTTCTTTCTGTGAATGGTGTAAGTTGGTAGTCTAGTTTCATTTTTTTGCAGGTAGCTGTCCAATTTTCCCAACACCATTTGTTAAAGAAACTGTCTTTACTCTATTGTATGCTATTACCACCCTTGTCAAATATCAATTGTTCATAAAGGTGCAGGTTTATTTCTGGGTTTTCTGTTCTGTTCCATTGATTTATATACCTGTTCTTATGCCAGTACCAAGCTCTTTTGAGTACAATGATTTTGTAGTATAACTTGACGTCCAGAAGTGTGATACCACCCACTTTATTCTTCTATTTCAAGATTGCTGAGGCTAATCGTGTTCTTTTTTGGTTCCATATGAATTTTTGGAATATGTGTTCTATATCTTTGAAGTATGTCCTTGGTATTTTAGTAGGAATTGCATTGAATTTATAAATTGCTTTGGGTAATATAGACATTTTAATGATGTTTATACTTCCTAGCCATGAACACCGTATATGCTTCCACTTGTTTGTATCTTCCTTGATTTCTTTTACCATGTTTTATAACTTTCCGAGTACAAGTCTTTAACCTCCTTGGTTAAATTTATTCCTAAGTATTTTTGTTGTTGTTGTTGCAATAGCGAAAGGGATTGTTTTAATTTTTCTTTCAGACAGATCATTGTTGGTGTATAAAAATGGTTCTGATTTCTGGGTATTGATTTTATATCCTGACACCTTGCTGAATTTCTTTATCAGGTCGAATAGTTTTTTGACTGTGACTTTAGGGTTTTCTACGTACAGTATCATATCACCAACAAATAATAATGGTTTTACTTCTTTTCCAATTTGAATGCCTTTTATTTCTTCTTCTTGTCTGACTGCTGTGGCTAGGACTTCCAGAACTATATTGAATAACTGTGGTGAGAGGGGGCAACCCTGCCTTGTTCCTGATCTTAAGAAGATTGCTTTGACTTTTGGCAATTGAATATGATATTGGCTGTGGATGTGTCATAGATGGCCTTTATCATGTTGAGGTATGTTCCCTGTATTCCCACTTTGCTGTGAGTTTTGATCATAAATGGGTGCTGAATTTTATCAAATGCTTTTTCTGCATCTATTGATATTATCATGTAGTTTTTGTTCTTCCTTTTGTTTATGTGATGAATCACAATGATTGATTTGCAAATATTGTACCAGCCTTGCCTCCCCCAAATAAATCCCACTTGATCATGATGTATGTTTTTCATGTATTTTGTTGAAAATTTTAGTATCTAAATTCATCAACAATATTGGTCTATAGTTTTCTTTCTTTGTGTTGTCTTTGCCTGACTTTAGAATCAGAATTATGCTCACCTCATAAAAGGAGCTTGGAAGTTTTCCCTCCTCTTGAATTTTTTAAAATAGCTTGAGAAGGATAGGAGTTAGTTCTTCTTTGGATGTTTGGTAGAATTTGCCTGTAAAGCTATCTGGGATTTTGTTTGTTGGGATTTTTTTGATAACTGTTTCAATCTCATTTGTTGTAATGGATCTGTTTAGGTTTTCTAATTCTTCCAGATTGATTTTTGAAAGATTATATTTTTCAAGGAATATGTCCATTTACCTAGGTTGTCTAATTCTTTGGCATACAGTTCTTCATAGTATTTTCTTACAATCCTTTGTATTTCTGCTGTGTCTGCTGTTACTTCTCCAACCTCGTTTCTAATTTTATTTATTTGAATCCTTTCTCTTTTTTCCTTGGTGAATCTGGCTAAGGGTTCATCGATCTTGTTTACCTTTTCAAAGAACCAGCTGTTGGTTTCACTGATCTTCTGTATTGTTTTTTTAACCTCTATATCATTTATTTCTGCTCTGATCTTAATATTTCCTTTTTTCTACTTCCTCTGGGCTTTACTTGATGTTCTTTTTCTGGTCCTTTTAGATGCAAGGTTAAGTTTTTTATTTGAGCTTTTCCTTGCTTCTTAAGGTTTGCCTGTAATGCTATGAACTTCCCTCTCAGGACTGTTTTTGCTGTGTCCCATAAATTTTGATTTGTTGTATGTTCATTTTCATTTGTTTCAAAGAAATTTTTTATTTATTCCTTGATCTCATTGTTGATCCATTTGTTGTTTAATAACATGCTGTTTAGTTTCCAAGTGTTTGAATGTTTTTCAGTTTTCCTACTGTAGTTGATTTCTAGTTTCATGCCATTGTGGTCAGAGAAGATTCTTGATATGGTTTCAATTTTCTTAAATTTGTGGAGACTCATTTTATGCTCTAATATGTGGTTTATCTTAGAGAATGTACCATGCACAATTGAGAAGAATGCATATTCTGCTGCTTTAGGGTGAAAGATTCTGAAAATATCTATTAAATCCAGTTGATCTAGTGTGTCCCTTAATTCTGCTGTTTCTTTGTTAATTTTCTTTCTTGAGGATCTAACTATTAATGTTAGTGGGGTGTTGAAATCCCCTACTATTATAGTATTGCTGTTCATCTCTCCCTTTATGTCCATCAAAATCTGCTTTATATATTTGATGCTCCTATATTAGGTACATAGATCTTTATAATGGTTATCTCTTCCTGTTGGATTGTTCTCTTTATCATTATGTAGTGACCTTCTTTATCCTTTACTACAGTCTCTGTTTTAAAGTCTATTTTGTCAGATATAAGTATTGCTATCCCAGATATTTTTTCATTTTCATTTGCATGAAATAATTCTTTTCATCCCTTTACTTTCAGTCTATATGTATCTTTTGTTTTGAGGTGGGTCTCCTGTATACAGCATATGTACAAATCCTGTTTTCTTATCTGTTCAGCTACCCTATGTCTTTTGATTGGAGCACTTATTCCATTTACATTTAAGGTTATTATTGATATGTAGTTGTTTATTGCCATCTTTTTTCTTTAAATCTATATTCCTCTTTATATATATATATGATTTTTTATAATATATATATGATTTTTTATAATATATATATATTCCTCTTTATAATATATATATGATTTTTTTTTCTTGCTTGCTTTGTTTTGTCTACAGCAGGTCCATTAACATTTCTTGCAGCATTGGTGTGGTTGTGATAAATTCCCTGAGTTTTTATTTTCTGGGAAGCTTTTTATTTCTCCTTCAATTTTAAATGATAGTGTTGCTGGATAAAGAAGTCTTGGTTGTAGGTTCTTGTTCTGCATTACTTTGAATATTTCTTGCCAATCCCTTCTGGCCTCAAGTGTTTCTGTTGAGAAGTCAGATGTCATCCTTATAGATGCTCCATTGTACGTGACTGACTGTTTTTTTAATATTCTTTCTTTATCTCTTAGCTTTGGTATTTTGATTATGATATGTTTTGGTGTGGGTCTCTTTAGGTTCTTTTTTAATGGGGTTCTCTCTGCTTCTTGAACTTATGTGACTCTTTCCTGCATCAATTTAGGGGAATTTTCATCTATAATTTCTTCAAAGAGCTTCTCTAGTTCTTGTTCTTTCTCTTCTCCTTCAGGAACCCCTATTATGTGGATATTGTTCCTCTTCATGTTGTCACAGAGCTCTTAGGGTTCCCTCGGGCTTTTGATTCGCTTTTCCGCTTTCGTGTTTTTACTTATCTTGTCCTCTAAATCACAGATTCAATCCTCTGCTTCATCCAGCCTGCTTTTAATTCCTTCTAGTGTAGTCTTTATTTCTGATATTGTGTTTGTCATTTCTGTCTGGTTCTTCTTTATGATTTCCATGTCCTTTTTGATGCTTATAATTTCTTTATTGGGGTATCCATTAAGTCCACCCATTGTAACTTTGAGATCCTTAAGCATCCTAACAATCATTATTTTATACTCTACATCTGGTAATTTGATTACTTCCAATTTGTCCAGGATATTTTCTGAGGACTTATCTCGTTGAAGCATATGACTTATACTTCTCTACCTACCCATTATTCTCTGTATGACTTATAGGCTTCTTCCAGTTGTGATCTTACCTAGTAGAGTTACTTTGAAGTCTTGATTTGTTTGTTTTCTTCTGTTTTCCTAACTCAGTGGTAATCTTGTTTATTATCTCAGCAGGGGGGCTTATTTGAAACTGCATCCAGGACTGTGGTGGGTGTAACCTGAGACTTTGAAGACTTGATCTGTCAGCTTCTCTCCAGAGACAGAGTGCTTTCTCCACTTCAGTAGGGGGAGGTGTATCTCAGATCTCCATGGAGACCTGAGTTACTGCCCCTCCTCCCCACTTTCTGTTTTCAGCTGTGTCTTGATGTACTGATTGGAGCTAGAGAGCTCTCTGGAGGTGGGTCACCCAGAACCACTTTAGGCTTGTGCTGTGTGAAGGGATCAACCCCTCCCCCAGCTATGGCCATGTAAAGCCAGTGGCCACAGCCACCATCACAGCCACCTGGCCCATGCAGGTTCGCATTTGATTTGAACAGATGGTAATGAAACAATAGAGCCAAGAACTGTTGGGCCATTACCTTTAATCCTAGCTTGCACCGGGTAGGCAAGAAATACACACAGTGGGAAAACACTTCCCTTACCATTCAGGGTTCCCAAAGCCACTGACTTATCCAAGTTTCCTAGAATCAAAGGTTTCTAGCTCACCAATCTTATTCACCTCAGTTCCCCATCTCCTCCTCTCTGCACAAACTGGCTTCTCCTTCAGCACTCCGCCATCTTGAGTGCTTCTCCTCTCCTCCACGTGGCCTTTCTCTGCTCTCCTCCCATGGACTCTTCCTAGAACATAACCCCTATTCCCTGAACAACGTGATCTCTCTTCCTTTTAAAACCTTTTGGTGCGAAAGCCTCCCCCAACACACATTAATATAATCACGCCCATCCCAAGCAAGAGGGTAACTAATATTATCATCTGAGCGACAGGCTTCCATGTGGGCAGCACCATCTTTAACAAAGTGAGCATAATATATTTTATCTGTCCAACAGGCCACCTCTGCACTGGATGAGTCAGCTTCTCAGGTCATCCCATACATTCCTCTGCCCCTGACCATCTGTCTCTCTCTACCCACTTTCCTTTTGGAAGACAAGCCAGTCCTCTCAGCACACCTCGTTCCCAGATCCCCAAGCAAGTGGCTGTAAGTGATATTTTCTGCTTTTCTCATTGTAATGAGAGCCCTTCTGGGTCTCAGCCTCACCCCCCCCCCTTCGTTCCTAGAAGCAGGAGAACTCCCACTGTGCCCCGCACTCTCTGCCAGGCTCAGTGTGTCTTCTTTGTTCCTTGATTTTTGACACCTTTTCTTGTAGTCCAAAGTTGGTTTTTCATGCTGATTGTTCCTAAATTAATTTGTAATCCAGTTTAGTGGTGTGAGCTAGGAGTCTGTGTGTCTGCCTACTCTGCTGACATATCGGTATCTTTCTAATTATCTTTAAGAAAGGTGGTACACTGATGCTATAGTAGCAATAAATTAGCATCACAGAGCTCAGTGGTAACTTATGTTCATCCTAAATAACTTACCTGTAAATACCAGCACTAAAGCCATCTACTCTGTGTGTAATGTGTACTTGAAAATGTAAGTCATTTATTTCAAAGAATCTTAATTAAAACTTGGAAATCAAACTTTGCAACAACGGTTTTCCCATTATGCCTCAATGTTACATTCAATATGTTATATAATTATTTCAGTGAATTATTCAGAGTTCATTATAAATTCTTTTATCATTATATGGGTTGGAAATACCTTCTCCAATTCCATGGTTTAATCTTCTCACTTTGCTTATGGTTATTCTGTTATACATTATCTTGAATTTTAATATTGTCAAGTGTGTCAATTACTCTGTACTTTATGTTTCTGGTGTCTTAAGAAATGTTTACTACCTCAAACCCTAAAGATAAACTTCTACATTTTCTTACAAAAGTTTGAAAAATTTGCTTTCCATATTTAGATCCTTAATACATCTTGGACTAATCTATGTGCAGCATAAGATAAGTATGTCATTTTATTTTTTTCAACCCATATAACTAATTGTCCCAGCAGTATCATTTCATCTCTGATATTTAAAGCACCTCTGGTTATATACCAAGTTTCCAAATACATCTGAGTGTGTTTCTTAGCTTTCTATTCTATTCCATTAGTCTACATATATATATATATGCATATATGTATATACTTTTTTTTTTTTACAGGGACAGAGAGAGAGTCAGAGAGAGGGATAGACAGGGACAGACAGACAGGAACAGAAAGAGATGAGAAGCATCAATCATCAGATTTTTATTGCCGTTGCAACACCTTAGTTATTCATTGATTGCTTTCTCATATGTGCCTTGACCGCGGGCTTCAGAAGACCGAGTAACACCTTGCTCAAGCCAGCGACCTTGAGTCCAATCTAGTAAGCTTTTTGCTCAAGCCAGATGATCCCACGCTCAAGCTGGTGACCTCGGGGTCTCGAATCTGGGTTCTCCGCATCCCAGTCCGATGCTGTATGCACTGCGCCACCACCTGGTCAGGCTAGTCTACTTATATTTTTAACCACAAACGTATTATTAGCATACTATTACAGAAAGTCTATGTTGAAAGGATTGAAAGAATTGTGAAGGACAGAAAGAAAAGGAATAAACATTTAGCCCAACAATTTCAGAGAACTTAAATTCTCAAATGACACACAGACTAGTAGTCCGCGAACCTTACTCCTACATAAAATTTATGAGCAATTATGAAGTAAGACACTGTAAAAGAGAAATTGAAGAGCAGTCACAAATTCCTAGAGAGACAAAGAATTGTAAATCAAATATTATATACATTCACTGAAGTATGGTATACTGCTTATTTTTGTATAAAAGTAATTTTGCTTCTGCTATTGCTTTTTAGCCATCCCCTACCAGAAGCATTTGTACACACATACACTCAACTTCAGTAAGAAACCATACTTAGGATATGAGCTAAATGGGATTTATAAAAAATAACAAAGATGAACTCTAAAGAACTGGTGGCAAACTTCAGAAATCATCATAGAACTTAAGTTTAATTTTATGGACTCAGACAATTACATGCTCTTTCCTACCCTTGTGAACTTGGAGCACATTTCCTCTGCTTCTTTTATCATATTTGCTCGAAGCATATATTTTGCACACTTGGAATTGATGAATCTATCAGCCGTGTCTAAAGACTGCGCTTCATCCATCCACTTTGCCGCTTCTTTGAGATTACCTATATGCTTTAAGAAATGAAAGTATTAAAGAACTTATAGTTTGTGATGAAGAGAATATGGGTGCAATACAAATAGCAACAGTTTATAAAAACAAATTAGAAAACTGGTACCATTTCTATAAAATTTATCTAGAAATATTCAGATAAATGAAAATTCACATGTACTAAGAGCTGAATCAAATGATTAATACTAAATACACAACTATGTAACCTAAAACTATTTAGGATTATTAGAGCATTAGAAGGTTATCAGGATGCCACAAAAGTTATGTCTACAAAGAAATAACACTGAGGGTTTGTAAGTGGTTAAATTCTTCAATTATTCATAAAACCATGTATAGGATTTTACCTTGTATAGGATTTTACCTTGTAAATTTTTGCTTTCATATAGAATAATTCTATTAGAGTTGGAGTACTAGCAATTGCAGCATTAATATAATCCAGAGCCAAAGTATACTGCCCCAGTTTATCAAAATGCTGTGCCAGGAAATACTGGACCCAGAGTAGTGTTGTTGGGGGTTCCTTCTCCCCATTCTCTGCAATCAAACAAATATTAATCATTGGGAAGAAGGCAAAGTAAAGGATATATCACATACTCCGCCCCAGAAGCATAACGAAATTAATAATTGTTACAATAATAAACAGTAAAAACCCAGCCAAAATGACCAATTTCAACAGAAAGAGGTATGACTTCATGCCATCAAGTTCAAAAAGTGGCAGTCAAGTAGAGAAACAAGATAGTTTCACAGGTTTCTAGCCCCTACCTCACTCCAAAGAAACAGTGCTGGGAAAGAAGGTAAATTAATCTAACTGAATTCTCAAGGCTGCGAATGTAGGGCAGCAGACCCATGAAAGAACTCAAGGAAAATAGCTTGGAGAAAAAAATGTATCTAACTACCACTGCAGGACTTCTACGAAAGCAAGAACTAACAGGGCTTAGCAGTGTCGAGACGTTGACACTAACTCAGGGAAGCCCAAAGTTGAAGGGCATGAAGAAGGCACATTCCTGACAAGGAAGAAGTACCCTTGTGACCAAAGCAGTCACATACAATCAGCTAAACTCTACTTTGTTCCCCACTCTGTACCCTCAAGCTACAACAGAGTAGATAGGGGCTCTCAAAATAGATTTCAGAAGGAAGACCTATAGGTGTAAAATGAGGAAGAGTAAAAAAGAGAATTTACTCATAGTACATCAGAAAAACATAGGTTCCCTAGGCTAGCTGACCAAATAAAATGACAACATGCAAATACATAAATCTGTATAAATTTAAAAACAAGTAATAAATAAAGGCAAAGAGCGCAGCACTTATTTTGCTCCTTTTCCATAAACTTCAAGGGAACTGAATATTTGATGAGGGGACTTTTTTATAAGATTTCTAACTAATAAATACAAAAGAAACGATTTGAATGACATAAGAGATTGGAACAATGATTTTCAGTGGTTGCTAAAATCCTTAGGTGAGAGACTGATGAGAAACTCTATAATGGGCAGATCAGGCTGTCACTGTTGAACCACTACAACTTAACATCACAAAGAGAGAAACAATGTCTTCTGCCTCCAGTTGTGATACAACAAAAAGTACTATGCAGCATGTATGAAGTGTTAACATAGAATCTGAATCTAATCAAGATGTTAAATAAACTATAAATTTATAAGAAATATGGTTAATATATTAAATGATACCACGAGACAACAAATCAGCCAAATCCAGAATATGGGACATTTCATAAGACAAAAACTTTTCAGCAAAGAACATTTTTTTAAGGGAAGGGAAAGACACTACTCACGATTAAAAATATAAGAGAGATAAAAATCAAGTGTGAATTTTAGTTGGATCCAGATTCAAATAAACAAATTATAAAAAGACATTTTTTTAAGATAATCAGGGAAATTTGCATGCACAGTAGTTGTCAGATATCATGGTATGAGAATTAATTTTGTGTGAGATAGTATTGTGGTTACATCATCTGCAAGTGTTTAAACAGAACTGCATACTACGGTCATGTATGCTTTAAAAATACTCTAGGCCATGGCTAGGTGGCTCAGTAGATAAAGCGTTGTCCCAGCACACAGAGGTTCCAGGTCCAATCCTCCATCAGGACACGAACAAGAGGCAATGAATGAGTGCACAACTGAATGGAACTAAGTGAAACAATGAGTTGATGCTTCTCTCTCTCTACCTTCCCCCACCTCAGTCTCTCTCAAATCAATGGAAAAAATAAATTTAAAAAATGGAATTAAAATATTCTAGAAAAAGAATAGACAGAGGTACTTCAAATAAGACTGCCAGAATGTTTATAACAGAAGCTGGGTTATAGGGACACAAGGGTTTGTTATTCTACTTACTTCTGTGTCTGTTAATATGGAATCTGTTTCAAACTAACAGAAATAAGAGTAATAATGACATGTAGAAGACACATGAAGAAACCAGACTAAAGTTACCATCTGCATGACTGAAAGCAATCTAGAATGGTTTCTTTTAGGCTTTTGTTTTTTTGTATTTTTTCCGAAGTTAGAAGCAGGGAGGCAGTCAGACAGACTCCAGCATGCGCCTGACTGGAATCCACCCGACATGCCCACCAGGGGGCGATGCTCTGCCCATCAGGGGCATTGCTCCGTTGTAGCCAGAGCCATTCTAGCACCTGAGGTGGAGGTCATGGAGCCATCCCTCAGCGCCCAAGACTAATTTTGCTCCAATGGAGCCTTGGCTGCGGGAGGGGAAGAGAGAGATAGAGCAAGGAGAGGGGGAGAGATAGAGCAAGGAGAGGGGGAAGGGCAGAAAAGCAGGTGGGTACTTCTCCTGTGTGCCCTGACTGAGAATCTCGGGACTTCCACACACCGGGCCAACGCTCTACCACTAAGCCAACTGGCCAGTGCTAGAATGTTTTCTAAGTTGCCTTGATTTACATATGCTCCTACAAACAGAGAAACAAAGAACCAAATTATACAGTTTTTTTGTTTGTTTTTGTTTTTTGAGACACACAGACAGACAGACAGGAAGGAAGAGAGAGGAGAAGAATCAACTTGCAAATTGCAGCACTTTAGTTGTTCACTGATTGCTTCTCTATGTGCCTTGAAGGGCAAGGAAGGATAAAGGGGGCTAAGCTGAGCCAGGGACCCCTTGCTCAAGCCAGCAACCTTTGGGTTTAAACCAATGACAGTGGGCTTCAAGCCAGCAACCATGGGACTATTTCCATGATCCCACACTCAAGCCAGCGA
The DNA here is from genome assembly GCA_037038555.1 of Rhynchonycteris naso. Classification (NCBI taxonomy): domain Eukaryota; kingdom Metazoa; phylum Chordata; class Mammalia; order Chiroptera; family Emballonuridae; genus Rhynchonycteris; species Rhynchonycteris naso. Next base: position 94,853,954 of record CM072998.1, on the reverse strand, counting down.
CCTTGGGGTTTGGAACCTGGAACCTCAGCATCCCATGTCAACACTCTATACACTGCACTACCACCTGGTCAAGGCAAGGATTTTTATTTTTTTGAGAGAAAGAAGAGAAAGGAGAGAGAGAGAGAAAGACAGAGAGAGAGAGAGATTGAACTCATTGTTCCACTTAGTTGTGCCAGTGATAACCTCTTATGTGCCCTGACCAGGGCTCAAATCAGTGACTTCAGGTGTCAACAAGCACCCCTGGGGTCAAGCCCTGACCCAGGCTTGAACTAGCAACCTTAGAATTGTGCCAGCAACTCCAGGATCAAGTAGGAAACCTCCAGATCAGCGATCTGGGGGATCTAGCTGGCAACCCTGGGCCTGAGCCAGTGACCCTGGGATCAAACCAGCAATCTTGGTACTCTGGGACAACACTCTATCCACTGTGCCACCAGCCAGGGCCAAATTATACAGTACTTAAATGAAAAAAAATAAAGGTGAATTCAGTAAAAATACATTTTAATATAAACTAACTGCATCATCTTTGGCAAGCTACTCAGTCTCTCAAGTCTGTTTACTAACATTTTAAAATAGAGTTAACTACCACCTCACAATATTATGGAAAATTTAAGTTAAATAAAGGGCTCTTCTTAGTTCATTCATTAATTCAAATCTATTCAGTAAATAGATATCATATAGCATGTACGTGATAAAAATAAGATAGTTTTACAGTACTGTAATTGAATTAAAAATAGATTGAAATGTAATCAAATTCCAACTGAATCTAATTTACACTTACCATAAGGGCTAAAAATGTCACACATTTTAAGAGAGGCTTCATAATTAGTAACAAGCTCCTGGATAACAGAAATCTGTTTAAAAAAAACCACAATTTTAAAATTTTAAATATTTTATTAAAGGTATATTTATTGAGGATTAAATTAGATTTGTAAACAATATACACCTTATTTCAAAATTATAAATTAACTAATAGGGTGTCTGCTCTTCCCCCCTCCCTATGTGGGGGAAAAGTAAAGGAAAAAACACAGAAAGTACACTGATCTCTTTATTAATAATGAAACAGAATCTCATTAATTTCTCATCTCAATAAGTAGTTTCAGGTTTTGGAGGGCAAATTATCACTAGATACTACAAAATCTTTTTTCTTTTTGCCAATAAACGTATCTGTACAATTTATTATTACCAGTTAATTTGCTTTTTGCTTCCCGCTGTTATACTGGGAAGTTGGAAACCATTATATATTCAAGTTCTCTGAAGTGTCACTCATCATAAAATGAAATGAAATTGATCGAAACTATACAGTGAGTTGATGAGAGAATAGATTAAGTAAACTCCTAATTAAACGTTTAAACTGGCCCTGGCCAACTGGCTCAGTGGTAGAGCATTGGCCCAGCATGTGGATATTCCAGGTTCCATTCCGGTCAGGGCACACAGTAATCATCTGCTTCCCCATCCCTCTCCCTTCGTCTCTCTCATTCTCTCTTTCTCTCCCTCCTGCAGCCATGGCTAGATTGGTTCAAGCGAGTTGTCCCTAGGCTCTGAGGATGGCTCCCTCAGTTGCCGAGCAACAGAGCAACGCCCCAGATGGGCAGAGCACTGCCCCATAGGGAGCTTGCCCAGTGGATCCCAACTGGGGCACATGCAGGAGTCTCTCTGCCTCTCCTGCTCTCGCTTAATTAAAATAAATAAGTAAGTGTTTAAACTACCATTGTTTTTAGTTATTACTTTGATAAACAGATTTGAATTTCAATGCTATTATACATTCAGGTAGAACAAAAATATAAAATACACTATAAAATGTGCGATGCTCTAAAAGTGCCAAATGAAAAGTGACGTGAATTAAAAGTGGCAGAAAAAGAAGCAGCTTATATGTACTGTTAGTATTAAATACATGCCTGTTGATGTTAACTGTTCAGAATAAGTTGAAAAATATAACTGTCTTATTTGTGAACTTCAGAAACACAGAAGTCAAAAGTGAAGGAAAACTATTAAAATTTTTAATAGTGTCTGACCGATATGGTATTATCTTAATAATAGTGAGAATTTAAAAGTTTTCTAATTTTTATAAATTGGGATGCTAATAATACCACCAGAAAAAAGTATATAGCAGACATGTTAACAACAGCAGCAATAAGCCATTAACTTCCACAAGTGCTTTATGCATGCAAAGAAAAAATAAAAATAAACTGAAAGTACATAATGGCAGAACCAGAATTTAACCCAAACAACAAGGCTCCAGAGTTTAGCTTTTAACTACTCCGGCTACATTGGTCACCAGTATATAGAACTAAAGGGCAATTCTTATTACTGAAGGGTAATTTTTATTGACTCATAGGGTTACATTAAAACTAGAAACAAATAGCAGGACAGTAACCTTTCCCCTATCATTTTTAGTGCACAGAACTCCAAGTGGTACACATTAAATCAGCTAGACCATCAAAAATATACTAAGTGCACCAAAATTTGGAAAGGGTAAGCGTTAAACATGCACATGCATTGGGGGACACCGGTGAGAAAGGAAAAAGTAAAGGAACTTTTAGGAGGGATGAATTTATTACAACTTTATGTGGCATTAAGCAACATATTTACAAATAAACATTTCCAAATTGAGTACCCAAAGAATCTTAAAGAGTTCTTGAAATTTTAAAGTTTTGCTCTGTGCTGTTTGATCTGGGGGTACAGGTGATTTGAGCTGTGTTTCAGAGGGACAAACTGGCCCACCAACTAGCTTCTCTTCAGGAAGTCCTAACTACCTATGTCTCAGGGCTCAGAATGCATTATATATCTAATACCAGTATGCATTATTATATTTAATGATATAATATTAGTTATATCATTATATAAACTGTATCCTTTTTTAAGTTTGTAAACATTACAACAATCTAAAAATAAGCAAATGTAAAGTTAACAAAGAGTTGTTCCATTTATGAATCATTGACAGCATGCCTACAAAAAAGAAAAAATTTTGATAAGCAAAATGTAAAATAAGTGTCTTTTTATTGTCAGCAATCCTGGTAAAAGACAGAAAGTTCGAATCTGTACTATACAATTACGAGTATTCCTACCCAAATTCACTGATCTAGCTATTAACTAAAATAAGGTCTGACACATTGCCTATTGTTTAGTGAAAATTAAAATTCAAACACTTTTATTTTCAGAGAAACAATTATTTCTGTTCTTTACCTGAGCCTCTTTACAAACTAACCAAAATTTACTCTAGTTCTATGCCACAGAAGAGAAGACCATGTATCACCAATTCCTAAGCAGATTCTGATATACATATATATGAATAGATATATATGACTACAAAAGAAACCTTTTCACTTTCCATAGAATGTAAAATGGTATGATTTAATTAGCTTAATTTTGGATTCAAATTAGAATTCCATCCCACAAAGTCTCATAGTATACAGTATCCAGATAGCCACTGACCATCCATCCCATTGACACCAGTCAAAAAACCAAAAAAACAACGACCAAACTAAATAAAACACTGTTCAGACCTACATGATATCTTTCTGATATAAATGTTGTGTAATATGGCATAGTTCTTTACGACACAAAGGAAATAGGGAAATAGGAGGGACTATACATTAAAGGTGGCAAAAATATACAAGTAACATTTAAAAAATGAAAAGAATTTATACATATTATGACTTCACTAAAACATGTATATATGGATATATTCTCAATGAAAATATAAGCAAATAGATTAGGGTACTAGAATAATAATGCTGTATTTTTTTGGAGGCGGTGTTGGTATTTTTTTATTTTATTTATTGAGGTTCAGAAAGAGGAGAGAGAGAAAGAAAGGAGAGGGGTGGAGGAGAGGAAAGCATCAACTCGTAGTCGTTGCTTCTTGTATGTGCCTTGACCAGGCAAGCCCAGGGTTTTGAACCAGCTATGTCAGTATTCCAGGCTGACACTTTACCCACTGCACCACCACTGGTTAGGAAATGCTATATTGTTTTAATATTAAGACTTTTAAACAATGTTTAAAAATGATTCTAAAATCTGATTAGACCTACAACTAGTAAGGAGATTAAATCAGTAATTGAAAATCTATGAACAAAGAAAAGCTCTGGGCCAGTAGCTTCACTGGTGAGTTTTAACAAACATTTAAAGAACACCAAATTTTTCAAAAATAAATAGGAAAGAGAAAATGACAGAGTAAGCAGACGTTACAACTCCCACCTCCCAGAACCAAAGTGGATTACAACTTAACTTAGGAACAATCATCTTGAAAAACCAACTTTGGACTAAACTAAGAGGAATCTATAACCAGGCATCACCAAAGAAACCACACTGAGCTGGTAGGAAGTGGAGAGACGTGGAAAGCGCTGCCCCACTCCCAGGAGCGAGAGGCAGCCCAGAGGTTCTCTCATGGCGGGATGGGTGGCCGGGGAGTTGTGGATCCTCAGCCCCAGGACCAGGACCCCAACCTGGAGAGCCAGAGACTAGAGGAGGTGTATTGACAGTATTTAGCTGAAAGAAGAGCCAGGTTACTGTTTGTGAGACAGGACAGAACTCTCAGACCCAGGTTCCGTCTTAAAGAGACCGTGCAGAAAACCTCGTTCACAGCCACTTATCTGGGGCTCCAGGAGTGGGGAGCACCAAGAGGACTGGAGTTGCTGGAGTTGTGAAAGGAGAGTGTAGTCTTGGGGGCACAGGGAGAGACTATGAAGGAAAGCCACCCTGACCCCTATACTGGGTCACTCCCCAAACCTAAAGTGGCTATTTTTCCTGGAAGAACCAAGCCAGCAAAGGGAAGCAACTGCCCCACCCATAAAAGGCTTCCCTGCTCCAGTCAGTGCAAAGAGATGCTCAGAAGCAGAGGGTGTATCAGGGACACAGGTTTTGAGTGGTGAGGTCTGGGCTACATAGTCCCCTCAAACTGCTGAGTACCCTACCAAGGGCAAAGGGTGGGAGGGACAAGCTGCAACAACAACACTTGGGGCAGGAGGCAGCAAGGGGCGGAGCCTGGCAGCCAGCACAGCAGGGAGAAGGGTGGAGCCCGGAGAGACCTCCCAGATGCTGGTGAGGGAAGGAACCTGGCGGGGCAAGGAGTCCTGCACACCCGCAGGGGGCGGAGCCTGGTGGTCCACATGGCAGTGAGAGTCAGAGCCAGGAGAGGCCTCCCATGTGCCCGTGAAGGAAGGAGACCAGCAAGGCGAAGAGTCCCCAGAGCCAGTAGGGGGGCTGAGCCCAGCAAAGCATCCTGCTCACCAGCAGGGCAGCCAGAGGTGCGGCCCAAGACCCACCGCACCTGGCAGTGCCGGTGTCCGAGTACCCGAGGAGGCAGGGGGCCAGTGGAAAGACCACACCTCGGGAATAGAGAGGCTACACACACTGGCCAAGAGTAGATAAAAGCCAGCCTAGAAGTGCAGCTGATATTTATAATGGATCAGGGCCCAGCAGAGGCAACCACAAATTCTAGATAGCCTGTAGCTCCAAGAAAGTTGCTTAGGACCAGTCATAAGCAGTGACCATCACTGGTCTGCGTCAGATTCCAGCCAGGTAGGTCCAGGGCTGGTACATCCAGTGGCAAGATACAGAGAGCATCAGCTCAGGACCTAACAACTCTAGTTAGAGTTATATCTTAAAGAAAGGGTCCTCACACCTGACCCAGCTAAGACACAGAAAACGCTAACACAAATAGCAAAAAGAGCAGTAGCAACAGACAAGTAGCCCACAGAGGATTACAAACAACAACTGAAGCAAACCCAAGAAGATTTAGAAACAACAAAACCAAAAGCTGGAGAAGACAACACCAACCCTATACTCAGCTAGCTACACAAACAGCACATCCAAAGAAGTAGTCTATACAGAAACAAATTGGGGAGACAGAGAAATTCAATTCAAATGAATCAGCAAGAAAAATACCCAGAGAAAGAACTGAATGAGATGGAAATAACCAAGATACCAGATGCAGAGTTTATAATAATGATTGTTAGGATACTAAAAAATTTTAGAGCAATGATAGACATAATGAACACCTAAAGAGAAAGGTAGCAAAAATCAAAAAGGACATTGAAATCATAAAAAAGAATCAGAAATGACAAACACAGTATCAGAAATGAAGACTACACTAGAAGGAATTAAAAGCTGGCTGGATGAAGCAGAGGATCGAATCAGTGATTTAGAGAACAAGATAAGCAAAAGCATGGAAGCAGAACAACAAAAGAGGATCAAAAAGTCTAAGGAAACTGAAAGAGAGCTCTGTGACAACATGAAGAGAACAGCATCCACATAACAGGGGTTCCAGAAGGAGAAGAGAAAATACAAGGGATAGAGAACTTGATTGAAGAAATCATAACTGAAAACTTCCCTAAATTGATGAAGGAAAAAGTCATACTAGTTCAAGAAGCATGGAGAATCCCATTAAAGAGGAACCTAAAGAGACCTACACCAAGACACGTTATAATTAAAATACCAACAATAAGATATAAAAAATAATAATAAAAGCTGCAAGAGAAAAGCAGTCAATCACCTACAAAGGAGCCCTAATAAGTATGACATCAGACCTTTCAACAGAAACACTTGAGGCCAGAAGAAAATGGCAACAAATATTCAAAGTAATGCAAAACAAGAGCCTCCAACCAAGACTTCTTTATCCAGCTAGCCTATTATTTGAAATAGAAGAAGAAATAAAAAGCTTCCCAGAGAAAATAAAAAAAACTAAAGGAATTCATTATAATCAAACCAATACTGCAAGAAATGTTAAGGTGCCTGTTGTAAAGAGAACAAAGGAGAAAAAAATCTAGTAAAACAGGAATGTAGAATTAAAGAATAAAATGGCAATAAACAACTACATATCAATAATAACCTTAATTGTAAATGGATTAAATGCTCCAATCAAAAGACATAAGGTAGCTGCATGGATAAGAAAACAGGACCCATACATATGCTGTCTAAAAGAGACACACCTCAAAACAAAGGATACACATAGACTGAAAGTAAAGGGATGGAAAAAAAATATTTCATGCAAATGGAAATGAAAAAAAATCTGGGATAACAATACTTATATCTGACAAAACAGACTTTAAAACAAAGACTATAATAAGGAATAAAGAAGGGCACTACATAATGATAAAGAGAGCAATCCAATAGGAAGAGATAACCATTATAAAGATCTATGTACCTAATATAGGAGCACCTAAATACACATAGCAGATTTTGATGGACATAAAGAGCAAAGTCAACAGCAATACTGTAATAGTAGGGGATTTCAATACCCCACTAACATCAATGGATAGATCCTTAAGAAAGAAACAACAGAATTAAGGGATACACTAGATCAACTGAATTTAATAGATATTTTCAGAAGCTTCCACCCTAAAGCAGAATATACATTCTTTTCAAGTGCTCATGGTACATTCTCCAGGGTAGACCACATGCTAGGACACAAAACAAGTCTCAATAAATTTATAAAGATTGAAATCATATCAAGCATCTTCTCTGATCACAATGGCATATTAAAAATCAACTATAATATAAAAAGTAAAAAACATTCAAACACTTGGAAACTAAATAGCATGTTATTAAATAACGAATGGGTTAACAATGAGATCATGGAAGAAATAAAAAATTTCCTTGAAACAAATTAAAATGGACATACAATTCAAAATTTATAAGACACAGCAAAAACAATCCTGAGAGGGAAGTTCATAGCATTATAGGCATACCTTAAGAAGCAAGAAAAAGCTCAAATAAACAACTTAACCCTGCATCTAAAAGAACTAGAAAAAGAACAGCAAGTAAAGCCCAGAGGAAGTAGAAAAAAGGAAATATTAAAGATCAGAGCAGAAATAAATAATATAGAGGTTAAAAAAACTACAAAAAAATCAATAAAACCAACAACTGGTTCTTTGAAAAGGTAAATAAGACTGATGAGCCTTTAACCAGACTCACCAAGAAAAACAGAGAGGACTCAAATAAATAAAATTAGAAATGAGAGTGGAGAAATAACAACGGACACAGCAGAAATACAAAGGATTATAAAAAAATACTATGCAGAACTATATGTCAAAAACTTAGACAACCTAGGTGAAATGGACAAATTCCTTAAAATATAAAATCTTTAAAAAATCAATCTGGCCTGACCTGTGGTGGCGCAGTGGATAAAGCGCCGACCTGGGAACACTGAGGTTGCCAGTTCAAAGCCCTGCACTGGTCTGGTCAAGGCACATATGGGAGTTGATGCTTCCAGCTCCTCCCCCCTTTCTCTCTCTCTCTCTCTCTTTCTCTCTCTCTCTCTCTCTCACTCTGTGTCTCCTCTCTAAAAATGAATAATAATAATAAAAAAGATTCATTTAAAAAAAAAAACTTAATTAAAAAAAAAATCAATCTGGAAGAATCAGAAAACCTAAACAGACCAATTACAACAAATGAGATTGAAACAGTTATAAAAAAAAAAAAATCCCAAAAAACAAAAGACCTGGGCCAGATGGCTTCACAGGCGAATTCTACCAAATATTCAAAGAACTAACTCCTATCCATCTCAAGCTATTTCAAAAAATTCAAGAGGAGGGACGACTTCCTAGCTCCTTTTATGATGCAAGCATAATCTGCATTCCAAAACCAGACAAAAACAACACAAAAAAAGAAAACTGTAGGCCAATATCCCTGATGAATTTAGATGCTAAATTTCTCAACAAAATATTAGCAAACCAGACACAGCAATACATGAAAAAAATCATACATCATGATCGAGTGGGTTTATTCCGGGGAAGCAATGCTGGTACAATATTCACAAATCAATTAATGTGATTCATCATATAAACAAAAGGAAGGAGAAAAATCACATGATAATATCAACATGTAGAAAAAAGCATTTGATAAAATCCAGCACCCATTTATGATAAAAACTCTCAGCAAAGTGAGAATACAGGGAACATACCTCTACATGATAAAGGCCATCAATGACAAACCCACAGCCAACATCATAATCAATGGAGAAAAATTAAGAGAAATCCCCTTAAGATCAGGAACAAAGCAGGGGTGCCCCCTTTCACCACTATTATTCAACATACTTCTGGAAGTCCCAGCCATAGCAATTAGACAAGAAGAAGAAATAAAAGGCATCCAAATTGGAAAAGAAGAAGTAAAACTATCATTATTTGCTGATGATATGATACTGTATATAGAAAATCCTGAAGTCTCAGTTAAAAAACTATTGGACCTAATAAATAAATTCAGCAAGGTGACAAGATATAAAATTAATATCCTGAAATCAGGGGCATTTTTATACACCAACAGTGAATTGTCTGAAAGAAAAATTAAGAAAACAATCCCCTTCACTACTGCAGTAAATAAAGTACCCAGGAGTAAATTTAACCAAGGAAGTTAAAGACTTGTACTTGGGAAAACACTGATAAAAGAAATCAAGGAAGATACAAACAAGTGGAAGCATATACTGTGTTCATGGATAGGAAGAATAAACATCATTAAAATGTCTATATTACCCAAAGCAATCTATAAATTTAATGCAATTCCTATTAAAATACCAAGGGCATATTTCAAAGATATAGAACAAATATTCAAAAAAATTATATGGAACCAAAGAAGAACATGAATAGCCTCAGCAATCTTGAAAAAGAAGAATAAAGTGGGTGATATCACACTTCCTGATATCAAGTTATACTCCAAGCCATTGTACTCAAATCAGCTTGGTACTGGCATAAGAACAGCATATAGATCAATGGAACAGAACAGAGAACCCAGAAATAAACCCACACCTTTATGGACAATTGATATTTGAAAAAGGAGGTAGGAGCATACAATGGAGTAAAGACAGTCTCGTTAACAAATGGTGTTGGAAAAATTGGACAGCTACCTGCAAAAGAATGAAACTAGACTACCAACTTATACCATTCGCAAAAATAAACTCAAAATGAATTAAAGACTTAAATGTAAGTCGTGAAACCATAATCATCTTAGAAGAAAACATGGGCAGTAAGCTCTCCAACATCTCTTGCAGCAATATATTTGCTGATTTATCTCCAGGGGCAAGTGAAATAAAGGACAGGATGAACAAATGGGACTATATCAAACTAAAAAGCTTTTGCACAGCTAAAGACAATATAAATAAAATTAAAAAACAAACCATACAATGGGAGAACATATCCGACAATATGGCTGATAAGGGGTTAATAACCAAAATTTATAAAGAACTTATAAAACTCAACACCAAGAACATAAATAATCCAATCAAAAAGTGGGCAAAAGAAACGAATAAACACTTCTCCAAAGAGAACATACATACAGGTGGCCAATAGGCAGATGAAAAAATGGTCAACATCACTAATCATTAGAGAAATGCAAATTAAAACCACAATGAGATATCACCTCACACCAGTCAGAATGGTGCTCATTAACAAAACAACACATAAGTGCTGACGAGGATGCGGAGAAAAGGGAACCCTCCTGCACTGCTGGTGGGGATGCAGACCGGTGCAGCCACTGTGAAAAACAGTATAAAGATTCCTCAAAAAATTAAAAATCGAACTGCCTTTTGACCTAGCTATCCCACATTTAGGAATATATCCTAGTAATACTAAATCACTGGTTCAAAAGAAGTGCACCCCATTTTTATTGCAGCATTGTTTATAATAGCCAAGATATGAAAACAGCCCAAGTGTCCATCAGTGTACGAGTGGATTAAAAAGCTGTGGCACATATACACAATGAAATACTACATGGTCGTGAAAAAGAAGAAAATCTTACCTTTTGTGACAACATGAATGGACCTGGAAACTATTATGCTAAGCGAAATAAGCCAAGCAGAGAAATAAAAATATCATATGACCTCACTCATTTGAGGAATCTAATGAACAATGCGAACTGAGGAATGGAATAGAGGCAGAGGTGGGATCAAAGGTACCAGAGGGAAAGCAAAGGGATAGGGGACGAGAGGATGGAATCAGAGAAAGGAAAGAAATTGGTGAAATTATATATACATAACACAGCATTTTAGAGAGCGGGAAAGCAAATCCTGGAGGGAAGGGGGAGGGTGTTAGGGGGAGGGGGGTAAAAGGAACATTGAGGGGAATACAGGGTGGGGGGATGTATTCGATGGGACACTTGAATCTATGTAAACACAATAAATTAAAAATAAATAAGAGAAGGCAACACTTTAAACTTATTCTATGAGGTCAGCATTAGTCTAACGCCAAATCCAGATAAAACTACAGACCAATGTCCCTCACGTACATGGATGCAAAAATTATTCACAAAATACTAGCAAATCAAAGTCACCAACATAATAAAAGTATTACAAACCATTACCAAGTTTATTTATTCCTGAGATGCAAGGATGATTCAACATATAAAAATTGATCAATGTAATATGCCACATCAACAGAAGGGGGAAAGAACCACATGATCATCTCAAATGATGCAAAAAAAAGCATGAAAAAATTCAACACTCTTTCATTATAAAAACAAACTAGGAAGAGAAAGAAACTATCTCAATATAATTAATGCCATATATATAAAACCCACAGTGAATATCATACTCAATGGTGAAAGACTGAAAGCATTTCCACTAAGATAAAAACAAGACAAGGATTCCTGCTTTCATCATTTCTATTCAACATAACTCAGTTCTAGCTAAAGCAATTAGGCAAGAAAAAGAAATAAAAGGCATTCGTATTAGAAAGAAGTAAAAAAATATGTTTATAGATGGTATAATCTTATTTATAGAACACCCTAACAATTCCATTTAAAAACCCTGTAAGAATTAAATTCAGCAAAGTAGCAAGATACAAAGTCACGCAAAAATCAGTTGCATTTCTATATACAAACAATGAACAATCTGAAAAAAAATTACAAAAACAATTCTATTCACAATACCATCAAAAAGAATAAAATACTTAGGAATTAACCAAGAAAGTGAAAGACTTGTGCAATGAAAGAAATTAAAGACATATAAATGAAAATGCATGCCATGTTCATGGATTGAAAGACTTAATATTATTAAAATGTCAATACTACCCAAAGAAATCTACAGACTCATTTCAATCATTATCAAAATCCCAATAATATTTTTTTGCAGAAACAGGAAAGCCAATTCTAAAATTTCCATCAAATCTCAAGGGACCCCAAATAACCAAAACAATCTTGAAAAAGAAGAACAAAACCAGAGAACTCATACTTCTGATTTCAAAACTTGCTATAAAGCTAGAGTAATCAAGAGTACTTTATTTGCAAAAAGACTGTAATATAGCTAGTGGAATAAAATAGCTCAGTGTTGGGCAAATGAGTTTGTAAAGTCTGTACTTTCTGAGTTTGCTCACTTTTATTGTTAAAAATGGTGCTGCCCATCAAAGACAACACAAAGAAAGAAAATTATAGGCCTATATCCCTGATGAATTTAGACGCTAAAATTCTCAACAAAATATTAGCCAACCAGATCCAGCAATATATGAAAAAAAATCATACACCATGATCAAGTGGGATTTATTCTGGAGAGGCAAGGCTGGTTCAATATTCACAAATCAACAAATGTGATTCATCACATAAACAAAAGGAAGGACAAAAATCACATGATAATTTCAACAGATGCAGAAAAGGCATTTGATAAAATCCAGCACCCATTCATGCTCAAAAGTCTCAGTAAAGTGGGAATACAGGGAACATTCCTTAAAATGATAAAGGCCATCTACGACAAACCCACAGCAAACATCATACTAAATGGACAAAAATTAAAAGCAATCCCCTTCAAAAGAAATGAATAGAAATTTCTCCAAAGAAGACATACAGATGGCCAAAAGACATATGAAAAAATGCTCAACATCACTAATCATTAGAGAAATGCAAATTAAAACCACAATGAGATATCACCTCACACCAGTCATAATGGTGCTCATCAGCAAAACAACACAGAATAAGTGCTGGCGAGGATGTGGAGAAAAGGGAACCCTTCTGCACTGCTGGTGGGAATGCAGACTGGTGCAGCCACTGTGGAAAACAGTTTGGAGATTCTTCAAAAAATTAAAAGGTGAACTACCTTTTGACCCGGCTATCCCACTTATAGGAATATACCCTAAGAACACCATAGCACTGTTTGAAAAGAAGACATGTCCCCCCATGTTTGTGGCAGCATTGTTCACAATAGCAAAGATCTGGAAACAGCCCAAGTGTCCGTCAGAAGACGAGTGGATTAAAAAGCTTTGGTACATATATACTATGGAATACTACTCAGCCATAAGAAATGATGACATCGGATCATTTACAACAAAATGGTTGTACCTTGATAACATTATACGGAGTGAAATAAGTAAATCAGAAAAAAAAAACTGAGAATAGCATGATTTCATACATAGGTGGGACATAAAAGTGAGACTATGAGACATGGACAAGAGTGTGGTGGTTACGGGATGAGGGGAGGGAGGGGAGGATGGGGTAGGGAGGAGGGGAGAGGCACAGGGAAAACCAGATGGAAGGTGACAGAGGACAATTTGACTTTGGGTGATGGGTATGAAACACAATTGAATGATTAGATAATCTGGAGATGTTTTCATTGTACATATGTACCCTGATTTATTGGTGTCACCCCATTAAAGTTAATTAAAAAAAAGCAATCCCCTTAAGATCAGGAACCAGGCAGGGGTGCCCCCTTTCGCCACTTTTACTTAACATAGTTCTGGAAGTCCTAGCTACAGCAATCAGACAAGAAGAAGAAATAAAAGGCATACAAATTGGAAAAGAAGAAGTGAAACTGTCACTATTTGCAGATGATATGATATTATATATAGAAAACACTAAAGTCTCAGTCAAAAAACTACTGGACCTGATAAATGAATTCAGCAAGGTGGCAGGATATAAAATTAATATTCAGAAATCAGAGGCATTTCTATATAAAAACAATGAACTGTCAGCAAAAGAAATTAAGGAAACAATCCCCTTCACTATTGCAGCCAAAAAAATAAAGTACCCAGGAGTACATTTAACCAAGGAGGTTAAGGACTTGTACTCGGAAAATTATAAAACATTGACAAAAGAAATCAAGGAAGATACAAACAAATGGAAGCATATACCGTGCTCATGGCTAGGAAGAATAAACATCATTAAAATGTCTATATTACCCAAAGCAATTTATAAATTCAATGCAATACCAATTAAAATACCAATGACATACTTCAAAGATATAGAACACATATTCCAAAAATTTATATGGAACCAAAAAAGAACACAAATAGCCTCAGCAATCTTAAAAAGAAAAAATAAAGCAGGAGGTATCACTCTTCCGGATATCAAGGTTTACTACAAGGCCATTATACTCAAGACAGCCTGGTACTGGCATAAGAACAGGCACATTGATCAATGGAACAGAACAGAGAACCCAGAAATAAACCCACACCTTTATGGACAACTGATATTTGACAAAAAGGGAAAGAACATACAATGGAGTAAAGACAGCCTCTTTAACAAATGGTGTTGGGAAAATTGGACATCTACCTGCAAAAAAATGAAACTAGACCATCAACTTAAACCATTCACAAAAACAAACTCAAAATGGATAAAAGACTTAAACGTAAGCCGTGAAACCATAAGCATCTTAGAAGAAAACATAGGCAGCAAGATCTCCGACATCTGTAGCAGCAATATATTTGCCGATTTATCTCCACGGGCAAATGAAATAAAAGGCAAAATAAACAAATGGGACTATAGCAAACTAAAAAGTTTTTGCACAGCTAAAGACAATAAGAACAGAATAAAAAGACAAACCACACAATGGGAGAACATATTCGACAGCACGTCTGATAAGGGGTTAATAACCAAAATTTATAAAGAACTTATAAAACTCAACACCAGGAAGACAAACAATCCAATCAAAAAATGGGCAAAAGAAATGAATAGAAATTTCTCCAAAGAGGACAGACATACAGATGGCCAATAGGCATATGAAAAAATGCTCAACATCACTAATCATTAGAGAAATGCAAATTAAAACCACAATGAGATATCACCTCACACCAGTCATAATGGTGCTCATCAGCAAAACAACACAGAATAAGTGCTGGCGAGGATGTGGAGAAAAGGGAACCCTTCTGCACTGCTGGTGGGAATGCAGACTGGTGCAGCCACTGTGGAAAACAGTTTGGAGATTCTTCAAAAAATTAAAAGGTGAACTGCCTTTTGACCCGGCTATCCCACTTATAGGAATATACCCTAAGAACACCATAGCACTGTTTGAAAAGAAGACATGTCCCCCCATGTTTGTGGCAGCATTGTTCACAATAGCAAAGATCTGGAAACAGCCCAAGTGTCCGTCAGAAGACGAGTGGATTAAAAAGCTTTGGTACATATATACTATGGAATACTACTCAGCCATAAGAAATGATGACATTGGATCATTTACAACAAAATGGATGGACCTTGATAACATTATACGGAGTGAAATAAGTAAATCAGAAAAATAAAAACTGAGAACAGCATGATTTCATACATAGGTGGGATATAAAAGTGAGACTATGAGACATGGACAAGAGACTGGTGGTTACGGGGTGCGGGGTGGAAGGGGAGGGTGGGATAGGGAGGAGGGGAGAGGCACAGGGAAAACCAGATGGAAGGTGACAGAGGACAATTTGACTTTGGGTGACGGGTATGCAACACAATTGAATGATGGGATAATCTGGAGATGTTTTCATTGTACATATGTACCCTGATTTATTGGTGTCACCCCATTAAAATTAATAATAAAAAAAATAAAAATGGTGCTGCCCATGTGAATCGCACTGCCCATGTGAAACTGCTAATTACCTTCCTGCTTGGGAAGGGAAATTATTATGCTAATGTTGCTGGAGGAAGGGTTTCACACCAAAAAGTTTGAAGAAGAGAGAGGAGAAGAAGAAGGAAGAAGGAAACCAAGATGGTAGGGTGCTGAAGGAGAAGCCAGCTGGTGCAGAGAGGAGAAGGGAGAAGGTGTGCAGATGGGGAACCACAGGTGACTGAGCTGGTGTGTGGGGGCTTTGATTCAAGGAAAAGCTGGATGTGTCAGTAGCTTTGTGAGCTCTAAATGAGTGAAAGGGAAGTGCTTTTCCTCTGTGTGTGTTTTACTGGCTGGCTGGATATGAAGCTAAAATAAAGGAATGGCCCACCATTTTTTGGCTCTACTGTTTCATTACCATCTTCCCAAATCTAATGGGAACCTGTATGTGAATGGCCACGATTGCCCTTACACTCAAAAATAAAGTCTTGCATTTATAGACAAATGATTTTTGACAAGGGTGCCAAGACTTTTCAATGGGGAAAGCATTCTTTTCAACAAATGGTGCTGGGAAAACTGGATACTCACATGCAAAAAAATGAAGCTAGATTCATGTGGCCTATGGTAGCGCAATGGATAAAGCTTCAACCTGAATGCTCAGGTTGCCAATTTAAAAACCTAGGTTTGCCTGATCAAGGCACATATGAGAAGCATTCAATGAACAACTGAAGTGAACCAATTATGTGTTGAACCTTCTCGCTCCACCCCCCCCAATAAAATCAATAAATAAAATCTAAAAAAGAAAAAAAGAATGAAGTTAGACCCTTACCTAATACCATATATAAAAATGAACTCAAAATTCATCAAGGAACTAAACATAAGACCGTAAGACCTACAACAATAAAACTCTTAGAAAAAAATAGGACTAAAGCCTTACAATACTGGATTTGGCAATGCTTTCTTGTATATCACACCAAAAACATCAGTAACAACAAAATAGACAAATTAACTTCATGAACATTTTAAAAAATTGTGCATTAAAACTCTACCCACATGCCTGACCAGGTAGTGGCGCAGTGGATAGAGCATCGGACTGGGATGTGGAAGACCCAGGTTCGAGACCCCAAGGTCGCCAGCTTGAGCAAGGACCCATCTGGCTTGAGCAAAAGCTCGCCAGCTTGGACCTGAGATCGCTGGCTCCAGCAAGGAGTTGCGCGGTCCGCTGAAGGCCCGCGGTCAAGGCACATGTGAGAAAGCAATCAGTGAATAACTAAGGTGTCGCAACAGCAACGAAAAACTAATGGTTGATGCTTCTCATCTCTCTCCGTTCCTGTTTGTCCATCTCTATCTATCCCCCTCTCTGACTCTCTCTCTGTCCCTGTAAAAAAAAAAAAAAAAAAAAAAAAGCTAGTGGTTCCTAAAGTGTGATTTTCAGATCATTAATGTCATCCACATTGGCATCACATGGAATGCAAATTTTGGGACCAGACCCCAGATTTACAGAATCAGAAACTGGATCCAGCAGCAATCAGTTTTTAGAAAGCCCTCTAGTTAGTTCTAATATACACTAGAGTTTGAGAACAGATAAAAACATTGCAAAAAGACTATTATAAAGGAAAATTAAAGATAATAGATAATTTTAACCCACTATGGCCAATACCACCCCTTCTGTCTCATTTTGAATATCTGTAACTTAAAAAACTTCCCAGGCTTAGAAATTCAGTACTAAATTTGTTTATTTTAGAGTCAAATATTTTTTTTCATGAACTTACAATGCCATCTACTGGCAGTTGCAAAAACTGCAGCTACAGCAAGTTTTCAATAAGGATATATATACATACCTTTGACTCTATTCGGTAAAACATTTTTAAAGTCAGTTCAATAATAAAACAAAGGAATATAAACACTAATGAACAAAACGTATTTTCAGCTTCAGAACTTCAAAACAAGATTTGACTGAGAAAAATCATGATAATGGTTAAGTTCACATAAAATCTCCTTAAAAAAAAAACTGCAAAGAGCTCTGGCCTCCCCAGTTCACTAGATATATTTACTGAATCTAAAAAATTTATATTTCTATAAATATAAATGCTTCTCATCTCTCTCCTTTCCTGTATGTCTCTGTCTCTTTCTCTTGCAAAACAAAATGATGTATTATAAAACTGTATACCTGACATATACGTAATTTTATTAATCAATGTGACGCCCAAGAAATTCAATTTAAGAAATTCTATGGCCAAAATTTTCTATGAACTAAAAATATTTCCAAGTTCAACTACCTTCTCTTGATTTAAATATTTTCTTATGATAGTTACATTTGATCAGGACTAAAGAAGCTTCGTTTGGCTAACAAAATCTAACATGGGCAAATATCGTGACTACCATAGATGATTTTCTAAACTATGGCTTTTCATCAGCTTTTTTAGTGTTAAAAGAATTTTTTTATTAACCTTAAAGACAAAGTCCCTCAACACCACATCTGATACACAACTTTTCACATTATACAAAGGTCCTCGAGTTACGACAGTCTCGATATACGACATTTTGAGTTTACGACGCTCACTCCCATTAAAACTTAAAAAAATTGAGACATGAATGTTTCGGCTTATGCCATTAGCATCATACACCAATGATGGATTCAGTAGGGTCTACAGAACTCCTATGGATTTCTTGCAATGCTGTAGGCAGATTTTGGAAAAGAAGTCATCAACCTTCCAGATTAGTCTGGAACAATTCTTTAAGAAGATAGAGTAGCTGCAACAGACCCTGTACCCTCTACATCAGCTGCTTCTTGAGATGAAACACCTGTAGTACAGGTAGAATCATCTCCAGCGTCTCCTGCATGTTCCTTAGGCAATCCTGATTCACCTGACCCAGTTTCTCCAGCACCTTCTGCAGGTTCTCCTGCCTTTCCAGCTTCCTCCTCCAAATACATCACTCTCTCCCATCTTGCAATGTCCATCCAGTGTGCAAGCCAACCACAGGAATAAAGGTAAGGAATTCTTTTACACTCATGTTTTTTGCCATGTTAATACAGTAGTGTACAGTGCAGTATATTTATGTCCTTTTCCTTTTTCTGTGGCTTAGTTGTGTTTTATGGTCTAGATTATGATTTTGCAACTGTGTAAGCATAGGTAAGTGACTTAAGCTAGGGTGCATTTCGATTTACACCAAAATTTGGGTTACGTCACCGTTGAAGGAACAGAACTGTGTTGTAACCTGAGGACCCCTTGTATAAGGACCTCTTACAACTAGATTAAGAAAGACAAATAACTCAATTGAAACTAGGAAAAGAATCCGAATTGACATTTCTCCAAAGAGGATATACAAATAAGTACATAAAAAGATGCTTGCCCTGGCTGGGTAGCTCAGCTGGTTAGAGCATCGTCCCAATATGCCAACGTTGCAGTTTTGATCCATTGTCAGGGCACATACAAGAATCAACCAAGGAATACATAAATAAGTGGAACAACAAATCAATGTTCTCTTTCCCCCTCATTCTCCCAAATCAGTAAATAATTTTTTTAAGAAGAAAAGATGCTCAACATCATCAGTCAGCAAGGAAATGCAAACCAAAACCATAGGGAGATATCACTTCACACACACTTGGATGGCTATAATTGAATAAAGAAAATAACAAATGGATTGTTGGAGAGGATGTGTAGAAATCAAAATCCTCTACACTGCTTGCAGAAATGTAAAATGGTAGAGGCACTTTAAAAGACAATCTATCAGTCTTTTAAAAATGTTTAAAAAAGTTATTATTTAACCTAGCAATTATACTCCTAAGTATATACACCCAAAAGAAATGAAAAAATGTGCATGCAAAAACTGATATAAAAATGCTCATAGTAGCATTATTGATAATAACTAGAAGGTAGAAACAACCAAAATGTCCAACAATCGACAGATAAAATGTGGTATACTCATACAATGGGATATTGTTCAGCTATCAAAAAGAATGAAGTACTCATTCATGCTACTACATAGATGAAAATATTATGCTAAGTAAAAGAAGCTAAAGAAAACAAGGCCACATATTGTACAATTCTATTCATATAAAATGTGAGAACAGGCAAATCCACAGTTAGAAGATAGACCAGTGGTTGCCTAATGCTGAGATGATTGTTCTTGTTGGAGTGATGAAATTTTCTAAAATTACACTGTAATGATAGTTGCAAACCTCTGAATATAATAAAAATCACTGAATTGTACACTTCAAATAGGTCATTTTTATGGTGTGTGAATTATATCTCAATAAAGCTGTTAACAACAAAGTGACTGGAGGGAAGCTACTGACATCCAGTTAGTAGATGCCAAGTACAGTACAGTGCTAAATATCATGTAATGCACAGGATAGCCCCCAATAACAATTATCTGGCCCAACATGTCGATAATGGAATTCTTTGTTGTGGGGATGTGCTGTGCATTGCAGATGTTCAGCAGTATCTCTGGCCACCACCTATGAGACGTCAGTAGCACAGTCCCACAACAGTGACAAAAAATGTCTCCAGATAGTGCAAAATGACCCCTGGGGAACAAAATCTTCTCATCCCTGGGGAACAAAATCTCCTCATCCCATCTTAAGGAGCACTTCTCTAAAAGAGGACTTTCCAAACTGTTTCTAAAACAGTAGATGAACTTCCACAATAGAAATAAAGATCAACAAACATAGCTTGTTTTAACTTCTTTATGTCAAAAAAAATTCCATAGAAAAGCAAACACACACATAAAATGTTAACAGTACCTAATGTTGACAAGGGTACAGTGAACCTCTCTACACATATTGTTAGTGGCAACACAAACTGGTGTTTACAACCTTATAGAAACCAATATATCAGTATTTATCAAGAACTACAAAATGTTCATACTTTTACCCATAAATTTATTCTGAGAATTTATGAGACAATCCTAAATAAAGGTATGTGTAAAAAGACACTTGCAACATTTTTTTTTTTTACTTTTATTTTTTCTTAAGTGAGAAGTGGCAATACAGAGTGACAGACTCCTACATGCATCCCAACCAGGATCCACCTGGCAAGCCCACTAGGGAAGCAATGATTTGCCCATCTGGGGCCATTGCTCCATTTCTTGACAACTGAGTTATTTTAGCACCTGAGGCGAGGCTATGGAGCCATCCTCAGCACTCTGGGCCAACTTGCTCCAATGGAGCTTTGGCTGTTGGAGGGAAAGAGAGAGATAGAAAGATAGAATGGACAGGGGGAAGGGTGGAGAAGCAGATAGTTGCTTCTCCTGTGTGTGGTGACCAGGAATCAAACCTGGGATGTCCACATGCTGGGCAGATGCTCTACCACTGAGCCAACCGGCCAGGGCCGCAACATTTTTTTACAGTGATAACTTAGAAAACCAAAGTTCAGCAATAGTGGTATGATTTTGATTAAAGACTAAGCAGTCATAAAAAGAAAAACAACAAAGACTCTACTGTAACATATTAAATGCTTACAAAATTGCTAGGGGGAAAAGAAAAAATATATTTTATGGTCAAAACACTAGCTATATCCATACACCACAAATAAATGCACAGAGGAAAAAACCTTAAAAGAAATTACATGAAAAATGCTCTCAGCCCTGGCCGGTCTCAGTGGTAGAGTGTCGGTCCAGTGTGTGGATTTCTGGGTTCAATTCCTGGTCAGGGCACACAGGAAAAGTGCCCGTCTGCTCCACTCCTCCCCCTCTCACTTCTCTCTTTATCTCTTTCTTCATCCTCCTGCATCCATGGCTCGATTGGAGCGAGTTGGCCCCAGATGCTGAGGATGGCTCCATGGCCTCCACCTCAGGTACTAAAAAGAGCTCGGTTGCTGAGCAATGAGCAACGCCCCAGATGGACAGAGCATCACCCCCAGTGGGCTTGCCAGGTGGATCCTGATTGGGGCACATGTAGGAGTCTATCTCCCTCTTCCTCCCCTCCTCTCACTGAATAAAATAAAGAATGCTCTCAATATTCTTAAATTGTCACAATTTAAAATGCTGGAGGCATTTTTAAAATACTTTTTCTTTCTTTAAAATTGTACTGTATTCTGAACTAACTTCAAAAGACTTTTATTTTCACACTACCTACATGGATTATTCTTTAGACTTGGAAGGATACAAAACTATAATTGTTTATCAAAGTTAATCTCTTTGAAATCCTTCCCCAAGAGATAAAATGCAGCCCTTTGCTAAAAATAGGACTCACTGCAGATTAAAATATGCAAATTTTAAAATGCCTTTATAAGTAATGACAAATATATGTAGCCAAAATTATTTGAGAAACATTTCCGTACTTTTAAACTTTTCCTCACTATACTAAGTTCTGATAACTTGAACTCAATTTTCAGCAGCTTCATTCAATTCTGAAAAGCACTTGGTAAAATTAATCATGTTACATGCTTAAAAATTAACACTGAAGAAATGTCAAAGGTTCCTATACAAATTAATGCATTTTCAGTGCCTCCTTTAAAAATGCAAATTCCATGCTTTATAAAATACCAACAAATGCTTAACACCCTCCTAATAATAATTTTGGATCAATATTGGAGATATTTAGGGAAAAATAGCCAACTGAGAAAGTCAGTAAAAGCCTAAAATCAGGGAACAGATACTTTAATGACCCTTGTATTCAACAGTTGCTGCAAGAGTATGTTCATTACAAAAGCAGTATTCTAATTCACATTGGTAAGTTCTTTATTGTTTCTGACTTTCCGTCTCACCTTTCTTCTGGCACCCTTGCCCCCGCAAAAAAAGAAATTTTGGCAAATGTTAATTTAAATAACCCACCAAAATTTTTGGTACGCACTGCTACATTTTCATAAGAATCAATCACTTTAAGAAAATTGAGAGCAGTACCATTACAGTCAAGTAACCCATACTACAAAGATTAAAGAAATTAATTTTTTTTAAATTTATTTTAGGGAGAGCAGGGGAGGCAGAGAAACAGACTCCCTTATGCACTCTGACAGAGATCCACCTGGCAAGCGCACTAGGGCACGATGCTCTAGCCATCTTGGGTCCTTGCTCCATTGCAACCGGAGCCACTTTTTTTTAGCACCTGAGGTGGAGGCCATGGAGCCATCCTCAGTGCCCTAGGCCAACTCGCTAATGCCAATTTAGCCATGGCTTGGGGAGGGGTGGAGAAGCTGATGGTTGCTTCTCCTGTGTGCCCTGACCCAGAATCAAACTCAAGATATTTACACACTGGGCCAACACTCTACCACTGAACCAACCTGTCAGGGCTTAATTTTTTAAAATGTAAGTAACAGTTTCTACTAACCAGGTTCTAGATACAATCAGTTGTCCTTTTTAGTTTATGAAACTTGCTGCCACAAGAAAGAAAGTGTCAATCAGTTATACCTATTACTGACCTTGTTTTCAAGTTTATTATACATATATAATTATGGGTCAAAACAAAATAAACAAAGAGATACAGGTTTAACTAAAAATATTTTTAAATTTCTTATATACTCTTTTCTTTATTCACTAGTAACTTTCAAATACTCTTGACTACAGAAAACAAAATTTTAGAACTTAATAATTAAAAAGCAATGCTTGAAAATAGAATTATAACTTGTCTTCTATTAACTTTTAATTTTCCAATTTATCTTTCTAATTGAAGACCAAGTACTTCTTTTCGAAATTTAAAAAACAGAAAAGTATTATTCTCTTTATTCAAGAACTAGCTAAACTGCATTTATTAAAATGTAACCTTTTGAGTTAAAACTAATAGTACCAAATGGCATCTTACTGTTGCACTAACACAATTATCCATGCTCTAACTTTAAAAGTATAGATAACAAAAAGTCCACAATCATACTATAAAATAATTAATCATGAAATAGTTAAATATAGACTTCTGATGGCAATATGTCACATTTATAGAAAAGTATATCCATTAAAAACAATAACTTTGAATCATCTCCGTGCTTTCTTAAGTTTTTACTCTGTAAATTTCACAGATTGACATCCCCTTTGATAGTACTTACACTACATGCATATCATTTCAGCTTAAGTGAATAACATTATCAGAACAGAAAAAGGATTAAATCATAGCATATTATTTACATGTAAATCTTTCTAAAAATAATTTAGTGAAAAAATTATAGCAAAACTGAATGAAGACCAAATTTTACCTTTTCTGTATTGTAATATAAAGATTTCAAAGTAGTAAACAAGGGTGGGCAGCCTTTACTGAAGTTAACCCTCAGGAACTTATCCATTAGTTCTCTAAATTTTTCACCTAGAAACAAAAGTGTACTTTGTTATACTCTGATTAATGCAAACAGTTCTCAAAATGATTTTAAAGTAAAAACCAGTTAAGAAACAATTATCCCCCTCTCCAATTTTTAAACCCCAGGTCAATCAGTTTGATTTATTATTTGTTACCTACCACCAAAAAGCCTAACATCAAATATCTTAGCTGGCAGCTATAGTTTTCCCTAGATCTAAGGTCCAAAGTATCTTCAAGAAATACGTACTTCCAAAGATAGACAAACAAAACAACTGTACAACTCTGAGTAAAAGTAACCCACTCTATATGCATTCTAAATGTGGTTCCCATTGCGGATATCTTTTCTAATCTCAATGACCAGCACAGACTCAGTCCGACTATCAGCAAACAACTTACAAAGCACTCTGAAGACTATAAAATGATTCTACTTTAACCAGCACTATATTCAAGTAGCAGTCAAAATCTATTTCAAAACGAAAGCAGCATTTGCAAATGTTTTCCGAATAAACTAAGTGCTTTACTTCAACATTCAATCATTTCCATAATCACCTACCAAGCACCTACTATGTGTCAGGCACTGTTCCCAGTACTGGGGATATATAGTAATTAAAAATTTTTAAATATGGAACTTAACATTTCAGGGGTAAGAAAAACATTAAGTAAAAGAACATATGTTAAGAATTAGACTGAGCCTTGGGGCATTCTAACATTAGAATTAAAATAAATACCTTATTTGTAACATCAAGTAAATAATTCTATTATTGTTAAACCCTTACCAAAAAATTTTGGCATCACTTTTTCAAAGCAGAAAACAACTGAAAAACTTTTAATAATAAAAGGCTCTAACTCAGATACAGAACTTTTTTAACAGTAAGGGTTAAAGGACATGGATTATAAGGGACAAGGGCTATAAGGACATGGATTTGTCCACTTATTTAAAAAGAAAGAGATACGTGTATGCCACGAATGGTTTAACCTAAAGTAAGATTAAGAAAATGAACTCTTAAGGTTTATGAATCACAAGACTATATTTAAAAACCTATCTGCTCAAAGAGGTTATTTCTATTTGTTTTGACCAATTGTGCTAAACAAACTATGTATACTCAATACAATTAGATATAAAATTTAAAAGAGAAATTTAAATTTTGAGTGGAAAATTTATAAAATATAAAAACAGCTACAAGCCTGACCAGGTGGTGGCACAGTGGAGAGAGTATCGGCCTGGGATGCCGAGGACCCAGGTTGAAACCCCGAGGTCACCAGCATGAGCGTAGGCTCATCGGGCTTGAGCAAGGGATCACAAACATGATCCCAAGGTCTCTCTGGCTTGAACCCAAAGGTCACTGGCCTAAAGCACAAGGTTGCTGGCTTGAGCCCAGGGGTCACTGTATCTGCTGTAGCTGCCTGGTCAAGGCATATATGAGAAAGCAATCAATGAACAATTAAAGTGACACAACTACAAGCTGATGGTTCTCATCCCTCTCCCTTCTGGTCTGCCTGTCTGTCTCTCACTCTCTTGCTAAAAAAGTAACAACAAAAACAGCTACAACATTTGTTAACTCAATTTACTATGAAGACTGTTTTCTGATTACCATTAATATTTTATTTATTTATTTTTTAAGTGACAGGAAGGCAGATAAAGAGACAGACTTCTGCATGAGCCCCGACTAGGATTCACCCAGCAACCCCCACATGGGGCTGATGCTCGAATCAACTGAACTATCCTCAGCGCCCATGGCTAATGCTTGAACCAATCGAGCCACTGGCTGTAAGAGGGTAAGAGAGAGAGAAGCAGGAGAGGGAAGGGAAGAGAAGCAGATGGTCGTTTCTCATGTGCCTTGACCAGGGAGCGAACCTGGGACATTCACACGCCGGGCCGACGTCTATCCACTGAGCAAACCAGCAGGGCCTACTACTAATCTTTTATTAGATCATATACAAAGTACAGATCTTTTGAAAATTACAGATTACCAAGACAACACAAAATTTCTCTCTGGCTTAAACATACATTCTTATTTCCTTAAAAATCAAAAGTAATTTCAGAGATCAAATCTTTCCAGCACTTCCTCTGATATAAAGCAAATGTTAACATTGTGGGAGACAGTAAGAGATGTTGTTGCTTACAAGAATGCAAAAACCTTTACTTACTTTGTATGACCTGCGCAAATGACTTGTCCATTAGAAACCTCACTTTCTCCACTATAAGATGAGGGTAACACCACCACTAGCCTGAAGAGTACTCTTGTGTGGCTCAAACAAAGATAAGTGTATAGCAGTAAGCAGTGTGTATGGCACACAATAATCACGCAGTAAATGTTGTCTATCATTGTATGCCTTAATATCTAACAACTACTATATTTCTGTGGTTAAGAATCTTCTAGCCTGACTAAGCAGTGGTGCAGTTGATAAGAGTGTCAGCCTGGACACAGGCTCATCCTGTTTGAGCACAGGGTCACCAGCTTGAGCACAGAATCATAGACATGACACCATGGTCACTGTCTTGAGCCCAAAGGTTGCAGGCTTGAAGAAAGGGTCACTGGCTTGGCTGGAGCCCCCCAGACAAGGAACATATGAAAAAGCAATCAATGAACAACTAAGGTGCCACAACTATGAGTTGATGCTTCTCATCTCTCTCCCCTTCTGTCTGTGTGGCCCTCTCCCTCTCTTTCTAAAAAAACATAAAAGCAAAACAAAAAACTTCTATATTTGCTATCATCCACTGAAAAAACAAGTATTTAACCTTCATGTCAGAGGCTATTCTAACCTCCACTTCTTGGTCCAATTTCTCAGTCTATGCAGATCATACTGGCAGATTTGATTTAAAAAACTATCTGTACTTGGCTGACCAGGTGGTGGCGCAGTGGATAGAGCGTCAGACTGGGATGCGGAAGACCCAGGTTCAAGACCCTGAGCTCGCCAGCTTGAGCGCGGGCCCATCTGGCTTGAGCAAAAGCTCGCCAGCTTGGACCCAAGATCGCTGGCCCCAGCAAGGGGTGGCTCGGTCTGCTGAAGGCCCGCGGTCAAGACACATGTGAGAAAGCAATCAATGAACAGCTAAGGTGTTGCAACGGCAACGAAAAACTAATGATTGATGCTTCTCACCTCTCTCCGTTCCTGTCTGTCTGTCCCTATCTATCCCTCTCTCTGACTCTCTCTGTCCCTGTAAAAAAAAAAAAAAAAAAACAACTATCTGTACTCAACTTCCAATTATCTACAATATTGAAAACCTTATTTCCCCTTAAACTATTATTTACCTATGCAGCTATGAGAAAAAAATGAGGAAGTCCTTCTGTGCTAAATAGAACTATAAACTCCAGATGCAGAGTTAATTGTGGGGGGTAGGGGTGGGGAGGGACAGGTACAGAGCAATCCACGTTTGCTACCATTTCGGTAGAAACGGGGAGAAAAACAAAAAGCTATATACAAATGCACCACTTATTATGCACAATGTACTTCTGGAAGAACATGCACCATTTACTGGTAACCATGGCTGTCTCTAGGGAAGTAAACTTGGTAGCTAGGGGTCAGAGACAGATAAAAGACTTTTCACTTGAAAAAGTTCTGATCCTTTTTACTTGAAATTGTATAAATGTATCTAAACAAGAAGCCTACACACAGCTATTCAACTACTCAATCACACACTACATCCAAAAATGACTATTTACCCATCTCACAATTTTTTCTTTAGGCGTATGTAAAACCCTTTAAAAAAACAATAACAAATAACCTCCTTTCTTCCTAATTACTCTAAAATAACTCTTTAGAACCCCCAGATGTGGGGAAACCCATCAATGTGCCTATTTAGCATTATAGCTTACAAACAGGTTATCTGACTACCTAGACCAGGTGCCAGGAACCTTTTTGGCTGAGAGAGCCATGAACACCATATTTTAAAATGTAATTCCATGAGAGCCATACAATGGCCCGTGTACATTACATATTATCCAATAAAAATTTGGTGTTGTTCCAGAGGACCGCTGTGATTGGCTCCAGCCACCTGCAACCATAAACATGAGTGGTAGGAAATGAATGGATTGTAATACATAAGAATGTTTTATATTTTTAACGTTATTATTTTTTTATTAAAGATTTGTCTGCGAGCCAGATGCAGCCATCAAAAGAGCCACATCTGGCTCACGAGCCATAGGTCCCCGACCCGATCTAGACACTATACTAATTCTCTCTAGATGTGCAGCACTGATTCACATAAAAATTGATGTATCCAAAACCACTGCTAAAATAATTAACATAAGCATCAAGATCAGACTGTATCTGATTCACTGAAAATTTATTCTATTTTTCACTACAAAACAGAAGTGATAATTATGAGACCAGATGGTGTTAGCTAACAGTACAGTGGTAATACTGTAATATACAAATGTATCAAATCAGTAATTTTACATCTTAAACTTCCACAATGTTATATGTCAGTATCTCTAAATAAATTAAATATCAGAAAAATAAATAATAAAGCAAAAAAAAATTTTTTATTAAGTGAGAGGCAGGGAGACTGAGATAGATTCTCGCATACGCCCCATCCAGGATCCACCTGGCAAGCCCCCTAAAGGACAATGCTCTGCCCATCTGGGACCAATGCACCTGAGGCATTGAGCCATCCTCAGCACTCAGGGCAAACTTGATTGAACCATTCAAGCCATGGATTCAGGAGAGGGGGAGAGAGAGAGAGATAGAGAGAGAGAAAGGGAGGGGTGGAGAAGCAGATGGTCACTTCTCCTGTGTGCCCTGACCAGGAATCAAACCTGGGACTTCCACATGCCGGGCTAACATTCTACTGCTGAGC
This sequence comes from Rhynchonycteris naso, assembly GCA_037038555.1. NCBI lineage: Eukaryota > Metazoa > Chordata > Mammalia > Chiroptera > Emballonuridae > Rhynchonycteris > Rhynchonycteris naso. The sequence continues at coordinate 94,825,217 of CM072998.1, read as the reverse complement.
CAACTGGCCAGGGCTAATAAAGCAAAATTGTTTAACATTCTATTTACTCTGTTTTCTCCTTCCCTCTCTCTCCCCCTTGGTCAGTGAAGGCTAATAGAAAATGATGAACTAAACAAATTATGTTGAAAAGAAGCTATATCCTTGCATTATTTTCATAGCACTTAAAATTTCAGGTTACTAGGGGATCGCCCCAGGAATTCTGCTGTGTTCACTACTCTGTACTAGCTAAATCTTTATATTAAAAACTGGAAAGCCTTAAAAAAAAAACAAAAAACTGGAAAGCCTTTTACAAAAGTTCTTCCTTGCATTCTTAAGTCCCATAATGTTCTTGGAAAAGCTCTTATTTGCTTTTGGTAAGGTGAGATGCCTTTCTTATCACACATAAAAATTTTTCTAGAGAGGCAAAACAATTAATGAAGTATTATTCAGCTTTTGCACAGGTACAACTAAGTATTTGAACAATTTTACATATGTTCACTAGAGCTTTCTAAATACATATGTTATAACCTTACAGTGATGATGATCTTTGAAGCTTATGCCATCAGACCCCTCAACTTAGACCTCTCTTGGAAAAAGATCTTTTTAGCATTTCAAAGATATAATGTCTTAGAGAATACAGGATGATTCCACTTTAACCTAAATAGCACTTCATAATCAAAGTTGGTTTCAGGCTATTTTTCAATAAAAATACATTTCCTATCATGTACTGAGAGCTTTTAGCAAACTTTGTTGACTAAGAAAATAAATCTAGCCTGACCTCTGGTGGCGCAGTGGATAAAGCATTGACCTGGAATGCTGAGGTCCCCGGAACCCTGGGCTGGCCCGGTCAAGGCATATACAAGAAGCAACTAATATGAGTTGATGCTTCCAGTTTCTCTCTCTTTCTCCCTCACTCTCCTCTCACTCCAAACCAATAAATAAAATCTTAAAAAAAAACAAATAAATCTAGGCAGTATTTATCCGAAGCCTCATGTTTCACAAAGAAATAACAGAGCTAAGTAAGAACTCTTGTAATTCTAAAATTATGTAAGCTTTCTTTTCCTAAGAGGCATGAATGCATCTGAAATTTCCAAACTAAGAAAATGTACCAGTGTATTGTGAAACATAAGGGACACCCTGAAACTAATTTAAAAATAAAAAGTCAGACAAAATTGGCCACCTATGGTATACTGTAGTTCCATTTAAATGAAATGTCCCAAACAGGTAAATACATAAAGAAAGTATAATTACCTGGTGCTGGGGGAGAATGAAGAAGAGTTAAAGGTTAGGGTTTGGGGTGGGTGGGTGAGAATGGCTGTTAATGTGTTTCTTTCTGGAGTGAAGAAACTTTTATTAAACCAGATAGTGGCGATGGTTGCACAATTTCATGAATATGCTAAAACACTGAGTTATACACTTTAAAACAGTGGTTCTTAACCTTTTTTGAGGTACCAAACTCACCAGTTTCATATGCGCATTCACCAAACCCTTCTTTAGTAATAAATAAAATATGATTTCTTTTTCCAAATTCAAGACATACGTATACATTTTTTTACTGGTGCACAAAATGAGCCGTGCATAAACATCACCTTGCTCAAAGAACAAAACCAACAAAGTGCATGAACTCACAACAAATTACGGTATTACTTTATTCTGGCCTCCGCGGCAGAGGCGTCTCCGAACCCCTGAGACCGACTCATCGAACCCATAGGGTTCGATAGAACCCAGGTTAAGAACCACTGCTTTAAAAAGTGAATTTTATGATATGTGAATTGTATTTCAGAAAGCTGGGATTTTTTTCAAGGAGATACAGAAATGTGAGCCCAAGCAACTTTCATAAAACACTTCTATTAGGAAAATGCTCCTCCTGCACAGTATACTCCATCTTGGAAATTCACGATGCATACAGGTGGGGCAAAAGTAGGTTTAGAGTTGTTTGTATGGAAAACGATACAATAATTAATACATAGTATAACAAGAATAAACTCTGTTTCACATACTCACTACTGTAAACCTACGTTTGCCCTACCTTGTATATTAAAACTTCTAGGATGTTCTACAGAAACCTGATTGTTGTGTTTAACCCATGGTTTCCCAAACTCACTTGACTGAAAGAACATCTCAGTACACCAGCACCCTCCCCATGAAGCCTATATATTAATAGGATATTATCTCTTGGACTTAATGTTTCCCAGACAACATTAGGAAAATCTGCTCTCAGTGTTTCACAAACACAAAACAAAAAAGAGGATCAGAAGAAAATTATTTATCATCTGTGGAACTGAAATGTACTAGTGGAAATGTTTTTAATAAATTCATATCTACTGTCTAAACGAATATATCCTAAAAACTTATTTCATATATTTTGTAAGTCAGTCAACTAAAATGCTTTTAATTTCCATGAATCTTTTGATAAAAATAAATAATAGCCCAATTATTTAAACAAATATTTCCACTATAAAGGAAAACTCATTAGAAAATATACTCCATCTTTACCCATGCCTACATAGAACAGAGATTTTTTAAAAGTTGTATTAGCTTTCTAGGGTCTGACTTGTATCAAAAGACATGCCAGAAGTACCAATAAATAATTCATAACCTATATAACACATCCAACTAAAAATAAAGATGACTTTAACAAAAAAGCAAAATTTTCTATAAAATCATCAACAAAGCTATCAACTAACTATCTGAAGAGGTAATATACTCTCTACCTCCTATATACCCAAAACTGAACAAGCTCAGCTATATATGCAACAACGTGGATAAAGGTCATTAATATACTATTATCCAATAAAAGCCAATCACAAAATAAACCATAGTACTACAATTGAGAAAAGTACAAAGATAGGGATTTTCTGGAGTTTTGTTTCTAGGGATATAAATAAAATATAAGGAGCTCTATTAAAACAATGGCATAATAAAAAGCAAATTTCAAGAAAGTGGTCAGCTGAGGAGAGAGGGCCTTTAATAGAAATGGTGACCTTCTTATCTTGAAAACTATGGGCAGAAGAAGCTCACAAATTTTTCTTTGCATTTACTCTAAAAATCTAAAATTTCAATATTTCTACCACTTAAATCATAATACCTCATATAAAATATGTCATTAACTCTAGGGAATTTAATTTACCTTCTAAATATGGCATTTAATTTTTAAAGTCACTTAAGAAAAACATTTTTATATAATTTCTGATACATATAGTGCTACATTGAATACTCTTAACATATGCATAATAAATTCACAACTGACCACCCCCAAGAATGGTATAGCTGTAAAGTAAAACCCTATACCAGGAACAAGTTTTTAAAATGTAAATAGTGTTGACTAATTCTGACAAATAATCATTAGTATTACAAAAGATCCTAATATTACCTGGGACAAGATTCAAAGGTAATCTTCTAGGTGAAATTGCTCTGGGGTGCTGCTTACTAATTTCTTCATAAATCTGAAGCCTTTCTTCTAAAGTGCCTATTATCAGTAAATATGGAGATTCAAAGCATCAAAATTTTCATCTATAATAAAACACTAATAAACTTTAACAATTATAAGAAAAATAACATTAACAATAGTAAGCTGTTCTCAGTTTTTTAAAAATAACATTAAAAAGTCTGTGGTGGTGAAATAATATAATTAGTAAATAACCATTTAAACATAATCTCTAAAGAAATCCAAAACTTCTTTTATTACAACAGATTCTATAACCGACTCAAATTACATACACACAAGACTCAAAAACACAAAACACACTGCGTTTGTCTTACATCCTTAGTGCACAACACAAGAAAAGAAAAAGAAAATGTTACTACATAACAGCGATTTCCAACCAGTGTGGTACAAGAGGCAAGGCACCCTGGCGCAACACAAAATTTTTAAAACGTGATACTTGACTAGTCATTTAAAAAGTGACAACAGCCACAGTTGTCAGAAGAAAGGGGGATAAGAAGACAGGATCAAAGAAGGTGAAGGAACTAGCCGAATTATATAATATATACTTAACACATAGATACAGAAAACAGGGCAGCAAGTCCCAGAGGGAAAAGGGAGATGGAGTGAAATGGGAAGGGAAAGAGACTTTGCATGGGACATGGCAGGCACTATGCGTGGGGGGTTGGGGTGGTGGGTTAAGGGGGTTGTATTGAGTGGGAAACTTGAAACCATGTTAACACAATTTTTTTTTAATTTTTTAAATGATAACAGCCTACACAATACCCACTGGTGTGAATGAAACATACCTATTTTTTGGTCAGATCGACAAAATATATATTTTTTGGCGTGGTGCAGATATTAGTAATTGGTTTATGTGTGCCATGAGATGAAAAAAGTTGAAAATTGCTGCTTTATAACATCTTACATAAACCTAGTCTATAACACCCATTGATTAGGTTTGAAGAAACAGCAGTTTTAAGATCTTGAATGCAAATGCTTTATGTGAAAAGATGAACTAAATTCCTAAGTCTTGACACTTAAAATCTTCAAGGAAACTCCATTATAAAGAACCCCATTAGTACCGATTATGTTTAAAGTAGAAATCATTTCTCCCAAATACAATGATATAAAATATACTTCTAACAGAAAGTTTTATCTTCCCTCCCAAGACCACCCTAATTTTATAGTATTAAATAGAGGCTCTACATTAACTATATGATACCCTGCAATAATTTGCAGATTATAATCTGGATCTGGTTGATTATTCTAAAACAACATTCTGCATAATTTACAAAAACAAACTGTATGAATTATTTCACATAAGCAATAAGCCAATTTACAGCAAAAAAAGGCAAACAAACCCATTTTTAAACTATAAGATCTAAGGGATTTTAATTCAGACAACAAAAATACAATTATTTTAATAATAACCCCTGGTGTTAGCAATCAAAGTATTTCCATATTAAATGTAGTGTTGAGTATCATGATTATAAAAACACTGTACTTGTTTGATTTTGTTTAAGACTCCTTTCTTCCCCCAATAATATGTTTTGGAGCTCCATTGTGGTTGGATTTTTAGAACTAGGATATGTGAAAAATAATTTTCACATTCTGAAAACAATTTGGAGACTTTGTCAAATATTAAGGACCCTTCAACTAAAATTCACATGAAGGCTATTGTGGATTATTTTAAAAAGCAGTTCTCATAGTTAGGCCTAATGTTAGAAAATTACAAGCTGCGAGTATAAAACAATTTTTCTACTATCCCAGGTATAACAAATCTTATAAGTGTAGTTAAATTAGCAGTAAGACAAAACCAAACCATTTGAATGCCTATTTCAAGTCACAAGTTGGAGCTCCAGAACTTACCATGGGGGGAGAAGAGGTCCTAAGGAACCTAAAAAAGATAAAGTAATATAATTAGTTTCATAATCAAACATTTAAGATTCAATATGAATCTTGACATATGCAATATGTTATTCTTTTTACTAAAACATGTAAACAATCTGTATTATTAACTACACGTCAGTAACTGGTATTTTAGAAAAAAATCATAGTTATCTCCCATTTCCAACTTTCAGGCATACAGCTTTTATCCTATTTTTATAAAAAAGAAAAAAACATTGATCTAACCAATATTTAAATTGTCATATTTAAGAAGAAAACTTTTAATAATTATGACATTAAATTTTAAATACAAACAAAAAACCTGGATTAACTTATGACTGATTAGAATAGAAAAAATACACTTTTCTCCTGTTTCATACTTCTATAAATGAATACTACAGTGTGTCCGTAAAGTCATGGTGCACTTTTGACCGGTGACAGGAAAGCAACAAGACGATAGAAATGTGAAATCTGCACCAAATAAAAGAAAACTCTCCCAGTTTCATACCTATTCAGTGCAGTTCGATGTGGGCTCCAATTGTTGCCCTACACACATCCAAACAATAGTGAAGTTCTTGCCACACACGGGTAAGGACCTCTGGTGTAACAGAGTGAATAATGTCTGTGATTCTCTGTTTTAAGTGATTAATGTCGTTGATATGTTCAATGTACACATGTGGCTTCACATAACCCCAAAAATAAAAGTCTAAGGGCGTCAGATCTGGGGATCGTGGTGGCCATGGCTTGACAGAACCCCGGCCTATCCACCGCCAGGGGAATGTTCTATCCAGAAACTCACAAACAATGGAGGTGTAGTGTGGAGGAGCACCGTCCTGTTGAAAGATGACACTTTCTGGAAATTGTGGCACTGCATACAATTCCAATATGTCAAGATAGGTGTTTGCCGTCACAGACTGATCCACGAAAATAAAATGGGCCTATCACCTTATCATGTATCAGGCCACACCACACATTCACTTTAGGGGTGTTACGTTCATACTCAACGTAGGCCTGAGGATGTTCAGCAGCCCATATTCAGACGTTATGGCAATGAACATGTCCACAGATATGGAAGGTCACCTCATCGCTAAACACAATCTTCTGCAAAAATCTTGCATCATTGTCGATCTCATGAAGCATATCTGTAGCAAACGCGCATCATATGGGTCTATCCGCCAGTTTGATAGCAAGCAACAGCCGCAATTGGTATTCCATAAAACAGAGACGTTTCTTTAACACCTTATGAACTGTAGTCTTGGTTAGGTGTAATTGTCAAGCACACGCACGCACAGATTTTTTAGGGCTCCTTAGGTAGCTATCCCGTATAGCCTCTACAGACTCGTCACTGACTGATGGCCTACCAGGACGGGGTTTCTCCACCAAACTGCCGGTTTCCTTCAACTGCTTATCCCACCGAGTAATGTTATTCCTATGTGGTGGCGCTTCATTATAAACGCGCCGATATTCACGTTACACTTTGGTCATGGATTCAAATTTAGCGAGCCACAGAACACACTGAACTTTCCTCTGTACCGTCCACATCTTGACTGGCATGGCCGTGGGCTGCTCTGCTGTATACACGGTGTTATGTCATCATCTGTGCATGCGCACATGCTGCCACATCATCCTACAGAAACTGGGAGGGTTTTCCTTTTATTTGGTGCATATTTCACATTTCTATCGTCTTTTGTTGCTTTCCTGTGACCGGTCAAAAGTGCACCATGACTTTACGGACACACTGTATTTATAGTATTCATGAATGCTATTTATAGCTATCTATTTAACATGCTGTTTAAATTTAAACAGCAGAACCATAGTTTCATAATTATTTCAGCCATATATTTATCCATGACTTTACAAAACTAACTGCTAACAACATTTAATTATGAAAATATGGGGGAAAACTTGGACTGCTACCCTAAATTTCCAAAAAGGGTCAAGGTTATATATTCAAAAGATGTATAATATTATACTCCAACAAATTATCCTAGTTTGAAATTAATAGAATAATTTTCATGCCAATGAGATACACCATATACTCTAGGCAAAATTTCTTTGGCCCAATTCTTATATTTAGAAATTGAAGATAACAAACCTCTATTCTTTAAAAATATTAAATAATTATGACATTTCCCAGACAAAGAATACTCATTTTCTTCCTCTCTATCTAGTCTAAATAGGTAACATTATATTGGGTCAAGGAACCTAGTATTATCTGTACACATTTATCACTATGTATAAATATTTTAATTCATTTTCACTCTGATATTTAACTTATAATTTTCTTACATGGAAAATGAATTCTAGTGCTAACAATATCTGTCTTCAAATATTATTACATTACATTTTTATATACTTAAAATGCTAGTTAAAAGAACATAAAGGAGAAAAATCATTACATACTAAGTTGTAGTGCTTTTTCCAAGCCTTCATAATAACACCAATTTTCTGCATTCCGATCAATCAAGTTTTTGAATACTTCACTGGCTTCTTTTAATCTTCCCAATTTCAACAGCATTTCCCCTAAAATGATGTATAAAGTCACATTTATTTAACTTAAACATTAAATATCTTGCTGATCCCAGAGAGTTCACTAAACATTATTTGTATAATAGATGTTATGAAAAACAAAACCATAGCCTGACCTGTAATGGTGCAGGGGATAAAGCATCCCTCTGGAATGAGGAGGTAGCTGGTTCGAAACCCTGGGCTTGCCCAGTCAAGCCACATACAACAAACAACGAATGAACAACTAAAGTAAAACAACTATATAAGTTAATACTTCTCAGTTCCATCTCCATCCCTCCTCTCTCTATAAAATCAGTAAGTAAAATCCTTTTTAAAATGACAGGCCCTGGCTGGTTGGCTCAGTGGTAGAGCACTGGCCCAACATGTGGATGTCCCAAGTTCAATTCCTGGTCAGGGCACACAGAAGTGCCCATCTGCTTCACCACCTCTCTTCCTCTTGCTTCTCTTTCTCTCTCTCTTTTCCCCTCCTGCATTCATGGCTCGATTGGAGCAAGTTGGCTACAGGTGCTGAGGATGGCTCCATGGCCTCTACCTCAGGCACTTAAAATTGGCTCCGGTTGCAACAGAGTAAGGGCCACAGATGAGCAGAGTATCACCCCCTAGTGGGCATGTCAGGTGGATCCCAGTTGGAGAGCATAAGGGAGTCTGTCTCTGTCTCCCCTCCTCTCATTAAATTAAAAAAAAAAAATCATTTATTCAACAATTCTCCATTCAATCCTTAGTTTCCTTTCCAGGTCACTAAAATTGGAGTTAAATCAGTAAAACAAAACACTAAATACCACTTCACAGCAAGAAACCACACAAACTATGTTCACATGTGAGACACCTCCAAAGTTCAATTCTTATGTGGTTCTTACAAAGCCACACAAATAGAAAGTAGGTACGGGAAATGAAGATCTAAATTTCTCAAAAATAATGGGAAACACATATAACCCAAGATAAAGAGATTCTCAAGAAGAACATATCTCAACTTCCTATCCCTAAGATTTCCAACTCCCCAAAGAATTTATTTCAAGCTAATAATCCTCTGAAATGTCCTCAAGTCATACTATGTATTTCAGCTTTCATCACCATGGAGGAGACAGAATATGACAGGGGTTATTATATGTCATTATTTTACAATTTACATATTACTCAAACTCTAGAGTAAAACTAACTACTAAATGTAATTACTAATTTTACCACTTTCTAGCTTTGTGAGCTTGAACAAGTTACAAACTTCCAATGTCCATTTCCTTACCTCTAAAATATCAACTACCTCAATCAACTTCTGTGATAATCAAATAATTAAAGTGGTTAGCACAATGGTTGGCACAAGTGAATACATGTAAACATTTACTGCGTAAAACTATAAACACACCCCATTCCTCCAGAATTACCTTCTAGGCTCTCTAGTTTTTAGCCTGCTTACACTAGATATAATAGACAACAACCTATTAATTCCAAAAACTTTTTCCAGCTACTACCACAAGGGAAGGGTTATTGGTAGGGGAATATACAAGATAAAGCAGTACACTTGCATACTTATAAAGTAAAAGTCTCTAACTTTATTTTTAAGTTTTTAAAAGTATCTTAAGAGTCTGCCCAGTTGGCTCAATGGATAGAACATTGGCCCAGTATATCGATGTCCCAGATTCATTTCCCAGTCAGGGCACACAAGAGAAGTGACCATCTGCTTCCCTTCCCCTCCGTCTCCCCCTTCTCTCTCTCTCTTCCTCTCTCTCTCAGGCAGTGGCTCAACTCCTTCGAGCGTCAGCATCCAGCACTGAGGATATAGCTCAGTTGGTCTGAGAGCATCAGCCCCAGTGCTAAAAATAGCTTGGTTGATTCGAGCATAAGCCCTAGACAGAGTTGCTAGATAGATCTGGTTGGGGTTCATGTGGGAGTGTCTCACTATCTCCCATTCTCTTACCTAAAAAAAAAAAAAAGAATCTTAATTTGCTAAGATTAATATGCCTTTGTTATACAAAAGGCATAAGTGTATAAACATAAAAGTCTCTGGGTCTGCAAAATTCACTAAAAAAATAAAAGACCATAATAACCTGTCTCTGTATGCAATATGGGATATTGGCTTTATATTCAAACTGATGGCCCCCAAATGACCCTCATTACCATTATATGCTGCAACTTGTAGAATCTTTAAACAAAATCGACCATACTGTATCGTATCTACTTTTTATTCATTTATTATTTATTTTACCAGCCCCTCTACTTCCCCAGCCTGTTTCTGTTCTATCTCTTTTTTTTTTTAGTCAAATTTTTTTTTATTTTATTCTTTTTTTTTTTTTAGAGAGGAGACACAGAGTGAGAGAGAGAGAAAGAGAGAAAGGAGGGAGGAGCTGGAAGCTCAACTCCCATATGTGCCTTGACCAGACCAGTACAGGGTTTTGAACTGGCGACCTCAGTGTTCCCAGGTCGACGCTTTATCCACTGCGCCACCACAGGTCAGGCTCATATCTTCTTTTAATCATTGCATGTTCTATTGATGTTGTAAGACAAAGACAAAGGAACAGAAAAAGCAACCTGAAATTTAACGAGCCTTTTTTTTTTTACTTCCAATTACAGTTAACACTGGGAAACAATTTTTCTTTCATTTTCTGTTGCATGAGGTTTTAGAACTTTTTCTATATATTTCAGCATCGCTGATTCCAAATCTGAAATCAGTTTTTTGGTGCATGCTCTAGTTTTCATGCAATTTTAATTTCTTTTTGTTACACTTAATAGCATGCATTGGTTTTTAAATTGGAGTTAAAGGGCAACGACTCTTGGATTGAACATAACCACAAGGCAATTAATGTTTTATAAACTTCACTTTGACATAATTGTAGTTGTTTTTAAATATAAAATATTATTATCTGATAAAAACACCCTCTTCTTTTGTTTTAAGGTTGAACCATGGCTTCTTCGAGTAGGTGTAAATGTTAGAATAGTCCTGACACCTTCTGTTATATATGTGGCTGTTACACACTTCATTGTCACAGGAGTAATATTTCATCATTTGTGACATGTGCATATATTGCCTATTTTCAAGTTCCCCTTGGCGATGAAGACAAGAATTGGGCTCCTCATATTGTGTGTCATAATTGTGAGGAAATGCTTCATGACTAGACAAAAGGAAAACGCAAAGGAATGCCTTTTGGTATTCCCATGGTTTGGCATGAACCTAAGAACCACAGCAGTGACTGTTATTTCTGTCTGATCCATACAAAGGGCATCGACAAGAAAAAACGGCATATGATCACATATCCTAATATTCCTTCAGCAATACGACCTATCCCACACTCTGAGACACTCCTGGTTCCAGTTTTCAATGGTTTGATTTCTTCTAAGGATAAAGAAAGTGAACATGGTGATCAAGTGTATTTTGATAAGATGCATGAGGAAATGGCTGTAGAATCTGAAGGGTCTTCTTCTGATGCCAAGCAGTCATTAACCCCTCAGCAGTTTAGCCAACCTGAACTAACTTAGTAAGAGATTTGGGCCTATCAAAGAAAGCAGCTGAGTTATTAGCCTCCAGGTTTCAAGAAAAGAATGTACTTCACCAGTCAGCTACAGTATCCCATTTCAGGAAGCGTGAACAAATTTTTGTGAATTTTTTCCCAAAGACAGTAAACACTTTGCTTACTGTCATGATATCAGCAGTCTTCTCAGCCAGCTAGGTGTTACCACTTACAGTTCAACAGAATGGCAGCTATTTCTTGACAGCTCTAAATGGAGTCTGAAATGTGTTCTCCTACACAAGGGTAATGTTTATGCAGCGGTTCCAATTGGTTATTAAACTCATCTGTGAGATTATAATGACATAAAAATTGTCCTCGAATTACTGAAGTATGAGGAACATAACTGGATCATTTGTGTGGATCTTAAAATGGTAAATTTCCTGCTAGGACAACAGAGAGGTTTCACAAAGTATCCTTGCTTTCTGTGTATGTGGGACAGTGAGCTCGGGAGAAACACTGGACACAGAAGAAGTGGCCGAAGTGTGAAGCTCTGGAAGTAGGGATGCAAAATATTGTGAATGAACCTGTAGTTAATCGAGACAGGATCATTTTTCCCCAGCTTCACATCAAACTTGGCTTAATGAAGCAGTTTGTTCAGACTTTGAATAGAGAATGTGAATGCTTTCAACATATTATTTCTGCTTTTCCTGCCTTGTCTTTCGAGAAGATAAAAGCAGGTGTATTCGATGGACCTCAAAATCAAACCCTCATATGTGACGAAGAATTTGCCAGGAAGATGAATAAAGAAGAGAAAGAAGCATGGCAGCCTTTTGTGGCAGTTACAAAGAACTTCCTTGGCAACAAAAATCAGAAAACTGAACTTCTGGTTCAAAGGATGCTGTTGGCTTTCTGCGACATTGGATGCAACATGAGTGTTAAGATTCACTTCCTGCCTGACCAGGCGGTGGCGCAGTGGATAGAGCGTCGGACTGAGATGCGGAGGGCGGAGGACCCAGGTCAAGACCCTGAGCTCGCCAGCTTGAGTGTGGGCCCATCTGGCTTGAGCAAAAGCTCGCCAGCTTGGACCTAAGGTCGCTGGCTCCAGCAAGGGGTTGCTCGGTCTGCTGAAGGCCCGCGGTCAAGGCACATGTGAGAAAGCAATCAATGAACAATTATGGTGTCACAACGGCAATGAAAAACTAATGATTGATGCTTCTCACCTCTCTCCATTCCTGTGTGTCTGTCCCTATCTATCCCTCTCTCAGACTCTCTTTTCCCTAAAAAAAAGATTCACTTCCTGAACAGTCACCTTGGTAAGTTTCCCGAAAATCTTGGAGCTGTTAGTGATGAGCAGGGAGAACGCTTTCATCAAGTTCTGAAGACAATGGAAGAGCGTTATCAGGGGCGATGGGACAGAAATATGATGGCAGACTACTGCTGGAGCATCAAATAAGATTGTCCTCAACAAATACACAAACACAAGAGCTACAAATGCAAATTTTTGCCTGAATAGAATTTAAATAAGTTTTGTGCAAATTTTATGATTAAGTGTTTTAATATGTTCTATTTTGAAACTGTAGAAAAATTCTGATGCAATCATATCTTTTAGTGTATTAGTGTATCTACTGCATTATATAAATTATTATATTTTCACAAAGATGATGCCCAAGAAGACATTCTACTTCATTATGTTAAACTAAATGTTGAAAATTTTATAATAAGATGAAAACCTAAAATCTTGTACTGCAATAAAAACTGTAGCTTGCAGAGAAAAACTAATGTCAGAGTTGAGATCAGCACACTCGAATTAGGTAAGAGCAAGTGTTTTTGTGGATGCAACAAAAATTTTGTTCCTCAGTGTAATAGAACAAAAAAGAAACCAGAATATTATCAACATTTTGCCAATAGTTTGAAAAAGTGTTGTAGTCAATATCTTTAATAATACTGTTCACAATAAAAACTAAGCCAGTCAGTCCTGGCTGTTTCAGTGTCAGAGCATCAGCCTAGTGTGTGGAAGCCCTGGGTTCGATTCCCTGGTCAGGGCACACAGAAGAACCGATCATCTGCTTCTCCATCCCGCCCCCTCCACTTTCTCTCTCTCTCTCTCCCCCTCCTGCAGCCACAGCTCGTAATGCTTCCAGCAAGTTGGCATTTGGTTCCAGGTGCTGAGGATGGCTCCATGGCCTCTACCTCAGGTATTAAATAGTTCGGTTGCTGAGCAACAGAGCACTGGCCCCAAATGGGTAGAGCATCACCCTGGTAGAGGGCTTGCAGGATAGATCCCAGTCGGGGCACATGCGGGAGTGTCTCTCTGCCTCCTCACCTCCACTTAATAAAACGAAAACAAAACTAAGTCAGTAAGCTGCTATACATTAACAAGAAGAAGTAGAGTAGTTAAAAGCATTCAAGAAAAGACATAGGGAAAACTTAAATACACATTACTAAGTGAAAGAAGCCAATCTCAAAGGGCTACATACTACATAATTCCAAATACATGACATTTTGAAAAAGGCACAGCTACAGAGACAGTAAAAGGATCAGTGGTTGTCAGGGTTGGGGGCAGAGCACAGAGGGTTTTTAGGGGAGTGAAACTATATAGTACTCTGCATGTTACTATAATGGTAGATGTGTGTCGTGTCATTATCCATTTGTCAAAACTGAGAAGTGTATGACACCAAGAGCTAACAGGAATGTAAACTATAGACTTCGGGTGGTAATGTGTCAATGTGGGTTCAATGCTTGTCATAAATGCATCACTCTGGTGGGAGATGTTGATAATGCAGGAGGCTCCATATGAGTAGGGACACACAGTGTATGGGAAACCTCTGTACCTTCAACTTAATTTTGCTGTGGAACTAAAACTACTCTAAAAAATAGTCTACTCAAAAATTTTTTTTTTAAATAAGGGCTCTGAAGACAGAAAGATGTGTTTAGAAACTAACTCTATCACCTAAATGGTGGGGTGACTTTGGGCAATTTTTTAATATCTCTAAGCCTTAGTTCCCTCAGCTATAAAATGGAGATAGTAAATAGTATCCATGTTAGAAGTGCTATAATTTTAAACCAAATAGAGCAGTTTAAACAATCACCATACTCTGAAACACAGGAAGAGTAATTAAATGTTAGCTATTTTTGTTTAATTGACCTAGAGGAAGAAAGGGAGAAAGAAACATCAATTTGTTGTTCCACTTATTTATGCAGTCCTTGGTTGATTCTGGTATGTGCCCTGACTGGGGATGGAACCTGCAACCTTGACATGATGAGACTATTATGCTCTAACCAAGTAAGCTCCCAGCCAGGGCAATTTTAGCTATTATTTTTATTAAGTTTTAGAAGTTCTGCAACTATACTAACTTTAGTTTTAAACTAATTATTTTATTTTGACATTTTATTTAATACAGTATTGCTTATGAAATGGGTAACTGAGGAAATAAGGCTTTGTTAAGAAAAAATGTACCTGACCCTTTGCTGATGAACGTTTTTAACAAACTATTAATCAGGATCCTGCCTTCATAATGAGCCCATGATAAATCTTGCTTTCTTGATGATCCCAGTATCATTTACTGTTCTCATTATATTACTATACACAGCGATATAGATATATACATATATGGAGGGTGGAATATAAAGGCAGTATAACATTCTGCTTAAGAAAATGAAATCTAGAGTCAAAATTCCTGGACTCAAATCCAGCACTACCCAGCTTATTTAGCTATGTGACTTTGGGCAAGACACTTAACCTCTCTGCTCCTCAGTCCCAACTCCAAAATGAATATAAGAACTACCAAATAAGGTTGTTATGAGGAGGATTAAATTAATTAATAACAGCTTCAAAATAAGGGTTTAGAACATTACCTGATACAGAATAAGTCTTATTTAAGTGTTGGGACAGAATAAGTATATAGTTTTTGTTTTTTTCTTTAATTGAGGCCATGATAAAGAAAAAGGAGGTCAACTAACCTTTAATTTCTTCCACCAAAAGTTTATCACATATTTGTTTCTCATATGTTTCTATATGTTCCAAAGATTCCTGAAATAGATCTGCTTCTCGCATCACTTGATTCTGGTATAGTATCAGTTCACTGTATTCATAGTCTATTTTGTTGAGGGGAACCTAAGAACAGAAAGAACCAAATTATCTTATTTATATAATTACATAAAGCAGTTTCACATCTTTAATTTCATTGCTTTATAGGGAAAGTAATTCACACACTTAAAAAAGCAACCCACAAACAATTACAAGTAGAAGAGTGATTAACAGCAAAGGTTAAAACATTCTTTAAGCCTGACCAGGCGGCGGCGCAGTGGATAGAGCATCGGACTGGAATGCGGAAGACCCAGGTTCGAGACCCCAAAGTAGCCAGCGTGAGCGTGGGCCCATCTGGCTTGAGCAAAAGCTCGCCAGCTTGGACCCAAGGTCGTTGGCTCCAGCTAGGGGTAGCTTGGTTTGCTGAAGGCCCGCAGTCAAGGCATGTGGGAAAGCAATCAATGAATAACTATGGTGTTGCGACGGCAACAAAAAACTAATGATTGATGCTTCTCATCTCTCTCCGTTCCTGTCTGTCTGTCCCTATCTATCCCTCTCTCTGACTCTCTCTCTGTCCCTGTAAAAATAAATAAATAAATGAATGACACCATTAAAACAGATACCCACTAAGATGACTATCATAAAAAAATTAAGACAATAACTGGTACTAGAAGTGGGTAGAAATTGGAACCCTCATACATTGCTGGAGGGAATGTAAAATGGTTCAGCCATTTAGGAAAACAACTAGGAAGTTTATTAAAAGTTTAAGTATATACTTACCAAAAAACCAAGTAATTTCATTCTTAAACATATATTAGAGTAAATAAAAACATATGCACATACAAAAATTTATACACAAATGTTCATAGCATTATTCATAATAGCAAACTAAAAACAATCTTTATGTGCACCAGGTTAATGAATGGATAAGCAAAGTGTGGTACATACATAATGAAAGTTTTCAGTATTTAAAAGGAACAAACTACAGTACTAACATATGCTCTACTACGGATGAATCTCAAAAACACACTAAACAACAGAATCTAGAGACTACACTACATTATGACTGCCTTTATACTATTGCACGTGCATTATTTATACACATGGAGAACTATGCTATTCTGTAAGTCTTCTCTGAACTAGGCTCTGGGAAAAAGCTAGAACAGAGGACTTACCATACAGAGTTTGCTGTATTGAGACTTGATAAATGGAAAAAAATCTATCACTCTACCAAGTAAAATCAGTTCAGCTATCATTCCAAAAAACAACACATTGCTTTTAGAGTAACTGTCAAAGAAAATGTTTGTGCCAAGAAAATATGAAAAGGATGATGATAGCAACAATGATAAAGGCCTCCAAAAACTCATCTCTTCTTAAAAGCAATAAAGAAGTTAGCAAAAAACCCTCTCAGAATCACCTTTCTCAGAACTCTGGAAATTACTCAAAGGCTTGCATCAACCTGGGTAGCATTTATTAAAGAAAAATGGCTAGATCTTGGTAAGACCAGTGAGCTCTGTGGTGCTTTAACTTGCGGTAGTTCTATCCCATGCTTGCCAGCTAAGTAGTAGCCTTGAAATATAAGCTTGTATTCCCAGAGCAACCAGCAGAGAGAATAAGAGAAAGCTGAAGCTCTTTCAAAGCTCCTTCTCAAAAGCTCAGAGCTTGCCTAGAGCATAAAGCCTTAGAGGGAGAAGGCCAAAGATGTTTTGTCAAAAACAGTTATAGACAAGTGTTTACTTTTACAGTGCCGGAAGTGGTGAAGTGATAAGTCAGTCTAGGCAAACAATACATTAAAGATCCTTTTTTTTCTTTCTGTTTCTTAGAAAGACAGAAAGAGAGAGAGAGAGAGAGAGAGAGAGAGAGAGAGAGAGAGGGAGGAAAGGAGAGAGATGAGAAGCATCAACTTATAGTTGCATCACTTTAGTTGTTCAGTGACTGCTTCTCATATGTACCTTGATGGGGGATTGGGGAAGCTCAAGCCAAGTCAGTGACCCCTTACTCAAGCCAGCAACCTTAGCAGCGCTGGGATTCAAGTAATTTAACAACCATTTCTCTGCCCTAATGACTGTCTTAAGTATAAAAAAAGATATACCGAAAGGTAGTTTATTATTTCATACATTTAATACTTAAGAACAATAAAAGAGATACACAAAACTAGATTATAAGAGTTTTAAAATATTAATAAAATAATACCTGACAAAAAAACAATAAAACTGTTATTTAAGATATTTCCATATTGCTTCTTTATTGGCATACTCACTTGCAATTCTTTTCACCTGTGGACGGAATGAACATTACTACGCATGCTTAGAATATACCAGGGGCCAGGAACCTTTTTGGCTGAGAGAGGCCTGAACACCACATATTTTAAAATGTAATTCTGTGAGAGCCATACAACGATCTGTGTACGTTATGCATTATCCAATAAAAATTTGGTGTTGTCCCAGAGGACCATTGTGTGTGATTGGTACCAGCCACCCGCAACCATGAACGTGAGCAGTAGGAAATGAGTGGATTGTAATACATGAGAATGTTTTACATTTTTAATGTTACTATTTTTTTTATTAAAGATTTGTCTACGAGCCAGATACAGCCATCTAAAGGCCACATCTGGCTTGCGAGCCATAGGTTCCCGACCCCTGGAATACACTATTGTGCAGGTGAACGTTAAAAAAGAGTAAGGACTGTAAATTTGTGATTTGCATATTGGGTAGCTTCCCTGGTGCCCGCCTTAGAGAGAACCCTGATTACAAGTGCCATTTTAACAACCGGTTCGCTGAACTCAACAAAAAATTATGTATTGGTTCTGCCGAACAGGTGCAAACCAACTGAGTCCCACCACTGGACGCAAATTTTTTATTTTTAATTAGTGTTTCAGGTTTCTTCAGACACATTCCCAGAAATGGAATCACTGGGTCATAAAGCCACTCCATGTTTAATACTTCGAGGAACCTCATCTTTGACAGTGGCTGTACCAAGGAATTCTGTTTTTACTTGTCAAATTCTTCTCAAGTTTTTCCACAGGTCTCAAATACACACTTTAATTCACCTTTAGGGGTGGAGACAATATAGAAGTCAACTATTTCATTTGTGAAGGCAGGAATAAAATGTTAAAATGAACTTCTTACTTGCTGAGTTTGTCTAAATTCTTCCAATAGTTTTAGTGCCATGTCATAATCTTTCAGCAAATGGTATGCAATGGCATATCCAATCCAGGAAGCTCGCTGTGTTGGACGCAGCTGAAGAAGCTGATACCTTGTCTCCTTATAAATAAATAAAATTTTCTTTTTAACTTCTAAATCTTTTTAACTTTCTATAAAATATACTTGATCATAGTTTTAAGAAAATAATTTAATACCTTTAATTACTTTATGAATTCAATTAACAAAAGTAAGTTCCACAATAAAACAGAAATACTTTTTTTTTTTATGTTTTATTTATTTATTTATTTACAGGGACAGAGAGAGAGAGAGAGGGATAGATAGGGACAGACAGACAGGAACGGAGAGAGGTGAGAAGCATCAATCAGTAGTTTTTCATTGCCCTTGTGACACCATAGTTGTTCATTGACTGCTTTCTCACATGTGCCTTGACCGCGGGCCTTCAGCAGACCGAGCAACCCCTTGCTACAGCCAGCAACCTTGGGTCCAAGATGGCGAGCTTTCGCTCAAGCCAGATGGGCCTGCACTCAAGCTGGCGACCTCGGGGTCTCGAACCTGGGTCCTCCGCATCCCAGTCCGACGCTTTAGCCACTGTGCCACCGCCTGGTCAGGCAAAACAGAAATACTTTTTGTGCTCCTTATCTAAATTACTTAATTATAATATATTCCACAATGTTCATTGTAAGGTTGTCACTGAAAACTTTCCTTGGGGCCCATGGTTTAGGCTGACTTATAAAATAACCTTTAATAATAGAATTTCTTTCTGATTAACATATTTTATTTATTTTATTTATTTATTTTTGTATTTTTCCGAAATGAGAAGCAAAGGGGAGGCAGACAGACTCCTGCAAGTACCCGACAGGGATCCACCCGGCATGCCCACCAGGGGGTGATGCTCTGCCCATCTGGGGTATTGCTCTGTTGCAACCAGAGCTATTCCAGCACCTGAGGCAGAGGCCATGGAGCCGTCCTCAGCACCCGGGCCAATTCTGCTCCAATGGAGCCTTGGCCGTGGGAGGGGAAGAGAGAGACAGAGAGAAAGAAGAGGGGGGAGGGGAGAGAAGCAAATGGGTGCTTTTCCTGTGTGCCCCAACCAGGAATCAAACCTAGGACCTCCACACACCAGGCCAATGCTCTACTGCTATGTCATCTGTCCAGGGCCACATTTTATTTTTTAATTGAATTTATTGGGGTGGTTTGTTTGGTTAACCAAATTATACAGGTACCCTACCCAGGGACCAAACCCAGAACCTTGGCGTATCAAGACAGTGCTCTGCTCTAATCAACTGAGCAACTCAACAAGAGTTATTAATACATTTTTGTTTTTAATTTTTATTGACTGATTTTAAAGAGAAAGGAAATGGGAGGGAAAGAGAGAAGGGGAGAGAGAAAGGGAGAGAGGAAAGAGAAGGGGAAGAGAGAATGGGAGAGAGAGAGAGAGAAAAGGAGAGAAAAAGGGACAAAGGGGAGGAGAGAGAGAGGGAGGAGGGGGAAGAGAAAAAGGGAGAGACTGAGAAAGAGAGACAGAGAGAGGAGAGAGAAACATCAATTTGTTGTTCCACTTTTTTATTTATTAATTTAGCAAGAGTAGGAGATAAAGAGAGGGAGGGAGGAGAGACAGAGACAGGAACAGATTATATGCCCCAACCAGTGATCAAATCAGCAACCTCTACACTTTGGATGATGCCTAACCAACCAAGCTATCTGGCCAGGGCTGTTGTTCCACTTATTTATGCATTCATTGGTTGATTCTTAATATATTCCCTGACAAGGGGTCATACTCACAACCTTAGCATATTGGGACGATGTTCTAACCAACTGAGCTACCCAGCCAGGGTCAAAAGAATTCCATTTAGGACATAATGAATTTAGGATACACATGGATATGCCCAGCAGAGCTGAAGAGGCCTGTATGAAGAGGTCTGGACTACAGAAAGGCTGATGTTTGACAACCCTTCTCACATTATTTTATATTTACTAACCCATAATAAAGAAAGCTAATTAACTTCTACATTTAGATTTCAATTATAAATGTTCTGTTTACCAAATTTGTAAATGTCAAATCCACAAAGAGTCTAGTATAGTATTTGCACACAGAAAATATCTAAATTTAATGTATTTAAAAAGCATTAAATGACTAAAGTCATCCTTTTTGATGATCAAGTATGCAGTTATACAATTATTACTAGGGGAAGTTCTCAGGTGACTTTCCCTTTTTACATACTATAATGAACAATCAAATCTACAAGATCCTGGTTTATGCTTACCTCATTCTGAATTAACATGCTTTTAAGTTATATCTATTGTAATAACATGTATAAAGACTAAAGTACTTACTCGGTAACCTTCCAGGTCTCTCATTTGGATCTGCAACAGAGAGAGATCCCTCAAAATTTGCAGATTATCTTTATCTAATTTGAGGGCATTTCGGTAACACTTAATAGCTTCATCATATTTCTTATCAGAACGCTGCAAGAGTCCATATACATGCCAACCTATTAAGTTAAGGAAATACAGACATTCACAGGTTCTAGAAAATACTATGCTACATAACTATCTAATATAAAGTTTACTTTAATGAAATGGTATTTTGTCTGAGGTTTACCTGACCTGGAGTCAGAGGGAAGGGAATCGTGAGCAAGGAGGTAAAAGATGAGATCAGCCTTAAGTGACAACTGCTAATTATTGAAGCTGGGTGCTGGGTATATGAGAGCTCATTATTCTATTCTATTTTGTGAACATGTTTGAAACTTTCCATATTTTTTAAGTAACCTCAGATAATTCTTGGTAAAATTCTTCACATTCCGTACCTTCTCTCCCCCTACTCTCTGACCTCAGCACCTCAACAGTCACTTACTACTATGTATTGAAACAGAATATACAAAAAAAAAACCGCAATTGCCTTTTAAAAAAAATTTATATTCAATCAATTCTAAATATGTAACTGTCAGTTAATTCACTAGTGATATTTAAAACCACAAAAATTAAGTTTTTATTTATTGTAAATTAAATTCTTAGCTTGGAACCAAATAAACTATCATACTTACATGCCCTCTCTTCACTCAGGAGTAAGCACTGGGATAAAGAAATAAGTATTTAGTATTTTGAGAGAACTCTAAGCTAAATATGTGAAAATACTACTAAAACTATTGATGTTCAATACTGGCCTATAGATAAATTAAATGCAAAATAATTAAGAAACGGCAATATGTGTAAAGGTTGTGAATAAACTTATCAATAAGCAAAACAGAAATGAAAATCAATTTCAATGATCCAGCCTTAAAAAGTATTCTTTTTTTTACAAACAGATACTAAAGACAAAAAAATACAATTATGAGTCAGTGAAAATAGCTATGTCCCTGTACAACTGCAACAAGCTGAAAAACAAATATAATATCATACTTAATACTAAATAAAATGTTTTAAAACATACTTCTTCTGAATATTTCTTCTAAAATTTCTAAACATAAGTTTAAAGAACACAAATTTTACTATTTGGTTTACTATGCAGATAAGCTATTTGGAATGATAATAAAGTATCACTCAGTTTGATGATATTTAAGAAAAACAATGGGTTGTAAGTCACATATAATAAATACTCTTCTCTCACACTAAGCACAGCTGAAATAAACAGGGACTGTTTAGGGGTTCTCCTTAAAATACTTCAATAAGCCTGACCAGGCAGTAGTGCAGTGGATAGAGCGTCGGACTGGGATGCGGAAGACCCAAGTTCCAGACCCCGAGCTCGCCGGCTTGAGCGCAGGCCCATCTGGCTTGAGCTAAAAGCTCGCCAGCTTGGACCCAAGGTCGCTGGCTCCAGCAAGGGGTGGCTCAATCTGCTGAAGGCCCACAGTCAAGGCACATGTGAGAAAGCAATCAATGAACAACTAAGGAGTCGTAACGGCAACGAAAAACTAATGATTGATGCTTCTCACCTCTCTCCGTTCCTTTCTGTCTGTTCCTATCTGTCACTCTCTCTGACTCTCTCTCTCTGTCCCAATAAAGAAAAAAAAGAAAGGAGACCCAAGTAAATAAAAACAGAAATGAAAAAGCAGTAACAACTGACACTAAACAAATGCAAAGGATTGCATAAAATACTCCAATAAATAAAAAAATGAAGTGCAGGCAACAGATTAAACTACTACTACAAAATGTTAATAATTATTGAAGCTGAATAATCAGTACATAGAATTCATTAAGTTCTCTTCTATATAGGTCTGAATCATCCATAGTAAAGTTTTTAAAATTTGGATTAAAAAAAAAGTAAATGGAAAATTCATATATAAAATTAAACTACTCAACCACTGCAAAAGGATACAGACATGACTCTTGACATCATTACGAAGTCCTTTACGAACAAATTCATATGCTTCTTCCTTTTTTCCTAAACAGTTCAATGTTAAGCCTTTCATAGCCAAAGTCTCTGTAAAATATTTTAACCTCTATTTACACATGAAAGATTCAAATTATTTAGCACTATTTAACTTTTTAGATCTGTCATGCTTATATATTATTCACTTTTTTAATCCCAAAGTTAGAAGAACTTCTCTCGAACAACTACATATATTTGCTTAACATTTAGCTCAAATCCTCTTCTGAAATTCCTTAGGGATTATTCTCCTGAGAAAGGATAACACAGCAGGCACCTAAATCCTGTTGAGTTTAATCTACTACAGCAGTCCACACCTTTCACCTGAGATCAGTTCTAATAAAGAAGAAAATCTGACAGCCCTGGCTCAGTGAATAAAGCATCAGCCTGGCATACGGATGCCCCGGGTTTAATTCTTGGTCAGGGCACACAGGAGAAGCAGCCATCTGCTTCTCTCCTCCACACCCCCACCCTGCCCTTGTCCCTCTCCCTATTCTCCTCCCACAGCCAGTGGGTTGATTGGTTTGAGCCAGGCCCCAGGCACTGAGGATAGCTCTGTTGGAGCATATCAGCCTCAGGCACCATAAATAGCTTGGTACTGGAGCATTGGCCCCTGATGCGGTTGCCAGGGTAGATTCTGGTCAGGGCACATGCAGGAGTTTGCCTCACTATCTCCCCTCCTCTTACCTAAAAAAAAAAGTCTGATTTACACCCCGCAAAACAATCTATCTTAACAAAGAGTCATATACAATTTTAAAATCACCCTCCTCTCACCTAAAAAAAAATCTGATTTACACCACACAAAACTATCTTAACAAGCCTGACCTGTGGTGGCGCAGTGTATAAAGCGTCGACCAGGGAACACTGAGGTCGCCAGTTCAAAACCCTGCACTGGCCTGGTCAAGGCACATATGGGAGTTGATGCTTCCAGCTCCTCCCCTCTTTCTCTCTCTCTCTCTCTCTCTCTCTCTCTCTCTCTCTGTGTGTGTGTGTGTGTGTGTGTGTGTCTCCTCTCTAAAATGAATAAATTAAAAAAATTTAAAAAAAAAAAAACTATCTTAACAAAAAGTCATATACAATTTTAAAATAACCTTACTCAACATTAAAACAAACTACATTTTTGGCAAGTTTATTCCAACCAATCCTAGTTAGGCTAACGAACATCAGTTTGCATTTCAAGGGTATAGCACAGGACTACAGGAGTAGCACCCCAAAAATATGTTTAAGGTAGTTAATGAAAGATGGTTGAGAATAAAATAACTGAATAATCCACAAGAAATAATGCACAGGGAAATTATATAATAACAATTGTGTTCAAATTGATCTCTTTTGGTTCTGGTTCTCAGAACATGGTGATACAGCAGTCTAAGCCCCTATAACAAAACATCATCTTTCATCTGTTTATATCAGTGGTTCTTAACCTAGGTTCTATCGAACCCTAGGAGTTCAATGAGTCGGTCTCAGGGGTTCGGAGAAGCCTCTGCCATGGAGGCCAGAATAAAGTAATACCATAATTTGTTGTGAGTTCATGCACTTTGTTGGTTTTGTTCTTTGAGCAAGGTGATGTTCATGCACGGCTCATTTTGTGCACCAGTAAAAAAACATATACCTATGTCTTAAATTTTGGGGAAAAAAATCATATTTTATTTATCACTAAAGAAGGGTTCGGTGAATGCGCATATGAAACTGGTGGGTTCGGTACCTCAAAAAAGGTTTAAGAACCACTGGTTTATATGTAAAGATCTTCCCCACAAGCTTCCATTTAGATAATGGTTCCATAGTGAAAAACTTTGAAAACAAGCTTTAAATTTCTAAAATTCTATGAAATGAAGTTTTTCCATTTCCTTCAAAGAATATTTTAAGCATTATTAGAAAGCTCAGCCGGGTCAGCCCATTTTTCCAATAAGATAGTCTCAAGAATTACCCAGATCTAATATGGAGACCCCAGTTAGTTTTGTTTTGCAATAGGATCATAACTTGCATATCTGACCTGATCAGTTCTTTTCACAAATACTGTTGTTCACCAGTGAAAAAGGATGAGACAAGTAAATACAAACAACGCCTGTGCTTGAAAAACAACTCAAGATAAACAATCTAATGATAAATAGTGTCATATTTATATAGGTTAGCACATATATAAAAGGTACTCATCAAAGAACAAAATGCATTTAACTGTATTTTCATACTAGTCAGTATTGTAAATACTGTTCTAATTTTATACCTAGGAAATCAAAAATTAAATTTAAGTTCTAGTCAAAGTAATAGATAAAATCAGGTCTATAAAAATATTGGTATATACTCCAATTGATCAACCCCAATTGTGCCCTGACCAAGAATTATTCCCCAATTGATCAACCAAGCACTTCTCATCTAATAGTAAAGACTGTACATATACTTAAACATAATATAAGCAAAGTAACCTAGCATAAGACTAATAGGAGACATAATTAAAACAGTTAAATAGTTATACATTCTACTAGAGATCTACAAGACCATGGAATCTGGGAAGTGTTCTTTCACTGGTAGGAATCCTAACTGTCTTATTTTCGAATTAGATTTCCCTAAAGCAATCTCTCACAGGTAAAACAATACCTCCATGTTCAGCAAATTTTGGATTTGAAAGAATCATCTTGCAAAACTTGAGGCCATTTTTGTATTGCTTCTGTTCATAACATTTCTGTAAAAAAAATATGAACAAAAATTATCTTATAAAATAAATATATATGGAGTGATTTTTCATTGCATTATATACATTCCAAATTCAAGATCCACAATGAGGGCTAAAAACACGTGATGGAATGATTGTATGTTAATTTATATCACTTATAACATGAAGTGTACAGCTGTTATCTACTTCCTAAATTGTTTTAATGTCTAAGCATTTTCACTTTTATAGAAGATGAAAAAAGAACACTTAATTAACAGGGAATTGTCAATCAACACTCTAAGTGCTTTTTTAAATTGAAAATCCAAAAGCAACAATATATGTGATAACAACCCAGAAAAATACTAGAAACTGCATTAAAAGCCTCTGCTACTTCAAGAATGGAACAAAGGAATACACATACAAAATACTGCCACTTATTGAGCAACCTATTATGTGTCTCTACAGAACTTGTTACAACTCATATTAATCCCTTAAGGTAGGTGTCATTACCTCCACCTTACAAATGTGGAAAATGTTCATAAAACATGTTTATAAGTGACTCAGCTTAGTTGCAAACTCTGCTGTGACTCCAAAGATCACGGCCTTTCCATCACTAGTCTAATACAAGTGTAAGCAACCTCTTTACTCCTAAATGCCTCCAGCCTGGCTAAGTAATCACTGACTGTCCTCCAAAGCCACTGATCATGAGAACATCTCAACTCCTTTTGCTCACATTCTCACTGATCTTGTTATGGCTGTTCTTTCTAGTACTTATGCCCAGCTTATCCCCAATTTAGGACCTCTGCACTTGATGTTCCTTCCCCAGGTCTTTTTTTTACAGGGACAGAGAGAGAGAGTCAGAGAGAGGGATAGATAGGGACAGACAGACAGGAATGGAGAGAGGTGAGAAGCATCAATCATTAGTTTTTCGTTGCCATCGCAACACCTTAGTTGTTCATTGATTGCTTTCTCACATGTGCCTTGACTGTGGGCCTTCAGCAGACAGAGCAACCCCTTGCTGGAGCCAGGGGCCTTGGGTCCAAGCTGATGAACTTTTGCTCAAGCCAGATGGGCCCCGCGCTCAAACTGGCGAGCTTGGGGTCTGGAACCTGGGTCTTCTGTATCCTAGTCCGACACTCTATCTACTGCACCACTGCCTGGTCAGGCCCTTCCCCAGGTCTTGCTGTGGCTAATTCCTTATGACCTGAATGTCACACAGCACTTATCTGACCACTCTATCTAATATTGCCAGACTCCTACCCGCCCCTCAAAATAACTCCTTTATCATATTACTCTATTTTCTACACAGCACTGTCATGTCTCAAAATCCCTTTTAATGTGATTACTTATTTACTCCTAAATGCCTCCACCATAGTATCTTCCCCACCATAATGTAAGCTCCTTGAGAACAGGAATTTTGCCTATTTTAAACACTCCTGCATCTAGACAAATAAGCACTGCTCAATAAATACAGTCAATTAAGTTTAAAGAAAAACAGTACCAGCAAAGAAGGAGAAAGTGATTGCTGTGCAGCAGGAGTGGAATTTGGAAGGGAAAATTAGGAAATTGTCCTCAGAAGAAAATGTTTATATTGAGGCTTCTTGATTGCCTCTTGGTAAGGAAACTTAGTGGTTAGGAGACAAAGATAAAACAGAACCTGAATTTTCAACGACACAAATATATCACCTATTCCAAATATATTTTACAGTAAAACTTTTAAAATACTGAGTTTGACTATAGGAGTTCACCTAACAAATGACAAGAAGAAAAAACAGAAGCAGAAGGAAATACTGAGGAAAAAGAAAAGAAATATTGTTTTTTTCTGTCTTATCAAGTGATCTGAAACTAATAATAACCATACTACTGACTGAACTGTAACAAAAATAGGTAACACTTATTGGAATCATTTCCTATGTACTAGGACTGTTCTCATTTAATCTTTATTTCAATTCCAGGAAAGCCTATGAGATGCATGTCAGTTATGTTCATTTTAGATGGAGCAACTGAGGCACACAGTATATTGAATTTTCACAGCTAGTGCCAGAGCCATAATTCAAATCAAGATAGTCTATCTCCACTCTTAAGTTCAGTAAGAAATACATGCTTAGTCGTATAGACTCTACATTCAACTCTGCTGCTAACCAGACAAAGGACCTTAGACACATTAGTCATTTACCATCCCTGGGTTTAACTGTCTCATCTGTCAAAGAGGCATGGAGTAGAGCTCCAAAATTCAACAAAATGTAATTTAAGAGCCGGTTTGGGGAATAAGATAGGCAGGCATAAGCCATGTAGTACACACATTAAGCTGGCTGGTGCATTTGTATGGGTGTGTTTATGTACACGGATAATTAATAAAAATTCACTGTTGGCAACAAACACTTTGGTCCACCAACCAAACTTAAAAATAATTTTATTTTTAAGACTTCAATTTGCCATGGAATTTGTTGTAACAAAATTTTAACCACATTTATTGCAATTGTGAGATGATGAAGTCATTCATTTTTGTAGCACTCTCCTAAATACAGTGTGTCCGTAAAGTCATGGTGCACTTTTTACCGGTCACACAGTCAAAAGTGCACCATGACTTTACGGACACACTGTACATGTAACCTTATAATAAACATTACATATGCAGATAAGAAAGTGTCCAGCATTTCCCAACTTATTTGGGGATAAAGATCACTCAGCAGCAGCTTTAATATTTTTGTAATTAGAGTATAATAAATCATGAAGTTGTTTTTCACTATTCTACTGATAACATAATTTGAACTACAAGTATCCATATATAAAGTAATTGTCTATCATGTTTTAGGCATACTGTTGAATTTCCTAAAATCTAATAATTTTAGATGATTTTTTTTCACTAACATATTTCAGATTCCCTAGTCTAGACCAAAAATAAATAAATGAATAAATCTACCTGAAAGGGACAAAAAAGTTCACTTCTCCAATTCCACACTGTGAAAAATATAAATGTGGAAAAAACGAAAGTAAAATTTTTTTAAAAATTTAAATCTATACTACAAAACCAAGTGGAGCAATCTGCCACAAGGTTTTAAATATATATATTTTTTTACACTTGTAAAAGTTCATTATTTGCTCAACAACTAAGCACCATTTAAAATTAAGACAAAATTTTTATCCCATCTACCATTTATCTTTTTAACATTCTGAGGACTAAGTGTGAGGTTTCCACTGGTGAAAACAGAACAGCTACTATGAATTTTTATCTGCCGTTGATTATATTTAAAACATTGTAAACTGAGTACAGGTATTTATAAAGTAAAGGTGAGCATTAGCTAACACAATTACTAAATAAAAGAAATCATCCTTAAAATCTAAACGCTTATATTTAGATGAAAAGACAAACTAGAAAAAGAAACCCAGCTATTTACAGTGTTAGTTTAAAACCCACGATGCCCAGCGCACAGGTGAGAGCAGAGGCAGGCCGCGCCGCCTCTCCTCCGGAGACCGGGCACCGGGCACGCCGTGGGTGCAGGCGCCAACGCCGGCACACCCCGAGAACACGCTCCTCGGCCCACCAGCCTGCAGCACTACGCGGGCATCACCACGCGGCCACAATTCCAGTTTCTGCTCAGAAACAAAGTAAATGCTCCCCTCAAGTGCAAAACCTGCCAGTCCGCAAAGCTTTAATTACTTTCTCGAGGCAGGGTCTGTGTGAGTTAAAAGCAATCAGAGTCGTGTTCGTCTTTACAATTTAAAAACGCAGTTCATGTCACTTTTTCACTTCCCAACGAGGGTCAAGCCATTACAACAGGCAAGTCTCGCCCACAGAGGTCTGGCCCCCAGCGCCCCCTGAGTTTCCCGGCTGCGGTGCACATCCGAGCCCCACCCCGGCACAGGAACGCTCCGGTTCGGCGAGGTACGGGGTGCGCCGGGCACCAGACTAAACACAGAGCAGGGAACGGACACCGCCGAGCGAGGCTGCAAAAGAAACCACCTTGCAGGACAGCAGGAGGGGGTGGCGAGTGCGGCCGCACGCTCCGCAGAGGGCACGGGTGCCACTACCTGGCCGCCGCGCCCTTGCCCAAAGTGACAGAGGAGAGCGACGTGAAGTTTTCGGAAGGTGAGCTGCGAGGCGCGGGCGAGCCGCTGCTGAGGGAGGAGGCCCCGGGGGCCTCAGCCCAACGGCTGGGGTCGGGGGCGACCGGGCAGGCGTCAGACTTGCGGACTCGGCGGTAAACGGTAAACAAAGAACAGAGAAGGGGCCCGGCCGGCCCGCTCCCCCGCGCCGGGACGGGGACCTCGGGGGGCGAAGGCGCGGCCTCCTGCCACTCACCAAGATGCGTTTGAAGAGGTTGCTCTCCTTCGGCGGCAGCTGCACGCTGGGCATCGCTGCGGGCGGGGAGGTTGGGCGCCTGGGCGCTCTCTTCCAAGGCGATGGGCACCGGAACGAACCGCTGCCTGGTGCGGGCGATGGGTCAGTTCATTGGCCTAGAGTTGGGGGCGCGGAGCCTCGGCAGGGCTTTTGCGCAGGGCTGGCAGTGGAATAGAAGCGCGGTGAGAGTAAGACACCCTCCGCTCCAGCCCTGGTTATGGGCGAGCAGCGGCGGTGGCTCCCGCCCGCTGCAAGATGGCAGGCATGGCCCGGCCCCCTCAGCGGGGCGACGTG
Source organism: Rhynchonycteris naso (assembly GCA_037038555.1). NCBI lineage: Eukaryota > Metazoa > Chordata > Mammalia > Chiroptera > Emballonuridae > Rhynchonycteris > Rhynchonycteris naso. The sequence goes on along the minus strand of CM072998.1, from coordinate 94,795,115 downwards.
CGCATGCGCGGGGTGCCCCACGGTGACGGACTACGGGGAGCTGTGAAGGTGGAAAGGTTAGTATTGCGAAAAGGAGTGGCCAGGTGGTGGCTTCTGTTGCAGAACTTCGGCCTCGGTGGGGCTCACGCAGTGCAATCCCACATAAATCGCTTTTATTGTGCTCTAAATTGTTAGTTTCTTGGCCCAAGGTAATGTTAATTATATCAGAGTCAGACCTTTGGATTTCACTCTACACATCTTAAAACTGTGCCCGAACTCTTAACGTAGAACAAACTTGCACAGACCAACGACATATTCACAAGGTACGTGAGGCCATTGGACAGAGCTTGACATGAGTTGATGTGAAAGCACCTTTGAAATGTCTCAGAAAAAGAGTAGTCTCAGCAGTTTAGAACACCTACCATTGTCAGTGAGAATTATGGTGTTTTATGGGGCCACTGATTCTCCAAGTCTATCTACTTTTTCTCCTCAGATGGTTCCCCTTTACACAAGAAATATAATAATGAAAGAAACAAGATTCAAACCCAAGAACTTACAACTCTTGAACACTTTTCTACCGTACATAACAGGTAGCATATCCCAAAACAAAAACAGAGCAGAAAAATGTAGAATAGTGATAGAACATGTGTGAGTCTAGAGAGATATGAGTATGCATTGTTGACAAAAATAACTATACATCCAATGTAGGTTTAATATTAAGGAATATGTAAGTTTAAGTACATAAACATTTATACATGTTCCAGATATTCATTTGTGCATGTTTGTGAGACTATAGGGCAATTGATGCATAATTGCATTAAATGGGCTGTAATCAGACCTGGGTTGCATCTTATTTGATTTATTTCCCCTCTAGCCTCAATTTGGGATGAGAGAAGTTATCACAGAAATCTTTTAAAATAGGGAAGGGACTGTTATTAAAAACAGGTAGGTACATGCACTTGGAAAATTATAAGACAATGAAGAAAGAAACTGAAGAAGACAAAGATAAGTGGAGGCATATACCATGTTCATGGATAGGAAGAATTAATATCATTAAAATGTCTACACTATCCAAAACAATCTATAGATTCAACACAACTCCTATCAAGATACCAATGACGTTTTCACAGAACTAGAACAGATATTCCAAAAATTTATAAGGGACCACAAAAAACCGTTAATAGCAACAGCGATCTTTTTTTTAAACTATTTATTTATTCATTTTAGAGAAGAGAGAGAGAGAGAGAGAGGAGGAGAGAGGAGCAGGAAGCATCAACTCCCATGTGTGCCTTGGCCAGGCAAACCAAGGGTTTTGAACCAGCAACCTCAGTGTTCCAGGTTGACGCTTGATCACTGTGCCACCACAGGTCAGGCAACAACAGCAATCTTGAAAAAGAAGAACAAAGTTAAGAGGAATAACACTACCTAATAACAAACTATACTACAAGGCCATAGTAATCAAAACTACATGTTACTGGGTAAAAATACATAGATATATAGATCAATGAAACACAATAGAGAACCCAGAAATAAACTCATTCATTTACAGTCAATTTATATTTGACCAAAGAGACAAGAACATACAATGGGGTAAAGATAATCTATTCAATAAATGGTGTTGGGATAACTGGACAGACACATGCAAAAAAATGAAACTGGACCACCTCTTATACCATATACAAGAGTAAACTCAAAATGAATTAAAAACTTAAATGTTAGACTCAAAACCATACAATTCTAGAAGAAAACATATGCAGTAAAATCTTGGAAATGTCTTATAGCAATATGTTTTCTGATATATCACCTTGGGCAAGGGAAACAAAAGAGAAAATAAAAAATGGGACTACACCAAGCTAAAATGTTTTTGCACAGCAAAATGTTTTGCACTCAACAAAATGAAAAGACAACCGCCCTGGCTGGTTGACTCAGAGGGAGAGCATCGGTCCAGTGTGTGGAAGTCCCAGGTATGATTCCTGGTCAGGGTACACAGGAGAAGCACCCATTCTTCTCTCTCTCTCTCTCTCTCTCTCTCTCTCTCTCTCTTCCCCTCCAACAGGCAAGTCTCCATTGGAGCAAAGTTGGCCCCAGTGCTGAGGATGGCTCCATGGCCTCGGCCTCAGGTGCTAGAATGGCTCCCGTTGCAATAGAGCAACACCCCAGGTGGGCAGAGCATCGCCCCCTAGTGGGCATGCCAGGTGGATCCTGGTCAGGCACATGCAGGAGTCTGTCTCTCTGCCTCCCCTCTCCTCATTTCAGAAAAATACAAAAGATAAAAAAAAAAAAAATGAAAAGACAACCCACTGAATGGGAGAACATATTTGCCAATACAACTGACAAGGGATTACTATCCAAAACTCATAAGAAACTTATAAAACTCAACACCAGATACACAAACAATGCAATTAAATTGTCAAAGGACCTAAATAGATACTTCTCCAAAGACATTCGGATGGCCAGTAGACATACCCAATGTCACTAATCATCAGAGAAATGCAGATAAAAACCACAATGAGTTATCACCTCACAACTGTCAGAAGGGCTATCATCAATAAATCAACAAACAAGTGTTAGCAAGGATCTAGACAAAAAGGAACCCTCATGCACTGTTGGTGGGAATGCAGGCTGGAGGAGTCACTATGGAAAGCAGTATTGTATGGAGCTACCTGAAAAAAATTAAAAATAGAACTGCCTTATGACACAGCAATTCCACTTCTGGGAATATATCCAAAGAAACCCAAAACATTAATTCGAAAGAATATATGCACTCCTATGTTCATTGCAGCATTATTACAATAGCCAAGATATGTAAGCAACCCAAGTGCCTATTAGTAGGTGAGTGAATAAGAAAGCTGTGGTACATTTACACAATGGAATACTACTTGGCCATAAAAAAGAAGGAAATGTTACCTTTTGCAACAGCATGGATGAACCTGGAGATTATTATGGTAACTGAAATAAACTAGTCAGAGAAAGACAAGTATCATATGATTTGACTTATATGTGGAATCTAATGAACAAAATAAAGTAACAAACAAAATAGAAACAGACTCACAGAGAATAAATTAAGAGCTATCAGAGGGAGTGGATGTTGGGGGACTGGTGTAAAAGGTGAAAGGATTAAGCAAAGAAAAACTTATAGACAGACAACAGTGTGGAGATTGCAGGAGGGAAAGGGAGTAGGGGAGGTGGAGGAGGTTAGAGGAGGGATAGTTGGTGATGAAGCAAAGCTTGACTTGGGGTGGTGAACACACAATACAATATACCGATGATATGCTATAGAATTATACACCTGAAACCTATATAATTATATTAACCAGTATCACCCTAATAAATTCAATTTTTAAAAAAGGGCCTAGGTCCAGCCCTGGCCAAGTTGCTCAGTTGGTTAGAGTATCGTCCTGATACACCAAGGTAGCAGGTTCAATCCTTGGTCAGGACACATACAAGAACTAACTAATGAATGCATTGGTTGTGGAACAAGGGTGTTTCTCTCTCTCCCTCCCTCCCTCTCCCTTTCTCTCTCTCTCTCTGTCCCTTCTTCTCTTGCTAAAAATAATGTTTAAAAAATGTTTAAGGGGGAAGTCTGACCTGACCACTGGTGGCACAGTGGATAGAGTGGCTACCTGGGATGCTGAGGACCCTCCCCAGTTTGATACCCCAAGGTCGCCGTCTTGAGTGCAGGATCATCAACATGATCCCACATCACTCCCTCGAACCCAAAGGTCCCTGGCTTGAGCAAGGGGTCACTGGCTCAGCTTTAGCCCCCTGATCAAGGCACGTATGAGAACCAATCAGTGAACAGTTAAAGTGAAGCAACTATGAGTTGAGGCTTCTCATCTCTCTCCTCCCTTCCTTCCTGTCTCTCTCTGTCTCCCTTTAAAGAAAAAGAAACAAAAGGTAAGGGAGGCAGGGAGGAGTCCAGAAGGGCTTCTGTGTTCTGGTCAGAAACTAGGCTCTCCAAACTGCGAAAGAAGGAAGTGGAGAAAGAGGGTGTCATGGGGAACCTGGCTGATTTGCACCTGAACTAGTAGTAGTCTAGACCAGCAGTTTTAAAACTTTTTCCATTTGGTAACCACTGAAAATAGGAGAATTATTTCCAGGACTGCTAAGGCAGAAATCACCATGAGCATAAGCAAATTCAACTAAGATCATTGGGTCTTTAATCTTCATACAACATCAGAGGGGTTACCTCCTATCTGAACCAGCACAAAAGTTCTGGAGAAATGGTCACAGACCCGCAGCTAAAAAACACTGGCCCAGACAACTGAGTAGGGCAGAGAAGTGCCTGCTCACAGCACCCCCATACGTAACCACTTCATACTTTCTACCCATCATTTGCTCACTCTAGCATTACCTTTACTGAAAATTCTTTCGCTCCCAATTTATCTAAAGCCTCAAGAATAAAGGGTTAATTGTGGGGAAAGGTGAAGTTCCCATGCTCCAGTCAGGCCATCCCTTGATTTTCACAGAATATAGACTTTTTCTGGAATATACTTCAGCCAGCTCAAGCCACTCTGCCTCACCTCAAGTTCGATTTTAAAATGACAGATTGGAAAATGAAAGTGAAATGCAAGAAGGAAAAGGCATACTGCCAATGTAAATGTTTGAAGACAAGTAATGTTTGTCTCTTATGACAGTATTCTGTGGGCCTTGTCCAGTCGCACTTATTACAAATCAGTAACTGTGTGGGAGCTGCCAGAACTTCACCGTCGCTGTTCCTACCCCTGAATCAGGCAGCCTCTGCCTGTCCTTCATTTGCACTTTGCAGCTTCCCCCACTGCCACTTCTCCCCCTTCCCACGACCGACCGTCCCAGACTTTCCCAGCAGTACGAAGGGAACCTGCAATCCCGAACACCAAGAAAAAGGTAGTTATAAGGACTAGTATTTCATATTTTCCTCATGTCTTTCAAACACCATGACACACAATGCATGCACACCGTGGTTGTTGTGTAGGACAGGGGTGAAAGGAGAGGTGAGTCACAGAAGAGAAAGTCAATATTGTTGCTGGTAGTTTTCAGCCTGAACCTGAGAATACATAAAAGATGTCATGCATGCAAGTCAGAAAGCCTGGATTAGTCAATTGCTGTAATTTTATTACTGACTTCCTGTTTAGTCTGGAGCAAATCTTATTTCCACCTTTCAACAGCAAATACGGTTATAATAACATTATTGTAATCTTTCACAGCAGGGGTATGTGAATATAATGCCGAGTCATTTCTAAGCCCATAGTTAAAAACAAACACATCGTAAATCCAAACTTGCTGTCTCTCAAGGAGAAGTCTGAAGCCCCATTGGTGGCATGGTGGACCTTCACTCAGATGTTCCTTCCAGGTACTTCAGGCAGAGAATGCCTCCCTAAAAATCAGGCACACAATAGAATAACAACAACATCTGTTAAGTTTGTTGTTTCCTCAACAGTTTCCAAAGTACTTTTTACATACATGATATGGGCCAGTGAATCTCTTGCTAAACCTAGTAGAGCTGAGGAGAAACAAATCTAGGAAAGGATGTTCAACCCATGAACACAACGTATCTTACAAAGCCAACTGACAGGGTAAAATCAAGTTGTTTGCTGCTATTCCCATAGCCAATTTAACCGTGTAACTAAAAAGCTGATTGGAAAAGAACTCCTCAGATTGCATAATGTATTACATCTCAGATTCCCTTATGTTTCTGTTCTTTTCTACCTTCCTTGCTCTTGTTTCAGACAAAGAAAGAGCACCTCATTCTTCCCTTGGAGCTCTTAATCCCATCTCCTTTTGCTTTGCCTGAACTGTTAATTCAGCAGTCATTCCCCCCTCCCTTCGCTTTTTCTCTCTCCTTATGTATCTTATTTTCTAATGGGAGGAGACAGACAATAAACACATAAATAAATAAGGTAATTCTGGACCATGGGAAGTCCTAAGAAAAAAAATAAAACAAGGCCATCTGAGGACAGCAGGGATTGAGGAAAAGATTACGTTCAACCAGGTACTCAGGAATAATCTCTGGTAACGTGAACAGAGACCTAAAGGATAAGAAGGGAAGTAACAAGATAAAAGGCCTGGATAGCATATTCTAGCCAACGTGAATCACATACAAATGCCCTAATGCAGGAACAAGATTGGCATGGTCAAGGCATAAAAGCAACAGAAGGAACTTCTGGTCCAAGGGGGAAGGTATTACACAGGTCAGTGAAAGCTGTGGGCCAGGTTGTGCAGGGTTTGTCATCTCAGGCAATGTGGTTTGGTTTCATTTTATCCTCTGTTCAGTGGGAAGCCATTGGAGCATTTTAAGTGGGAAAGTAACACAGTCTGATTTATTTTTTAAAAGATCATTCTGACTACCTATGGAAAATGACCAAGAAATAGATAATGGGGTTCCTTCTAGGAAAATGGCAACTCTAGTTGTCCCTTTTTTACCTCTGTTTCCAGCAATCTTCTGAAAGTGCTCTCTGAAATATCACCAGTTCATTTGTTCAGTATTTAATTATTGAATCTGATGTGACAGTCATTTTGTTTTTCTTCTTTTTCTTTTTTTTTTCAGGCAGTCTTTTAATAAACAAAAGTATTTCCTTCATGAAGCTTACATGTTCAGGATTGCCTAGTGGCCAAAGCCAAAGATTTTTTGAGTCCACAGTTTCTTAACCTATAACATTTCTCACAGTGGACCACCCTGTCTTTAACTTGAAGCCTTAGGTAACCAAGACCCTAAAGATTTCTGGTTTTCCTCCTGTCTCTCATTCTCTGAATTCTCTATCAATCCTTCTTCTCCTCCTAAATGTTGGTTGCCTAGACAATTCTGCTTTCTTTTTCAACAATAGCAATAAAACATGTTCAATGAGCACTGCTACTCATCAGCAAAGCAGAATTAATAATTTCTCCAGTTTTGGTAGCTTCCATCAACACCAAGCAGATTTAAAATCTGTCTCCAGTTTCAACCCTTCTTTTGATTTCCTAGCCTTCAAATCCTACTTGTTTATTAAATATCTACACCTAAATGTCTTAAAAGCACTTGTACTTAGACAGTAAAAATCAAATTTATCTACCCATTAAACCAGTCTAAGTCTTGACTTCTCTATTTTTGTTAATGACACCACTGTAGTAGTTAAAATTTTCTGATCAACTTTGACTCTTCTTTCTTATTCCCCATATCCAAGTTTCCTAGTCTTGTAGGTTCTAAAACTATCACTTTTCTCCCTTTCTTCCAATGCTTCCCATTCCTACTCCACCTTAAAACTAAATCTTGAAAACACTTCAAATCTCATAATTCACCCCTCTATTTTCAGGCTCTCCCCTCTCCACTACACTTTGTACATTTCTTCTGGATGTGTCTTTTCTATTCAAAACTCTAAGTGGGTTTCTTAGTATCTCAAAACTTTCAGTGGCCCCTTTGTCTAGAATTCAGTCTATTCTCAAGTTTTTCTTTTACTTTACTCCTACAAATAGTCACCTTCTGTAGCAATGGAATCAGTGACTATATCAGGTCCAGTACTTTCTAAACTTCATACTTTTGTTCAACCTGATAGTTTTGTCATAGATTGCCTTCCCCCTACCCTAATCTTAATATTTTAAAATCCTTTCTCTGAGCATGACCAGGCGGTGGCGCAGTGGATAGAGCATCTGACTGGGACGCGGAGGACCCGGGTTCGAGACCCCGAGGTCGCCAGCTTGAACGCGGTCCCATCTGGCTTGAGCAAAAGCTTGCCAGCTTGGACCCAAGGTTGCTGCCTCGAGCAAGATTGATGCTTCTCATCTCTCTTCATTCCTCTCTGTCTGTCCTTGTCTATCCCTCTCTCTGACTCTCTCTCTCTCTCTCTCTCTCTCTCTGTCCCTGGGGAAAAAAAATCCTTTCTCTGAAATGGCATGACTTTCATAAAAATCTTTCCAAGCCTTCCCAGTAGATCTGATCTCTATTGGATGAATTTACATAGCACTTTGTCCTTATTTTCTGTCTTTTATCTACTCTTTTTTGTGTTTCATAATTTATAAGTTGTTCAAAAGTAGTGCTTCTCAGTGTTGGCTGCATTTTGTTATCACCTAAGGAGCTTAAAAACCACTAATGCCTGAGTCCCACCTCCATAAATTCTGATTTAATTAGGGTGTGGAGATCAGGCTTTTAAAAATCTTCCCAGATGATTATAATGAGCAACCAGATCTGAGAACCACCACTTCAGGGCATTTCATACTAACCCAGGCTTAAACATGCCACTATTCCTCTTGAGGTTGAAGTAAGATAATAAGGCATAAAAACAAACAAAAAACCTTCATTACCAAGATTCAATTTGGAACCCTGGGCAAGAGTCACAATGCCAAAAGGACCAAATATGGTGAATGTGGTCAAAAATTGGCACCATTTAAAGTCTCTGGGTCAGCACAGAAACATCTTTATACAAGAGTTCTCTCAAAACCATCATCAGATTCACGCCCATCTGGTCATCTCACTTCTGTTGTATTCTTGTGTTTGTCTTTGCTTTCTCTCTGAATTCACCCCCATTGCTGTTCATTATACCACACTTTTCCACTCAGCTTTATCCTCAACCCCTCCACTGAGCACTCTCTGCCTCCTTGCCTTAATTGAGACCCAAGCCTTACCAAGAACAGCATCTCTCATTTTGCATCTTCCTCTTCTCACATACCATAGGAGTTGTTAGGGGGAAAATCAACATCTTTTCCTCATCCCACTCCTTTCTCCAAATCATAATACATCACTTTAAGGAAAAGGAAATTTATTTTAAGTCTATACCCACCAGCTCTATCACTTTCTTCTCCTTTTCCTCTTGGTCACTATCCTTCATTTGTTCATTTGCCAAGTGACAGTAGTCATCTGTAATGCTGGTGGTTGAGACCATGCAGGTTCTCATTGGATTCAGGCAGAAGGTAGAGGAGCCAGAAAGCATTGGGCCATACCCATTTATTGGAGGCTCACAGAGGCAGGCCAGCAAATAAACAAAGGAAACCCTTATTTTCGCAGTGGAGACTAAGGGATCAGGAAAACCGCCCCTCACCGTGGCGGCTGAGGGAATCAGGGAACCACACCTCATAGTCGTGGAAGAGTGATCTGGGAGAATCACCTTGGAGGGAAAGCACCCATAGCTTCTCATAAAGACACACATGTGGCTTTCTGCTGCATGCTCACACACAAATTGTGCAAAGTGCAAGCAAACCAGCAAGCAAGCCTAACACAGCTATTTTCTCCACATCGTCCTTTCAACTTCATACCTAGTATCTATCTACTATGATTCCAGTACCTGTGTGGATGGTTCAAAACCCTAGCCTTGGATAAATAAACTGTGGCACATCCAGACCACGGGATATTATTCAACACTAAAAACAAATGAGCTATCAAGCCATGAAAAGACATGAAAGAATCTTAAATATATGTCACTAAGTGAAAGAAGCAAATCTGAAAAGGCTAAATACTTAATGCAGTGGTTCTTAACCCCTAGGGTTCGATGAGTTGGTCTCAGGGGTTCGGAGAAGCCTCTGCCGTGGAGGCCAGAATAAAGTAATACCGTAATTTGTTGTGAGTTCATGCGCTTTGTTGGTTTTGTTCTTTGAGCAAGATGATGTTCATGCACGGCTCATTTTGTGCACCAGTAAAAAAACATATACCTATGTCTTGAATTTGGAAAAAAAAATCATATTTTATTTATCACTAAAGAAGGGTTTGGTGAATGCACATATGAAACTGGTGGGTTCGGTACCCCAAAAAAGGTTAAGAACCACTGACTTAATGATTCCAACTATATGACATTCTAGAAAAGACAAACTATGGAGATAGTAAAAGGCTAGTTTTTGCCAGAGGGTAAGGGGAGGGAGAGATGTCTAGGCAGATTACAGATAATTTTTAGGGCAGTGAAACTATGTTGTATGATACTATAATAATAGGTAGACATCACTATACATTTGTCCAAACTTAGAGCGTATATACCCCCAAGAGTAAACCCTAATGTAAACTATGAACTTTGGGTGATGATGTGTCAGTGGGGGTTCATCAGATATAACAAATATGGTGTTCTGGTGGGAAAGAACGACAATGGGAAAGGCTGTGCTTATGTAGTAGCAGTGGTGTTTCTTGTGGGAAATCTTTGCACCTTTCACTTAGTTTTTCTGTGAACCTAAACTGCTTTAAAAGACCATTTTTTTAATATCTTTAGTCTTATAGTTTCTTGGTTTCATCTCAAAAGACCTTCACCTTCTACTCTGTTTGAGTTACCTACTCCCATGGTCAAATTTTGAATCAAGAAGATCTGATCCAGCCTGGCCAGGCGGTGGCGCAGTGGATAGAGCGTTGGACTGGGATGCAGAAGACTCAGGTTCAAGACCCCGAGGTTGCCAGCTTGAGCGTGGGGCCCATCTGGCTTGAGCAAAAAGCTCGCCAGTTTGGACCCAAGGTCACTGGCTCCAGCAAGGAGTTGCTCGGTCTGCTGAAGGCCCACAGTCAAGGCACATGTGAGAAAGCAATCAATGAACAACTAAGGTGTCACAATGGCAATGAAAACTAATGATTGATGCTTCTCACCTCTCTCAGTTCCTGTCTGTCTGTCCCCTCTCTCTGACTCTCTCTCTGTCCCTGTAAAAAAAAAAAAAAGAAGATCTGATCCACCTCATAAATCAAAAATTCGACCATTGTACTATCTTATTTTTCTAATTATCTATAAATTAGATTTGCCACTATTTTTTTTTAATTCCAAGGAAACTTCTTACAGCAGACCTACCATAATGTTATTAAAGATGAGATCCCAGCGTGTGGAATTGGTGACTTGTCAGTGTCACATTGAGAGAAGTCTCTCTGGCATGCACTGAGGCACCGGCATCCTGCCTCCTGCGTGAAGCCAAGAGCTGCTGCTCTCTCTCATTGGGTTGTGCTACATACATCTGTAATTTCTGACAATAATGACTTCAATCAGATTCTTTTGTTATAATGACAATCTCCTAACTTTCAAAAATAATTTTGATCCCTTAATAAATGCCATTCACTCTTCAAGATGCAGGGGATCTAGGCTACCTCACTCACTCATCTATTCTCAACATTACCTATTCTTCAACTGTAGCTAACTTGCCAGTTTGGGGATCACACCATTTTCTCTTTATCTATTCACTTTTTCAACCCACATCTTTTGAGCATCCATCTGTACCCATCATTTTTCTTCTTTTTTCCCCTCAGCAGAAACATTGTCTTCAATTAATTCCCCATCTGTGTTTAGGGGGGAATACATTTCTACCTTCCCTGGAGACTTTATTCCTCTCTCCTTTATTCTCTCTTTTCTTTTTATTTACTGTAATGATTTAATAACTTGTTGAGCACTCACTTGTACCAGGGACTATACATAAAGTGCTATTTCTTATTTAATCTTCATGAAAAACCTATGAGGAAAATATTTATATCCTCCGCTTACAAATGAGAGCTGAAGTTTTAAAAATAAATTTTTGCACCAAATTACAAAACTAAGAAAAGCCATCTCACCAAAGCACATGTATTTAACTACTATGCTAACCTGCCTCCTGCATAATACTAATCAGTGTCCATGGATCCTTGACCAGCCTTCATCAGTTCATTTCCTGTATATCTGCTAAGGGAATCCATATTAATTTCCTGTTGCTACTGTAAAAAATTGCCACAAACTTAGTGGCTTAAAGAAACACAGATTTATTATCTTATAGTTCTGGAGGTCAGAAGTCTGAAACATGTCTGCAGGACTGCATTAGAGGCTCTGGGAAATAATTTTTTTTTTTTTTATTTTTTTTTGCTTTTTCCAGCTGCTCAAGGCTGCCTCCATTCCTGGACTCCTGGCCATTTCCTCCAATGTCAAACCAAACACAGTATAGCATCTTTTCTCTGACCTCTGCTTCTCCTCACATCTCTCTGATTCTAATTCTACTGCCTCTCTCTCATAAGGACCCTTGTGATTACATTGGGCCCACCCAGATAAACCAAGAAAATCTCTCCATCTTAATATACTTAGTCACATTTGCAAAATCCCTTTTTGCCATATAAGGTAACATATTCACAGAATTCGGGGATTAAGATGTGGACCATTGGAGGGGTGAGGGACATTATTCAGTCTAGCACATGAACTTTGTAAAATAAAAACCTAACAGCATATCACTTAAAATCCTTCCATGGCTATCTGGAGAAAGCTGAGCCTCTTCACCTAAGTATGTGAAGCTTTTTATGATTTGGTTCCCTCCTATCTTTATAGCTTCATGTCAGATTGCACTTTTTATCGTTTTCCAAATTCTCAGGTATGATGCCCTGCTTGTTTGTGCCTAGCTAACTCCTACTTTTCCTTCAAAACTTAGATTAAGCATTAGCTTCTCCCTGATGCCATCTCTGCTAGCTACTCTGATGTGGCTGCCCCTCTTCCATGTTCTCAAAATACTCAGTAATCACCCCTAAGGTAGCACTCATCATACCATGTTGAAGTTGTTAACTTATTTGTCCATTTTTTCCATTAGAATGAAGTTCCCCTGGATAACATTGTTAATGTAGGTAGGTAGCTAAATATTAATAAGGGAAGGGAATTAGACTTTGAGGATCCTGTTTGCTTCACTGGGAAAGTGAAGTTCTGGACACCCCGAGGGGTCCAAGCCTTGCCCCAGCTAAGGGGATTAACACAGCCCTCCTTTCCCTGTGTAGGAAGGAAGAACCAGTTTCTTTGTCTCCCTATGGGGGGAGGTGCTTCTGTGCTTCCACTTTGAGGCATTCACAGTAGAAGCCAAAATGGCAGCAATAGAGGCCTGTCAGCCTAACCTAGAATAAGGATCTGATTGGTTAGTAGGATAAACCAATATAAGCCCACAAAAGATTAAGAAACTGATTAAAGAAAAGCTAGTCCTTCCCAGTCAAAAAATATACAGACCTAACACATAAGTGGGCCTTCCCTTCTCTCTTCTTGCTTGGGAAAGCCAGTTTACCCCTTCACTTGTGAGTTCTCCAATCAGTCATGTAGTTCTAATGGCCACCTGGAGCCCAGCAGCAGCACTGGCTCCAAATAGGCCCAGATGAGGACAGTGGCAACCTGAATTGAACCATGGCACAGAATATCTGGACTTTGGTCTTTATATTGGGCTTAATAAAGACAAGGTTGGACTTTTTCCTTGGCGGGACAGGTGGAGATGAGACACTGGGAACCTGTGGACAGCTTTCTGTTTTAACCACAAATAAATCCTACCATGAAAGCTACATTTCATCTGTATGTGAGTCCTGTAAAATGCTTATCTACAACTCCATAAAAGACCTCTATTTCCCCTGGCAATAACATCATGTTTTATTTGACTGTGTGTACCCTGTGATTCACAATTGGTACTTGAAAAAACTTTATTAAATTAATTATCTCCCCGTAACACATAGCATAGCATTGTACATATGGCAGAGTCAAAAACACATTTGTTTAGTTGAACTGAAGTTGTTTTTAACCTCCTCAAGAATAGAAAGATAGTTTATCATCTTTCACAAGATACTCAGAATTTGGGATTTGTATCCCGCTCCCCAAACTGTAAAACCCAGTGTGAACAGAAATTGCTCAGTATAGTATAAGGAAAGATTTAGCAAAATGTTAACAGATGTAATTGATATGACATGAGAGCTTAAAGGAAAGAAGAACTGTGATTGGGTGGATGAGCTAATCCATAAAAGAGAATGACAGCTGGAATGGTGTCTGTTTTTCTCACCATTAAACCCCTAGCACTTAGCAGAGTGCTTAACACATAGTAGATATTCAGTAAGTACTGGTATAATGAAGACAATTTCAATCAATTGCATTCCAGGAAAAGGAATTAGTATTTCTAAGGAAAATTGCAAAAACTATAGGACATCCTGTTGAATGAATTATTTTTCATTGAATTTAAACTATTTACAGCTCTTTTAAATTGTAGAAAACTGTTAACAATGCAGGTGATTCTTTTATTTATTTTTTTTCCTGAGAGAGACAGACAGGAAGGGAGGTGAGAGAGATGAGAAGCATCAACTCATAGTTGTGGCACATAGTTGTTCATTGATTGCTTTCTCATATGTGCCTTAACCAGGGGACTCCAGGCAAGCCAGTGACCCCTTGCTCAAGCCAGTGACCTTGGGCTCAAGCCAGAGACCTTTGAGCTCAAGCCAGTAACCACGAGTCATGTCTATGATCCCATGCCCAAACCAGCAACTCCACACTCAAGCCAGATGAGACTGCGCTCAAGCTGGTGACCTCGGGTTTTTGCACCTAGGTCCTCAGCATCTCCAGTCAATGCTCTATCCATGGTGCCACTACCTAGTCAGGCTGCAGGTGATTCTTGTACATAGAAACGCAAATTCTGTATAATGGAGAAGCAAGAGATTATTTCCTTGTATGTATTGACCAGTTTACATCATCTTTTAAACAAATTTATTACAGCATTCCTTGTTGCATATTTATCTTTTCGGTTTGGATTTTTCTTTAACTAGTTCTGAAATCCCCCATTTATTAATAAAAAAATAAATAAATTTTAACAGCTGTACACTTCATATTTATATAAGGGTCATACATAATTTTACCTTTAAAATATCATTAGCCCTGTCCAGATAGCTCATTTGATTAGAGCATCATCCCAATATGCAAAGGTTGTGGATTTGATCCCTAGTCAGGGCACATACAGAAACGGATGTTTCTGTCTCTCTCTCCCTTCCTCTCTCTCTAAAATCAATAACTAAAATTTTAAAATATCATTTAAAATAACAAAAAAGACATGTTTTAAACTGTGTTTTGGAGAAATGAGGGATTATCTGCTTCAGCTGACACATGAGGTTCTTGGAGGATATCAAGATAGAAGAAAGAGGTTAGAATGAGTCAGAGTGCAGAAAACTGGAAGAACCATGTGCCATTCAGTGAGATGAGAATACAAACAGAAACAAGGTCACAGTGCAGCCCAGACTTCTTGCTTCAAATAAAATCCCTTTGGCCACTATATTGTCCCTTGGGCACAATTCTTAAGCAAGCCATCTAGCCATGTCATGCCCCATTTTCCTAAAATGGGCATTGCAATTGAACCTACTTCATAGATGTCTTGTGAACATTAAGCAAGTGAATTAAATGTAAAACATTTAGAATAGTATATTGTAAAGTACAAATACTCAATGAATGTTAACTAATCATCACAGTTCATCACAGTTCTTTATCTGAAATACTTGGGACTAAGAGAGCAGATAAAGAACATTGTAGAACTGGGGTTCTTGTGGTGTCATGAGAAAAGCATTTCGGGAACCACACCTGGGAAAATGAGGTATAGTGATTAGATTTATTAAAGCTGGAGCAAATACAAGGGACTATCTCCAGGTACCCAGAGACTCTCTCATCCATGGCAGGTGGTTCAGCTCTGTCCCACTGCGGAAGTCCAGCCTTGTCTCCGTCAATCCCAGAAGAAGGGCCAGGGTCCAGAGATTCTGTGCCATTGGCTCAATGCATGCCACAGCTTAGTCCAGTTCAGTCTCTGTCCCCACCCAGCTAGCTTAATCTCTGCTACCAGCTGCCTCCTGCGGGGGCATGTTGCCATACTCAGGCCCGCGCTTGGCCTGCACACGGACTCATACTTTGAGCCCATGCTGGGGCCTGCTCAGCTCCTAGGCCCGCATGGCTGCTATGGAGAGGGAACACAGAACTAAGGGGCATTACCAAGAGAAAGGACTTTGTTAAGCTTTAGTTATATTATTTCAGGCATGGGAAAGGGCTGGCTCATTTTCAAACTAGCCAATTAATTTCTGAGTCCTTCAAGGTTTATGCTGGGGCCTCCCCCTAAGCAATATGGTCCTTTTCCAGACTAGATTCCATGCACCCAGGAGAGGAATTTTCGCTTTGTTGTTCTATCCCTTCTCCAGGTAATCTGCTGGATGGACAGTGGTTTCCTAGGGACATTGGAAAACTGGTCCAGGAGAGATGTTAATCCCCTTGGCAGGGCAATGTGGATGTTCCCTGGAATGTGTGAAGCTGTAGCTTCAGACCTAAATCAGCTTAGCCAGTTTTGCTCCTTTCCCTTTTATTAATATCTAGCTACCTACGTTAACAAAACTTCAGGGTATTTTGGATTTAGAAAGGTAAATATACATTGCATAACACTCTCAACAGAATCTAGGGTAGCACCCTGTAATCCAATAGATAAATATTTCTTTAGTAAAATATATGAATATTTATTCCAAGGGGGATAAATTCAGATAAAAATAGCCTCACATCAATCCCAGTCAGGTTTGTCTGCCAAATTGGTGTACTTTAGGGCAAATTTGCCCATCAAAAGTTACCAAAAAATCCTTCAATTTTCAAAGATTTTTTTTAATTGAAAATAAGGTTTTTCAGAGCTTTTGAGATATGGGAATGGAAGAGAATTGCTGTACTGTATTACTAAAATCAAAACAAAAAAAAAAGATTGAAACAGAATTCGGAAATCTTGGAAACTGTTCAGAAAGCAAGCTTTGAGTTTAATCACCTCTCCATTTTCACAAAATATTTTTTTTTTTTAAAATCTCAAAGCAAAGGCAACAGCAAATAGCTAATGAGGAAAATTTTCTCTTTATAGAAAATTAGGTTCCAGCTAATGAATGAAGACAGAATGATAAAATATCACCATTTTGCAACTTCTAATGATGTAATGGATCTAGACAGTCATGAGCACCTAGTATAATTTTCAAGACACAACTAAGTATCTTGTACCTTCCTTTGAAAGTAGCTAACCTACCTATTAGGTAGTTTTGCAAAAATATATATATATTTTTTAATGTAAATTTGAATCAGATTAAGTTTTAGATCTGTTCATAGGAAATATAGGAGGGAAAGGAGCATGACAACCACAAGCCTAGAACAATCTAGACTGTATAACCCCCCCCCCCCAGGCAAAGGATCTAGTTTCTTCAACAAACATATTGCAAAAAGAAAAAGAAAGAAAGAAGGGGAAATAAATGTACAGATTAAAACAAACCAAAAATATAGCAACAAATTGCAATGTATAAACTTTATTTGAATCCTGATGCCAACAAGCAAACTGTCCCCACCCCCAAAAGGAAAAAATGTGATACAACCAGGGAAAAACTTGAACACTGACTAGATATTTGATGCTCAGAAGGTATTTTTAATTGTTAAGGGTGCTGTTCTATTTTTTTTTAATTTCTTTTTATTTTATTCATTTTAGAGAGGAGACACAGAGTGAGAGAGAGAAGGAGAGAGAGAGAGAAAGGGGGGAGGAGCTGGAAGCATCAACTCCCATATGTGCCTTGACCAAACCAGTGCAGGGTTTTGAACTGGCTGCCTCTGTGTTCCCAGGTCGACGCTTTATCCACTGCGCTACCACAGGTCAGGCAAGGGTGCTGTTCTATTTTTAAAGTCATATTTCAGCATGGAGCTCCATACTGAAATATTTACAGATGAAAAAATGATGTTTTATATTTGCTCTAAAATAATACAGTGAGGAGAAGGAGTACGGGGAGGAAGGAGGGCAGATGAAATACTGAGTTGAAAACTGTTTAGAATTCATGATAGGTGCATGGAAGTTCGTTATATTCTAATTTTTAACATATTTGAAAATTTTGATAATAAAAAAGGAAAGTATAAAAGATATATAACTATACACACACAGTATACATTGCATTGTATCTCTCAATTTAGACCACTTTGAATCTAAGTTGGAAAATACATTAATGCTTTTAATGGGTGTTTGAAAACTATATACTTATAAAGGGTATTTGAAGGAGAAAAAGATGAAAAAATAAAATTTATTGAAAGAAAGGTTTGAAAATGTACAATTGAAAACCAAAGTAAATTATTTAAGAAAATATATTTAGGATAATAATGGAAGAGAAATTTAGAATGGTAAGAGGAGATGAAATTACCAAAAAGATATGAGACAACAGTAAGTGATCTTGTTAACAAAGCTGACTTCGACCAAGGCTAATACTAGAGTGGAAGGGACAAAAGGAGTTTCCAGGATTGGTCTTTGAACTGCTTTTGCTTTTATTTACTTATTTACTTATTTTACAAGAGTAAAAACAAGATAGGTCAGTGATGGGCAATCTTTTGAGCTTGGTGTGTCAAAATTCACCAAATAACCAAGTATAAGTAGGGTGGTGTGTCACTTTGAGAAAAATGGCCTAACGGGAAGTCCCAGAACTAGACGCTCTGTGCCGGAGTTCTGTTGTTTTGGCCTACAGACCTCGGGCACAGAGTGTCTACGCTTGAGTGATCTAGTTTCAATAATGCCAGCAGGTGGCGTGTTTCACATATATTTTTTTAAGCTAAAAAAATTTGAGAACCAGTATAAACATAAAAGAAATGTTCCCATTTCAACCTTAGTATTCTGCTTGACACAGGGAAAATAATAAGAATGTAAGGAAAATAATTTTTGTTTTGCTACTTCCTTTCCACTTTAGTGAGAGCTTGACTTTTGTATCAAATTGCTAAATAATTTCTGATTTTATTTTTTTTTCTATAGTAAAGTAAAGTGGATTAAAATCCCAAGCCATTGCTAATTTTCACATTGTGGGATGTCTCAAGATGAGGTTAAGAGCCTAAATTCCAGGAAACCAGAAAGCCGGATTGTAAAGCCAGTAGTAAGGGCCACCATCACAGTCGTCTGGCCAATGCAGGTTCGCAATGGATTCGTACAGTCGGTAATGAAACAATGGAGCCAAGAACTGGTGAGCCATCAGCTTTAATTCTAGCTTGCACCCGGCGGGCAAGCAAAAACACACACTGGGCTCCAAAACCCACACATTCAGTGCTCACAAAGCTACTGACTTATCTGAGTTTCCTAGAATCAAAGGTTTCTAGCTCATCAGACTTATTCACCTCTGTTCCCCATCTCCTTCTGTACAAACTCTGCTCAAACTGCCTTCTTCCTTAGCACTCTGCCATCTAGGCTGCTTCTCCTGGCCTCCATGTGGCCTTCATCTGCTCTCCTCTCTAATACTTCAGGAACCGAGAGAGAGAGATCAAGCTACTGGTCTCTTCCACTTTATACCATAGAATCAAAACCTTTAATCCAATTATACAAACAAGGAAGTCTCTGTATAATGGGATTCCTCAGGAGAGTGCACCACCCTATATCATCCAATCAGTCAAGGGTGTGGAGAAGAACTTACTCCCAAAACCAAGCCTTAGGCCACAACGACCCGGCCTGCTTACATTACAGCCTTTCCCCCAGCACCCATCCCAAGCACAAGGGCAAATAATATCACCTGGGTGACGGGCTTCTATGTGGGCAGCGCCATCCTCAACAAAGTGAGCATATTATATTTTATCTGCCCAACACGGATGTATCTCCATCGTGTGCTATGAGCCACAGTGTGCTATGGTTTGTGTGCTGGGATTTTATGTTGATTTCAGTGCTTCTGAAAATTTCCCAAATAGGACCAAAAGTTTCAGTTTAGACTGGAAGTCTCTACACCCACTCTGGTCTGGTTCCCAAAATAATGTCCAGGGCTGAGGAAGTCCTGGTGCTCTGCTCCTCTCAGGGAAAGACTAGATGAGAAAAGAGGTTAAATGGGAAGCAAGCAATAAACGGCATTAAATGGAGAGTAACATCTTAGGTTGATCTCATCGTAAAGTTCTAACTGGGCAGGTCATGGTAGGTAGTCATGCCCCATGCATATAGCTTCTTTTTTTTCTTGGGATTTTTTTTGTTGTTTTCTTTTGCATATAACTTCTTTGTTTTTAAAATTATTATTATTTCTTGATATTAGAGAGGAAGAAGAGATCGACGTGTTGTTGCACTTATTTATGCTTTCCTTGGTTGATTCTTGTATATGGCCTGATCAGGGATAAAACCTGCAACCTTGGTGTATTGGGATGACGCTATAACCAAATGAGATACCCGGCTAGACGTTAACTTTTTTTTTTTTTTTTTTTTTACAGGGATAGAGAGTCAGAGAGGGGGATAGATAGGGACAGACAGACAGGAATGGAGAGAGGTGAGAAGCATTAATCATCAGTTTTTCATTGCAATACCTTAGTTCAGGGGTCCCCAAACTACGGCCCACAGGCCGCATGTGGCCCCTGAGACTGTTTATCCGCCCCCCCCCCCGCACTTCCAGAAGGGGCACCTCTTTCATTGGTGGTCAGTGTGAGGAGCTCAGGATGCATCCGCACCCATAGTTCCCATTGAAATACTGGTCAGTTAGTTGATTTAAATTTACTTGTTCTTTATTTTAAATATTGTATTTGTACCCATTTTGTTTTTTTACTTTAAAATAAAATGTGTGCATAGGGATTTGTTCATAGTTTTTTTTATAGTCCGGCCCTCCAACTGAGGGACAGTGAACTGGCCCCCTGTGTAAAAAAGTTTGGGGACCCCTGCCTTAGTTGTTCATTCATTGCTTTCTCACATGTGCCTTGACCGTGGGCCTTCAGCAGACTGAGTAATCCCTTGCTCAAGCCAGCGACCTTGGGTCCAAGCTGGTGAGCTTTTACTCAAGCCAGATGAGCCCGCGCTCAAGCTGGCGACCTCGGGGTCTCGAACCTGGGTCCTCCGCATCCCAGTCCAACGCTCTATCCACTGCACCACTGCCTGGTCAGACTAGGGTTAACTTCTTTAGTAAAAGATTTATTTTTGCCTAAAGTAAGCCCTGTCCATTGTTTCCGTGTATCTTGGATAATGTACATTTGAAATAAATCCTCAAGAGAGCACATAATTTTGTTAACTATCCTGTAATCTAATCCCTATCTTGCTTTCTCCTATCTTCATATGCTTCCTCCTTAATTTCAAGTATATAAAAGGAGCTGCAAAACTGTTATTCTAGGGAGCATTTGAGATCTTGCTCCCCATTATGTCATCAGTTTGGCTCAAATAAACTTTATAAACATTTTCTATAGCAGTGATTTTTAACTGGTTTGCCACAGAATTTTTATAACATATAATACCTATTTAGTCAGGGACACTGACCTCATTTCCTTCAGATTGTCAAATACAAAATTGACAATACTCAACACAACAATAGCAGTGCAGTGTGAATAAATCAAAATTATACCTATTTTTTGGGTCAGACCCACAAAAAATATATTTTTTGGTGTGCTGCAGAATTATTTGTTTTGTTTTGTTTTTAGCGAGAGAAAATGAGAGAGAAACAGAGAAAGAGAGACAGAGAGACAGGAAGGCGTGGGGTGGGGTATCTCCTGCTGAGCCAGTGACCCCTTGCTCAAGCCAGCAACCTTGGGCTTCAAGCCAGCAACCTTTGGGCTCAAGCCAGTGACCATGGGGTCATGTCTATGCTCCCACGCTCAAGCTGATGAACACGTGCTCTAGCCAGATGAGCCCATGCTCAAGACAATGACTTCCAGGTTTCAAACCTGGGTCCTCTGTGTCCCAGGCCTCTGTTCTATCCACTGCACCACTGCCTGATCAGGCAAGTGTGCTGCAGTATTTTAGAAATTAGTTTATGTGAGCCAGGAGATGAAAAAGGTTGAAAATCGCTGCTCTATAGGTTTGGATGTTTCTTACATCCACAGCCCTGACGCTTTATTGATGTGGAATCTCTGCAGAAGGACATAAATCAACATTCTGTTAGTACTGTATACACGAGTGTACTCAGAATCTTTAAAATGATCTAGAAGTCTCTGAGAAAATCTGTGAAAAATCCCCATTCTTTACTCCTTCGGGTTTTGGTCTGAGATTGCTCTAAATGGATCTGTAAAATGGCTATACCTATTTTGTTGTTTTAGCTTGCTTCAAGTTGGAGGAGGGAGACAGAGGTCATTTCGTTTCTCAAAGGGATATCAAATTTTCAGTGCCCATTACAAACTCATTCAGTGAAAAAAACTATGGTCAACTTCAATGTGAGAAATATTTCAGACATGGTAGCTCTTGTTTCTAATTTAATCAAAATGCTATTCTTTTCATTAAATCAATTTTTTTATTATTTCTTCAAATTTTTATCTTGTAATATAAAAAACTAAAAGAAGTTATTTAACTTCATGACGTGATTCAATAATAATAACTTCCCTTAGATTTTTTCAACCAAACATTAAAGAATGACTGTTTTTCTTTTATAAAACCTTTCTTGTTCACACTAATACTCATCATAGGCCTGGCCAGCTAGCTTGGTTAGTTAGAGCTTCATCCTGAATCACAGAGGTTGCCGATTCAATACCCAGTCAGGGCACGTACAGGAATAGATCAATGTTTCTCTCTCTCAAATTAATAAAATAAACATTAAAAAAATAATAATACTGCCTGACCAGGTGGTGGTGCAGTGGATAGAGTGTTAGCTTGGGATGCTGAGGACCCAGGTTCAAAATCCCAAGGTTGCCAGCTTGAACGTGGGCTCACCCAGCTTGAGTGAGGGGTCGCTGGCTTGAACGTGGGATCATAGACATGACCCCGTGGTCGCTGGCTTGAGCAAGGGGGCACTGGCTCTGCTGGAGCCCCCAGGTCAAGGCACATATGAGAATGCAGTCAATGAACAGCTAGGGTGCTACAATAAAGAATTGATGATTCTCATTTCTCTCCCTTCGTGTCTGTCTGTCCCTATATGTCCCTCTCTCTGTCTCTCTATCTCTCTTACTAAAAATAAATAAATAAATACAATAATGTTTATCACAAATCTTAAGGAAATCTAGAATACTATAAAGAGGAAAATTATAATTCAACCAGACTTTTAAATATATATGCATTACATGTGGTTTTTTAAAAATGGAATACTTTGCTGAGGTTTTTTTTGTTTTTCTTTATTTATTTTTTTATTATTATTATTATTAATTTTTAATGGGGTGACACCAATAAATCAGGGTACATATGTACAATGAAAACATCTCCAGGTTATCTTATCATTCAGTTGTGTTGCATACCCATCACCCAAAGTCAAATTGTCCTCTGTCACCTTCTATCTGGTTTTCCCTGTGCCCCTCCCCTCCTCCCTATCCCACTCTCTCCTCCCTCCCCCCACCCCGTAACCACCACTCTCTTGTCCATGTCTTATAGTCTCACTTTTATGTCCCACCTATGTATGAAATCATGCTGTTCTCAGTTTTTCTTTTTTTCTGATTTACTTATTTCACTCCGTATAATGTTATCAAGGTACATCCATTTTGTTATAAATTATCTGATGTCATCATTTCTTATGGCTGAGTAGTATTCCATAGTATATATGTACCAAAGCTTTTTAATCCACTCGTCTTCTGACGGACACTTGGGCTGTTTCCAGATCTTCACTATTGTGAACAATGCTGCCACGAACATGGGGGCGCATTTCTTCTTTTCGAACAGTGCTATGGTGTTCTTAGGGTATATTCCTATAAGTGGGATAGCTGGGTCAAAAGGCAGTTCGATTTTTAATTTTCTGAGGAATCTCCAAACAGTTTTCCACAGTGGCTGCACCAGTCTGCATTCCCACCAGCAGTGCAGAAGGGTTCCCTTTTCTCCACATCCTCGCCAGCACTTATTCTGTGTTGTTTTGCTGATGAGTGCCATTCTGACTGGTGTGAGGTGATAACTCATTGTGGTTTTAATTTGCATTTCTCTAATGATCAGTGATGTTGAGCATTTTTTCATATGCCTATTGGCCATCTGTATGTCCTCTTTGGAGAAATTTCTATTCATTTCTTTTGCCCATTTTTTGATTGGATTGTCTTCCTGTTATTGAGTTTTATGTTCTTTATAAATTTTAGTTATTAACCCCTTATCAGATGTGCTGGCTGAGTTTTTTTTTAAAACATACTCTTTCACTTAATAATATATTGTGGACACCTTTGTATGTTAATAAATATAAATATACCACATTATTTTATTTCTTAAAAAACATGGAGGAGGAAGCAGTATTTATAAGTATTTATAGTACCAAACATAAACGTCTTTAGAGATTTTGGTAACTGTGGAATAATGTACATAAGATGCATAAAATTTCATGTATATCTCAGTAAATTTTTACATATGTATCTAGACTGCTTGGGGTGCCATAACAAAATACCAGACTGGGTGGCTTAAACAGCAGAAATTTATTTTGGAGGCTGGACTGTCCAAGATCAAGTGCTGACAAGGTCTGTTTCATTCTGAAGCTTCCTATCCTGGCTTGTAGGTAGTTACCATCTTGCTGTGTGCTCACATGACCTCTTTGCTTATGGGGGGAGCCGTTTTGTGTCTCTTCATATAAGGGCATCAATCCTATAAGGTCAGAGACCCACCATTATGACCTTATTTAACCTTAATCACCTCCTTAAAGACTCTATCTCCAGTACAGTTACATTGAAATTAGCTTCAACATATTGAATTTAGGGTATGGGGAGTGGTGGTGGTGGTGGTGGTGGTGGTCACAATTCAGTTATAGCCGCAAAGGTTATTATTTTTTAAAGGAGAATAAAGCTTTACATACACTACTTATTTTATATATCTACACACACATCAAAGAAATGAAAGACTTTGTTCTGTAATTTAGGAGAATGACTTGTGTGGTCTTTTGGAATTTGTTCCCTCCTAGAACATGAGCTCCATGTGGGCAAAGATTTTTGTCTTTTCTATTCATTGCTGAATTCTCAAGTCTAGAACAGTGAGGATCAGCACATAATTGGTGTGCAATATTTAATGAATGTTTGTTTTCTTTTCTTTTTTTCGAGAAGGGAGGCAGTATCAGAGCTTAGGAGCCATAGGTCTCTAAGACAGACTTATTCCTTTGATTGAATCTCTGCTCTATCACTTCCTAGTTCTTTTACCTTGGACAAATTAAAATTACTTAAGCTCCCTGTGCCTTAGTTTTCTCTTATTCAAAATGAGTATTTTAGGTATTTCCTTAGGCGACAGAAGCTGAAAGTACAGCTATTAACATGCAGAATCTCCTAAAATTTTGAATGATGAAAAGGTGGTTCTCATAAAAGAAACGAAGGAATCGCTACTTTAGTGGGCCTACATAATACTGCTCGCAAAAATTAGGGGATATTTCAAAATGAATATAAAGCGATAAAATATCCCCTAATTTTTGTGAGCAGTATATAAGGAAATTATTGTAATTTACGTTAATATATTATAAATTGTAGAATATCTCTCTTCTGGGTTTGTCTGAACCTGAAAACCAAAGTTCCACTGTTGGCCCAGAGGGTGAGGGCGGGGCGCCTGTGCGGAGATAAACTACAAGTCCCAGGATTCCTAGGTGGGTGCTACTGGGAGTTGTAGTTCATTCTACACTCCGGTCCCCCGCCTCGCGCCCCCGCCCCTCCACGCCCCTTCCTCCGCCTCTCGCTTCGCAACTCAGTCTCGGTTGGCGGTAGAGGGTTTCTCTCCCTTTGTCATTTTCTTCTCTTTTGTTACCTCGGTGTCTCAACGCACGCCGGAACACGACTCCTCTGGAGAAGTGTCGAGACGGAGGTGGAGCCGGGCATCAAGTATTAACCCGGAAGAAGTGACCCAGAGAGTGATAGTGATTCCGAGCCTCCACAGCTGAAATGTAGCAGGTTAGAGAAGGTTTCGACCTCAGTAAGAAAAGCTGACGTCTTTTCTTTTTTATTGTACGTACTCAAGATTCATTTCTCTTTTATGATCTTAAAAACCTTTTTTTCTTTCTCTAGTTTATTTTCCGTGTTTCTTCCTTAGGGATCACTTCATAAACCGGGTTACACTGTATGTTTTACATGTGCTCATCTTGCCCGGGATTGGTGTCAAGTCTGGTATTCCGACGCTGAGAATTTCCAAGAGTGTCAGAGTAATTCTGTGGAGAAATCTTGCTGTGCTAGGTAAAATTTTAGAGTAGATGTCTTGGATTTTTTCCCCGCTTAACATTGAGGTTTCATGACCTTGAAAATTAACTCATTCTCCTATAGTTGCTAAGATGGAAATTTTAGCTAGAAGTGTTCTAACAAAAACGTTTACCACTCTTGTTCTGTAGTTTTCAGGTTACACACCTCCTCTGATGTGCTTGAGACTGGATGTAGAGACACAGAAACTTCTGAAGGACTGTATCATTTGTGGTTACTGGGCATAGATGTATTCTTCCACAGTCCTTTTCTGTATGTGAATCAGTATATTAAACTTCATTAGTAGAACATTGCAAACTTTGAATATTTTAGAGACTATTTTGAATATTTTATTGGGCTAATAAATGAATGCACTTCCTAGCATAGTATGAACACCAGAGACAATGAAGGTTGATTTTGATATATTTCAACCTTAATTTCAACTTTGAACCACAGGATTTTAGGGGCAAAGTGTTTTTCTTAGAACCCTTTTTTAGTCACTGAGGGGAGAAAAACAAATAATTATTGCTCACAGCCAATTTCACCCAACTTGTAATTTTTTCAAGTAAACTTTTCTTCGTAATTGTAAAAATGATACATGCTATAGGTATAGAATTGGAAAACACTAAAAAGTAGAAAAAATAGCAAGCAAAAGGTATCTCTAATCTCAAAACTAAAAATAAATTTCTTAACGTTTTGATATGTTTATTTTTTGGTTTTCTTTTTTCAAAGTATTCTTTACATTTTTTAATTCTATATACTATATATATTGTGGAAATTTTTTGAAAATGTAATTGAGATTATATTGCTTTGTGTAGTTGATCCTTGAATATTGCAGGGGTTGGGGTAACCCCTCAGTCAAACATTTGCTTATAACTTTTGATTCCACAAAAAGTTAATTACTATCATCCCTGAATCTATATGCATTGGATTGGTTCTAGGACCCCCACAGGTACCAATATCCCAGATACTCAATCCTTTATATAAAATTGTACAGAACAATATGTGCAGTTGGCCCTCTGCCTCCACAGATTCCCAACAGCAGACTAAAAATCTGTTTTCAGCTGAGATTGGTTGAATCTGCGGATTTGAAATTAGGAGATACAGAGGGCTGATTATATATATTCATTGAAAAATATCAGGGTGTAGATGGACCTATGTAGTTCATACCTGTGTTGTTCAAGGATCAACTGTAATTAGCACCATTGTCTTTCTTATTTTTAAACCGGAGCTTCTACTTTCTTAATTTGTTAATATTTGAAGTTTTTCTTCCTGTAAGATTTCAGCTGAAAGGGAAACATCTTTGAGGAGTGATTGTAGAATTGAAAGTGGAAAACACTGAGCTCTGAGTAGGGAACCTGCATTCTAGAATCAGCTCTGTCTCTGTCTGAGAAATCATTATTAGGTTACTTGACTTCCTTGGACATCTGGATACCTAAAATTAAAGAATTAAACAAGAAAATTATTACTACCATATTTTTCACTCCATAAAACACACCTGAACATAAGACGCATCTAGGGTTTTAAGGAGGAAAATAAGAAAAACAATATTAACCAAATGGTGTGTTAAAATATTTAATAAAATATACCACAATAATATTTCAACAATGTAAACTCAACAGCAGTATTAACAACCATTAGCACTGTTATTAACAAATGAGAAGAATCTTTAATGTTCAAATACTCTTCTAGTTGTCTGGAACCCACAGCAGCTAAAAAAAATGAACATTCGCTCCAAAAGATGCACCGGCATTTTCCCCTCCACTTTTGGGGGGAAAAAGTGCATCTTATGGAGCGAAAAATACGGTATTTACATCAAACTTTAGAAATCTATGAATATGTTTTTATGATTATTTTATACCTTTCAAGTGCTTATTCATCCACTCAATTCTAGATTCTGGATACTTTCTAGAAAATAGCTGATTTAACCCATTCTATTTGCTATATTTATTGGTTATACTCCTAGTCATTTACCTTGGTTAATTATATATGTTAAGTGGGTAGAAAACAGTGCTTTCTTCACTTATCTTAATACATTGTTTTCAGAGGTTTGAAGAATTCTTTTTGTGAGTTACATAATTTGGGGACCAAGTCTGGAGCTGGCTGAGGCAGTGAACTTGGCAAGATTTCTTGAGGCTCCTTCCAGCTTTATTATATCTGTGGATTTCATTTTTTTGGTACATATTGTGTTTATTTATTATATTTCAGATGCCAAGATGAATCGTCACCTCTATGTTTGGCTTTTTAGACATCCGACTCTTCATGGTCACCACCAGTACCACATCCAACGCCTTTTACATCAATTTACACAGCTACATCTTGATACAAGGCTGTGGGTTTTTAGACAAAATGGGAATCACATTCTCCATCAACTGTTAAATAAGAACTGGTCCAGGAGATACTGTCAAGACACCAGGATGCTCTGGAAGCACAAAGCACTACGGAAATATATGGAGGAACTGAATAAGGAGTACCAAACACTTGATCAGTGTTTGCAGCGTATCTCTGTGAATCAAGAGGACCAAAGGTCCTTGAATCAAAGACATGCTGAGCTGGCACCACTTGCAGCCATTTACCAAGAAATTCAGGAAGCCGAGCAAGCGATTGAAGAATTAGAATCAATGTGTAAAAGTAAGCAAAAGATGTGTGTGTGTACAAGGTTGATTCTCCCAGTTAAAATTTTATTGAACTTAGTCTTTAAAAAGCTTACAAGTAATAAGCTCTTGGAAAGTGCACTCCAGGTGTATGAAGTATTTCAGCAACTGAAGATCAACTATTAAGAGATTGAGCTCCTCGGAGTTTGCCAGGAAGTTTTTAGTTAGGGTCCAGAAGACTAAATGTTGACCTTTCCAGAAGCTTTAATTAATTCATTCATTTTTCAAAATTTATTGATTTTTAGAGGGATAGAGAAAGGAAGGGAGAGAGAGAAACATCAGTTTGTTGTTCTACTTATTTATGCATTCATTGGTTGATTCTTGTATGTGCCCTGACTGGGGATGGAACCTGCAACCTTGGTGTATCAGGATGATGCTCTAACCAACTGAGCTACATGACCAGGGTCAGAAGAAGCTTTACCTTATTGAACAGAACTTTACTGAGCACTGCCTTACAGTGTCCTACATACCAGGGACACAAAAATATATGTAGTTCCTATGCCATCAAAGGGCTTAGGTATTATTTCATCACCCTTTAGCTATCTCATTCCAATCCTCCCTGCCCTACCAGCCCTAGGCAACCACTAATCTTTCTGTCTGTAGATTTACTTATTTCAGGCATTTTCAATAGATGGAATCATATAGTATGTTATCCTTTGTGACTGGCTTATTTCACTTAGTGTAATATTCTAAAGGTTCATCTATGTCATAGCCTAGATCCGTACTTCATATTTTATTGCCGAATCATTTTTCATGC
Source organism: Rhynchonycteris naso (assembly GCA_037038555.1). NCBI lineage: Eukaryota > Metazoa > Chordata > Mammalia > Chiroptera > Emballonuridae > Rhynchonycteris > Rhynchonycteris naso. The sequence goes on along the minus strand of CM072998.1, from coordinate 94,766,091 downwards.
TATGAGTAATACCGCATTTTATCTATCCATTTATCGGTTGATGGCTATTCATTTTCACTTTTTAATTATGAACAATACTGCTGTGAACATTTGTGTACGAGTTTTTCTGTGGACATAGTTTGCTGAGTTGTATCATAACTCTGTGTTTAACATTTTGAGGAACTGTCAGACTGTTTTCCAAATGGTTGCACCCATTTTAATTTTACCCCCAGTGTATAAAGGTTCTAATTTCTCCATATCCTTACCAATCATTTTTATCTGCCCCATTGATTCTAGCGATCCTAGTAGGTGTGAATTGGTATCTCCTTGTGATTTTCATTTGACTTTCCCTGCCTAATGAGTTGAGCATCTTTTTGTGTGCCTATTTGCCATGGAATCTTTGGATAAATGACTGTTCAGATCGTTTGCCCATTGAGTTATTTTTTATTATTGATTTGTAGGTGTTCTTTTTATTAGTGATAAAGTGTTCTTTATCAGATATATGATTTGCAGAAAATTTTTTCTCATTCTATAGATTCTTCTTTGAAACACCACACTTTTAAAGTTTGATGTCCACATAGCTTTTTATTCTATTACTGCTTGTGTTTTTGGTGTTATATCTATGAAACTATTGTATGATCTAAGATCACAAAGGTTTGTATCTTTGTTTTTTTGCAAGAGTTTTATATTTTTAGCCCTTACATTTAGGTTTTTGAGCTATTTGAGTTAATTTTGTATATGATGTGAGAGGTGTTAGTTTTTAAATTTTAGTATTTCCTTTTTTTCTTCTTTCCCAAGTGAGAGGAGGGAAGAGAGAAAGAGAGACTCCTGACTGTGACCGGACCAGGATCCACCTGGCAACCCCCATCTGGGGTCAGTGCTCTGCCCATCTGAGGCCATGCTTGCAACTGAACTATTTTTAGCACTTGAGGCAGAGGCTCTGGAACTGTCCTCAGCACCCAGGGCTGATGCACTGGAACCAATTGAACTATAGCTCTGGGAGAGAAAGAAAGAGAGAGAGGAGGGGGCGAGGTGGAGAAGCCAATGGTTGCTTCTCCTGTGTACTCTGACTAGGAATTGAACTAGGGTCTTCACATACCAGGCCAACACTCTGCCATTGAGCCAACTGGGCAGGGCCCTAGTATTTCTTAATATTGCTATTACCTTAACATTTTTTCTCCTAGGGGAATTTTTCACAATATGCAGAAGTTGAAAGAAAAGCATAATAGACTGAACTGGGATTCAACATCCTGATTTTGCTTTGGCTTTTAGTTTCTAAACTTTCTTCTTTGCTCTAGCTTGTTTAATCAAGCCTTAGAAATGTTAAGCATTGTCAAATCCAGTCATAATTATAGCTGTGAAGTCCTGGGTGTTCAAAGCCTTAGATTTTCCTGCCTTCTGTTGGGGGTACCACAAATATCTGACCTAAGTTTAATGAGACATTTTTTATTCTTTAGAATAATGCCACTCAATTTTGTAATTAATTTTGGGAAAGTTCCTTACACATAATAGGAGCTTACTGAATGGCTTTCTAAATTGAATTGACATAATTTCTTTCAACCTTGATTATATCATGTGTAATATTAGATCAGATTAGACTTTCTAAACTCTCTTCTAGGTTTACAATTTTGCTATTTTATAATAATAGTGATATGAACTACATTTATTCTACAAATATAGAGGTTTTTATGCTAGATTACTCACAGTGTGCTATAGTGCTTGTCACCTTTTAGAAAAGAAGTGGCCACTCCAGTTTACTCTAAAATTTATCTTATTTGGGTTTATATTTAATTAGCCAGTCCCTTTTTAGACCTGTTTGCTTAATCACTGATTTCTATAATTACAGACATTCAGATCACAAGCTCTTCAGGCAGGATCATGCTTCTTTGCACACTGGATTTTTTGGACATACTTCACAAATACTTGTTTATAGCTGTTCTCTTAAGTATTCCAACTGTTATTTTGTGTAATCCTTTGCCTTTACAACTGAAATAAATCTTAGTTGGCAGAGATTAGGTAACTATTTAAGAGTTTCCCTGTGAGTATTTAAAAACTTTTACCATTATTACTGTTGTTGGTTTGTAGGTCTAAATCAACAAGATGAAAAGCAGTTACAAGAACTTGCATTGGAAGAGAGGCAAACTATTGCTCAAAAAATCAACATATTATACAGGGAGGTATGTTTGAGGAGGTAAACTGATCTCAGTGGTGTTACTATAAAGGAATACTGTTCTTGCTAGATTATGCATTGGTGCTAAAAGTACTTTCCAAATACCATTATGTTAAGTCTTCCCTTACAGTAAGTAAGTGATTAGGCTAGGTTTAGCACTGTAATTTGCTACAGAGTGAGATTGAAGAGATTGTGATAGATATCAGATAATAAAACATTCCTCCACCTTCCAGCAGGAGTATTCTACAGTTGAATCTATTAACTTGCCAGGCAAAGGAACATATGCTAATAAGTTTAGTTCGCCAACGGGAAGCATCCGGGATATTTAAGGGAGTGGTTCATGTGATTGTATTAACTAAGGATTGAAAATTTGCCTTCTGGATAGAATGGAATGAATCCAGGGGTATAGAGACAGTTGGTTAACACAAGTCTTCTTTCAGCTCAATGGATGATTTGTCAAAAGTCACAGGACTGCATACCATTTTTCTTTCTGTTATATTTGCCATCCTCCTGCTTCAGTCTTCCCTACTCTGGGAATAGAGTAGAGGTGCTTTTTGAGGGGTTTAAGGAAATAAGGTAGAGGTATCAGTCATTTTTGTCACTGATTGAACTAGCTAATCAAAGTAAGATGTCTGACTCTGATATTTTCTAATATTCTCTCCAATAGACTAGGTAATTTCTAGTCAATTTGAAAGTTGACAGTAGAGAGTATCATGACACATAGTTACTTTCATAGTAATAATAATAAAATTGCTCTCCTTTTCTTCCTAAGAGGAAAGTTGGTTACTGTCTTTATTAGGATGCCCCTTTTTTTCTTGTCATAGCTAAAAAACTATTTGAGCCTTATCTTGGGAGTCCTCAACATACTCTTTAAACAAAGCAAGTCTGTTCAGAAGGCAGGGCGTAGAGTGAGTGGTGTTTGCTATTATTTAAGGCGGGGGAGAATATGCAATCATGTAACATGAAGACTCTCAAGTTTTACTTCATTCATTAAATGAAAGAAGCTACTGTTCAGAACTAATAAAGGGAAAAATTTGAAGATAATTGAATGGAACACTGGATTTTGATCTAAACTTCTGCATTTTAGGAAATTAAGATAACCTGATAGCACTGTAGAGAACATCCTGACAAGTAACTTCATTGTTAACATGAGTCGATCACTTATTTTAGGTCTAATTAGGTATACTTATTAAAACATATTGGGAGTAGACCTCAATTGGATGCTATACAATTTTGTTAATTACTATTTTTTTTAATGTTTGGGGGTCTTTTATCTAAGTTCAAGTAATAATAGTATTTATACCATGAAACATATACACATTAATGCTTATAATTTTTCTTTTTTAGCTTTTCCAGGGTCTAGTGCCAAAGGAGAAATATGACAATACTGATGTTATTTTAGAGGTGACATCTGGAAGAACTACTGGAGGTTAGTAAAATAATTTTATTGTAAAGAATCTAAGGCCTGACCTATAGTGGCGCAGTGGGTAAAGCATTGACCTAGAATGCTGAGGTAACCGGTTCAAAACCCTGGGCTTGCCTGGTCAAGGCACATATGGGAGTTGATGCTTCCTGCTCCTCCCCACACCCACCTCTCTCCTTCTCTCATCTCTCTCTAAAAATGAGTAAAATATAAAAAATAAAAGACTTTCCTTTTAAAAAAGAATGAATCTAAGAAAGACCTAAATTTTACTTTTTTTTTTGACACACTGTAGCTTAATTTTTTTTGTGAGAGAGACAGAGAGATAGGAAGGAAGAGAGACAAGAAGCATCAATTTTTCATTGTGGCACCTTGGTTCATTGGTTGCTTTCTCATATGTGCCTTGATGGGGGCGCGGGGTGGGAGGGGTGGAGAGGTTGCTGCAGCAGAGCAAGTGACCCCTTGCTCAAGCCAGAGACCTTTGGGATCAAGGGAGTGACCATAGGGTCATGTCTATGATTCCACGCTCAAGCTAGCAACTCCACACTCAAGCCGGATGATCCCATACTCAAGCCTGCAACCATGGGGTTTCGAACCTAGGTCCTCAGCATCCCAGGCCAACACTCTATCCACTGCGCCATCGCCTGGTCAGGTGACACACTGTAACTTTAAAAGTTTCACTTTTGAAGTAGTTACTCATTTCATAAGGGGCAATATTTAAAAATAGTTCTCTTAGAAATTTGTACTGTCTATTTTTGTGTTTTCTTATAGGGGATATCTGCCAACAATTTACCCGGGAAATATTTGACATGTACCAAAATTATTCAAGCTATAAGCACTGGAAATTTGAACTTCTGAATTATACACCTGCTGATTATGGTAGGGGTATTTGAGGTTTTGTCTATAGATGATGCTGAAAATTATTTTTCCTGAGCTTCATTAGATCCATGTTGTCCTATTTTTTTATGTTTTCAATTTTTTATTTATTGATTGATTTTAGAGAGAGAAGAATTAATGCATTCATTAGTTGGTTCTTTTCTTTTTTTTTCATTAGTTGGTTCTTCTATTTGCCCTGACTGAGGATCGAACCCACAACCTTAGCGTATCAAGATGACATTCTAATCAAAAATAGTATAGCTATACTGTTTTTTTAAACATTTAATCTGTATATAGTAAATACTGTAACATAGGCTCATCAATCATATGGCTTACTATAGTAGAGTTTTGTTTTATGTGTGGTTTTTTATTTTGGTTTGTTTTTGAGAGAGAGAAAGAGACATCAGTTTGTTATTCCACTTATTTATGCATTCATTGGTTGATTCCTGAATGTGCCCTGATCTGGAATCAAACCCACAATGGTGTATGGAGACCACATTCTAACCAATTGAACTACTTGGCCAGGGCACTATAGTAGAGTTTTTAACTGGGAGAGGACAGTGGGAGGGAGGAAGGGATATTCCCTCCTAGGAAAGAATATCTGAATAAGAGAAAATTTTCTTATGGAGGGTAGGTATGTAACTTGCTTGGAACAACAGCTGCTTTGTTGTTCAAAGCAAAACTATATTAAGGTTTTTACTCTATTGAACTTCATCACTTATGTGATATATACTGTACTTGGAAGGTTTATCAATTAGACTAAATGGTTAATATGTTAGGTTTTTATGGGAATGTAGAAAAAGTTAATCATTTGTTTTTATTTTCAAAAAGATTCCATGTAGTTGGGCTAATAAAAACTTATACAGCATAAACAATAGCAAACAATGCAAGCCTTTAAACTTGCAAGTAATTAAATCAGAACATCTGATAGTTATTTTTCCCCTGTTCTTTTCATCCATCTGGAAGTAGTTGTCTGCTTGGTTATATACAGTGATACATTGTAGTAGACAGAGGGGGTCATGAATAATAAACCACAAACTATCAAAGTGGAAAAAGAGGATTAATGTAAGTTAAACAACCTAGGGAAATGAGAACCAAGTGTACAGCATAAGTAAATTGTATTGGCACAAATTTCAGATAAAGCTGCTGAGAGCAGAGGGAAGGAACAACGTAGGCAGCAGCATGGTGGTGGGAGAGATCGAGTCTGTGTAGGACAGTGAGGAAGTTAGCCTACCCACAGCACATTTGTGAGGGAAGTAATAGGAAATAGGCTTGGGTAGAGTTTGAACATCCTTGTAAGCTGAACAGGCTTTGATTGTTAGGGAATAAAAAGCTGTTGAAGATTTTATTAATAAGAATGTAACTTGATGAATATACATTTTAAGATTATTTTGACACAATCTAAAGAATGGATTGAACAGGTTAGATTTAAGGCGACTGCTGAGAGGTTATTAGAGTGATCCAGATATGATAAGCGGTAGAATTTGGAGTAGGGTGACATGTGAGACACCATCAAAAGAAGAATGGGCAAAGTTTGGTAACTGACTGGATACAAGAGGGACTGTTGCTTGCCTGCTGTGTCCTATGTGCAGTGTCGGTTATTTGATCCTTACAATACCGTGAGATAGATATTAATCCTGTTTACAGATGAGGCTCTAGGCTCAGAGAGTAAGTAACTAATCCAAGATCACACAATAAGTAATGGCAATCTTGGGATTAAGTCTATCTGATCCAGAGCCATACTATATCCCATTAGTCTATTCTGAAACAAAGGAGATAAGCCACAGGAATTCTAATCTTTATAGCTAGCAAGATTGCGATATTCGTTCATACCATTGAATGGAATGGAGGTTGAAAGGCAGAGCCAGCCCAATGGGGAAGAGAAGTGGGTTTTGAATTGTTAAGTTTGTGGTTATACTGAGCATTCATTTAGAAATATCCAGTAAAATTTAAAGTTGTGTAACCAGAGCTTTGGCAAGAGAACAGAATTAAGGAAAGATATCTGATAGCTGTTAGCACAGAAGTAATGTCTGATACTGAGAATAAGTGAGGGAGAGTCTGTGGAGAGGGAACGTGCAGCGCACCAGACCTTGGTGAATGGTCGCATTTAGAAACATAGTTGGCAATAGAAAAAGAGAAGTAGACAGTCAGAAAAAGGATGAGGACAGTATAATATGAAGAGAGAATTTCAAGGAGAATATAATCAGAAACAGCAGGATTACAAAAGACAGTAGTGGGAAATGTCATCAGTGACCTCTTGAGTTTTCTATTTTGAATTCAACTTTCAAGAATGAAAGGGAGATGAACTTAACAGGAACAAGAAGAGATTCTGTTGCAGGTATACTGTATAGAGCAGCCTAAACAGTGGTTAGGAAACCTTTTAGAGACACTGACTCACTAGCAAAATAAAATAAAGGTGTTATTTTTTGTTGTTGTTGTTGTTGCTTTTTTTAGTGAGAGGAGGGAAGGCAGAGACAGACAGACTCCCACATGCGCCCAGACCAGGCTCCACCCAGCAAGCCCACCAGGGGGCGATGCTCAGCCCATCTGGGACCCTTGCTTTGTTGCAACTGGAGCCATTTTTTAGCGCCTGAGGCGGAGACCGTGGAGTGGTTCTGGTATAGGTCTCTCCTGAAGTGGGGGTCAAGCTGTTGCTTGGGGCTGTTGTCATTTCAACACTTGACTGGGGTTTAAGGGTCACTTCAGAGCTCACTTGGTTGTTGACAGACCTGTTTTCACCCTGTGGGCCCTCCAATAGGGCTGCTCACAAGAATGCAGCCTGTTTCTCTCAGTGTGAGTGATATGAGAGAGAGAGTGCCAGCACCCAATATGGAAGCCATGGTTCTTTGTAACCTAACCTCTTGAAGTTGTATTGTCAAGTCTTCTGGATTCTGTGGATCATATGAGTCAGCTGAAAGGGAATTGTAAGGGTATGAATCCCAAGAGACTTAGGGATCTTGAGGGCCATCTCTGAGGCTGCCTGCAGAAAATACTAACATATTTCAACAAAACTCTTCTGAAATAGAAAAAAAAAAAAAATTTAAAAAGCACATATGAAGTGATTCAGTCAGAATGACCAACACTAAGATACACTTTAATAAAATTATTGGACTTTTTTTTAAAAGGAAAAATCTGTTAGACATGGAGAAGAAAAGAACCTGTGACTTCTAAGGGAAGGAAAGTGAGATTTTCATCAGGCTGTTTGGTAGCAATGCTACCATAAAGTGGTGGAGTTCACTCAAGGAAAGGAAGTTTAAGTTAAGGATTCTATAACTGACATAAGTACAACAGTACTGTTACCAGGATTTAGGTATTTGGGAAGAACTCTTCCCATGATCCTTTTCTGAAGAATCTACTAGAAAACAAAACTTCAAACAATTAAAGTATGAGTTACCAACATAAAGAGTAGGGATGAGCATTAAATATGTCGGTACCTGTAGAACTATGTCCAATTGAGGACTAAGAGGGAAAGAATACAGTATATAAGGATTATAAGATCTGACATTATAGAGTACAACCACTTAAAAAATGGGAGAATGGGAAGAGCATATGCAAAAATGGTTTAAAGGTTTTCATAATCATATTGGTGGCAGACCTAGTATGTTATTCTGAGGCTGTTGGATATATGTAAATAGGAATAAAATAAATGAGTAGTTCTGAGATATTCTACTCTGGTACCTTCTCTGTCTCTGAGAACCAAGATTCTTGGTATGGAAGACAAGAGATACAAGAGTAGTAAAGAAGAGGTTGTAATCTTGAATTTACATTGGAAGTGTCAGTTGTCAAGAACTGTGAATGTTCTGATATTTTACCCTACTTTTAAGCTAACAAGTTAGCATGCCATAGTTTCATGGGTCAGAGAGGAAGGGCAGTTATTACAGCAGTAGTAGTAACTAGACTATCAGCATTTTTGTGCTGGTTCCATGAGCCCCAAGCCCCACAAGGCAATTTAGAGAAGCCCAGATGATACCTGCCCATGCAGTGGGTTTTGTTACAGGATGAAAACCCTGAGCTTAGGGATCTCAAGTCTTTTTAAATGGTCAGTAAGTATGCCTGCCTATTGCTCTAGAAGGAGACACTGTATCTCCCAAGGCTGTGAGCAGACTTGTCCTTTGTTTTGGAGGGACACATTATCTCCAAAGCTGTTCACTCTATAGGCACTCTTAAAAAGATTTTCTGGAACAAAAGGGCAGGCAGTACCTCATCTGCAAGATGTGCAAAGACAAGAGACTGGCAGGGGATTGTCTGCCAATATCATTATGAACTCTTGACGTATTTCCCATCTCTGTCCACAGAAAGGCCTAGAAACAGTGAGCAACCCATTAACAGTAAACAGCTAACTCTAGTACATAAATTGTGGTCTTGAAATATTATTTCTTTTTGAAAGGAACCAGGGCTCTTTGGAGAAATAGCTGATCCCAGTGTGGGGTAAGAAGTATTCAAGATAATCCTCAGACATATTATACCATTACAACAGCCATGCCAGAGGAACTCAGAAGTTAACTTGAAGAGGCTCCCACTAGCCAAAGATGGGATGAATGCAGTTTTAATAATAATAATCACAATTGATTTAAACATGCTGAATGTGTTCAGATATTTCAGTTCTTAATGATATTTTACAAAATAATTGGTCAGAGGATTAAAAGGACCCTAATTCATTATATTGCAAAAGACGATATTGGTATATTAATAAAATTGGTAAAGGGATAGAATCTAGCATTAATTCTTCCTTTCCTATACAACTGTATCAGTGGGTAATCAAACAGTAGGCAAAGGGAAATGTCGCTTTATAAATATATTTTAAGTAAAAGTGAGAAAAATGATAGAATTAGACGATCACCATTTTATAATCATATGATACATCAAGCATCAGAGGCTGTCAAGACTAAAAAAGGAGAGACAACCAGACATTATATACTTCCTGTAGTCCTACCAAGGAGCTCAAGCTGGTGTCTGGTCCAGTCTCTGGATTACCTGCCCAATTGCAGCCAGTACAGAGGGCAGCAAAATAGGTTCAATTTTGCAAAGAGTATGCAATCAGTAAACCCAGACTGTGGGAAATTCTGCAGGTCAACAGTTTGGATTCCTCAGCAGATCATTCGTAGGAAGCAAAAGAGATGGATGATGAACCTACAGATTAAGGGACTTAAAGACAAAATCAAACTTTTTAAAATGTGGCTAGGGTACACATTTAGGTAATACAATTAATAAAAAAGGAATAAAACTCAGTATAATGGTTACCCATGAGAAAGGGAAGAGGTTGTAACTGGGAAGGGGTATGTGGGAGGGCTTTTGGGGTGACTGACAAAATTCTTTTTCTTGAACTTGTGGTCAAGATTAAGCCATATATTTGACTTAGGTGGTTTTTCTATATCTGTATATGTTGCATAATAAAAATATTTTTTAAAAACATGTTTGAAATGAAGCTAGCCTAGTATTAATATTCTTTTGTGATAATTTTCCCACTCAACAGATAAGCAAGATTTCAGTAGATCCTTGAAAATTTGGGAGGACCTATAAAGTTATTCATTATTATAAAATTATTTTGTAATTGAGCATTCTTTTATATGTGGCAACATATTAGCCTAAGATGGCATAGGGTAGTTTAAGCAGTAAACATTTTACTATTTTTTTTCTAATAGAATTTTTATAAAATATTCATTTATTATAGAAAATTTAGAAGTAAAAAATTATTACAGGTAAAGTAAAAATCAGCTGTTTTTCTGTTCCCCAAAATGAACCATATTAATATTTTGGTATTTTTTTATATATATATTAATCCACTTACATTTGGAAAACACAGTTTTGGACCTACTTTATGTTCTTATCTTAGGCTCTATACTCACATTCAGACCTTAGATTAAGGACATTTAAGATCTTGATCTCTTTCAAATTAGAATTTGAAATTAATAATTTCTGGATTTTTTTCCTCTAGGTGGGCTACATCATGCAGCTGCCCGGATCTCTGGTGACAATGTCTATAAGCATTTGAAGTATGAAGGTGGGATTCACCGAGTTCAGCGAATCCCTGAGGTGGGCCTGTCATCCAGGATGCAGCGTATTCACACAGGAACAATGTCGGTTATTGTCCTTCCTCAACCAGATGAGGTAACCTCACCAGGAGGCATTAGAAACTTTCTCTTTGTGAATGAGTGTTACCTGAAAAGCCTTAGCTTCTAGGGAATTCTGTGATTTTCAGGGTTACAGATTGAAATTTAAAGTAATTTTTGGGAAATCCTTAACTTCTCCAGGTAAAGTTGCCTCTCTTAGCATTGACCAAGATGTGTTGTTTTGTTTTGTTCTAAATAGAAGTCACTTATCATCATAAAACAGAATCCATAAAGCTTTTTAAATGTTGCCTAAGTTTTATCTTAAGATAAAAATGAATTCCACAGATAATATTTTAAGGTTAGTGATATATCTATACACGGGGATCTGTATCTTTTTGGTTGAATACATCAGTATTCATATATATATATATATATATATATATATATATATATATATATATATATATATATTAAGTGAGAGGAGGGGAAATAGACTCCTGCATGTGCTCCCTCTGGGATCCACCCGGCAACCCCCTTTGGGGCCGACACTGAGACTAACCAAGCCACTGGCTGCGAGGGGGAAGAGGGAGAGAAGGGGAAGAAGGAGGGGAAAAGAAGCAGACGGTCATTTCTCATGTGTACCCTGATTGGGGGTTGAACCCGGGACATCCAAACACAAGGCCAACACTCAATCCACTGAGCCAATTGGCCAGGGCTTAGTATTCCCATATTTTTATTTCTCCTAACTTTTTAAAAATTTTACACTAAAGCTTGACCAGGCAGTGGTGCAGTAGATAGAGCATCGGCCTGGGACACATAAGACCCAGGTTCAAAACCCCGAGGTCACCAGCTTGAGCCTGGGCTCTTCCAGCTTTAGCACTGGCTCACCAGCTTTAATGCAGGGTCATTGGCTTGAGCGTGGGATCATAGACATGACCCTATGGTCTCTGGCTTGAGCCCAGAGGTCACTGGCTTGAAGCCTAAGGTCGCAGGCTTGAGCAAGGGGTCACTTGGTTGACTGTAGCCCCTCAGGTCAAAGCACATATGAGAAAGCAATCAATGAACAACTAAGGAACCACAACAAAGAATTGGTGCTTCTCATCTTTCTCCCTTCCTGTCTCTCTGTCCCTATCTGTCCCTCTCTCTCTGTCTCTCTCACTTAAAACAAAAACAAATAACAAACATACATATATATACAAATATATCTACACACACATATATATACACAAACATATATATATATACACACATATATATATATATTTTAAAGAACTATAAAGTATATAGCAGACACTATGAGACTTTAACTCTTCCGCCAAATCTTTAACTTAAATCTTCTAAGAATAGAATATTCTCTTACGTAAACTCAATACCATTATTTATGAAAAGCAAACATTCTGTAATATAAACTCAATACCATTATTTATGAAAAGCAAATATTCTGTAATATTATTGTCTAGGAAAAACTCCTATATATTCTGTTTACTCACAGAATACTTATGTAGTCCAAACATGTGGGCTTTTTACCCCCATCAATTTACAAATTCTCTGCAGACACCAAGTGGGTGTTCTACAATTTAATTAGTTCTGCCGCTGTCTACCAGGAGTTAGCATCATAGGCTAAGGCAGTAGTTCTCAAACATTTTGAAGTCAGAGCACATTTAAAATCCTACAAATAATTGTAGGCACACTATATACAAATTTCTGAGAAATATGTTATAATAATTAAGTCAAATATTAAAGGAAAAAAAATGTAAAGTCTAAGTGTGCTTTTATGGTAATTAAATGAAATAAAGATGACAAAATTAAATTTATTCTGACATTAAAAAACATTTTTATGTTACATTTTTTGAGTTATGCATTTTAGAATTTGTAATAAAGGGGGTTAAAAAATAAAAAAATGACAAAAAAAGTTATCTTTTTATATATATAGATACATTCTTAGTAACATTTAGTAAATTCAGCAGGTCCCGATGCGAATGTGTTAAGTTTTTTCATTCCTGTGTTTATGAGAAACATGAGGCTGAGGTGTCTTAGCAGTTTCTTCAATGTTTGGGCATATATTTGAAAGGCAAACTCTCATTTCCTCATCAATAGTTGAAGAATTTCTCTCTTTTGTTTTTTATTGTTTGGGTTTTTTTGTTTGTTTGTTTTTTCCCTTTTCACAGGGACAGAGAGAGTCAGAGAGAGGGACAGATAGGGACAGACAGACAGGAATGGAGAGAGGTAAGAAGCATCAATCATTAGTTTTTCATTGCCGTTGCGACACCTTAGTTGTTCATTGATTGCTTTCTCATATGTGCCTTGACTGCGGGCCTTCAGCAGACCGAGCAACCCCCTGCTGAAGCCAGTGACCTTGGGTCCAAGTTGGTGGGCTTTTTGCTCAAGCCAGATGGGCCCACGCTCAAGCTGGCGACCTCGGGGTCTCGAATCTGGGTCCTCCGCATCCCAGTCCGATGCTCTATCCACTGCACCACCGCCTGGTCAGGCGAATTTCTCTCTTTTTACTTTTAAATTGTGTTGAGGGTAGAAAACCCTAATTCAAATAAATAGGATGTTGAAAATTGTAGTAAAATGTTCAAAGCTTTTTTAGATATTGCCACATATTTTTATTTTATAGAAATCCAAAAAGCTTCAAGAGACAATTTCTTATGTTTAATCATCAATCCAAAACCCCACCATACATATCATCTTAACTTTACATCAAACAAAGGATAGAAGAAACTTACCTCCAGTCTTTCCGGGGAACATGGGGGGTAGTGTAAACAATTCAACACCACAGTTTAACAGCCTTTTGCAACCTAATCAGGCAAGTGAAGTGGGGGGTTGAGCAGACTGTTAGCTTACAGCCAATTCCCCACACCTCTGGCCCCCCAAAATCTAAACTCCAAAAACCCTGTTGGTTTTTTGGTCCCCAACAGGCACATATTTCTCTAGAATACCATAGGGCGTACACGGAAATCTTCTGGGGCGCACCAGTGTGCCCTGGCACACACTTTGAGAACTTTGGGCTAAGAGCTCAATCCACAAGATTGCCTCCCTTCTCACTTCAGAGGCCAATAGCAAACCCAGGTTTTACCTGTGCTTCTGACCGACTGCTTAGAAATTAGAAGGCTTCCACAACACTTGGGTTTGATACTTGGCTAGAGTGGCTCACAGAACTATTACTTACTAGCTTATTGGTTTATTGTAAAGGATACAGCTCAGAAATAGTCAGATGGAATAGCTGCAGAGCTTCTATACTTGCTTCAGGCCTTCCAGCACCTCAACATGTTTACGAACCTGGAAGCTCTCTAAATCCCATACTTTTGGGATTTTTCTGGAGGCATCAGTATGTAGTTATGATTGATTATAGCATTGACTGCTGGGGATTAATTCAACCTTTCTGGAGGTGAGGGGTCAACACTGAAAGTTTTAACCCTATAATCACATGGTTGGTTGGTTCCCCTGGCAATCAGCCTCTATCCTGTTGTTATCTAGGGAAGCAATTTCAACCTTTTTCATCTCCTGGCACACATAAACTAATTTCTAAAACTCTGCAGCGCACCAAAAAATATATTTTTGACAATCTGACCAAACAAATATGTATAATTTTGATTCATTCACACCAAATGGCTATTGTTATGTTTTTATTTGACAGTCTAAGGGAAAGGAAGTCAGTGCCCCTGAGTAAATAGTCACGTATGGTACACCAATTATTAGCAGGGCCATGTTGACTCCAAAGCTTTTTATTTTTTAGTTTTTTAATTTTTCTATTGATTTGAGAGAGAGGGAGGAAGGGAAGCATCTACTCATTGTTTCACTTAGTTGTTCTATTTAGTTGTATACTCATTGATTGCTTCTCATACATGTCTTGACCAGGGGTCAAACCATGACCTCTGATGCTCTGGGTCAAAGCTTTATCCGCTGAGCCACCCAGCCAGGCCTCCAAAGCTTTTAGGGGAGAATCCTCCCTTGCATTTCTAGCTTCTGGTATCTCTAGGTGTTCCTTGGCTTGAAGCTGTTCAACTCCAATCTCTGCCTCTGAATTTTCATGTTCTCTCCTCGAGGTGTCTCTACTTAGCTATGTCATTGGATTTAAGGCCTATCCGAATAATCCAGGATGATCTCAGTTACATTTTAACTCAGTTACATCCGCAAAGACTCTTTTTCCAAATAAAGTCCCAGTGGTTAGAATATGAACATATCTTTTTCGGTGCCTCCATTCAGCCCAGTAATAAGTATGATTATGCACACAGAGTCAATTCTCATTATTCATAGTTTTATAAAGTCGCAGTGAACACTGATTTAGCAAATACTGAATTATTTCTCCTAGGGAAAGTATATATAATGTCACATTGATTATAATGTGAAATCCTAAAAACAATCCATCCTGGTAGATTCTGTTTTTTTTATTTTATAAAAGAGAAAATGGGGTTTAGAAATGTTAAGTGACTTGCCTGAGATCAGAGTTGGGATTCAGACCCTGCTCCTCTGGCCTCAGAGCTGGAGCTTCTTGCACCACACAACCCTGGCCCTTCCTGTCTTCATCCTCTGGTCTCAGGAAAACAAGAAAGCAGAGGGTCACCTCTTTCATCCTCAGCTGGGAATGTGCACATGGAGAACAATGAGAACTTTTTGCTGTTCTATGCAGGTCTTCTTTTTTTTTTTCTTTTTATTAAGTGAGAGCAGGAGAGGCAGAGAAATAGATTCCTGCATGCACCCCAACAGGATCCACTCAGCAAGACCCCTATGGGGCAGTGCTCTGCCCATCTGGGGCATTGCTCCTTAGCACCTGAGGCAGAGACTGAGCCATCCTCAGCACCCAAGGCCAACTTGCTCAAATCAATTGAGCCATGGCTGCGGAAGGAGGGTGAAGTGAGAGGGGGGAAAGGGAGGGGTAGAGAAGCAGATAGTTGCTTCTCCTATGTGCCCTACCAGAAACCGAAACCAGGACATCTACATGCCGGCCAATGCTCTACCACTGAGCCAGCAAGCCAGGGCCTGTGTATATCTTCTAATAACAGTGAAAGTGTTTTAATAATTGATTTTGGAAAATAAATACATTTTAGTGGGTAGGTGAATTTGTAAATACAGAATCAGGGAATAATGAGGATTAACTTTAGATCAGTGGTTCTTAACCTGGGTTCTATCGAACCCTAGAGGTTCGATGAGTCAGTCTCAGGGGTTCTGAGAAGCCTCTGCCGCGGAGGCCAGAATAAAGTAATACCGTAATTTGTTGTGAGTTCATGCACTTTTTTGGTTTTGTTCATTGAGCAAGGTGATGTTCATGCACGGCTCATTTTGTGCACCAGTAAAAAAACATATACCTATGTCTTGAATTTGGGGAAAAAATCATATTTTATTTATCACTAAAGAAGGGTTCGGTGAATGCGCATATGAAACTGGTGGGTTCGGTACCTCAAAAAAGGTTAAGAACCACTGCTTTAGATATATATTTTATATTTAAAGTAGCTTTGTGGAATGATGGTTGATGAAACTTGAAAGATTGCATAACTTAGTGCTCTCATTGCATCTTAAATCAGGTTAAAAAATAGCTTCCCTTGAAATAGGGAGTTTATTTCACCTCTTATTCTAATGGCTATGACACGACACTAAGCAGGAGTTTATTTGAAAAATTTTGGAATAGATTTAGTATTGAAGTTTCTGTTGGAAAAAAGTTTTTGTTGAGTGTAGAATTTATTTATATTATACATTTTGTTCTAGGTAGATGTGAAAGTGGACCCCAAGGATTTACGAGTAGATACATTTCGAGCCAAAGGAGCAGGAGGCCAGCATGTTAATACAACTGATAGTGCTGTCAGACTTGTTCACCTCCCCACAGGTAAAGAAGTCCCTTTGCTTTTGTACTTTTACCCTTTTTTTGTGTCTTAGTAAACTAGTGTTTAGGAGGAAATAGACCAGTGCTAGTGTTTAAAGGGATCATAAGTCTGAGGTCGCCAAGGTGTTCAGACAACCCTTCTGTTTGTTCTGTCACCTTGTAGATTGACTGTTAGCTCCATTAGGCTCTGCTGCATAGATGCAGTTATTTTGAATACTAGTAATTTTGGCATATTATGAGGTAGTTTTATGGTTCTTAATGTGATTTTTAAATATTTCTATCATTTTTCAGATTTTTAAGCTTTTTTTAACCTTTTAAATTTCTTTTAAAATAATTTTTACATTGCATATGTATGGTTTTAAAAGCCCAGTAGTAAAGTCCTATAGCAAAAACAGCTGCTCCCACCCTGGATGGATAGCTCGGTTGGTAAGAGCAGTGTCCCAATGTGCAGAGGTTGCCGGTTCGATCCCTGGTTGGGGCACATATAGAAACAGATTGGTGTTTCTGTCTCTCTTGCTCTCCATTCCTCTTTCTCTTGAAAAAAACACCCAAAAACAAACCCAGCAGCTCCCTAGACTGCTTCTTCCTCCACCTCTTTCCTTCCTTGACCCTAAATTTCTATTACTCAGAGGCTATCACTTTAAACTCTTTTCTCTATCTTTTCTGGTAATTATATCAATTTTTCTAATTAGTAGGAAGATCTGATCGAGTAATTAAAAGATTATATATTGACTATTTAATGTAGTAGTGAGGTTTTTGGCTTTTATACTATCCTCTTTTCCTCTTCCTAATGTATTCATATTTTGACACAATTAATCATCACTGTTTTCATATAAGGAGCAGGTATAGAGTGTTCACTGCTGCAACAAGTAATAGTATATTATGATTTTATTTCCTAAAGTTAATAATTACCTCAGTATTTTTTCATTTGCTTAGTTTAGTTGACTCTGAGTCTCCTTATATCTTCCAAAAACTCTGTAAAATGAAATTAACTCAGCTTTTTACAGGGCTAATGCTTTTGATGACACCTGACAGCACTCGGTATCCTGATCCAGTCTGGACAGAATGCCGTCTAGGGCTGCAGAGGTGGTTCTGGTCAACAACAGTCAGAGACTTCCCTTAATTTCTGTTTTGTGTTGGAGTCTCCTGTTTCTCAGATCCCTCTCGCCTCTCTTAGTTTATTCCCTCACTTTAGAGAAGCTTATCTTTAAGTGGCTTCCTGAAAAAAGATGCGTGAGATGTAAATATTTTGAGACCATATATCTGAAATATTTTTATTCTCACATCCAGTGATCATGAGCACTTGTTGGAAATCATTCTCACTTGGAACATTTAAGGCTTTTGTAATTCATTGTATTTGTTGCTTTCAATTTGGAGACTTGTGACATTTATTTATTTATTTATTTATTTATTAGAATTTTCTTTAAGATTTTATTTATTCATTCCAGAAAGAAGGGAGACAGACAGACAGACAGAAAGAGGAAGTGGGGGGGGGAGATTGGGAAGCATTAGTTTGCAGTTACTTCTCATATCTGCCTTGACTGGACAAAGCCTGGGGTTTTGAACCAGTGACCTCAGCACTCCAGGTCAACAACACTCTATCCACTGGGCCACCACAGGCCAGGTTCTTCCCCTCCCTCTAACCCTCCTCTTCCTTTTTCCCTCCTGCAGCCAGTGGCTCGATTGATTCGAGCATCAGCCCCAGATGGGGGTTGGGGTGCATGCATGAGTCTGTCTCACTATCAGCCCTATTCTCACTTAAAAATAAAAATAAAAAATAAGGGGAAAAGCTGACTTCTCTAGCACCACAGAGAATGGTGACAATATTATGCTCTTTGTTGATACTTGGTTTACAAAAGTATCTGGATGAGCTGGATGGAGAGACAGAGTTCTGGGAAGGAAAGTATGTGTAAAGGTCTGCAGGTGCTTTTGCTTTGAGTACTTTCATCTGCAATATCTCTTTTAGATATCATAATCTAAATAGCCATCCACCATTATTACTGTCATAACCCAGGCAGGTTATGGTTTCTGAAGTATACTAAATCTAAAATGTGTTTAATCCTGTGTGATATTTTTCAGTTTTATTGAACCGAACTGAGACCTCACTTTTATTTTAATTTGGCTTTTGGTTACAGTACAGATCCTTGTTATTTTTCAGGGCTTGTAGTGGAATGCCAACAAGAGCGATCACAGATAAAAAATAAAGAAATAGCTTTGCGTGTGTTGAGAGCTAGACTCTACCAGCAGATGACTGAGAAAGACAAATGTCAACAACAAAGTGCTAGAAAACTGCAGGTAAGATTTATATGGTATAATACTTTAATACCTCTGTATAAAAAAAGTCATTTTAGGTAAAAAAGGTAGTATTTGTTTTTGATTAAATGGAAATAACTTAGAGCATAGGGAAAGATGCTCATTTGTAAGTAAGCAATGATTTAAATGCTTTTAGGCTGACAGATTATGACTAAAATTGGACACACCAGCTTGCAAATGAGTGGATGACGTATACTAAATATTATCTAAAAACCTATGCTTTTATTATAACTCTATGTGAGATCAAAAATAAATAACAATGCAAAAACTGGTAGCAGTGATTGTTATTGAGGGAGTCTAGGAACAAGAAGTAGATGATTTATTTTTAATTCTCTCCCCTTTACTACTGTATACATGTGCAATATTATTCAAATATATAAATAGATAAATTCTAAGCAAAATGAATAAATGTCATTATTTGAGGTAAACAAATTATATGATTTTAAATTCTAAAAAAAGTGATTTATCTTTGAGAGAGGTTGGTAGAGGAAGTAGAATCCAGAAATAACAGATTTCTGTTATTATTATTTTTTTTAGTCAGAGAGACAGAGATAGAGAGAAAGAGGGAGAGATAAGGACAAAGGCAGAAAGAGAGAGAGAGGAGAAGCATCAATTCTTCGTTGTGGCACCTTAGTTGGCCATTGATTGCTTTCTCCTATGTGCCTTGACTGGGAGGCTCCAGCAGAGTAAGTGACCCCCTTGCTCAAGCCAGAAACCTTCGATTTCAAGCCCGGGACCTTTGGGCTCAAGCCAGCAACCATGGGGTCATGTCTGTGATCCCATGCTCAAGCCAGCGACTCCGCACTCAAACCGGCAAGCTCCAGGTTTTGAACCTGGGTCCTCTGCATCCCAGTCCAATGCTCGATCTACTGTGCTATCACCTGGTCAGGCTGCTTTTGTGTTATTTGCAGATCAGTATGTGACAGTTAATTTGGAAGATTTTGTGACTTTATAGGATAATCAGTTGCATAAACATTATTCTTTTTGCCTAGATGCCCTAGTCATTTCACACTTTTGCCCCCGTGGTTTCCCTTACCCACATTCTAATTTGCAAGTAGTTAAAGCAACATGATAATTAATGTATTAATCTTCTCAGTGGTAATCCCAGATGGTGGCACTGCATCAGTGCATACAGGAATGCTCACTTAAAAACCATTACTTTTTGGCAAAAATTGATAACATAAACACTGAAATCGGTCACATTTGATTTAAAGAAGACATTTGCTTGCCATTTGGCATTTTGGCACTCAAGGCTTCACATAGTAAACTAAATTTATTTATTTTAGAGAGAGAGGAAGGGATATAGAGAGAGAGACATCGATTTGTTTTTCCACTTATTTATTCATTGGTTAGTTCTTGTGTGTGCCCTGACCAGGGGATCAAACCTGCTACCGTGGTGTGTTGGGATGATATGTAACCAACTGAGCTACCTGGCTAGGGCCTTCACATAGTAATTTTTAAAGTAAGTATTCTAGATTGGCCTTCTCGAATTGTATGTGTGTATCTTCTTCAGTTCTCTGATTTAACAGGCCAGAAAAGACCTCCATGCTTTCCAATTAACTAGTTCACCTGTTTGAAATTTCTTAGTAGGTATTTTTAATGCTTAGAGAAGTTTTTTCTTCAGCTAATATATACTGTAGCTTTTATATGGAAGGCATTATGCCAGTTTCCCCTTATCACCTGAAGAACTTTGCAGATGCCTAGCCCTCACTCTCAGAGATTCTAATGTAATAAGATTTGGGTGGTGACCTGGGCATTGATACCCAGGATGCTTTGGGATAGTAGTTTCCAAACCTGGCTAGTTACAGAATGGATGGCCTAAGGGATGTTTTAAAAATGTACAACCCCTGATTCAGTATATCTGAGGTTAGGCTTTGGAATATTTAATTTTAAAAAATTCTCCTGATGATCAGCCATATTTAGGAGTTTAGTTTCATATTATTTGCTTTAGAAAATATATTATAAAAATGTCTTTTTTGGTGCACTGTCACTCCTAGGGGCATACCTGCGCCTTTTCCTATCTACTCTAAGGGACCCCACAAAACTTTCAAACAGGGGAGCAAAGGGTAGCAGCAGCTTGTCCCAAGCTAATCCCCTGAACTTGTCCCCAAGACCCCTTTTCTCTGACTCTCAAATGAGCTGACAGCAGCCGTGCCTTGACTCATTTCTTTCTAATAACATAACTAGAGAGCCAAAGCAGCCCCGCCTAGCTCTCTCCTGTTGCTTCTATCCTAGGCTCTTCCTTGTTTCACTTTCCCCAGGTTTAATAAATGTACTCTCAAAATAAAATAATTTTTTAAAAAAGAAAGGTCTTTTTTATCTTAGAAAGTGAAAGGGAACAATGTTAAATGAATCATATACTAGGAGGTCAGGGAGATGCACAGATTAAGATGAAAACAAATAACCACAGTTTAAGGCAAACTTTAGTGTACCCTGAATATTCTGAGTGTATGGAGTTTCAAAGGAGGCAGATAACGTATTTCAGTTGTTGGAACCAGGACTGGCAGAGATGGTAGGAGAGTGTTAGGGAAAGACACCGCTTGAGATGATGTTTTAGTAGGGATCATAGCCACACATAATAATGATATAGTATAATAAATGACATTCTAAAAGCACACATCATTTTCAGAAATAACATTGGGAAAGTTGGCCACATTATGAAGTGCCTTGAATTCTGGATTGAGGTGTGTCTGCTTAGTAAAGGAACCAAAGAAGAAAATAGATCAGAAAACTGTGCTTTAGGAAGTCTAAGCAGGACAATACAATGTAGGCAGAGAAATAGAATATTAATCAGGAGGTTTTATAGGAAGTAATGAGCCCTTGGACAATAGTAGAAATGGAAAGGACAGGATGCAATTACAGACCCTTGAAGTCACTGGAAGTGGGCATTAGAGAATGGGATGAGTTGAAGGTGGTTTCAGTGTCTATAGCAAAGCCTGGCAGAGCGTAAGCTTCTATGAAATGTTTGTTAAATTGCAAAATAACAGTTTTCTGCTTGGGTCAAAGGAAACATTGTGGTGTCATTTATAGAAATTAGGAAGAAGAATTGGTTGGAGTGGAAAGATAATTTGGTTTTATATATTTGGAATTTGAAGTACTGAAGAGGCATAAATTCTTATTCCATAACTAAGTTCTAAAACCTGACCAGGCGGTGGCAGAGTGGATGGAGCATCAAACTGGGATGAAGAAGCCCAGGTTCAAAACCCCGAGGTCTCCAGGTTGAGCACAGGCTCATCCGGCTTGAGCATGGGGTTGCTGGCTTGAGCATGAGATCATGGACATGACGCTATGGTCGCTGGCTTGAGCCCAAAGGTCGCTGGCTTGAGCCCAAAGTTCCTGGCTTGAGCAGGGGTTCACTCGCTCTGCTGTGGCCCTCTGATTAAGGCACATATGAGAAAGCAAATCAATGAACAACAAAGGTGCTTCAATAAAGAATTGATGCTTCTCCTCCCTCTTCTTTTTATTTTCTTTTTATAAATTTTAATAGGGTGACATTGATAAATCAGGGTACATATGTTCAGAGAAAATATTTCCAGGTTATTTTGACATTTGATTATATTCCGTACCCATCAGCCAAAGTCAAATTGTCGTCCGTCACCTTCTATCTGGTTTTATTTGTGCCCCTCCCCTCTCCCTACCCCCTTCCTAACCTCCCCCTCCCCCCGGGTAGCCAGTACACTCTCCTTCATGTCGCTGAGTCTCATTTTTATGTCCCATCTATGTATGGGCTCATATAGTCCTTAGTTTTTTCTGATTTACTTACTTCACTCAGTATAATGTTATCAAGGTCCATCCATGTTGTTACAAATGATCCGATGTCATCATTTCCTATAGCTGAGTAGTATTCCATAGTATATATGTACCAAGGCTTTTTAATCCACTCGTCCTCTGATGGACACTTGGGCTGTTTCCAGATCTTCACTATTGTGAACAATGCTGCCACAAACATGGGGGCACATTTCTTCTTTTCAAACAGTGCTATGGTGTTCATAGGGTATATTCCTAGAAGTAGGATAGCTGGGTCAAAAGGCAGTTCGATTTTTAATTTTTTGAGGGATCTCCATACTGTTTTCCACAGTGGCTGCACCAGTCTGCATTCCCACCAGCAGTGCAGAAGGGTTCCCTTTTCTCCACATCCTCGCCAGCACTTATTCTGTGTTGTTTTGCTGATGAGCACCATTCTGACTGGTGTGAGGTGATATCTCATTGTGGTTTTAATTTGCATTTCTCTAGTGATTAGTGATGTCGAGCATTTTTTCATATGCCTATTGGCCATTAGTAAGTCCTCTTTGGAGAAATGTCTGTTCACTTTTTTGCCCATTTTTTATTGGATTGTTTGTCTTCCTGGTGTTGAGTTTTATAAGTTCTTTATAAATTTTGGTTATTAACCCCTTATCAGACGTGCTGTCGAATATGTTCTCCCATTGTGTGGTTTGTTTTTTTATTCTGTTCTTATTGTCCTTAGCTGTGCAAAAACTTTTTAATTTGATATAGTCCCATTTGTTTATCTTGCCTTTTATTTCACTTGCCCGTGGAGATAAATCAACAAATATATTGCTGTGAGAGATGTCGGAGAGCTTACTGCCTATGTTTTCTTCTAAGATGATTATGGTTTCACGTCTTACATTTAAGTCTTTTATCCATTTTGAGTTTGTTTTTGTGAATGGTTAAGTTGGTGGTCTAGTTTCATTTTTTTGCAGGTAGATGTCCAATTTTCCCAACACCATTTGTTAAAGAGGCTGTCTTTACTCCATTGTATGTTCTTTCCTCCTTTGTCAAATATCAGTTGTCCATAAAGGTGTGGGTTTATTTCTGGGTTCTCTGTTCTGTTCCATTGATCTATGTGCCTGTTCTTATGCCAGTACCAGGCTGTCTTGAGTATAATGGCCTTGTAGTATACCTTGATATCTGGAAGAGTGATACCTCCCGCTTTATTTTTCCTTTTAAAGATTGCTGAGGCTATTCGTGTTCCTTTTTGGTTCCATATAAACTTTTGGAATATATGTTCTATATCTTTGAAGTATGTCATTGGTATTGCATTGAATTTATAAATTGCTTTGGGTAATATAGACATTTTAATGATGTTTATTCTTCCTAACCATGAGCACGGTATATGTTTCCACTTGTTTGTATCTTCCTTGATTTCTTTTATCAATGTTTTATAATTTTCCGAGTACAAGTCCTTAACCTCCTTGGTTAAATTTACTCCTAGGTATTTTATTTTTTTGGCTGCAATAGTGAAGGGGATTGTTTCCTTAATTTCTTTTGCTGACAGTTCATTGTTTGTATATAGAAATGCCTCTGATTTCTGAGTATTAATTTTATATCCTGCCACCTTGATGAATTCATTTATCAGGTTCAGTAGTTTTTTGACTGAGACTTTAGGGTTTTCTATATACAATATCATATCATCTGCAAATAATGATAGTTTTACTTTTTTTCCAATTTGGATGCCTTTTATTTCTTCTTCTTGTCTTATTGCTGTGGCTAAGACTTCCAGAACTATGTTGAATAAGAGTGGTGAAAGGGGGCACCCTGCCTAGTTTCTGATCTTAAGAAGATTGCTTTTAATTTTTGCCCATTTAGTTTCATGTTGGCTATGTGTTTGTCATAGATGGCCTTTATCATTTTAAGGTATGTTTCCTGTATTCCCACTTTGCTGCGAGCTTTGATCATGAATGGGTGCTGGATTTTTTATTAAATGCTTTTTATGCATCTATTGAAATTATCATGTGATTTTTGTCCTTTTGTTTATGAGATGAATCACATTGATTGATTTGCGAATATTGAACCAGCCTTACCTATCCAGAAAAAATCCCACTTGATCATGGTGTATGATTTCTTTCATATATTGCTGGATCCGGTTGGCTAATATTTTGTTAAGCATTTTAGCATCTACATTTATCAGGGATATTGGCCTATAATTTTCTTTCTTTGTGTTGTCTTTGCCTGGTTGCGGGATCAGAATTATGCTCACCTCATAAAAGGAGTTTGGAAGTCTTTCTTCCTCTTGAATTTTTTGAAATAGCTTGAGAAGGATAGGAGTTAGTCCTTTGAATTTTTGGTAGAATTCACTTGTGAAGCCATCAGGTCCAGGACTTTTTTTTGTTGGGAGTATTTTGGTAACTGTTTCTATCTCGTTTGTTGTAATCGGACTGTTTAGGTGTTCTGATTCTTCCAGATTGATTTTTGGAAGATTATATGTTTCAAGAAATTTGTCCATTTCACCTAGGTTGTCTAATTTTTTGCCACAGAGTTCTTCATAGTATTTTCTTACAATATTTTGTATTTCTGTTGTGTCAGTTGTTATTCTCCACTCTCATTTCTAATTTTATTTATTTGAGTTCTCTCTCTTTTTTTCTTGGTGAGTCTAGTTAAAGGTTCATTGATCTTGTTTACGTTTTCAGAGAACCAGCTCCTGGTTTCATTGATCCTTTGTATTGTTTCTTTAGCCTCTCTATGTCATTTGTTTCCTCTCTAATCTTTATTAATTCCTTCCTTCTACTAGTCGTGGGCTTTATTTGCTGTTGTTTTTCTAGTTCTTTTAGATGCAGGAGTCAAGTTGTTTAGTTGAGCTTTTTATAGCTTCTCATGGTATGCCCGTAGTGCTATGAACTTCCCTCTCAGTACTACTTTTGCTGTGTTCCATAAATTTTGAGTTGATGTATGCTCATTATCATTCGTTTCTAGGAACTTTTTTATTTCTTCATTGATCTCATTGTTAATCCATTCATTATTTAATAACATGCTATTTAGTTTCCAAGTGTTTGAGTATTTTTCAGTTTTTCTTTTGTGGTTAATTTCTAGTTTCATGCCATTTGATCAGAGAAAATGCTTTATATAATTTCAGTCTTCTTAAATTTGTTGAGACCACTTTTGTGTCCTAACGTGGTCTATCCTAGAGAATGTACCATGAGCGCTCGAAAAGAATGTATATTCTGCTGCTTTTGGGTGAAAAGTTATGAAGATATCTATTAAATCGAGTTGATCTAGTGTATCCTTTAAGTCTGCTGTTTCTTTGTTAATATTCTTTCTTGAGGATCTATTCAATGATGTTAGTGGGGTATTGAAATCCCCTACTATTATAGTATTGCTGTTGATCTCACCCTTTATATCCATCAAAGTCTGCTTTATGTATGTCGGAGCTCCTATGTTTGGTGCATAGATATTTATAATGGTTATATCTTCCTGTTAAATTGTTTCCTTTATCATTATGTATTGTCCTTCTTTATCTCTTACTAAAGCCTTTGTTTTAAAGTCCATTTTGTCAGATATAAGTATTGCTACCCCGGCTTTTTTTTTCATTTCCATTTGCATGAAATATTTTTTTCCATCGTTTTACCTTCAATCTATGTGCATCTTTTGTTTTAAGGTGTGTCTCTTGTAGACAGCATATTTGTACGGGTCCTGTTTCTTTATCCACCCAGCTACCCTATATCTTTTGATTGAATCATTTAATCCATTTACATTTAAGGTTATTATTGATATGTAGTTGTTTATTGCCATTTTATATTTTGAAGGTGTATTTCTCTTTTGCTATATTCTTTACCCACTTTGATCTGTTTACAACAAGCCCTTTAACATTTCCTGCAGCATTGGTTTCGTTGTAATGAATTCCTTGAGGTTTTTTTTTTGTTTTGGAAACTTTTTATTTCTCCTTCAATTTTAAACGTTAGCCTTGTTGGATAAAGTAGCCTTGGTTGTAGGCTCTTGTTTTGCATTACTTTGAATATTTCTTGCCATTCCCTTCTAGCCTCAAGTGTTTCTGTTGAGAAGCTGGATGTCATCCTTATGGATACTCCTTTGTAAGTGATAGCCTTTTTTTCTCTAGCAGCTTTTAATATTTTCTCTTTATCACTTAGCTTTGGTATTTTAATTATGATGCGTCTTGGTGTAGGTTTCTTTGAGTTTCTCTTTAATAGAGATCTCTGTGCTTTTGAACTTGTGAGACCTTTCCTTGCATCAATTTAGGGAAGTTTTCAGCTATGATTTGATTGAATAAAGTTTCTATCCCTTGTTCTTTCTCTTCTTCAGGAACCCCTATTATATGGATATTATTTCTCTTCATATAGTCACAGAGCTTAGAGTTTCCTCAGACTTTTTGAGTCTCTTTTCTTTTTTCTGCTTTGATTCCATGCCTTTGTTCATCTTGTCTTCCAAGTCGCTGATTCGATCCTCAGCTTCATCCATCCTGCTTTTAATTCCTTCCATTGTGGTCTTCATTTCTGATATTGTATTTGCCATCTCTGACTGGTTCTTTTTTAATATTTCAATATCCTTTTTTATACTTGCTATCTGTTTATTGAGGTGTTCTTAATGACCATCCATTGTTGTTTTAAGATTCCTAAGCATCCTAAAAATCATTATTCTAAACTCTGCATCTGGAAGTTTGGTTATTTTCATATCGCTCAATTCATTTCGTGAATGATTCTCTTGTGGTTTAATTTGGATTGCATTTTTCTGTCTTCTCATTATGTCTGTGTGTTTGGGTGTGTTGTTTGTAGAGCTGGTTGAGTCTAGGCTTGGTGTTGTCTGCCTCCACTTTTCAGTTGTGTTATTTCTAGGTCTTCTTGGGTTGGCTTCAGCTGTTTTTTGTAATCCACTGTGGAATTTGGCTTTTCTAATAGAGCCCCTTTGAAGTCTTGATTTGTTTGTTTTCTTCACTTGGTGGAAGTCTTATTTACTGATCTTAGCAGGGGGCTTATTTAAAACTGTATCCAGGAATGAGGTGGGTGTAACCTGGGACTCTGAAGACCTGATCTGCCGGTTACTCTCTCAGGCATGGGGTGCTTTCTCCACTTCAGTAGGTGCAGGTGTATCTCAGATCTCCGTGGAGACCTGAGTTACTGCCTCTCCTCCCCACTTCTTGTTTTCAGCTGTGTGTTTTTGTGCTGATTCCAGCTGGAGGGATATCTTGAGTTGGTTGACCCGGAATCAGTTTAATCTTGTGTTATGTGGAAGGATCAACCCCTCCTCCAGCTATGGCTGCCTCCAGCACCTCCCCCAGGTATGGCACTGGATTAGTCTGCTGCTCAGGTCCTCCCATGCATTCCTCTATTTGTCACAGGCTGTCTCTCTCTCCCCCTTTCCTTTTGGAAAACAAGCAAGCTCTTTCAACACACCTCGTTCCCAGGTCCCCAGGCCCCCAGGCAAGTGATATTTTCTACTGTTTTCCTTGGATTGAGAAACTTTCTGGACTCTCACCCTCACCCCTTTGTTCCTGTAAGCAGGGGAGGCTCACCACTCCTTGGTGTTCCCCTCCAGGCTTGGTGTGGCTTCTTCTTTGCTCCTTGGATTTTGAGAGCAGTTCTTGTAGTCCAGAGTTGGTTTTTCACGCTGGTTGTTCCTAAATTAATTTGTAATCCAGTTTGGTGGTGTGAGCTGGGAGTCTATGCCTCTGCCTACTCTGCTGCCATCTTGTGTCTTCCCTCTTTCTTCTTGTCTGTCTGTCCCTATCTGTCCCTCTCCCTATCTCTCTCTCTGTCACAGAAAAATAAATAAAATAAAAAATAAAACCTGTAGTCTTAAACATTAAGTTCTGCCTCCTCTTATTCTTTGCCACTTTGTATATATAACTTTAAAAAATATTTAAACTGTTAAAATAGGGAAGCAATTTACAAGTACTTTTTCATTGTAATAAAGGTAATTATAAAGTTAAAATATGAATTGCTTTTTATTATGACACAGGTGGGAACAAGAGCCCAGTCAGAGAGAATTCGGACATATAATTTCACCCAGGATAGAGTCACTGACCACAGGATAGCATATGAAGTTCGTGATATTAAGGTAATGTCACTGAGTATGCTTTATGTATCTTTGACTCTTGAAGAGAGCATAGCCAAATTTTAGAGAGTATTGTCTAAAATATCAGCAAGTAATTTAAAATCATTAAGCCAGTTTGTATTTGTTAGTACCCTAAAATATATAAGCATTTTTATTAGTTTGCTGGTAAGAAACATGGTCTTTGTGCCAGTTTGGAACAGCTATCTCGTAAATTCTAATTTCTTTGTTATGCATCCACAATGTATTAAAATATTTTAAATATAGCCATGTACCTCTTAAACATTGGGATAAGTTCTGAAAAATGCATCATTATGCTATTTCTTCATTGTGCAAACATCATAGAGTGTACTTACACAAACCTGGATGGGATAGCCTGCTACACACCTGGTAATATGGTAGAGCCTATTTGCTCCTAGGCTGTGAGGCTGTTCAGCTTGTTACTGTATAAAACAACAGAAGATTAAATGAGGCACAAAAGAATATGCTACAATGAAGAGACACTATAGCCTGACCAGGTGGTGGTGCAGTGGATCAAGCATTGGACTGGGAAGCAGAGGACCCAGGTTCAAAACCCCAAAGTCACTGGCTTGAGCACAGGGTCACTGGTTTGAGTGTGAGGATCACCAGCTTGAGCATGGGGTCGTTGGCTTGAGCGTGAGATCATAGATATGACCCTATGATTGCTGGCTTGAGCCCAGAGATCACTGGCGTGAGCCCAAAGGTCTCTGGCTTAAAGCCCAAGGTCACTGGCTTGAGCAAGGGATCACTCGCTCTGCTATAGCCTACCCTCCCCCCCAGCCAAGGCACATATGAGAAAACAATCAATGAACAACTAAGAAGCCACAATGAAGAATTGATGCTTCTCATTTCTCTCCCTTCCTGTCTGTCCCTATATGTCCCTCTCTCTGCCTCTCTGTCTCTGTCACACACACACAATAAAAGAGGCATTATAAATAAGAGAAGTATGTGTAAGGCTGCTGGTGTAACGGCATACTGTTTTCTAGCAAACATGTTTTTTAATAAGTAAAAAGAGTACTCTCTAAAAATAACAATAAAAAGTATAATACAGTAAATACAGAAACCAGTAACATAGTTTATTATAATTTTCAAGTATGATGTACCACACATAATTGTATGTGTTACTTTTATATGACTGGTAGTGCAATAAGCTTGTTGACAGGAGTATCACCACGAACATGAATAATTCATTGTGCTATGACCTTGACAAGTCTACACCCTTATGATGGCACTAGATGAGAATTTTTCAGCTTCATTATAACCTTATAGGGCCACTGTTGAACATGCGGTTCTCTGTCGACTAAAACTCTGCTCTGCAGCACTGTATAAATATATACATGTGTATCAGTTTTCTATTGCTGCCTAACAAATTACCACAAACATGGTGGCTTATATTAATACCTATTTATTATCTTACGGTTACCATAGGTCAGAAATCTCGGCACGACAAAACCAAGTTCACTGCTCCACATCTCACAAGGCTGAAAAGGTGTTGGCCAGGCTGTGTGCCTTTCTAGAGTTTGGAGCCTTCTTCCAGGTTCACGTGCTTATTGGTAGAATTCCGTTTCCTTGAGTTGTAAGAGAGAGGCTCCATTTTCCTGCTGGCCATCAGCTAGATGGCGCTGCCCTCAGCTCCTAAAGGGTCCACACAGTGGCTTGCTATGTGGCCCCCTCCCACTTTGAAGCTCTTGGAGAAATGACTCAGGCCTTTTTAGGGACTCATATGTACAGGTCAGGCCCACCTGGATAATATTCCTTTTTAACTTAAAGTCAACCTAATCACTGGAGTGATATACTATTATATTCATAGTTTTTGCCTGTACTTAAAGGGAGGGAATTATGCAAGGTGTGAGCATAGAGGGCATCTTGTATTTCTGTGTACCTCAGCGTGTATTCATTAGATTGAGGTGTTACAATTCTGCTGTTGGGGAAAAGACCCAACAACAATTTGGTTTGAACGTTAACCTAATTAAATCCCATCTGGCCAGGACCACTGACATTATTAATACATTAGTGATGAAGCACAGCAAAATTTCGCTGTTGCTTCCACTGGTTGGGGGAGTGAAATAGTTCTCCCATAGGCCTGTGTGGGGAAAGCAGGAGACAGAAGGATTTTATCCTTTCCTTGGGTGCCATGTGATACCTACGGCTTCTTTCACTTGATTCTGTCCCACTGTGTACTCAAAATTAAAGTCCTCATTTTACAAAAGAAGTGTCTTCATTTCTAATGTTTAGAACTTTCTGTGTCTCTTACACCATTTCCTCTGTTTTCTCAGCCATTTAAGGCTGTCTTGCATAGGAATATAATCGCCTTGTAGAAAAGGAGCAGACAGCTTCCCGTTCCTCAGGAAACACACAGCAATACCAAACACATTTGGCCGTATTGTTCTAATTACACCATAATCTTCTAGTTATTTTTCTAGTAGTGGTGGTGATTTCTATTAGACAGTGACATTCTTGTGACCAGTAATGTTTTTTAGAAGGGCACATAGGTGCCCAATATACTATAGTATTCAGTCATGAAACCAAAGCAGGTTGACTGGCTTTTATAGTTATAAAATGTCTAACCTTGACCTAAATAATAATGTATTATTACTAACCAAACAAGCATGTCAGATTCAGAATTGATAAGGAAAATCATATTGGTATGCTCTAATAATCACTAACCAACCTATTGGGGAAAAAAAGAAAATGTTTTGTATAAGTGGAAAGAAAATGTTTGAAAATGGCATTAAAAAAATGTAAGCCTGACCAGGCGGTGGCACAGTGAATAGATCATCACAATGGGACGCAGAGGACCTGGGTTCAAAACCCTAAGGTCGTTAGCTTAAGCGTGGGATTATAGACATGATGCCATGGTCGCTGGCTTGAGCCCAAGGTCGCTTGCTTGAGGAAGAGGTCACTCACTCTGCTGCCCCCCCCCACCAAGGCACACATGAGAAAGCAATCAGTGAACAACTAAGGTGCCACAACAAAGAACTGATGCTTCTCATATCTCTCCCTTCCTGCCTATTTGTCTCTATCTGTCCCTCTCTCTGTCTCTCTCACTTAAAAAAAATGTTGCAAGACATTAAAATCTGCCCACAGGACATACAGTAAAGACACCAGTTTAGGAACTGATTAGTTAAGTAACTGAATAGTTGTAGATGAGGCAAGAAAAGTGACAAGGGCTGTAACCCCATGCCAACCACTATAAGGCAGAATGGAAGGAATAGAGAAGAAAGAAAATGGATGTTTGTGGGACTCTGCTCTCTCCTTACTATTCTAGACCCTGACCTTCTCTCTCGTTCACCACACAGTTTCTGATGGGACTACTATGTTCTTACATGACCGTGATCCTGACCCCAGACAATACTTGATTTGTTTGGGGAGGACATCCAAACAAGCCCTAGCCAATGAGTTTCTTCCTGGGATTTTTAAACTGGAAACACAGGTTATCCTCTCCCTTGGTGGCTAAAGCTGAAATACATGAAGTTTTCAAGAGATTAGAAGCCACATTTCCAGCCATGGGGAGAAAGTAAGAGAAGAGTGAGGCTGATACAGTGAAAGGAGCAAAACTGAGAATGAATGGAAAATGTCCTGATAATATGAACCCCCATATTCATTTATTCCTGAGCCCTAGCTTCATTGCCAAGGTGTTGGCAGCAATTCTCGGTATTCTTATCCTTGGAGTCTGTAAGGTTACCCAGTAGTCTTATGAATCCCCTTGTAGGTGTTTATATTTTATATGTCTGGATAATAAGCACAGAGTACCACGTAATACATTGTTTTGTATTTTTATTGTTTCTCAGACTCCTTATGCAGATTTCTTAGCATCAGCCTACCTCCTGCCCTGTATTTCATTTATGCTAGAACTTTCCCCTGGCCCTGGGCTTTAAATGTACAGTTGCCCTTTGGACAACACAAGGGTTAGGGATGCCCACCCCGTGCAGTTGAAAGTCCATGTATAACTTTTTTTTTTAATTCTTTTATTTATTGATTTGAGAGAGAGAGAAACATCTATCTGTTCCTGTATGTGGCCTGACTGGGGATCAAATCTGCAGCCTTTGTGTAATGGGATGATGCTCTAACCAACTGAGCTAACTGGCCAGGGCTCCATGTATAACTTTCGATGAACTCCCCTAAAACTTTCCTAATAGCTTAAGGTTGACTGGAATCCTTACCAATAGCATAAACAGTCAATCAACACATAATATATATATTATATACCATGTTCTTATAATAATATAAGCTAAAGAAAATGCTATTAAGAAAATCATAAGGTTCATATGTTTTTTCAAATTGTAGCAAATCTCCAATATATTTATTTTTAAAAATCAGTGTATAAGTGGATCGATGCAGCTTAAACCCATATTGTTCAAGAGTCAAATGTACTTTGTTTCCAGGCCTTTCTTCATACTCATTTTTTTGCCTGAAATACTCCGCCTTTCTCTATTGCAGAAATACTATTTGCTTTTTAAGCTCTGATTCAAATTTTTTCTTTCCTGAACTCTTCTTCCCCAATGCCACCTTCTTTTCAAAGTTAATGGCTCCCTTAAAACCCGTTCTTTATTTTTAAATTTCTTGCATTGATGTTTAAGTATTGCCTAGGTCTCCCACTAAATTATTAGCTTCTGAAAAATAGGAATTATAACTCCTTCATTTTTTATCTTTTTATCTCTAGCATTCAAGTTAATCCAATTGAGCTGTGAATGTGATTTGATTATTAGTAAGAGATAATCCCTGTTACATAATTTCCAAATGATGAAGCCACCTTAGCAATATGTACTATAATAATTTGAGCTTCAGGCACACTAATTTTATAAGAAATTTTCATAGTATGCTCAAAGTAGTATACATTTTAAAATTTTTACTACAGTGCTTTTACTTTGTTTAATTTTAAAGTTTTTTTTTCTGTATGCTGATGATAATAAGGCATTTCTTTTTCCCTATACAGTAGTACCTTGACACAAGAGTTTAATTTGTTTCATGGCCGAGCTCGTGACTCAATTTGCTTGTGTGTCAAATCGAATTTCCCCATTTAAATTAATGGGAATGCAGTTAATCTGTTCCGGCCCCCAAAATTCACACGAATGTTTTGTTTTATATGCTTTTAAATAAGCAAATGTACTTTCTAAATAACAACACACGTATACACACACAATAAGAGAGAACGTAAAGAAATAAACTGGTTTATGAAGTGTGTTTACCTTCAAGGTCAGGCGAAGATGCTGGCAGAGGGGGAGGAGACTGGTGAAGGAGGTTTTCACTTTGTGCACTATCACTTAACATAACTTATCCTCTACACACTTAACGCTTCATTAATTGCAAAAGTACCTACGCACTACCGTTTGATAGGCAACTTTATCACTAAACTTAATTGCTATATTTTTACTTTGCTATTGTCATCATTTTCTTTACTGACTTTAGGCTTTTTGCCACACTTTCCTCACTTTCACTTAGAGGCCATTTCAACAGAAACTTTTCCTTGGAAGTTTGTTTCTTCCTCCCTTCCAGAACGTTCAGTAGGCTATCTAGTGGAGGATGGTGGAAGCTCATGATTCAAATATCCACTCTTGACTTAAAACAAAAAAATTCTGTGAGTGACTGCTTCTCTCTCAAATTGCTCACGATTTAAAGCGCTCAGTGTGTCAAGGTACCACTGTAGTTTAACTTGAGAGATAACAAGTGTATACACTTAACCTGAAATTCAACTTTAAGACCATTCAAGAAAGACTACATTTAAGATTAGCTCATGCCAACATCAAAACTTTACGTGTTCTGTTCTAGACGCTGACATTAAAGTATTTCCATTAAGCCAATATTTAGATTTTGAGCATTTCTAAAATATGAGAATATGCTAACTCACTAATCCCAACAACTCTAATGCACAAAACTTCTATAGCACAGGAAAGTACTTAGAGTCATCATTTTAGTCATCTCTCAGAAAGTATCTTTATGGAGGACTATACGGAGGTCTCACACTCAGTTTTCATTCAGTAGAATTATTTGGAGATTAACATAAGAGAGAAAAAACTTGAAAACCTTTTATTTTGAACTTTTCAAGCAATTGTTTAGAGACTGGTTCAATATGCACCCTATACCTAGATGCAACAGTTAACATTTTGCTATGTTGCCTTTTCTTCCTCCTCCACCTCCTCTTTATACACACACACACACACACACACACACACACACACACCTCTGTTATGTTAATGCTTGAACCATTGAAAGCATGTTGCAGATCTCAAAACACTTGCCCCCCTAAATATTCTAGCATAAATATTTTTCTATTACACAGGACTTCTAGATTTTAAAACTGCTATATTTCCAATTTAAGAAAAAAGCAGAATTATTGTGAACCACTTATGGATTAAGTAATTCAAAGTTGGAGAGTTGGCATGAAAAGTATGAGCTGGAATGTTCTGGGGGGGATTTAGCTGAGCCAGGCCCAGAATATTTGGCAAGGCAGAATGGCAAGGAGCAGTCTGCACGTTAGCTGAGGCATTAAGACATTTCAGGTTGTTTGCCCTTGTGAAATAATGTGATATGAATAAAATCGGTGGAATTTTCAGGACAAGAATAAAAAGTCCTATTTTTCTAGGGTACAAGAGGAGAAAGATTTCAGCAAACATATTCTCCCAAAGGTGGTTTGAGAACAGAACTGTGTTGTCAGAAAAGTCAAGCAGAGAAGAATTTTAAAGAGAGGGAAGTAGTAAATTTCAAAAGTTAATCCAGATTTCTGTTTAGTTGTCTCCAGAGGTATTGAAAAAAATCCATCTCCTATCAGGTTGATTTTTAAATAATTTACAATAGAGTATAATCCCATTTTCTCTTTTGGATTCACTTTTTACATAAAAAGCCATACTAATTAATTTAAACATATTTTTCATATATTACTTCTGGACTTTATAACATGGCAAAATTTGGTGATATAAGAAGTGTTAACTTTGTAAACTGCTATTTAAGACATTTACTGTTAATCATGTTACACCTAGGGCTTCAATTGCTACCTTTCAATAAAAAATAAATAAAAGTTGTGAAGAATGAGTCAATAATAATGAGCATCCTCCCAAATTATCAACTATATTCATTATATTGCAGATTAGTAATCCTTTGTAGCTATTAAACAATGACTGTTGTAAAGAAATGAAACAAATATACTTAATTCTTTGCTTCATTTTTCCTTTATTTCTAGTAATCAGATATTCATGATAACTCTCTTTTACCAGAAATTTTTATGTGGGGAGAAGTGCCTGGATCAGCTAATTCAAAGGCTGCTTCAATCAGCAGACGAAGAAGCCATTATTGAATTTTTGGATGAGAACCTAAAATCAACGAACTGATTTGTTATTATTACATAAATGAAATGGACCTATGTCAAGAAGCCACCTGACATGGAAATCTTTGCAAATGTTCATGAAGTACAGCTGAAAATAAAAAATTACAATTGTATCTTTTAATGAATTAAGTCAATTTTATTTTTCAAGAGAGAAATTGGCAAGGAGAGAGAGAGAGAGAGAGAACATCGAGCTGCTCCTCTATGTGTCCTGACCGGGAAATTAAACTGGCATCCTCCATGCTCTAGGTCAACACTCTGGAGCTATTCCGTCAGGGCTTGAGTCACATTTCATAACCCAAGTGTTTATTATAGGTTTCCTATAAAGTACAGTCCAGCCCTTCAAGTAGAAAACAAGCAATGCATCATTGAAAGGAGAAATAAGGTCTTAAGAATTAGGTGATTTCACACAGGTCACTTGTTCTCTTTATATGCCCTTTTTTTTTTTTTTTTTTATATGCCCTTTTTTTAACCATCTGCAATTTTTTTTTCAGTGAGAGGAAGGGAGATAGGCAGACTCCCACATACACCCTGACCGGGATCCATCTGGCAGCTTCATCTTGGGCCGATGCTCGAATACAGAGTTATTTTTAGCACCAGAAGCTGATGCCCTCCAACAGAGCTATCCTCAACACCCAGGACCATACTCCCAGTCGAGCCACTGCCTGTGGGAGGGGAAGAGGGAGAGAAGGGGAAGTGGAGAAAAAGGAAGAAGCAGGTGGTCACCAGGGATTAAACCCAGGACATCCATACACCAGGTCAGCACTCATCCACTGCGCCACCGGCCAGGGCCCCATCTACAAATTAAACACATTTTTCATCCATTATTTCAGGACTTTACAACAGGATAAGATTCAGTAATAGATTTATAAACTTCTTTGTAAACCCCTATTTAAAGACAAAATATTGTTAGTCATGTTACAGTTAGGACTTAAACTGCTACTTTTCAATAAAAAATAGAAGTTGTGAAGAATCTGAGTTAATAACAATGAGCATCTCTAGGATATAGATTGTAGAGCTCTTTAAAAGCTGAATGAGTTCTATACTATACAAACTACAAGCCAATATTTAAAGTAGACTGTCTGCCTGGCTTCTTATTTCTTCCTGTTCTTTGGCTTAGTTTAATAAGCATCAACAGGTGTGTAAATTGAGAAATTTACTACCATTGGTTTTGTACAGTGCTATATAAAACTTAGTCCTTACCTCACAAAGACTCCTGTTGAGTGAGAAAGCCAAGATATAATCATCAGCTGTAATACAGAGTGGTATGATACAGTAGTTCCCATTATCTAGGGAGGATACATACCAAGACCCCCATTGAATGCCTAAA
Source organism: Rhynchonycteris naso (assembly GCA_037038555.1). Classification (NCBI taxonomy): domain Eukaryota; kingdom Metazoa; phylum Chordata; class Mammalia; order Chiroptera; family Emballonuridae; genus Rhynchonycteris; species Rhynchonycteris naso. The sequence goes on along the minus strand of CM072998.1, from coordinate 94,729,013 downwards.
ACCATGGATGTCAAATCCCTATACAGCAGGTCCTTGAGTAATGTTATTTTAATATAACATTGATAAGGAAGAAAAAATTCCCAGCCAGGGCCATCATCTATGGAGTTTGCACGTTCTCCCAATGTCTGAGAAAGTTTTCTCTGGGTACTTCAGTTTCCTCCCACGTCCCAAAGATATGCACGTGAGGTGAACTGGCATCTAAATTGTCAGTCTAAGGAATTGTGGGTGTGAGTGTGCCCTGTAATGGAAAAGTGGCTTGTGCAGGGTGGGGGTTGCATTCCACCCTGAGATGCTGGGACAGGCTCTGGCCTCCTGTGACCCTGAACCAGAATAAGTGGACTTGAAAATAATGATCTCACTTGTTTTTTCCTAATCCTCCTTAAATGTATGTATAGCTCACATCTATTTCAATGTTAAATACTAGAAGTGTTTTGGTTCTTCATTTAGAAGTTTGGTGATGTGTTTGTGACCAGAAATATGCTGTAGGAACTTAACTCTTGTTTATATCAATTAGCCTATGGTAAAATGGTTTCATCATATTTTTTTCAACTTGAAAGTTTTCAGGAACCTATCAATGATATTAAGTGAGGACTTACTGTATACACTATGTTTTTTCCTATGCCTACATATCTGTGATAAACTTTAATTTATAAATTAGGCACAGAAAGACATTAACAACAATAACTAATAACAAAATAGGACACTTAAAACAGTATATTGTAATGAAAGTTATGTGAATGTGGTCTCTCAAAATATTTTATGGTGTTGACCTCCCATTCTTTTGGTGATATGAGATGATACAGTGCCTATGTGATGTGATAAAAGTGAGATGAATAGCCTAGGCCAGGGGTGCTCAATACGTCGATTGCCATCTACTGGTCGATTGCGAAGGAAGTGTGGGTAGATTGCATGACATTAAAAAGACATTTGTCTTTTGATTGGCATACAGGGTAGCCAATCTGACGTCTGAACGTTTGACACCCTACGCATGCTCATTAAACCGCGCTAACTTGTTCAATTACATTGCTGCATAGTTAGCCTTCAATTTATTTAAACTAAATACAACAAAGGGTATAAAAATGAGTACCATAGCTGGTCCGAGTAAGAAGCCTAAAACGTACCACCTTCATACAGAATGGCAGGGTTTTTTTTTCACTATGTCATATTCTAAGTGCATTTGCCTCATCTGTCTGTGTGCCATTGCTATTCCAAAGAAGGGAAATGTGGAGCGACTTTTTCGGACTGTTCATAAAAACTATGACATTGACTTTCCTCCGAAAAGAGAGCTGAGAAGGAGAAAGGTGAAAGAAGAATACACAATATTAAATAGTAATAATAGTAACTTAAATAATGATAATATAGAAGAAATAAATTTATGTTTTGCATTTTTATTGTAAGTAGATCATTTTGACTTGGTCATCTTATAAGTAGCTCGCAAGCTGAAAAAGTGTGGGCACCCCTGGCCTAGGCATTGTGATGTAGCATTAGGCCACTATAAGGGTTACTTGACCATAAAGCACTTCAATACCTTGAGAGTCTATTGGTGGCCTGGATGGCTCAAGGACTAATTGTTAGATAGCATGTACAGCATGAAGATGCCAGACAAAGAGGTGATTCATATCCCGTGCAGAACCGAGTGCAGTGGCTCAAGATTTCATCATGTCACTAAGAATGGCACACAATTTACCATAGTTCCCCAATGTATAAGACGCACCTTAATTTTGGGGCCCAAACTTTGAAAAAAAATGTATTACATAATGTTGTTGAACTCAAGTTTTTTTGTTTTTTTTTTTAATTAACTTTAATGGGGTGACACCAATAAATCAGGGTACGTATGTAAAATGAAAACATCTCCAGATTATCTTATCATCCAATTGTGCTGCATACCCATTACCCAAAGTCAAATTGTCCTCTATCACCTTCTATCTGGTTTTCCCTGTACCCCTCCCCTTCTCCCTATTCCACCCTCACTTCCCTCCCCCCATCCAGTAACCACCACACTCTTGTCCATGTCTCATAGTCTCACTTTTATGTCCCACCTATGTATGAAATCATGCTGTTCTCAGGTGTTTTTTTTTCTGATTCACTTATATCACTCCGTATAATGTTATCAAGGTACATCCATTTTGTTGTAAATGATCCGATGTCATCATTTCTTATGGCTGAAGAGTGTTCCATAGTATATATGTACCAAAGCTTTTTAATCCACTCGTCTTCTGATGGACACTTGGGCTGTTTCCAGATCTTCGCTATTGTGAACAATGCTGCCACGAACATGGGGGCGCATTTTTTCTTTTCGAACAGTGTTACGGTGTTCTTAGGTTATATTCCTAAAAGTGGGATAGCCGGGTCAAAAGGCAGTTCGACTTTTAATTTTTTGAGGAATCTCCAAACTGTTTTCCACAGTGTCTGCACCAGTCTGCATTCCCACCAGCAGTACAGAAGGGTTCCCTTTTCTCCACATCCTCGCCAGCACTTGTTCTGTATTGTTTTGCTGATGAGTGCCACTCTGACTGGTGTGAGGTGATATCTCATTGTGGTTTTGATTTGCATTTCTCTAATGATTAGTGATGTTGAGCATTTTTTCATATGTCTTTTGGCCATCTGTATGTCTTCTTTGGAGAAATTTCTATTCATTTCTTTTGCTCATTTTTTGATTGGATTGTTTCTCTTCCTGGTGTTGAGTTTTATAAGTTCTTTATAAATTTTGGTTATTAACCCCTTATCAGAGGTGCTGTCGAATATGTTCTCCCATTGTGTGGTTTGTCTCTTTATTTTGTTCTTATTGTCTTTAGCTGTGCAAAAATTTTTAGTTTGATATAGTCCCATTTGTTTATCTTGCCTTTTATTTCATTTGCCCGTGGAGATAAATCAGCAAATATATTGCTGCTACAGATGTCCGAAAGCTTGCTGTCTATGTTTTCTTCTAAGATGCTTATAGTTTCACAGTTTATGTTTAAGTCTTTTATCCATTTTGAATTTGTTTTTGTGCATGGTTTAAGTTGATGATGGTCTAGTTTCATTTTTTTGCAGGTACATGTCCAATTTTCCCAGCACCATTTGTTAAAGAGGCTGTCTTTACTCCATTGTATGTTCTTTCCTCCTTTGTCAAATATCAGTTGTCCATAAAGGCGTGGGTTTATTTCTGGGTCCTCTGTTCTGTTCCATTGATCAATGTGCCTGTTCTTATGCCAGTACCAGGCTGTCTTGAGTATAATGGCCTTGTAGTAAACCTTGATATCCAGAAGAGTGATACCTCCTGCTTTATTTTTTCTTTTTAAGATTGCTGAGGCTATTCTTGTTCTTTTTTGGTTCCATATAAATTTTTGGAATATGTGTTCTATATCTTTGAAGTATGTCATTGGTATTTTAATTGGTATAGCATTGAATTTATAAATTGCTTTGGGTAATATAGACATTTTAATGATGTTTATTCTTCCTAGCCATGAGCACGGTATATGCTTCCACTTATTTGTATCTTCTTTGATATCTTTTATCAATGTTTTATAATTTTCTGAGTACAAGTCCTTAACCTCCTTGGTTAAATTTACTCCTAGGTATTTTATTTTTTTGGCTGCAATAGTGAAGGGGATTGTTTCCTTAATTTCTTTTGCAGACAGTTCATTGTTTGTATATAGAAATGCCTCTGATTTCTGAGTATTAATTTTGTATCCTGCCACCTTGCTGAATTCATTTATAAGGTCCAGTAGTTTTTTGACTGAGACTTTAGGGTTCTCTATATACAATATCATATCATCTGCAAATAGTGACAGTTTTACTTCTTTTCCAATTTGGATGCCTTTTATTTCTTCTTCTTGTCTGATTGCTGTAGCTAGGACTTCCAGAATATGTTGAATAAGAGTGGTGAAAGGAGGCACCCCTGCCTGGTTCCTGATCTTAAGGGGATTGCTTTTAATTTTTGTCCATTTAGTATGATGTTTGCTGTGGGTTTGTTGTAGATGGCCTTTATCATGTTAAGGAATGTTCCTTGTATTCCCACTTTACTGAGAGTTTTGAGCATGAATGGGGTGCTGGATTTTATCAAATGCCTTTTCTGCATCTATTGAAATTTTCATGTGATTTTTGTCCTTCCTTTTGTTTATGTGATGAATCACATTGATTGATTTGCGAATATTGAACCAGCCTTGCCTCTCCAGAATAAATCCCACTTGATCATGGTGTATGATTTTTTTCATATATTGCTGGATCCGGTTGGCTAATATTTTGTTGAGAATTTTAGCGTCTAAATTCATCAGGGATATAGGCCTATAATTTTTATAGGCCTTTAATTTTCTTTCTTTGTGTTGTCTTTGCCCGGCTTTGGGATCAGAATTATGCTTGCCTCATAAAAGGAGTTTGGAAGTCTTCCTTCCTCTTGAATTTTTTGAAATAGCTTGAGGAGGATAGGGGTTAGTTCTTCTTTGAATTTTTGATAGAATTCACTTGTAAAGCCATCAGGCCCAGGACTTTTCTTTTTTGGGAGTTTTTTGATAACTGTTTCGATCTCATTTGTTGTGATTGGTCTGTTTAGGTGTTCTGATTCTTCCAGATTGATTTTTGGAAGGTTATATGATTCAAGAAATTTGTCCATTTCATCTAGATTGTCTAATTTTTTGGCATAGAGTTCTTCATTGTATTTTCTTACAATGCTTTGAATCTCTGTTGTTTCAGTTGTAATTTCTCCACTGTCCTTTCTAATTTTATTTATTTGAGACCTCTCTCTTTTTTTCTTGGTGAGTCTAATTAAGGGTTCATCAATCTTGTTTACCTTTTCAAAGAACCAGCTTCTGGTTTCATTGATCCTCTGTATTGTTTCCTTAGCCTCTATGTCATTTATTTCTGCTCTGATCTTTATTATTTCCTTCCTTCTACTTGTCTTGGGTTTTATTTGTTGTTGTTTTTCTAGTTCTTTTAGCTGCAGGGTTTGGTTGCTTATTTGAGCTTTTTCTAGCTTCTTATGATATGCTTGTAGTGCAATGAACTTCCCTCTCAGTACTGCTTTTGCTGTGTCCCATAGATTTTGAGTTGATGTATGCTCATTATCATTTGTTTCTAGAAACTTTTTTATTTCTTCTTTGATCTCAATGTTAATCCATTCATTATTTAATATCATGCTATTTAGTTTCCAAGTGTTTGAGTATTTTTCGGTTTTTCTTTTGTGGTTAATTTCTAGTTTCATGGCATTGTGATCAGAGAAAATGCTTGATATGATTTCAATCTTCTTAAATTTATTGAGGCCATTTTTGTGTCCTAACATGTGGTCTATCCTAGAAAACGTACCATGAGCTCTTGAGAAGAATGTATATTCTACTGCTTTAGGGTGAAAAGTTCTGAAGATATCTATTAAATCAAGTTGATCTAGTGTATCCTTTAAGTCTGCTGTTTCTTTATTGATTTTCTTTCTTGTGGATCTATCCAGTGTTGTTTGTGGGGTATTGAAATCCCCTACTATGATAGTATTACTGTTAATCTCGCCCTTTATATCCATCAAAGTCTGCTTTATGAATGTCGGGGCTCCTATATTTGGTGCATAGATATTTATAATAGTTATATCTTCCTGTTGAATTGTTCCCTTTATCATTATGTAGTGTCCTTCTTTATCTCTTACTACAGTCTTTGTTTTAAAGTCCATTTTGTCAGATATAAGTACTGCTACCCTGGCTTTTTTTTCATTTCCATTTGCATGAAATATTTTTTTCCATCCTTTTACCTTCAGTTTATGTGCATCTTTTGTTTTAAGGTGTGTCTCTTGTAGACAGCATATGTAAAGGTCCTGTTTCTTTATCCATGCAGCTACCCTATGTCTTTTGATTGGATCATTTAATCCATTTACATTTAAGGTTATTATTGATATGTAGTTGTTAATTGCCATTTTATTCTTTAAAGCTGTATTTTTTTTTTTTTTTTTTTTTTGGCTATATTCTTTCCTCCCTTTGAACTGTTCACACCAGGCCCCTTAGAATCTCTTGCAGGATTGGTTTGGTTTTAATGAATTCCTTGAGGTTTTCTTTGTCTGGAAAGCTCTTTATTTCTCCTTCAATTTTAAACGTTAGCCTTGCTGGATAGGGTAGTCTTGGTTGTAGGTTCTTGTTCTGCATTACTTTGATTATATCTTGCCATTCCCTTCTGGCCTCAAGTGTTTCTGTTGAGAAGTCCGATGTCATCCTAATGGGGGCTCCTTTGTAGATGATAGTCTTTTTTCTCTAGCAGCTTTTAAGATTTTTTCTTTATGTATTAGCTTTGGTATTTTTACTATGATGTGTATTGGTGTAGATCTTTTTGGGTTTCTCTTTAATGGAGTTCTGTGTGCTTCTTGAACATGTGGAATGTTTCCCAGCCTTAATTTAGGGAAGTTTTCTGCTATGATTTGATTGAACACAGTTTCCATTTCCTGTCCTCTTTCCTCTTCTTCAGGCACCCCTATGATGCGAATGTTGTTTCTCTTCATGTTGTCACAGAGCTCCCTTAGAGTTTCCTCACATTTTTTGAATCTCTTTTCCTTTTTTTTCTCTGCTTCTGTATCTTTGTTTATTGTGTCCTCTAACTCGCTGATTCGATCCTCAGCGTGATTCATCCTGCTTTTAATTCCTTCCATTGTGGTCTTCAGTTCTGATACTGTATTTGTCATTTCTGTCTGGTTCTTTTTATTATTTCAATTTCGTTTTTTATACTTGTTATCTATTTGGCTGCTCATAGTGACTATCCATTGTTGCTCTAATTTCTTTGAACATCCTAACTATCATTATTCTAAATTCTGCTTCTGGTAGTTTGGTTATATCTGGTTCATTCAGGTCCTTCTCTGGGGATTTCTCTTGGTTCATTTGGTTTGCATTCCTCTGCCTGCCCATTTTATCTGAGTATAAGCAAGTTGTGGCTACTGGAGTCCAGTAGGTGTTGCCTTTGTGTTCTCTAGGTGTGTTCTGTCTGCAGGCCTGCCACCCCCTCTGCCGCTGCCTAGGGCGGTTGGGTGTGGGCGTTGCCAGCGCCAGCTCACTGCAGCTATTGCTGTGATTTCCGCCTCTCCTCCGCGGGAGGGGCTGTCACTCAAGTCTAGCCTCAGCACCCAGGGCAGAGGTGAGCACCTTTGCTCAGCTGCGGTCCCAGCCCGTTTCCGGAAGCTTACGCACAGCCCCCGCAGTCAGAGCCTGCTTGCCACAGTTTCGCGGTTTGGGCGGGGCTTTTGACGTGCTCTCAGCTGTGAGCCTTTGCCCATCCCGAATTTAGTCCCGCCCTCAAGGCCAGGGCCCTCCTGAGCAGGGACTAAAACCGAAAACCATGGATTATTGGGCCGGGCGTGTTTTCTAGCGTGAGCACAGCTGTTAGCTTCCGATTGTTCCGGATCCTACCCCGCCCCCACACTGGGAGCCAGCTCGGGCACGTATGGTGGTAATCCGAGGTTTCTGCGGCCGGGCGGGGCTAGCAGCATAAACTCAGCCGCGAACTTCCGCTGGTCTCCGTGTCTCCCTTGCCCGCGCGTTAGGAGCCCCCCACCCCTCGCGCACACAGAATGGCACACCGCGGTTTCTCCGTTTGGGCGGGGTTGGCAGCGTGAGCTCAGCCGTGAGCCCCTCACCCGTCCCTCGTCTTAGCCCCGTCCCCGCGGTCAGCGCCGGCTTGCGCAGGATCGCAGAGCCAATCTCTGCCCGTATTTTTCCCCACAAGTGGGGTCACAGGCGGGCCCGCAGCTAAAGGACCGCTTTTGCGCGTCCCTTCCGCCCCTGCTGGGCTAGACTGAGCTCACACCGGTTGTGCCTCCGCCCACACCAACAGGACCGCGTTTCAGCTTCCTGCTGCAACCAGACCCTTCAGCAACCCTCAGGGGGATAGAAGTGCCCTACGTCTCCACACTGTAGACCTGGGAGCTCCCTCCCTCTAAGCAGCTCTGCTCTAATTGCCGCGGGAGAGTTTGTTTGGCTAGTGCCTGTCTCCCTTTGCTGGTATTGCTAGTTCCAGGGGAAATATTCGTTTTCGATTAGGGAAGTGACTTAGCCCAAGGGTCGGGGTGGCTGTCCCTCAGAGTGTCTCCGTGCCTTCAGTTCACTCTTTGTTCCCGCTGCTCTTTTCCTCTCCTCTGTCCCAGTTCCCCAAACCTTGGGTGTGTGGTTGTGAGAGAGGCTTTCTGAGCTGTCCCTTTAAAAAGATTTTTGGGTCTGAGAAAACTCTTTTTCACAAATAGTATCCTCACTTGCTTCACAGCTCAATACTGTCCAAACGCCTCTTCTAGGCTCTGGGACTGCAGTCTGGGGCTTGGTTCCTGGGACCCAGGTCCCTCCTTCTCTGCCCAACTCTCCTCCTGCCACGCGGGTCTCTCCGGGCTGCCGTTTGCTCCGGGGAGCTGGGCAGCCCTCTTCGCATTTTCGCTATTCCTACCAGTCTCAATGTGGCTTCTGTAGTGTTCCTTGGTTGAAGAGTCCACTTAGTTTAGTTCAAAGTTCGTTTATCCAGATGATAGTTCTTAAAATTGAGTTATAATCCACTTTGGTTCTGGGAGTTGGAAGTTGGTACTTCCACCTACTCCATCGCCATCCTGAACTCAAGTTTTATTCATCATAAAATTCATACAAGCATGAGAAAGCGGTAAATGCAAGTATAAAACTACAACCACTGTATAAGACACATCCAATTTTTAGACCCCCAAAGGTTTTGGGAAAGGGTGCATCTTATACATGAGGAAATATGATAAAACTTATGAATTGAACCTGAGCAGTTGTGGCACAGTAGATAAAGCGTTGACCTGGGATGCTGAGCAGCCAGGTTTGAAGCTCCAACATTAGTGGCTTGAGCGTGGGCTCATCCAGCTTAAGTGGTAGATCATCAACATGATTGCAAGGTGTCTGACTTGAACCCAGAGGTTACTGGCTTGAAGCCCAAAGTTGTTGGCAAAGGGTCACTGGCTCAGCTTGAGCCCCCCAGTTAAGGGACATATGAGAAGCAGTCAATGAACAACTAAAGCAGTGGTTCTTAACCTTTTTTGAGGTACCGAACCCATCAGTGTCATATATGCATTCACCGAACCCTTCTTTAGTGATAAATAAAATATGATTTTTATTTCCAAATTCAAGACATAGGTATATGTTTTTTTACTGGTGCACAAAATGAGCAGTGCATGAACATCGCCTTGCTCAAAGAACAAAACCAACAAAGTGCATGAACTCACAGCAAATTACAGTATTACTTTATTCTGGCCTCTGCGGCAGAGGCTTCTCTGAACCCCTGAGACTGATTCATTGAACCCCTAGGGTTCGATAGAACGCAGGTTAAGAACCACTGAACTAAAGTAATGCAACTAGAAGTTGATGTTTCTCATCTCTCTCCCTTCCTGTCTTGCTCTTTCTCTCTCCCGCCCTCAAGAAAACAAAAAGAACTTATGAATTGCTTATTTCTGGAAGTTTCCATGTAATATTTTCAGATCGTGGTTGACTGAGTAATTGAAACCTTAGAAAGCCAAACCACAGATAAGAGTACGTATTTAGAGCCTGGCTGGTTGGCTCAGTGAATAGAGCATCGGCCCAGTGTATAGATGTCCTACATTTGATTCCCAGTCAGGGCACAGGGCACATAAGAGAAGAAACTATCTTCTTTCCCTCTCCCTCTCCCTTCTCTCTCTCTTCCCCTACTGCTCCCAGTGTCTCAATTGGTTCATGGCCCCAGGCACTGAGAATTGCTTGGTTTTGTTTTGTTTTTTGTTTTGTTTTGTTTTTAAGTGAGAGGAGAGGAGATAAAGAGACAGACTCCCACATGCGCCCCAACCAGGATCCACTCTGCAACCCCCATTTGGGGCTAATGCTCGAATCAATCAAGCTGTCCTGAGTACCCAGGGCCAACACTTTGACCAATTGAGCCACTGGCTGTGGGAGGGAGAGAGGGAGAGAAGAGGAAAGGAAAAAGAAGCAAATGGTCACTTCTGTGTGCCCTGACTAGGAATCAAACCCGGGACATACGTATACCAGGCCAACATTCTATCTACTGAGCTAACAGGGCCAGGACACAAATTTTTATTTTGAAAAATTTCAAGCACAATGAAAAGTTTAAAGAATAATTTTTAAGAAACAGTTCAGTGCACACTATAAACTCTAGATTCAACTTTTGTTAATATTTTCCACATTTGTTTTTGCCCTCTGAATATCTATTTTTTGTATTAATTTCCCAACCTTTTATCCACATGACATTGACCTTTTGAAGAGGTTCACAGATTGTATAGAATGGCCTACATTCTGAATTTGTCTGGCTGCTTCTTCATGCTGCTGATAACTTTTATCCATTTCCTCAATGTACTGTAAAGTAAAATTAAGTCTAAAGATTAATTAAATTTGGATTAAACATTTGACAAGACAACTTCATGAGGTACCATATATTGCAAAAGTCATACTTACTGTATTATATCTGGAAGTTCCACTATTTGTGATGCTAAATTTGGTAACTCAAATCTCTCCATTATAATGGTACATCTTTTCCTTAATAAATTACCATATTTCCCCATGTATAAGATGCACTGTTTTGGGAAAAATTTGGGGTACAAAAACAGGGTGTATCTTACTACAGTGGTTGTAGATTTTTTTTTACTTGCATGTCCTGCTTTTTCATGCTTGTTTTTGCACTCATTGTTGAAGACAGTGATTCATCATCAGACACAGATAAGGACAAGCTAATGTGTGGGAGTTTTGATAGTTATGAGGATTGTATGAATTTTATGATGAATAAAACTTGAGTTCAATAACTTTCTGTAATGTGCTCGCTTCAGCAGCACATATACAATAACTTTCTGTAGTACATTTTTTTTTTCAAATTTCAGGCCCCAAACTTAAGGTGCGCCTTATACCTGGGAGCTTCTTATACATGGGGAAACACAGTATGTGGCCCTGGCCAGGTAATTGAGTTAGAGCAGGGGTCCCCAAACGTTTTACACAGGGGGCCAGTTCACTGTCCCTCAGACCATTGGAGGGCTGGACTATTAAAAAAACTATGAATAAATCCCTATGCACACTGCATATATCTTATTTTAAAGTAAAAAAAAAAAAAAAAAAAAAAAAAACGGGAACAAATACAATATTTAAAATAAAGAACAAGTAAATTTAAATCAACAAACTGACCAGTATTTCAATGGGAACTATGGGTGCGGATGCATCCTGTGCTCCTCTCACTGACCACCAATAAAAGAGGTGCCCCTTCCGGAAGTGCAGTGGGGGCTGGATAAATGGCCTCAGGGGGCTGCATGCAGCAAGCAGCCCGTAGTTTGGGGACCCCTGAGTTAGAGTGTCGTCCTGATATGTCAAGGTTGCAGGTTCGATTCCCAATCAGGGCACAGACAAGGATCAACAATGAATGCATTAAACAAGTGGAACAATAAATCAACATTTCTCTCTCTCCTAAATTTTTTAAAAGGAGCTTTAAAATATAAATTATTATGCAATCTGTGAGGTAATACAGTGTGTCCGTAAAGTCATGGTGCACTTTTGACTGGTCACAGGACAAAAGTACACCATGACTTACTTGATGGACACACCTGTACTTTGGAATCACATAAACATTTTATTTCTTCTGTGCTAGGCAGCTTCTAAAATGACCAAGGAGATCTCTGTTTCTAGCTTTTATACACTTGTATGATCTCCCTTTGAACATGGACCAGATTTGTTGATTCTTCTCTAACAAAGAAAATAGAAGTGGTGGGATTGTCACTTCTGAATATTAGGATACAAAACGATTTGCTTCTGGCTCTGTTTTTCTCTCTGTGTCTCTGTCTGTCTCTTGGGTCACTTGTGCTGGTGGAGCAGATCTATGAAGTGGCCCATGTTGTGAGGCAAAAGTAAGACATTTAGTCCAAGAGACCTCAAGGAACTGAAAAGCCTGCCACCTAGCCTATGAGTGAGCTTGAAAGCAAATGCATTCAGCCCTTGTCTTGTTCTGGGATGACTGTGGCCCTGGCCAACAGCATCCCGCAAAGCATCTCCAGTTTACCTGACCCTCAGAAACAGTAAATTAATGGTTGTTTTCAATTGCTAATAGTGGTAGGAAATTTATACCAAAATACAGTGTGTCTGTAAAGTCATGGTGCACTTTTGACCGGTCGACCAGTCAAAAGTGTACCATGATTTTATGGACACACTGTATGTTAACTAACATCCCAATGCCCTCTCATCTTATTGATTTACCAACAGAGAACGATTCTTGCTTTTGCCTTTATCAGTTGTTACATTGGGAGTCACAAAATGGTGACGTTCTCATTTTTTCATTTTCTATTATGAGCTGGCCTTCTTTAAGGAAATTTTTCATTTGTTTTTCCTCTCACTTTTTCTGACTTAAGGGATTCTTTAATCATATTTGAATCAATATTATTTCCCTAGGGATAGGCATTGTCCTTCCCCCAATTATTGATGTCTTTGGAAAGTCTGATTTAATTTGAAAGAATGTTGAATTGTATAGAGTAAAAGAAACACAGAAACTGATTTTTGTTTTTAGGCATTTTATATAACAAACATTTCTCCTAGGCGATGTAAATATTAAAACATTTTGTGAAACAAAGCAAAACAAAGAAAGATAGGCTAATTTGCTATACCATGTCAAGTGTAAGATCACACCTATCTTATATATATATATATTATATAACCCAGCAATTCCACTTTTGGATATTTATCCAAAGAAAATGAAAACACTAATTCAGAAAGATATATGTACCCCTGTATTCATATTTGCAATGGCCAAGATATAGAAGCAACCTAGATGTCCATCAATAGGTAAATGGATAAAGATTTGGAATATATGTAGCTATAATAAAAGAATAAAATATTGCCATTTGTGACAACATGGATGGATGGATCTAGAACACATTACGGTAAGTGAAATGAATCAGGCAGAAAAAGACAAATACTGTGTGAAATCTAAAAATAACAAAACAAATAAGAAAAACAGACTCATAGAAACAAACCATAAGGGAGGGGTAGGGGAATGGGTGACAAGGAAACAGGAAATACAATCAATAATATTGTGATAAGTTTGCAAGGTGACAGATGATCACCAGAATTAGTGGAGTAAAGCATAAAAATGTGAAATCACTATATTGTACACCTGAAATTAATATAACCAATATAAATTTTATACCAACTATCCTTAAAAATTATTTTTAAAATTCTACCATTTTCAGGAAAAACTACATAAGCCTCAAAATATGATTTCTGGAAAAAAAAATTTATGTAAGAAAGAGGTAAAGCAAGAGAAAGGGTTACTGATTTATTACCTTTTGATGATCAGTGTAAACATTCTGGACATGCCTATGAAGGGCAGGCAATAAAGGGAAAGAGAACAAAGCGGAAAATGTTCTTTCAACCAAAAGGAGGCTCCACCTCAATTTGTCCAGTAACCTTCCTACAACCACCAACATCTCTTGTCCTCCAGCTCTTGCTTTTCCTTGAAGCACACAATTTATTTGAAGGAAAGACAGTTCAAAACAATAAAATTGGTGAAGCTATAAACATACCAAAATCTTACAAGGTGTTTTTCTCAAAACTCTGTATACACTTGGGGAGCTTGCCATAATGCAGATTTTGATTCAGTAGCTCTGGGGCCTGTATTCTGCATTTCTAACAGACTCCCAGGTGGTGATCGATACTGTGGACCTACTATCAACACTTGAGGTAGCAACGATCTAGGACACCCATTATTCAACTGATGAGTACTTTCAGTAGCTATACAATTGAGTTTTGTACAATGAGATTCAAATAAACTCATAATCCTGCTTCATTTGGGTAGACTCCTGATTCCCAACAATAAAAATAAACATCTTTTAACTGATAGTAGAAAAATGTTAAGAATGAAAATATAAGCCAAAGATAAATTAAGATTCTTGTAGCCTGACCAGGTGGTGACACAGTGGATAGAGCGTCGGACTGGGATGCGGAAGACCCAGGTTCGAGTCCCCGAGCTTGCCAACTTGAGCACGGGCCCATCTGGCTTGAGCAAAAGCTCGCCAACTTGGACCCACGGTCGCTGGCTCCAGCAAGGTGTTGCTCAGTCTGCTGAAGGCCCGCAGTCAAGGCACATGTGAGAGTGCAATCAATGAACAACTATGGTGTCACAACGGCAACGAAAAACTAATGATTGATGCTTCTCATCTCTCTCCGTTCCTGTCTGTCTGTCCCTATCTAGCCCTCTCTCTGAATCTCTCTCAGTCCCTATTAAAAAAAAAAAAAAAGATTCTTGTAAAAAAAAATCTGGAAGGCTGAAGTTTATTGCCTCATATGCATAACACCTTTATACCAAGGAAGAATATTTTATTTAAAAAATAAGCTTTAGAGATATTTTAGAATGGACTTTGAAATTAAGCCAAGGGGCCTAGGATAAACAAACTATTATTCATAACCAATGAAAAATTAAAAGATTATTTTAAAAGCATGTGACTCATGTTGGGGGATAATAGTGATTAGGAAAATGTTGGGAAGAGAGGGGGCTTCCTAGATGCTGGTAACCTACTGACTTGAGTGGATGTTACATGACTGTATTTATTTTGTGATAATTCATGCATTTACCATTTTGATTTGTTCCTTTTCTGTACATATACTATACCTCAATATAAAGCTTTTAAATAATAAGTTTGAAAAAAAATTTAAAGTATGTAACAGGTTTGAAACAAGTTAGCTGACACTAGATAATGTGGAACAGAAGTGATGCCCAGGTTAGCTTACTCCTTAGATACACTCCAACTGAGCAAGAGTAGACCCATTAAAAAACTCTTTTGTGGCCTCACGGGTGGTATCACAGTGAACAGAGCATCAGCCCAGAACACTGAGGTCCCTGGCTGAAAACCCTGAGCTCACCAGGTTAAGCACAGGCTGGAGCCCCCAGTCAAGGCACAATCAATGAATAACTAAAATGAAGCAACCATGAGTTGATGCTTCTCACCTCTACCTCCCTTCCTGTCTCTCACTCTAAAAAAACAAACAACAAAAACAAAAAATGCTGTTTTGTGGCAGCTAATGACCAAAGGCAGTGCAAGTCATTTTAGATATAAAGGAGTGAGTAGTTCGTAGACTCTGTTTAAAACTCAAAGTGGTAAACAATATGAATGAGCCTGGGATATAGAGCTGGTGACACCTGGCACACCCCTGACTTGAGTTAGTGGGGAAGAGTAGATGCAGTCCTCACCTCAGGTGGGAGAATATGTAGGTCAACACAATGAAGCCTAAATTCCAGGAAGGTGAACAGGTGCTGTGCTTTCATGGGCATCTTCTTTATGAAGAAAAGTGTCTAAAGCTTTTCATAAAGGACAAATAAGTGAAATACTTTGTACATGTCCATGGTTGGAATAAAAACTGGGATGAATGGGTTCCAGAAAGCAGGGTACTCCAACAGATGGAAACCAATCTGCAAAAACAGAACTTCAAGAAGCCAATCAGTAGCAATATTCAGAGGGGAAGGTGAGAGGGGCTGCCCCAGGAAAGATGTCTGGTCTACAAGAGAAGAATGCTTGAGTCACCCAGAAATGGAAATGGTGACCGTACTAATTAACCTTACTTAGCCTCCTGAAAAGAAAAGGACCCAAGTAGACCTTACTGTTGGAAAGGTCCCTGAAGAAATAAAATCACGGATTGTTATTAACTGAGACTTAATTACCAAGCAAAAACAGCTCTTTCATCTTTCTGCCAAGAAGAATATGATTCCATTACAGATATTATGCAAATTATAAGAAATCTTGAGCAAATACAGATAAGTAGCTTGCTGTCAATGAAGTATCAGGGATAAAAGAATGAATACAGTACTGGGCTGTATGTTGGGCACTAGGCTAACTGCAAATCTGAAAGATTATATGGTGACAGACTGTCCCAGGTGTTTGGAGCACCAGCCAGGTCTATGGAGAATTGGAGAGTTGTTAGCCTATCCTCTGCTACTTGAGATGAGTCTTAGTTTATGACTGAATTATCTTCACGGTTTGCTGGGGAAAATATTCTGCAACTTTATTAGTGACAGCAATTATGGGGTGGCTCCTCTTAAATGGAGGTGTAATTTATAGTAAATTAAGTGCACAGATCTTCAGAGTGAGTTCATTGAATATGGCAATTGCATACACCCATAACCACCAGCCCAGTCAAGAAGAGAACATTTCCATCACCCCTGGAAGTTTGCTTGTGTTACCAGTCAATCCAGAAACCCACCAACTCCCACTCTCCCAATAGTGGCACCCTCCTATTATGATTTTTATTTAGCATAGCTTATTTTCACTGTTCTAAAACTTCACATAGATGATCATACAGTATGTACTTTTGTATTTCTGGCTTTTATTTAACATAAAATTTTTGAAATTCATTTAAATTATTGTGTGTATCGAGGGTTGTTTCTTTTTTATTTCTGAACTAGCTGTACCTGGCCACACATTGCTGTGGCTCAGTCTGGTTAAATGGAAAAGAAAGAAAAGAGAAAGCGCACATTTCTAATATGTTTAACTTCACAGTGCTTGTGGGTATACAGTATTTTTGTTGTTCCATTGTCTGTGCAGATATAGAGATTGTCTGGTTTGTCGACTCTTAGAACACACAACATATAATTGTCCATGTGAGAAGCAATCCGTATCTAGATCTAAACCGCACAATTCTAAAGACTGGCCCTGAGCTTTGTTGATGGTGATTTCAAACGCCAATCGAATTGGGAACTGCAATCTCTTAAATTGAAATGGCTTATCTGTTGGGATCATAGGAATGCGAAGAATGAGGACATCTTCACCTTTGAAAGGTCCTGTCAAGATTGTTGCTTCTATGACGTTGCTCATTAACTTTTTTAATGCAAACTGCATGCTGTTGCAAAGCTTTGGCTGGTTGATATTTCACAACATGATAATTGGCACACCGATTTTCAAGTGCAGTACATGTGGTGTCATTCCTGACAGATTGAGTGAATTCAAAAATTTTGTTGGATAACTAACCGCTTCATCTGTTTCCACAACAGTGTCGACGGACTTGTATGTGACTGCCTCACTTTGAATGTTAGACTGAATAATATTGTTAAGTTCGTAGACGTCTTTGTTCTTGGCCGCAAGAATAGCTCGTTCACTCAGCCAATCATGATTCTTATAATCGGTTTGAATATTGGGAAATACTTTTTCAACCAATTCTTCTTTTGATGTCACTAAATTACAGAAGTTATGAGGCAATGAAATTCGACCTGAGGTCAGATGAACCAGCACCTTTCCGTTCCCAATTTCCAGCAATTGATGTGAGAATATCTGAGCTGGTTGATCATTTTGCAGCTGGACATGCATATTTGTAGTTAATTTTAACGTCTTTACATGTTGCCACAAAGTAGAGTATTTCAGGCAAGGATTTGTTTCATCCACTGGTGTCGATCGAGGAGTTACAGGTAATGTTTGCCTGAAATCTCCTGCAAGCAATATTAATGCGTTCCCAAACAGTCTGATGTTTCCATGCAAATCTTGCAATGATCAATCAAGAGCCTCGAGCAGCCTGACCTGTGGTGGTGCAGTGGATAAAGCATCGACCTGGGAACACTGAGGTCGCCAGTTCAAAACCCTGCACTGGTCTGGTCAAGGCACATATGGGAGTTGAGCTTCCAGCTCCTCCCCCCTTTCTCTCTCTTTCTCTCTCTCTCACTCTGTGTCTCCTCTCTAAAATGAATAAAATAAAATAAAAAAATTTTAAAAGAAAAGAGCCTTGAGCAATTTTTTGTGTGCCATTGTGCATTCATCCCAAACAATAAGTTTGCATTTCTGCAATACTTTTCCCATGCTGGATGCTTTGGAAATGTTGCACATGGGAGTTTCAATGAATTGCATGTTCAATGGCAATTGCAAAGTGGAATGAGCAGTTCTTCCACCTGGTAGCTATGTCGCAGCTATTCCAGCCGATGCAAGAGCTAAGGCTATGTCATTTTGGGATCGAATTGCTGCCAGAATCAATCTAATTAGGAATGTTTTACCAGTTCCTCCTGGCGCATCTAAGAAGAAGATTTCTCCAACCCCTTTATTTGATCATAAATGCCTTTTTGCTCAAGCATTAGCTTAGGAATATTTGATTGCACATAAGAAAAGAGATCACCCGTGTTGTAATTTTGTTCACGACGCAACTCTACATCGAACGAAGCAGCAGCAGATTGATTCAGTGATGGCATTCCCAATTGATTGAGAACTTTGTTCGCGATTTCTAAGCACAAATCTTCATTCATTATCAACGCTTCGTTGTAGATTTCTGCTGTGAAATCCATGTTCATATTTGAATTTTCCTTGCATATTCAACGGAAAATATCTTCAGCCATGTGCGATTTCTATTTCTCCCATAACATTGAAATGGAATTGTAAAATATTTAGTATAGCGTGTTTTGCTTTTATGTCCAACAGATGGCGCTGTTTTTTAAAAACATGTTTTTACCTGTCGCAGGTGACATCTATATAATAGTAGGTATATAAAAACACGCACATATTCTAATGCAATGTTGTATCAAAATTTCAAAGGAATCAGTGAAGAACTTTCAGAGATTTAAGATTTTGAACAAATGAACATTTACATTTTTATTTATATAGATAATAGTACAAATATACCACAAGATTTTTTTTTCATTCTTCTATTGATGTACATATAGATTGTTCCCAGTATTTGGCTATAGATAAAGTTACTATGAACATACTAGTGTAAGTATTTTTATACATAAAGCTACTATGAACATAGTAGTGTATTTTTGTAGACATGTTTTACTTTCCCTTGGACAAATGATTAGGAGTGAAATTTTGGAGCGTTTAACTATTCAAAAAAACTACCAAACAGTTTTTGTAAGGGGAAATACCAATTTACATTTCTATTATTAATATATGAGGGTTCCAGTGGCTCCCTAGCATCACCAACATTTGGTATTGTTAATCTTAAGTTTATCCATTCTAGGGGTATGCAGAAACTGGAAAGGTGCCAGAGTTCCTCCAAGAGGGGAAGTTAAAATGGTAATTTTTATGTTAGATGTATGTTACCGATATAAAAAAATTTTAATTCCTTTTTCCTCAGCTGGTATTTTGTCAAGGTGAGAAAGCTATCAGTGTCACTAATGACTTCTTTCTGGTATATCTAAGGAATACCCAGTAGAAGTACAGAGGAAATATTGAACCCAGAGACCCACTTAGCTTAATGTCACTTTCCTGGGGTATTTTCAGTAGATTTACTTCAGCTAATAGGAAAAGAGAGAGAAACAATTTGAGAGTTTTTCTCCTGCTATGTGTTATCTACCTATTTGTGTACTAAAGGTTTCATTCATTCGGCAATGGGAACACATGGCAAACTAGCAGAAGAGCAGTCTGACTTTTAAATAACGATTCCCTAACCAAAAAAAAAAAAAATCTCTAAGCACTTGATTTTGAAATTCAACTAACAGACAATATATAACGTACTTTTGTAAGCATCAATTCCACTATATAAATTTAAGAAATGTCAGGACATGTATGATACCAAGATCTGGACATCTTATGATATAAGGTCTGTTGGTTAAAATGTATTTTAATTTAAAAATTAATAAAAACAATTTAAGAATCACCTGATTTGTAAAAAGGGAAAGGACTAGTATTAGACAACCTGAAAACACATATTAAAAGGCTATGAAAAAAAAAAGGCTATGAAAAGAATCTTGCTCCATACCGGATGAAGTGTTGATTTGGTGAGATACTGGCCCATCTACATATTTACATTCATGATTTCTATATTTGAGGCCATCTATAAAGGCTGGTCTCTAGGACCACATTTTTGTCTGAAACACCTTAAGGAACCTATGCATATCGTTTATTATTTAAACTACTGTAATATCCTTCACAACCTTTCAAAAGAAGCAACACAATAAAAACGGGAAATTTCCTTTGCAGAAAGAAATTGCTCATGATTTCAAATTGGGGGTATCTCACTTTTCATAAATTCTAAAAGGAAAGCTAACAATGATTAAACTTTTATATACTGAGCACGGTGTAAGCACTGAATTACGGCTCTAATCAACAAACATTTATTGAAGATTCCTATATCCTATGCAACTTACCTCATTCCATCCAAACACAATTCTATGAAAAATATTAGCGCTATTTTACAATGAGAGAAAAGTTCTCAGAAAGAAATCATATAATTGATGAATACTAGAACGGTGACTCTATTCTCGATTTGAAAGCCGAAGCTTAAAATGAGCAAATCGAGAATTAACGCCTTCCTAAAGCAGGCCGACCCAGGAAACCTCGCGATATTACTAAAACTACTGCTCCCAACATGCAAAGTGGCTTCTGTCCATCGGCCTATGCCGGTGCGTCTGGGGGGCCCCGGCATGCTTCGGGGCGCGAAAGGCAGCCTGGGAGTCGCAGTTTAGGACGTCTTACCGGTTTTGCCAGCACGGCTGCGGCTGTGGCAGCGGCGTCTGCAGCAGCGGTGCTCTCCGTTTCCGCTAGCGGGTTCAGTGGGCGCGAGCTGAGGCGGAGAAAGGGCGTGGAACTCTGAGGGGTGAGTCAGGCACTCTCTACGCGATAAAGGGAGGCGGCCCCGTTGCGTAAGGCTAAGCTGCGTAGGTGCGGCCCCTGCTGCCCCGGTCCTCTGGGAGGGCGCAGTTATCTTTGCGCCAGCGAGAGCAGGGTGAGGAGAAGCAGAGCCCAGCCCTAGCAACGTTTCTGGCCTCAGCAGCCGCGCCATCTCCACCATGCAGTCCCGGGAAGACGCTCCCCGCTCTCGCCGCCTGGCTAGTCCTCGTGGTGGAAGGCGGCCCAAGAGGGTCTCCAAACCCTCGGTTTCGGCTTTTTTCACGGGCCCGGAGGAGCTGAAGGACTCGGCCCATTCTGCCGCTCTGCTGGCACAGCTCAAGTCCTTCTATGACTCTCGGCTGCTCTGTGATGTGACCATTGAGGTGGTGACGCCTGGCAGTGGGCCTGGCACAGGCCGCCTATTTTCCTGCAACCGTAACGTGCTGGCTGCCGCTTGTCCCTACTTCAAGAGCATGTTCACCGGCGGCATGTACGAGAGCCAGCAGGCAAATGTGACCATGCACGATGTGGATGCCGAGTCCTTCGAGGTGTTAGTTGAATACTGCTACACGGGTCGCGTGTCCCTGAGTGAGGCCAACGTGCAGCGTCTTTACGCTGCCTCTGACATGCTACAGCTCGAGTATGTGCGGGAAGCCTGTGCCTCCTTCTTAGCCCGCCGCCTTGACCTGGCCAACTGCACCGCCATTCTCAAGTTCGCTGATGCCTTCGACCATAACAAGCTGCGATCACAGGCCCAGTCCTTTATAGCCCACAACTTCAAACAGCTCAGCCGTATGAGTTCAATTCAGGAGGAGTCTCTGGCGGATCTGACTCTTGCCCAGCTGCTGGCTGTTCTGCGCCTGGATAGTCTCGACATCGAGAGTGAGCGGACTGTGTGTCATGTGGCTGTGCAGTGGTTGGAGGCAGCCCCCAAGGAGCGGGGTTCCAGTGCAGCAGAAGTCTTCAAGTGTGTCCGCTGGGCACTTTTCACTGATGAAGATCGTGATTACCTGGAAGGGCTGTTGACTAAGCCCATTGTGAAGAAGTACTGTCTCGACATTATTGAAGGGGCACTTCAGGTGCGATATGGAGACATGTTGTACAAGTCTCTGGTGCCAAAGGCAGACAGCAGCAGCAGCAGCTCTGTTGTATCCTTAACCGAAAATCCACCCCAGAGGCTGGGTATGTGTGCCAAGGAGATGGTGATCTTCTTTGGACATCCCAGAGATCCTTTTCTCTGCTATGACCCATACTCGGGGGACATTTACACAATGCCATCACCTTTGGTTAGTTTGGCTCACACTAAGACTATCACCTCCTCAGCTGTCTGTGTCTCTCCAGACCATGACATCTATCTAGCTGCCCAGCCCAGGAAACACCTCTGGGTGTATAAACCAGCCCAGAATAGTTGGCAGCAACTTGCAGATCGCTTGCTCTGTCGTGAGGGCATGGATGTGGCTTACCTCAATGGCTACATTTACATCTTGGGTGGGCGAGACCCTATTACTGGAATTAAATTGAAGGAGGTGGAATGCTACAGTGTTCAGAGGAATCAGTGGGCACTGGTGGCTCCAGTACCGCATTCTTTCTACTCCTTTGAACTAATAGTTGTTCAGAATTACCTTTATGCTGTGAACAGTAAGCGCATGCTCTGCTATGATCCCAGCCACAATATGTGGTTGAACTGTGCTTCTCTTAAACGTAGTGACTTTCAGGAAGCCTGTGTCTTCAACAATGAGATCTATTGTATCTGTGACATCCCGGTCATGAAGGTCTATAACCCAGCCAGGGGAGAATGGCGGAGAATTAGTAATATTCCCTTATTCTCAGAAATCCACAACTATCAAATTGTCAGTCACGACCAAAAGTTGCTTCTCATCACTTCTACCACCCCACAATGGAAGAAAAACCGGGTGACTGTGTATGAATATGATACTAGGGAAGACCAGTGGATTAATATAGGTACCGTGTTGGGTCTTTTGCAGTTTGACTCTGGCTTTATTTGCCTCTGTGCTCGAGTTTATCCTTCTTGCCTTGAACCTGGTCAGAGTTTCATCACTGAGGAAGATGATGCACGGAGTGAGTCTAGTAATGATTGGGACTTAGATGGATTCAGTGAGCTGGACTCTGAGTCAGGAAGTTCAAGTTCTTTTTCTGATGGTGAAGTCTGGGTGCAGGTTGCACCTCAACGAAATGTGCACGATCAGCAGGGTTCTTTGTAAATATTTTGAAACACTGAGATGTTTCTACTGCTATGTCATATATCTTTAAAGAATATTCTTGTCTTTTTTGGAGAGAGAAAAGAAAAACACTTGATTAGGACCACAGGTTCGATTTAGAAAGGCTGTTTGAATTACTAATGTTACAAAATTTAAACAGTCTATGAAATCAACCTATATAATAATTTACTATGTAAAAAGTCAAGGTTAAAATACGCAAAATATCAACTATATAATTCATTAGAATGCTTGGTGGTTTTTTCATTGTTCAAGTATTCATTGTACCAGTGGATTGTATTGGCTAGTGCATTGTTTATATTGTGGTTATCTAATATAGTCTGCTAATTTTTTTACTCTTATTTAGTGCTGCAAGAAATTTTTCAAATAGAAAATTGGACTAGAAACTGTTGATAGCATTTTGAAGTTTATATTTTCCTTCATAATAATGAAAATATTTTAAAGTAATCTTTAGTATTTTAAGTTAATATAGTATGTTAAAATTTGATTTGGTTGTCTTCCTTTTAGCAGAGGAAAAAAAATTATACGTAAGTGATTTCATTTTGATGTAGCGCAGAATGGAAGTGCTCACAGAAAGTTTAATAAATCAGGATCCAATGGTTTTAAAAGAAATTCCGCTTTTAACTTTGCAATACAAAATGTATTTTTGCTAAATGTGACCATTTCTCTATCTTAAAAAATATCCATTCTAGTAGTGTCACTAATTATTTAAACACCCTTCTAGACCAAAAGAAAAAAGTGATTTGTAAGTTCATGTTTTTCATTTATAGCCTGATACATGCTTCACTGAATCAGAGAAACAATTCTTTTTTTTCACGAGACAAATCATTGGGTAATGTAAATTTTATGCATTGGTCATGCCTTGTCTTAAAAAGTGTATATGTTTTAAAATACTTTGCCTGTATACATTTGGTGTTTGTGTTAGAGGAGTCTTCAGCAGAAAGTAATTTATTCTTTACTGTTTTGTGAGGTAATACTGGTTTTGAAAATATATATAATCTAAAAGCAGTATTTTATTGAGATCAGTAGTTGCTGTGTCCATCACTATAAAATCAAGGGCCAGCATAGAACTTTAAAACATTAAGCTGTATATAGAACTGTTTTGTGTAGTGTTGAAATATTCTGTTTGTTTTGTAAGTTACTATAAATAATTATCAGCTTGAAGATATTTTTGTATTAAAAGTTGACAGTTAAAGAACATAAATGATGATGGCATTTGGGACCAATAGCAAAAGTGTATTTCCTCTCAAATTTTTCCCTAAGCAGTGGTATATACATGGTTATTTTATTAGATTATTTGTATGTTTGTATTTCTCTGTGAACCAATGCTCCAGTCTTGTTTTTTGTTTTTTATTTTTTTATATCACTATGATGTAAGGAGAAGTCCACAAATAGAACTAAAATTGCACAAAATTGACATTGTTAAATACAAGAACATATAGGTGCTTACCTTTGATGAAGATCTGTAAATATATATGATTTTCAGAATACCTATACATGGTTAATGCTGTACATACACAGATGCTTATGGTCTATAAATTTTTATATACCCACTTAGAATTATCTTGAATCTTTGTTTAATAACATGCTAATTCCTTTTCTCTATTTATTCTCTAGTGACCAAATGCTAACATTTCTTACACCCTTGCAGAATACTGAGCAGTGTGCTCTGGGATTTGGAATTGAATTTTGAATGAAAGAGAGAGAGAAAAGGATTAACACAAAACAACACACAAATGTTGTTTTCTTGCCAAGTGGATTGGCCATTTGAAGAGTCCTAAAGACATTCCTGGTTAACATTATTTATAGTGAAATAAAGCAAATGTACTTTAGGGGCCTAAAGCTAACCTTTGTTTCATTGATAACAGGGATGGTATAAGCACTGCTTTTAACTTAGAAAGCTATTCATAATGGTTTTTTTGGCCAACTTCTTTTCCTACTTCTTGTTGATAACTTTTTGTTTTGTAAGGTTGAAATAGGACAATTCTGATCGCAACTCAATTTTCCATCTGCAGAACTAAGGTGTGCGACCAAATGATAGAAGACAGATTCTCTAAATGGACATTTCCAACGTTGTAGGTTAGGTGTAAGCTAATTAGCAGTAACATCTTGGTTTACAAAGAGGTTTTCTTGGGAATGATTTTGGTTTCGTGATTATGTTTGTGAACTAGGGAATACATGTTAATCATTATTTTAAGAATATGTGATCTGTACATGGTTACAAATAAAACTGACACTAGAACCCAGGATCTGATCTCTTAATTTAGTGTTTCTGTTAAATATATGAAATGCTTACTCATTGAGTGACATAACTAGCAATGTTAAAATCCCTTCCTGACAGGAAAGCACCTTTACTTCAGGTTTACAATTGGCACATTTTAAAACAAATGCTCAATATAATGTCATTTTCAAGACTACTATTTGTAATATTTAGAATGACCTTAATTACTTTTTTGTACCTAATGCCTCTAGTCTTAAAACCTTAGAGAAGACTAATTATTTCAGTACTTAAAAAATTCAAACAATAAGTGGCACTGGTATTTTCAAAAGGATAAAAGACTAATTAGCAAATAATCTGCTTGATTTGAGTTTAGGATTAAATTTAAGTTCTAGCCTGACCTGTGGTGGCGCAGTGGATAAAGCGTCGACCTGGAAAGCTGAGGTCACTGGTTCAAGACCCTGCACTTGTCTGGTCAAGGCACATATGGGAGTTGATGCTTCCTGCTCCTCCCCCCTTTCTGTCTCTCTCTCTCTTCTCTATAATGAATAAATAAATAAATTAATTAAAAAAATTAAGTTCTAGTGTGCTACTCATTGCTCATTAAACTAGGGACCAGTGTTTGCCTGATGTTCTTTTTACCAGTTTGTGCTAGAGTGAGAAAAAAATATAAAACACAATGAATGAGTTATAAACTAAAACTATTATTTGCCTTAGCTAGTAAAGCATTATTGGCATTACAAAAAAGTTTTTCCGTTGATTTGGGAGAGATTGTTAGGGGAGGAGGAGAGAGAGAGAGAAGCATCAAGTCATTGTTCCACTTAGTTGTGCACTCATTGTTTGCTTCTGATATGTGCCCGGACCGAGAATAGAACCTGCGACCTGGCACACCAGGACCATGCTCTATCCACTAAGCTACCCAGCCAGGGCCTATATTGGCATGTTGGGTTTTTTTCCAATTGATTTTAAAGACAGAAACATCAATTTCTTGTTCCACTTATTTATGCATTCATTGGTTGATTCTTGTGTGTGCCCTTACCAGGGATCAAACCCTGTCCATTTGGGACGATTCTGTAACCAACTGAACCACCTGGCCAGGGTCTAAACAAAAATTTTTAAGTTTGTTTTAATGTCAACTAACCAGGTAGTGGTGCAATCGATAAAGCGTCGACCTGGGATGTTGAAGATTCAGGTTCGAAACTCCCGAGGTCACCTGCTTAAGCGTGGCCTCATCTAGCTTGAGCACGGCTTGCCAGCTTGAGTGTGGGATCATAGACATGACCCCAAGGTGGCTGGCTTGAGCCCAAGGTGCACGGACTTGAGCAAGGTGTCACTGGCTCAGCTGGAGCCCCCCCAGTCAAGGCATATATAAGAAAACAGTGAATAACTAAAAGTGCTGCAACTATAAGTTGATGCTTCTCATCTCTTTCCCTTCCTGTCTGTCTGTCTTAGTGTGTGTGTGTGTGTGTGTCTAATAAAAAATAAATTTTTATTTAATCCTAAATATTACCTTTTCAACAATATTCTATTAAATTGAGATAATTTACATTTCTTTTTCATACTAGGTTTGAACCTCTGTGTATTTTACACATACTATAGCACACCTCAGTTTGCATGAGCACTTTTTAATAGCTTTCTGTGGCTACTGTATTAGCACAGACCTATCTAATAAAGGTCATTTTGTGACTTTCCTCTAAATCATTTCATTGCAAAGTTCCTAACGAAGGTCCTGGCCCCAGAAGGTCTCCCGTAATCTTTTAAAAATTTCAACACCTTTTCATCATTACATCTTTAAAGACTGTTTATTATAGCAAATATGATAAAACAAGTAGGAAGTATTAGGAAGCAATATTATTTATAGAAAATGTGATTTCCAATCTTAAGAGAATTAATTGAAGAAAAAAAAACTACACAGAAGCTGCCAAGTCTTAGATGACCAGATAGATAGGCAATAGGTTTTTGCCCTCTCTGACTGGTCCATTTGGTCACCCAGATAGATCTATTTTATTAGCTCCTGTTTCTCATTTCTTTAACCTTGTGGACTAAACATGATCCAAGACACAGTATAGGAAATAGATATTGTTGCATACCGTTCCCTACATTTTTTGGAGACATTTTCTCAGAAACCATTCTACTCTGAATAGTCACCCCTCAGTGGAGTCAACTGTTTTTAAAAAATTGATTTTGAAAGAGAGAGAGGAAGGAAGAGAGAAAGAGGGAAGAAAGAGTGAGAAGCTGGAATCTCAGCGTTCCAGGTGGACACTATCCACTGCGCCACTCCAGAGGGATGAATTTAATATATTCTAAACTCCAAAGCAGTTTTAACTGTTGACAACAATGTTGTTAAATTTTCTCATGTTACAAAAGTATTTAATAAGTGCCACATCTGTTACTGTACCAGTACAGCAAACACATAGCCTATATAGCTCATCCTTTAAAACCAGAGAACCAATTGAAAAGTCAGTACAGGTTTTTATTTTTACGTAAAAAAGAAATCTAAGGTACACATTGGGAATTGAACTACTATGTTTTGTGTTTTTCTAGAGAGGTGACATTCATGTTTCTTGGTCAGTCATGTTTATCAAACATTGTGCTAAGCCAGTGATTGTCAACCTTTGTCATCTCGTGGCACACAAACTAATTACTAAAATTCTGCAGCACACCAAAATATATTTTTTGCCGACCTGATAAAAAATAGGTTTAATTTTGATTCATTCACAAGATGGCTGTTGTTGTATTGGCTGTTATCATACTTGTTTGTTTTTTATACAGTGTGTCCGTAAAGTCATGGTGTACTTTTGACTGGTCATAGGAAAGCAACAAAAGACAATAGAAATGTGAAATCTGCACCAAATAGAAGGAAAACTCTCCTAGTTTCATACCTTTTCAGTGCAGTTCGATGTGGGCTCCATTTGTTGCCCTACACACATCCAAATGATAGTGAAGTTCTTGCCGCACACAGGTAAGGACATCTGGTGTAACAGAGTGAATAACGTCTGTGATTCTCTGTTTTAAGTGATTGATGTCATTCATACGCTTAATATACACATGTTGCTTCACATAACCCCAAAAGTAAAAGTCTAAGGGCATCAGATCTGGAGATCGTGGTGGCCATGGCTTGACAGAACCCCTGCCTATCCACCGCCGGGGGAATGTTCTATCCAGAAACTCACGAACAATGGTGACGTAGTGTGGAGGAGCGTCGTCCTGTTGAAAGATGACACCTTCTGGAAATTGTGGCATTGCATACAATTCCAACATGTCAAGATAGGTGCTTGCCGTCACAGACTGGTCCACGAAAAAAAATGGGCCTATCACCTTATCATTCATCAGGCCACACCACATGTTCACTTTAGGGGTGTTACGTTCGTACTCAACATAGGCATGAGGATATTCAGCAGCCCATATTCGAACGTTATGGCGATGAACATGTCCACAGATATGGAAGGTCCCTCATCGCTAAACACAACCTTCTGCAAAAATCTTGCATCATTGTCGATCTCATGAAGCATATCTG
Source organism: Rhynchonycteris naso (assembly GCA_037038555.1). Lineage (NCBI taxonomy): Eukaryota > Metazoa > Chordata > Mammalia > Chiroptera > Emballonuridae > Rhynchonycteris > Rhynchonycteris naso. The sequence goes on along the minus strand of CM072998.1, from coordinate 94,700,577 downwards.
TAGCAAACACCCATTGTGTGGGTCTATCCGCCAGTTTGATAGCATGCAACAGCCACAATTTGTACTCCATAGAACAGAGACGTTTCTTTAACACCTTATGAATTATAGTCTTGCTTAGGTGTAATTGTCGAACACACACACACGCACAGATTTTTTAGGGCTCCTTAGGTAGCTATCCCGTATAGCCTCTACAGACTTGTCACTGACTGATGGCCTACCAGAGCGGGGTTTCTCCACCAAACTGCCGGTTTCCTTCAACTGCTTACCCCACCGAGTAATGTTATTCCTATGTGGTGGGGCTTCGTTATAAATGCAGTGATATTCATGTTGCACTTTGGTCACGAATTCGAATTTAGCGAGCCACAGAACACACTGAACTTTCCTCTGTACCGTCCACATTTCGACTGGCATGGCCGTGGGCTGCTCCGCTGTATACATGGTATTACGTCATCATCTGCGCATGCGCACATGCTGACACATCATCCTACAGAAACTGGGAGGGTTTTCCTTTTATTTGGTGCAGATTTCACATTTCTATCATCTTTTGTCAGGTCAAAAGTGCACCATGACTTCACGGACACACTGTATTTACAATCTAAGGGAAAAGAGGCCTGTGCTCCTGACTAGTCAGGAATTGAGTGGTTTAAAAATTCTTGTGTCACACTAGTTGAAAATCTCTGTGCTAAGCTGATGTACTAAGTCAAAGCAGACATGAGCAGTAAAGTTCTTTGCTGTCTCCTATTCCTGCTGAGCTAGTAGCAGAACATTGTCTTGGTAGGAAGATTTTGATGGAAGAAATAATTGCAGAATCCCTAACCCAGCAGAAAAACCTAACAAACTGATTTCTACAGAGAGGGTTTTAAGCAAATCTGCCTACTTAACATGCTATAAGTAAAGGAGAAAAGGATACCTCTACTTCCAGCATAAAGAACACATTACTGGTGCCCAGTGAAACTGAACACCAACTTAGAAAGCATTTTGTTTTCATAGCATTAACAAAATTCAACAGCGTAGCTTGACCAGGTGGTGTCGCAGTAGACAGAGTGTCTGATTGGGATGCGGAAGACCCAGGTTCCAGACCTCGAGGTCGCCAGCTTGAGTGTGGGCCCATCTGGCTTGAGCAAAAGCTTGCCAGCTTGGACCCAAGGTCGCTGGTTCTAGCAAGGGGTTGCTCAGTCTGCTGAAGGCCCGCAGTCAAGGCATATGTGAAAAAGCAATCAATGAACAACTATGGTGTTGCAACGGCAATGAAAAACTAATGATAGATGCTACATTCCTGTCTGTCTGTCCCTGTCTATCCCTCTCACTGACTCTCTCTCTGTCCCTGTAAAAAATATATAAATAAATAAATAATTCAACAGCATATAATACTTTGATCTTTAAGTGAATAGTTGTGGAAGTTCCAGTATTATATCCACTTAGGTTAGCCTGAGTATTTCTCTATTTAAATATTGGCCAGGTAGTTCAATTAGTTAGTGCTGTCTTGATATGCCAGGCTGCGGTTTTGATTTCCAGTCAGAACACAAACAAGAATCAACCAATGAATGCATAAATAAATAGAACAACAAATAAATATTTCTCTCCTTCTCTCTCTAAAATCAATAAATAATAATTTCTAAAAATATTAGGCCCTGGTTACCTTCCACAGTGGATAGAGCAGGGGTTGGGAACCTATGGCTCGTGAGCCAGATGTGGCTCTTTTGATGGCTGCATCTGGCTCGCAGGCAAATCTTTAATAAAATAAATAGTAACATTAAAAATATAAAACAATTTTATGTATTACAATCCATTCATTTTGTACTGCTCATGTTTATGGTTGCAGGTGGCTAGAGCCAATCACAGCTGTCCTCCGAGACAACACCAAATTTTTATTGGATAATACTTAACGTACACAGGTCATTGTGAGGTCAAGAAGTAAACTTCCCTCCTTTTAATCAAGTAGTCAGCTAGTTAATTGCAGAAACCCTTTTGACGAAGAAGATGGCTAAAAGAAAAAAAGATGAGGAGTATCGTACTTTTCAGCAGGAATGGACAGAGGAATTTGCTTTTGTGGAGAGCAGGTTCTGCAGTGTGTCTAATATGCAATGATAAAATTGCATCGATGAAACGGTCAAATATAAAGCAGCACTTCAACACACACCATACTACATTTGCATCGAAATATCCAGCAGGGGACAGCAGGAAGAAAGCATGTCTAGAGCTACTGTGCAGAGTGCAAGCTAGTCAGCAGCAACTCCGCGTTTGAACCCAACAAGGTGACTGGGATTCGGCTAGCTTTGCTGGTACTTTAGCAATTGTGAGAAATGGAAAGCCATTTACAGATGGGGAGTATGTCAAAACATTCATGCTTGATGTTGCCAGTGAACTTTTTGACAACTTCGGATAAAGACAAGATAATCAAAAGAATAAAAGACATGCCTCTGTCAGCAAGAACTGTTCATGATTGTACCCTCATGATGGCAAATCAAATTGAGGCAACACAAGTGAAGGACATAAATGCAGCACCATTCTTTTCTCTCGCTTTGGATGAGTCAACAGACATAAGCCATTTATTCCAGTTTAGCGTGATTGCAAGATATGCTGTTGGTGACACACTATGTGAGGAAAGTCTTGCTGTTTTGCCTATGAAAGAGACAACAAGAGGGGAGGATTTATTCAAGTCTTTCACTGAGTTCGCTAAAGAAAAAAAATCTATTAATGGGGAAACTTATTTTGGTGTGTACTGATGGTGCTCCGTGCAGGGTGGGGAAAAACAGAGGATTCATAGCACTTCTTCGAAAACATGAAAAGAGACCCATCCTAAGTTTTCACTGCATCCTACATCAGGAGGCACTTTGTGCTCAGATGTGTGGCGAGCAGCTGGGTGAGGTGATGTCACTGGTCATTTGGGTGGTCAACTTTATTTTTGCCCAAGCTTTAAATGATTGCCAGTTTAAAACACTGCTGGATGAAGTTGGGAATAATTATCCTGGTCTGCTTTCTGCACAGCAATGTTTGTCGGTTGTCAAAAGGGAAGGTGCTCAGCCATTTCATGGCTTGTCTGATTGAAATAGACTTTTTCTCGAAATGAAAAACATCGAGCATCCTGAGTTAGCTAACACTGAGTGGCTCCTGAAGTTCTACTATCTCATGGACATGACTGAACATCTGAGCCAGCTTAATATGAAAATGCAAGGCATTGGAAATACAGTCTTATCCCTTCACCAAGCAGTGTTTGCATTTGAAAACAAGCTGGAACTCTTCTTCACGGACATTGAATCAGGTCGTTTACTACACTTTGAAAAACTGGGAGAGTTTAAAGATGCATGCACAGCAAGTGACTCTGCTCAACATCTTGATCTCCAGCAGCTAGTGGGCCTTACATCTAATCTCCTGCAGTCATTCAATGAGCGCTTTGGAGAATTTCGTGAGCGCACTCGTCTTTTTAAGTTCATCACCCATCCACATGAGTGTGCAGTGGACAGCGTTGACCTCAGTTATATCCCCAGTGTCTCCATCAGAGATTTTGAGCTACAAGCTGCTGACTTGAACGCCTCAGACATGTGGGTGAATAAGTATAAGTCACTGAAAGAAGATTTGCAAAGACTTGCATGACAGCAAGCAGGGTTGCCAAGCAAACACAAGTGGGGAGAAATGAAAAAACTTCAACAGCGGACCAGCTGATTGTCAAAACTTGGAATGCGCTTCTCGTCACATACCACACACTGCAGCGTGTGAGTATTGCTGTACTGACAATGTTTGGCTCTACGTATGCATGTAAGCAGTCTTTCTCACATCTAAAGAACGTTAAGACCAACCTACGATCACATCTAATGGATGGAAGTCTCAACGCCTGCATGAAGCTTAATCTCACCATGTATCAACCAGACTACAAAGCCATCAGCCAAACCATGCAGCACCAGAAGTCACATTAATGGTAAGAAGTACTTTATTCATCATTGGTTAGCAACAGCATAACAACGTTATTAAAAAGAATTCAGAGATTTATTGTACTTTAAAAGTGTTGGTCTAACATAAAATGCACACATTTACTTGTATTTAGTGTTACAGAATTACATTTTAAAATATGTGGCGTTCATGGCTCTCTCAGCCAAAAAGGTTCTTGACCCCTGGGACAGAGCTTATGCCCAGCATATGGATGACCCAGGTTTAATTCTTAGTCAGGGCACAGAAGAGAAGTGACCATCTGCTTTTCTTCCTCTTCCTCTCCCCCTTATTTCCCTCCTCAAAGCCAGTAGCTCAGTTGGTTTGAGTGTCACCCCAGGATAGCTCACTTGGTCCTAGTGCAGCCTCAGGTGCTAAAAATAGCACAGTTAATTAGAGAATAGGCACAAGACAGGTTGCCTGGTGGATCCTAGTCAGGGTGAATGTGAGAGTCTGTCTCACTATCTTCCCTCCTCTCACTTAACAATAAATAAATAAAAAATGTTTTCAAAAATGCATAAAAGTTCTAGAAACAGTGGGATTACATCAGGACAAGCAGAAGACAGAGATAACGCTCTGCAAATGTAAATTTAGGAATTAATTTCCACATGTACTTTTTAGGAAAGAGAAGTTTATACCTACAGCCAAGACTAGCTGTGACAATAGGAGCTCCAGAAATCTCAACACAAGATGCTGTCTTGAGTAACACCCTAGATAAATATTCCCAAACAGTAAAAACCCCATTGAGGCTGGAGGACTGAAACTTTGATGCATGAAAGAAGCTGTGAATACATAAGAAGATTCGTGCAAAGCCTGCTGGGACAAAGAGAGTTGCTGATGGTGGGTACTGACACACCAGCATATATGCTGGGGATGGCCCTCTCCTCAAGATGGAATGCTGGATGTGGACTTACTCCAGAATCTCCTGAAAGAGGTGTCTACTTGAGGAGGAGTACCAGGGTTACTTAACAAGTTTTTCTGGAGAAATAGGTCCCAAGAAAGTTGGCTACTTTTTTTACTCACCCATCAATACTTAATGTTAATGAAAAGTTGCAGAATAGAGGCAGTTTTTCTAAGATTTATTCATTAGTTGAAGCCTCTCCTAATACACTGGGTCAGCAATGTCCAGAATAATCTCATTGCCTAGTGGTGGGACCTATTGGTGCGATTGTTCTTGAAAACTGACATAGAGGATGATTTACACAATGAAATCACCACCAAACCACTGCTTGAGGCCAGTGCCCAGCCTTTTTTCTACTCTGTAGTCCAGAAACATTTCTTTAAAGGCCAGACAATTGGTAAACTTGAGCACCATGTCGAATATGTCACCACCCACTTCATCTTTATGGCTGAAAAGTTGTGAAGGCTGCCATGTTAAATCCAGCAATTAGTACCCACAGCTGTTCTTTATATACCTTTTATACAGAAGAAATATATTCATCCAAGTCTGACCAGGCAATGGTGCAGTAGATAGAGCATTGACCTGGGAAGCTTTGGAGCCAGGCTTCGAAAGCCGGTGGTCTCCAGCTTGAGTGCAGATTCATCTGGCTTGAGCGTAGACTCACCAGCTTGAGTGTGGGGTTGCTGGCTTGAGCATGGGATCATAGACATGACCTCATGGTTACTGGCTTGAGTGCTAAGGTCACTGGTTGAAACCCAAGGTCACAGGCTCAGCTGAGCCCCCAGGTCAAGGCACATATGAGAAGCAACCAATGAACAACTAAAGTGCCATAACTACAAGTTGATGCTTCTCATCTCTCTGCCTTCCTGTTTGTTTGTTCCTCTCTCTTTCTTTCTCACTCTCACATATATATTCATTCAAAACAGGTGTGTAAGTGACTTAATCTCTTCTCAGTCTTTAAATTCTTTGTGGTACTTGTCAATGAAATTTCCCTGTAATAACTGGAACTCGTCAATCATGATAATGTCTTCTAAAAATCCAACCTCATAATAAAATTCTGTATCAGAGGCAAAAGAGGAAGACAGTATGAAGCTCTTTTCCTCTAGGGCAGTGATTTTCAACTAGTATGCTGAAAGAAATTTTAAAACATTTAATACTTGACTATTTAGTCATGGGCACTGACCTCTTTTTTTTCCTTAGATTGTCAAATAAATAATTGACAAAAGCCAACACAACAGCCATCAGGAAGAGAGTTTTATTCTGAGCCAGGAGAGGCAGAGAGACTGGGGGGCAGGGAGAAAGAAGCTGTATTAGGGCAGGCACAATCAGATGCAGGGTTAACAAAGACTGCCCACATCACTTGGCATACAATCAACCTGTACAGGCAGTGGTCAGCTTGCAGCACCCATTCCAGTGGTGCATGCTGAATGCAAATTACTCAGCTATCACCAGGAGGTGTGAGCTCCATCAGTGGGTACTTAACCCACGAAGATCAGGCCACATGACACTGTGTACTCGCCACAGCCACTGCCAGCACTCTAGCATGCTCTGTGCAGTGTCAGGGAAAACAAAGGTACCCACCCCAAGCATTCCAGATCCCACCTCTCTTCCCATACAGTAGGAAGAGGGCAGTGGCAGGCCCCACACAGCTGACTCTTTGGGGCTACTCTCTCCCCTGAGAGCTAGAAATGCTCTGCATATGATCCTCCTGGTCTGCTGAGATGTGGGGATGAATGACCAAAAACCAGAAACCGCCACAGCTAAAACTCTAAAGCAGTGGTTCTTAATCTGGGTTCTATTGAATAGTAGGGGTTCAATGAGTCGGTCTCAGAGGTTCGGAGAAGCCTCTGCTGTGGAGGCCAGAATAAAGTAATACCATAATTTTTGTGATTTCATGCACTTTGTTGGTTTTGTTCTTTGAACAAGGTGATGTTCATGCACGGCTCATTTTGTGCACCAGTAAAAAAACATATACCTATGTCTTGAATTTGGAAAAAAAAATCATATTTTATTTATCACTAAAGAAAGGTTCGGTGAATGCGCATATGAAACTGGTAGGTTTGGTACCTCAAAAAAGGTTAAGAACCACTGCTCTAAAGCCAGCCACAAAGCAGCCCCTACAACACGCCCTACCCACTAATGTGACTGTGGCCCTGCCTACATCACTACCACAGAGGTCTGCCCAAAGAATTCCAGAGAGCCAAAACTTGTAGTATAGCAACAGCTAGTGGGGAAAATTGCTTCTTGTTAGTGTTCTTAATAATACAACTCTCAAATGCCATCAAGGAAGAAGAAATCATACATCATGGAAACACAAGAGAAATATAGTTCAAATAGATAATGAAAAATCTCAAATACATGGAAACCTTGGAGTTAAATGACAGAATTCAAAATTGAAGTTCTAAAAAACCTCAATGAGTTGCAAGAAAATACTGATAGGCAATTTAACGAGCTCACAAAACAAATTAATAAACAAAAAGAGTACTTCACCAAGGAGACTGAAACTTTAAAAAAGAACCAAACAGAGCGGCAAGATGGCAATGGACTAGCCGGATGTTCCAAATTCCACTTGTGAATTACAGCTTTATTTTAAGAACAATCATCTGGAAAAACCAACTTTGGGCTAAACCAAGAGAAATGTATAACCAAAGATCACCAAAAAAGCCAACACTAAGACTGGTAGGAAAATCGGAAACACAGAGAGGGCTGCCCAGCTCCTGGGTGCCAGTGGCGGACCGGAGGAACTTGCACGGTGGGATGCGGGTGTTCCCGGAGAAGGGAGGGGCCTGGGCCCTAGGAACGAAACTCCAGCCTGCAGTGTCAGAGCCTAGAAGAGGCTTATGTACAGTATTTACCTGCAAAACAAGTCAGGATAGTGTTTTCGAGAAAGAGACAGATTTTTCAGACTCAGGATTCGTCTTAAAGGGACCGTGCAGAAAACCTCTTTTACAGCCACTCACCCAAGGGCTCCAGGGGACGTGGAAAGCTGAGAGGACCAGATTAGCAGAAAGAGAGTGTAATCTAGGGGGCACAGGAAGAAACACTTTGAGGGACAGCGATCCTAACCACTGGGCTGAGTCACTCCCCAAATCTAAAGTGAATATTTCTCCTAGAACCAGTAATACCAGCAAAGGGAAGCAGGTCACCAGCCAAACGAAAGTTCTTCTGCTGCAGTTAGAGCAAAGAGTTGCTTAGAAGCAGGGAGCCATCAGGGATACAATGTTGAATGCTGAGGTCTGAGCTACATCGCCACGTCCACACTACTGAGCGCTCACTGAAGGGTGGACAGCAACAGGTTGTGGGAGCACGGTCCTGTCCATGGGGGAGGAAGCTGGGGACTAGCTGTGACTGCGACCCTGGCGCGTAAATGCAGTCCTGCCTGCGTGGGCAAGGCAGAAGCTAGGGAGCTGGCTGAGTCTTGTGACCACAGCTCACAAGCAAAGTCCCACCCACTGGGGCGAGGTGGAAGCTGGGGAGCCAGCCGAGGCTTGCGGCCCCAGCGTACGATTGCAGTCTTTCCCCAAGGGTGGGTGGATACCAGGGCCTGCCAAGGCTTGTGCCCACCCACAGGGGCATAAAGAGGCAAGGAGACAGCCACAGCAGGGGCCCAGGCATGCACCGGCAGTCCACCAGGTGAGGCAGAAGTGGGCTGGTGCTAGCAAAGCCAGTGCCCGAACTCGAGGCAGTGGCAGCGGTGGTGGAGGGCCTGCTGACAGACCACACCTTGGGAACACAGAAGCCACACCCATTGGACTCCTGTGGCCACACCCTTCCGAGGGCTAAAAAAGAAGATAAATAAAAAAATAAAAGAAAAGAAAAAGAAAGGCTGGACAGAATGACACCAGAGATGAAGGGGCAAGCCACATCCAATACCTTACCTAATCCCTGATTTATAGTATTGAGCTCAACAAGTAGCCTCCAATAAGAGGCGGCAGATCTCAGGGGAACCTGAACATTTAAATGAACATCCTGCGGCACAGAAAAAAAAAATAAAATGAACATCCTCCAAGCCAAAAGTAAATAAAAGCCAGCCTAAGGTGATATTAACAATGGCACCTGGACTCAGCAGAGGTAACAACAGGATCTGGATCAACTGTTGCTCAAAAAGGTAGATAAGGGCCAGTCCTAAGCAGCAACCCCCATAGTTCTGTGCCAGGCTCCAGCCAGAAGGTCCAGGGAGGGCACATCCAGAGGCCAGATACAGAGAGCATCAGTTCAGGAACTAACAAGCCTTGTTAGAGTGACATCTTAAGGAAAGGTTCCTCACACCTGACACAGTAAAGATACAGAAGATGCCGAAACAAATAGCAGAAAGAACAGTGACCAGACAAATAACTCACAGCAGTTTACAAACAGCAGCTGATGACAACCCAAGAGGTTCTAGAAATAAACACAACTGGAAGCTGGAGGCAGACAATACCAACCATAGACTCAGCAAGCTACACAATTCATCAAAAGGAGGAATCTATACACAGACAATATGGGAAGGCAGAGGAATGCAACCCAACTGAATCAAAAAGAGAAATCCCCAGAAAAAGATCTGAATGAGATGGAAATAACCAAATTATCAGATGCAGAGTTTAAAATAATGATTGTTAGGATGCTCAAAGATCTTAGAGCAATAATCAATGGACATAATGTGCACCTAAATAAAGAGGTAGCAAGCATCAAAAAGGACATTGAATTCATAAAAAAGAACCAGTCAGAAGTGACGAATACAATATAAGAAATGAAGATTAGCCTGACCAGGCGGTGGCGCAGTAGATAGAGCATTGGATTGGGATGCAGAGGACCCAGGTTTGAGACTCCAAGGTTGCCAGCTTGAGCACAGGCCCATCTGGCTTGAGCAAAAGTTCACCAGCTTGGACCCAAGGTTGCTGGCTCGAGCAAGGGGTTACTAGGTCTGCTGAAGGCCCGCCATAAAGGCACATATGAGAAAGCAATCAATGAACAACTAATGTGTCACAACAAAAGACTAATGATTGATGCTTCTCATATCTCTTCACTCCTGTCTGTCTGTCCCTATCTTTTCCTCTCTCTGACTCTCTCTCTCTGTCCCTGTAAAAAAAGAAAAAAAGAAAACTACATTAGAAGAAATAAAAGCAGGATGGATGAAACAGAGGATCAAATTAGTGATTTAGAGGACAATATAAATGAAAGCACAGATTAAGAGCTGCAAAAAGAAAAGAGGCTCAAAAAATTTGAGGAAACTCTAAGAGAGCTCTGTGGCAATATGAAGAGAAACAACATTGCATCATAGGGGTTCCTGATAAAAAAAAGAGAAAGAACAAGGGTAGAGAACCTGATTGAAGAAATTATAGCTGAAAATTTCCCTAAATTGATGCAGGAAAGAGTCGTACAGGTTCAAGAAGCAGAGAAGCCTGACCAGGCGGTGGTGCAGTGGATAGAGCATTGGACTGGGATGCGGAAGACCCAGGTTCGAGACCCCGAGGTCGCCAGCTTGAGCGTGGGCCCATCTGGCTTCAGCAAAAGCTCGCCAGATTGGACCCAAGGTCGCTGGCTCCAGCGGGGAGTTGCTGGGTCTGCTGGGGGCCTGCAGTCAAGGCACATGTGAGAAAGCAATTGGTGAACAACTAAGGTGTTGCGACGGCAATGAAAGACTAATGATTGATGCTTCTCACCTCTCTTCGTTCCTGTCTGTCTGCCCCTATCTATTCCTCTCTCTGACTCTCTCTCTGTCTCTGTAAAAAAAAAGAAAAAAAAAAGAAGCAGGGAGAACCCCATTAAAAAAGAACCCAAAGAGACCTACACCAAGACACATCATAAAAATACCAAAGCTAAGAGATAATAAAAGAATACTAAAAGCTGCAAGAGAAAAACAGTCAATTACCAACAGAGGAGCTTCCATAAGGATGACATCTGACCTCTCAACAGAAACATTAGAGGCCAGAAAGAAATGGCAAGTAATATTCAAAGTAATGCAAAACAAGATCCTACAACCAAGACTTCTCTATCCAGCAAGGCTATCATTTAAAATTGAAGGAGAAATAAGTAGCTTCCCAGACAAAAAACAAAACTCAAGGAATTCATTACAACCAAACCAATGTTACAATAAATGTTAAGGGGCCTACCATAAACAGAATAAAGGGGGGTGGTGGAATCTAGTAAAAGAGGAATGTAGAATTAAAGAATAAAATGGCAATAAACAACTACATATCAATAATAACCTTAAATGTAAATGGATTAAATGCTCCAATCAAAAGACACTAGGGTACCTTCGTAGATAAGAAAACAGGGCCCGAACATATGCTGTCTACAAGAGAACCACCTCAAAACAAAAGATACACATAGACTGAAAGTAAAGGGATGAAAAAATGTATTACATGCAAATGGAAATGAAAAAGCTGGGGTAGCAATACTTATATTTGACAAAATAGACTTTAAAACAAAGGCTATAGTAAGGGATAAAGAAGATCACTACATAATGATAAAGGGAGCAATCCAACAGGAAGATATAACCATTATAAATACCTATGCACCTTATATAGGAGCATCTAAATATATAAAGCAGGTTTTGATGAGCATAAAGGGCAAGATCAACAGCAACACCATAATAGTAGGGGATTTCAATACCCCACTAACATCATTGGACAGATCCGCAAAAAAGAAAATTAACAAAGAAACAGCAGAATAATGGACATACTAGATCAACTGGATTTAATAGATATCTTCAGAACTTTTCACCCCAAAGCAGCAGAATATACATTCTTTTCAACTGCTCATGGTACATTCTCTAGGATAGACCACATGTTAGAACACAAAAGCGGTCTCAACAAATTTAAGAAGATTGAACTCATATCAAGCATCTTCTTGGATGACAATGGCATGAAACTAGAAATCAACTACAATAGAAAAACTGAAAAACACTCAAACTCTTGGAAACTAAATAGCATGTTATTAAGTAATGAATGGTTGACCCTCTCTGGTTGGCTCAGTGGTAGAGCATCAGCCCATTGAGTGGATGTCGTAGGTTAGACTCCCAGTCAGGGCACAATGGAGAAGCGCCATCTGCTTCTTCACCATTCCCCATCTCTTTCCTCTCTATCTCTCTTTTTTACTCCTGTAGCCAAGTCTTCATTGGAACAAAGTTGGCCTGGGCACTGAGGATTGTTGTTTCATGGCCTCTGCCTCAGGCACTAGAAAGGCTTTGGCTACAAAGAAGTAATGCCCTAGATGGGCAGAGCATCGCTCCCTAGTGGGCATGCCTGGAGGAATCTGGTCTGGCACATGCAAGAGTCTGTCTCTTTACCTCCCCTCTTCTCACTTCAGAAAAATACAATAAATAAATAAATAACAGGTTAACAACAAAATTAAGAAAGAAATAAAAACTTTCCTTGAAACAAATGAAAATGGACATACAACATCTCAAAATCTATGGGCAAAGCAAAAGCAGTCCTGAGAGGAATGTTTATAGCATTACTGGCATAATTTGAGAAAAAATAAAATGTTCAAATAAACAACTTAACCCTGCATTTAAAAGAACTAGAAAAATTACAACAAATAAAGCCCAGAGGAAGTAGAAGGAAGGAAATAATAAAGATCAGAGTGGAAATAAATAACCTAGAGGCTAAAAAACAATACAAAAGATCAATGAAACCAACAGCTGGTTCTTTGAAAAGGTAAACAAGATTGACAAACCATTAACCAGACTCATCAAGATAAAAATGAGACTGGATTCAAATAAATAAAATTAGAAATGAAAGTGAGGAAGTAACAACTGACACCGCAGAAATACAAAGGATTTTAAGAAAATACTATGAAAATCTACATGCCAAAAAATTGGACAAACTAGAGGAAATAGATAAAATTCCTAGAATCATAACGTCTTTCAAAACTCAATCTGGATGAATCAGAAAACATTAAAAGACCCATTACAACAACTGAAATTGAAACAGTTATAAGAAAAACTCCTAGCAAGCAAACGTCCTGGGCCGAATGGCTTCACATGTGAATTTTACCAAACATTTAATAAAGAACTAACACCTATCCTTCTCAAGCTTTTTCAAAAAATTCAAGAGGAGTGAAGACTTCCAAACTTTTTTTATAAGGCAAGCATTATCCTGATTTCCAAAACTGGGTAAAGACACTAGAAAGAAAGAAAACTATAAGCCAATATCCCTGAAGAACTTAGATGCTAAAATTCTCAACAAAATATTAGCAAACCAGATCCAGCAATACATGAAAAAAATCATACATCATGATCAAGTGGGATTTATTCTGGGGAGGCAAGGCTGGACCAATATTTGCAAATCAATCAATGGGATTCATCATATAAACAAAAGGAAGGACAAAAATCACATCATAATTGCAATAGATGCAGAAAAAGCTTTTGATAAAATCCAGCACCCATTTATGATCAAAACTCTCAGCAAAGTGGGAATACAGAGAACATACTTTAACATAATAAAGCCCATCTATGACAAACACACAGCCAAAATCATACTCAATGTGAAAAAATTAAAACAACCCCTTTAAGATCAGGAACAAGGCAGGAGTGCCCCCTTTTACCACTCTAATTCAAAATAGTTCTGGAAGTCCTAGCCACAGCAATGAGAGAAGAAGAATGAAAATGTATCCAAATTGAAAAAGAAGTAAAACTATCATTATTTGCTGATGACATGATACTGTACATAGAAAACCCTAAAGTCTCAGTCAAAAAACTGGACCTGATAAATGAATTTGGCAAATGGCAGGATATAAAATTAATATTCAGAAATTATTGGCATTTTTGTACAACAACAATAAAATCTCTGAAAGAGAAATTAAGGAAACAATCCCCTTCACTATTGCAACAACAACAAAATAAAGTACCTAGGAGTAATTTTACCAAGGAGGTAAAAGACTTGTACTTGGAAAATTATAAAACATTGAAATAAAGAAATCAATGAAGATACAAACAAGTGGAAGCATATACCATGTTTATGGATAGGAATGATAAACATCATTAAAATGTCTACATTACTGGAAGCAATCTATAAATTCAGGGCAATTCCTATCAAATACCAATGGCATACTTCAAAGATATAGAACAAATATTTCAAAAATTTACATAGAACCTAAAAAGACCATGAATAGCCTCAGCAATCTTGAAAATGAAGAATAAAGTGGGAGGTATCACACTCCTGATATCAAGCTATACTACAAGGCCATTATAATCAAAACAGCTTGGTACTGGCATACAAATCAATAGAATGAAACAGAGAACCCAGAAATTAACCAGTCTACCCCCAGCTCTTGAGCCCATTGCCTCATCATTGAACCAGTGAAATGGGTACCATTGTCACTTTCAAGGACCAGCAGTTGCCCATATGCAGCACTCAGGCAGTCCAGAGCCTGTACGAATGCCCTCTGGTCAGGGCTACAGGAGGGGTAAGCAGCAAGCAGACCGGTGGCCGTATCTACACAGGTGACTGCATACTGGTACCCTTCTGACTTTGGTAAGGATCCAATGATGTCTATCTGCCACCATGTTAGTGGAACATGACCCCTCTGGATCTGTTCAGGTGACACCAGTGGTCTCCGAGAGTGCTCCTTGGAACATACTGCACATTGCTCACAGGCTGCAAGTACCTCTGCATAGGACACAGGCAAGTCCCACACCTTAACCGTAGCCCACATAGTTTTCTGTCCTGCATGGAGCAGGTGCCGGTAGAGTCACTGAGCCACATCACCTGTAGGTGCAGTCTCCAACCATCGCACCCTTGCCAATATATCTGCCTCATCATTCCCAGCATGAGCTAGAGGGGCATGACCCATGACATGATATACTGTCACCTGCTTCTGGTGTCCTATTTCCCATAAGTCCTACCACATGACCTGACCCCACAGTGGACAGTGCATTACCATCCACTGGTTAGTGTGCCAAGTAGCAATCCAAAGGGTCAGTCTACAGTAGACAGCCCAGCTGTCAGTGCAGATTACCAGAGGTGAAGGTTATGGGTAACTAGCCAAACAGCTCTTAATTCTGCTCATTGGCTGCTTTGGCCTGTACCCGAGTCCATCCAAATAGACTCAGCAGTTGGATGGAAGGCTATCGCCATCTATTTGGCAGGTTGGCCCCTGCTGGAACCATCACTATAGCCAGGCATCCTTGGAGATGGGCACCCATCCCTCCTGGTAGGGACTGACTTCAGGTTCTGCCTCCTGAGCCCCCGCTGCACTTGACTCTAGAGTCGCATAGGTAACTGGACCCAAGATTTCCTGCAGTTCTGCCCTCAACAGGCTGGTGCTAAGAGCACAGCGTTGTTGCAGGTAGGCACCCCACTTGGCCAGGGTGGACATTTGGGCCATACCACTACATGGTTTGGTTGCCCAATCTCTCACTTATCCTGCAATAGGGTATGTTGTCTTGACTGTAACTGGTGTTGTGGTTGTAATACTCTCAGTGGCCAGGAGGGCAGGTGTCGGTCAAATAAGTTTGTAAATATGATATATATGTTTGTTCGCTTATAGTCTGCATTGGGTGTGGGGGACAGGCTGTAAGCCAGCAAAGTTGTTATAGCCTAAGGCTTAGTTTTAAGACTAAGCTTTTCCCCAGACCCTTGACTTTTGCATGATATGGGGTGGTGCACTCTCATGAGGAATCCCATTATGTCTCAGATAAGTGACTTTGTATCAGAGACTTCCTTGTTTGTATATTGGATTAAAGGTTTTGATTTCTATACTATAACATGGGTCAGAGGAGCCCATGCTGGAGGAGAGCAGAGAAAGGCTACATGGAGAGAGGAGAAGCAGTCAAGATGGCAGAGTGCTGAAGGAGAAGCCAGATTATGCAGAGAGAAGGAGATAGGGAACAGAGGTGAATAAGACTGGTGAGGTACAAAACTTTGATCCTAGGAAAACTCGGATAAGTCAGTGGCTTTGGGGGCCCTAAATGGAAAGGGAAGTGTTTTCCCACTGTGTGTATTTCTTGCCCACTGGGTGCAAGCTAGGATTAAAGCTAATGGCCCACCAGTTCTTGGCTCTGTTGTTTCATTACCATCTGTCCAAATCAAATGAGAACCTGCATAGGCCAGGCAGCTGTGATGGGGCCATGGCTACTGGCTTTACAGAGGTCATCACCCATTCTAATAGGGTATGGTCTCCTGGGTTGCCATGGCAGTTCTGAAGACGCTGCCTCAAGGAGGAGTGTGTGGTATTGGCATCCAATGTTTCCATCTTTGTTCCAGAGAGCATGATGCCATCCACCCCTATGTCCCATAATTGTAGTAACCAGGCCACCAGGGATTCAGTAGGTTTCTACCTAAATTGTGCCCCCAACTCCATCAGCTCTGCTTGGGTATAGGGCCAGACCATAGAGTATTCTATTACCTGACAGGAGGCTGTGGCTGCCCCTGAGGGACTCTTCACTTCTGGGTTTTTACCTTCTTGGGTACCACTGGTCAGGCTCTCAGTGTGAATATGGCAGCTTCAGCCTGAGCCTTCTCATCCTTAGAAGAGGAGTTGCAAGCACCTGCTCCCACTGACTCAAAACCAGTCCACTGGCACAAATACTGCTGCTCCTTTGGCAACCATTTAGGCTCCTGTGGCTTCTGGCCTCTGGCCAGAAGCTGAGACTTGAGCTCTTGAATTTGCAGTTGTTTCTCTAACAACTGCTGTGCAAACATTCAGCTTCCAGGGCAAACTGCAACTTGTGAACTGGTAATTCCTTCTCCAGTGCTCGCTCCAATTCCAGCCTTTTCTGCCGTTCGATTTGCAATTCATACTGAAGCTTTTGACCTTGGGTGGGTTCTCGCTCAGAACTCCTGATTTCCTCTTGAGTAAAAAACACACAGCCCACGGCCCCTAAAAGGACAGCTATGGGGAGCCAGAACAGCAACCAGTCCTCTACCCCACCCCTCAAGGGTGGTGGCCTCATACCTATCTCCGAATCCTGCTGCAAACTACGCCAGTTGTAAGGCCAGGGGCCGCCATCATGGTTCCCATTGGATTCTGGCAGATGGTAAAGAAATGGCAGAGTTGGATGATGGTGGGCTATTCTGTTTATCGGTGTCTTACCAAGACAGGCAAGCCACAAGAGAAGACAAGGGAAAAGCAGAAAACCTGCTTTTCCCATGAAGAGCAAGGGATTAGGGAGGCTACTACAATGGTGATAGCAGGAACCGAGAGAGTGAGCCCCTGGTTTGTCCCCATTTTATAGTGTAGAAATCAAAACCTTTAATCTAATATACAAATAAGGAAGTCTCTGATACAAAGTCACTTATTTGAGGCATAGATGAGATTCCTCATAAAAGTGCACCACCCCCTATCATGCAACAGTCAAGGGTGTGGGGAAAAGCTTAATTTTAAAACTAAGCCTTAGGCTATAATGGCTTTGCCAGCTTACAGCCTGTCTCCCACTCCCAAAGTGAGCAAACATATGTCATATTTAAAAACTTATTTGACCAACAATAGGCATGTTAGCTAATGCTACAGTGGTAATCAAATTGCAATATGTAAATACGTATGTTGAATCAACAATTTGTATACCTTAAACTTACACAATTTAAATGCTAATTACATCTCAGCAAAATAAAGTGCTACATTGGGGAAAACAGTAATGTTGTATTGCATAAGTAGAAGTAACTGTGGAGGCCAGAATAGAACAAAAATTCATCCTATTTTTAATGTTTGATGTTACATTTTTTTTTGTCCAAAATGGAAACTCATTTGATGATGTCATTTTGAAGAGCTATCAAAAAACATTTGATACACTCTTTATACAGACTTACATTTTTAGTTAAATGTATAAATTTGGTCAGGACTGGGAGCAGGCATTTTTTAGGGCCAAAATTTGTCTTTATTTTCTCTGACCTTTGTGTACCTGGTGATCTTTCCCTCCTTAAATAAAATAAGAACAGTTTTTTGTTTGTTATAGCAAGAGAGAGAGAGAGAGAGAGGAATAGACAGGAAGGGAGAGAGATGAGAAGTATCAATTCTTCATTGTGGCACCTTAGTTGTTCATTGATTAATTTCTCATATGTGTTTCGACCATGGAAGGGGGCTCCAGCTGAGACAGTGACCTCTTGCTCAAGCCAATGATCTTGAGCTTCAAGTCAGTGACCTTTGGTTCAAGCCAGCAACCATGGCATCCTGTCTGTGAACCCACACTCAAACTGGTGAGTCTGTGCTCAAGCCAGATGACCCCGTGCTTAAGCCAGTGACCTTGGGGTTTCAAACCTGGATCCTCTGAGTCCCAGTCTGACGCTCTACTCACTAAAAGAATAGTTTTAAGCCTGACAACCACCTGAATGAAAGCAGATATTTACCAATAATTAATCTAGTAAGGCTTTAATATCCAAAATATATAGGGAATTCATACAATTTAACACCAAAAAGCCAAAAATCTCATTTAAAAATGAGCTGAGGGCCTGACCTGTGGTGGCGCAGAGGATAAAGCCTCGACCTGGGAACACTGAGGTCGCCGGTTCAAAACCCTGCACTGGTTCGGTCAAGGCACATATGGGAGTTGATGCTTCCAGCTCCTCCCCCCTTTCTCTCTCTCTCTCTCTCTCTCTCTCTCTCTCTCTCTCTCACTCTGTGTCTCCTCTCTAAAATGAATAAAATAAAAATAAAATAAACTTTAAAAATGAGCTGAGGATCTGAATAGACATTTCTCCCAAGAGGCCATACAAATGACCAGTGACAGATGAAAAGATGCTCAATGTCACTTGTGGGCAACAGGCTGTAAACTGACAGTTCTTATAGCCTAGGTCTTCCTACTCTTCCCCACAGCCCTTTTAAGATTAATCTCTTTCCTACACCTTTGGCTGCTGCATGGTGTGGGGTGGTGCACTCTTAAAAGGATTCTCATTTATACCTTGGATATGTGACATTGTATCAGAAACTTCCTTGTTTTAAAAATGGATTTGTTCTCTGCACTATATAATAAAGCTGGCCAGGGGTTTTGCCCCTTTTCCTTGCAAGTCAACAGTTTGGCAATGAGGCTTTCCATTCCCATTTGTTTTTTTTTCTGTGTTTATTTCTTAATCTCCCATCGCTCTCCCTCAGGACCTGAAGAGTTACAAATTATGCTGGTTTATGGCAGTAACTAATCATCATGAAAATTAAAATTAAAACCTCTGTCAGTCAAATAAATTTGTAAATATGATATATATGTTTGCTTGCTTATAGTTTGCATTGAGTGTGGGACACAGGCTGGAAGCCGGCAAAGTCATTATAGCCTAAGGCTTAGTTTTAATACTAAGCCTTTCCTGCCCTTTTAATACTAAGATCTTTTCAAAACTAAGCTTTTTCCCACACCTTTGACTATTGCATGATGTGGGGTGGTGCACTCTTATGAGGAATCCCATTTATGCCTCAGATAAGTGACTTTGTATCAGAGACTTCCTTAATTGTATACTGGCTTAAAGGTTTTTATTTCTACTCTATAAAATGGGGCAGACCAGGGGCTTGCTCTCTCTCGGTTCCTGAAATTAGCATTGCAGAGGAGAATCAGCCAAGATGGCAGAGTGCTGAAGGAGAAGCCAGTTTGTGCAGAGAGAAGGAGATGGGAACAGAGGTGAATAAGGCTGGTGAGGTAGAAACCTTTGATTCTAGGAAACTCAGATGAGTCGGTGGCTTTGGAAGCTCTGAATGGAAAGGAAAGTGTTTTCCCACTGTGTGTATTTTCTTGCCCTCTGGGTGCAAGCTAGAATTAAAGGTAATGATCCACCAGTTCTTGGCTTTGTTGTTTCATTACTGTCTGTCCGAATGAAATGTGAACCTGCAGACGCCATGTGGCTGTGATGGTGGCCACGGCTACGGACCTTACAGAGGGAGAGTGGGGGGAGATGAGCAAAGAGGGACAAATATATGGTGATGAAAAATGATTTGACTTTGGGTGATAGACACACAACACAATGAACAGTTCAAATACTACAGAGATGTTTACTTGAAACCTGTGTATTCTTATTGACCAATGTCACCCCATTAAATTTAATTTCTAAATAAAAAAATTAAAAATAATAGAGCTGTCATATGATCCAGCTATACCTGTTCTGGGTATTTATCTGAAGAAAACAAAAACAAAAATATTAATTTGAAAAGATTTATGCACCCCTGCGTTCATGCCATCATTACTAGTAATAGCTAAGATACGAAAGCAACCTAGATGTCCATCAGTAGATGAATTGATAAAGATGTTTTATACACACACACACAGTGAAATGTTATTTAGCAATAAAAAAGAATAAAATCGCCTGACCTGTGATGGTGCAGTGGATAAAGTATCAACCTGGAATGCTAGGCTTGCCGGTTCAAAACCCTGGGCTTGCCTGGTCAAGGCACTTATGGGAGGGAGTTGATGGTTCCTGCTCCTCTACCCTTCTCTCTCTCTCTTTCCTTCTCTCTCTCTCTTTAAAATTAATAAAGTCTTAAAGAAATGAAAAAAAAAAGAATAAAATCATGACATTTGTGACAACGTAGATGGATCTAGAGGGTATTATGCTAAATAAAATAAATCAGAAGAGAAAGATAAATATAATATGAACTCATGTGGAATCTAAGTAAGTGAATAACAAAACAAGAAATCCTCTAAATATGTAATTCCTCTAAAATTTTCTAATTATGTTCATTCCTCAGATCTTATAATAGATAAAACATTTTTTTCTTTTTTCCAAGTGTGAGAAGTAGAGATAGAGAGACAGACACCCCAACCGGGATCCACCCAGCAACCCCATCTGGGGCCAATGCTCTGCTCATCTGGAGCCATGTTCACAATCAAGCTATTTTTACCACCTAGGATGGAGGCTGCACAAAGCCATCCTCAGTGCCCAGGGCATTGTGCTCGATCCAATCCAGCCATGGCTGTGGGAAGGGAAGAGAGAGAGAGAGAGAAAGGGGAACTTAATCAAAATTAAACTTTTGTGCTCCATGTGATATCAGTAAAAGGAAGAGTCAGCCCACTCAAAGGGAAAAATATTGGCAAATAATATATCTGATAAAGGATTTATGTCTAGAGTATGTGAAACTCATATAAATAAAATAAGAAATAAAAACCAAAAGCCCAAATGACAATGGAGAAAAGATTTGTACAGATATTTTCCCAAAGTATATACACAAATGATCATCAAGCTCGTGAAAGATATTCAAAATCACAACAAGATACCACTTCACACCCACTTGGATTACTATATTCAAAAACAAAACAAAATAAAACAAACAAACAAAAACAGAAAATAACCTGTGTTGGCAAGGATACAGAAAAACTGAAACTCTCATACCCTGCTTGTTGGAATGTAAATGGTGCAGTGTGCAATTCCTCAAAACATTAAACAGAGTTACCATACATTCCCAGCAATTCCACTCCTAGGTATGTATACACTCAAGAGAATTGAAAACATATGTACACAGAAAAACACTGGTACACAAATGTTCATAGCAGCATTACTCATGACTAATAAAAAGTAGGGGGAAAAAAACCCAGATGCTGATCAACTGATAAATGGATGAAACACCATCAATATCAGTGCAACGGAATATTTGGCCATAAAAAGGAATAGAGTTCTGACACATGCTACAATATTCAATGGACCTTGAAAACACTGTTTAAGTGAAAGAAGCCAGACACAGAACACATATTGTATGATTTCATTGATGAGGAATATCCAGCATAGGCAAACCCCTAGAGACAGAAAGTAAATTAGTGGTTACCAAGACTGGGGCACTACGCATGTGGAGAGCTAACAGAAAATTGACAGTGACTGCTAATAGGTATGGAGTTTCTTTGAGAGGGCAATGAAAATGTTTTAGAATTAGTGCTGATTGTTGTACATCTAAATAGTTTGATACAAAATAATACCCATTAAGAAAAACGCAAACAATTCTTATTTTCATGTTATATCCACCCAATTCTAAAGAAATTCAAGCCAAAGTAATAATAATGCTTCAGTTAGCAGTTGTTTCTTTCTTTCTTTGTTTTTTGTTTTACTTTTGCAGCAAATAAAGAAAGAATTTATTGGCAGTGTATCAGGGGGTTAGCCCGGGATGAACTGCCACTGCCCATTGCTGCCCTGGTTGCAAGTCACTGCGGTCCCTTAGACCTTAGGAGAAAGAGGGGCAAGGGAAAGACACCTGGGAGGAAGAAAAAGGGGAGGAGGAAAAAGAAGGTGTGGGCATGTAAGGTTCCATTCTTTATTCCTTCAATTTATTAAAGCTCAAATACCCTCAAAGTCAAGATTTCTGATAGATCCATATTTTATACTGGAACAATGTGATATATCCATATTCTATATCATTCTCTGCTTTGTCCAGTATCAGGGCCTGTTGTTTTATTTCCTGTAGGGCTTTTCTCCCATGCTGGAATTATTTAGTGTATTGATTTATTTACTCCTTATTCTCTGCCTCCTCCATTAGAATGTGCACTCCATTATTATAGGGACCATGTCTATATTTTTCATTAGTTGTTAACATGGTACCACACATGAAATTGGTATTCATGAAAAAAGAAATGAATAAATGTATATCATGTTCTTTTGCTTTTATATGACAAACACCTGCAGTTATAAATGTCATAATTTAGTGAGTTATTTATCTTTGAGGGAGAGCTATTATTGTTTTTTTTTTTTCTGGTTGTTATAGCAACCCACTGGTCTCCAGAGCAACGAGTTAATTCTGATGCTCTTCTTTTCCCAGAGGACCACAGTATTTTCAATCATGAAATAATGATACTATTACAAATCATGTTTCTCACACTATAAAGGGGCATTAAGAAGTTATCTCTTTATCTTTTATAAAAATGTCAGAGAATTAAAAAGGAAACACATCTGTTTAAATCAGTAAATGCTAGGAAAAATAAAACAAAACAGTATGACACACATCTCCACTCCTAACCGTTTCACATGTCCTCTGCCTTTGCACAAACATCTGCGAATTTGGTGGGGTAGTCCATCCTAGTTTTTGTCGAAGTGTTTTTGTAATCCATTGATTTTACTTGATTTTTTAATCAATATTAGAGAGAAACAATTTGTTGTTCTACTTATTTATGCATTCATTGGTTGTTTATTGTATGTGTCCTGATGAGGGGTCTATAACCTTGGTATATAGTAAGGTGACCAGTCATCCTCCTTTAGGGAGGACAGTCCTTCTTTTGCAAGTTCCATCCTCCCTCGAAAAGTGTGCTCCTACATGTCCTCGTTTTTGATATTGGAAGACTAATTTGTAAATGTCCATATTCGATCAGTGAAGAGTTGATCCATTGCATGAGATGTGACATATTTGTATCTAAATGAGTACTTTTTCTTACAATTATTATTAAAAATTAATATGCATGTAAGCATAATTACAATACAAAATATTACAAATGTTTTTATTATGCATTTATCATATTATAGTGTATTATTGTTGCAATGAATAATATGTTTCTTTTATTTATGATATTGTTTTCTTCAATTTATTTTTATCCTCCTTTTCATTGTAAAAAAGTTGGTCACCTTGCCTGACCAGGCGGTGGCGCAGTAGAGCGTCGGACTGGGATGCAGAAGACCTAGGTTTGAGACCCCGAGGTCGCCAGCTTGAGCGTGGGCCCATCTAGCTTGAGCAAAAGCTCACCAGCTTGGACCCAAGGTCGCTGGCTCCAGCAAGGGGTTGCTTGGTCTGCTGAAGACCCGCGGTCAAGGTACATGTGAGAAAGCAATTAATAAACAACTAAGGTGTCGTAATGGCAATGAAAAACTAATGATTGATGATTCTCACCTCTCTCCATTCCTGTCTGTCTGTCCCTATCTATCCCTCTCTCTGACTCTCTCTCTGTCCCTGTGTAAAAATAAATAAATAAATAAAGTTTAAAAAAAAGAACAAAAAAAGTTGGTCACCTTATGTTGGGCAGATAAAATATATTATACTCACTTTGTTAAATATGGCATTGCCCACATGGAAACCCGTCGTCCAGGTGATATTAGTTGTCCTTATGCTTGGAGATGGGCGTAATTATATTAATATGTGTTGGGGGAGGGCTTTTGTGCCAAAAGGTTTTAAAAGGAAGAGAGATCATGTTGTTTTGAGAGAAGAGTGATTATGTTCTAGGAGAAGCCCATGCTGTAGGAGAGCAGATGAAGGCCACAAGAGGAGAAGCAGCCAAGATGGTGGAGTGCTGAAAGAGAAGCCAGTTTGAGCAGAGTTTGTTAAGGAAAAAAGAGATGGGGAATGTAAAGCCAGTAGCCAGGGCCACCATCACAGCAGCCTGACCCGTGCAGGTTCCCATTAGATTCGAACAGATGGTAATGAAACTACAGAGCCAAGAACTGGGGAGCCATCAGCTTTAATTCTAGCTTGCACCTGGCGGACAAGCAAAAACACACACTGGGCTCCAAAACCCACTCATTTAGTGCTCACAAAGCTACTGACTTATCTGAGTTTCCTAGAATCAGAGGTTTCTAGCTCACCAGACATATTCATCTCTGTTCCCCATCTCCTCCTGCACAAACTCTGCACAAACTGGCTTCTTCCTCAGCACTCTGCCATCTTGGCTGCTTCTACTGGCCTCCACGTGGCCTTAATCTGCTCTCCTCTTTAATACCTCAGGAACCAAGAGAGCAAGCTCCCGGCCTGCCCCACTTTATACTGTAGAAATCCAAACCCTTAGTCCAACCTACAAACAAGAAAGTCTCCGATACAAAGTCACCCATCTGAGGCACAGTAGGATTCCTCAGAAGAGGGCACCATCCCACATCATCCAATCAGTCAAGGGTGTGGGGAAAAGCTTACTCTTAAAACCAAGCCTTAGGCTATAACAACCCGGCCTGCTTACATTACAGCCTTTCCCCTACACCCATCCCAAGCATAAGGGCAAATAATATCACCTGGGTGATGGGCTTCCATGTGGGCAGCACCATCTTTAACAAAGTGAGCATATTATATTTCATCTGCCCAACAGGGAACAGCGGTGAATAAGGGTGCTGGAGCCTTTGGTTCTAGGAATATTCTGATGAGTCAGTGGCTATAGGAGCCCTGAATGGAAAGGGAAGTTGTAAAGCCAGCATCCACGGCCACCATCACAACCACCTGACTCATGCAGTTTCACATTGGATTCGGACAGACGGTAATGAAACAATGGAGCCAAGAACTGGTAGGCCATCATCTTTAATCCTAGCTTACACCTGGCAGGCAAGTAAAAACACACACTGGGCTCCAAAACCCACTCATTCAGTGTTCACAAAGCTACTGACTTATCTGAGTTTCCTAGAATCAAAATTTTCTAGCTCACCAGACTTATTCACCTCTGTTTCTGATGGGCAGATAAAATATATTATGCTCACTTTGTTAAAGATGGAGCTGCCCACATGGAAGCCCGTCACCCAGGTGATATTATTTGCCCTTGTGCTTGGGATGGGTGTGGGGGAAAGGCTGTAATGTAAGCAGGCCAGGTCGTTATGGCCTAAGGCTTGGTTTTAATAGTAAGATTTTCCCCACACCCTTGACTGATTGGATGATGTGGGGTGGTGCACTCTCCTGAGAAATCCCATTATGCCTCAGATGGGTGACTTTGTATCAGAGACTTCCTTGTCTGTAGATTGGATTAAGGGTTTGGATTTCTACAGTATAAAGTGGTACAGACCAGTAGCTTGCTCTCTTGGTTCCTGAGATATTAGAGAGGAGAGCAGATTAAGGCCACGTGGAGGCCAGGAGAAGCAGCCAAGATGGCAGAGTGCTGAGGGAAAAGCCAGTTTGTGTAGAGTTTGTGCAGGAGAAGGAGATGGGGAACAGAGATGAATAAGTCTGGTGAGCTAGAAACCTCTGATTCTAGGAAACTCGGATAAGTTAGTAGCTTTGTGAACACTGAGTGAGTGGGTTTTGGAGCCCAGTGTGTGTTTTTGCTTGCCCGCCGGGAGCAAGCTAGAATTAAAGCTGATGGTTCACCAGTTCTTGGCTCCGTTGTTTCATTACTGTAAAGCCAGTAGTCACGGCCACAATCACAGCCGCCTGGCCAGTGCAGATTCGCATTGGATTCGAACAGATGGCAATGAAACAATGGAGCCAAAAACTGGTGAGCCATCAGCTTTAATTCTAGCTTGCACCCGGCGGGCAAGCAAAAACACACACTGGGCTCCAAAACCCACACATTCAGTGCTCACAAAGCTACTGACTTATCTGAGTTTCCTAGCATCAAAGATTTCTAGCTCACCAGACTTATTCATCTCTGTTCCCCATCTCCTCCAGCACAAACTCTTCACAAACTGGCTTCTCCCTCAGAACTCTGCCATCTTGGCTACTTCTCCTCCACATGGCCTTAATCTGCTCTCCTCTCTAATACTAACCTCAGGATCCAGGAACCGAGAGAGAGAGATCAAGCTACTGGTCTCTCCCACTTTATACCATAGAATCAAAACCTTTAATCCAATTATACAAACAAGGAAGTCTCTGTATAATGGGATTCCTCAGGAGAGTGCACCACCCTACATCATCCAATCAGTCAAGGGTGTGGAGAAGAGCTTACTCTTAAAACTATGCCTTAGGCCTGACCTGTGGTGGCGTAGTGGATAAAGTGTCGACCTGGGAACACTGAGGTCGCCAGTTCAAAACCCTGCACTGGTCTGGTCAAGGCACATATGGGAGTTGATGCTTCCAGCTCCTCCCCCCTTTCTCTCTTTCTCTCTCTCTCTCTCTCACTCTGTGTCTCCTCTCTAAAAATGAATAAAATAAAAAAATTAAGAAAAAAAAACAAAAAAAACTATGCCTTAGGCTACAATGACCCGGCCTGCCCACAGCCTGTTCCAGAACACACATTAATATCAACGAACTTCCATGTGGGCAGTGCCATCTTTAACAAAGTTAGCATAATATATTTTATCTGCCCAACAATTACCAACTGTCCGAATCCAATGCGAACCTGCATGGGCCAGGCTGCTGTGATGGTGGCCCTGGCTACAGGCTTTACAGTTCCCCATCTCCTTCTCCAGCACAAACTGGCTTCTCTTTCAGCACTCCACCATCTTGATTGCTTCTCCTGGCCTCCTCCACATGTCCTTTCTCTGCTATCCTCTCTAATGCTAATCTCAGGAACTGAGAGAGAGCAAGCTCCTGGTCTGCCCCACTTAATAGTGTAGAAATCCAAACCTCTAATCCAATATACAAACAAGGAAGTCTTTGATACAAAGCCACCCATCTGAGGCATAATGGGAGGATTCCTCATGAGAATGCACCACCCCACATCATCCAATAAATCAAGGGTGTGGGAAAAGCTTACTCTTAAAACTAAGCTTTAGGCTATAACAACCGGGCCTGCCCACAGCCTGTCCCCCAACACACATTAATATCAACAGACTTGAACGTGGGCAGCACCATCTTTAACAAAGTGAGCATAATATATTTTATCTGCCCAACATACATTCAGCCATCTTCAATACCATGCAATGGAGACAATGAAGATGCTGTCAGGAGGACAAAGAGAAAGATAAGGAGAGTACACTGTGTAGTATGAAGATGGCAGATTTTAGTATCAGGACCCCTGGTGTATTTTAATATACATTTTTATAAGAACTTAATTTTAGTCTTCTAGAAATATTTCTTAGAAATATCTATTAATATCTTCTAGAAATATACTTTTCTATTCTTTTAAAAAAGCAAATACCTTATATATTTCTTAGAAATATTTTTTAATATCTTCTGGAAATATACTTTTTTATTCTTTTAAATAAGCAAAGAATCTCTTACAACATTAAATCAAATGTCAAACCTTTGAGACAACTAAATTAGATATCTATTGATAAATATTGGAAATGGCCCACTAAAATGGAAGGTTTTTTCCAGGAGAGGATTAGATTTCGAGGTGAGACAGGCCAATAAGCCAGGACAACTAGAATAGGGAAACTGAGACAGATAGTAAAATCATCAAGCAGTTTACAGCCATCTAGTAAATTGCAAAATCCTCTCTCCCCTAACCAAGGACATTTAAAAGTAAGTGGTTTACACTTCTCCTCCCCAACCAGAGGGTGAATAGCTTAAACCACCCCACTCAGGGAGATATCGGTAGATAGCAGAAATCCAATCAGTGCCATTTGTGCCACTACACCCAAGAATGTATGAAGTTGAAAGGAAAAATCTCAT
This sequence comes from Rhynchonycteris naso, assembly GCA_037038555.1. Lineage (NCBI taxonomy): Eukaryota > Metazoa > Chordata > Mammalia > Chiroptera > Emballonuridae > Rhynchonycteris > Rhynchonycteris naso. The sequence goes on along the minus strand of CM072998.1, from coordinate 94,672,709 downwards.
TTTGGTTCATCAGCATAAAGCTGATGAATATTCTGTTGAGATCCTCCTTTAAGACCTCTCCTAAACTTCCAGCCTTTAAAACCTTCAAGATAAGGACCCAAAACACATACTCCCTCCCCCAGGAGCATACGTTTTCCATTCTCCCTCTTCCTACTTGCTCCCCTCCTCTTCCCCCACAGGTGTGTATCTTCTAACTCTAAGAGTGCCTATGAGACTTGCAACGAGGGGAGCAAGGGGCAACAGCAGCTTGCAGCTCATCCTAGGTGAACCCCCTGAACCTGTCTCCAAGGTCCCCTTTCCTCTGACTTCTCAGTGAGCCACAGCAGCTCGCTGAGGCTCTCTTGTTCCTACTTCTATCTGAAACCCTGTCTTGTTATATTGCCCCCAGTCTTTTTTTTTTTTTTTTTTTACAGGGACAGAGAGAGAGTCAGAGAGAGGGATAGACAGACAGGAACGAAAAGAGGTGAGAAGCATCAATCATTAGTTTTTCGTTGCCGTTGCAACACCTTAGTTGTTCATTGATTGCTTTCTCACATGTGCTTGACCACGGGCCTTCAGCAGACTGAGCAACCCCTTGCTGGAGCCAGCGACCTTGGGTCCAAGCTGGCGAGCTTTAGCTGAAGCCAGATGGGCCCGCGCTCAAGCTGGCGAGCTCAGGGTCTCGAACCTGGGTCTTCCACATCCCAGTCCGACACCCCACTCTATCCACTATGCCACCGCCTGGTCAGGTGCCACCCCACCCCACCCCGTCTTAATAAACGTGCTCTCAAAATCTGTTGGACTCATGCTGTAAAATCTTGCCTGCACAAAGTCAAGAACCCACATACTACTGGCCAGCCCTAGGCAGACCCACTCAAGCTGGTCCTTTTTCCAGTAACACAGCCACACAGAGATCTCACAATGAATGCTTGATAGTCCCTGTATCCCAGGTCTAATTCTTTCCTTTAGAAATTTGGACATTCAATCATTACCATACCGTGATGTGGTTGGGTTTAGGTACTGAATTACAAGATAAGGACTGGACCAGAGTAGGCCAGCTGATAGTGTGTGGGTTCTTGGTGTCCTTTAGGAAAGATATCACAATTTGAGTCCAGGTTATATAGACAGTATGTTTATTAAGGCTAGGGATGGTAAAACAGAGGAAGGTTTTATATATATATATATATTTTTACAGGGACAGAGAGAGAGAGTCAGAGACAGACGGGAACAGAGAGAACAGAGAGAGATGAGAAGCATCAATCATTAGTTTTTCGTTGCTGTTGCGACACCTTAGTTCTAGGTGGTATTCTGCTTTTGCTCTCTTGAAACATTATAGGAAAGAAGTGAGCCAAGGCAGGCCTGCTTTTTTAAAATTATATTACTGATGTGTGAGAGAGATAGAGTAAGGGGCAAAGAGAGAGAGGGAAATCTTATATGTGTGCTGACCAGAGATCAAACCTACAACCTTCGCATATTGGAACAATGCTCCAACCCACTGAGCTGCCCAGCAAGGGCAAGGTGGGGCTGGCAAATCAGAGAAATAGGGGGCCATGGAGACAGGTTCATGGAGTAAGCGCAGGACAAGCTGCTGCTACTAGCTGCTCCCCCTGGTTGCAAGTCTTATGGAGACCCTTGGAGTTTAGAAGAAACTAAAAAGTTCGTGCCTGAGAAAGGGCATGGGCTTGTTTTAACACCAGCCTGCACTGAGTCTTTGTTTTGAGAGTTTTTATCTCTTTATTACAGGCAGGAGTCTTAGGGGAGAGCTTCAGCAGAATATTCATCAGCTTTGCAGGTGCATCATTCAACATGTTAACTCATCAAAATGAGGATATACTGTAGGAAACTTTGGGGTTATTTTCTGTTCAGCTTTACTGTATACTTTTTATTTAGGGTCTGCCTGGCCTTAATTGGGTTTTTGTTATTTGTTCCCCTGACTTCATCTGTCCTTGGGTTTGGCTGGTACAAATGTCATTAATTGGGTCTCTGTCTTCTATCTCCCAGACCAGGGTGATTTAAGCTGTTTATTCTCTCTCTGGTCAGGAAGGAGAGGTATAAACCATTTGTTCTCAATTGTCCATAGCTGCGATTCACTAACTGCACATAAATTGGTCAAGTTGTTTGGCCTTGTTTAATTATCTTGTCTCAGTTCCCCCATTCCACTTGCTCAGGTATTTTCCTAGCTTCTTACTATCCTGTTTCAAAACCTTCAAGAAGCAAATGTACAAAAGTCATTATACTGATAACATTAACTTATATTAGAAAATATAACTTTCAAATAGACTAGATAGACATTGGTGATTCCTGACCCGCACATATTCTTATGGTCCAGTCTTCATGAGACAAATTCCATGGACTTGGATTCAGAGTTTACAGAGTAAATTGGATGATTTTAATGAGCACTGTCAAGGCAGTATGAGAAGCAGGTGCATTTGCTTTCACAGCAGGATTAGACCTGAATAGATGGATTCTTTGGATAGAGCTGGATCTATAATGCTCATAATGACAAGGGTCAAGTGTTTTCTAGGTGTTCATGCTGAAACTCCTCCCCCATACCTCTGATTGCCACATACTTTCTTTTATCACCACTCCCCCCATTATTTCTGTAGTTACATCATTTTTTAAATCAAATTAATAGTAAATCTGTGAGTGTGACTTATTTTGTTCCTTTAAAATTACATATCATCTCTGATTATATTCTTTGTAATTTAATTCTTTAAAGAACATCATATATAACCCAAGCTCCAATTTTATGTGCTTGGGAGTGGGGTGGATGTGAATACATTTCTGGCCTCCTTGTACTACTAAGCCTATTATCAGAATATCATTAACCATGAATCAGTGATTTGGGTGTCTATTGTTAATGTTTATAAAATGGCAATGCACAAAGAGCACAAAGAATGACATATTTTATGATATGTTTGCAATGAATTTTATAGATTTGGAGATGAAGCAACTATATAATTTCTGGTGTAAATTCATTAAAATAGTGAACATAGTTCCACCCTGTTTTTCCCATGGTTGAAATATATAAATATTGAAAGATTAATTACTATGCCTAGCTCATTCTAAAATGGAAATCATAAAACTCAATCTGGACAGAAAGTATAGAGCAAATTGTTCTTTGTGTAGAAATGCAATAATTGTACAAATTTCAGCAAAATTTATCTTCAGATATCTTAGTCTCATTAAACAAAATGATGTGTGATACCATATAATAAAATGTTTCTCATAGAGAATCAATAAATATTAGTGCCTTATAATAATATACACAAAATAGTCAACATATAATAACAGGTGTTTGTGATAACAAGAATCAAGTTAAATCACAACTTGAGTAAGAACAGACAATGAACTGGTGCCACTACAGTTGAACCAGATGCTGGAATTATCTCATAAAACTTCAAAGCAGCTTCTAAAATGTTTTAGTAACTTATAAATTCTCCTGAAACAACTGAAGAAAGAGGAACAAACTAATTCTAAAGTTAGCAGAAGGAAAATAATAATGATCAAAGTGGCAATAAATGAAATAAAGCCCAGAAAAACAATAAAAAGATTGGTGAAACTAAGCTACTTTTTTATTATTTTATTTTTTTACAGGGACAGAGAGAGAGTCAGACAGAGGGATATATAGGGACAGACAGACAGGAACGGAGAGAGGTGAGAAGCATCAATCATTAGTTTTTCATTGCCCTTGCGACACCATAGTTCATTGATTGCTTTCTCACATGTGCCTTGACCGCCGGCCTTCAGCAGACTGAGCCACCCCTTGCTGGAGCCAGCGACCTTGGGTTCAAGCTGGTGAACTTTTGCTCAAGCCAGATGGGCCCGCGCTCAAGCTGGCAAACTCGGAGTCTCGAACCTGGGTCTTCCGCATCCCAGTCAGATGCTTTATCCACTGCGCCACCACCTGGTCAGGCTAAGCTACTTTTTTAAAATGATTATTAAAACTAACAAACCTTAACTAGACTAATTAATAAAAAACTGAAGACAAATAAATAAAATTAGAAATGAAAGAGAAGACATTACAACTGATACTATTTATAGGTTCATAAAAGAGTACTATTAACAATTATATGCTAATAAATTAGATAAGCTAGAAGAAATAGATAAATTTCTAGAAATATACAACCTAGCAAGACTGAATCAGGAAGAAACAGAAAATATGAACAGACCAATATCAAATAATGAAATTGAATCAGTCATCAAAAATCTCTGAACACAGAAAAGCCCAGGACCAGAGGCTTCATTGGTGAGTCCTAGCAAACATTTTAAAAAGAATTAATTCCACCTGACCTATGGTGGCACTGTGAGTAAAGCATCGACCTGGACCACAGGTTGCTGGTTGAAGTCCTGGGCTTGTCTGATTAAGGCACATATGGGAGTTGATGCTTCCTGTTCCTCCGCCCTCTTCTTTCTTTCTCTCTCTCTCTCTCTCTCTCTCTCTCTCTCTGTCTCTCCCCTCTCTAAAATGAATAAATAAATAATAATAAAAAGAACAAATTCCAATTCTTTTCAAACTCTTCCACAAATTTAAAAAGAAGGGAACAGCCTGACCAGTCAGTGGCGCAGTGGATAAAGCGTTGAACTGGGATGCAGAGGACTCAGGTTCGAGACCCCAAGGTCGCCAGCTTGAGCGTGGGCTCATCTGGCTTGAGCAAAAAGCTCACCAGCTTAGACCCAAGGTCGCTGGCTCGAGCAAGGGGTTACTCAGTCTGCTGAAGGCCCGCGGTCAAGGTACATATGAGAAAGCAATCAATGAACAACTAAGGTGTCGCAATGAAAAACTGATGATTGATGCTTCTAATCTCTCTCCATTCCTGTCTGTCTATCCCTATCTATCCCTCTCACTGACTCTCTGTCACTGTAAAAAAAAAAAAAGAAAGAAAAGAAAAGAAGAAAAAAGAAAGAGAAGGGAACACTTTCAAAATTATAGTATGAGACCAGTATACCAGTATAGTATGAGGACACTGAAAAAGTAAACTATAAACAGATATTCCTGATGAATATGGATACAAAGGTGCTCAATGAAATATTAGCAAACTAAATTCAACAATACATTAAGAGAATGATACACCATGAGTAAATGGGATTTATTCCCGGGATGCAAGGACACTTCAACACAAATCAATAAATGTGATATCAACTGTAAATATACATACTGCATTAATAGAGTGAAAGATAAAAATCATATGATCATCTCAATAGATGCAGAAAAGCATTTGACAAAATAGAACATCCTTCTCTAATAAAAATGCTTAACAAATTGGGTATCAAAGGAACCTACCTAAAGAATAAATGTAATATATGACAATTCTACACTAATATCATACTCAACAGAGAAAAATTGAAAGCTTTTCCTCTGTGAACAGGAACAAACAAGGGTGTCCATTCTCACCATTCTTATTTAACACAGTAGTGGAAGCCCTAACTAGACTACCATATTTCCCCATGTATAAGATGCAGCCTTTTTCGAAAAATTTGGTGTCTAAAAACTGGGTGTATCTTAAACAGTGGTTGTAGAATTTTTTTACTTGCACTTCTAACTTTTTCGTGTGGATAAGGAGTTGTATGAATTTTATGATGAATAAAACTTGAGTTCAATAACTTTATGTAATACATTATTTTTCAAATTCCAGGCCCCAAAATTAAGGTGCATCTTATACATAGTATCACCTTATACATGGGAAAATACTAGTAATTAGGCAAATTGAAGAAATTAAAGGCATTCAATAATAAACAGCAATAAAATAATTGTATGAGTCTTTAATATCCCACTGTCAACAATGGACAGATCATCCAGACAGAAAATAAAGAAGGAAACACAAATTTGAACAATTCCAGCCTGACCTGTGGTGGCATAGTGGATAAAGCGTCGACCTGGGAACACTGAGGTCGCCAGTTCAAAACCTGCACTGGTCTGGTCAAGGCACATATGGGAGTTGATGCTTCCAGCTCCTCCCCCCTTTCTCTCTTTCTCTCTCTCTCTCTCTCTCTCTCTCTCACTCTGTGTCTCCTCTCTAAAATGAATAAATAAAAAGAATTTTTTAAAAAAATTAATTAAAAAAAATTTTGAACAATTCCATATAACACATAGACCTAACAGACATATACAAATATTCTATCTAACAGTTCCAGAATATACATTTTTCTCAAGTGCACATGGAACATTCACCAGATAGATCATATATTAATGACCACAATAATATAAACTAAAAATTAATAAAAGAAAGATAATTGCAAAATTCACAATATGGGAATTAAAGAACTCACTTCTGAACAAGTAATGGGTCAAAGAAGAAATCAAAAGGAAATAAAAAATTATTTTGAGACAAATGAAAATGCAACCACAAAATTTATGGGATGAAGGAAAAACAGTCATAACAGGGAATTTTATAGCAATAAATGCCTACACTTAAAAAAAGAGTCCTGAGCCTGACCTGTGGTGGCACAGTGAATAAAGCACGGACCTGGAATGCTGAGGAGGCCAGTTCGAAACCCTGAGCTGGCCTGGTCAAGGCACATATGGGAGTTGACGCTTCCTTCTCCTCCCCATTTCTCTCTCTCTCTCTCTCTCCTCACTAAAATAAGTAAATTAAAAAAAAAAAAAAAAGAGTCCTGACTGGTTTGCTCAGTGGATAATCAGCTGGGCGTGCAGACATCTCCGGTTCGATCCCCAGTGAGGGCACACATGAGAAGTGACCATCTACTTCTCTCCCCCTTGCACTCCCACTTCTCTCTCTCATCCCCTCCCGCAGCCAGTGTCTTGGTTGGTCCAAGCGTAGGCCTCAGGCACTGAGAATAGCTCAGTAGATTTGAGTGTGGGCCCCAGACAGGGGTTTCCAGGTGGATCCTGGCCAGGGGTGTTTGCAGGAATCTATTTCTCTATCTCCCCTCCTCTCACTTAAAAAGAAAAAGAAAAAAAAAAAAAGAAGGAAAGAAAGAAAGAAAGAAAAAAGGAAGAAAGAAAGGAAAGATCTTAAATAAACAATATAACTTTATATCCTAATGAACTATATAAAGAACAAGCTAAGCCCAAAGTTAGCAGAAGTAAGAAAATAACAAAGATCAGAGCAGAAATAAATGAAATAAAGACTACTAAAACAATAGAAAAAATAACAAAACTAATAAGCTGTTTTTAAAAAAATAAAATTTACAAACCTTTAGTTAGAATAAAAAGAAAGAGATTCAAAACAATCAGAAATGAGAGTTTCAAAAAAATCAGAAATGAAAGAGGAGATGTCACAAATAATAATACATAAAAAATAAAGGCTATGAGAAACTACTATGAACAATTATATGTCAACAAATTAAGTAACCTGAAGAAATAGATAAATCCTTAGAAACATAAAACCTATGACCAAACCTGTGACATAGAACCTATGACTGAATCATGAAGAAAAATAAGAATCTGAACAGACTATTAACAAATAAGGAGATTAAAGCAGTAATCAAAAACCTCCCAAAGAAGAAAATCCCACATCCAGGTGGCTTCACTAGTAAAATATTCAAAACATTTTTTTGTGTGTGACAGAGATAGAGAGACAAAGAGAGGGACAGATAGGGAGAGACAGACAAGAAGAGAGAAAGATGAGAAGCATCAATTCTTCGTTGCTGCTCCTTAGTTATTCATGGATTGCTTTCTCTCATATGTGCCTTGACTGGGAGGTGGGGGCTTTAACTGAGCCATCCCTTGCTCAAGCCAGCAATCTTGAGCTCAAGCCAGCGACCTTGGGCTTCAAACTAGTGACCTTTGCGTTTAAGCCAGAGACCATGGGGTCATGTGTATGACCCCACACTCAAGCCAGCAACCTGCACTCAAGCTGGTGACGTCTGGATTTCAAACCTGAGTCCTCTGCATCCCTGTTCAACACTTTATCCACTGAGCCACTGCCTGGTCAGGCTTCAAAACATTTAAAGAAGAATTAACGCCAGTTCTTCTCAACTAGTCTAAAAAATTAAAAAGAAAAGAACACTCCCACCTGACTGTTGGTGGCAGAGTGGATAGAGCCTCGACTTGCAATGCTGGGGTCCCAGGTTCGAAACCCCAAGGTTGCCAGCTTGAGAGTGGGCTCTTACAGCTCGAACACAGGTTTGCCGGTTTGAGCATGAGGTCACCAGCCTGAGCATGAAATCATCAACATGATGCCATATATATCCTGGTTTGAGCCCAAAGGTTGCTGGCATGAGCAAGGGGTCACTGGCTGGACTGGAGTTCCCTCTCCCATCAAGCACATGTGAGAAGCAATCAACGAACAACAACTAAAATACCACAATTATAAGTTGGTGTTTGTCATCTCTCTCCCTTTCTGTGTCTGTCTGTATCTCTGTCACTTAAAAATAAAAAGAACACTTCCAGACTAATTTTATGAGGCCTTCTTTAGTCTCATATTAGAGCCAGGTAAGAACACTAAAAGAAAATTACAGTTCAATCTCTGTTATGAACACAAATTTTAAAATCCTCAACAAAATATTAGCACACTGATTTCAAAGCATATTAAGTGGATCATACACAGAAATCAAGTGGTATTTATTCCTGAAAATGTAAGTTTGGCTTAACAAATCAATAAAAGTGACCATCAAACTAACAGAATGAAGTAGTAAAATCATATGACTGTCTTAATTAATGCAGAGAAATATTTGACAAACTTCACCATTTCATAACAACTTTCAAGAAATATGGTATAGAAGAAATGCTCCTCAACATAATAAAAGCTATCTATAACCTGACCTGGAGGAGGTGCAGTGGATAGAGTGTTGGCCTGGGATGCTGAGCATACAGGTTCGACACCCGGAGATCGCCAGCTTGAGTGCAGGCTCATCCAGCTTGAGTGCGGGCTCACCAGATTGAGCACGGGGTTGCCAGCTGGAGCATGAGATCATAGACATGATCCCATGGTTGCTGGCTTGAGCCGAAAGCTCACTGGCTTGAGTAAGGGGTCATTTTCTCTGTTGGACCACACCCCACCTGCCGCATCATCAAGGAAAGCAATCAATTAACAACTAAGGAGCCACAACAAAGAATTGATGCTTCTCATCTCTCACCTTTCCTGTCTGTCTGTCTCTCTCTCTCACTAAAAAAAAAAAATTAAAAATAACAAAAGTAAAAGCTATCTATAAGTTCACAGCTAACATCACACTAAATGGCAAAAAGCTGGATGCTTTTTCTTTAAGATAAGGAACAAGACAAGAGTGCTTGCCTTCTGTTCAACAGAGTACTGAGAGTCATAGCCAGAGCAATTAGGCAAGACAAAAAAATAAAAGACTTCTTAATTGGAAAGAAAGAAGTAAAGTAATCTGTGTGCACATCTTATATAGAGAAAACCCTGAATAACCCACACACAAAAAAATGTCAGAACTAATCAACAAATTCAGTGAAGTTTCAGGATACATAACCTATATACAAAAGTCAGTTGCATTAGAACATACAACAAACTATCTGAAAAAACAATTTAAAATAATCTCATTTATAATAAAATCAAAACAATAAAATACTAAGACATAAATTTTACCAAGGAGGTAAGAGATCTATATCCTTAAAGATATAAGACAATGTTTAAAGAAATTTTAAAAGGCAAAAATAAATGAAAAGATATTTTGAGTTCATGGATCAGAACTGGTATTGTTAAAATGTTTATACTACCCAAAGCAATCCATAGATTCAAAACAATTTCTATCAAAACTCCAATAACATTATTCACAGAACTAGAAGAAACAGTTATAAAATTTGTATAGAGCCACAAAACTCCAAATAGCAAAAGAACCTCTTTTTATTAAGCAAGAGAGACAGATAGACAGGAAACAAGAGAGATGAGAGGCATCAACTCGTCAGTACAGCACTTTAGTTGTTCATTGGTTGCTTTCTCATACATGTCCTGATGGCGAGGGAGAGGGGCTTCAGCCAAGCCAGCAACCTTGGGCTCAAGTCAGTGACCATGGGGTCATGTCTATGATTCCACGCTCAAGCCAGTGACCCCATGCTCAGGCCAGCAACCTCAAGGTTTTGAACCTAGGTCCTCAGTGTCCCAGGTTGACATTCTATCCACTATACCTGGTCAGGCTAAAAAATTTCTTTTAACATTTATTTTATTGAGATATAATTTATATATAACACTGTGTAAGTTTAAGGTATATAATATTTTGAATTGGTACATTTAGATATTGCAATCAAATTACCACATAATGCTAATACCATCATCATGCCCCAAACTATAATTTTTTTCTTATGGTGAAAACATTTAAGACCTAGTTTTTTTTTTTAACTTTTGAATTTAAATTCTATAATAAATACAATATTGTCGATTATAACCACAATGCTGCACATTAGCTCTCCAGAACTTATTCACCCTCTAACTGCACTTTGTACTCTTTGAGAAACATCTCCCAAATCTGCTACTGTTTGGTGTTCTCCAAGCTTCCTTAATCTGTGCTTTGGAGTCTGACATTAAATTGAGGAAATTCTCAGTTGATATTGTGTCATGTATTTTTTTTGTTCATTTTTTTTTCTTCTCTTTCTGGTATTCCCATTGAGTATATGTTACTTTTTTTTTTTTTAAGTTTTCCCACAGTCCTTGGAAATTCTGTTCCCTTTATTCCCACAGGCTTTGTTCTCTTTGCTTTTCACTTTTCAGAATTTTTATTAATATACTTAAGCTCAGAGATCCTTTTACTCAACTGTTCTAGTCATCTATACTAATAAGCCTATAAAGGCATTCTTCATTTCTGTTAGTGTTTTTTAATCTCTATCATTTCTTACTTATCTACATTTTATTAAGGTTTTTCTCCTGAGGTTTTATTTTTATTATTTTTTTTCATTTGGAAAGCACTGCTTTGTTTCTTCATTTTGCTTAACTCTCTTGTGTTGGTTTCTATTATGTTAGCTAAAGCCACCCCTCCCATTCTTAATATATATTTTTAAAGATTTTATTAATTTCAGAGAGGGGAGAGAGAGAAGTTGGGGAGGAACAGGAAGCGTCAACTCCCATATGTTTCTTGAATGGAGAAGCCAGGGTTTCAAAAGGATGACTTCAGTGTTCCAGGTTGATGCTTTATTCACTGCACCACCACAGGTCAGACATCCCTTCCATTCTTGAAGGAAAGGCATTGTGTAGGAGATGAACCTTATCTCATTTTCCCCTGACTTATCTCTTGGTTGTCTCTCAAATCTTTGTGATTGCCCAAACAACGTATGTTATTTTTAATAGCTTCTAGTTGTTGAGGGTGTCCCAAGACTTGACAGTGTCCCAAAGGGGAGCATCTCAAGTCAGCACCTAGATTCAGGTGGGCTGGAAATCAGACTCTCTAGCAGCAGCTTTTAAGGAATGCAAATATATTCAGTCCATGGGACCATGAGCACAAGCCACCAGAGCCAAACAATCTTCAGGTGACTCTCAGGTAGCATTCACAAAAATTGGGGTTCTGGGTCCTGGCAAGGTAGCTCAGTTGCTTGGAATTTTGTATTCATGTGCCAAGTTTGCAGGTTCAAGCCCCAGTCAGGACACATACAGGAAGCAATCAATTAATGCGCAACCTAATGGAACAACAAATCAGTGTTTCTCTTTCTCTCTCTCTCTCACCACTTAAAATCGATCAATAAAAAAAAAAATGGGCTCATCTGACCAGGCAGTGGCGCAGTGGATATAGCATTGGACTGAGATGCGGAAGACCCAGGTTCGAGACCCTGAGCTCGCCAGCTTGAGCGTGGGCCCATTTGGCTTGAGCAAAAAGCTCGTCAGCTTGGAGCCAGGGTCGCTGGCTCCAGCAAGGGATTGCTCGGTCTGCTGGAAGCCCGCGGTCAAGGCACATGTGAGAAAGCAATCAATGAACAACTAAGGAGTCGCAACGGCAATGAAAAACTAATAATTGATGCTTCTCACCTCTCCCCGTTCCTGTCTGTCTGTCCCTATCTATCCCTCTCTCTAACTCTCTCTCTCTGACCCTGTAAAATAAATAAATAAATAAATAAATAAATAAATAAATAAATAAATAATGGGGCTCTAGATGAGTGTTTAAGCTTTCTGGGAAATAGCCATCAGCTATAGTAAGGTTGAGGGGAGGGGAAAGACAGCACTCTGGGCATGTGTTCCCTGAGAGCACCTCTGGAGCTTCTAGATGTGTGCCAAACCTGAAACCCGCCCCTAAATCCAAAGCTACAGCATAAGCAAGTAGGTTCTTTTACAGAACCTACTTGTTTCAATCTACTGTTTGTGCTGTGCCTTGGGGGTGGTAGCCTGTCACAACTGTCTCTTCCATTGTGACAGTCCCATGGAACCCAGGAACCCAAGCGCTCTGGCCTCCAAATCCAGGTGATTAAGGGGTATCCCCTAAGTAGCAGCTGCCAAAATCAGGTCACCAGATATAAAAACTGGAGCATCAGATGCACATAAGAGCCTTTCTACGAGAGATACTAGCACTATGAAGCAAGGCAGAGAGAGAGCAAGAAGCCCACACCAGATGTCTATGGTCTAGAAAGGTTTTCAGTGTATTTAATCAGAAGCCTGCCCCTGGGCTTCAGCTGTGATGATGAGCTCACAGGCCTCTTCCACAGAAAACCTGAGCTCCTGAGTCCCTGGCCTCTTACCATGCCCTGCGGATGGTAGCTGCTAAAGAACTCTTTCTTCTCTGCTTACTGGCCTGCAGGACTCACGAGCTAAATTCCACAGGCCATCAGAGCTCAGTGATGTAGAGATGGCCGTGGGCAGCAACCACAAATACCAGGGCACCAGACAATGGGCACCATCCTTTCTGGATGATAACCAATGAGCTGGAGTGAGGCAGAGGGAGAGCTGAAGATTGCATTCACTGGTCTTTGCCTCCTGAGAGCACGTGCTTAGGCATCTATAAGTATGCCAAACAGGAAGCCTGACCCCTAGGTCTAAGCTCCTAGACTGTGTGCTTCAGTCTGCTGTCTTTACTGTGCCCTGCGAGGGGTAGTCTGCCAAGTACAGTCTCTCTAATTGTTATAGTTCCATGGGACCCAGGAACGAAGGCCCCTCTGGCTTCCATAGTCAGGTGATGAAAAGGCATCTCCTGGGTGGCAGCCACAAAAACCAGGTCATCAGACTCGTGTAGAAGTTCCTCCATTGGGAGATACTGGCACTCTGGGATGGTGCAGCAGAGGGAGACTACAAAGATGGCACCTGCTGTAAAGAGAAAGAAAAATAAGGAAAAAGGGGATAAAAGAGAGAAAGGAAAGGGGGAAAATGGTGACCACTGGCCCTAGCAAGGCAGAGAGCACAGAAAACAGGGCCTGACAGCTGGAGTATGAATTTGACACCCAGTAGAAAGGCAGAGGAAATTGGGCCTGCTGGCTTTTGCGAGGCAGGGGGAGAGTGGTAAGAAGGCCCCCACCAGCCTCATTCCTGGAGAGCTTCCCAGCAGCCCATGCCCCTCAGACCAGCACTGCCACATAAAGCCTGGGCATTTTCCAAAGGGCTGCTTCTGTGCTGCACCCTGGGATGGGTTGAGTCTGCACCCAGAGCCCTTTAAGGACCCTTTCTCAGCCCCACAGGTCTTGTGGGTTAAGCTAGTTGTTCTGGGGGCTCAGTAGCTGGTCTTAAAATAAGGTGACCAGACATCCTGCTTTTGGTGGGACAGTCCCAATTTTTGACAATTTGTCCCACATCCTGCGGCATTTTTAAAAAGTCCCGATTTTTTGAAAGAATGCACGAAAAGTTAGGGAACGGTGGGAAAACAGGAAGGGAATATACGGTTTTGGGCTGGGAGACCCTGCCTCGACCTGGAAGCACCCGCACTGCCGCAAGAGCTGGCTATCCCATGCGGGGCCTCGAAACAAAGAACTTCGGGCAGGACGTACCTGCTAGGGTGGTGGCTGTCAAGTCCCCTAATTACCCATAGGCCCGCATCCTGGACACCGGCGTGTGGCTCCGGGCTCCACGAGGTGCAAGCCGCTCCATCTCCAGCGGGCGGTGGGACTGGATGCGGGGAGCGCAGCCACTGAGTGCACCAGGGGCAGTGCCCTGCCTGCTCCCGCCCACTCATGCAGCTCTGGCACCTTCAGGATTGTGTAACCCAATCCCTCTGGCTCACTCAAAATTTCCCATATAGTAATATTTCCAAAAATGATCTTTTTAATGAGGTATCATTATTAAAAAAATAGATTGATAAGGAAAAGGTTAAATCTTGGGCATCAGCAAAAATCACAATAGAGAACAAATGGTTAGAAATATTTCATCATTTTGAAACAAACCATGTTCCATACAATAATGCACTAAAAATTGTGGAATATGTGCTGTCTTTACCAGGAACTAATGGCTGCGACTAAACGCGTTTTTTCTACGGTAAATAAAGTGTGGACATCAGAAAACTCACAATTAAGTGTTGAGACTTTGAAAGCCATTTTATGTGTGAAATATAATTTAACAAATTCTTGTGAAAAATTTCATGACTTTTAAAACAATGACAGCGATCTACTAAAAAAAATCACTCGAATGAGAAATATGCCAAAGAATTAAAATAATACTATACATATTTTTTAAATGTATTATATTGTAAGGGAAAAACAAGAACAAGGGAAAATTCCATATGACCTTTCATATGACCTTTAGGGCTTGTGTGACAGAACTAGATAAACTGCACCCTAAATGTCTTGTGTGACAAGAACTAGATAAACTGCACCCTGCTGTAAACAGATAAGGACTGCTCAAACCCACCTAATGGGAAACCGCTTGCTCAAGGCAAATACCTAAATCCCCTGCCCCCGCCCTTTCCTAAAAAGTAAAGTATAAAACTGCTGTGAGAGTGCTGTATAGGGTACCTGGCAGCCTACCTGCCTAGTGCCCGCTCGCGAGTGTACTAAACTCTTTTTCTTTTGTCTGTAATAAACTTTTCCTTTTACTTGTACTCCTGGTCTTAGAGTCTTAGTGGTGCGTCTTCAGTTAACATTTGGAGGTTCCACCGAGATCCAATCTCCTCGGAGATCACCAGACGGACGCCCACTTCTGGTAAGTGAAACTGGCGGTGGCTGTCAGGCAAGGACGTGAGTCCTTCCTGACTGCGACAGACAGACGTGTCAGGGGGTCGCAGGCCACAACTCTGGGGGACGCCTCGGAGTGTGCGGACGACCAAGGACGCTTGGAAGTCCATCTGCTGTCTCAGACAGAATCTGTAATTTCGTTGCCAGTTTCTAACCGAGCTCATAGGTCCGGACCAATAGACTTATTTTTCTTTTTATTTTGCCGTTCGCGGCGCAGCCGGCTTTGTCTGTCTGTCTCTGTTACTGTGTCTCTGTTACTGTCTTCTTTGTTGCTTTCTTTTTGTCTCTCTATTTCTTTGAGACTAACATGGGGCAAGGGTCATCGACCCCACTGTCCCTGACTTTGTCTCATTGGTCTGAAGTTAATGCCCGAGCCCATAACTTGTCTCTCCTAGTTAAGAAGCGCAAGTGGCAGACTTTCTGTACCTCCGAATGGCCCACCCTCGGAGTAGGTTGGCCAACCACCAGAATTTTTCATAAGGACACCATACAGGCGGTCAAAACAATTGTCTTCAGTCCAGGACCTCATAGTCATCCGGATCAACAGCCTTATATTTGGGTTTGGGAAGACCTGGCGAACGACCCTCCTCCTTGGGTCCAACCTTTCCTTCCTCCCCCTACGCCCTCCCTTCCAATAACTCTCTCCACCACCCCGGACCCCTCTAGACCTGCTCCAACTCATCCAAACAGCTGCTCTATGCTCCCACTCAAACCCCCAGTGCCAGCGGCGCCTGCTCCATCCCTATATCCCTCTCTCCCCTCCCCTGTTCTCCCTGAATCTCAAACTGACCTTATTCTTTTTGATTCAGAGTTCCCGCCTCCCTATCCTAGGGGTGCCCCCACCGGTGCTGCTGGTCCTCAGCCTTGGGCCTCACATCAGGGTGATCAGGGACCATCAGTAGGAGGTCCGGCCCAGGGCACCCGGAGCCGGAGAGCACAGACTCCAGATGACTGCTCTCCAGATGACGTGGCCATCACCCTGTCCCTCCGGTCTTTCAGACCCCCTGTCCCTGATGGACAAGGGGGGGAACATGCCGGCACTTCAGTATTGGCCCTTCTCTTCCCTCAGACCTATACAATTGGAGAAACAATAATCCACCTTTTTCAGAGGACCCTGTCAAACTTACTGACCTTCTCGAATCTCTTATGTTTTCCCATCAGCCTACTTGGGATGACTGCCAACAACTTTTAGGTATCCTCTTCACCTCAGAAGAAAGGGACCGGATTCTCCTTGAGGCCAGAAAATTAGTTCCTGGACCTGATGGTCGCCCTACTCAACTCCCCAACCTTATAGATGAGGCTTTTCCCCTGAGGCGGCCTAACTGGGACCCTAATACGCCTGAAGGTAGGCAGCAACTCTTATTCTATCGCCAGACTCTGATGATGGGTCTCCGAGCGGCGGCGAGACGCCCCACTAATTTGGCTAAGGTAAGAGAAGTAACTCAAGGACCAGAGGAATCCCCATCCAGATTCTTAGAGAGACTAATAGAAGCCTATAGGAGGTACAACCCTTTCGACCCTGAGTCTGAAGAACAGAAAGGGGCACTGGCTATGGCTTTTATAGGACAGTCAGCTGACATTCGGAGGAAGCTCCAGAGAATAGATGGGTTACAGGATATGGCTCTGAGAGACTTAGTCAAAGAAGCTGACAAAGTTTATTACAAAAGGGAGACAGCAGAAGAGAAGGAACAAAGATTAGAGAAAGAGCGTGAAGAATTAGAGAATAAGAGAGATAAACGAAGGAATAAAGAGTTAACTAAAATTTTGGCTACCATAGTAGGAAAACAGGACAGAAAAGGAAAGAATAGTACCTCGGGCCCGCGCCAAAGGCCAAGACTGGGGCCTAACCAATGTGCCTACTGTAAAGAAGAAGGGCACTGGGTAAAAGACTGCCCCAAGAAAAAGAAGAAAGCTGAAGAGGTTCTTGCCTTAGGAGATTAGGGGCGTCGGAGTTCGGACCCCCTCCCCGAACTCAGGGTAACATTCAACGTGGAGGGGACACCAATCGACTTTGAGGTAGATACAGGAGCAGTTTACTCCGCCTTGCAGAGCCCGCTGGGACCCCTTTCAAACAAAAAATCCTTAGTCCAAGGGGCAAATGGATGCCAGCATAGGTCATGGACAACTAAAAGGACAATGGACCTGGGGAAAGGAAAAGTACAGCATTCCTTTCTGGTCATACCAGAATGCCCCGCCCCGCTGCTGGGGAGAGATCTGCTTACCAAGTTAGGGGCAAGTATTGACTTCAAACCTCAGGGGCCAGAAGTAAGATTCAGTAACCCTCTTGTCAGTCAGCCTGTTATGACCATGCTGACCTTGTCTGCTGAAGAGGAATATAAACTATATGAAGCCCCTACCCCCAGACCCCATTCGACAACAGACAGATGGCTCCAGAGGTTCCCAGAAGCCTGGGCAGAAACGGCAGGGCCAGGGTTAGCAGTACAAAGGCCTCCGATAGTAGTATATTTAAAGCCCTCCGCCACCCCCGTAAGGGTCAGACAATACTACATGAGTAAAGAGGCCCGAGAAGGCATCAGGCCTCATATCCAGAGGCTGCTAGGACAAGGGATCCTAAGGCATTGCCAATCAGAATGGAACACCCCCCTGTTGCCAGTGAAGAAACCATGGATGGGGGATTATAGACCAGTCCAGGATTTAAGAGAGGATAACAGTAGGGTGATAGACATACATCCAACGGTCCCAAATCCTTACAACCTCCTCAGTACCCTCAGTCCTGACAGGAAATGGTATACAGTGCTGGACCTGAAGGATGCCTTCTTCTGCTTGCGCCTGCATGAGGACAGCCAATCCCTGTTTGCTTTCGAATGGACTGACCCTGAGAATGGACTCAGCAGACAGCTAACATGGACACGGCTACCCCAGGGCTTCAAGAACTCTCCTACCATCTTTGACGAAGCGCTGCATCAGGACTTGAGTGCCTACCGGGCCTCCACCCCTCAGGTAACTCTGTTACAGTATATTGATGATCTGTTACTTGCAGCCGCCACCATAGAGCAATGCAAACAGGGAACTGAGAAGCTGCTGGTCGAACTGGCCAAACTGGGATACCAAGCATCTGCCAAGAAGGCCCAGATCTGTCAACCCGAGGTCACCTTCCTGGGCTACTCTCTCCAAGACGGTAAGAGATGGCTAACTGAGGCCAGGAAAAAGACTGTTACTCAAATCCCGCCCCCGAAAAATCGGAAGGGCCTCAGGGAATTCTTAGGCACAGCAGGTTTCTGCAGACTGTGGATACCCGGCTTTGCCGCATTAGCTGCCCCTCTGTACCCCCTGTTAAAGGATGGAACTGAGTATACATGGGGAAATGAACAGCAAAAGGCCTTTGACCAAATCAAAAGAGCACTGTTATCAGCCCCGGCCTTGGCACTCCCCAACATAGAGAAACCATTCACTCTCTATGTAGATGAAAAAGAAGGGATAGCTAAAGGAGTACTGACTCAGTCTCTGGGACCCTGGAAGCGACCAGTAGCCTACCTCTCTAAAAGGTTAGACACAGTCGCAAAAGGGTGGCCAGGGTGTCTACGGTGATTGCCACTGTAGCCCTACTGGTAAAAGATGCTGACAAACTGACTCTGGGCCAGAAATTGACTATTGTCGCCCCCCATGCTCTGGAGAGCATAATCAGACAACCTCCGGACCGCTGGCTAACTAATGCCCCATTACTCATTACCAGAGCCTCCTGTTAGATAAAGACAGGATCACCTTCGGCTCTCCAACTGTTTTGAACCCAGCCATCCTGCTACCCAGGGAAGAGGGGGAAACTGTCCACCATCAGTGCAGGGGTATCCTAGCTGAGGAGACTGGGATTCGAAAGGATTTATGGGACACACCATTGCCACAATCTGACTTAATTTGGTACACTGATGGGAGCAGTTTTCTGTGCGAAGGAGAACGCAGAGCTGGGGCTGCAGTAGTAGACAAGGAAAAAGTAATCTGGTCAGAGAGACTTGCCCCAGGAACCTCAGCCCAAAAAGCAGAGCTAATAGCTCTAACAAAAGCCCTAGAACTGGCCAGTGGTAAACGGGCCACCGTCTACATGGACAGCAGGTATGCGGTTGCCACTGCACATGTGCATGGGGCAATTTATAAAGAAAGGGGCCTGCTCACGTCAGCAGGTAAAGATATTAAACATAAACAAGAAATCCTAGCCCTCTTAGATGCTGTCATGCTCCCACGGGAGCTGGCCATTGTCCATTGCCCTGGGCACCAGAAAGGGCAGGACCCAGTAGCCAGAGGCAACAGGAGGGCGGATTAAGAGGCACGAGCAGTAGCCATGAGGACTGCCTCCAACATCCTCGCCATAGAAGCAGAGCCATCCTCCACCTCGACCCACCTAAAGGAACCTGAGGATATTCGGATGTTCCTCCAGATGGCCCACCGTCTCACCCACCTTGGGACTGATAAACTAGTACAACTGCTCCAGGATGATAAGACATTAACCTCCTCTGAAAAGAGGCTAATGGCAAAGGAGGTAATAGAAGCCTGCAAGGCCTGCCAGATAGTAAATGCCTACCCAGCCAACGGAACCAGTGGAACTCGTCTCCGAGGCACCAGACCTGGCCAATATTGGGAAGTAGAGTTCACCGAGGTAAGACCTGCCAAGTATGGACTAAGGTATCTCTTAGTGTTTGTAGACACCTTTTCAGGATGGGTAGAAGCCTTCCCTACCAAACATGAGACGGCGGCGGTAGTAATTAAGAAGATCATGGAAGAAATCTTTCCCAGGTTTGGCTTTCCAAAGGTAATAGTGTCTGACAATGGACCGGCGTTTGTGGCCCAGGTAAGCCAGGGGGTAGCCAAAATATTGGGGATTAATTGGAAACTTCATTGTGCTTATAGACCCCAGAGTTCAGGACAGGTAGAGAGAATGAATAGGACGATTAAAGAGACCCTAACTAAATTAGTCATAGAGACTGGCCATAGAGATTGGGTAATGCTCCTACCATACGCTCTTTTCCGGGCACGGAATACCCCTTCCGCCAAAACTAACCTGACTCCCTTTGAAATACTCTTTGGAACCCCACCGCCCATTCGGGATTTATCCCCCTCTGACATGAATATCCCGAATACACCCTTGTCTGTTAGGTTACAGGCCCTAGCCAAAGTGCAACATTGCCTGTGGAAGCAGTTATCTGACCTTTACCAGCCGGCAGGAGACGGAACCCCGCATCGTCACCAGGTTGGGGACTACGTCTACGTCCGGAGACACCAGCACCGTACACTCAAACCTCGCTGGAAGGGACCCTACCAGGTCCTCCTCATCACACCCACTGCTGTAAAGGTCGATGGCATCGCTGCTTGGATCCATGCTTCGCATCTCAAGCCTGCTCCTGCTCCTGATGACCAATGGACAGTGGAGAAAACGGACAGCCCCCTCAAGCTGCGTGTCCGCCGCTGCAACGAACCCTCATCTCCACCTTGGCAGGGCCCCTTATAGTATTACTTCTAGTTGTCACTGTCGGACCATGTGTCCTGAATAGGCTAACCACTTTCTTGCAAGGGCAGATAGGAGCAGTAAAATTAATGATAGTACGACAGCATTATGAAAGACTAATTGAAAACACTAATCTCTAGGATTAGAGATATACAGAACAAGAGGGGGAAATGTAAGGGAAAAACAAGAACAAGGGAAAATTCCATATGACCTTTCATATGACCTTTAGGGCTTGTGTGACAGAACTAGATAAACTGCACCCTAAATGTCTTGTGTGACAAGAACTAGATAAACTGCACCCTGCTGTAAACAGATAAGGACTGCTCAAACCCACCTAATGGGAAACCGCTTGCTCAAGGCAAATACCTAAATCCCCTGCCCCCGCCCTTTCCTAAAAAGTAAAGTATAAAACTGCTGTGAGAGTGCTGTATAGGGTGCCTGGCAGCCTACCTGCCTAGTGCCCGCTCGCGAGTGTACTAAACTCTTTTTCTTTTGTCTGTAATAAACTTTTCCTTTTACTTGTACTCCTGGTCTTAGAGTCTTAGTGGTGCGTCTTCAGTTAACAATATTTGTAAATTGTACTTATGTTGAAATTTAAAACAATATATTACAATACTATTTTTGCATTCTATGAAATTTTTTTTTGCTTCATATTGACCAAATTTTTAATCAAGAACCCCTCCACCCCCCCAACCCCCCGCCGGGGTCAATGGTGTCCTGATTTACCAATTTTAAAATCTGGTCACCTTACTCAATTTTAAAATCTGGTCACCTTACTCTAGTAATCTGGTGGTAAGATGTGGGGGAGGGGAAAGTGTTCTATTGTTCTAGCTTTATTTTAACATCTTTTAGTAAAACTATGCCCCTGAACTCTTCTTCTTCTTTTTTTTTTTTTTTACAGGGACAGAGAGAGAGTCAGAGAGAGGGATAGATATGGACAGACAGGAACGAAGAGAGGTGAGAAGCATCAATCATTAGTTTTTCGTTGCCGTTGCGACACCTTAGTTGTTTATTGATTGCTTTCTCACATGTGCCTTTACCATGGGCCTTCAGCAGACCGAGCAACACCTTGCTGGAGCCAGCGACCTTGGGTCCAAGCTGGCAAGTTTTAGCTCAAAGCTCAAGCTGCAGTCGGGGTCTGGAACCTGGGTCTTCCGCATCCCAGTCCGATGCTCTATCCACTGCGCCACCGCCTGGTCAGGCTGCCCACTGAACTCTTAGCTTTAAAAGTGTTTTTATTTTCTTTCCTCACAGGTGGGGTAGAATTGGGATAGAGAGGACTGTAGTTGCTATTTCCCTTCTCCCACCGGGAAGGCTAGAGCTGAGTGGAGTTGGGTATTACTCTTTCTTTAAATCAGTTAGACTCTGATAAGACCCCGGTGCGGAAAGCTCTGGTTAAGTAGTTTCTCCTGAGGGCAGTCCTTGTTAAGAACAGAATGCTCTGGTGTATTTAAAAATGGTTTCTTTCCCCCATCTCTTCAGAAGTATGAGGATTTTTTCTTGCACTTTTACTGAGAAAACTTGTCAAGCTCCTGCAGGTAAATCTCTCACAACATCACGGGGCCCCTCTGTGACTGGACCCTCTGGAATTTTTAACTCTAGAGTTGTCCACACTGAGCCTCCAACAAATCGTCCAGTGCATTTCAGGTTTTCCCACCTTGGCCCACGTCCCTGCAGCAGTTTCTGCCCTTGGGTCTCTGCTCTGGTAAGGTGTCACTCCCTGTGTTTGCCTGTCTGTCTGTCCAATCTGGGGAGCAGCTGTTGCCCGTGTCTCCCCTTTCTTCCGGATCCAAGAAGAGTTGTTGATTTTCAGTCTATTCAACTTTGTATTTGTTGTTAGCACAGAGTGCTGACTTACAAGCTCCTTATATGCAAAACCAGAATTGTTTTGCATTTTTAAATCATGAAACATAAAGTATGTGTTGTACCCCTTCAGTGTTGTAGCAGTATTGGTGGTTAGGACACAGTGTAAGATCCCTGGCACTTGCATTAAAGACTGGTCTGTTGGTAGTATCTTTTCCAGTGAATTAACTCTCCAGTTTGAAGATCATAGAAGGGCTGTGATGGGAAAGGAAACCTGACCCGTTGATGATATACATGAGTGTATTTAATAAGATGTTTGCAGTATTAAAGGATAGCTGTTGGCTTAAATAAAATTAGAGTCACCTAGGGACCAGAGGAGGTAAGGAATCCTTATTGGCCTGCCAGTATTATTCCATAAAAGATGACTGGAGGTGGATGATTCAGGCATCATCAGGGCTAAGTGCAAGGGTTTGGGCATGTTGAGTTCCTTAGAGAGCTTGGTGAGTTTGATTTTAAGAGATTGCTTGCCTGTTTCACTTTTCCAGAGGATTGAGGGTGATAAAGATAGTAACATTTTAGGTTGTGAAGTGAATTCCTCTATCACAGGAAAGGAACAAAGGGATCCCCAAGTGAGGAAAATTCTTTCTGGTAGCAGTTTGTGGTGGTAACTTGTTTGCAGAGAATAGCTTCTAACCATCCTGAAAACAAGAATATGCATATCTTTCCTTTTTTGTTATAAAAAGGGGAAAGGGTGATGAGTAATGAGAAAGTCCAAAAGCAAGAGATGAATGAGCACAGAGAATTTTTCAGGTTCTGAAATGCGGACATGGGAGGAGAGCCCTTGTTAAGGGATCTGTGGTGTTTCCTTAGTCAAGGCTCATAGGGAGAGGAAGTAATGAAGGCTAGGGACCCAGTTCCAGAAGTAGCCAACTAACCTTACAAACTCTCAGAGTTGTCTCTTGTTCTCTGGGAAGGGGGAATTGATAATGGTGTTAACACTTTTAGGGGACGAATTCTTCCCTTCAAGAGAGACAACATATTTTAGAAATTGCTCTCGAGGGGGGCTAAATAATTACATTTTGCTTTTAGAAATTTTATGCCTGTTGTGGGCAAAAGCTTGGAGCACCCGAGTTGTCAAAGCGAGGTAAGCAGAGAAGAAGGTCATCTACATATTAGAAAAGGAAAAAGTTTCAGGGAAAGATTAAATTTCTCAGGTTTGCATTTAGGTTCCTAGAGAAATAATTAACATGTAAGGCATGGTGATAAACCCTTGAGGAATGGCAATCTATGTGCATTGTTGATTTTTCCATGTGATGGCAAAAAGGATATTATGAGTCAGAGTGAAGGGGTATACTGGAAAAAAACAAAACCCAGGAAGTGAATGAGTGGTGTTGGATGGGATAGAAGCCAGGATGGTACTTGGATTAGGAACTAGAGGAAACCTTGTGTTTAACTATTTTACTGCTTGCAAGTGTTGGGACTAGTCAATATCTTTTCTTGGTGGGATTATTTACTATGGGGGTCAGAGTATTACAGGATGTGTTGATAAGGTTAAAAATTTGGAGGTTTTCTATTTTAATTGACTTGAGAGAGAGAGAGAGAAAGAGAGAGAGAGAAACATCGATTTGTTGTTCCACTTATTCATGCATTCATTGGTTGATTCTTCTATGTGTCCTGACTGGGGATTGAAACCACAACCTCGTCATATCAGGACAATTCTCTATCCAACTGAGCTACCTGGCCAGGGCCAGAGGCCTTCTAATTTAAGTATGTTATGATAATCTTGGGAGTTTCATGAAAGGGTCAGTTTCTACTTCAAGAGATTTAGTCTCCCAGGTTTGGTTTATGTCAGTAGAGTGAGCAGCCCTGAGGGAGTCATGAATTTTACATAGTTTGTACTTGTATTTTTTTTAATTAACTTTAATGGGGTGACACCAATAAATCAGGGTACATATGTACAATGAAAACATCTCCAGATTATCTTATCATTCAATTGTGTTGCATACCCATCACCCAAAGTCAAAATGTCCTCTGTCACCTTCTATCTGGTTCTCCCTGTGCCCCTCCCCTCCCTCCCCCCAACCCGTAACCACCACACTCTTGTCCATGTCTCATAGTCTCACTTTTATGTCCCACCTATGTATGAAATTATGCTGTTCTCAGTTTTTTTTTTCTGATTTACTTATTTCACTCCGTATAATGTTATCAAGGTCCATCCATTTTGTTGTAAATGATCCGATGTCATCATATCTTATGGCTGAGTAGTATTCCATAGTATATATGTACCAAAGCTTTTTAATCCACTCATCTTCTGACGGACACTTGGGCTGGTTCCAGATCTTCGCTATTGTGAACAATGCTGCCACGAACATGGGGGCGCATTTCTTCTTTTCAAACAGTGTTATGGTGTTCTTAGGGTATATTCCTAAAAGTGGGATAGCCAGGTCAAAAGGCAGTTCAACTTTTAATTTTTTGAGGAATCTCCAAACTGTTTTCCACAGTGGCTGCACCAGTCTGCATTCCCACCAGCAGTGCAGAAGGGTTCCCTTTTCTCCGCATCCTCGCCAGCACTTATTCTGTGTTGTTTTGCTGATGAGTGCCATTCTGACTGGTGTGAGGTGATATCTCATTGTGGTTTTGATTTGCATTTCTCTAATGATTAGTGATGTTGAGCATTTTTTCATATGTCTTTTGGGCATCTGTATGTCTTCTTTGGAGAAATTTTTATTCATTTCTTTTGCCCATTTTTTGATTGGATTGTTTGTCTTCCTGGTGTTGAGTTTTATAAGTTCTTTATAAATTTTGGTTATTAACCCCTTATCAGACATGCTGTCGAATATGTTCTCCCATTGTGTAGTTTGTCTTTTTATTCTGTTCTTATTGTCTTTAGCTGTGCAAAAACTTTTTAGTTTGATATAGTCCCATTTGTTTATCTTGCCTTTTATTTCATTTGCTGGTGGAGATACATCGGCAAATATATTGCTGCTACAGATGTCGGAGATCTTGCTGCCTATGTTTTCTTTTAAGATGTTTATAGTTTCATGGCTTATGTTTAAGTCTTTTATCCATTTTGAATGTTTTTGTGAATGGTGTAAGTTGATGGTCTAGTTTCATTTTGTTGCAAGTAGATGTCCAATTTCCCAACACCATTTGTTGAAGAGGCTGTCTTTACTCCATTGTATGTTCTTTCCTCCTTTGTCAAATATCAGTTGTCCATAAAGCTGTGGGTTTATTTCTGGGTTCTCTGTTCTGTTCCATTGATCAACGTGCCTGTTCTTATGCCAGTACCAGGCTGTCTTGAGTATAATGGCCTTGTAGTAAACCTTGATATCCAGAAGAGTGATACCTCCTGCTTTATTTTTTCTTTTTAAGATTGCTGAGGCTATTCGTGTTCTTTTTTGGTTCCATATAAATTTTTGGAATATGTGTTCTATATCTTTGAAGTATGTCATTGGTATTTTAATTGGTATTGCATTGAATTTATAAATTGCTTTGGGTAATATCGATATTTTAATGATGTTTATTCTTCCTAGCCATGAGCACGGTATATGCTTCCACTTGTTTGTATCTTCCTTGATTTCTTTTATCAATGTTTTATAATTTTCTGAGTACAAGTCCTTAACCTCCTTGGTTAAATTTACTCCTAGGGACTTTATTATTTTGGCTGCAATAATGAAGGGGATTGTTTTCTTAATTTCTTTTGCTGATAGTTCATTGTTTGTATATAGAAATGCCTCTGATTTCTGAGTATTAATTTTATATCCTGCCACCTTGCTGAATTTATTTATAAGGTCCAGTAGTTTTTTGACTGAGACTTTAGGGTTTTCTATATACAATATCATATCATCTGCAAATAATGACAGTTTTACTTCTTCTTTTCCAATTTGGATACCTTTTATTTCTTCTTCTTGTCTGATTGCTATAGCTAGGACTTCCAGAACTATGTTGAATAAGAGTGGTGAAAGTGGGCAACCCTGCCTGGTTCCTCATCTTAAGGGGATTGCTTTGAATTTTTGTCCATTTAGTATGATGTTTGCTGTGGGTTTTTCGTAGATGGCCTTTATCATGTTAAGGAATGTTCCTTGTATTCCCACTTTACTGAGAGTTTTGAGCATGAATGGGTGCTGGATTTTATCAAATGCCTTTTCTGCATCTATTGAAATTATCATGTGATTTTTGTCCTTCCTTTTGTTTATGTGATGAATCACATTGATTGATTTGCAAATATTGAACCAGCCTTGCCTCTCCAGAATAAATCCCACTTAATCATGGTGTATGATTTTTTTCATATATTGCTGGATCCGGTTTGCTAATATTTTGTTGAGAATTTTAGTGTCTAAATTCATCAGGGATATAGGCCTATAATTTTTGTTCTTTGTGTTGTCTTTGCCCGGTTTTGGGATCAGAATTATGCTCGCCTCATAAAAGGAGTTTGGAAGTCTTCCTTCCTCTTGAATTTTTTGAAATAGCTTGAGGAGGATAGGAGTTAGTTCTTCTTTGAATTTTTGATAGAATTCACTTATGAAGCCATCAGGCCCAGGACATTTCTTTTTTGGGACTTTTTTGATAACTGTTTCGATCTCATTTGTTGTAATTGGTCTGTTTAGGTGTTCTGATTCTTCCAGATTGATTTTTGGAAGTTTACATGATTCAAGAAATTTGTCCATTTCACCTAGATTGTCTAATTTTTTGGCATAGAGTTCTTCATAGTATTTTCTTACAATACTTTGTATTTCTGTTGTATCAGTTGTTATTTCTCCACTGTTCTTTCTAATTTTATTTATTTGAGACCTCTCTCTTTTTTTCTTGGTGAGTTTAGTTAAAGGTTCATCAATCTTGTTTACCTTTTCAAAGAACCAGCTTCTGGTTTCATTGATCCTCTGTATTGTTTCCTTAGCCTCTATGTCATTTATTTCTGCTCTGATCTTTATTATTTCCTTCCTTCTACTGGTCCTGGGTTTTATTTGTTGTTGTTTTTCTAGTTCTTTTAGCTGCAGGGTCAGGTTGCTTATTTGAGCTTTTTCTAGCTTCTTATGATATGCCTGTAGTGCAATGAACTTCCCCCTCAGTACTGCTTTTGCTGTGTCCCATAAATTTTGAGTTGATATATGCTCATTATCATTTGTTTCTAGAAACTTTTTTATTTATTCTTTGATCTCATTGTTAATCTACTCATTATTTAATATCATGCTATTTAGTTTCCAAGTGTTTGAGTATTTGTACTTGTATTTTTTTTATAGGAGCAAGAAAAGTCTGATGCCCAATGAGAATCATAAAAGAGAAAAGGTACATATGTGTGGAGTCAGGGACTTCCAGGGTGAGGCACTTGGGAGAGAAAAAAATACTGATATTCTTACAGGAAATAAATCTCTTCCTAGAAAGATCACTGGGATAGTGGAGCTAAGCAGAAAGCTACGCTGTGTGATAAGAGGTACTAGGGAGGCAAAAAAAGATTTAGCCTGACCAGGAGGTGGCGCAATGGATAGAGTGTCAACCTGAGACACAGAGACCCCAAGGTACCCGGCTTGAGCATGGGTTCATCAGCCTGAGCATGGTATCATAGACATGACCCCACGGCAGCTGGCTTGGCTGGAGCCCCCCGCCCACCCCACCCCCGCCGAAAACTGTATATTCCCCTCCTGTTCTCCTGCTGTTTCCTAGTTTTTCATGCATCCTTTCAAAAAATCAGGATTTTTTAAAAATACAGAGGGACGCAGGACAAATTGTTAAAAATTGGGACTGTCCTGCCAAAAGCGAGACATCTGGTCACCTTAGACCAGGGGAGCCCACACTTTTTCAGCTTGCTAGCTACTTATAATATGACCAAGTCAAAATGATCTACCTACAATAAAAATGCAAAACATAAATTTATTTCTTCTATATTGTCATTATTTAAGTTACTATTATTACTATTTAATATTGTGTATTCTTCTTTCACCTTTCTCCTTCTCAGCTCTCTTTTCGGAGGAAAGTCAATGTCATAGTTTTTATGAACAGTCCGAAAAAGCCGCTCCACATTTCCCTTCTTTGGAATAGCAATGGCACACAGATAGATGAGGCAAACGCACTTAGAATATGACATAGTGAAAAAAATCCCCTCCCATTCTGCATGAAAGTGGTCGGTTTTAGGCTTCTTACTCGGACAAGCTATGGCACTCATTTTTATACCCTTTGTTGTATTTAGTTTAAATAAATTGAAGGCTAACTACGCAGCAATGTAACTGAACAAGTTAGCGTGGTTTAATGCGCATGCATAGGGTGTCAAAAGTTCAGACGTCAGTTTGAAATGTCTTTTTAATGTCATGAGATCTACCCACACTTCTTTCGTGATCGACCAGTAGATCGCGATCGAGGTATTGAGCACCCCTGCCTTAGACTAAGGTGGAAAGGGTTCAGTTAGACTGAGACTAGAGTAGTCCTTCCAAACATTTTCTAAACTGTTTCTATGGTTACAGACAGATTTATCCCTTTGTTTTCTGTGATCTTTTACTTTAGCCAATCACTTAATTTTTTTTTTATTTTAGAGGGGGGTAGAGAGAGAGAAAGAAACATTGATTTGTTGTTCCACTTAACCAGGTCAAATTCACAACCTTGGTGTACTGGGATGACATCTAACCAATTGAGCTACCCACAGGGCTGACCAATCAATTTTTGAAGAAAGACAGTGAGAGTGGTTTGTAGAAGTCCTTTCCCCTATGGTATAAGCCTATATGTAAGCCTCAAGATGTTCTGATTTCTTTGAAGGCCCTCTTGAATAGTGGCCCATGTGACTTTTCAAACAATAAAGTGGCATATCTCTGGAACCCGCTAATAGTAGCACAAAGTTGTTATAAATCATGGATCCCAAGAAAATATACCCCAAGAATCAGTCTGAATTGATTACTAGATCCTTCTTTATTTTTATGGAGGTCCGGAAACATGTAAATCTGGGTGAGATCAAGGGTTGATGAGCACCTGCTTAGGTGGGTCTCAGATCATGGACCTTCCCTCACAGGTTGAAAAGGATCAATAATAAGGGTCCTTATTATTGGGATCTTTTTCAATTTTTTTTTATTTTTTCATTTTAGAGAAGAGACACAGAGTGAGAGAGAGAGAGAGAGAGAGAGAGAGAGAGAGAGAGAGAAAGGGGGGAGGAGCTGGAAGCATCAACTCCCCTATGTGCCTTGACCAGATCAGTGCAGAGTTTTGAACTGGCAACCTCAGTGTTCCCAGGTGAACACTTTATCCACTGACACCCAGGTCAGGCTATTATTGGGATTTTTGAGCAAAGTAATTTCATGGAGGCAGGGGGAGATAAAAAGGAATAATAGAGACTGAAGGAAGGAAAAGAGATTCCACAAAAAAAGCAGGAATAGTGGGTGGAGACAAGGCTCAGTTGGTTATATGTTGAGTTCTGGATAGAGACAGAGTCCTGAGACTGTGGACTGATGGTAAAAGGAACAGTCTTTAAGAGACTATAAAGTTTGAGGTAAACTGGAGCTATTTTATTCTCAGCCTCCCCATACCAAGCACAATAAGCTGAGAAGGGATCTTAAAGTATGGAGATTTGAGGACATCTTATAGAGAGGCTTAGGGAAATTCCAAGTGTCCCAAATGGGCCATTGGAGTTGTAAGTTGTCCTCCATAAAATCCTGCCATTTTTGGAAGTAATGATCTGAATTTTTATCTTATAATAGGGAAGCATATACTTAGTGAGAATTTTGAAGACCATGGAGAAGTGGATTGAGAGTTTCTCATAATAGTAAGTTTAAACAATAGCTAGCAACAAAATGAGTTGAAAATTTATGTCCACAAAAAACCCAGCACATTAGGGTTTATAGGTTTATTCACAACTAAAAATATTCAAAGCAAGCTTGACCAAGTGGTGGCATAATGGATAGAACATTGGCCTGAGATACTGAGGATCCAGGTTCAAAACCCCGAGGTTGCTGGCTTGAGCATGCGCTCCCTGGCTTGAGCATGGGATCATTGTCTTGAACTCAATGTCACTGGCTTGAGCAAGGGGTCACTGGCTCATCTGAAGCCTCACGGTCAAGGCACATATTAGAAAGCAATCAATGAACAAGTAAGGTGCCACAACTATGAGTTGATGCTTGTCTCTTTCCCTTCCTGTCTGTCTATCCCTGCCTGTCTCTCTTGCACTCACTAAAAATTATAAATAATAAAATAAAATTCAAAGCAAATGAAATTTTATTTAGTAGGTGAATGGATAAGTAAACAGTAATATATCCAAACAATGGCATATTATTCGCCAACAAGAATAAATAAGCTATCAAGCCATGAAAAGACATGAAGAACCTGAAATGAATGTTGTTAAGTGAAAGAAGATATTTTAAAAGACTACAAACTATGGTTTCAACTATATAACATTCTGAAAGAGACAAAACTACGGAGGCAGTAAGAAATTCAGTGGTCCCCAGTGGGTGGGGACAAATAGGAAAGAGGAGGCATAAATAGATTGAACACAGAGGATGTTTTCTGTTTTGTTTTATTTGAATTAGTATATGAGTTTATTTGGGCCAAACTGAAGACTTATGCTGGGGAGCAATATCACACAAATGCTTCTCCAACACAGAGGATTTTTAGGGCAGTGAGACTGTTCTGTAGAATTCTGCAATGGTAAATACATGACATTTATTTTTCAAAACCCACAGAACTGTACAACAAAGAGTGAACCCTAATATAAATTATATGCTTTAACTAATAATATATCAGTATATGTTTATCACTTGCAATAAATGCATACACTATTAGTAATCGAGGAAACTGAGGAGATGAAGCACATGGGAATTCCTTGTAAATTTCTGCTGGACTTTCCAGTAAACCTAAAACTAATTTGAACAATAAAATTTATTATTAAAAAAGTAAATAAAGTTTAAAAATAAAAAAGTAAATAAAGTTTAAAAGCGCTCTGCAGAAACATGCAAGGTTTTACATTTTTTCCTGTGTCCTGGCAGGATATCTCAGTTGGTTAAGAGAATCCGCTGGATAGTCAAGGCTGTGGATTCCATCCTCCCAGTGAGGGCACATGCAAGAGTCAACCAATGAATGGGTAAAAAGAACTGCAAACTCTCTCTCCTCAATTAAAACAAATATTACTTTAAAAATAAATTTAAAAACTTTCCTACAGACTGATGATTGCAAATGAGTGGGTACTTCATTTTTCATAAATTCTAACGGGAAAGCTAAAACATTGAAACTTTAGATACGTACTGCGTAATCACCTTATTTTACCAATAAAATGTATGTAGAGAGCCCTATGTATCCTATGCAATTTATCTCATTTAACCTTAAAATAACGACATGAGAAATAATTCAAACAATTGATTAATACTAGAACGGGTGCCTAATTTGGATTCCAAGCTCAAAGTTCCACCATCACACTGAATCCGGTAGAACTATTTTTAATTTAGTGAGCTGAAACAATGAACGGCTGATAAATCTCGCGATACTATGGAAACTACTGCTCCCAACATGCACAGCGGCTTCTGTCCATCTGCCTATGCCTGTGAGTCTGGAGGGCCCCGGCATGCCTCGAGGCGCGAAAGGCTACCTGGGCGATGTAGTTTGCCTGGACACCTAGCGGTTCAGCCAGCGCGGTGGCGGTGGCGGTGGCGGTGGCAGCGGTGGCGGCGATTCTCTCGGTTTTTAGCCAGCGGTTTCGGTGAGGGCGAGCTGAGGCGAAGAAAGGGTGTGGAACCATAAAAAGGTGAGTCGGCACGGTCTACGCGATAAAGGCAGGTGGTACCTTGGCACAGGGCTGAATTAAGTAAATGAACTCGTGCTGCTTTCTCTCCGGAGACGCCGTTATCTTTGTACCCGTGATAGCACGGTGAGAAGAAGCCGGAACCTGGTCCTCGGCTAGCACCCGTTCTTGGCCTTGGCACCTGTTCTCAGCCTCGGCACCCGCTCTTGCTCTCGGCAGCCACCGCCGTCTCCACCATGCAGTCCCGGGAAGACACTCCTCGCTCTCGCCGCCTAGCCAGTCCCCGTGGTGGGAAACGGGCCAAAAGGATTCACAGGCCCACGGTTTCAGCTTTTTTCACGGGCCCGGAGGAGCTGAAGGACTCGGCCCATTCTGCTGCTCTGCTGGCACAGCTCAAGTCCTTCTATGATTCAGGGCTGCTCTGTGATGTGACCATCGAGGTGGTGACACCTGGCAGTGGGCCTGGCACAGGCCGTATCTTTCCTTGCAACCGTAACGTGCTGGCTGCCGCTTGTCCCTACTTCAAGAGCATGTTCACCGGCGGCATGTACGAGAGCCAGCAGGCAAATGTGACCATGCACGATGTGGATGCCGAGTCCTTCGAGGTGTTGGTTGAATACTGCTACACAGGTCATGTGTCCCTGAGTGAAGCCAACGTGGAGCGTCTTTACGCTGCCTCTGACATGCTACAGCTCGAGTATGTGCGGGAAGCCTGTGCCTCCTTCTTAGCCCGCCGCCTTGACCTGGCCAACTGCACCGCCATCTTCAAATTTGCTGATGCCTTCGGCCATCGCAAGCTGCGATCACAGGCCCAGTCCTTTATAGCCCACAATTTCAAACAACTCAGCCAAATGGGTCCCATTCGGGAGGAGACTCTGGCCGATCTGACCCTTGCCCAGCTGCTTACTGTTCTGCGCCTGGATAGTCTAAACATAGAGCACGAGCAGATGGTGTGTCATGTGGCTGTTCAGTGGTTGGAGGCGGCCCCCAAGGAACGGGGTCCCAGCGCTGCGGAAGTATTCAAGTGTGTCCGCTGGACACATTTCACTGATGAAGATCAGGATTATCTGAGAGGGCTGCTAACCAACTCCACTGTGAACAAGTACTGTCTGGACCTTATTGAAGGGGCCCTACAAATGCGATATGGTGACAAATTGTACAAGTCTGTGGTGCCAAAGCCAGAGTGCAGCAACAGCAGCAACAACAGTTGCAGCTCTGTTGTCTCCGCAGCAGAAAATCCACCCCAGAGGCTGGGTGTGTGTGCCAAGAAGATGGTGATCTTCTTTGGTCACCCTAGAGATCCCTTTCTGTGCTGTGACCCTTACTCTGGTGATATTTACAAAGTGC
Organism: Rhynchonycteris naso; assembly: GCA_037038555.1. Taxonomy (NCBI): domain Eukaryota; kingdom Metazoa; phylum Chordata; class Mammalia; order Chiroptera; family Emballonuridae; genus Rhynchonycteris; species Rhynchonycteris naso. The sequence continues at coordinate 94,639,427 of CM072998.1, read as the reverse complement.
CATCACCTTTGACCTGCCTTGCTCACACTAGGACTGTAACCACCTTAGCTGTCTGTATCTCTCCAGACCATGACATCTACCTGGCTGCCCAGCCCAGGAAAGACCTCTGGGTGTATAAAGCAGCCCAGAATAGTTGGCAGCAACTTGCAGATCGCTTGCTCTGTCGTGAGGGCATGGATGTGGCTTACCTCAATGGCTACATTTACATCTTGGGTGGACGAGACCCTATTACTGGACTTAAGTTGAAGGAAGTGGAATGCTACAGTGTTCAGAGGAATCAGTGGGCACTGGTGGCTCCACTACCCCATTCTTTTATCTCTTTTGACCTAATGGTAATTCAAAACTATCTTTATGCTCTCAACAGTAAGCGCATGTTCTGCTATGATCCTAGCCACAATATGTGGCTGAAGTGTGTTTCTCTTAAGCGCCATGACTTTCAAGAAGCCTGTGTTTTCAATGATGAGATCTATTGTATCTGTGACATCCCAGTTATGAAGGTCTACAATCCAGTCAGAGGAGAGTGGAGGCAGATTAATAATATTCCTTTGGTGTCAGAGACCAGCAACTACCGGATCATCAATCATGGCCAAAAATTGTTGCTGATCACCTCGCGCACCCCACAGTGGAAAAAGAACAGGGTGACTGTGTATGAATATGACGTTAGCGGAGACCAGTGGATTAATATAGGTACCACATTAGGCCTTTTCCAATTTGATTCTAACTTTTTTTGCCTCTCAGCTCGTGTTTATCCTTCCTGCCTGGAGTCTGGTCAGAGTTTCCTCACTGAGGAAGAGGAGATACCAAGTGAATCTAGTACTGAATGGGATTTAGGTGGATTCAGTGAGTTGGATTCGGAGTCAGGAACTTCAAGTTCTTTATCTGATGATGATTTGTGGGTCCAGGTAGCACCTCAGTGAAATGCACAGGATCAGCAGAATTTGTTCTAGATAGTTGAAACACTAAGGTCTTTTTACTGCTTTGGAAAGTATTTTAAAGAAATACCCTTTCTCTTTACTGGAAAAAAAGGCTGATTAACTTCAGGTTTTGTTTAGAAAGGGTATCATTTGAAATACTAATATAATTTAATGTTATAGAATTTAAGCACTGCAAAAAATGAACCTATTTAATAATTTACTGTTCTAGAAGTCCAGTATTGATTTGATTGTTTAGTATGTTTTTGATTATGCTAATTTTGCCTTACATTTTGTTTAGTGCCACAAGGACAGTAACTGGAATTTTAATTTTTATAATAGAAAACTGGACAGGAATTACTAGATAGGGTTTTGAAAGTATTTTTCTTCAAAACCGTGTAGTACAGTTCCAAAACTTGAAACTAGTGGGTTTTTACAAAATGTGTTGTAACTTAAATATATGTAGTTTGCAAAGTTTTAGTTTAGTTTCCTCCCCTCTTCGAGAAGAAAAAAATGCATATATGTTTAATGTGACTGAATGGTGATTTATAATGTGACTGAATGTAATACTGTACAGAATGGCTATCAGCTCACTGATAGTAAAAACAACAACAAAAAAACCCCCCAGAATTCTACTGTTTGAAAAGAAATCTTAGTTTTAAATTTATAATTTAAAATGCGTATTTGCAAGTAGTGACCAGTTTTCCCAAAAAAGAATTCCATCCTAGCAGTGTCACCAATCATCTACAAAGCTTTAAAAAACAAAAAACCATGTAACTTGCTTTGTAGGTTCATGTTTTTTATCTATACTTGATATATGCTTCATTGAATCAGGAATAACCCTTTTTCTCACTGAACATGATTGTATAAATTTTTATCCATTGTCTTGAAAAGTTACTGTATTCTTAAACTATTTTGGTTCTATAGTTTTACTGTTCATCTTAGAAGGATTGTTAGCAAGATGTAATTATTCTTTACTGTTTTGTGAAGTAATATTGGTTTTGAAAATATGTATAAGCTAAGAACAGTATTTTATTGATTAGTAGTTATTGTCTCTACCAACTACAAAATCAAGTGCCAGCAAAGAACTTTACAATTTTAAGTTTGAAGTATAGAACTGTTTTGTGTAGCACTGAAATATTCTGTCAGTTTTGTAAGTCACTAAATGTTATTATCAGCTTAAAGGTATTTTTGTATTAAAAGTTTACAGTTAAATAATGTAAGTGGATGATGGCATTTCGGGCCAGTAGTGAATGTATATTTCATCTAAAATATTTCCCTAAGCAGTGGTATACATGGTTATTTTATTAGGGTATTTGTATCTGTTCTGTGTTTTTCTGTGAATCAATGCTCCAGTTTTTGTTTTTGTCACTGTATTAAGGAAAAGTCCAGAAATAGAGACTAAATCACATAAAATTACATTGTTAAATACAAGAAAATGTAAATGCTTACCTCTTGAGGTTTATTAGATGTGGTTGTCATTATTCATATACATAATAAATGACTACATACTTAGAGTGTATAAAATTTTTTGTACCCAATTAGAATTATCTTCCAAAATCTTCATTTAATAACATGTTAATTCGTCTTCTGTGTGTATTTGCTAGTGACAAAGTGCAAACATTTCCTACACCATGGCAGAGTACTGAGGTGTGTGCTCTCTCAGATGGGAAGGAAACTGAATTTTTGAATGAAATACCATAGGATGAAAATGAAGAAAAGGACTAAAGAGAAAGAAGCAGACAATGTTTTTTGGGGGTTTTTTTAAAGGTTTTCTGAGTCATTTTTATTGGTCATTTGAAGATTCTATAGAACATTCCTATTTAACATTTTTAGTAAAATAAGGTGCTTGTCCTAGCAGTATGTGTTCCTTCAAAAGATCAGACCTGCCTTTAGTTGTCTAAGGCTATATTTTGTTCCATTTGACACCAGGGTTGTTACAAACACTGTATTTAACAGAAAACTCTTTCACAGTAGTGTTATTTTTGGCCACCTTTTTCTTTACCAGTAACTTTTGATAGCTTTTTGTTTTTTCATGTTGAAAAAGGACAATGCTGATTTCATCCAGGTTATCCATCTGTAGAACTAAGGTATTCAACTAGTTTATAAAAGACAAATTATCCTGTTTGTCATTTTCAACCTTTCAGTTAAAGCCTAAAGCTAAATGGCAGTATCTCCATTTACAAAGAGCTTTTCTTGGAAAGAATTTTGGTTTTGTATATATTTGTGAATTAAGGAATAGATGTTAACTATTATTTTATAGATGAGTGATTTCTATATGATTAGTTACAAATAAAACTTATAAAAACCCAGACTTTCTGACTTTTTAATTCAGTATTTCTGCTGACTACAACCCTTGCTTGTGCGGTGAGTGACATAACTTGCAGTGTTGAAATCCCCTCGTGACAGAAAAGCACCCTTGTCTTAGTTTTCCAATTAATTATATCTTTTAGCAAATTCTCAATATAATGTAGTTTGCAGGACATAGTATAGTATTGTTTGTATTTATAAGATTTAGAATAATTTTATTTTGTATCTGTTCCTATAGTCTGAAAAGCTCAGAGCCCAAATATTTGTGAGCTCTTTTTAGTTCAAATAATAAGTGCCATTAGAGTTTCTAAAAGGATGAATTAATTTAGCATTTAGTTTGTCTATATGTGAACAAAAGATTGTAATTAAATGATAATAGCTCTTTTCATCATTTTTAGTTGAGTTGGAATTTTAAAATTGTACCTGATATTGTTGAGAATCTGAGGAGAGCTTTTGATCCATTCACTCAAAAGACAAATATTCTTAATTTTATATTTTCAATTATGACACTTTTGAAGCTCATCAGACCCAAGGTAATTTGAGATAGTCTCTTCTTCCCAGTGCCTACTTTAAAACTTCCACACCCTTTTCATTATTTTAACTAATTTTATTTAAAAAATTTTAAAACTTATTTGATTGTGGAGAAAGGGAGAGAGAGAGTGATTCTTGTTTGTGCTCTGACTGAGGATTTAACCCACAATCTTGACTAGTTGGGATGACACTAACCAACTGAACTATCTGGCAAATGCCTAACTAATTTTAAAGAAGTACTTACTTTAGTAAATTTGATAAAACAGAATAGTATTAAGAGGCAGATTTATAGAAAATGTGACTCTCAGTGGAATTCTAAGAAAATTAATATTTTTAGAGCCAATGAGAGGGTTCAATATATATAAACCAATTTAATAGTAATATAAAAAATTTAATAATGGTAATAATAAAGATCCTGTTCACAAAGACTGCCAAACCAGCCTGACCTGTGGTGGCGTAGTGCATAAAGTGTTGACCTGGGAACGCTGAGGTCGCTGGTTCAAAAACTGCCAAACCTCAGAGTACCATGAAGGCAGTAGGTTTCATGCAGAATAGAAAGGACTTCCTCCTTGACTCTGAGCTGGCTATCACCCAGGTCTGTTTCATCAGGCTTCCATTCCTCACATCTTTAACCTTGAAGACTCAACATGGTGTGGGGCAGAGGGAGAGTAAGAAACATATTTTGCATAATGTCTTATCTATATCTGAGACATATCTTCTCCTAAAACAACCTCCCCACTGGGGAATTTACAATCTCTAACGGAGTCAAACTTTTATATTCTTAACCTCCGAAGCTACAATTGCTGCTTAGAACTACCATATCTCAATCAGGAGTATTCTTTAGATCATCTTAAGAAGATAAAATAGAGGCTCTGGCTGGGTCGTTCAGTTGGTCAGAGGCAGTTGGTAGAGGCAGTATTTTGTTGTCGTCCTATTATAACTAAGTTGTGGGTTCAGTGCCTGGTTAGAGCACATACAAGAATCAGCCAGGCCTGGCTGTGGTGGTGTAATGGATAAAGTGTTGACCTGGAATGCTGAGGTCACTGGTTCAAAACCCTGGGCTTGCCTGGTTATGGGAGTTGATGCTTTCTGCTCCTCCCCTTCTCTCCCTTCTCTCCTCTCTAAAATTAATAAATAAAATCTTTTTAAAAAATCAACCAGTAAATGCATAAATAAGTAGAACAACAAATTGATACTTCTCCCTCTCCCTTTCTCTCAAATAAGTAAGTTTAAAAATATATACACATATATATATATTTATACATAACACTATATATTTAAATATATACACTGCTCACAAAAATTAGAGATATTTTATCACTTCATTTTGAAGTATCCCCTAATTTTTGTGAGCAGTATATTATACACACACACACATACACACACACACACACACACACACACACACACACAGCAATGGCATTTATTTCAGGCAAAGCCTGAACCAGAATCGTAGAATCTTCAGGGCTTTCTTTGTGCAGAAAGATATCACGTTTTCTTTCATTTTATACATTAGCTAGGATTTAGGTGTGGTTATATATACAGAGACCTTATAGTTATTTTAATTAGAGATATTTCTCATACAAAAATTTAATCCATTTTGTTGACCCTGATCTAGAAAGTCATCTGATACCAGACTTTCCTGTTTTCCTGTTCTACCCTTTGAGTTTTGTCCTGGTCCACATGGTACAAGTTAGTTCACCCTTGTGTTCATATTCCAGTTGTCAGGAAGGGGGGAAGAGAAAGAAGAGGGCATGACCCTTTCCTGTAAGGGAAGTTGTTTACATTACTTTCAGTCACATGATATTGGTTATATCTTAACTACACAGCCATACCTCTTTGCAATGCTGCTTGGTAGAGGCAGTTTTTATCCTGAGTCAACATGAGTATAGGTGAAATTCAGGGATTCCTTCTTATAGAATGTGAGGAGAAAGCCTATTAGGTTAAATAGCAATTTGCAACACCATGTATCAGGCTAGATTTTATCACATGGCAGCCAAAATGAAACACCATCCCAGGGGTTAGGGCAGTTGACACAAACAACATGGATGAAGCCTCCCATCCAGGAAAGACTGTGGAAATTCCCTGTTGTCTGCTGTTGCTCTGTACAGAAAAGGCAAGGGTACTTTAGCTTGTTTTGATTAAATAAAGCTTCATAGACTAATTGGTTGCTGGTATCTTAGAGTATAAGCCAAATTCTAGTCTTGGCATTATATCATAGAATGTCCCAAATTCCTAAAAGGAAAGAAAAGAACATTGAAAAATGGCTCTGTTTAATCAATGACATTATTAGTTATCCTAACAAATATTGCTTCTATTAAATAAAAAATATCAGAGTAATAATAAAAACTGAAAATTTCTTAGAGCAAGCTAGGCTATTTAGCAACACCCCTCTGTTGAAACCCAGACCACTAGCCACAATAGTCATCTATTCAAAACTTAGTTTCTTGTGTTCTCTAGGCAACGCATATACTAAAAGTGGAAAGATACTGAGAAGATGAGCATGGTCCCTGCACAAGAATGACAGCCAAGTCTCTGAAGTGTCCCATATTAAAAAACAAACAAAAAACCCCACGCAGTTTCTTAATGCATGCTTAAACTGTACTGACTTCAGGTTAATCATGTCATATTTTGTGTTTGTGAAAACAAAACAGTTGCCAGAAGATATTTTGAATAATTGCTTTTGTCAACTATGAGAGATAACTTTTATCATTATAATTTTCATTACAAATACCCATACTTTATTTATTTATTTTATTGATTTTAGAGAGAAAGGAAGGGAGAGAAACATCAATTTGTTGTTCCACTTATTTATGCATTCATTAGTTGATTCTTGTATGTGCCCTGACTGGGGATTGAACTCATAACCTTGGGTATTCTGAAGACAATTTAACCAATTGAGCTACCTGGCCAGCCCCATACTTATTTTAAAACACATTCAAACAACCTTTGTTTTCATAAGGAATCCTAACCTCTGCCAGCAAGTGAAGCGTAATAATAATTCGGTTGTACTGTGTGTGTGTGTGTGTGTGTGTGTGTGTGTGTGTGTGTGTGTGTGTATAATCCACATTTTTAGCAAGGAGAGAGAGAGAAGGGGGGAGGAACAGGAAGCCCCAACTCCCATATGTGCCTTGACCAAGCAAGCCCAGGGTTTCAAACCAGCGACCTCAGTGTTCCAAGTCGATGCTTTATCCACTGTGCCACCACAGGTCTATTTTTATATTAATAAAGACTATAAGACTCCATTTTCTTTTTCGCTTCTACTAAGTCTCTTATAAGCTTAAAAACAAAAATTTTAATATATGCTGTGACTGGGATCTTCTCCATATTCTGTACATACACTGCTTGTTTAGTATTACAGTCCCTTTTCTGTCTTTCCTGTATGGTCTTCTCACATGCTGAAATTATTCAATTTATTGATTTGTTTACTTTTTATTATATGTTTCCTGCACGAAAATTTGCACTCCATTATGGAGGGACCACATCTATCTTTTGCACAGTTCCTAACATAGTGCCAGGCACAGCATAGGTATTGGATAAAAAAATTTTGAACAAAGAAATGAATGTATTTGGTGCTTTCTTGCATTTATATGAGAAACCATTGCATTTAGAGCTCTTGTCTTTCAGGCAATTTTCTACCTTTGAAGGAGAGCTATTATTAAGCTCTTGCCTGGTTGTCATAGCAACTCTATGGCCTCCAGAGCTACAGGTTATTTCTAATGGGCATATTCTGCCAGACTACCAAACACTCAGTATTTTCAATTATGGGATAATGATGCTGTTATGAATCACATTTCTCATAGTACATATTTCTCTTTTATAAAGATGGTGGAGAATTAGAAAGTGAATATGCTCAAACCAATGCAAGCTAAAGGAAATAAAGCAGTATGAAACATTTCTCTGTTTCCAGCCCTTTCATATCCCTTCAAGTTTTTCACCTTTTCTTAAGTGCCTGTGAATTTAGTTGGGTATTTTGCCCATATTTTAAAGGAAATTTTGAAAATTAATTGCTATAAAACAAACTCTAAAGACCTTTGTTACAGCTTGAATATTTTGTCTTTTCTTTGTTCATTTCTTAAATTTTATGTTAAATCATCAAATGATTATAGTGTTACAAAAATTGAGATTTGCTCTAAGAAATTCACAAATCAGGTACTTCCATTGCACTCATATTTTAGTGGCAGGAGGTAAGAAGGGTTTTATAAACTGGATTAGTCATCATAGAAAATTCATTATTATCAGTTCAATAAAACAGGGTATATCTCAGCCATTCAACTAGCCATGAATGTAGTTTTGGGAAGGCAGAGTCTATTTTCTAATGGTGGATACCCTAAAGGAGTTTTACATGTATGTTATTTTATATTTTCTCTATTTAAAAATAATATTTTTTATATTTTATTTATTCATTTTTAGAGAGAGAGGAAAGAGAGGTGAGAGAAGGTGGGGAGGAGTAGGAAGCATTAACTCTCATATGTGCCTTGACCAGGCAAGCCCAGGGTTTCGAACCAGTGACCTCAGCATTCCAGATCAACGCTCTATACACTGTGCCACCACAGGTCAGGCTTTCTTTTCTTTTAGTTTTTGTTTTTGCAGTTTCTCTTCTATAGGTTTTGGTTACATGTACCAGGGAGAGTCAGGTACAACCTAGGTCCAAGGTAGATCCCATAATAAATACTTCATTACATCCTTCCTCTGTGAAGTTCTAATACTTGTCTCATATAATTGTAACACCAATAGTAAACAACTGCATCACTTTAAAAGAAATTATATTGCAATTAGCTTACCTGGGATTTGACATTAAAAACAGTAACCACGTTGTCTGACCTGTGGTGGCGCAGTGGATAAAGCATCCACCTGTAATGCTGAGGTTGCTGGTTAGAAACCCTGGGCTTGCCTGGTCAAGACACATATGGGAGTTGGTGCTTCCTGCTCTTCTCCCCCTTCTCTCTCTCTCTCTCCTCTAAAATGAATAAAGTCTTAAAAAAATTAAAAAAAATAAACAGTAACCACATCAATACATTCAACCATCTTCAATAATATATATGTAACTAAGTGAAAAAAGTCAGAGAATGACAAATGCCATATGATTTCACTTATATGTGAAATCTAAAAAACAATATAAACAAATAAAACAGAAACACTCAGATACAGAAAACAGACTGATGGTTTCTGGGGGAGGGGGAGGAAATGGTGAGACACTGGGTGAAAAAGGTAAAAGAATTGAGAAGTACAGATTGATAGTTACAGAATAGTCATGGATTAAAGCATAGCATAGGGAATATAGTCAATAATATTGTAATAACTATGTATGGTGCCAGGTGGTGAGCCCTTTGCAAAGTGTTGATTGTCTAATCACTCATACCTGAAGTAATACAATATAATATTAAGTGTAAAATAAATAAATATATATTTACACACATATACATACATACATAAATTATATAGCCCTGGCCAGGTGGCTCAGTTGGGGTCACATTAAACTAAGAAGCAGTTTTATACAGAAGTATAAGCATTTCCCCTGTCTATCCTTTTGGGCTCAAAATGGGCTAAGCTCTTAGTTTTTCCTGGAAGGTGTCTGCGTACTTTTCAAGATGCTGCCCAATGTTTGGGCTTTTAAGTTAGCCTGCACCTGGGAGCCGGGAAGGTATATGACTAGTAGTCATCTGAGGACTGAAATGGCTATGTGGGAACTTCCTGTGCACTTTCCCTCCGCTATAAAGCCAAATTTCCGGCTGCTCTGGGTAAAGGGTTAGTCCGCACATCTAGTGCCACACCTTATATGACTGCAAGCTGAGGGACTGGCTCCTAGCTGTGGGAGCTGACAGGAATTAGTGTTCATGAGTCCCCTGGAACCACAAAGGACAAAGAGGTATTTCTATAAGGGTAAGCAAGTAGGCTAAAATACCCAGCTCCAAATTTCTCTTTGACAGGAACTAGATTATGTATCTAACATCTTGACTTTCCTTGTTGCTGCCTGAAGGTCAGGCTTATATTTAGCTTTGGGAACATGAACAGGTGTGTGGGCATTTCCATGCCAGTGGGGCACTCACAGGTCTTGGCACACCCTAATATTCTGGCAACCACTAAGAACTAGGTGGTAATCTGGATAAGCACAAAGGATTGAGAGACAACCAGGCACTTGGGCCATGCTCATTCGTAAAATTAATCTTCTACACAATGCTACTTCTTTAAGACTGAGAGAGGTGGTTGTTTTATCTGATATGCAAACCAACACAGAGAGTTAAGGAAAATAAACAGAGGAATGTGTTCCAAATGAAAGACCATGATAAAAGCCCAGGAAAAGACCTAATGAAATTCAGATAAATGATTTACCTGATAAAGTGTTCAAAATTTGCAGCCTTCTAGTCCTCTGCTCTTCCCTTAAATAATTCTCATCCTCTAGCTACTACTGTCTTGGCCATCTTCTCTCTTCCCACGTTCTCCCTGTGCCATGCCATCCAGTCCTGGTATGATGTTGATGACTCTCAAATCTGTATCTCTGGTCCATCATTTCTTCTGAGCTCTGACATATATAGCCAGTTATCTTGCTTCATTTATGCTCACACTGAACACATTCCGAACTGAACACTACTATCTTTACCCAAACTCACTTCACTCAAACTGCTTCCCTTTCCACATTTTGTTTCCTATTTCCATGGATTTCTTACTGTCCACTTTATTACTCAAGCCACAGCTCAGGCACCATATTTCCCTTATTGTCCATATCCATTCAATTACTAAATCCTATTGAGTTATCTCCCCAAATACAGTTATAATCTACCCACTTTCCTTCATCCCTCTTGTTATCCATGCAGCCCATATACCGTATTGTCCCACGTATAAAATGCAACTGTTTTTCCGGAAAATTGGGGGTCTAAAAACTGGGTGCATCTTATCCAGTGGTTGTAGTTTTTCTTACTTGCATTTTCTGCTTTTTTATGCTTGTTTTTGGGCTCATTGTTGAAGACAGTGATTCGTCATCAGGCACAGATGTATTAAGGTATTGCCTTAAAAGGTAATACCTTAAAAGGAACTCTGTACCCATTAGCAGCAATTTCCCATTTCTTCCCACCTTCATTTCCTTCTCCCAAACCAAAGCAACCACTAATTTCTCAATGAATATTTCAGACCAATGTAATCATACAACATGTGGTCTGTGGTGCCTGGCTCCTTTCACTTAGCATAATGTTTTCAAGGTTTATTCATGCTGTAGCATGTATTACTACTTCATCACATTATGGCCTAATAATATTCCATTGCATGATCATAATTTATTTATCTATTGTTACTTAATAGACATTAAGGCTTTTTAAAAGTTTTTTGACTATTATGAATCATGTTGCTATGAAAATTCATTTTAAACTTTGTGTGTGGACATATAATTTCAGTTGTCTTGGGAATATACACGTTTATCTTTTTAAGCACTGGCCACATTATTTTCCAAAACTGCTGCATTATTTTGCAATCTTACAGCAATGTAAGAAAGTTCCTATGCCTGACCTGTGGTGGCACAGTGGATAAAGTGTCAACCTGGAATGCTGAGGTTGCCAGTTCAAAACCCTGGACTTGCCCACTGTATGGTCAGGAGCTGCCATTGTGGCCATTCACATTCAGGTTCTCATTGAATTTGGACAGACAGTAATGAAACAATGGAGCCAAGAACTGGTGGGCCATTAGCTTTAATCCTAGCTTGCACCCTGCGGGCAAGAAATACACACAGTGGGAAAACACTTCCCTTTCCATTCAGGGCTCCCAAAGCCACTGACTCATCTGAGTATTCTAAGAATCAAAGGTTTCTACCTCACCAGCCTTATTCATCCTCTGTTCCCTATCTCCTTCTCTCTATACAAACTCTGCACAAACTGGCTTCTCCTTCAGCACTCTGCCATCTTGGCTGCTTCTCCTCTGCAATGCTAATTTCAGGAACCAAGAGAGAAAGCCCCTGGTCTGTCTCATTTTATAGTGTAGAAAATTAAAGCCTTTAAGCCAATATACAAAAAGGAAGTCTCTGATACAAAGTCACTTATCTGAGGCATAAATGGGATTCCTCATAAGAGTACATGCACCACCCCATATCATGTAACAGTCAAGGGTGTGGGGGAAAGCTTAGTTTTGAAAAGATCTTAGTACTAAAAGGGCAGGAAAGGCTTAGTATTAAAACTAAGCCTTAGGCTATAATGACTTTGCCGGCTTACAGCCTGTCTCCCACACCCAATGCAAAGTATAAGCGAGCAAACATATACATCATATTTGCAAGCTTATTTGACCCACACCCAGTCAAAGCACCAACAAGAAGCAACTAGTATGAGTTGATGCTTCCCATTCCTTCCCCCTTCTCTCTTTTGCCTCACTTTGAAAACCAGAAAATAAAAAAAATCTTAAAAAAAAGTTTATCCAGAATAAAAATTGTTATTTCTTTTTAAAATTAAAGCCACGTTAGTAGATGGAAGCACATTCTCTTCATCATGTTTTGGTTTACATGTTCATAGCATCAAAGGGCCAATAATGTTGAATATTTTTTCCTTATGTTTCTTGGCCACTTGTATATCTCATTTAAAGAAATGCCTTCTCTCTGGCCAGTTGGCTCAGTGGTAGAGCACTAGCCCGCTGTGTAGAAGTCTAGGTTTGATTCCAGTCAGGGCACACAGGAGAAGCGACCATCTGCTTCTCCCCACTCTCCCCACCCTTCTCTATATCTTTCTTCCCCTCCAGCATCCATGGCTGGAATGATTTAAGCAAAGTTGACCCTGGGTGCAGAAGATGTCTCTATAGCCTTGCCTCAGGTGCTAAAATAGCTTGGTTGCCAAGCAATGGAGCAGTGTTTTAGACAGGCAGAGCATTGCCTGGTAGGGGGCTTGCCAGGTGGATCCCATTTGGGGTGCATCGGGAGTTTCTGCTTTCTGGCCTCTCACTTAATAAAAAAAAAAGTCTTCTCAGATCCATTGCTCATTTTTCAGTTGAGGGGTTTTTTTGTATTGTTTTGTGTTTTTAGTGAGAAAGAGAGTGAGAGGGACAGACAAGGACAGACAGACAGGAAGGGAGAGAGAGATGAGAAGCATCAATTATTCATTGTAGTACCTTAGTTGTTCATTGATTGATTTCTCATATGTGCCTTGATGAGCAGGCTCCAGCAGAGCAAGTGACCTTGGACTAAAACCAGCAACTTTGGACCTCACGCCAGTGACCTTTGGGCTAAAGGTCCAGCGACCATGGCGTTATGTCTATGATTCCATACTCAAGCCAGCAACCCTGCACTCAAGCTGGTGAGCCGGTGCTTAAGCTGGTGGTGACCTTGGGGTTTCAAACCTGGTTCCTCAGCATCCCAGGCCAATGCTCACTGCACCACCACCTGGTCAGGCAAGTTATTTTTTTATTGTTAAGTTTTAAGAATTCTTTATATATTTTGGATACTGCTGTCTTATCAGATATATGATTTGAAAATATTTTATACCATTCTTTGCATCTTGGGCTGAATTGTGTTCCCCCCAAATTTATATGTTGAATCCCTAACTGCCCCCTCAGTACCTTGTTTTTGGGGATTTTTTAATCTTTTTTTTTTTTTTTACAGGGACAGAGAGAGAGTCAGAAAGAGGGATAGACAGGGACAGACAGACAGGAACCGAGAGAGGTGAGAAGCATCAATCATTAGTTTCTCATTGCCATTGCGACACCATAGTTGTTCGTTGATTGCTCTCTCACATGTGTCTTGACTGCGGGCCTTCAGCAGACCGAGTCACCCCTTGCTGGAGCCAGCGACCTTGGGTCCAAGCTGGCAAGCTTTTGCTCAAGCCAGATGAGCCCTCGCTCAAGCTGGCGACCTCAGGGTCTTGAACCTGGGTCTTCCGCATCCCAGTCCAACGCTCTATCCACTGCGCCACTGCATGGTCAGGCTCAGTACCTTGTTTTACGTCTGAATTTTTAAGATAGGGCCTTGAAAGAAGTAATTAAGTTAGAATGAGGCACCCTAGTGAGACAGCTAGTAAGCCAGGACAACTAGAATAGGGAAACTGAGACAGATAGTAAAATCACCAAGCAGTTTACAGCCATCTAGTAAATCGCAAAATCCTCTCTCCCCTAACCAAGGACACTTAAGAATAAATAGTTTACACTTCTCCCCAACCAGAGGGTGAATAGCTTAAATCATCCCACTCAGGAGATACCCGTAGATAACAGAAATCAGTTAGTGCCATTTGTGCCACCACACCCAAGGACGGATGAAGTCAGGAAAATGAATCTCATTTTGATTCATCAGCATAAAGCCGATGAATATTCAATTAAGATCTTCCTCTCAGACCTCCCCTAAACTCCCAGCCTTTAAAACCCTGAAGATGAAAGACCCAGTTCATTGATTGCTCTCCTTTTCTGACACAATGGAGCACACTCATGTCTTTCCTTTTCCCCTCTTCTCCCCACAGGCACATTAACTTAGTGTCTCTCTCTTCTATGCTCAAAGGGCCCTTCTTTTATCTCTATAACTTATTTCCTGAGCTCTTTACTTCTCCTGCTCACTTTTAATTATTCCCTCCCCCTTTTTTAGTTTTTGTTTATTTATTTTAGTGAAGAGAGAAAAGAAGGGAGGAGCAAGAAGCATCAACTCCCATATGTGCCATGACCAGGCAAGCCCAGGGTTTCGAACCAGCAACCTCAGCGTTTCAGGTTGATGCTTTATCCACTGTGTCACCACAGGTCAGGCTACTTGTGGAATTTTCTCTTACAATTTGACTTCCTGGCTCTGAATAATATCTTTGCCAAATTTAGAACCAAGGTCCAGGCCCTGGCCAGGTAGCTCAGTTGGTTAGAGCATTGCCCCGACATGCTGAGTGTAAAGCCAGTAGTCAAGGCCGCCATCACAGCTGCCTGACCCGTGCAGGTTCGCATTAGATTCGAACAGTCGGTAATAAAACAATGGAGCCAAGAACTGGTGAGCCATCAGCTTTAATTCTAGCTTGCACCCGGCGGGCAAGCAAAAACACACACTGGGCTCCAAAACCCACTGTTGGGCAGATAAAATATAATATGCTCACTTTGTTAAAGATGGCGCTGCCCACATGGAAGCCCGTCACCCAGGTAATATTATTTGCCCTTGTGCTTGGGATGGGTGTGGGGCAAAGGCCAGGTTGTTATGACCTAAGGCTTGGCTTTAAGAGTAAGCTCTTCCCCACACCCTTGACTGATTGGATAATGTAGGGTAGTGCACTCTCCTGAGAAATCCCATTATACAGAGATTTCCTTGTTTGTATAATTGGATTAAAGGTTTGGATTATCTATGCTATAAAATGGGAGAGACCAGTAGCTTGAGCTCTCTCGGTTCCTGCTATCCCCATTGCAGGGGCCTCCCTGATCCCTTGACCTCCATGGGAAAAGCTGGTTTTCTGCTTCTCCCTTGCCTTCTCTTGTGGCTTGCCTGTATTGGTGAGACACCAATAAACAGAATGGCCTACCATCCTCCGACTCTGCCATTTCTTCACCGTCAGCCCGAATCCAATGGGAACCTGCATGTGAATGGCCACGATGGCGGCTCCTGGCCTTACACCCACACATTCAGTGCTCACAAAGCTACTGACTTATCCAAGTTTCCTAGCATCAAAGCTTTCTAGCTCACCAGACTTATTCACCTCTGTTTCCCATCTCCTCCAGAACAAACTCTTAACAAACTGGCTTCTCCCTCAGCATTCAGCCATCTGACTGCTTCTTCTGGCCTCCATGTGGCCTTAATCTGCTCTCCTCTTTATGCTCAGGAACCAAGTGAGAGAGAGATCAAGCTACTGGTCTCTCCCACTTTATACTGTAGAATCAAAACCTTTAATCCACTTATACAAACAAGGAAGTCTCTGTATAATGGGATTCCTCATGAGAGTGTACCACCCTACATCATCCAATCAGTCAAGGGTGTGGAGAAGAGCTTACTCTTAAACTAAGCCTTAGGCTATAACGTCCCGGCCTGCCCACAGCCTGTTCCAGAACACACATTAATATCAACGAACTTCCATGTGGGCAGCGCCATCATTAACAAAGTGAGCATAATATATTTTATCTCCCCAACACTGAGTTTGTGGGTTTTATCCCAAGTCAGGTCACTTATGAAAAATAACCAATGAATACATAAATATGTGGAACAACAAATTGATGTTTCTGTCTCTCTCTTTCTCTCTCTCTTTTAATAAAAAGAAAATAACCAAGGTCCATAATACATCATCCGTATATTGTATTATGTGTTCTCCACTGCAAGTCAAGTCTCCTTCTATCACCATTTATTCCTCCTATATTCTATACTTTCTGTATTATAGAAAAATAGGGAGTAGTGCACTATCCTTCTCAGGAGTAAGCGCATGCCTTTCCCTTTCCCCTCATTTTTTCCCTCTTCTTCCCCCACAGGCATGCAACTCCTAAACTCTAAGGAACCCCATGAATCTTGATACCAGGGGAAGAATGGACAACAGCAGCTCATTCTGGGCTAATACCCTGAACTCATCTTCAAGGCCTCATTTTCTCTGACTTCCCAGTGAACCAAAGCAGCCCCTCCTAGGCTTTCCTGTGCTTTCTTTATCCTAAACTAAGGTGACCAGACGTCCCGCTTTTGGCAGTACAGTCCTGATTTTTAACAATTTGTCCCGCGTCCCGTGGCGTTTTATAAAGTCCTGATTTAAAAAAAATATATTACAATACTATAAAGCCAGTAGTCGCAGCCACCATCACAGCCGCCTGGCCAGTGCAGGTTCACATTAGATTCGGACTGTCAGTAATGAAACAATGGAACCAAGAACTGGTGAGCCATCAGCTTTAATTCTAACTTGCATCCGGCAGGCAAGCAAAAACACACACTGGGCTCCAAAACCCACTCATTCAGTGCTCACAAAGCTACTGACTTATCCGAGTTTCCTAGAATCAAAGGTTTCTAGCTCACCAGACTTATTCAACTCTGTTCCCCATCTTCTCCAGCACAAACTGCATAAATTGGACAAACTGGCTTCTTCCTCAGCGCTTCGCCATCTTGGCTGCTTCTCCTCTCCTCCATGTGGCCTTAATCTGCTCTCCTCTCTAATACTAACCTCAGGAACCGAGAGAGAGCAAGCTCCTGGTCTGTCCCACTTTATAGTGTAGAAATCCAAACCTTTAATCCAATCTACAAACAAGGAAGTCTCTGATACAAAGTCACTTATCTCAGGCATAATGGGAGGATTCCTCATGAGAGTGTACCACCCTACATCATCCAATCAGTCACGGGTGTGGGGAAAAGCTTATTCTTAAAACTTGCACATGGGCAGCGCCATCTTTAACAAAGTGAGCAAAATATATTTTGTCTGCCCAACAAATACTATTTTTGCATTCTATGAAAATCTTTTTTTGCTCCATATAGACCAATTTTTTAATCAAGAACTCCCCCCCCCCCACCGCCCCATCAATGGTGTCCCGCTTTACCAATTTTAAAATCTGGTCACCTTATCCTAAACCCTTCTTTGTTTCACTGTCTCCAGCTTTTGTAAATGTACTCTCAAAAAAAGTGGACATTTGAGATCTTGCTCCCCACGATATGTTAAATTTGCTCAAATAAACTCATATAAATCCTTGAATGAATGAAAGAAAAGAAACAGAGTATTGGACAAACAAGTGTGTTAGTCTTGCTCACTTGCACTTTGCCTGATTGGTGCATGAGCACAGGGCAGCACCTTGTGTGTATAGTCTATGTAAGGCTGCAGGGGCTCTCCCTCAGGGCAACAGATTGTAGATTGCAGAATGCCTGCCTCTATTGGGAGGTGCCATTGTTTGCTGAAGAAAAGGTTTTCCCCCCTGGCCTGTTTGCCCGTCAGCTCTGAGAAAGAGGGGCGATTTTCCCTGTCTGCTTACTCGTCCCTGGTTGTGAGACTCTAATAAATGGAATGGCCCATTATCAGTCAAATAAGTTTGCAAATATGATGTATGTGTTTGCTTCCTTATAGTTTGCATTGGATGTGGGGGGGACAGGCTGTAAGCAGGCAGGATCCTCATAGCCTAAGGCTTAGTTTTAAGACTAAGCTTTTCCCACCCTTTTTGATTTGAGCTGGTGCACTCTCCTGAGGAATCCCATTATGCCTCAAATAAGTAACTTTGTATCAGAGACTTCCTTGTTTCTATATTGGATTAAAGGTTTTGATTTCTATACTATAAAGTGAGGCAGACCCAGGGCTTGCTCTCTCTCCGTTCCTGAGATTAGCATTACAGAGGAGAGCAGAGAAAGGCCGCATGGAGAAGAGGAGAAGCAGCCTAAATGGTGGAGTGCTGAAAGAGGAACCAGTTTGTGCAGAGAGAAGGAGATGGGGAACAGAGGTTGTAAAGCCAGTAGCCGTGGCCACCATCACTGCCTCCTGGCCCATGCAGGTTCACTTTTGATTTGGACCGATGGTAATGAAACAAGAGAACCAAGAAATGGTGGGCTGTTAGCTTTTAATTTTAGCTTGCACCCAGGGGGCAAGAAATACACACAGTGGGAAAACACTTCCCTTTTCATTCAGGGCTCCCAAAGCCACTGACTTATCTGAGTTTCCTAGAATCAAAGGTTTCTACTTCACCAGCCTTATTCACCTCTGTTCCCCATCTCCTTCTCTCTGCACAAACTGGCTTCTTCAGCACTCTGCCATCTTGGCTGCTTCTCCTCTCCTCCATGTGGCCTTTCTCTGCTTTCCTCTCTAATGCTAATCTCAGGAACTGAGAGAAAGCAAACTCCTGGTCTGCCCCATTTTATAGTATTTATAGTATAGAAATTCAAACCTTTAATCCAATATACAAACAAGAAAGTCTTTGATACAAAGTCACTTATCTGAGGCATAATGGGATTCCTCATGAGAGTGTACCACCTCCTATCATGCAACATTCAAGGATGTGGGGAAAAGCTTAGTCTTAAAACTAAGCCTTAGGCTATAAGGACACGGCCTGCTTACAGCCTGTCCCCCACATCCAATGCAAACTATAAGCGAGCAAACATATAAATCATATTTGCAAACTTATTTGACCCACAGCTCCATTGTTTTATTACTGTCTTTCCAAATTTAATTCAAACCTGCATGGGCCAGGCAGCTTTGATGGTGGCAGTGCTTCTGGCTTTACAAAAAGAAAAAAAGTAAAAAAGGAAAGAAAGAAAACCCAAGAAACAAAACAAAGAACTGAGGTCCAGCCTGACCAGGCACTTGCGCAGAGGATAGAGCATTGGGACTGGGACACAAAGGACCTAGGCTTGAAACCCTGAGGTTGCCAGCTTGAGCGTGAGCTTATCTGGCTTGAGCATGGGTTCACCAGAATGAGCTTGGAATCATAGATATGAACCCATGGTTGCTGGCTTGAGCCCAAAGTTCACTGGCTTGAAGCCTAGGGTCATTGGCTTGAACCCAAGTTTGCTGGCATAAGCAAGGGGTCACTCACTCTGCTGTAGCCCTTTGGTTAAGGCACATATGAGAAAGCAATCAAAGAACAACTAAGGTGCCACTACGAAGAATTGATGCTTCTTATCTCTCTCCCTTCCTGTCTGTCTGTCCCTATCTATCCCTCTCTCTGTCTCTCTCTGTCTCTGTCACACACACAATAAAACAACCAATGTACAACTTCATCAGTAACAACTGATGCCATTTTGCCAACATCACCAGTAACAGAAGGATGGGCCTAATCTAATCACATCTATCTATACAGAGAGGAAAGGCCATTTTAAGATACATTAAGATGATGGCCATCTGCAAGCCAAGAGAGGAGCCTCAGAAGGAAGCAAACTGGCCAGCAGCTTTATCTTGGACTTCTAGCTTCCAGAACTATGAGAAAATAAATTTCTGTTATTTAGACTGTTGGGGAAAGAAGTGTGTTTAGCTTTGCTCACTTGTATTTTGCATTGTACTGGGGCAGTGCTGTGTGTAGTCTATGGAAGGCTGCGGATGCTTGCACTCAGGGCAGCAGATCGCAAGTTGCGGACTACCTACCTGCTTGGGAGGGGGACTCGTTTGCTATGTTTGCTGTAGAAGGGTTTTTTACCCCCAGCCTGTTTTGCTAGAGAGTCCAAAAAAAAAATAGGATTTGGAGTGCTGAGGATCTTGGGAGCCCTGTCTGCGCAGCCTGCTTTGCTGAAGAATGCTGAGGCTGGTGGGGGCCTGTGAGTCCGGGTTGTGAGTCCAGAGGGGTTCGGGTTTTGGGGAGCTTCGAGTGAGGGGGAAGTAGTCTTCCCTCACTGTTTGCTCATCCACCGTTAGGAGACTTTAATAAACGGAGTGGCCCACTGTAAGGCCAGTAGCTGCGGCCACCATCACAGCCGCCTGACCCATGCAGGTTCGCATTAGATTCGGACAGATGGTAATGAAACAACGGAGCCAGGAACTGGTGGGCCATTACCTTTAATCTTAGCTTGCACCCAGCGGGCAAGTAAAAAGACACACTGGGCTCCAAAACCCACTGATTCAGGGCTCCCAAAGCCACTGACTTATCCGAGTTTCCTAGAATCAAAGGTTTCTACCTCACCAGCCTTATTCACCTCTGTTTCCCATCTCCCTCTCTCTGCACAAACTGGCTTCTCCTTCAGCACTCTGCCATCTTGGCTGCCTCTCCCCTCCTCCACATGGCCTTTCTCTGCTTTCTCCTCCTAGAACGTAATCCCTCTTCTTCCGAACAACGTGATCTCTCTTCCTTTTAAAACCTTTTGGTGAGAAAGCCCTCCCCAACACATTAATATAATCACGCCTGTCCAAAGCAATCACCTGGGCGACGGGCTTCCACGTGGGCAGTGCCATCTTTAACAAAGTGAGCATAATATATTTCATCTGCCCAACACCCACCACTTTCTGGCTCCACTGTTCCTTTACCATCTGCTCGAATCCAATGGGAACCTGCCTGACAATGGCCACTGGCGACGGCCACTGGCCTCATGCAGGCCATTCTGCATGTAGTAGTTTGCTATGGCAGCCTTACAAACTAATACAGACTTCAGTATTGGAAATGCATTTTAATGTTTCAAATATCTAAAAATGTTGGTGGTGGCAAGAACAAAAAATGGTGCCACATGTTAGAACAGTGGGGACAGACTGGACCTTGCTTGGTTTGGCAACTTCAGTACTTGAATTTTGGCTAGGAAAGAATTCAGTGCTAACAGGCAAAATAGTAGAATGTCTTTTGAGAATGTCACAGAGGTAAAAGAAATGGGCTTGCCCTGGCTGGACTGCTCAGTTGGTTAGAGCATCATCCCTAAGTACAGAGGTTGCCAGTTTGATCCCTGGTCAGGGCACACACAGGAACATACTGATGTTCCTGTTGCTCTCTCTCTCTAAAATCAATTAGTGAAAAAAAGAGAAAGAAATGGGTTTTAAGAAACAAGTTACAAAGGCAGAAGAAGGGGAGTTTAGGAGAAAGAGAAATGCCCCTGTGAGGAAGTAGGAAGGTGAGAGGAAAGCCGTGGATGTGCTTGTCAGGACTGAGAGGGCTGGGTCGTCTGTCCTATGGGCTTTTAAGGGTGGATATTTTAGAGGAGTTCCCAGGGGAGGACACCAATTGGCTATTCATCAACTCTCCAGGTGTATCCTTTGGGGGGTTGTGGTCTGCACTAATTGGTTGACACTAAGGCAGGGGGACCTTAATAAATGCAGCTGGTCCTGATGTCAGCTGTGGAGTCACTTGTCTGGTTTTGCTGTTTTTCTGAGCCTGGAGCTGAAACACAACTGAGGTCTGGCCTATCATTCTTGCTTTGGTGACCTCTTATACCTGACCCATTGTTCTGTCTCTGCTCTCGTCTGTCTGCCTACCACAGAACCAGGTAATGAGTAGAGGCTGGAAGAATTTTGAGGTACATGTTAAATAATGCCTAGATTGCATTGAGGAGACCATTAATGAAATATAGACATTAAAGGTGCTTCTGCTGAGACCTCAGATGGAAATAAAGAACATGTTGTTGGACACTGGAGAAAAGATGACCCTTGTTATAAAGTGACAAATAACTTAGCCAAGTCATGTTCTAGTGTTTTGTGGAAGGAAAAATTTGTGAGTGATGAACTGAGATACTTAGCAAACACTTTGATTTCTAAACAGTGTTCACAAGATATGACATAGTTTCTTCTTTTTTTTTTTTTTAAATTTTTTTTTTAATTTTATTCATTTTAGAGAGGGGAGAGAGAGAGAGAGAGAGAGAGAGAGAAAGGGGGTAGGAGCTGGAAGCATCAACTCCCATATGTGCCTTGACCAGACCAGTGCAGGGTTTTGAACTGGCGACCTCAGTGTTCCCAGGTCGACGCTTTATCCACTGCGCCACCACAGGTCGGGCGACATAGTTTCTTCTTGTTGCTTATAGTAAAATGTGAAATCAGATAAATTAATTGAGGTAAGAAATATTTTTTTAAAAAAAGAACCAGAATTGGAAGATTTGGAAAATTTTCAGCTTATTCTTATTGGGAGGAAAAAGTGTGTTCTAGAGAGAACACCAAAGGTATAGCTACAAAATCACTTAATAGGAGATTATGGATATGGCCCATGAATCTAATCAGCCATTTCAGAAAAAGCCAAGAATAGAGTTGAGGTTATACCATCAGAAACATTGCCAGTTTGGCCTAAAAGAAATAGATATTTGAGAAAACAAAGGTTGTTGGACCCCTGGGATTCTATAGGAAGAAACAACAAAGCTATCCTCCAGCTGTGAACAGGCCTTATCCTTCAAGAAAAGAAAAGAGTGATTCAGAGATGTGAGGGGCTGTTGCTCCCACCACAAGCCCACAGAGCATGGCCCTAGGGGTGAAGCTGTTCCTTGGTTCAGCAAGCTAGGCCAGTCAGGGCCTCAAGGGTGGAGCTTCCTTCCAGGGTGGAGGGAAAACAGCTGCCACCATATTAGGCCTGAGGACAGAGTACCATGACAAAGAATATTATTTTCCAGCCTTAAAATCAGTGGTGGGATTCAGCCGGTTCACACCAGTTCAGCAGAACCAATGCCTAACGTTTTGTTGAGTTTGGCAAACTAGTTGTTAAAATGGCACTTGTAATCAGGGTTCTCTCTAAGGTGGGCACCTGGGCAGCTGCCCAATGTGGAAATAACAAATTTACATTTCTTACTCTTTTTAATTTATTTATTTATTTATTTTTATTTATTCATTTTAGAGAGGAGACACAGAGTGAGAGAGAGAGAGAGAGAGAGAGAGAGAGAAAGGGGGGAGGAGCTAGAAGCATCAACTCCCATATGTGCCTTGACCAGGCCAGTGCAGGGTTTTGAACTGGCGACCTCAGTGTTCCCAAGTCGACGCTTTATCCACTGTGCCACCACAGGTCAGGCCTTACTCTTTTTAATGTTCATCTGCGCAACAGCATATTCTAAGTACGCATAGTAATTAATGTTCATTCCATCCATAGATGAAAAAAATTGCAAGTGAGGATGCCAATTAAGAAGCAATATAAAAATCTCTTAAATAACAGTTTTATTGTTTTTTTTAATCAGGTATTATTTGATTTTTTTTTTTTTTTTTACAGAGACAGAGTCAGAGAGAGGGGTTGCTTGGTCTGCTGAAGGCCCGCGGTCAAGGCACATGTGAGAAAGCAATCAATGAACAACTAAGGTGTCACAGCGGCAACGGAAGGAAAACTAATGATTGATGCTTCTCATCTCTCTCCGTTCCTGTCTTTCTGTCCCTATCTATCCCTTTCTCTGACTCTCTCTCTGTCCCTGTAAAAAATAACAACAACAACAACAAAAAAGGCTACCGAGATTCCATTCTTGCCAAACTTGCATGGGCACATGTGCCAGTTTTGTCATCTTCTTGTCAAGGTCCTCAGCTGTCTGGCCCTGGTCATCTATTTGCAGGTGAGATCGGATTTCCCACACACTCCTACTTTAGCTGCTAACAGATAATCTAGTGCCAATCTGCTTTGGTAGATGGTGTTTCTCATCTGAGTTTGCTGATGTGCAAGGAGGGTTACGTCTTTCCCAGTCTCATTGGTAATGATTTCTAAAACTGCCTGCAATCAGATAATCTGGTTTAACATATAAATGGGGGTGTGGTACCACCAAGATCCATCCTTTGCCCAGGTGGCAGGTTCATAGTTTTGGATTATCCTCTCTGGGGGCCACTCATCATCTTTCCAGTCTCCTATCTGCAGTTCTCTTTTTACCCGTGTAAGGGTTGTGGAGCTGGGTAGCCAAGCAGTTCTCCCATTTTCAGATGCAAGAGGAAAAAGGAGGGCTTTAGCATACCTATTATACAGCTTCCTTCCCAATTCTTGGGGAGATGAGTATAAGCCCTATTCCCACAGATCCAGTAAAGTCCACGTGGTGCTATCCAGTCCCTGGCTCTGCCTGGGTCCTGCCAGGCTCTAGTTAGCTCAGGGAATCTGGCCAACGGATTTCTCTCCATCTGGTTTCCCCACCACACACTTTGCTTGGAGGTGGCATTATAATACTGTTGCCCAAGGTAAGTCAGTTCCCCAACGGATTCAGTCAGATCTCCTCCTCTTCTGGCTAAGCAGTACTGCTCTATGATAGTATGTTTTAAAATCCATTGGTTGTCCTCAGAGATGCGGGGGGTCGTTACATTTGGCCAAGCCTCTGTGGAAACTAATTCCTTAGCTTTCCATGGCCATCTGCCCCCTGTTAGAGTTTCCCCTCATACATAGCAAGAGGTGATATTTAGGGAATAAGCTATTTCCTCAGCCATCCTGAGGAACAAGTTCTTAGTTCTTGGCAGGAGTGGTGGTAGGGGTCTAATTGCTTCTTCATAAAAAGACATATACTTGGAAGGCTCAAACCGGGTGGTTCTGTATCTGGCCTTGGATGATGAGTTGAGCATAGGGTTTTAAGCTAGCTCCATTAATGCCAAGGGTTAATACCTCATTTTTCCTCCAGCGGGGATCCAGAGGATTGGTTATAACTAGCTTTAGGGGATTGCACTCATGGCTAGTACAATTTGACAGGTCTGTTTCTTTCCTCAGGTATACTTCCCTCTTCTTGGAACTATCCTTTTCCCAGGTTGCCCATAAAGCACATGACCAATATACACTGCTGGTTTCATAGGTGTAACTTTATGAGTATATATACTTTTCTTCTCCCCTGTAGCTTCTCCCCAGCAGAGAGACCTGCAGGTCCTTCCTTCATCCCATGTTGCCTGGCTTATGGCTGCACATGCATCAAACCTCAGTGTAACTTGTCTGGGGTTTCCTTTAACTTTGGTCTGGGCTATTGTTGGTCCTTCTATCCATTTCCCCCATCCTCCTGCTGCTATTTTTACTTTAAATATTGTTGTAGTAGGAGGGTCTGTAGGATTATAACAAACATAGGGCTGGTAATCCCCTGGGTCACACACTGAATATTGAGTCTGATTATAGGTAAGGGTTCCTTTCTGAGATCCCTTACACTCATAGAAGCTATAGGAAAGCAAGGTGGTGGAGACGTTTTGGCCTTTCTTGTTTATATGGATATACAGTTCACAGTCCTCTGCCCTAGTTCTTCTCCCTCCCCAGAGTCTAATTATAACCCCATGGCAAAGTTCCTCGGGCTTTGGTCATAAGTGGACCAGCCAGCTCCCTATTTGTGGCTGGAGCAGGGCATATTCTCCTCAGGGTCAACTTACAAGGGTTGGCAGGGTCACTTTCTGCTGTCCATGAAGGTGTCTCTGCTAGGGCCACAGGCTTCAGCTGGCTGTGGTGAATCCAGGCAGGTATGCCTTCTACCTTGGCAGCAGTGGAAGTGGTCAGGATCGCAGTGTAGGGTCCCTTCCACCTAGGTTGGAGGAGAGCTGGATTTCATTCCTTGACCCACACCTGGTCTCCTGGGGAAAAATAATGGACAGGGACAAACAAACTGGTCAGAGCCCTGTCTAGCACCCACTTGGATATGGTACCAGCCACCTTGCCTAAAGCTTTTAATTGCATATGTAGTTCTGTTTCTCCTAATTCTCGGGGAGTCCCTGGCAAACTATGTAATATTGGAGGAAGGCCTATTTTATAATACCTCATAAGGTGAATACCCAGTGTTCTTGTAGGGGGTGCACTGAACCTTAAACAATATTAGAGGCAAAGCTTGTACCTATTTAAGACCTGTTTCCTGACATAATTTTCTAAGCCCTAACTTCAGAGTCCTATTCATGCATTCCCCCTTTCCTGAGCTCTGAGGTCTATATGCCGTGTGAAGCTTCCAGGTGATGTCCAATGCTTGAGCTGTTCCATGTACTACCTTAGCCACAAAGGCCGGGCGGTTGTCGGAGCCTATCCGAAGTGGCAGTCCAAAATTTGGAATTACTTCTCTGAGCAATGCCCTTGTTACTTCTCTAGTCTTTTCAATCCGTGTGGGGTAGGCTTCTAGCCATCCTGAGTAGGTGCACACTAACACCAACAGGTACTGGTAACCTTGACTCTTGGGAATCTCAGTGAAGTCCACCTGTATATCCTCAAAAGAGGGATGCCCCGTAGGACTGAATATTGGAGGTTACTGAAGATCCTTGTTTCACATTATTCTGATGGCAGGTTAAGCAGCGCAGGTTGACTTTGTTGGCTAGGGTTGCCAAGAGAGGAATATAGGGATATCTCCCTAGAAGTTTTTCTGTCTTTTCTTGTCCCATGTGGGTGGCAGCATGGGACTACTACTGGCCCCAACAGGTGGGGAACAACAACTCTACCATCTGGCAGTTGCATCCAGCCGTCCTTTAATTCTCTGCCCCCTCTTTCTCTGTCCACCTTTTCTCTCCCTTGGAATATCTGGGTGCAAGTTCTGGGTCCCATGGGATGAGAGGGGCTATAGTACCCTTGTGGTAGGGCAGGGTAGAAGCCCTCTTTGCCTCTGCATCTGCTCTGGAATTTCCCTGGGCTTCTACTGTTCCTTCCTTCTGGTGTCCTCAGCAGTGGATCACTGCTACTTGTTTTGGCTTCCAGATTGCTTCTAGCAGCTGGAGAATTTCTCCTGGATATTTAAGATCTTTGCCCCAGTGGTTAAGAGTCCTCTTTGTAAATTGCCCCATGTACTTGAAGAGTGAGAAAGGCAAAATGGGAATCTGTAAAGATATTCACTCTTCCTTTCACTGAGATCTAAGCAATCAGTTTTGCCCGCTGAGCAGAAGTGCCTTGGGGAAGAGGCCATGACTCTATAGTCTCTGTTGGAGTCACTACTGCATGTGGCACCCACACTGTTAGGTCTTGTCCTAAAGTTAGTTTGTCTGCCTCTTGTACTAGCATGGCAATGGCTGTTAGGGCTCTTAAGTATGGTGGCCAGCCCTTTGCAAACCCATCCAGTTGCTTGGAGAGGTAAGCTACCGGTCTAGGCTATGACCCCAAATCCTGGGTTAATACACCCACTGCTGTCTCACTCCTCTCTGAGACATACAGCACAAAAGGTTTTGCTAGGTTAGGAAGACCTAATGCTGGGACAACTTGTAATTCCTTTTTAAGAATCTGAAAGGCACAGTCCTGTTCTGGCCCCCAGTCCATGGCTCCTTTTCTCCTCCGTTTGTGACTTCATAGAAGGGTGTGGCAAGTACTGCAAAGATGGGGATCCACAAACTGCAGAACCCTACTGCACCCAGGAACTCTCTTACTGGTCTCCTCGTGGTGGGGACTGGGATGTTCTTAATAACCTGTTTCCGTTCTACCCCTAGCCTCCTTTCCTCTTGTTTGAGAATGAATCCCAAGTATTTTACTTACCTTTGGCAGATCTGGGCCTTCTTCTTCGAGACCTTGTATCCATTCTCCTCTTGATGATGTAGAAGCTCGTCCGTTCCTCGAGCACATCCTTGGAGAGTCTCAAGACCTAGCAACAGGTCGTCTACGTACTGAAGGAGGACACAGCGATGTCCTGTGCTGGAAACCTCTGGAGGTTCCGAGTGAGGCCTCCCCAAAGATGGTAGGGGAGTTCTTGAACCCTGTGGGAGCCTGGTCCAGGCATATTGCACCATTGCCCCTGTAGCTGGGTCCTCCCATTGGAAGGCAAACAGCTTCCGGCTTTCAGGAGCCAGACTTATACTAAAGAAGGCATTTTTAAAGTCAAAGTCGGTGATTTATGAGACTTGAGCAGGGAGGAGGCTTAGGAATGTATAAGGATTTGGTACTGTTGGGTGCAGAGTCACTGCTGCCTCATTTACGACTCTCAAGTCCTGTACTGGCCAATAATCATTGGTCCACGGTTTTCTGACACGGATCAAAGGAGTATTCCAGGGTGACTGGTACAGGATAACAATGCCATACTCCTTTAGCTTTTGTAAATGCACCTAGATTCCTCCCGAGTCCTCCCCAGGAATCAGGTATTGTTCCTGACTGACAGGCAGTGCCCTAGGTTTTAACTCTATCTGAACTGGCACTTGGTTTATTGCCAGTCCCCCCACCCCCCCAGGTGGCGGGTTCTTTATCCCAGACTCCAGGATATTTTTGAATTAGTTTTTGGCTTGGAGACTTCCCAGACGCAGTAGCAAAAAGCCTCTACTCCTCTCTGGGAACAATTAGAGTTAGAATAAACCTATGTTTAGGCACCTGTTGTAACCTCCCAGCTAGGGGAGGAAAGCCTGGGCCAGATTCTGGTGATACAGTAGGAGTCACCTCGGACTCAGGCTTGGGCGAGCTTATGCTGGGACGTGATAAATATGGCAATAATGGGCCTGAGTCAGTCAGTGGCAGTCTCTGGGGTGGATAGGGAGTCAGGTATGGATGGGTAGAGCCTTACTGGCATGTAAGGTAGAGAAGCCAGATTTTCTGCTTCTTCTGGTTTACTAGGGGTTAAGTTTCTGGCTTTGGCTGCTGCAGCAGCTCTCAGAATCTGGTGGAATGCTTCCTAGCCTTAGCTACTAATACTAGAAGCCTGACCTCTAAGCCAAGTGGGCAGGTGCAAAACTATTGTAAGCCAAGTGTCTCTGGAGGGAAACTGGTCAGGGTGGCCTGGATCTCTAGTGACTACCTGCCATACCTTCTGTACAACAGACTTATCCAAGCTTCCTTCTGATGGCCACCCTACCCCAAAAGCAGGCTACTCCTCAATTTCCCTGGGGACATAGTAACCCCGTAAGCCCCTGAGAACCATTTCTTACCATCGTGGCTAAAGGAGTAGGCTTTCCCCGTGAACCTCCCACGAGAGACAGCAGTCATGCCACAAGAAGGAGTGGGGGAAGGGGAGGGGAAACTTGGAGGGGACACCACTCGCTTCAGTCCGTCACTGGCTGCTCCCCTCAAGGAATGGCGGACCCTCTTGGCAATGGTAGACTGATATAAACCGTCAGCATGCAATTCTGCCTTTGAGACATACAAGGCGCCCTATGGACCAGGGATCAGGACCCAACACTCACTTGGGCCCTGTGGGAAGGAGTTGGAACCCTCTCCCGGTGTCTGTCTCGTTCACTCTGCACTCACTCTCTTTCACACAACTTCCCAAACACCAGTGGAGGGTGATGAGTCACCACTCCTAACCCCATGGGACCCATTCCTCACAACCAGTGGAGGGTGATGAGTCATCACTCCGTGGGGACCACCCCCCACAACCAGTGGAGAGTGCATAGTTGCCACTCCTAACCTACAGAGGGAAATTAGTGACTCTCCGGAGCGTGATCAGCCTCCCTTCTTCCCAGCAGGGCAGGACCTCAGCTAGCTACCCTTGCCTGGCATGCCTTATGCGTGCTTCAGATGCGTCCCTATTTTTGTATTTTTGTTATCTGAATCTTGCTTGGACTGGCAGATGGGAATTACCCTTTCTTCCCTGTGAGGCATCCACACAGGAAAATTCCTGGTGCGCAACCAGTGGGCATGTCTATAGGACAGATTGGGGGCTCCCCAGTGGGGTACCCAAAGTTTGCCAAATGCAGATGTCTCTCTTCCTTGCTTCCTGGCCAATGTATCAAAATCTGTAGCAGGAAGCGACCTGACAGAGGATAGACACTCAGATAACTTAATCAATAAAGGAAGGAGAATTTATTAAAATCGAAGAGTACGTGGGGCTTGTAGCTCCAAAACACGAGCTCCCCAAAGTTGACTTTCTTACAGGTTATATACCTTTACAGTATCTTAGCAATGTGCATGTGATTTCTTTGTTTAAGTTTTGCCAGGACGCAAGGAGAGGGGAGGGAGAGTTTCAGTGGGGTCAGCAAGGCGGAAGGGGTTTCCAGATCACTGGTCATAATTACATACAGATCCTGTTATTCTTGCTTTGTATTGTACCTAAGGGATATAGTTAATTTATCACTGGTTGACTCTGTTACCCCTGCTGGCTCCTTTCCCATATTTTCTTTTGTTTCTTCCTTCTCAGGGAAGAGGGGCCTGCCCCTCCTTCCTCACTTAAAATGTAATAGAATTTTCCCTGGTAAGTTTTGTACTTGCTTGGGAACCATGAGCCCTTTCTTTTCTCCAATTTTTTACTTTTGGAATGGGAATGTCCATCCTATGCTGGTCTTACCATTGTATTTTTTTTTTCACGACTGTATTTTGGAAGTAGGTAATTTGTCTGGTTTCACAGTGTCAGTGTAAAAATGTCCAAACCTGTACGAATTTTTTAGTTTCTTTGAGCCAAACTGTTGACAATTGCCAGAAAGCAAAGTCTCAACGGATTGAGAAAATGCTCTGTGTTGGGCAGATAAAATATATTATGTTCACTTTGTTAAAGATGGCACTGCGCACGTGAAAGCCCATCACCCAGGTGATAATATTAATTGCCCTTCTTGCCTGGGATGGGCGTGATTATATTAATGTGTGTTGGAAGACAGGCTGTAAGCAGGCAAGATCCTTATAGCCTGAGACTTAGTTTTAAGACTAAACCTTTCCCACCCTTTTTGATGTAGGGTGGTGCACTCTCCTGAGGAATCCCATTATGCCTCAGACAAGTGACTTAGTATCAGAGACTTCCTTATTTGTATATTGGATTAAAGGTTTTGAATCTATACTATAAAGTGGCACAGACCAGGAGCTTGCTCTCTCTCAGTTCCTGAGATTAGCATTAGAGAGGAAAGCAGAGAAAGGCCATGAGGAGGAGGTCAGGAGAAGCAGCCATGATGGTGAGGGAGAAGCCAGTTTGTGCAGAGAGAAGATGGGAAACAGAGGTGAATAAGGCCGGTGAGCTAGAAACCTTTGATTCTAGGAAACTCGGATAAGTCAGTAGCTTTGTGAGCACTGAATGTGTGGGTTTTGGAGCCCAGTGTGTGTTTTTGCTTGCCCGCTGGGTGCAAGCTAGAATTAAAGCTGATGGCTCACCAGTTCTTGGCTCCATTGTTTTATTACCATCTGTTCGAATCAAATGGGAACCTGCACGGGTCAAGCGGCTGTGATGGCGGCCTCGACTACTGGCTTTATAATAATGTATAAAATAAATGGTGAAACTGCTATTTTTCAGAGTGTAAAGCCAGTAGCCATGGCCATCATCATAGCCACCTGGTCCATGCAGGTTTGCATTAGATTCGGACAGATGGTAATGAAACAATGAAGCCAAGAACTGGTGTACCATTACCTTTAATCCTAGCTTGCACCCAGCGGGTAAGTAAAAACACACACTGGGCTCCAAAACTCACTCATTCAGTGCTCACAAAGCTACTGACTTACCCGAGTTTTCTAGAATCAAAGGTTTCTAGCTCACCAGACTTATTCACCTCTGTTTCCCATCTCCTCCAGCACAAACTCTAGACAAACTGGCTTCTCCCTCAGCACTCCGCCATCTTGGCTGCTTCTCCTGGCCTCCATGTGGCCTTACTCTGCTCTCCTCTCTTCTACCTCAGGAACCAAGCGAGAGATCAAGCTACTGGTCTCTCCCACTTTATACGATAGAATCAAAACCTTTAATCCAATTATACAAACAAGGAAGTCTCTGTATAATGGGATTCCTCAAGAGAGTGTACGACCCTACATCGTCCAATCAGTCAAGGGTGTGGGGAAAAGCTTACTCTTAAAACCAAGCCTTAGGCTATAACAACTTGGCCTGCTTACATTACAGCCTTTCCCCCACACCCATCCCAAGCATAAGGGCAAATAATATCACCTGGGTGATCTGCTTCCATGTGGGCAGCTCCATCTTTAACAAAGTGAGCATATTATATTTTATCTGCCCAGCAGCCTTAATCTGCTCTCCTCTCTAATACTTCAGGAACGAAGAGAGAGAGTAAGCTCCTGGTCTGTCCCACTTTATAGTGTAAAATCAAAACCTCCAATCCAATTACACAAACAAGGAAGTCTCCAATACAAAGCCACCCATCCGAGGCACAATGGGATTCCTCAGGAGAGTGCACCAACCTACATCATCCAATCAGTCAAGGGTGTGGGGAAAAGCGTAATTTTAAAACGAAGCCTTAGGCTATAACGACCTGGCCAGCTTACATTAGTCTTTCCCCCACACCTATCCCAAGCATAAGGGCAAATAATATCACCTGGGTGACAGGCTTCCATGTGGGCAGCACCATCTTTAACAAAGTGAGCATAATATATTTTATCTGCCCAACAATCCACCCCTATGCTCACTTTACTACCCACAATCTACACCACTGGCATTCCTGTACAAGGAAATTAGGCACATTACACAAATAACAACAGCATGACACATCATATAATTTCAACAATTACAAAGGTACATACATTTCACCAGTCTCTGAGCACTTTGCCAAAAGCGCAAAATGTCCTCGGACTTCTTTCTTGCCGTTGGAAAGACTTCCCGGGGCAGGGGTATGGCCTCCATCAAAGCCACCCTCAACCCCATCAGGGTATTTCACATTGTCCAAAATCCATAAGTCCATTCAACAAAGGAGCCTGTGCCCATCCGGTCATAGTCCAGGAAATCAGTCCACACACATAGGGCTTTAGCCTCCCCCCTCATTCTTGCCATCATTGCAGGTCTCACACTGTCCTAAAGAGAAGCATGTGGCAATGGCAGTCAGCATTTCCATCTCTGCTCTGGGGAGCATGATGGCATCCACCCTTATGTCCCCAAATCGCAGACCTATCAGCAGCTTAGCAGGCACTCCCCGCCTTTTCAGCTAGGCTCTCATCTTCTGGAGATTGTGGATTGCAACTCTAGCTGGATTCTCCTCATCCTCCAAAGAGGAACTGGAAACATCAGCTCCCACCGCCGGGCTCGAGCCCCAGGCTGCCGCCGCCTTCTGCTCCATGGGCCTTACAGCCCTTGCCTCAGCCTCAACCTCAGCCTCAGCCTCAGCCCCAACCCCAGCCTTGGCTTCAGCCCCTGCCTCCCGCCGCTGCTGGCTCTCCACAACATCCAGGGCAATCTGCAACTCACAAACCTGTGATTCCTTCTCTGGCAGCTGCTCCATTTCCGGGCGAATCTCGCAAACCTGGTCGGCCTCCTCCTCCAGCGCTTCCTCCAGCTCCAGGGTCGGCATCTCTTTCTCCCATGTTTCTTCCAGCTCCTTCCACTGCTCGGTTTGCAGGTCCCGGGCAGCCTCCTCCATAGAGCTCTTGGTTTCCTCACACATGGCTGTAAAAGTCAGCCATCCTACAGTCCCCCAAAAAACAGCTATGAGAAACCAAAACAGCAACCAGCCCTCTACTTCACCGCTCAAAGATGGTGGTGGCTCCATGTCGATCTGTATCGAATCCTGACACAGACTATGCCAAATGTAAAGCCAGTAGTCCAGGCCACCATCACAGCCGCCTGACCCGTGCAGGTTCCCATTTGATTCGAACAGTCGGTAATGAAACAATGGAGCCAAGAACTGGTGAGCCATCAGCTTTAATTCTAGCTTGCACCCGGCGGGCAAGCAAAAACACACACTGGGCTCCAAAACCCACACATTCAGTGCTCACAAAGCTACTGACTTATCTGAGTTTCCTAGCATCAAAGATTTCTAGCTCACCAGACTTATTCACCTCTGTTTCCCATCTCCTCCAGCACAAACTCTAGACAAACTGGCTTCTCCCTCAGCACTCCGCCATCTTGGCTGCTTCTCCTGGCCTCCATGTGGCCTTCATCTGCTCTCCTCTATTCTACCTCAGGAACCAAGCGAGAGATCAAGCTACTGGTCTCTCCCACTTTATACCGTAGAATCAAAACCTTTAATCCAATTATACAAACAAGGAAGTCTCTGTATAATGGGATTCCTCAAGAGAGTGTACCACCCTACATCGTCCAATCAGTCAACGGTGTGGGGAAAAGCTTACTCTTAAAACCAAGCCTTAGGCTATAACAACTTGGCCTGCTTACATTACAGCCTTTCCCCCACACCCATTCCAAGCATAAGGGCAAATAATATCACCTGGGTGATCTGCTTCCATGTGGGCAGCTCCATCTTTAACAAAGTGAGCATATTATATTTTATCTGCCCAGCAGCCTTTATCCGCTCTCCTCTCTAATACTTCAGGAACGAAGAGAGAGAGTAAGCTCCTGGTCTGTCCCAGTTTATAGTGTAAAATCAAAACCTCCAATCCAATTACACAAACAAGGAAGTCTCCAATACAAAGCCACCCATCCGAGGCACAATGGGATTCCTCAGGAGAGTGCACCAACCTACATCATCCAATCAGTCAAGGGTGTGGGGAAAAGCGTAATTTTAAAACGAAGCCTTAGGCTATAACGACCTGGCCAGCTTACATTAGTCTTTCCCCCACACCTATCCCAAGCATAAGGGCAAATAATATCACCTGGATGACAGGCTTCCATGTGGGCAGCACCATCTTTAACAAAGTGAGCATAATATATTTTATCTGCCCAACAATTATAATCAAAGGGGAAGACATGAAGTTACATGAAATCGAATGGTGATAGATTAGGGAGGCGGGAGAAAGCAATGTGGTGAAATCTCAGGTTGGATAAAAAGTAAAACTATATACTGAAACTTTCTTTACATAAGCAGGTAGGTATAAGATAGTTAACAGTTATTATGATAATAACAATAATGAGGGGTTGTTGCTTTCTGCTCTGGTGGGACACTTGCCCTGAGGGGGGCCAGGAAAAGATTACCCTTACTTTTCAAAGGCTTGTTATCAGATACATTATTAAAGATGTAAGGTAAGCATTGACCTTTGTTAGAGACTAATACCTCCTTAGGACATGACTGCCCACCCTGAACTGCTTTCAGTTAGAAAGTTTTAATTTCAAACCATCCTGTGTGGTTACTTTAGGTCTCTGAGTCTGCAAGGCCACCATGCAGGCCTCCCCTGGGTTTGTCAGATTCAGCATGTGGTCCCTTTTTTTGTCTGCAAAAAGTTCATAGCTAGAGGGTAATTTTTGCCTCAGAATGAATCATAGCTTGAGTCTCTTCCATACCTGATTTCAATATTTAGGAGAACTTCGGGACGTAGAGATACTGGTGGAATGGTTGAGATGTTTCAGCTGTTGGGACTGTGGTTGATCTATTTTGTATGAACATTAACTTTGGGGATCTAGATGGTGGCTGTAAGGCCACCTTAAGCTATAACGACCCGGCCTGCTTACAGCCTGTCCCCCACACCCAATACAAACTATAAGCAATCAAACATATATATCATATTTATAAACTTATTTGACCAACATTGGGCGACAGGCTTTCACATGGGCAGCGCCATCTCTAACAAAGTGAGCTGTTGGGCAGATAAAATATAATATGCTCACTTTGTTAAAGATGGCGCTGCCCACATGGAAGCCCATCACCCAGGTGATATTATTTGCCCTTATGCTTGGGATGGGTGTGGGGGAAAGGCTGTAATGTAAGCAGGCCAGATCGTTATGGCCTAAGGCTTGGTTTTAAGAGTAAATTCTTCTCCACACCCTTGACTGATTGGATGATGTAGGGTGGTGCACTCTCCTGAGGAATCCCATTATACAGAGACTTCCTTGTTTGTATAATTGGATTAAAGGTTTTGATTCTATGGTATAAAGTGGGAGAGACCAGTAGCTTGATCTCTCTTTCTTGGTTCCTGAGGTTAGTATTAGAGAGGAGAGCAGAGTAAGGCCACATGGAGGCCAGGAGAAGCAGCCAAGAAGGCAGAGTGCTGAGGGAGAAGCCAGTTTGTTAAGAGTTTGTGCAGGAGGAGATGGGAAACAGAGGTGAATAAGTCTGGTGAGCTAGAAACCTTTGATTCTAGGAAACTCGGATAAGTCAGTAGCTTTGTGAGCACTGAATGTGTGGGTTTTGGAGCCCAGTGTGTGTTTTTGCCTGCCCGCCGGGTGCAAGCTAGAATTAAAGCTGATGGCTCACCAGTTTTTGGCTCCTGTGTTTCATTGCCATCTGTCCGAATCCAATGCGAACCTGCATGGGTCAGGCTGCTGTGATGGTGGCCTTGACTACTGGCTTTACATGAGCATAATATATTTTATCTGCCCAACAAGCAGTGTTTAAGATCACCTATTTGTTCCTGAGCAATTACTCAGTGGATAGAGCATAGGTGTGGTGTGCAGACGTCCCAGGTTTGATCCCCAGTCAGGGCACACCTGAGAAGCAACCATCTGCTTCTCTTCCCTTCCTTCTCCCTCTCTTCCGTTCTCACAGAGGCTTGAATGGTTTCAGTGTGGGCTCCTGGCGCTGATGATAGATAGCTCAGTTGGTCCAAGCGTCAGCCTCAGGTGCTGAGAATAGCACAGTTGATTTGAGCATCAGCCCAGGACAGGGGTTGCTTGGTGAATCCTGGTTGGGGCACATGTAGGAGTCTGTCTCTCTATCTCCCCTCCTCTCACTTAAAATATAAAAAAAGTTCACCCATTCTCCCACATCTTCACAAAAATTATTTGATCTTTGGTAATCTGATTGTTGAAAAATGACTTCCAGTTCTAGTTCTATCTGTATTTCCTTTTAAGCTCATTTTTCTTCTGGTGATTTTTTTCATTCATTTACTAAACAACAAATATGAAGTGCTTATGATGTGCCATGTACTTATGATGTGTGAACAAAACAGAGAAAGCCCTCGCTCTAAGGAAGCTTACATTTCAAGACATGTGTAGGGCCCAAAGGGGGAAAACTACAAAATTTAGAGACAAAATAACTAAATAAAAGACAATGCTGATAGCCTGACCAGGCAGTGGCGCAGTGGACAGAGTGTCAGACTGGGATGCGGAGGACCCAGGTTCGAGACCCCAAGGTGACCAGCTTGAGCGCGGGCCCATCTGGCTTGACCAAAAGCTCACCAGCTTGGACCCAAGGTCGTGCCTTGAGCAAGTGGTTACTAGGTCTGCTGAAGGACCGCGGTCAAGGCACATGTGAGAAAACAATCAATGAACAACTAAGGTGTCAAAAATGAAAAACTGATGATTGATGCTTCTCATCTCTCTCCGTTCCTGTCTGTCTGTCCCTATCTATCACTCTCTCTGACTCTCTCTGTTTCTGTAAAAAAAAAAAAAAAAAAAAAAAAAGACAATCCTGATAGAAGAATCAATGCCAGAAAAAGGGCAATTATTACCAATATAGTAGGTATGGTAGGAAGTCACTAAGAGTTTTCTGGGGAAAGGCAGAGGTGGCAATGTGGCAAAATGTTACTTAAAATAATAATAGCTATTGTTAGGTTAAAGCTGCAGGTAGCTGGTTCACTGGGTGTTGGGCAGATAAAATATAATATGCTCACTTTGTTAAAGATGGCGCTGCCCACATGGAAGCCCGTCACCCAGGTAATATTATTTGCCCTTATACTTGGAATGGGTGTGGGGGAAAGGCTGTAATATAAGCAGGCTGGGTCGTTATGGCCTAAGGCTTGGTTTTAAGAGTAAGCTCTTCTCCACGCACTTGACTGATTGGATGATGTAGGGTGGTGCACTCTCCTGAGGAATCCCATTATACAGAGACTTCCTTGTTTGTATAATTGGATTAAAGGTTTTGATTCTATGGTATAAAGTAGGAGAGACCAGTAGCTTGATCTCTCTCTTGGTTCCTGAAGTATTAGAGAAGAGAGCGGATTAAGGCCACGTGAAGGCCAGGAGAAGCAGCCAAAATGGCAGAGTGCTGAGGGAGAAGCCAGTTTGTCTAGAGTTTGTGCTGGAGGAGATGGGGAACAGAGGTGAATAAGTCTGGTGAGCTAGAAACCTTTGATGCTAGGAAACTCGGATAAGTCAGTAGCTTTGTGAGCACTGAATGTGTGGGTTTTGGAGCCCAGTGTGTGCTTTTGCTTGCCCACCGGGTGCAAGCTAGAATTAAAGCTGATGGCTCACCAGTTCGTGGCTCCTGTGTTTCATTACCGACTGTTCGAATCAAATGGGAACCTGCACGGGTCAGGCGGCTGTGATGGCGGCCCTGGCTATTGGCTTTACACTGGTGTTGGGCAGATAAAATATGATATGCTCACTTTGTTAAAAGATGGCGCTGCCCACATGGAAGTTCATTGATATTAGTGTGTGTTCTGGAACAGGCTGTGGGCAGGCCGGGTCATTATAGCCTAAGGCTTAGTTTAAGAGTAAGCTCTTCCCTACACCCTTGACTGATTGGATGATGTAGGGTGGTGCACTCTACTGAGGAATCCCATTATGCCTCAGATGGGTGGCTTTATATCAGAGACTTTCTTGTCTGTAGATTGGATTAAGGGTTTGGATTTTCTATGCTATAAACTGGGGCAGTCTGGGAGCTTGCTCTCTCTCTGTTCCTGGGTTCCTGAGATTAGTATTAAAGAGCAGAGCAGAGTAAGGCCACGTGAAGGCCAGGAGAAGTAGCTGAGATGGCAGAGTGCTGAGGAAGAAGCCAGTTTGTTAAGAGTTTGTGCAGGAGGAGATGGGAAACAGAGGTGAATAAGTCTGGTGAGCTGGAAAGCTTTGATGCTAGGAAACTCGGATAAGTCAGTAGCTTTGTGAGCACTGAATGTGTGGGTTTTGGAGCCCAGTGTGTATTTTTGCTTGCCCGCCAGGTGCAAGCTAGAATTAAAGCTGATGGCTCACCAGTTCTTGGCTCCTGTGTTTCATTACCGACTGTTCGAATCTAATGCGAACCTGCATTGGCCAGACGACTGTGATAGTGGCCGCGACTACTGGCTTTACATTTAGCGTAGTCTGTGGCAGGATTTGATACAGATCGGCATGGAGCCACCACCACCGTTGAGCGGTGAAGTAGAGGACTGGTTGCTGTTTTGGTTTCCCATAGTTGTTTTTTGGGGAACTGTAAGCTGGCTGAGGTTTACAGCCATATGTGAGGAAACTTAGAGCTCTATGGAAGAGGCTGCCCAGGATCTGCAAACCGAGCAGTGGATGGAGCTGGAGGAAACGTGGGAGAAAGAGATGCCGACCCTGGAGCTGGCTGAAACGCTGGAGGAGGAGGCCGACCAGGTTTGCGAGATTCACCTGGAAATGGAGCAGATGCTGGAGAAGGAATCACAGGTTCGTGAGTTGGAGATTGCCCTGGATGTTGTGGAGCGCCAGCAGCGGCATGAGGCCGGGGCCGGAGCTGAGTCCAGGACTGGGGCTGATGCCGGGGTTGGAGCTGCAAGGCCTGCTGAGCAGAAGGCAGCGGTGGCCCGGAGATCAAGGCCAGCAGCAGGAGCTGGTGTTTTCAGTTCCTCTTTGGAGCACGAGGAGAATTGGGCTGGAGTTGCAATTTGCGGTCTCCAGAAGGTGAGAGCCCAGCAACAAGGAGTAGCTACGCTGCCGGTAGGTCTGCGATTTGGAGACATAGGGGTGGATGCCATCATGCTCCCCAGAGCAGAGATGGAAATGCTGACTGCCATTGCCACATGCTTCTTTTTAGGACAGTGTGAAAATTGCCATGATGGCAGGAATGAGGGGGGAGGCTAAAGCCCTATGTGTGTGGCCTGATTTCCTGGACTATGACCGGAGTGAGCACTGGCTCCTTCGTTGAATGGACTTACGGATTTTGGACAATGTGAGATACCCTGATGGGGGTGGGGATGGCTTTGCTGGAGGCCCTCCTGCCCCGGGAAGCTTTTCCCATGGCTAGAGAAAAGGCTGAGGACATTTTGCACTTCTGGCAAAGTGCTCAGAGACTGGTGAAATGTATCTTTGTAATTGTTGAAATTGTATGATTTGTGCTATTGCTGTAATTTGTGTAATGTACTTAATTTCCTTGTATAAGAATGCCGGTGGTGTAGGTTGCGGGTAGTAAAGTGAGCATAAGGGTGGATTGTTGGGCAGATAAAATATGATATGCTCACTTTGTTAAAGATGGCGCTGCCCACATGGAAGTTCGTTGATATTAATGTGTGTTCTGGAACAGGCTGTGGGCAGGCAGGGTCATTATAGCCTAAGGCTTAGTTTAAGAGTAAGCTCTTCCCTACACCCTTGACTGATTGGATGATGTAGGGTGGTGCACTCTACTGAGGAATCCCATTATGCCTCAGATGGGTGGCTTTATATCAGAGACTTTCTTGTCTGTAGATTGGATTAAGGGTTTGGATTTTCTATGCTATAAACTGGGGCAGTCTGGGAGCTTGCTCTCTCTCTGTTCCTGGGTTCTTGAGATTAGTATTAAAGAGGAGAGCAGAGTAAGGCCACGTGAAGGCCAGGAGAAGCAGCTGAGATGGCAGAGTGCTGAGGAAGAAGCCAGTTTGTTAAGAGTTTGTGCAGGAGGAGATGGGAAACAGAGGTGAATAAGTCTGGTGAGCTGGAAAGCTTTGATGCTAGGAAACTCGGATAAGTCAGTAGCTTTGTGAGCACTGAATGTGTGGGTTTTGGAGCCCAGTGTGTATTTTTGCTTGCCCGCCAGGTGCAAGCTAGAATTAAAGCTGATGGCTCACCAGTTCTTGGCTCCTGTGTTTCATTACCGACTGTTCGAATCTAATGCGAACCCGCGTGGGTCAGGCTGCTGTGATAGTGGCCGCGACTACTGGCTTTACAACTGGGGAAGGGAAAAGCCTCCTTTCAGCTTCTCTTGGCAACTGGCACGTCGCTATAAATCCCCAACTAGGTCTGACCTGGAGAGATTTCCAGCAGACTGTCTTATCTTATATGAGATAGATGACAGGCTAAGCCCCTTCCCGGGTCTATGGGTGGGCACCAGGGAGAGCCAAACTAAAAACACAAGGCTGGTGTATTCCAAAAGGATTGTTTATTTAAAATGCTTGAGAGCAAATGTGCTGAGATGGACCCAAATATCGTGTCAGCCCTGGGGAGGGTTGGAGATGGGTATTTATAGTTTAAGTCAGGAGTCTTGGGAAAAGTGGCTGACGTCACTGCCTCTATAGGTACAAAGTAATATATTTTTCATATGTGGATTGGAGTGGCGCCACAGTTTCTCCAAATTGTTTATCTTCTGGCTCAACTGTTTAAAGGAGGCCTGTGCCAGTTCAAAAGTTCCGAGGCCAGCCAGGCAGGGAGAGCCTTCAAGCAATCCAGGAACCCCTCCTCCCTCTAGTTTGCACTGCCCTTGGAATGGGGGCAGGGAGGGGGGATGATCTCCTAGAATACTGCTATCAAAAGCGCCTCTGGGCCTGTAGCCTGCCTTTTATTGTGACTTAAACTCCTCTAATTGTCAGGTCCCTTTCCAGTGTAAGCTTTTCCTGACTTTTGCAAAGATAAACTTTTTGTTATATTTCAAAGTGAAGACCAGGAAGCTATTCAGCGAGAGAATAGCAAACCAATTAACTACATCACAGTGGGGATGGAGAATGTGCTGCTTTGAGCCTGGGTAAGAAATTGGGTAAGGGAAATTATAGTTTTAAAGGGGTCTCTGGTTTTCAAAGCCTCCCTAAACCCAAACCTTACAGCTATTAACATTTTGAAAAAGAAAGGTAATATGAGGGTAAATGCTCTATTAGATGTTAAACTATAAAAACACAATAGTGAAATCAATGTGACAACCAGAAACAAATTCTAGCTTATATATGATAAGCCTATATGTAAACATATATCATACTGTTTTAATTATTATAGTTTTTCAATACTTAAAAATTAGATCGAGTTGTTCTCCCAGTATAGTTTTCAGAATTTGTAAAAACTGCATTAAAAAACAGAAATTACTTCTGTTTATTTTTTTACTGAGGAAGGCGGAGAGACAGACTCCTGAACGCGCCTTGATGGGAATCCACCCAGCCAGCCCCTATTGGGCAATGCTCTCTCCATCTGGGGCTGATGCTCTGTTGCTTGGCAATTAAGCTATTTTAGTGCCTGAGGTGAGGTTATGAAGCCATCTTAGTGCCTGGGGCCAACTTGCTCCAACTATGAGCCATAGATGTGGGAGGAGAAGCAGATGGTCACTTCTCTTGTGTGCTCTGACCAGGAATCGAACCTGGGACTTCTACATGCCAGGCCGACACTATACCACTGAGCAAACTGGCCAGGGCCACTTCTGGGTGTTTAGATCATGCTTCTTTGAATATTATTTCATCTAGAGAGTGGACTTCATAGGTTCAAATGTCATAATGGTTGCCCACATACAGCCAGTGTTAACATTCTTGAGGGAAAAAAGGACCCACAGTAGTAATGGGGTATAGAGTCAGAGATTGGGATTTTTATTTTTTTTATAGGAACTGAGAGTCAGCGAGAGGGATAGATAGGGACAGACAGACAGGAACGGAGAGAGGTGAGAAGCATCAATCATTGGTTTTTCATTGCTGTTGTGACACCTTATTTGTTCCTTGATTGCTTTCTCACACGTGCCTT
Organism: Rhynchonycteris naso; assembly: GCA_037038555.1. Classification (NCBI taxonomy): domain Eukaryota; kingdom Metazoa; phylum Chordata; class Mammalia; order Chiroptera; family Emballonuridae; genus Rhynchonycteris; species Rhynchonycteris naso. Next base: position 94,597,304 of record CM072998.1, on the reverse strand, counting down.
GACCGCGGGCCTTCAGCAGACCAAGCAACCCCTTGCTGGAGCCAGCGACCTTGGATCCAAGCTGGAGAGCTTTTGCTCAAGCCAGATGGGCCCGCACTCAAGCTGGCAAGCTTGGGGTCTCGAACCTGGGTCTTCCGCATCCCAGTCCGAGGCTCTATCCACTCCGCCACCGCCTGGCCAGGCAGAGATTGGGATTTTAAAACTTTTTTCACTAGTTATTTGGATTTCTGTTCATAATAAAAATATATAACTTTTATAATATCCCACCTATAGCTACAAATACATAAAATAATATAGAAAAGGCAGAAATGATCGTGTCAAAATCATTTTGTGAAAAAATATAGGTAAGTTGATAGGTTCGTATTCATTCAAAGCAAATAGAAAAGTACTACTTTTTTACACTATGATTTACTAAAATATTTGTGTTTATTAACTCTTCTGAGCAATCAATCCTTAAAACCAGTTTAAGGAAATTCACCTTCAAACTTCTAAGGATAATATCTTCTTATAAAGGTAAAGGAGTTAAAGAATGCATCAAAGGAAAACACTTTACCTACTGAGGTGTTTTCCAAAAAAATCATTATGAGTTTATTTTAAACCAAACTAATGACATATGCTCAGGAGCAAGATCTCAAATGCTCCCTGAACTGTGGTTTTAAAAATGTCAATTGTGTATTTTGTGTAAGCTAAGTGTGGGTCAAATATAGCAGCATTCCATTTATTGTATACCGTACGATCTTTTCCAACTGAGGAGTCAAGCAACAAAATACATTACTTAGATGACAAATAGGCTATAGATAATCTAAAATACTTCTTTCTTTTTGGACAGAGTAAGAGAGAGGGACAGACAGGGAGAGAGATGAGAAGCATCAATTCTTCGTTGCAACTCCTTAGTTGTTCAGTGATTGCTTTCTCATATGTGCATTGGCCGGGGGACTACAGAAGACCGAATGACCCCATGCTCAAGCCAGCAACCTTGGGCTTCAAGCCAGCGACCCCTTGCTCAAGCTGGTGACTTTGGGGTTTCAAACCTGGGTCCTCTGTGTCCCAGTCCTACACTCTATCAACGTACCACAGCCTGGTCAGGCTAAAATACATACTTCTTTATAATGCTACATTCATGAAATACCTAAATAAGTAATCTAAACAAATGGAAAAACAAATCTTCAAATATTCTCTCTCCAATGCTAAATTGACCCTGATCCGTATTAGAAAAAAAAAAAACCAAAACCAGTATTAATTTAATCTTTTGTAAAGTTTTTAATAAGCTATCATTTCTTACACGTACACTAGTAACCTTAAAAAGACACATATTTACTGCCAAACATTACTGTACAATTTGTAAAAAATATAAAGAATTTGGAATTACAAAGAGAAGGCATCTACTTCAAATTGATTAAATAATAATATTCTACTTTTTAAGAAATTTAATCAGAGAACAAAATTTCTAAATTTGTCTAGGCCTTGGTCAGCAAACCGTGGCTCACAAGCTACACGCAGCTCTTTGGCCCATTGAGTGCGGGCAGAAAGACCAGCTTAGGAGTACCCCAATTAATTCAATAACAATGTACCTACCTATATAGTTTTAAGTTTAAAAAATTGGGCTCTCAAAAGAAATTTCAATTGTTGTACTGTTGATATTTGGCTCTGTTGACTAATGAGTTTGCTGACCACTGGAAGGGAACACTAAAAATTTTTACTGAAGCCAGAGACCATACTATTTTTGTTCAAGCCTTCATCTACGTAGTTTCAAATAAATCTTAAAATGATGTTCTAGTACATATAATAAGGCTGCTAAACAGAGTCTATAACTGGGGAAAAGAGGACTATCTAGAATGTGAAGTTGTAAATAGAGATATGTCTTATCTTTATATCCCCAGTTCCTAGCATAATACCTAACTCAAAGTAAAAAAGCTTAAGCAATGGTTGTTGCCTTGAACTGGGCAAATACACATTTCTATCTGTCGTCCAATTTGCACTCTACCTGAGCTGCAACCCTTGTTCTTGGTCCTTGACCTTAAATATTGAGTAACATAAGCCAATATGCATGCACTTACTACATTGCCTTTTGACAGGATTCTCAGAACTGAACCCATCAACGGGCTGGGAATCTTATGTGGTCTGATTCTTATTTCTCAGCAGTAAATACCAGTGTATGAAAGTAATGCATTTTCATTACAGGATAAGTATGTTCATACGAATAAGAATGGAATACAGGCCTTGCTTTTCCAGGTTTTAAATAACAGATACATAGCATCTTATGACAATTAGCATTTTTTTAGACACTGAACATAACACACTGTAATACAATGCAATGTGGTAGCCTTCCATTTTAGGAACAAAAATAAATTTCACATGAAAAAAGATTTATTTTAAATTCACATAAAATACATTTAGAATAAATCTAAATTTTTGCATTAAAGTATTTAGAAATAACACAGAAAAGCTTTTAAGATGTGTAGTTTCCATTGTATACAAAGAGAATGTTCAAAAGCTCTTTTCCAGTTATAGATCATCACCTCGTTGTCTTAAATTTCTAGATTTTCCATTTTCAATTCTTCTCTTTTTGAAGACTGAGGCCACTCCATCTGCCGTGACTCCAAGCGAAGTGACTGTTTTTTCTTTAAAAACCACTTTGGGTTCCCTAGAAGCATCAGCTTCTGAGGTTGATACATACTCATTTTCACTGCTTGGAAGTTCCAAATCTACCTCCTCTCTGGAACAGAAAGTAAAAACAACAAAAAGTGTAGAAATAACCTAAAAATGTCAACAAATCAATTCTTGGCCTTTTGGCAAAGATCAAGTGTAAATGTCAACAGAAAAGGAATGGTTGAACTTAATCCATGCACATCAAAACGATTCAATATTATAATTAAAATAGTATTTATAAAATTTTAACAAAATTAGATAATATGATGATAAATAGGGAAAATACTTCAAAATGTTTATAGTATTTCTGGCTAAATGAGTAAGTTATCTTATGCTTTCCTTCAATTTCAAAAATTTTCTGTGATGAACACGTTATTTTAGAGGAAAAACCCTTTAAAAATTAAGCTAATCCATTTATGAACTCCAACACAATCCATCACATATTAAACTGGCTGAGTGGTTAAAATTTAACAAGAATGGCTTTATAATATAGTTGTCACAAGAAAAAATATACTCAAAATCTAGTAGGACCATCTTCCTATTGTAAGTCACTTTAAAAATTACTTAGGGCTGAAATAATGTAGTCTACGTATTATTTCTGCAGCTTCAATATATATAGTCAATATGATTATCAAGGTGACTGGCATTATGGAGTGTTTAATATATATTTCCTAATATTTCATTAAGTAATAGATACATCTTGAACCACAATAGTAACATTTTTTTGGCTTTATTTTTTAAATTATTTTTATTATGGTTGACATACAATATTGTATTTGTTTCAGGTGTACAATCTAGTAATTAAACATAATATAACATACTAAGTGATCATCCTGGTAAGTCTTGTACCCATCTTGACACCATATATAGTTATTAGCCTATTCTCTATGTTGTATTTTATATTTTATATCCCCATGACTATTCTGTAACAATCTGTACTTTTTTTTTTCCCCCTTAGTTGTTCATTGATTGCTTTCTCACATGTGCCTTGACTGCGGGCCTTCAGCGGACCAAGCAACCCCTTGCTGGAGCCAGCGACCTTGGGTCCAAGCTGGCGAGCCTCCGCTCAAGCCAGATGGCTCCACACTCAAGCTGGTGAGCTCGGGGTCTCGAACCGGGGTCCTCCACATCCCAGTCCGACGCTCTATCCACTGCACCACCGCCTGGTCAGGCTAACAATCTGTACTTCTTAATCCCTTTATATTTTTTCACTTATCCTCCAACCACCCTCTCATCTGGCACCCATCGAAATGTTCTCTGTACTTACGAGTCTGTTTCTGTTCTGCTTGCTCGTTTTTTTAGATTCAATTGTTGATAGGTATGTATTTATTGCCATTTTATTGGTCATATTTTTTTCTTGAAGACCCTTTAACATTTCACTATTACTGGTTTGCTGTGATGAACTCCTTTAGCTTCTTCTTGTCTGGTAAACTCTTTACCTGTCCTTCGATTCTCAATGATAGCTCTACTGTGTAATCTTGGTTGTAGTCTTTGCTTTTCACCACATTATTTCTTGCTAATCCCTTCTGGCCTGCAAAATTTTGGCTGAGAAGTCAGCCCACAGTCTTATGGGAACTCTCTCTTGTAGGTAACTAACTGCTTTTCTGTTGCTGCTTTTAAGATTCTCTCTCTCCTTCGTTTTGTATTTTTCTGAAGGGAGAAGTAGGGAGGCAGAGAAGAGACAGACTCCTGCATGCGCCTGACCAGGATCCAGCTGGCAAGCCCGCTAGGGGAACGTTGCTCCGTTGCAACAGGAGCCATTCTAGTTAGTGCCTGAGGCAGAGGCCATGGAACCATCCTCAGCACCTGGGTCGACTATGCTCCTATGGAGTCTTGGCTGCAGGAGGGGAAGAGGGAGATAGAAAGGGGGAAGAGTGGAGAAGCAGATAGGCATTTCTCCTGTGTGCCCTGACCAGGAATTGAACCTGGGACTTCCACATGTTGGGTCGACGCTCTACCACTGAGCTAACTAGCCAGGGCCTTCTCTTTGTCTTTAACCTTTTGCATTATAATTATGATGTCTCTGGGTGTGGGCTTCTTTGGGTCCATTTTGTTTGGGACTCTCTTCGCTTCTTAAACTTATATGTCTATTTCCTTCACCTGGTTAGGAAAGTTTTCTATAATTTTTTCAAATAGGTTCCATTTCTTCCTCTTTTCCTCCCAGCAGCCACATGATACAAATATTTGTATGCCTGAAGTTGTCCCAGAGGCTTATACTATCTCCATCATTTTTCTTTTCCAAGTTGAGAGGAGGGGATATAGAGACACAGACTCCCACATGTGCCCTGACCAGGATCCACCCAGCAACCAGTCTGGGGCCAATGCTCTGCCCATCTGGGGCCATACTTGCAACTGAGCTATTTTTATCATCCAAGGAATAGGCTCCACAGAGCCATTCCTCAGTGCCCAGGCTGATGAGCTTGAACCAAGTGAGCCATGATGGCTGCGGGGGGAAAGAAAGAAGGGAGAAGCAGATGGTTGTTGCTCACGTGTTGCTGACCAGCAATAGAGTTCGGGACATCCACACACCAGGCTGACACTCTACCACTGACCCAACCGACCAGGGCCACTATCTCCATTTTTGGGAGATTATATTTGTTCTTCTGATTGGGTGTTTTATGCTTCCTTTATTCCAAATTGTTAATTTGATTCTCAGCTTCATCTACTCCAGTGGTTCTTAACCTTTTTTGAGGTACCAAACCCACCTTCATATACACATTCACCGAACCCTTCTTTAGTGATAAATAAAATATGATTTTTTCCCCCAAATTCAAGACATAGGTATATGTTTTTATACTGGTGCACAAAATGAGCCGTGCATGAATATCACCTTGCTCAAAGAACAAAACCAACGAAGTGCATGAACTCACAACAAATTACGGTATTACTTTTCCTTGAGCATCCTTTAAACCACTGCTTTGAACTCTGTATCTGTCAGTTTGCTTGCCTCCATTTCACTTAATTCTTTTCTTTTTTTAATTTATTTTTTATTAACTTTAATGGGGTGACACCAATAAATCAGGGTACATATGTACAATGAAAACATCTCCAGATTATCTTATCATTCAATTGTGCTGCATACCCATTACCCAAAGTCAAATTGTCCTCTGTCACCTTCTATCTGGTTTTCCCTGTGCCCCTCCCCTTCTCCCTATGCCACCCTCCCCTCCCTCCTCCCATCCCGTAACCACCACACTCTTGTCCGTGTCTCATAGTCTCACTTTAATGTATGAAATCCCACCTATGTATGAAATCATGCTGTTCTCAGTTTTTCTTTTTTTTCTGATTTACTTATTTCACTCCTTATAATGTTATCAAGGTACAACTTAATTCTTTTTTTGGAGTTTTGGTCTGTTCTTTTATTTGGGACACACTTCTTTGTCACCTCATTTTGGCTGCCTCCCTTTGCTTGTTTTAATGTATTAGGTAGAACTGCTACACCTCCTGGGCTTGGTAAAGTAAGTGGCCTATGTAGTAGTTATTCTGAGCGGTCCAGTAGCACAGCCTCCCCTTTCACTTGACGGGGGGGGGGTGGGTGGGGGGGGTGGGGGGTGGGGGGGGGCACTTCAGGTGTGGCCCATCCCACCCACCATGAAGGCTGTGTTTACCCTCCTGCTGTAGTTGAGCCTTGATTGCTGTTAACAAATGAATAGGAAGGATTTGCCCCCAGGCTGGGCACACTATAAAGGATCAGCTTTTTTTGCAGGGGCCCACCCATGAAGCAGGACTTACTTCAGCAATGTTCTAGAGCCTGCTGAGTCTGTCCCTTGAGTGTGTTGCTTCTGGAGGAGGCTACATGCTGCTCCAATGTGGTCTGATTCTGTGCACTAAGTGTGCTGGTCCTGAGACCTCCTGGATGATGTAGGCCAAGGTCAGCCATCATCTGTGTTCTACCTGGGGCCACCTGGCCTGATCTACAAAGCTATGTGCAGATGGCTGCTACTTGTGCTGGACATGGAGGTGCTCAGGCGTGGCCATACTGTTAGTGCTGAGCTTAGGGACACTTAGTGAGAGGTACGGGACATACTCAGACCAGATGTTATTTGTTTGAGAAACTTTAGAGAAGTCTGAAATAAGAGCCAAGACCAGCCAGTCATTCATATGTATAAGCCACTGAAACAGCTTGGTTACGCCTGCATGGTATGTGGGGCAGGGTCTCAGGGAATCACCAGGGCAGGGTGAAGAGTAATAGCCAGGTTGGTGGAGATGTAGATATGGCTCCCACCTACTGAATCTGCAGAGGGAGGGCTCAGAAAAGGAACAATGGCCTTTGACAACACTTCTGTCTAGAAGAAAGCTGCACCTCCAGCTTTTGCTTTTATTTATTTATTTATTTATTTATTATTTTACAGGGACAGAGAGAGAGTCAGAGAGAGGGATAGATAGGGACAGACAGACAGGAATGGAGAGAGGTGAGAAGCATCAATCATTAGTTTTTCATTGCTATTGCAACACCAGTTGTTCATTGATTGCTTTCTTACATGTGCCTTGACCACGGGCCTTCAGCAGACCGAGCAACCCCTTGCTGGAGCCAGAGACCTTGGATCCAAGCTGGTGAGCTTTTGCTCAAGCCAGATGGGCCTGTGCTCAAGCTGGCGAGCTCGGGGTCTCGAACCTGGGTCTTCCGCATCCCAGTCTGACGCTCTATCCACTGTGCCACCGCCTGGTCAGGCTCCAGCTTTTGCTTGATGCCAGACAATTCAGTTCCACCCCATATGTCCTTGGTGCCTTTTGAGCTGTTGCCCTAGCACAGGAGCTCAGACAAGTGAGTTTAAGGAATTCTGTGCATGGGCGCTTTAAGAGGAATGCTTGGGACTCCAACAGCCCTCTGCCTCTCTCAGCCTCAGTCCAAGCTGGATTTTATAGGCGGAAGTTACGGTAACTTCTCTTCTAGGTGACAGAACCCTTGCTGGGAGGCGTGGTGAAGGGCCTGGACCCTCACACAGCGGGGGGACCTCTGCAGCCAAGATATCCCTCCTGACTTTTATCTGTTACACGTGGGTGTGGGACCAGCCAGTTCTGTGTCTCTGGACGTGGTTGCTTCTTTTTATCTGCAGTTGCAGGACTTCCATTTAGCTACATTGCAGGCAGTTCTGAATGACAGTTGTTCTGTTGCTTAGTTGTATTTTGATATGGTGTGGGAGGATTTGAGTACCATCTTGACTGGAATTCATCACAGTAACATTTTTATAGCAATTTTAAGCTATATTATGGTGTGTTATCCTTAAGAAATCAATTCTAATTAGAACAGTATATAAAGACGTCTGAAACTTGCACAACTCTTATCTTGTGAAAAAATACACACTTTCCATTAAAATACAGTTTTAACAATAAGTGATTTCATTATAAAAGTACTGACAGGGTAGTCATATTGCCATTTCAAAGCATTAATATTTTGGAGAATAACTACTTAAGTAATGCAGTTAGCAGATACTTTTCTTTTTTTCACCTGCAGGTTTCTTTTAAGCCCTTAAATAATAATAACCTTTGAAGCTGGAAGTGACATTGTCTTTTCACTGGGTAAAATGCTTCTAAGACAATAACTGATTTGAACACGTAAGCTAATAAAATAAACCAGATAACATCACACCTTGATCTTGTTTACTTGATTAAACTTGTTTTTTGAAACTGGCTTAAAAAATTTGGTTAAATTTTGTCATAAGCCATTTTTAAGACAGCAACAGAACGTTTTTTCTTGCTTTAGATGCATCATATGCAGCATTTATTGGCTATGCAGATATCTGTTTCTCTGATAGAATGATGATAAGTGTGAAAATGGTCATGTGTGCATAATGTGAGCTAGTGTGTGAATATGTGGTCAACAGAAATGTCATGTTTTAAAGAAATGAAAACAATTATTTACTTATTTAAAATAATCATTACGTAACATTTAAAAATATTAGGAAAGCCTAACCAGGCGGTGGCGCAGTGGATAGAGCATTGGACTGGGATGTAGAAGACCCAGGTTCGAGACCCCAAAGTCGCAAGCTTGAGCGCAGGCCCATCTGGCTTGAGCAAAAGCTCACCAGCTTGGACCCAAGGTCGTTGGCTCCAGCAAGGGGTTGCTTGGTCTGCTGAAGGCCCACAGTCAAGGCACATACGAGAAGGCAATCAATGAACAACTAAGGTGTAATGAAAAACTAATAACTGATGCTTCTCATCTCTCTCCGTTCCTGTCTGTCTGTCCCTATCTATCCCTCTCTCTGTCCCTATAAAAAAAAATAAAAAAAAAATTAGGGAAGGAAAAACCACTCTAGACATAAATGAGCTACACTTAATGAGCAGTTTACCCTTCATAGTTATTGTCATTTACTGAAGTACTGGGATATAAAATACATACTTGTAAGTATCAGTGGGATTGTGTTTCAGGTACTTACTGAGACTCAGATTGTTTAATTTCTTGCCATTCTCCATAGGGGTTTGGTTTTCTATGAGCTTTGGATTTTTCTTCATTTGAACCTGATGAATTCTGCTCTTCGATATTCTTTTCTTTCTGTTTTTCTGGTTCAGTTCCTTTATCACTATTTTTATTATTTTCCTGAAATGTCAAAGTCAAAAAATAACACACCAGCAGGACAGAACAAATGTATAATAGAGTCTTGTTTTTGATTTAAAAATAATTCATTTACTCAATAGTTTAAACTTGCACATAATAGAACAAATGTATATAAAAAAATCTTTAATGCTTGATTAGGTGTTTCATTACATTTAAAATGTTAACACACCACAGCCAAGGTAACTTTTTAAAACAGAACACGATCATATTAATGTTATACAATTAAAGACATATACTGGCCTTTTTTATCCTCTTCTTTCCTGCATTCTCTTTCTACTTATATATCTAACACTGACTTCCTTTATACTGAGCTCCTTTTCAATTTAATGCCTGCCACTGGACCCTTTTACACCCATTATCTATTTTTAAGAACTTGCTAAACCTATTAGTTTTAACTGAACTCTGTCTTCATATTTAGTGCATTACCAGAACTTTGGTGTCCTATATAACTGGCAGCTATGTGACATTAGAAGACACACCCTGGAGGTACAAGTAACTCCCATGGGAGTCCCTGGACATGGATAGTGCTTTTTTGGCACCCCTTCACCTGCGAAAACAAAGCCCTGTGAGCCAATTCAGCAAGTGGACCATGCACCAAATATCAGCCTCTTTGCAACTGTACCACTGCGAATGGCAATCCTGAGATACTGCTTTATTTGCATTTGAATGAATATTAACTTATTCCCTCATGCTACTGGTATCATAGGACTAGGAATCAGCATCAACTTTCTGTTAGCAATCTTGACTGCTTCCAGCCATGACATATTTTATTTTTATTTTTTAAAGAGAGGAGTGAAGGAGAGGGAGGAAGGGAGGGGGGAGAGAGAGAGAGAGAGAAAAGTGGGGGGTTCAGGCAAAATAAAGTATTTTTAACAAAGGTCATGACACTTTTTACTTAGACCCTCATGCAATAAATGCTTCCTCTTCTGAGGCTCATAATACTACCTTCTATAAAGTGCTTCTCAATTCCTCCTTATAGGATCTAGAGACCTGGCCACCACTCCACATTCACTGATGACTGTGCCAACTCTGGCATCATGTTCTATTCAAACACTCATCATCCTAGAGTTTAAAAATTCTGGAGCCTCAGTTTTGTGAGCTTCAAAGCTAATCATTTTGGTCTTCACTCTATAGAAATATCTCAGAGATATTGTGGGCTCATCCCAGACCACCACAATGAAGTGAGTCTTGTAATCTTTTTGCTGGTGGTGTGTCTTGCCTTCAATTTGTAAAACACAAAATATCTATGAAGTGCAATAAAACAAAGTGCAATAAAATGAGGTATGTCTGTATTTAGCCACTTAATGGTATATATGATAAGATTTTATGTAGTTTGCCCTTGCTTATTTGTATTTTGTAATATTTTGTTTGCTTGAAGTTAATAGTATTGGTCTCAGGTTGAATGCTGGGTTACCTAACCTTACCTATAATCATTCTGAGATGACTACTACTGTATGATCTTTGTTGCTGTTCCTCTACAAACTGGATACATTCCTTACCCTAAGTTTCACCAAGATTTATGGGGTAAGTAGGTAAATTTCAGGCAATGACACGATCCTAGCTGTGGCCTCAAAGTACTTTCTCTCCAGCATCCTTGATATTCCTTCACCTCTCTGGCCACCAGTCTCAACCACGGATCAATCCTATGTGTCCTGTCTGCTTTGGCACCTGGGCTCCTCAGTGTTCCTCGAAAGGTCACAAAACAGGAGGACTAGTAATACTGTATAAATCTGTTTTTACTTTCTTGCCATGGCTGGGCACTTAGTACCAACTGTCATTCCTCTTACCTGGTTCATTCCCTCTCCCATTCCAGCTCAGTGACTACGTCAATCCATTAATGATGTCAAGTTCACCAATGCTACTCACTGTCAGAAGCAAACTTCATTTCTGTATGAATGAGTAAACTGAGACTAAATGGAATGCCTCTTTCAATTTTCTCCAACTCATCCACTGTCATACAGTTTTATACAAAATGAGTTTATTCCTTGTTCAAGACCAACCTATCCACCTACTCTTGCTGGTATTCCCTTTCTACCTCTCCTTTGGGGTCCCTCTCAATGAAAACATCACCACTACAAATTTCTCATGATTAATATGTAACATCCTATCATCTAATTTCATTTCATACCCAAAGCACATTTACCAGAGTGAACCACTTTTCATCCCCCTGTAATCTGAGTTGCACCATCCAAAACTCTGGTGAAACTGCTAAAGGGAATTAAGAATTTCATTACTGTAAAATTCAATAGACATTGTTCTTTTTCTTGGCCTAATTAATCCTTTGACTTATGGGATACTAAATTCGGCTTCTAGGCACCCCTTTCTAATCATTTTCTCATTCTATCTTGTGGACTCTTCCTTTCTCTGCCTGCCACTTAAATGTTTAATGTTCTCAGGGTCATTTCTTTAGATTACTGCACTCATTCTGAGATTGAAATTACTACCAGTAGGTTGTTGATACTCAAATAGCATTTGTAGTCTAGACATTCAGACTTGCATGTTCAGACAGCTCTCTAAATGTTACAAAGGCATCTCAAGCTTAGGAGGTCTAAAAATAAATGTACTGTCTTACTGGCAAAGAGATAACAATAAATGGTACAACTATTTATCCAGTTGTCAAAATACAGGTCTTGGTTTTATGTCTATCTTCTACCAGAAAACTGAACCAAGTCTAGAGCTTTTTATAAATTGATAAAACTTTCATAAACAGTAAATCCACTAACCTGGGGTGGTGAACATACCATACAGTGTATGGATGAAATGTAGAATTGTGCACCTGAAACCTGTACAATTTTGTTAACCAGTGTCACAATAAATTCAATAAAAAAGAAAAAAGATTAAACCAAGAACCTACCTTAAACTTTATTTTTAGCTTTGTTGTTTCTGTAGAGACCTCTACTTTTTCTGCTTCCCTCTCCTCATCAGAATCAGTATGTGAATCTGATGATTTGGGCTCTTCTAGATTGCCAAGTGACTTTTCACTGACTTTACTAGAGAGCAGATCGCCAGAGTGTGGAACGAAATCATCAGGTTTTTCCCATCGGGATTCTATTCAACACATTTTAATAGTCATGTTATTTGGTTACCAATTCAATTCAGAAGTAATTTCCAACATAATGCTTCCTGTCACGTACAATATTAAATAACACTAATCTATTTCATTCCATCACTTGATCAAGAAGATAATAAATAACAGTTCTATAAGCTCTTGCTCTTGTATCTTTCAGAAACTTGTTTTTCCTTTCTTTTTAAGTTTTTATTTTTTTAAATTTTATTTATTCATATTTTAGAGGGAAAAGAGAGAGAGAGAGAGAGAGGAGGGAGGAACAGGAAGCATCAACTTCTCATATGTGCCTTGACCAGGCAAGCCTGGAGGCCCCAAACCAGCAACCTCAGCATTCTAGGTCGATGCTTTATTCACTGTGCCACCATAGGTCAGGCTCTCATTTTTTTTATTTTAAGTGAGAGGTGGGAAGGCAGACAGACTGACTCCTGCATTTACCCCGACCAGGATCCACCTGGAAATCCCTTATGGGGGAGTGCTCTGCCCATTTGAGGCCATTGCTCTGTTGTTCAGCAACTGAGCTACTTTAGCGCCTGAGGGGAGACTATGGTGCCATCCTTAGCACCCAGGGCCAACTTGCTGGAATGGGTTATGACTACAGGAGTGAGGGAGAGAAAGAAGGAGGGAGGGAGAGAGAAGGAACAGAGAGGCGGAGAGAGGGAGAGGAAGAGAAAGAAGAGGTGGAGAAGCATATGGTCACTTTTCCTGTGTGCCCTGATGGGAATGGAACCCGGGACTTCCACACACCGGGCCAACGTTCTACCACTGAGCCAACTGGCTAGGGCCTCAAAATAGTCTTGATTCACAAGATGTATAAACTATAGCCCAAATGAAAATACACTTAAGAACTAGGGAATACTTCTTAAGGACTACCACAATTTAATACCAATTTCAGGAAATGTATATAAGAATGAAACCATATTAGATTTTGTGCAATTTATTTACCGGAAAGATTTTCTGGGATCTTTACAAAGTGAAATCATACTGTAAAAATCTAAATGAATTTACTTTATCATTTTATAGTAGGAAAAAAACTCGACTGAACTCTACTGCCACCCAATGGTTTACTGGGTAAAATGAGAGCTTTCTAATTACCTTGCAGTTATTCTGTTTTTAGTTTAATAAAAGGAAAAAGAATCCTAAAAGGTACAGTCCAATTGGAATGTTTTTAAGAGTAAAAGAGACTGTATTAATAATCACATTGGTCCAGACATAAACCAAAACTGCTGAGGAGAATATGTATAGCCCCTTGTTAAATCAGAGTACTTTCAAGCACTAATGAAAAACATTAGTTTTCTTTGTCTCTATTTCACAGAAGCAACAAAAAGAAATTTCAGGAAATAAACAATTTGTTAAGCATCTAATATACACCAGGCACTATCCTGGGAACTTTATAGACATCTGACTCTCTCAACCCCACAGAAGACATGATTGTGTCTATTTCACCTAAGAGCAACTATAGGCTCAATGACATACCCATTATCATTTGGCAAGGAAAGAAGCTGTGTGTTAAGTTCATATCTAACTCTAGAGCTACATTCTATAGTACTTACTCTCTATAAAGATTCAGTACCTCAACTTAAGCATAGAACCATTACTATATGAGGGCAGGCTAGGTGTCTACTTAGAGGTTAAAAGGGCCTTTTCCTCCAAAAGGATTTAATGCTATGCAGAAGAAATCAAGTACAATTACCTGAAATCCAGTTTTATGAAATTAAATTAGATAAAATTTTAATTTGAAAATCAGATAATAATTACATAATAATAATTAGGCATATTTTATAAATACTTATAACTAAAACATTTTCTTTTCCTTTCTTTTTTTATTTTTGAGAGAGGTAGGGAGACAGGCACATTGAACTGCTCTTGTATGCGCCCTGACCGGGGAATCAAACAAGCAACTTCTGTACACAGGGATGACACTCCACTCAACTGAGCTACCTAGCTAAGGCTTAATATTTTATTTATTGATTGATTCTTAGAGAGACAGAGAGGAAGGGAGAGAGAAGGGGGAGAGGGGAAGGAAAGCATTCATTTGCTCCAGAACATTATTTAACTGGTAAAAGTGAAAAATTGACAATCCAGCCTCTGCTAAAACAGCATCAGTTTTGTTTTTTTAAAAAGGAAAAGGCAAGTTGAACTCAGTGAGCTCTAAGGTACTTTCCAGGGTAATGAATATATTTCTAAAATAAGCATGATAAAAATCTGTAATGGCAGAGCAAGTAAAAATGACTCAATTTTTAAAACTTGTGACTGCATTATCAACTGAGCATTACAATGAATAGTGCAGTATAGTATATATAAAAGTCCTTTTTGCTCTATCCATTATATTAATGTTTTTAAATTACAAACAATTAATACAGACTTGTTATAAATATGTTTATCACTGTATATACTAAAATTCCCTAGTTCAAATGATTCATCAGCTGGCTAATAAGCAGTTTCAGGTACAGTTTTAGATAGTTAAGATAATCAAAGGTAATACTTACCTCCTGTTTCTGTATTATAATAATAGGTATAACCATCTTCACTTAAACCTTCTACCCAAGCAGCCTTCACTGCTGTCTGATGAGAGGAAACAAATAGCATAAACTGAAAACTGTGGTTATATATAGACAAGCAAGGCAGAATTAGCCACCCTTTCTTTTCCTCTTGAAACCTGGGAGTTAGAGGTGGTGGTACCGATCATAGCTAGGAAGCTTGATTTGTGTTAATCATTAAGAAACCAACTTTCAGGATGAGAATGCCTCACCTCTGAAAGCTAGGAATACTTTTTCACAAATGGACACGGGACATGTAAATTGCAACTAATAATATTTGCCCTGCACGGAGTTTTTCAACAGGTATCACTTTTAACCTCCACCCAGCCTTCTAACAAAAGGATTATTGGAAGAAAGGAACAAATAGTTTACGAGGAAGGAGGGTGGGGGTTATTTGAAAGTAAATTTGCTTAATAAAATTACAAAAAACCCAGAAGCCAATCACTTTAAAGAATAAAGCAAAGACACTAATAATGTACTTTAGTTACCTTTTTTAAGTTTCCTTGAAATCCTTCAGGCTTCTCCCACTGAGATGCTTAAAGCAAAATATATTGCATTTTAAAAAATCTTTTTGCTTAAAAATTTTCCAAAAAATTCAATTTGGCAAAAATTGACAAGCTGTTCAATGTGTACAAAACACTAAAGACTATAGTTAAAAAACATAATAAAGAACCAACATACAGTATTGTGCAGAACAATGCATATGAATGCTATGTAACCAAGAGGGAAGGGAATGATTAGAAGTTACAAGTACTTCCACAGGAATTATTAAAACCAGATAAGGCTTGTCTTAAAGACCTCATGAAATTCAGGCTTGATAAATCTGGTAGGAATAACATACCCCACCCTTTTTTTTTTTTTTTTTTACTTAGCCTTTTGATATCTTGGGATGGAAGAGTGAGAGATGGAATGAATGACTCAAAAAAAAATCAAGTATGTAGGAATTTAAAAAAGTATTAATGAGAAAGTATATCAAGTAGGATGGTAAAAAAAAGGAAGCAGTCACTAGAAAGGAGGAAAGACATTAATAGTTTCTATGTAAATTTGAATAAAACACATAATCCCTAGCATACAATAATTAGATTCAATGCTAAAGTATAAAATGCATCTCACATAAGGCTCAGTGTGAACTGATTATTACTTTTCCTATGTAGTTCGAAACTGATTAGGATTCCAAGATCATAATAATCACAATACTTTAAGTCCAAGGTTTTCTTCATGATTAACTCTCTGATCTCATTTCCTGCCTTCCTGACCATTCTTAACTTCTGTCCATTCCTTTTATATACTATTCTTCAGACGTGTTACTTTTTCTCTTCCTTCTTCTTGTGATCTCACATACTCCTAAGAGTTAAAACATATAATCTGTATTACCAGACTCAATTTATCTTCCTAATTCCCAACTCTACTCATCAGTTATTGAAAATTGCAACAAGAATGTTCTATTGGTACCGCAACCTCAACATATCCAAAATTGAATTACTGTCGCACTTAAACTTACTGTTCCCATATTTCATATCTCAGTAAAGGGCACTGCCATCCTCCCAGCCTCCACGACATGGTCCCGATCTATTTTCCTAGTCTCTTTCTTCTGCCATGACATCTTCAAAGAACCTTATGCTTTACCTCCACCAGATAACTCTTTATTTCCCAAACTTTCAAACCTTCTTTAGAGTCATATTGTCCTACTTGTCTGAAATGCTGCAGTGCTCTCATAACAAACTACTGCATCGTTTTCAATCACAATACCCATGGAGTGTCTGCACCATGCTAGGCACTGCATCAAGTGCTAGGGTTACAAATGCTATGATGACATCATTCCTGACATACTCATTTTACTTCATAGATGAGCTCATAAGTGATTTCTGTGATAGTCTCTCAGATCCACATAATCATTATTGATTTCTCACTATTTTGGCTCCCATTTTTTTTTTTTTGGTGACAGACAGAGGGACAGATAGGAAGGGAGAAAGATGAGAAACATCAATTCTTTGTTGCAGCACCTTAGTTGTTCATTGATTGCTTTCTCAAATGTGCCTTGACCGGAGGGCTACAGCAGACCGAGTGACCTCTTGCTCAAGCCAGGGACCTTGGGCTCAAGCTGGTGAGTCTTCCTCAAACCAGATTAGCCTGCGCTCAAGCCAGTGACCTTGGGGTTTTGAATCTGGGTCCTCTGCGTCCCAGTCCTACGCTCTACTGCATCACCGCCTGGTCAGGTTCCCATATAATCTTAATTACCTCTCTATTATAGTACAGCTCTTTAATATTTCTCCTTGTATCATGCTTATTTTTGATACTATATTTTTGCAGAGTAAACATGTAACAAATGCATTTATTTCTACCAGAATTAATATGGAATAAAAATGCCAAATACATTTAGTTTTAAAGGAAAATAAAAAAGATGTTCTTGATAGTCTTACTAAGAAATACCATTGTGTATTTTTTAGAAGTTGATATTCAAAACATAAATAGGGGGAGGGGAAGCTTTACTAAGTCAATTAAAATAGCTACCCAAAAAGAAATTAGTCTCTGGCTCCCAGTCTGCTTTTCAACAGAAAAATCTTTTCCAAAGTATTATAGTTCAAGAACCCCGGCAATTTGTGAAGTGGATCAAAAAATACCTTAATTCTATGTAAATATTTACATGTAGTTCATTGTTTTAGAAGGTTTTATTGAGAAAACGTAAAACTTTAGTTTACTGATAAGGAACCCATTATTAAGCCTTTAACTATGACACTGAGTCTCTATGAGAAGGGTACTTTTTATTTTTTATTAAAAAATTTATAAAAATTTATTTAGCCTGACCCGTGGTGGCGCAGTGGATAAAGCGTCGACCTGGGAACACTGAGGTCGCCAGTTCAAAACCCTGCACTGGTCTGGTCAAGGTACATATGGGAGTTGATGCTTCCAGCTCCTCCCCCCTTTCTCTCTTTCTCTCTCTCTCACTCTGTGTCTCCTCTCTAAAATGAATAAAATAAAAAGAAATTAAAATTTAAAAAAATTATTTATTTTAGAGAGGGGGAAAAAGAGATAGGGAGGGAAAGAGAGAGAGAAAAAGAGAGAGAGAGAGAGAGACATTGGTCTGTTGTTCCATGTATTTACATATTCACTGGTTCATTCTTATGTGTGCCCTGACAAGGGATTGAATCCACAACCTCTGTGTATCACGACACTCTGACCAGCTGAGCTATCCAGCCAGGGCTTGAGAAGGGTACCTTTTAAAAGAGCACATAATTATTTTTTCCCCACTGTGGCAAAATATAAAGTTAGCCTTTCATTGTTTAATTATCCCAATATTAACTAAAAGTCTAAAGACAAAATAAATTACCAGTTATCATTCTCTACAGTTCTATACCTAGATGACTTACCTCCTGTGATAAGATCATAATAGTAATGGTAACCCTCAGAAGTTATGCCTTCCACCCATCTGCCTTTTGAAGGGTCTTTTTTCTTTTTCTTCTTTTCTTTCTGCTGATTTGAAGCAGAGGTGGGTGGGACAGTGCTGGTTTGTGGTGTTATACTTGGCTCTGGAATTTCTAGAGAAAAGATGAGAGAAGGGTGAAGGAGACAATATAATTCTCCCCCCTACCCTGCAGCCCCATCCCCCCACCCCCGGGATAAAACATTTATAATGTTATTCCAATCAAAAAACTTGATAAGATCACTTTTCAGCCTTGGGCTAAGATAAAGTGCAAAAACCCACATAGGGTTCTTTTGGAAACTTGACACATCATTATAAAGCTCATTTTGGAAAACTAAACATGCACCAATATCCAGGAGAATTACAGAAAAGAAGTAAAAGGGAAATGTAGAAATAGCAGGTATTAAAACTTATTCTAAAACTATGGTAAAAAAGACCAATAGTGTAAACTGATGCAGGAATAATAGGCAAACATATGACTGAAATAGAAGAGTACAGAAATAAATCCAACTCTAGAAGGAAAGAGATCATTTAATAAATGATGTTGGATTAATTATTTGGAAAAAGGTTAAGCTATTCCCTTCTCCCTGGTACCTGCAATCTTTTTACACCAATATAAATTCCAAATAAAAAATATTTACAAAAAGAACACAAAGTGCCTGACCAGATGGTGGAACAGTGGACAGAGCGTCAGCCTGGGTTGCTTAGGACCCAGGTTCCAATCCATGAGGTTGCTGACTTAAGCCCAAAGGTCGCTGGCTTGAGCAAGGGGTCACTGATCAAGGCACATATGAGAAAGCAATCAATGAACAACTAGTGATACCACTATGAGTTGATGCTTCTCATCTCTCTCCCTTCCTGTCTGTCTGTCCCTCTCTTGCTAAAAAAAAAAAAAAAAAAAAAAAAAAGAACACAAAATAAAATAATGTTAAACTTGACAGTAAGAATTCAAATATTTTGTGTGGGGAAAATAAAAAAATATATATATATACACGCACACACAAGAAAATAATGACAAATACGACAGAGGATTAATGTCCTAACAAAAATTCATTACAAATCCAATGTTGTAATAGAAAAATGACCATTTATCTTCACTAATATTCAAAGAAATATAAATAAATATTATACACAAAATATATATTTGTTTTTAGGTAAGAGGGGAGATAATGAGACAGACTCCCTCACATGCCCCGATCCGGATGTACCCAGCAACCCCATCTTAGGCAGATGCTTGAGAACTGAGCTACTTTTAGTGCCTGAGGCTGGTGCACTCCAACAGAACTATCCTCAGCACCTGGGGCTATGCTTGAACCAATAGAGCCACTGGCTGTGGGAGGGGAAGAGGGAGAGAAGTGGGGGAGAAGCAGATAGTCACTTCTGTGTGCCCTGACTGGGAATCAAACCCAGGATGTCCATACATGGGGCTGACGCTCTATCCACTGAGCCAATGGCCAGGGCCATATATTTTTTGTATTAGATGTAAGTACTGAAAGGAATGACCAATCCCAGTGTTAGATAGTCTAATCCATGCATGTGCAAAATGGGTAGTTATTATGGCTTTATTTTTTTTCTAAAGGACTGGCCAGTTATTGCCAACACTAGATAATAAACTAATTTTCTTTCTTTCTTTTAAGCAAGGAAGAGAAAGCAACAGACAGGGGCAGACAGAAAGGGAGAAAAATGAAGAAGCATCAATTCTTCATTGTGGCACCTTAGTTGTTCATTGATTGCTTTCTCATAAGTGTCTTGATGGGGGGGGGGTCCAGCAGAGTGAGCGACTTCTTGCTCAAGCCAGTTACCTTTGGGCTCAGGCCAGCAACCATGGAGTCATGTCTATGATCCCATGCTCAAGCCAAAGACCCTGCGCTCAAGCTAGCAAGTCCACACTCAAGCCAGATGAACCTGCACTCAAATTGGCGACCTCAAGGTTTTGAACCTGGGTGCTCTGCATCCCAGGCCAATCTCTATCCACTGCACTACCACCTGATCAGGCAATTAATTTTATTTATAGCAAAAGATTAAATTTTGGAGACATTTCTGGAAAAAGACTGATATTAACTATCAACCTATAAAATACATTCAGACTTTGACTCAGCAGTATCAGTTCTAGTAAACTTACAGAGATAAATGTGAAAACAAAAGCATACAAAAGGATGCTCACTGAAGCGTTCTAAAAGTGAAAAACTCTAAGCAGCCCTTGCCCAGTGGTGAAGTGGATAGAGCATTGTCCCGAGTGGCAAGGCTGCAGGCTCGATCCTGGGGTTGCTAGCTCAATCCCTAGGGTACCAGGTCGACCCAAAGGTTGCCAGTCAACAGCACAACTAAGTGGAACAATGAGTTAATGCTTCTTTCTTCCTTTCTCTCTCAACAACAAGCAAAGAAAGAAATAAACAAAAATAATACCAAAAAACCTCTAAGCAACTTAAATGTTAACCAGGAAGAAATTAGTTAAATAAATGATGGCATTTTTCTGGCATTTTATACTGCTTACTAATAAACATGTTGTAAGTGGTCATTATAATAAGCACATTATACCATTATATTATTACTTAATTTTAGTAAAAATCAAAGGTTATAGAACTAGCAAGAGATCAACTCAAAATTTGTGCTACTAACAATTTTCTAGCCACTAAAAATGATGTATATCCTTAATAATTTAAAAGAAAAGATATGGCCTGGGCCGGTTGGCTAAAGTGGTAGAGCATCAGCCTGATGTATGGATGTCCAGGGTTCAATTCCCAGTCAGGGCACACAGGAGAAGCGACCATCTGCTTCTCAACCCCTCCCCCTCTGCCTTCTGTCTGTCTGTCTCTCCTTCCTGCAGGCATGGCTTGATTGGTTTGAGCCTATCAGCCCCATGCACTGAGGATGGCTCCATGGAGCCTCCACTTCAGGTGCTAAAAATAACTTGGTTGAGTGCATGGGCCCATTTGTGCAGAGCATTGGTCCCAGACAGGAGTTGCTGGGTGGGAGTCTGTCTCTCTATCTCCCCTCCTCTCAATTGGAAAAGAAGAAAACAATAAAATGAAAAAAGAAAAAATGATGTACATAACATATCAAGGGAAAAAAACAAACAATCTCCAAACAGACCATAGCATAAAATGTATAATTTTGTTTAAAAATTCTTTATATTCATTGTTGTACTTTAAAAGGACTACAAAGCCTATCATAAAAAACAAGGCTATGAAAAATAATAAAAACTCACTTAAATATAAAATGCTAAGATTTATTTGCTCATGGGGCAGCATTATGAATTTTCCTAATCCATATAATTAATGAGATAAATTTTCAACTACTCTTCTTTAATTCTGTAGGAATGCCAACATCCTTTCCACCCTTAAAATGAACATACAGCGTTATCCTTGAGAAAATAGCACTTCCCCCATTTTAACTAATGATATCCAGGATAATATTTTTAAAGTCTGGTTATAACTGTTCTTATTTAATGAAGGCAAGGTTAATTAACTGCTTTCTGTTTAAAACCTTTTTAGAAAGAAGTTTTTATTAGAGAGTAAAGAATACCATTCCATGCTGACTATTCCAGCCATTATGTAAGATCAACCAACTACCACTACTTGCTATATGCCTGGTTTAAAAACAATGGATCTGTCACAGAAGAAATAAATGGTCACAGAAAGTTCCCAATTTAAAGGCTAAATTCATTGACATATAGATACATTCTACTTAAAGAATGCTTTTAATCTGGAACGAAGTATCCTCAAACCTTCAACTTACTTATTTTCTTGCTAGCAAGGATGTGGTGAAAAAGAAATCCTTACACTGTTGGTGGATATAAATGGGTCTAATCACTATGGAAAACAATAGAGGTTCCTCAAAAAATTAACAAGATTTATCAAAAGATTCAAGTATAGACCCAAAGAAACTAAAAACAGGATCTCAAAGAGATACATGAACTCCTGTGTTTATTGCAGTATTATTCACAATAGGCAAGATAAGGAAACCTAAATGCTCATCAACATAAAAATGGATTAAAAAACATAGCATCTATACACAATGGAATATTATGCAGCCCTGAGAACGGAGAATATCTTGCCATTTGTGACAACATGGATGGACCCTCAGTACATTGTGCTAAGTGAGGTAAGTCAGAAAGACAATTTCTATATACCTCTTCTTTGTGGAATCTAGAAAAGATTGTGAAAAACAGAGTACAATGGTGTTTACCAAGAAATGGAGGGTGGGGGTGTTGTTTAAAGATTCAAACTTGTAATGAGTAGTAAATAAACCATAAAGATCTAATGCATGCAGCAGCAATTTTCAACTGGTGTGTTGTAAGAATTTTTAAAACCTGACTATTCACTCAGGGGCATTGATCTCTTTTCCCCTTAAATTGTTAAATTAAAAAAAAAATTACAATAGCCAATACAACAATATAGCTGTAAAGGTGAATGAATCAAAATTATACCTATTTTTTTGTCAGATCAGATATTTTCGTGTGCCACAGAATTTCAGTAGTTTATGTGTGCCATGAGATAAAAAAAAGGTTAAACATTGCTGGCATAGAGTAATGAATAAAAATAGCACACTGTAATTGCACAATGTGATAAATATCACTACAATGGCAATGGCATGACAATATAAGTGTACTGAAGCAACACATTGCACACCTTTAATTTATACAATGCTTATGTAAAATATATTCAATTAAAAAGAAAAAAATTAACTATCATCTAGCAAAAGTCATTTAATTTGTATACAAATGGCAAATTCACTGTAATTCAACCATATAAATAAACGTGATTCAGTTTTCACCATTTGGATAAAGTGAACTGTAGTTACAATGCAAGGCCCTATTTCTTAATGAATAGATTTTATTTTCCTTTTTAAAGGCTGTTAAATTGACAACAGACCCTTTTTAATGTTTTATTTGTGGATTTTACGGAGAGAGGAGAGGTGGGGGAAAGTGAGAAGTATCAACTCATAGTTGCTTCAGTTTAGTTGTTCATCGCTTGTTTGTTGCTTGTCATATGTGTCTTGACCAGGCAAGCCCAAAGTTTCAAACTGGCAACCTCAGGGTTCTATGCATGTGTCACCACAGGCCAGGCAAGAATAGTTTCTTTTAACCAAATTATTAGAGCACCTAAAAACCCTGGCCAGACTGCGCACTGGATAAAGCACTGTCCTCATACACTGAGGTCGTGGGTTCGATTTCTGGTTAGGGTACCAATGAGAAGCAAATCCATGAGTATACAACTAAAATAATGGAACAACGAATTGATGCTTCTCTCTCTATCTCCCTCCCTTCCTCTTTCTCTCCTTCAATCAATGGGGAGGGAGTAGAAGAATACCTAAAACACTCAAGGTCTCTGAAATGAACCACTGACCTAAGACAGAGCTAGGATTAGGTAATCATCAAGGTAGTATAGTTGTGGTGAATACAAGTGTGAAAATATGAAGCTTTAAAAGCAAAACAAAAGTGCACGAACAAACTCCCAAAGTCTAAATAGGACTATGATGCATAACAAAAGCACTATGAGTATACTGAGTGGATAACCTCTTTATAGAAACAATAAAAGCTAACTTAGCATGAACTCTGCTGTTACTTTTAAAACATGTTGGCTGTTTTTTTTTACCTGACTCTAAGCCAAGCCTTTTCAAAT
Organism: Rhynchonycteris naso; assembly: GCA_037038555.1. Classification (NCBI taxonomy): domain Eukaryota; kingdom Metazoa; phylum Chordata; class Mammalia; order Chiroptera; family Emballonuridae; genus Rhynchonycteris; species Rhynchonycteris naso. Next base: position 94,573,450 of record CM072998.1, on the reverse strand, counting down.
CCTCTTGGTATGCTTTTAGGGCAGCTGCCTCCATTGCAGCAAATTCCTTTGATGCCTTTTCTTCTTCCTTTGCTTTGTCCAGGCTTTTTTGTTTAATCTATATGAGACACATATAAAAGTGAAAGCTCTATAAAGGGCTGATATTTACACAAAAAAACTGGTAAAGTAACAAACTAAATTACCTCACTGATCCTTTTTGCCACATTTTCCTTATGATTCTTTCCTCTTTCATGAAATTCAACACTCTTGAAAATAAGAGAAAACACAAAGGAAAATGACATAAACATCATAATTAGTTCACAGTAAAGTAACAGTTAACTTGGGAATGGAACATAACAAAATTACAACTAAAAAGACTGGCAGAAAAGATAAAAAATAATTTTAATGCACACTGGCCCTTTTTTATCAAGTTTAATTGAACTACAATTACTTATTATTAAGACCTCTGACCAGGTCTCCTTGGGTGCTTAAAATATACTTCTATGACCTATTAATGGAGAAAAACACAAGGTACATTTGATGATTAATCCAGTGAAAATGACTGTAATGAGAACTCACACAAGACATGAAGCCACAAGAAGAGTGGAAAAAAACCTTAAATTGAAGAAACACTTCTCAACATAAAATGTCAAAACTAGTAGGTCTCCAGAATTTATACTGCTCTACTGTATTTGCCACATTAGTTAAGAGATAATAACCAATGATCCATACAACCGTATTCCTCCAAATTGGGAGAAAAGTAGACATTAAGAAACTTATCCTAAATTGCAAATAGTTTTATATAGTGTGGTAATGGCATAAAATGTAAAACACCTATGTAGAGCATTTTAGAACTATCTATTGAAATTAGACTCCTACAACAGAGAACAAAGCAGCTCCTAAAATTATTGTTGGAGAGAGCTCCAGGATAGATTGTTCAATTAAAACAATGAAAACATAAACCAAAACCCTAAAACACTATAATGCAGGACAGTGTATACAGTATGCTACCTTTTAGGTATGTTGGAATAAGAATCTATATCTATATGCATATGTAAACAATAGAAGGATAGACAAGAAAATGAAAAGGTAGTAGCCTTCAAGGAAAGATGGTAACTTGGATGAATAGGGACAGAGGTACATAAGTGAATATTATTAACTATTTAAAACAGCCAGAAATGCTCCCTATAATTGTATGCAATACGAATTATATGGTAGCTCTGCAAAACAAGTTTTGTTTGTCAAATCTTCCACAATGCATTAACTGATCTATTTTAAGTGTAACTTTTTTGCCTAGTAGCGTCAATCTGGGACTGAGGCCCCAGGTTTAAAACCCCAAAGTCACTGGCTTGCCTGGAGCCTCCTCAACCAGTCAAGGCACGTTTGAAGAGCAATCAATGAATAACTGAAGTACAACTACGAGTTGATGCTTCTCTTCTCTCTCCCTTCCTATCTCTCTCTCTCTCGCGTTAAAAAAATAAGTGTGACTTTTAAGACAAATATTCATCTTTTATTTTTCATATATTCTTCTACAGTTGATTATAGCTCACTAAGACTATTATAGGCCTATTTGAAAAATAAATTAATTTTGTTTCTAACTAAAGGTTAAATCAGTGTGTTAGCGATTCAAGGAGATGAAAGAGTATCCAAGAGGGATTATTTACTCTATATAACTCATAAAATCACTGAACTGTTTGGGTACCTCTAAGAAAGAGAAATTAATAGTGATTTGTGTAGGTTTTTAAATCTGTGGCATTTATTTTAAGAATATGCTAAATCAAGATAGTCAAGAACTTTAGTGACAATTCAAAAAGACCAAAAGAAAAATATCCCTAAACTCCTTGTAGACAATAGTAAACAAAATACCTACCAAAGAAATACATATAACATTGTTATAGATAAGGCTACTATTCTTTTTTTTTTTTTTTACAGGGACAGAGAGTCAGAGAGAGGGATAGATAGGGACAGACAGACAGGAATGAAGAGAGGTGAGAAGCATCAATCATTACTTTTTCGTTGCCGTCGCAACACCTTAGTTGTTCATTGATTGCTTTCTCACATGTGCCTTGACCATGGGCCTTCAGCAGACCGAGCCACCCCTTGCTGGAGCCAGATAGGCCTGCACTCAAGCTGGCGAGCTCGGGGTCTCAAACCTGGGTCTTCCACATCCCAGTCCAACGCTCTATCCACTGCGCCACTGCCTAATCAGGCAAGGCTACTATTCTTTTGTGCATCAACTCTATCACATAAAAAGGATGCAAATATGAAATATGTTTAAAAAATATGCTAACCTATAGGTACTTTGTACATAATGCTGACATGCACGAGAGAGGTAAGAAAAAAGAAATAGTCCTGCTTTTTATGTCTTCGACTCTGAAACTCAACTAAGAGATACAGTAATAAAATTTGCTGGCCCTGGCTCAGTGTCAGTTGGGTATATGGACAACTGTGTTCGATTCCCAGTCAGGGCACACAGCAGAAGCAACCATCAGCTTCTGTCCCCTATCCACCCCCCCTTTCTTCCCCTCCCACAGCCAGTGGCTCAATTGGCTCAAGTGTGGCCCTGGGTGCTGAGGCTAGCTTCACTGGAGCATATCATCCTCAGGTGCTAAAAATAGCTCAGTTGATTGAAGCACTGGCCCCACATGGGGTTGCTGGGTGGATCCTGGGCAGGGTGCATGTGAGAGTCTATCTCCCCTCCTCTCACTTAAACACACACACACAAAATCAAATTTAGGTTGATGACAAAGAAGACATACAACTTTCCTACAAGGAATGAAAGGATAATAAAAATCTTTCAGTGTTTTGAAATAGAGCAATGTATATGAAAATAATCTGTAAACTGAATTTAGATAAGGAGTATTTCATATAAATACATTATTAGAATCTCTAATAGTGGACTTGTCATACAGGCCTATTATCCGCTATCCAGCACTTGCAGTAATCACAGAATTTCTTTGGTTGTGACTTCCAGTAGTCTGCCCTGAAAAAGGGAAAAACAAGTCTAAGCTTATTTATAATTTAAAAAAATGAAATTCTGCATGCTTTACATCTTTTTAAGAGTTTGAAATAGAAGGCTCTGCTACTGAATCTTGCCTTGTTACACACTGCACCCTGTTTTATTATTAACCGAAATTGTTGGCAGTCGAGTAGAAAAGTCTGCCCGGGATTTAAAACTCCCTTAGATAAAAGTTTCACATCCCCCCACCCCGCATTTGTTAGTCATCAACGTGAAGAAATATTTATCTTTTCCATTCCTTTCTGGCATTTTGAGAGGTTGCTATAATGGAGGTCTGAAGAGACTCGTAAAGTTTACTTTCACTCAAGTTCCCCCCTAAAAAACAAAGCACAGGACTCCCCTCTGGTGGGAGATTGTGGTTCCTCTGGGACCATGAGTTAATACAATTTGCTCTTGAGCCTCCCGGCAAGAAGAGAGAACTGGAAAAGTCAAGGAACCTTTCGGCTGGCAAGACAAGAAAAAATATCATTACTCTAACCCGGGCTGGCCGCTCCTGGTAGGCGGAGGAGCTAGCGGTGGCCACAGTCCAGCCCTTAAGTTTCACAATGCCCCAAGGTTCAAGCACTGCAGAAGCAAAGGCTGCTGGCGACCCCGACAGTGTAGGTGGAGGGCGCTCAGTCGCCTCGCGGGCGGGCATCCAACTTCAACTGGCAGTCAGCCTCCCGCCGGAGAGCCCGTCCTTGGTGCCCCCCAGGGCGCTCCGTCGGGTAGCGTTTCCACCTGGCCCAGAGAGCTGGCCCTGCGGATCCTGGGCCGGTCCCGAGCGAGTTAAGATCGCGTCCGTCACGCCTCCAGCCGAGGGGTGGGCGGAGGGAGTGGGGACGAGGGCTGGTGGCGGCCGGAGAGACCCGGCGGAGAAAGAGCCGCCCAGAGAAACACATTCACGTTTTAAAGTCTGAGACCCAACTCACATGACGACCAGCCGCGCCACGCGTCGTCCCCCGTCCGGCTCAAGCTCCCGTTCCCCAAGCGGGGCGAAAAGCAGTCCGGCTCGGCTCGAGGCCCACCCAAGCCTCCCAGGGCCGCCGCCTCTCCCTTCCCCTGGACCAGGGCTCCCCAGTTCTCAACTACGGGTGCCCGCGCGACTCAATCCGCGTTCGAACTCCGCTCCTTTTCTCCTCCCCTACAGGGGCGGAACTCCTGACTTCTGAGAGGTGGGGTCGGTATAAAGAGGTTGAGGTCACCGAGAAGGGGCAAAAAAGCGCGACGGGATCTAAGCTGAAGGACTCTAACCTGAAACCTCAAGTCCCCGCGTCATCCCGCCTTCTTTTTCTTCCCTTGGGATCCAGAACCTCCACTCATCTTCTAGGGTCGCTGGCTCGTGGCCAGAGAGCCCGCGCGCCGCCTCCGCCCCGAACGCAAACAGCTGTTCCCCGAGACGTCGCCGCCCTCAACTTTGCCAACTACTCCGCACGCACTTTGACCAGCGGAGCAACCCGGACCTGTGGGCTGGGGCCGGTTGGCGGAGTTAAAAAAAAGGTGAAACAGTTGGTTTCGGGGACGCGAGCTGCCGAGGTGTGCCTCAGAACTCTCCCGAGGCGCCAGAGCGGCCGCGCACCCTTTTGCGACGCGCGCGCGCCCTGGGACCAGGCTGGTTCCCTCGCTCGCGAGCGCGTGGACCGCGGCGGCAGCGGCTAGAGTGGCGCAGAGACCACGGCGGGAACAGCAGTAGTGAGAGCCGAGACGATAGCGGCGGCGAGGCGCTTGTCAGGTGAGTCACGGAGGCAGTTTCAGCAGCACTTCCCATATGGTCTAGCGGTTAGGATTCCTGGTTTTCACCCAGGCGGCCCGGGTTCGACTCCCGGTATGGGAATGTCTATGTCTTTTCTTTTTTTTCTTTCGAAGGCATGGGCAACTAATTTATGCTATTTCTAATGACTCTGGCTCCCTTTCGGTCCCTCACCAGGTGAGTTTGTGGAAAACGAGCCTTAGTGGACTTGTTATTTGCTTCGTAACCCGGGCTTTGGGAGTCACGAGTGCTGTGCCGGTCGGGCTGGAGGAGCGAGTGCGTCCCGGCTCGCTCGCCTCCCGCCGGGGCTGGCGGGGCCGAGGGCGGGGAAGAAGTTTCACTTTCCCTGGGGCTGCCCGCCCGCGGCTCCGGCCTCCAGCCGTCCTGTTCCAGACGCTTAGGAGGTGATGATTAACTCCGGCCTCGCCTTATCTCCTGCCAGCGCGCCTCGGGCCCACACCCTCCAGGGCCGCCCCCTTCCGACGGTCCCTAGTGACGCGGGGCGTGTTTGCCCCCTGCCCTCCGCGCCCGCTGGGCTCCCTCGTTAACTCTTCGCTGGGTGGTAACGGGAACCCCTCACCCGGCCCCGGCACAAAGCAGCCCTCCGGGGGGCGCTCGCCGAGGGCGGGCGGGAGAGCTGGGCGGGGCGGCCGGCGAGCCCGGGTGCCCGCGGGCGCTTGCCGGTCCCGGATGCTGCCAGCCAGGGTGGGGTCAGCCGCGCGTTCGCGCTGATCTCCCGCCCGCCGCAGCCTAGCCCGCGAGTCAGTCCCGACTTGACGTCGGGAAAGCGGGCTACAGTTCACTCGTACATCAGACTCTTGTTTAGAAGGCCTCAGGAAGGGAGTCAATGTTTCCCCAAAACTACACACGCACACGAGCTGTGGAGAAGAAATATACCATCATGATGGGATGTATTTTAAAAAAGAAAACTGACTTTCCAAAGGGTCTAACGCTTGGAGCGCCCGTGATAGAAAATCCTCCGGTGGAGGTGGGGCTTGGGAATAGAAGAGAATATTGGCCGGAGACTGGGAAGGGGCTGCTATAACAAAGTTTCACTGTATTTTTAAATATAGAAGCCTTGTGTTTATTACGAAGAAGGGGCAGCTGTGTCAGCAGCATTTGAGCTGTAAATGAAACAACAGCGTTATCTTGAATGCAAGCTGAAATTAGAAAATGGGGCAAGCTGTATAATGTTTAGTCTATTGGGCCTCTGGGAACAAATGAAAAACGAAAAAGTGACTTGCGGAGGGTTTCTTGGCAGTGCCATTACTGAGAACAGACGTTTTGGTTGTTAGTGTGTGCGTGCCCAAACCGTTTTATAGTTTTAATTGCACGATGATTTTTGAAATAATCTGCATGGTTAATGATTAATTATATTTACATTGTAAGTATGTCTACACAACTGAAAATATTTTAAGTTATTTTTATTGATTCAAGTATTTGAACATTTACTCTGTACCAAACATCGTCTGATGCTTTTGAAAGTTACTGTTGTTCATTCAGGTTTTTCATATTAGGACATAGGGGATAGAATACTGAATGGAATGATATTTTGGTCCTTGTGAAGCTGTATGATTTCTGTGTGATATTGGCATTTCACCTTCTCTGTACTCTGGGTTTAGAGCCATAAATTCTTTATTTTTATTTTAATTTATTGGCGTGTGTAATGCTGGTGGCAAAGGCCAGGCAGGTCCACACTGGATTCCGGCAGATGGTAGAAAAACGGTGAGCTGGAAAGCAGTGGGCCATTCTGTTTAATAAAGTCTCACAACCTTGGACAAGCACACAGTCAAGAGAAACCACCTCTGAGGCAAACAGCAAAATAGCCCCTCACAGTGCTGGGTAGGCAATCCACGCATCCTCGATCCCCCAGATCCTCCATCTCCCTTGAGAGCAAGCGCCCCTAGCCTTCTATAGGCTATGTACATGTGGCACTGCCACAACTCACATGCTAATCAGATGGAGTGCTTCCATCCATAACCCCACAAGCAAGCCTAACACAGCAGCCCCCCATTACATCCCTTTAGAGTTGCTCGCTTCACAATCTACATGACAGAAAGCAGACTACAGCAACAGCAAAAGTTACACAATAATTACAAAGGTGCCCTTCACAGTGTCTCCCTGAGCACTTTGCCCAGGGTGTCACCTGGAGGCCCACCTCTAACTCCCTACCCTTGTTAGGTAGGTGGGCCTGTACAGTCCAATGCTGTGTCCATGGAAACCGTAGTGTCCTTGGTGCACCTGCAACTGGATGAGAACCAGTGCAGGAGGGCCTCCACAGGTGCCACGGGACCCCATCAAGGTCTCTCATAGCACTGTCCACTAGCACTGTGTTCATCCATCAAGGGATCCAGTGCCCCTCTCTGGTCTCAGTCCAAGAGTCAGTCCAGGACAGCCCAGCTGTTGGTGCAAATCACCAAGGTAAAGGTTCATTACAGGCAACTAGCCATACAGCTCTTGATTAACGGACCTTAGCACCTTTCCACAGTGTGCTGGCCATTGTCACAAGCCCCATCCAAACCCCTCAACAAGCTCACAGGGCCTGGTGGGATCAAACACATTCAAGGTTTGTGTCGCCTTAGCAGTTCTTTTTGCTGCTGCTGTAAATAAAAAGCACCTATACCTTCTAATGCCAACATCTGCTGCACATTAGAAGGGGACCAGTGGATTGCCAATATCACATGGGATCTCTGGCCCCTGCATGTCCCTGTCGGACAGGTCCCTCACCCTTCCCCCTATTCAAACTGGGATCTTGGGGATCCTGTAACTTGAATGCTAGCCATTTTCCTGGCAGATGCCAGGGCCACCCACTTTCCCCGCTTTTTCAGTGGCTGGAACCTCTGTTCTGATTCAAGCTGCCACCAAAGCTCCAACAAGACTTGATTAGGCTTGCCATCTAATTTCTTCCTATCTGCCCCAGCCGCAATCACATCTACCCAGTTCTGTGTTTGGGTAACTTTCACAGGCCTATTCCTCTTGCTAGTTTAGGGGCAGCATGGTCAGCAGCCTGCACAGTTTTGTGATTCTGTGCTACCTCCAGCCCCCCCAGATCTGCTAACATCTGTGTAACCATGTTGATAGGCTGATCCACGTAGGGTCCCAGAATAGCCACTAGTGACCCAAAAAGGGCTGATGGGGCACTCCAGAGAATAAGATCCCACATCTGAGCTGTAAACACTTCCTCGTCTAGTCCACGGGACCCCAGGTGGAAAGCAGCATTCTTCATACCTAGTTCCTGAAGGATCTTTGCTAATTCACTATAGCACTGCCACCAACTCTTGAGCTCCTGAACCTACAGTTGTTTCTCCAACAGCTGTCGCAGCAAATGTTCAGTTTCCAGGACATACACAATTCCTTTTCCAGAAACCGCTCCAGTTCCAGGCGCCATTGGTGTTCAGCCTGCACCCAAAATGCAACTCTGAGACCTGGTTAGCCTCCTTCTCCAGTTCTGGCTCCAGTTCATGCCATTGCTGGTTCTCAGCTTGCAATTCTCAGGTCTGAAGCTCTTTCTCCAGTGACCATTCCAGCTTATGTCATTGTTGCTACTCAGTCTGCAGCTCGCCCTGGAGCTTTCGACCTTGGGCCTCCTCTTGCACAGAGCTCTCAGTTTCCTCTCGCAGGGTTGTAAAAAACCACCTAGCCTACTGTCCCCAGAAGGACAGCCATAGAGAACCACATCCACTCCTCTACCTCACCCTTCAAGGGTGTTGGTAGCTCCATACTGATCTGCTTTAAACCCTGCCCACTACGCCAGATGTACTGCCGGTGGCCAAGGCCAGGCAAGTTCATACTGGATTCGGGCAGATGGTAGAAAAACTGCAGAGCTGGAAAGGATTGGGCCATTCTGTTTAAGTCTCACAACAGTGGGCAAACACACAGGCAGGGCAAACCACTTCTCAGGCAAACAAACAGCAAAATGGCTCCTTACAGTGGCAGAGAGGCGATCTGTGCATCCACAATCCCCCATCTCCCTCGAGCACAAGCACCCATAGCCTTATATAGGCCATACACACGTGCCACAGTCACATACTCACGTACCAATCAGACAAACTGCTTGCAGCTGGTAAACCAGTGAGCAAGCCTAACACAGCTGCCCCACATGGTGACACTGGTTAACAAAATTATACAGGTTTCAGGTGCACAGTTGCATAACACATCTTCTATACATGGCATTGTGTGTTCACTCCGGAGTCAAGTCCCTGTCCATCACCATTTATCCCTCTTATAACCACCTTTACGTCCCCCCCCCAATTCAGTCACCACACTGTTGTCCCTGTCCATGAGTTGTTTTTCTTTCTCTTCTGCTCAATCACTCCACCCTCTCCTTCCAAGTCCTACCTTTTACCCCCCCCCCCCAATGCAGTCACCACACTGTTGTCTCTGTCCATGAGTTGTTTTTCTTTCTCTTCTGCTCAGTCACTCCACCCTCTCCTTCTAAGTCCTACCTCTTGGCTCCCCACAGCTGTTGGCCTGCTCTCTATCTATGAATCTATCTCTGTTTTACTTGTTAGTCCATTTTGTTCATTAGATTCCAGATATGGGTGAAATCATATGGTACCTGTCTTTCTCTGCCTGGCTTATTTCACTTAGCACAATGCTCTTCAGGTCCATCCATGCTGTGCAAAGGGTAAGATGTCCTTCCCTTTACTGTGGAGTAGTATTCCACTGTGTAAATGGACCACAGCTCTTTTATTCACTCATCTCCTGATGGGCACTTGGGCTGCTTCCAAATTTTTGCTGTTGTAAATAACACTGCAATCAACATAGGGGTGCATATATTCTTTTAAATTACTATTTTGGGTTTCTTTGGATAAATGCCCAGAAGTTGAGTCACTAGATTATAAAGCAGTTCCATTTTTAAATTTTTGAGGCAACTCCATCTTGCTTTCGACAATGGCTGCACCAGTCTGCATTCTCACCAGCAGTGCAGGAGGGTTCGCTTTTCTCCACATCCTCCTCAACACTTGTTTGTTGATTTATTGATGATAGCCATTCTGACAGGTATGAGGTGATATCTCAGTGTGGTTTTAATTTGCATTTCTCTAATGATTAGTGACGTTGAGCACCTTTCCATATGTATATTGGCCACCTGTATGTCCTCGTTGGTGAAGTGTCTAGTTAGGTCCTTTGCCCATTTTTTAAATGGATTTTTCTTTATGTTAAGTTTTAGAAGTTCCTTGTAAATTTGGATATTAAACCTTTTATCAGATGTATTGGCAAATATGTTCTCCCATTCAGTGGGTTGTCTTTTTCATTTTGTTGATGGTTTCCTTTGCTGTACAAAAGCTTTTTAGTTTGATGTAGTCCCATTTCTTTTTCCTTCTTTTTTTTTTTTTTTTACAGGGACAGAGAGAGAGAGTTCAAAAGGGATAGATAGGGACAAACAGGAATGGAGAGAGATAAGCATCAATCATTAGTTTTTCATTGCCGTTGCAACACCTTAGTTGTTCATTGATTGCTTTCTCCCATGTGCCTTGACCTCGGGCCTTCAGCAGACCGAGCCACACCTTGCTGGAGCCAGCGACCTTGGGTCCAAGCTGACAAGCTTTTGCTCAAACCAGATGGGCCCGCGCTCAAGCTGGGGACCTCGGGGTCTCGAACCTGGGTCTTCCACTCCGACACTCTATCCACTGCACCACCTCCTGGTTAGGTTGTAGTCCCTAGTTCTTATTTTTTGTTTTGCTTCCCTTGCCCAAGGAGATACATTAAAAAAATACTGTTAAAAGGAATATTCAAGATTTTACTGCCTTTGTTTTCTATTGGTGTGGATTTTTATGGTTTTGAGTCTTAACATTTAAGTCTTTAATTCATTTTGAGTTTATTTTTGTATGGTGTGAGAAAGTAGTCTAGTTTCTTTCTTTTTTTTTTGCATTTGTCCAATTTTTCCAACAATATTTATTTGGCGAGAGAGACACAGAGAGGGACAGATAGAGACAGACAGGCAGGAAGGGAGATGAGAAGCATCAGTTCTTTGTCACAGCACCTTAGTTGTTCATTGATTGCTTCCTTATATGTGCCTTGACTGGGTCAGGGTTGGGAGTACAGCAGAGTGAGTGACACCTTGCTCAAGCCAGTGGCCTTGGGCTCAAGCTAGCGACCATGGGATTGTGTCTGTGATCCCACGCTCAAGCCAGCGACTCTGCGCTCAAGCTGGTGAGCCCTCGCTCAAGCCAAATGAGCTTGCACTGAAGCCTGTGACATTGGGGTTTCAAACCTGGGTCCTCTGCTTACCAGTCCAAAGCTCTATCCACTGTGCCACCGCCTGGTCAGGCCCAACATCATTTATTGAATAGACTTTACCACATTGTATGTTCTTGCCTCCTTTGTCAAATGTTAATTGATTATAAAGGCATGGGTTTATTTCTGGACTCTCCATTCTGTTTCATTGATCTACATGTCTGTTTTTATACCAATATGCTGTTTTAATTACTGTGACCTTGTATAATGAGATATCAGGTAGTGTGATTTCTCCAACTTAGTTCTTCTTTCTTAAGATCACTGTTGCTATTTAGGGTCTATTGTGGTTCTATATAAATTATTGGAATATTTGTTCTACTTTTGTAAAATATGCTGTTGATATTTTGATAGGAATTGTGTTGAATCTATAGTTTGCTTTGGGTTGTGTGGACATTTTAAAGATGTTAATTCTTCCTCTCTATGAACATGGTATATACTTCCACTTATTTGTATATTACTCAGTTTCTTTCTTCAATGTCTTATAATTTTCCAAGTACAGTTCTTTTACATACATCCTTGGTTAAATTTATTCCTAGGTATTTTATTCTTTTTGAAGCAATTGTAAATGGAATTGTTTTCTTAGTTTCTCTTTTTGATAGCTCATTATTGGTGTATAAAAATGCAACTGATTTCTGGATATTTATTTATTTTTATTTAGTTTTTAGATTTTATTTATTTTTAAGGAGAGGGGAGAGAGATAGAGAGAGAAGAGGGGTAAAAGCAGGAAGCATCACCTCCCATATGTGCCTTGATCAGGCAAGCCTGTGGTTTCAAATTGGCAACCTCAGTATTCCAGGTCAATGTTTTATCCACTATGCTACCACAGGTCAGGCTGGATATTTATTTTTTATTCTGCTACTTGACTGAATTCATTTATCAGTTCTAGTAGTTTTCTGATGGAATCTATAGGGTTCTCTACATAGAGTGGCATGCCATTTGCATGCAGATAATGACAATTTTATTTCTTCCTTTCCAGTTTGGATGCCTTTTATTTCGTTTTGTTGTCTGATTGCTATGGCTAGGACTTTCATTATTCTGTTGAATAAGAGTGGTGAAAGTCGACATCCTTGTCTTGTTCTTGATCTCTCTTTTCTTTTTTTTCTTTTTTGACAGAGACAGTGAGGGAAAGACAGGAAGAGAGATGAATAGCATCAATTTTTTGTTGTGGCACCTTACTTGTTCATTGATTGCTTTCTCATATGTGCCTTGATCGAGGGGCTACAACAGAGCTAGTGACCCCTTGCGCAAGCCAGCGACCTTGGGCTTCAAGCTGGTGACCTTTGGGCTCAAGCCAGCAACCACAGGCTCATGTATATGATTCCTCTGGTGAATCCATGCTTAAGCCGGATGAGCCCACGCTTAAGCTGGATGAGGCCACGCTCAAGTCGGTGGCCTCGGGGCTTTGAACCTGGGTTTTCTGTGTCCTAGCCCGATTCTCCATTCATTGCACCACCACCTACCTGGTCAGGCTGTTACTGATCTTAATTGAGGGGAACTACTATGCTTGTAGTTCTTGCACAATGAGTATGATGTTGGCTGTGTGTTTGTCCTATACAACTTTTAATACATTGAGATATATTCCTTCTATTCCCACTTTGCTGAGAGTTTTTATAATTGGGTGCTGAATTTTATTGAAAGCTTTTTCTGCATTTGTTTATATGATCATGTAGTTTTTATTCTTCATTTTGTTTATGTGGTATATCATGTTTATTGATTTCCAGGTATTGTACCACCAACCTTGCACCCCCAGAGTGAAGCCCACTTGATCATGGTGTATTATCTTTTTAAAGTATTGCTGGATTTTGTTTGCTAATATTTTGTTGAGGATTTTAGCATCTATGTTCATCAAGTATACTGGTCTTTATTTCTTTATTTTTAATGTCTTTATCTGGTGTTGGGATGAGGATAATGTTGACCTTGTAAAATAATCTTGAGAGTCTTTTCTCCTCTTGATTTTTTTTTTAATTAGTTTGAGAAAGATAGGTGTTAGTTCTTTCCATGTTTGGTAGAATTCATCTGTGAAGCCACTGGGTCCAGAACTTTTGTTTGTTGGGAATTTTCTGATTACTGCTTCAATTTCACTAGTTGTAATCTGTCTATTCACATTCTCTGATTCTTCTTTATTCAGTTTTGGAAGATTGCATGTTTCTAGGAATTTATCCATTTTGTCCAGATTGTTTAATTTGTTGGCATATAGTTGTTCGTAATATTTTCTTAGAATCCTTTGTATTTCTGTGGTGTCAATGGTTACTTTTCTTGAGCTAGTCTTCAGTTGGTTTTTCATAATGATTGTTTCCTTATTTAGTTGTAATTCCAGTTTGGTCCTGGGAAGAAGCAAGCATAGCTTTCATCTATTCTGTCACCATCTTGGATTCTCGAAGCCATACATTCTTGATAATACATAATGCTTATAAACTTTGTTGAGCAGTTCTTAAATATTTCATGAGAGTGGAAAAGTTTTATTTAAATAGTGGGACTGTATGATTCTTAAGAAACCATTTACTAAAGAATTATCTCTGTATCAAAGAAGGAAAGATTGCTCTGCCTTTATTTCTCTCCAAAGAGGGCTTAATTCTTGATCTTATATTTTGTAATGAGTTGGTATCATATTGTACCAAATGGTACTAAAGTGAATATGGTTTTCAACTGAACACCTAATTGCAAAAGATTTACTCTGTACTTGAGCGTATGTTGAGGGGAGTAGTTTACTGACAATATTTCTGTCCAAGATGCAGACTCATATAGAGTTTTATACCAGGCAGTAAAACAGCATCTGAGTTGTGGAATTACTGCAGTAGCACAGAGGGGAGAAATCAGTTCTACTCAGGGAAGAGGACTGGAGAAGAGACATGGAAGGGAGAGTGTTTGCCCTTGACCTTGAAGAGCTGTTTGGATTTCTTGTGGTGGGGATTGTGAATCATAAAGCTGAGGTGGGGGAACAAATAGGCTGACAAGTGGCCTGGTACTGCAGGAGCATACAGGGCCTGGAGTGAGAGCCATGGGAAATAAAGCTAAGACTAGGTAACGGGTTCCTTTTTTTTTTGGTATTTTTCTGAAGTGAGAAGGGGAGGCAGACAGACCTCCCACATGTGCCTTACCGGGTTCCACCCGTCATGCCTACCAGGGGGTGATGTTCTCTGCCCATTTGGTGCATTGCTCTGCTGCGACCAGAACCATCCTCAGCGCCTGAGGTGGCGGCCATGGAGTCATCTTCAGCGCCCGGACCAACTTCTACTCCAAAGGAGCCTTGGCTGTGGAAGAGGAAGAGAGAAATAAACAGAAAGGAGAGGGGGACAGGTGGAAAAGCAGATGGGTGCTTCTCTTATGTCCCCTGACCGGGAATCGAACAAGGGACTTCCACACACTGGGCTGACGCTCTGCCACTGAGCCAACCGACCAGGGCGGTAACAGGTTCTTTTTTTCAAGGGTGTGACATTTGTACTTCAGCCACACTGGCTTCCTTTTTTATTCCTGAACTTGCCAGATTTGTTCTTTTTATTTATTCATTCATTCATTCATTCACTCATTCATTCATATTTTAGAGAGGGGAGAGAGAGAGAAAGGGAGGAGAAGCAGGAAGCATCAACTCCCATATGTGCCTTGACCAGACAAGTGCAGGGTTTTGAACTGGCAATCTCAGTGTTCCAGGTCGACGATTTATCCACTGCACCGCCACAGTTCAGGCAGATTTGTTCTTTTCTCAAGTTTTATTTCTTGCAGTTTCCACTGCCTGGAATATTTCCCCTCTAGCTCTGCATTTTTTTTTTTTTTTTTTTTTTACAGAGACAGAGAGAATCAGAGGGACAGATAGGGACCGACTGACAGGAAGGGAGAGAGATGAGAAACATCAATTTGTTGCAGCTCCTTATTGTTCATTGATTGTGTTCTCATATGTGCCTTGATGGGGGCCAGGGGGCTACAGCAGAGCGAGTGATCCCTCACTCAAGCCAGCAACCCTGTGCTCAAGCTAGTGAGCCCACGCTCAAACCTGCAACCTTGGGGTTTCAATTCTAGGTCCTGTGCGGCCCAGTCTGACACTCTACCTACTGCGCCACCCCCTGGCCAGGCTAGCTCTTTAATTCTTAGGTCTGTACAGTTGTCCCTCGCCATATCTTGGTTTACTTTTTGCAGTCTCACTGTATCACAGATTTTTAAATTGTATACAGATATCTAATTTTGTATCGTGGATTTTTTGCCGTATCGCGGGATTTTGTAGTATAGGTATTTTTATATACTTATTATCTTAATTATTTTTGTGGTAAATTAAGTGTGGGAAAGGTTAATAACAGTATGGGAAAGGTTTATGAGTGTGGGGACAACCCCTATGTTGATTTATAAAGCCTTAAAATATATATAAATATATATAAATGATAAAATAAATATAAGGTCGCTACGTCATGGATTTTCGCTTATCCCTGGGAGTGGGGTGGGGTTCTGGAACCTAGCCTCCATGATAGACAAGGGACCACTGTATTTTCTCAGAGAGGCCTTCTCTCACCACCCTACCTAGAGACTCCTTTTTGTTCTGGTTACTTTCATTTAGTTTACTGTTTTATTTCATTTTTATTTTTAAATTTTATTAAATTTATTGGGGTAACATTGGTCAGTAAGATTATATAAATTTTATGTTTACATTTCTTTGATACATGATCTGTATATTTGTGTGCTTACCACCCAAAGTCAGATCCTCTTTTATCACCATATATTTGGTCCCCTCATTTTTCTTAAAATTTATTTCTTGTCTTATTCCACTGGAATATAAGTTCCTTGAGGTAAGGATATTGTATGGTGAGATCATTCTAATTCTAGAAGATTCAAATAGTAGAGATGCTGGAACCCTAACACATTGCTAGTGAAAATGTAAAATGGGGCAGTTTCTTTGGAAAATAATTTGGAAGTTCTCTCAAAATGTTAAACATTGAGTTATCATAGTACCCAGCAATTCTACTCTTGTGTATACCCCAGAAAAATTAAAACATATGTCCACACAAAAACTTGTGCACAAATGTTTATAGCATAATTATTTATAAGTAGAAAGTGGAAACAAGCCACATGTCCGTTACCTGATGAATGAATAAATGAAATATGGTGTATGTATACAATGGAATGTTATTTGGCATAAAAATGGAATAAAGTGCTAGTACATACCATATCATAGATCAGTCTCAAGAATGGTACCCCACTTGAAAAAAGCCGGGTTCAAAAGACCACATCTTATATGCTATCATTTATATAAAATTTCCAGAATAGGCAAATCTATAGGCAAAGAGGGGACCCGTCATGGTTACCTAGGATTCGAGGGTGAGGGGTTGTATAATAGGGGGATGGGAAGCGATCACTAATGAAGGGAAAAGGTTTCTTTTTAGGGTAATTAAAATATCCTAAAATTAGATGTGATGATGGCTACACAATTCTGTAAACATACTAGAAACATTTGAGTTTTTCTCTTTGAATGGGTGAACTTTATGATAAATACATACATCTCAATAAAACTGTTAAAAAAAAGATTGAAACAATAAAAACAAAATATTTCTCTCTACATTTTGTATTTATCATTTTGATATTAAATAAAAATAAATTTGGAATAATTTAACACTGGAACTCTAGCTTCTTAGATTATCCTGGAATGTATTAAGTGCTCAGTAAATAGCCGATGAAGGAGGTTAAAATATACAGATATTTTAATTATTGTACAGATTATAGTGAGATAAATGCTCAGAGGGGACTAAGCCAAGGGTTGGTTATAAGGGTTTGAAGGTCTCCAAAATATCTGGATTTGTGTGAGGAGAATGGAGAAGGGTTTCCTCTAGATGGCAGCAGTTTGAGATGGCCTTTGAAGTCAGGTTAGGCTTTTGCTGCTGAAGATGATAATGGTGGGAGGGAAGGCAGGATCAGAGGCACATCAGTTGCTAGCATAGCACATTTTGGCTGAACTGAGGGAACTGGTAATATAAGAATGGGAAATAAGGCTGCAAAAATAGATGAGGGTCTATAGCAGACAATGTTAGTGCTGGTAAATCTCCTCTGGTGTCTCTTTGTTAATGCTCAACTCCTAGTATTCTTTCAATGGCCCACATGTAAGTAACGAGAACTGGAAGTATCTGGGGGCTTATCTTCTTTCCCCTAATAGTTTTCAACAGAAGACTGTCTAGTAAAAAGTATAACTTTGTAGCAGGGACTTTGACTTGTTCCCCTCAGTATCATCAACACTTGGAGCAGTGCTTGGCACTCAGTGAGTATTTAGGAAATATTGGAAAGAATGAAAACCAGAAAGTTTCGAGGTCTATTCAAAGTGAAGTTTATTTTACAAATCCCCTTGACTCTTTTTAACCTTAATTTATTTACTGATTTTGGAGAGAGGTGAATGAAGAAAGAGAGAGAGAATGTCAACTTATTTGTTCTACTTATTCATGCATTCATTGTTCTACGTATTCAGCATTCATTGGTTGATCAAATCCCCTTGACTCTTGCAGAGCATTTAGATAGAAGTTTTTGGAAGGTTCTAACTATGAAGGTCCTTGAATTCTGGGATAAGAAATTTACTTAGCTAGGAGAAGGGATTTTTGGTAATTATAAAGGGTTTTAATGAAACTAATTTGGTGGTAGTTTGTAGGATGAACTGAAGAATGGAAGGATTGTGTTTGTGGTGTCCATTCCCATCTTCCTATTCCCATTCCTGCTTCCATTCTTCCTGGGTTAGGCCTCGACCAAGGTCAGGGTGTCCTGTAGTACAGTAATAATGTAACATCTCTCCTTGCCTCTAATCTCTCCCAAAAAAAGGTACACTGCTCGCAGAAATTAGGAGATCAAGGAACGTACGGATACTACAGTACTTTTAGCCTTTTGTATAATGCATTTTCACCAATGAAATAAAAGTTGGTTTTGCATCTTATTTGCATAATAGAACAACTTTCTTTGACTTGTCGTTTGCTTTTCTGATGTTCTTGTTTAGTAAAAAATCAAATGTTTCTTTTTTTATCGCTTCATATTCATTTTGAAATATTCCCTAATTTTTGTGAGCAGTATAGTTAGTTGCAGCAAAATAGAGAGGATCAAAGAGGTACATTGAGGGAAAATTTTAAGATGTCAGGAAAGAAACAGGGAAGTTGTGAAGCATAATAGATTTTTATTTTATTTTTTTTTGAGAGGGCAGGTAATTTTCATTGCTGGGATTGGTTAGACAGTAAATTTGTGTCGCCCACCTTCATGTGTATGTGTTTGTGGCATTTTGATCCTTGAACTTGTTCATTGAATCCTGAGACAAAATTAAGACTGTGAGACTGCCACCCTGTGGACAATATATCTTAGAACTGAACCCCTCAAAATTGTAATACAACTTCATTCATTTGAGATTAACTATTTCAGTACTTATGGTTCTTCAACATTGGTATATCTAGGTATGCTTATTAAATAGAAAGTTGAAATTAGTTTGTTTTCTGAGGTTTCCTAATAAACAGAATTTAAAATACAATAAATAGCTTAAAAATTGCAAAGAAATTCAAGAAAGCTTTTTAGATGGCACGCTGCATCTCTCCAGTAATTTCATAGCAGAGTTTGTTTTTTAAAACATTGCAGCATATAAGCCTGTTGTAAAACGGTCTTTTTCCTACTATTTTTAAATCCATTTTATAATAGATATATGGTATTGTCCTTGAGAGTTATATTTCTCCCCCCACTTTTTAAAAATTTTTTGGTCTAAATGAAAATGGCCTTCCCTTTCCATTTTTTGTGAAGTTGGATTTTGATAGAAATTCTCCATGCTTTGAAGAGTTGCCTTAATTGTATTTGTGTGAACAATTTGGATTTTATTGTATATTATTTAGTTAGAAGTGCACTCTCCTTAAAAATTAAACTAGCTTGATTCAAAATGAAATGGTGATTGTGAAAGACTTATTTGCTCTCTGCAACTCAGGGTTCTGTCTTGAACTCTATAAAACTTTCCCAGTAGATGAGCTGTGTTGCCTAATGTCAGGAGGAGTGGGATTTTAGCACTTGAAATTTGTGTTACCAGTTAGACATAAATGGGCTGCAGCAGCATTCTGAGGTCAGCAATCATACGTTTTCTGTTTATGATATCCAGGCTGAGGAAGAGAATGGATAAGTATCCACAGACCCCTAGCCCCTTAAGTTACCTAATATTTCACTTTAGGGACCATGTATTTGGTAATGAAGAGATTTTTAAAATATAATGTTAATGATTTAAAATATTTAAATATTTCTCCGAGTTTTTCTCAAAAGCATGACAAACATGATAATATACTTTAAATATTTGATTTTATTTACCCTTTTCAAAGTAAACTTATAAGATTGTGGGTGGCTATTCTAAATTACTTTTGCTACATTTATACATTATGTTCTACTGTTGATATATTCATTGTACTTTTAATCAAAGCAGACTATGAGTCGTGAAAATGCAAATTTTTATCTAGACCCATAAGGGTTGCTTTATTAACAAAAAATAGTAATATTTAGGTATTGTTTAAGGAAAGTAGCTTTCAAAATATTTTATGTTCTGAACACCTGACCAGGCAGTGCTGTAATGGATAGAGCATCAGCCTGGTAACTGAGGACCCTGGTTTGAAACCCAGACGTTCACTGACTTGAACACGGGCTTGCTAGCTTGAGTATGGGGTCATAGACCTGACTCCATGGTCGCTGGCTTGAGCTCACGGGGCTTGAGCAAGGGATCACTGACTCAGCTGGAGCCACCTGGTCAAGGCACATATGAAAAAACAATCCATGAACAACTAAAGTTCCACAACTATGAGTTGATACTTCTCATCTCTTTCTTGTTCTGTCTGTCCCCCTCTCTCTCTTTCTCTAAACTCCGCAAAAACAAAAAAAGAAACTTCATGGTCTATTTGTACCTTTCCTAAGTATTGGAACTAGGAGCCAATAAAGTTAGAGATATACAGTGTGTCCGTAAAGTCACGGTGCACTTTTGACCTGTGACGGGTCAAAAGTGCACCGTGACTTTACGGACACATTGTATTTGAATTCTAAACTTCCTTAAAGGTCTTGTTTTTAAAACGATAAATGACATTGAATTTATAAAGAAATTTTTAGTTTAATATTTAGCCTGTACTTAAAATTTGTTATCACACAGTATCTGCCTTATTTGCTAGAATGGCGATTTAGGATTAATGATAGTAGGCGTTCACACTTGAGTTCATTTTCACAATTGTAAATATGAAATCTTTTGTTCTTTGAAAAGTAATTCTAGCATATATGACTTGAGTTTTGGTTAAGCAGTAACAAGTGTTCCATATTTATATGTGTGTTGAGTACTTGTGCAATTTGTAGGAGTTT
This sequence comes from Rhynchonycteris naso, assembly GCA_037038555.1. Taxonomy (NCBI): domain Eukaryota; kingdom Metazoa; phylum Chordata; class Mammalia; order Chiroptera; family Emballonuridae; genus Rhynchonycteris; species Rhynchonycteris naso. The sequence goes on along the minus strand of CM072998.1, from coordinate 94,553,177 downwards.
TTACCTTTTAATGCAAACTACTTATTATTAAAGAAATACCTTTGATTTTAAACTTTCTCTTTTTTTGCTTTATTTTACATCTCTGGGAAAGTATTTGTCTAATGACTTCTAGATCCAGAGTTTTTTTTGATAAGTCTTATTTATAGTTGAATCTTTAGTCAAGTTAAAAGTTTGTTTTGGATTCATAAAACCATGATGAGTATACATTTCTGATATAGGATGTGTTGATACCTTGATTTGTGTGAAGATTTTTATCTATTTCAAGATTTAATTAATTCAAGCTTTCAAGGTTATAATGGGATTGGTTTTAGCCTAGCTTTCCTAACATTGGTGTTTATCACTGACACCTCCTTATGCCAGGGGACACAGATAACCCTATTAACTGGGAAGGATGGGACCCTGCCACTCAATCACCCATTGAATAGGGCAGGGACTGGCCCAGTTGCAAGAGCTTAAGTGGGAAGGAAGAATATGATGGGAAAGCATTGACAAAGTCCCAGCACACAGGTTGGGGTAGGGCTGAGGGGGAATACTGTGATGGAAGACATAGGCTTAAGGAATTCAAAACTCTAAGCAGGCATTTGGCATCAGGGAATTTCAGATATGAGTGGGAATGCTTTTCCCTTATTCTCCGTTGTTTTTGTTTTTGCATTTCATACCAATTGCAATTTTATTGTCCCTTAAATCCTGCTTTATAAGACTTTTTTCTTTTTCTGTTTTCTCAATACCTTTTTGAATGTCTGTTGATATATGGATATTTCAAGAGGGCCTTTTTATCACATGTTTGTAAGAAAAAGAAAGCTTGTGAAATTTGCATAAAAGCACATCTGTCACCTCACACTCATTGGTATGGCTACTTTTAAAAAATAACAAATAACAAGTGTTGGTGCAGATGTGGAGAAATTGGGGCCCTTGTGTACTGTTTATGGAATTGTCAGTGTTGCAGCTACCATGGAAAACAGTATGGCAGTTCTTCAAAAAATTAGAGATAGAATTATCATATGATCCAACAATTCTGTTTGTTGCTATGTAACCACAGAACCAGCTCATAATGATCCTATCCTGTTTGACAACCAGGACGTAATCCGAACTTGAACACCAGAACCCTTTTAGAAGCCAACGGTCCATCGCCTAGGAAGTCCAGTGTTGATGCCCCTTTACTATAAATGGCTAAGTTCCAAGGTCTTCCAATTAAACCTTGCTCCACCAGCACTTATATATATATACCTTTTCCCCTAACCCAGGGGTCGGGAACCTGTGGCTCGCGAGCCAGATGTGGCTCATTTGATGGCTGCAACTGGCTCACAGACAAATCTTTAATAAAAAAAAATAATAACGTTAAAAATATAAAACGTTCTTGCCTGACCAGGTGGTGGCGCAGTGGATAGAGCATTGGACTGGGATGCGGAAGACCCAGGTTCCAGACCCCGAGCTCGCCAGCTTAAGCGCAGGCCCATCTGGCTTGAGCAAAAAGCTCGTCTGCTTGGACCCAAGGTCGCTGGCTTCAGCAAGGGGTGGCTTGGTCTGCTGAAGGCCCGCGGTCAGGCACATGTGAGAAAGCAATCAATGAACAACTAAGGTGTTGCAACGGCAACAAAAAACTAATGATTGATGCTTCTCACCTCTCTCTGTTCCTGTCTGTCTGCCCCAATCTATCCCTCTCGCTGACACTCTGTCCCTGTAAAAAAAAAAAAAAAAAAAAGAATGGAAAAATATTCAATCATACCTGAAAAATATAAAACATTCTCATGTATTACAATCTATTCATTTCCTACCACTCATGTTCATGGTTGCGGGTGGCTGGAGCCAATCACAGCTGTCCTCCGGACAACACCAAATTTTTATTGGATAATGCGTAAAGGACACGGGTCATTGTGAGGTCAGGAAGTAAACTTACCTCCTTTTAATCAAGTAGTCAGCTAGGTAATTGCAGAAACCCTTTTGACCAAGAAGATGGCTAAAAGAATAGAAGATGAGTAGCATATTTTTCTGCAGGAATGGACTGAGGAATTAGCCTTTGTAGAGAGAGCAGGTTCTGCAGTGTGTCTAATATGCAATGATAAAATTCCATCGATGAAACAGTCAAATATAAAGCAGCACTTCGCTACACGCCATACTACATTTGCATCAAAATATCCAGTGGGGGACAGCATGAAGAAAGCATGTCAAGAGCTACTGTGCAGAGTGCAAGCTAGTCAGCAGCAACTCTGTGTTTGGACCCAACAAGGTGACTAAAATTCGGCTAGCTTTGCTGGTGCTTTAGCAATTGTGAGAGACGGAAAGCCATTCACAGATGGGGAGTATGCCAAAACATTCATGCTTGATGTTGCCAATGAACTTTTTGACGACTTTTCGGATAAAGACAAGTTAAACAAATGAATAAAAGGCATGGCCTCTATTGGCAAGAACCGTTCATGATTTTACCATCACGATGGCAAATCAAATTGAGGCAACACAAGTGAAGGACATAAATGCAGCACCATTCTTTTCTCTCGCTTTGGACGAGTCAACAGACATAAGCCATTTATCCCAGTTCAGCGTGATTGCGAGGTATGCTGTTGGTGACACAGTATGTGAGGAAAGTCTTGCTGTTTTGCCTATGAAAGAGACAACAAGAGGGAAGGATTTATTTCCGTCTTGCACTGAGTTTGCTAAAGAAAAAATCTACCAATGGATAAAATTATTTCGGTGTGTACTGATGGTGCTCTGTGCATGGTGGGGAAAAACAGAGGATTTGTAGTGCTTCTTTGTGAACATGAAAAGAGACCCATCCTAAGTTTTCACTGCATCCTACATCAGGAGGCACTTTGTGCTCAGATGTGTGGCAAGCAGCTTGGTGAGGTGATGTCACTGGTCATTCAGGTGGTCAACTTTATTGTTGCCTGAGCTTTAAATGATAACCAGTTTAAAACACTGCTGGATGAAGTTGGGAATAATTATCCTGGTCTGCTTCCACACAGCAATCTGCGTTGGTTGTCAAGAGGGAAGGTGCTCAGCCTTTTTGTGGCTTTTCTGAGCGAAAAATTTGGACTTTTTTTGAAATGAAAAACGTCGAGCATCCTGAGTTAGCTAACACTGAGTGGCTCCTGAAGTTCTACTATCTCATGGACATGACTGAACATCTGAACCAGCTCAACGTGAAAATGCAAGGCATTGAAAATACAGTCTTATCCCTTCACCAAACAGTGTTTGCATTTGAAAATAAGCTGGAACTCTTCATCGCCGACATTGAAACAGGTTGTTTACTATACTTTGAAAAACTGGGAGAGTTTATTTTTTAAAAAATTTTAAATTTATTTAATTAATTGTGTTTACATAGATTCTAGGGTGAAAAACTGGGAGAGTTTAAAGATGCATGCACAGCAAGTGACCCTGCTCAACATCTTGATCTCCAGCAGCTAGCAGGCTTCACATCTAATCTCCTGCAGTCATTCAAAACATGCTTTGGAGAATTTTGTGAGCACACTCGTCTTTTTAAGTTCATCACTCATCCACACGAGTGTGCAGTATAAGTTCATCACTCATCCACACGAGTGTGCAGTATACAGCACCGACCTGAGTTACATTCCCGGTGTCTCCGTCAGAGATTTTGAACTACAAGCCTCAGACATGTGGGTGAATAAGTTCAAGTCACTGAATGAGGATTTGGAAAGACTTGCATGACAGCAAGCAGAGTTGGCAAGCAAACACAAGTGGGGAGAAATGGAAAAACTTCAACCCGCGGACCAGCTGATTGTCAAACTTGGAATACTCTTCCCGTCACATAGCACACACTGCAGCGTGTGAGTTGCTGTTCTGACAATGTTTGGCTCTATGTATGCATGTGAGAAGTCTTTCTCACATCTAAAGAATGTTAAGACCAACCTACAATCACGTTTATTGGATGGAAGTCTCAATGCCTGCATGAAGCTTAACCTCACCACGTATCAACGAGACCACAAAGCCATCAGCAAAACCATGCAGCACTGGAAGTCACATTAATGGTAAGAAGTACTTTATTCATCATTGATTAGCGACAGCATAACAACATTATTAAAAAGAATTCAGAGACTTATTGTACTATAAAAGTGTTGGTCTTACATAAAATGCGCACATTTACTTGTATTTAGTATTAAACATATTGTATTCCTCTCATGGAATTACATTTTAAAATACCGGTCAAAAGTACACCATGACTTTATGAACACACAGTATGTGGCGTTCATGGCTCTCTCAGCCAAAAAGGTTTCTGACCCCTGCCCTAACCACTTAAAAACCCTTGGCCTAGTCCAGTGAACAAGATGGATTTGAGACACCACCAGGTCTCCCATCTTGGTTGGCATCTTCTCAATCTATAAACCTTTTGTCATTCCAAACTCTGACATTTTGAGTTTGGCCTTTGAAAGGATTAGCTACATGGACTTTGGTTCAAAGAGATATTTATATACCCATGTTCATAGCAGAATTATACACATTAGCCAAAGGTGAAAGTAACCAGAATGTCTATCAGTGGATAAATGGATAAACAAAAGTGGTATATACTTAAGGTGGAATATTTTTTAGCCTTTAAAAGGAAGGAAATGCCGACACATGCTATAACACTGGAGACATTACACTAAGTTAAATAAGCCAGTCACAAAGTGACAAATACTGCATGATTCCACTTATGTTTGTGGTACCTAGTGTATCCAAAATCATAGAGACAGAAGTAGAATGGTGACTGTCAGGGGTTGGGGAAGGGAGAATAAGGAGTTGCTTAATAGGTGTAGAGTTTCAGTTTTACAGGATGAAGAATTCTGGATTGGCTGCATATAAAGTACTGATTACCACTGAAATAGTTAAAGTGGTAAATTTTATTTATGTACCACAATATAAAATTTAAAAAGGCCTATATGAATTTATATTTGGATATGCAGAATGTAAGTGTAAAAAGCATCTGTAATGAGATTGAAGTTATTTATTCGGTCGATATTCAGGTATTAGGTTCTGGGAATATAAAAATGAAAAAATAAGTCAAGATCCTACTGAAGCTTGTAGTTTAGTAGGGGAGACAGATATTTTGTTTTGTTTTTATTTTTTGTTGTTGTTTTGAGAGAAAGTGAGAGAAGGGGAGGAGCTAGAAGCATCAACTTTCATCAGCTCATAGTGGCTGCTTCTTGTATGTACCTTGCCCAGCAAGCCCAGGGTTTTGAACCAGCGACCTCAATGTTCCAGGTCAATGTTTTAGTATATGTGCTGCCAAAGCGAGCACCCAGGTCAATGTTTTATCCACTGTGCCACCACAGGTCAGGCATATGAATCTTTTATTTACTTTAAATGTTTTATTTCAGCCTAAAACAGAATTGGAGGTTTATTGGTCAGTCTTTTGATGAAGAGGCCAAGACTGTTTTCTTTGAAAATGAGCCCACTGGTGCAGCTGCGTACTGTATTGTCTTTCTTACATACCCACAATATGTTGCCTAAGATTTCTAGTTTTTTGCTTTTATTTATTTTTTGTGACAGAGACAGAGAGAGGGACAGACAGACAGGAAGGGAGAGAGATGAGAAGCATCAATTCTTCATTGCGGCACCTTAGTTGTACATTGATTGCTTTCTCATATGTGCCTTGACCAGCAGGCTACAGCAGACCGAGTGACCCCTTGCTCAAGCCAGTAACCTTGGGTTTAAGCTGGTGAGGCTGTGCTCAAGCCAGCGACCTCGGGTTTTCAAACCTGCGTCCTCCGCGTCCCAGTCCGGTGCTCTATCCACTGCACCACCCCCTGTTCAGGCTCTAGTTTTGTTTTTTTAAGTGGAGCAAGGACCTTATTTTTTGTAAATCATTTGCTGAGTTTGAACAACTGTATTTTCCTGTGTCAGCTTTTAATGAACAGGTCATAATTTTTAGCAACTATATGTATCACCTATATTGTTTTTTATGATTTTGTGGGTTGGCTGGGTGATTCTTCAGATCAGAGCTAACTTAGTTGTGGCTAGAGATATAATCCAGGGTGGCTTCACTCACATGGCTAGAGCCTCTCTATATGTCTCTCATATTCTAGTGGTACCAGAAGGGATCCCAGCAGCAAGACAGCATAAGCCCCTATACTTTTCAAGCTTCTGCTTGTGTTTTGTTTGTTATTATTTCACTGACCAAATTAAATCACTTGGCCAATTCCATGTTTGAGGGATAGAGAAGTAGATTTGGACTTTTTAAAAATGTTTATTTCCTTGATTTTAGAGAGAAGAAGGGGAGAGATGGAGACAGGAACATAGATCTCTTCCCGTATGTACACTGATCGGGGGTCGAACCTGCAACCTTTGAACTTTGGGATGATGCTCTAACCAACTGAGATATTCAGCCAGGGCAACTTGGACTCTTTATGGAAGAAGAGGCAAAGTTGTATTTCATATAGAGAAGTATGAACAAATTAGTAGCTGTAAGTGCAGAAGTTTACCAAAGGAAATAAAGGTGTTAGCTACCTGTATATCTAACAGAAAAGCTTCCAGGCAGCAAGAACAGGCTGTGCCAAGACCTAGGGGTAAAGAATGCTTGACTTGTTCATGGGATAGCAAGGAAAAGTCCATGTGACTAGAAGACTACAGCAAGTAGGAAATAGTACGAGGTAAAATCTTAGAGGCTGGATCCAGGGTAAGATCTTGCAGTCCTTGTAAGAAGTTATGAAGACTTTTATTTTTGTGTGGAACAAGGAGCTGTAGGAGTGTTTTAAAGCAGGAGGGGGATATGACCTGACTTACCTTCTTAAATAGATTACTTTTGGCTGCTGCTTTGAGTAAAGTGTAGGAAGAGAAGAATAGAAGCAGGAAGGGTGCTTAGACAATGACAGTGATGCAGGTGAGATATGATCATGGCGTGGAGCATGACATAACAATGAAGTTGAGTGGTTATACAGTTCTGTTTATGTTCTGAAGCTTGAACCAAAGGATTTCCTGACAGATTGGATATATGACAGAAAGGGGCATCAAGAGCCAAGGTTTTTGGTCTGAGCAGCTAGACGTGTATACTGAGTCACCACTAAGATGACTGGAAAAAACTGTGGGTAGAATAGGTTTTATAGGAAAGATCAAGAATTCAAGTTTGGATATGTTAAGTTTGAGAAGACCATCAGCCATTTGAATGGAGTTGTCAAGTTGGATAGAGAAATCTGGAGTTAGGAACAAAACCTGGAGATAGAAACTTGAGAATATTAAAATTCTAGAGTACTGTGTATATCCAAGAAATACTTTTTAATATGATCATAAATCTAAAATAGTTTTAAAGTTTCATTTGTACCAGTGATACAGTTTTAAGCATGAAAGAAGAGCAGCAGAGCAGTTTAACTAAAGGTAACGTGTCTTTTATTTTTTTTTTAACTTTATTTTTTGACTTTTAGAGAGGGGAGAAACGGGAAGCATTGACTCATAGTAGTTGCTTCCCATGTGTGCCTTGACTGCGCCAGCCAGGGCTTTTGAAACAATGACCTCAGTGTTCCTGGTCAACGCTATCCACTGCGCCACCACAGGCCAGGTGCATGTGTCTATGATGATAATAATTGGGAATTCAGAGAAGTTGTTAATTGTTCCATCTGTACAGTATTATGAAACATGAATAAAAGAAATTATAGGCTAAATATTTTATTTGAGTATTCATTTTTACTGAAACCTTTATTGGCTTGCTTCTAACTAGGGAAGTTCATTGTCAGGAGGCTGTGTAAGTTAAAACCTAAAAGAAACAGAAGACCAAAAGTTGAAAGAAAGGGCCACACTTGGATATTAGGATAATTTTTTCTAATTTAATGGAGTTTTTCTTTATTCTCTCCTTTTTTGTCTGCATGTCTGTGTGTGTCTCTCCTCGCTCTTCTCTCCCTCTCTCTGTCTCTAATTTTACTTATACTCTATTAACACAATCAGATGTTCACATGTAAACACTGGGCTGATTAAGAAGCTGCTCTCAACAAATTCAGAGCTTTACTGCTGTGGGCTTGATCCCCAAACAGGGCTGCCAGAACAACCCTATTTATAGAGTTTAGACTACTCAGGAAGATGAGAAAGGGCCTTGCTTTGCGTAATTTAAACTTATAGAGAAATGACCTGAAAATGGTTTAGATTGGGTAGAAGAGAAAAATAACAGATTTATAATTGAGCCAATATTTAGTTGAACTTCTGAATGTTTTCATTCAGCAAATATTTATTAAACTATTGTGGGTCAGGAATACTGTCAGGCTGAAATAAATGACTAATGAGACATATAAACAAATGACAAAAAGAAAAAAATACAATGTTCTTTATCAGATATTCCAGCAGAGTAGGCAAGAGCTATGAATGAAATCAATTCACCTTTAGGTCCCTCAAACTGATTGAGTTTTGCACATTGTAACAGTGCATAAATGTATGTATGAATGGATAAAGAATGTGAAACATGCACCTATTAGATCATTTACAAAATACTGTGGGAGCACAAAGAAGGAAGAGACCAGTTCTTTCTTTTAATGATGGAGGACCGAAAGACCTCCTTCATTAAATTGCAGATTCACAGGATGCGGAAGGCCAGTTAATGTGGAGTGAGAAAGTGTGACATGCTCTGGAATAATAGGAAGTTCAACAAAGCTGGATTGTAGAGTTTGTGTAGTGAGGTTGAATGGCCACAAGTGAGGCTTTAATTAGGTAGACTAAAGTCAAGATACAAAAGTATCTTGTAATGGAATTTGTTTTGTGGGTTCTAGTAGGCCACTGAATGCCTTTATTTTTTTTAAGTATATTAAGACATAGAATTTATGAGAAATTTCTTTAAAGAATGACACTGTTCTTTTTTGTGTGTGTGTCAGAGAGAGGAACACAGGGACAGACAGACAAGAAAGGAGAGAGATGAGAAGCATCAATTCTTTGTTGCGGCACCTTAGTTGTTCAATGATTGCTTTCTCATGTGCCTTGACTAGGGGGTTACAGCAGAGAGAGTGACCCCTTGCTCAAGCCAGTGAACTTGGGCTCAAGCCAGCGACCTTGGGCTCAAGCCAGCAACCTTGGGCTTCAAGCCAGCAACCACAGGGTCTTGTCTATGATCCCACGCTCAAGCCAGTGACCCCACACTCAAGCTGGTGAGCCTGCGCTCAAGCCGGCGATCTCAGGGTTTTGAACCTGGGGTCCTCTATGTCCTAGTCTGACCCTCTATCCACTGCACCACCGCCCAGTCAGAGGAAAGACATTATTCTTGAATTGAGAAATCAAATGTTGGTAGAATCTTTAAGTTATAAACATATACATTGGAATGAGCATGGCTAATGAGTCATATAATTTATCATAGAGCCTGTTTTATCCCTTTCAGATAACATGATTCTAGAGTAGGTAAAACCTACTTTAGATAATCAAACTTACACTAAGGTAATCAAAATATGCAGGACAGCATTGGATTGTTTTTGAAAGAGAAAACAATATATTTTTGCTTTATGAAATTACTGCCAAACTTATTCTTTCTTCAAGAGTCTGGTAAATATTTAAAAACTTAATTTGAAATGCTTTAGGTTTACAGAAGAATTGCACAAATACTACAGAAAGTTCTTGTATATTCTTCATCCAACTTCTACTAATGTTGACATTTTACATAATCACAGTTCAATGATCAAAACTAAAATATTAACATTAGTACAATACTATTAACTAAACTATAGACTTAATTAATATTTTCATAGTTTTTCCAGCAATGACACTTTTCTGTTCCAGAATCTATCCTGGATATACTACTAGATTTCACCATGTATAAGACACTCCCATGTATAAGATGGATCTTAATTTTGGGGCCCCAAATTTGAAAAAAAAAAACGTATTACATAAAGTTATTGAACTCAAGTTTTATTCATCATAAAATTCATACAACTCCCCATCACTGTCAAAACTCCCATCCATTAGCTTGTCCTCATCTGTGTCTGATGACAAATCACTGTCTTCAAAAATGAGTGCCAAAACAAACACAAAAAAGCGCAAAATGCAAGTAAAAATAATCTACACCCACTGTATAAGACGCACTCAGTTTTTAGACCCCCCCAATTTTTTTTTTTTTTTTTTATGTCAAGAGGAAGAGGGGGAGGCCTGCCAAGGGAGGCAAAGAAGACCTCCTGAATCTCCTTCTCCCTCAACTTTTATTGATCAGAATCAGAACAAAGGTAACAGAATTACAAGGGAGGGAGATCAGGTGATAAAGGGAAAGAATGATTAATGTCATTTTTTTTTAATTAACTTCAATGGGGTGACACCAATAAATCAGGGTACATATGTACAATGAAAACATCTCCAGATTATCTTATCATTCAATTGTGTTGCATACCCATCACCCAAAGTCAAATTGTCCTCTGCCACCTTCTATCTGGTTTTCCCTGTGCCCCTCACCTTCTCCCTTTCCCAACCTCCCCTCCCTCCCCCCACCCCGTAACCACCACACTCTTGTCCAAGTCTCATAGTCTCACTTTTATGTCACACCTATGTATGAAATCATGCTGTTCTCAGTTTTTTTTTCTGATTTTTACTTATTTCACTCCATATAATGTTATCAAGGTACGTCCATTTTGTTGTAAATGATTCGATGTCATCATTTCTTATGGCTAAGTAGTGTTCCATAGTATATATGTACCATAGCTTTTTAATCCACTCGTCTTCTGACGGACACTTGGGCTGTTTCCAGATCTTCGCTATTGTGAACAATGTTGGCACAAACGTGGGGGCACATTTCTTTTTTTCGAACAGTGTTATGGTGTTCTTAGGGTATATTCCTGAAAGTGGGATAGCCGTAGACCCCAAGATTTTTGAAAAAAGGTGCGTCTTATACATGGGGAAATATGGTACATTGCACTTGTCAACGTCTTCTTAATCCTCAAAATTTGTGATGATTCCTTTTTTTTCTTTACCTTGACACTTTGAAGAGTACTGGTCAGATATTTTGTTGAATGTTCCTCAGTGTTATTTTGTCTAGTTTTCTCATAACAGTGGACTGGAGTAATAGGCATTTGGAATATTGGAATTAAAAAAATATTTTTTAATGATTGTAAAATTGACCCTTTTCTTTGAGTATACAGTTCAGTAAATTGTAATGTATAAATTTGTGTGGCCACCACCATCATCAGGATGTAGAACAATTTCATCACACCTCAAAGATCCTTGTGGTCTCTTTATAGCACATCATCCCCTAGTTCATATCCCTAACCACTGATCAGTTCTTCATCATTACAGTTTTGTCTCTTTGAGAATGTAGTATAAATGGAATCATACACTGTGTCAGTGCTTTTCAACCTTTTTACACTTGGGGACTGGTGAATATAGAATTACTTCGGGGACTACTAAGGCAGAAATAAAAACTTTTATTAGTATTTTATGCATTATCTTTTTTAACACTATAAATTTCTCTAAAATAACCAGATAAACAGTAAAATATATATATTTTTAATAAACTACAATTGGAATTTCTAGAGAGCAATGTTTAATTCAAATAAAGCTAGTGTGAAATCTGCGGTTGCTTTTTTGCAATAATATTTGATAGCCGAGTTGCAGTTTTATTTCCGAGAGATGAAGTACTGTATTGACATCCATTTGATTTCTCTGGTTTTTATTAGTGATAGGCCTGAAAAAATCTTCTCTCACAAATGGGTAGTAGAAAGTATGATTAAAAATTTAATAGCTTTGTAACTAAGAGATGGATTATTTTCTTCCAGTGATATTCAAAATTGTGCCAATGATTACATTTTATGTTTGGACACCAGAAGATCAACCTAAATATTTTATGATGATTAAAGGAGCTGGAGTTGAAGTCTTCCATGAATGGGTTATTGACCCAGAGGTTAGCTTTATGGGAATCCTCATTTACAGGGTAATAATAGAGTTTTGCACTAACACTCTAAAATTTGACTTACTGTATTAAATAAGAATTTGTGGTTGATGTCACAGCAATAAAAATGTCTTGGAAAAGCGGAAACATTTCTTCATCTTCTTCCTGTATGCAACTTTCCCAAAGACCAAGTTTCTTTTTGCATCCCTCTTATTTCTTAAAATAAAAATGTTTGTGTTGAACCCCTGAAGAGAAATAATTAGTTCGATGGAGACTAAATAAATATACCTATCATATATGCAAGCTTAGCCATCCATTCTTCATCAAACTAAAGCTCTACTAGTGCAGAGTTTTGTTCTTCCAGAAACTGTTTCACTTCTCTCAGCTTTAAGAGGTGTGAAAGAACTTCCTCTTGAGAACCATCTCACTTTCTGTAGAGCAGGAGATGTTGCTGTTGTGAATCCATGCTTTCAAATGGTGTTGTGAAGCCTGACCAGGTGGTGGCGCAGTGGATAGCGTCGGACTGGGATGCGGAACACCCAGGTTCCAGACGCTGAGGTCACCAGCTTGAACGCAGGCCCATCTGGCTTGAGCAAAAGCTCGTCAGCTTGGACCCAAGGTCGCTGGCTCCAGCAAGGGGTTGCTCGGTCTGCTGAAGGCCCACTGTCAAGGCACATGTGAGAACGCAATCACAACTAAGGTATTGCGACAGCAACAAAAAACTAATGATTGATGCTTCTCACCTCTCTCTGTTCCTGTCTGTCTGTCCCTATCTATCCCTCTCTCTGACTCTCTCTCTGTCTTGGGGGGGGGGGGAATAGTGTTGTGAACAGTCTGTAATTAAAACTTCAACTACAAATTTATTAATGATCTTCACTGCGTCATTCATCACTGTGTTCAATTCAGGGGAAAGTTTCTTTGGAACTAAATGCTGCTGGTGAATCATACAGTGAGTGGACAGCATTTCTGAATGTGCAACATGCTTTATTTTTGCAACTACCCCTGAGTGATGTCATTCATACTTACTGCACCATCCACACTCTGACACACTTTCCCAAGTCTAAGCCCTCTGCTTGAAAGTCCTCATAAGGGGCCCTGGCCAGTCAGGGTGCATGCGGGAGTCTGTCTTTCTGCCTCTCCACCTCCCTGCCTCTCAGTTAATTAAAAAAAAAAAAAAAAAAGAAAGTCCTCATTAGGAGCATTATATATCTCTGAACTAGTGGTCCAACCAGGTAAATGAAGACAATAGAGTAGTGCTTACCTAAAGTCTTTATTATCAATATACCTCATGAACCAAGCAAGCAGCATGGTTACTCAAGTCAATTGATTGATCAAGTTGAATGGCAAACATTTTGATTTATTTATTCCCTCTACAGCTTGATCTTTAATATCACTGGCCAAATCAACAATTCTTCTCTGAACGGTATTGTCCAAAAGTGGTATAGCCTCAAGTTTTAGTGTAGTCTGAGGACCCAAAATTTCCTGAGTGATATTTTCCTGAGTGACAACAAGGATGCAAGGCTTGACTAATTCTTCACCAACAGTGAATGTATTTTTTTGTTTCTGATATTTGGAAGGCAGCTAAATTAAGATGCTTGAAGCAGTAATTTGTTACTAGTCATCATTTCCTTCATTTGAATTTTCTTTCTTTTCATTTGGTTGGGTAATCTTTCAAAAAAAATCCAGTGGCTTCTCAATGAGATCACTGTGCTTCAAATGCAAATGATGAATAAATTTGAAAGGTTTCTTTGCATCATTTGACAGAATTTTAGAACATATTATGTACCAGGGCCATGGTGATAATTCACTACCAGGTGCTACAGTGAAACCAAGTTGTTTCTTTTTTTCTTTTTTTAATTTTTTTTTATTTTATTCATTTTAGAGAGGAGACACAGAGTGTGTGTGTGTGTGTGTGTGAGAGAGAGAGAGAGAAAGAGAGAAAGAGAGAAAGGAGGGAGGAGCTGGAAGCATCAACTCCCATATGTGCCTTGACCAGACCAGTACAGGCTTTTGAACTGGCGACCTCAGTGTTCCCAGGTCGACGCTTTATCCACTGGGCTACCACAGGTCAGGCAAGTTGTTTCTTTTTTTTTAATTTTATTAATTTTAATGGGGTGACATTGATAAATCAGGGCACATATGTTCAGAGAAAATATTTCCAGGTTATTTTGACATTTGATTATATTGCGTAACCATCAGACAAAGTCAAATTGTCCTCCGCCACCTCCTATCTGGTTTTATTTGTGCCCCTCCCCTCTACCTACGCCCTCCCTCACACCTCCCTCCCCCTGGGTAGCCAGTACACTCTTGTCCATGTCTCTGAGTCTCATTTTTATGTCCCATCTATGTATGGGCTCATATAGTCCTTAGTTTTTTCTGATTTACTTAACTTCACTCAGTATAATGTCATCAAGGTCCATCCATGTTGTTACAAATGATCCGATGTCATCATTTCTTATGGCTTAGTAGTATTCCATAGTATATATGTACCAAAGCTTTTTAATCCACTCGTCCTCTGACGGACACTTGGGCTGTTTCCAGATCTTCACTATTGTGAACAATGCTGCCACAAATATGGGGGCCCATTTCTTTTCGAAAGAGTGCTATGGTGTTCTTAGGGTATATTCCTATAAGTGGGATAGCTGGGTCAAAAGGCAGTTCGACTTTTAATTTTCTGAGGAATCTCCATACTGTTTTCCACAGTGGCTGCACCAGTCTGCATTCCCACCAGCAGTGAAGGAGGGTTCCCTTTTCTCCACATCCTCGCCAGCACTTACTCTGTGTTGTTTTGCTGATGAGCGCCATTCTGACTGGTGTGAGGTGATATCTCATTGTAGTTTTAATTTGCATTTCTCTAATGATTAGTGATGTTGAGCATTTTTTCATATGCCTATTGGCCATCCGTATGTCCTCTTTGGAGAAATTTCTATTCATTTCTTTTGCCCATTTTTTGATTGGGTTGTTTGTCTTCCTGGTGTTGAGTTTTATAAGTTCTTTATAAATTTTGGTTATTAACCCCTTATCAGAGGTGCTGTCAAATATGTTCTCCCATTGTGTGGGTTTGTCTTTTTGTTCTTATTGTCTTTAGCTGTGCAAAAACTTTTTAGTTTGATATAGTCCCATTTGTTTATCCTGCCTCTTATTTCATTTGCCCGTGGAGAAAAATAGGCAAATATATTGCTGCGACAGATGTTGGAGAGCATACTGCCTATGTTTTCTTCTAAAATGCTTATGGTTTCATGGCTTACATTTAAGTCTTTTATCCATTTTGAGTTTGTTTTTGTGAATGGTCTAAGTTGATGGTCTAGTTTCATTTTTTTGCAGGTAGATGTCCAATTTTCCCAACACCATTTGTTAAAGAGGCTGTCTTTACTCCATTGTATGTTCTTTCCTCCTTTGTCAAATATCAGTTGTCCATAAAGGTGTGGGTTTATTTCTGGGTTCTCTGTTCTGTTCCATTGATCTATGTGCCTGTTCTTATGCCAGTACCAGGTGTGTTAAGTACAATGGTCTTGTAGTATACCTTGATATCTGGAAGAGTGATACCTCCTGCTTTATTTTTTCTTTTTAAGATTGCAGAGGCTATTCGTGTTCTTTTTTGGTTCCATATAAATTTTTGGAATATGTGTTCTATATCTTTGAAGTATGTCATTGGTATTTTAATTGGTATTGCATTGAATTTATAAATTGCTTTGGGTAATATAGACATTTTAATGATGTTTATTCTTCCTAACCACGAGCATGGTATATGCTTCCACTTGTTTGTATCTTCCTTGATTTCTTTTAACAGTGTTTTATAATTTTCTGAGTACAAGTTTTCAACCTTGGTTAAATTTACTCCTAGGTACTTTATTTTTTGGGTTGCAATAGTGAAGGGGATTGTTCCCTTAATTTCTTTTTCTGACAATTTATTGTTGGTATATAAAAATGCCTCTGATTTCTGAGCATTAATATTATATTCTGCCACCTTGCTGAATTCATTTATCAGGTCCAGTAGTTTTTCGACTGAGACTTTAGGGTTATCTATATACAATATCATATCATCTGCAAATAATGACCGTTTTTACTTCTTCTTTTCCAATTTGGATGCCTTTTATTTCTTCTTCTTGTCTTATTGCTGTGGCTAAGACTTCCAGAACTATGTTGAATAAGAGTGGTAAAAGGGGGCACCCCAGCCTGGTTCCTGATTTTAAGGGGATTGCTTACAATTTTTGCCCATTTAGTATGATGTTTGCTGTGGGTTTGTCATAGATGGCCTTTATCATGTTAAGGAATGTTTCCTGTAATCCCACTTTACTGACAGTTTTGAGCATGAATGGGTGCTGGATTTTATCAAATGCTTTTTATGCATCTATTGAGATTAGCATGTGATTTTTGTCCTTTCTTTTGTTTGTGATGAATCACATTAATTGATTTGCAGATATTGAACCAGCCTTGCCTCTCCAGAATAAATCCCACTTGATCATGGTGTATGATATTTTTCATATATTGCTGGATCCGGTTCGCTAATATTTTGTTGAGAATTTTAGCAGCTAAATTCATCAGGGATATTGGCCTATAATTTTCTTTCTTTGTGTTCTCTTTGCCTTCTTTCGGGATCAGAATTATGCTCGCCTCATAAAAGGAGTTTGGAAGTCTTCCTTCCTCTTGAATTTTTTGATATAGCTTGAGAAGGATAGAAGTTAGTTCTTTGAATTTATGGTAGAATTCATTTATGAAGCCATCAGGCCCAGGACTTTTCTTTGTTGGGAGTTATTTTTATAACTGGTTCGATTTCATTTGTTGTAATTGGTCTGTCTAGGTGTTCTGATTCTTCCAGATTGATTTTTGGAAGATTATATGATTTAAGAAATTTGTCCATTTCACCTAGGTTGTCTAATTTTTTTGGCATAGAGTTCTTCATAGTATTTTCTTACAATGCTTTGTATTTCTGTTGTGTCAGTTGTTATTTCTCCACTCTAATTTTTTTTTAATATATTTTATTATTATTAATTCTAATGTGGTGACACCAATAAATCAGGGTACATATGTACAATGAAAACATCTCCAGGTTATCTTATCATTCAGTTGTGTTGCATACCCGTCACCAAAAGTCAAATTGTCCTCTGTCACCTTCTATCTGGTTTTCCCTTTGTCCCTCCCCTCCTCCCTATCCCACTCTTCCCTCCCTCCCCCCATCCCGTAACCACCACTCTCTTGTTCTAATTTTAATTTTATATATTTGAGTCCTTTCTCTTTTTTTCTTGGTGAGTCTAGGTAAAGGTTCATCGATCTTGTTTACCTTTTCAAAGAACCAGCTCCTGGTTTCATTGATCCTCTGTATTATTTCCTTAGCCTCTATGTCATTTATTTCCACTCTGATCTTTATTATTTCCTTCCTTTTACTAGTTCTGGGCTTTATTTGCTGTTGTTTTTCTAGTTCTTTTAGATGCAAGGTCAAGTTGCTTATTTGAGCTTTTTCTAGCTTCTTATGGTATGTCTGTAGTGCTATGAACTTCCCTCTCAGTTTTGCTTTTGCTGTGTCCCATAAATTTTGAGTTGATGTATGCTCATTATCATTCGTTTCTAGAAACTTTTTTATTTCTTCTTTGATCTCATTGTTAATCCATTAATTATTTAATAACATGATGTTTAGTTTCCAAGTGTTTCAGTATTTTTTAGTTTTTCCTTTGTGGTTAATTTCTAGTTTCATGGCATTGTGATCAGAGAAAATGCTTGATGATTTCAATCTTCTTAAATTTGTTGAGACCACTTTTGTGTCCTAACATGTAGTCTATCCTAGAGAATGTACCATGTGTGCTTGAAAAGAATGTATATTCCACTGCTTTAGGGTGAAAAGTTCTGAAGATATCTATTAAATCAGGTTGATCTAGTGTATCCTTTAAGTCTGCTGATTTTTGTTAATTTTATTTCTTGAGGATCTATCCGGTGATGTTAGTTGGGTATTGAAATCCTCTACTATTATAGTATTGCTGTTAATCTCACCCTTTATATCCATCAAAGTCTGCTCTTTGTATGTCGGGGCTCCTATGTTCGGTGCGTAGATATTTATAATGGTTATATCTTCCTGTCGAATTGTTCCCTTTATCATTATGTAGTGTCCTTCTTTATCTCTTACTACAGCCTTTGTTTTAAAGTCCATTTTGTCAGATATAAGTATTGCTACCCCGGCTATTTTTTTCATTTTCATTTGCATGAAATATTTTTTTCCATCCTTTTATCTTCAGTCTATCTGCATCTTTTGTTTTAAGGTATGTCTCTTGTAGACAGCATATGTATGGGTCCTGTTTCTTTATCCACACAGCTACCCTATGTCTTTTGATTGAATCATTTACATTTAAGGTTATTATTGATATGTAGTTGTTTATTGCTATTTTATTCTTTAAAGCTGTATTCTTCATTTCCTATATTCTTTTCCCTCTTAGAACTGTTCACAACAGGCCCCTTAGTATCTCTTGCAGAATTGGTTTGGTTTTAATGAATTCCTTGAGGTTTTTTTTGTCTGGGAAACTCTTTATTTCTCCTTCAGTTTTAAACGTTAGCCTTGCTGGATAAAGTAGTCTTGGTTTTAGGTTCTTGTTCTGCATTACTTTGAATATGTCTTGCCGTTCCCTTCTGGCCTCAAGTGTTTCTGTTGAGAAGTCGGATGTGTTCCTTATGAGGCCTCCTTTGTAGGTGATAGCCTTTTTTTCTTTTTTCTTTTTTAATTTTTTTTTATTATTGATTTTAGCGAGAGAGAAAGGAGAGAGAGAGACAGACAGGAACATTGAGCTGTTCCTGTATGTGCTCTGACCGGGGATCGAACTGGCAACCTCTGCTGCTTTGGGACGATGCTCTAACCAACTGAGCTATCCGGCCAGGGCGGTGATAGCCTTTTTTTCTCTTGCAGCTTTTAAAATCTTCTCTTTATCACTTAACTTTGGTAATTTAACTATGATGTGTCTTGGTGTAGAATTCTTTGGGTTTCTTTTTAATGGAGTTCTGTGTGCTTCTTGAAAGTGTGAAACGTTTTCCCACCTTAATTTAGGGAAGTTTTCAGCTATGATTTGATTAAATCAAATCCCTTGTTCTTTCTCTTCTTCTTCAGTAACCCCTATGATGTGGATGTTATTTTTCTTCATGTTGTCACAGAGCTCCCTTAGAGTTTCCTCACATTTTTTGAGTCTCTTTTCTTTTTTCTGCCTTGCTTCTGTGCCTTTGTTTATTTTGTTCTCTAACTCGCTGATTCAATCCTCAGCTTCATCCATCCTGCTTTTAATTCCTTCCATTGTGGTCTTCAGTTCTGATACTGTATTTGTCATTTCTGTCTGATTCTTTTATATTATTTCAATTTCGTTTTTTATACTTGCTATCTCTTTGTTTAGGTGTTTGTAATGACTATCCATTGTTGCTCTAAGCTCTTTGAACATCCTATCATTATTTTAAACTCTGCATCAGGTAGTTTGGTTATATCTGATTCATTCAGGTCCTTCTCTGGGGATTTCTCTTGATTCATTTGGGTTGCATTTCACTGCATCCCATTTTGTCTGTGTGTAAGAAGGGTTTGGCTACTGGAGTCAAATGGGTGTTGCCTCTATGTTTCCTAGGTGTGGTCTGTCTGCAGGCCCGCCACCCTCTCTGCCACTGCCTGAGGCGGTCGGGTATGGGTGCTGCTTGGGGCTGTTGGGTATGGGTGTTGCCGGCGCCGGCCATTGTGACTGTTGCTGCGCTTTCCACCTCGCCTCCGCAGGAGATAATGTGTTCTCCTGCCAGGTTCTATAAGCCTCAGCTGGTCTCGGCCTTCGCCCCTTTTCCATGGTTGGTATTGCGGACTACACTCGGGCCACAATCCTGGGCACCAAAGGCAAGGGAGAGCACTTTTCCTCAGCTGCGGGTCCCTGTCAGCTGGTTCCTCCTGCCAGGAGGTGCTTCTGGTGCACGCTCAGCTGCAAGCCAGGCTTTCACCCTGCCCCCGCCAACCTGGGCTCCTTGGCAGGTCTGCTGGTGCTCGCTCAACTGCGAGCCCCAGTTCCGCCCCACCTCCTCGGCCAAAGCTGGTTTGTGCAGGGCTTCAAGCCTCGGAGGCCGGGTGCGGCTGCGCGCCTGCTCGCTCCTGCCCAGCGGTGGATCTCTGCCTGTTCTGGGCTCCCACTTTTTTCCCCACAGGTGGGGGTCACAGGCGGGCCTGCAGCTGCCAGACCACTTTTGCCCATCCCCTTGGCCCCTGCTGGGTTAGATCGTGCTCACGCCAGCTGGCTCAACCTCTGCCTCCACCGAGGGAACTGTGCTTCCGTGTCCTGCCACCGCCCGCCCTCCAGCCAACCCCCAGCAGTGTGGGTGGGGGTGCTGCAGCTCAGACCCTAACACTCCATACTGTAGTCCTGAAAGCTCCTTCCTTCTAAGCGACTGTGCTCTAATTGCCGCAGGGGAGCCTGTTTGGCTGGTGTCCTGCTTCCCCTACTGCTTCCAGGGGAAATATTGTTTCAGATTTGTGGAGTGATTCAGCCCAGGATTTAGGGTGGCTGTTCCTCAAAGCTTTTCTCCCTGTGTCTTCCATACCGTACTCTCTTCCTGCTGCTTTGGTCCTCTCCTCTCTTCCTGTCTCCCGGAGTCCCGGGTGAGTGGTTGTGAGAGAGGTTTTCTGTGCCATCCCTTTATGAAGAATCCTGGGTCTGAGACAACTGTCTCTTTCTCACAAACAGTATCCTAACCTGTTTCCCAGCTAAATACTGTCTATACACCTCTTCTAGGCTCTGGGGCTGCAGGCTGGGCTTTGTTCCTTGGACCCAGGTCCCTACCCTTCCACTAGCTGTTCTTTCCTCCACACAAGTCTCTCCGGGCTGCCTTTCGCTCCAGGGAGCTGGGCAGCCCTTTACACATTTTCGGTTTTCCTACCAGTCTCAATGTTGCTTCTTCAGTGTTCCCCGGTTTAAGTGTCCTCTCAGTCCAGTTAAACGTTGGTTTATCCAGATGATGGTTCTTAAAATCAAGTTATAACCCACTTTGGTTCTGGGAGTTGGAAGTTGGTACGTCCGCCTACTCCATCGCCATCTTGCCCTCCATCAACATTTTTCTTTTTTCGGTGAAACCAAGTTTTAAATACTCATTATTGTACTGCCTAGCAAAGTTTCCTCTTCTATTTTGGTTTCTTTTGCACCTTCCAAATTATCAACACGTTTCTTTTTCATCATTTCATTTAAACTTGAAGGACTTGTACTTGATTTACTTTCAGTTTCATAGCTACTTTTCTTTTGACTATTGTTTTCGCTTTTGGAGAAGGTAATAGTGTTTTGTTGTTTTTTTTCTTTCCATTTTGTAGTGTTTAAAATTTACAGCACAAAGACACTTAAACACAATCATTTATTTGCAAACAGTATGGGCATGTTCTAAACAGGCAAGTATATGCATGAACACTTGCGCAAGCATGAAAAAATGTCTTACTGAGGGAGGGGTCAGAAATGGAAACACACAGCAAATAAAGTTTTATCATACTGCACACACTAGTGCATTATGGTAGAAACTAGTGCTTGATTTCCTTTCCTTTATTTTATTTCCTTCTTTTCCACATGAGAAGAGGGGAGATAGACTCCCTCATGTGCCCTGACCTAGATCCACCTGGCAACCCCCATCTGGGGCCAGTACTCTGCCTACCTGGGGTCATGTTTGTAACTGAGCTATTTTTAGTGCCTGAGGCAGAGGCTCCCTGAAGCCATCCTCAGTTCTCTAGCCGGTGCACTTGGACCAATCGAGCCTTGGCTGTGGGAGGGGAAGAGACAGGGAGAGAGAAGGAAGAGGGGGAGGGAGTGGACAACCACATGGTCACTTCTACTGTGTTCCATGACTGGGAATTGAACTTGAGACACCCACACGCCAGGCTGACACTCTACCAATAAGCCAACCGCCAGGACCTAGTGCTTGATTTCTAAACTCCACACATACAATGCATTAAATACTACATAAGTTTGTCTGAATGCGTTTTGCCTGTTGCTCATTATTTGTAAAGGTGCTCTGCATGGTACAAAAGGTTATTCAGCCTGACCTGTGGTGGCGCAGTGGATAAGGCGTCGACCTGGGAACACTGAGGTCGCCAGTTCAAAACCCTGCACTGGTCTGGTCAGGGCACATATGGGAGTTGATGCTTCTAGCTCCTCCCCCCTTTCTCTCTCTCTCACTCTGTGTCTCCTCTCTAAAATGAATAAATAAAAATAAATTTTTTAAAAAAAGGTTATTCAAAAAAGCCTACGAGTTCCCAAGATATTTAAAACAACCTTAATAGTTTTCATCAATAATATATATTGAGAAGTGGCACTCACCCTGAGCATTAGCAAATTTGACTAAGACCATTGTGCGTATAATCTTCATACAACATCAGGGATATTAAGTCTTTTGCCAGATTGGTACAACATTTCTGGTGGACTGGCACTGGTGTGTGGACCAGCAGTTGAATAACACTGCTTTGCCTGATCAGACGATGGTGCAGTGGATAGAGCGTCGGACTGGGATGCGGAAGACCCAGGTTCGAAACCCTGAGGTCGCCGGCTTGAGCGCGGACCCATCTGGCTTGAGCAAAAAGCTCGTCAGCTTGGACCCAAGGTCGCTGACTCCAGCAAGGGGTGGCTCAGTCAAGGCACATATGAGAAAGCAATCAACAACTAAGGTGTCGCAACGAAAAACTGATGATTGATGCTTCTCATCTCTGTCCGTTCCTGTCTGTCTGTCCCTGTCTATCCCTCTCTCTGGCTCTCTCTCTGTCCCTGTAAAAAAAAAATAAAGAAAAGAAAAAGAAAAACACTGCTTTGACTCTGGCTTCTTATACTCAACATAATGCTTTTGAGAGTCATCCAGATTTTGTTCATCAATAGTTTACCCCATTTTATTGTTGAATATAGATGTTACTAGAATTATGTTTCTTTATCTCCGCCTTATTGGTAACTAGACACTTAAGGACACACTAGGTTGGTGCTATAATAAACAATTTAAGTGAATTTTGTCTGTATGTATGTAAAATAGGGATTACTATTATTTCTTTTACAGAAGTTGAAGTAGATGCTTAGAGTTCTAGGTCAAATGACTGGTTACAGTGGAGTTGAGACTCAATCCTGGGTCACCCACTCTAAAGCCAATTGGACTTTTAACCATTGGACTGCTAGTTGCTAATGTTACTTTCTTTTTTCTCTGTTTTGATTAGCATGTTATTAAAAGAAATTGAAGTTTTGTTTCTTTAACATATCTTAAAGTTCCCCTATTTTCTGTTTATATTTGGTTCTTCTTTTTATTAAAGAGCAAAAATAATAGCAAATATTTTTTCACGTTGCTGGGTTCAAGGCTAACTAAGCATCCTGTGATTCAGTCCTAAGCAAAAGTCAGGACTAGTAAATTATCAGTGCATCTTTAATTATCAATTAACATCAAGTGTGCCCATTTATAAGAATTAAAGTAGTAATACTAAGCTTTTTCTTTATCTTTTTGTAAGCAGAGTCTTTATGAGGGTAGTTTAAAATAAGAGGCTTGCCTTCTCTTACACTGTTTAAGTTTTAGTAATGGCAAAAGAAGTCATTCTTTTAAGAGCATAGAGTTTTGATGTATTTTGGATGAACTTTTTTGGACTTGTGAATAAAAGACCATTTGCTTAAATATCTTACTGCCATAAGATAAAAAAAAATTCTAGAATATTCTAAATTGGGGGGGTGCTTCTTTTTAGTAAAGCGTAATTGAATTTTGGAATATTTTTCTCAAATTTCATGCTACTCTCAATATATGGTAATTTTGTATGTTACTTTCAGTAAACAATATAAAAAATTAAAGAGACATCTTTTAAAAACATAACTTTAGTATGTTTTTTGTTTTCAGTTTCTCAAACACTATTCAGAGGTCTTGAGAAGACCTTTATAAAAATCATAAAATGTCAGAACTAAAATGGATCTTCAAAATTACTCAATCTCTAGACTCTCCTAATGTTTTACAAAAGAAAAAAAAAAGAAAATTGAAATCCCATGGTAATTTGAAGGAATTTGTCCGCAGTCACAATTAATTACAGAAGCTTCATGATATAGTTCTGCCCTCAGGTGGGTTACGAGTGTTTGTACTGTATTTTTCGCTCCATAAGATGCACCTGACTATAAGACACACCTAGGGTTTTAAGGAGGAAAATAAGAAAAAAAATACTCTGAACCAAATGGTGTGTTAAAATATTTAGTAATATACCATATTTTTTGCTCCATAAGACGCACGAGCATTTTCCCCCTCCACTTTTTGGGGGGAAATTGTGCATCTTATGGAGCGAAAAATACGGTAATTAGCTGTAGTAAAAATGGTATAATCTGGGTAATAGAAAAGGCACTGCTTTTCATAACAGTCACCCCCCCCCAAAGAATCTTTTCTTGACCCTTTCACAACAAAATTACTTTATAGCTTTAGTTTCTTACCTCTCATTCTTTCTTAAATTCTCTCTCATCAGATGTTTTGTTTTTTTACATTTACCTCACTGTGAGAAACTCTTCTTTTAAAATTAGTGGTGCTGTTCATGTTGTTAAATTCAACTGTCATTTTTTCCTCAGACCTCCTCAGTTGTTTTGATTTGTCATCATTTGGCACAGTTCCTCATTCCCTCCTCTTGGAAATATTTTTTACTCTAATTCCAGGATAATACAATATTCGCCTAGTTTTTCTGCTACATTTCTGGGTACTCCTTTTCTGCCTTTTCTACCTCTGAATATCATTGTCCCCAATAGTCTGTCATTGTTACCTTTTATATCTGTAACTTTATTATATATGACTCCCAAGTTTATATATCTACCTAGACCTCTATGCTGGGCTCAGTACTTTGTCTTCAACTCCAATTGAATAATATATCCTATTTGACATCTCCCCTTGGGTAGCTAATGAACATCTCAAACTTTGTGTGTTCAAAACTGAACTCCTGATACTCCCCTACTCCAAACCTTTGCTGTCTGTAGTCTTTCCTATCTTGGTTTTGGCAACTGTAGTCTTCTAGTTGCCGGAAATGGAATTTTGAAGCCTTTCTTTCCTGCATAACCCACTTTTTTTAATCCATTCAAAAATCTTGGCTATTACTCAGAAAATGAAAATGTTCAAATTTAAGTATGTCTTCCTTTTCTTCTGCCTCCTTTGAGTTGTTCTCTTTTCTAGGTTATTGCATTAGCTCCTCCTTGCTCCCATCCTTGCCCCTATGACTTATCTACTCAAAACCCTTCAATTAAAATATCTAAACAGTGAGGTTCTATTAGTTTCAGTACTATTCTCCTGTTACTCTCCTCATTTTCTCTAAACACACTTGCCTTGGCCTTTTTCTTGAACATCATGTCAGGCAAGCTCCATTTTAGAGTCTGCACTGGCTCTGTTCAGCTTGGAATGATCTTTCTTAGATATGTTTACATACCCAGGGGTCTTCACTCAAAAGTGACCCGGCAAAAGTAAGTCCTCCTTAGCGGGTTTATTTAAAATGTCATAGTCTTCTTTGCTCTTTTATTTTTTTCCTCCTTTGACCTTATCACTAGCATACTATATATTTTATTTATACTTTTTACTTATAATTAACATACTATGTATTTAGTTTATTGTTTGTCTCCCTTGTAAAAATATAGGCACCATTGTGGGTAGGGATCATTTATCAAAGTGTCTTTTTTGTTCACTGTTCTATAGCAAGGGCCTAGAATAGTACCTGGCACATTGTAGGTGCTCAGTAAATATTTAAATGAATGAGTGCCTAGGATTACCTCAAACCAGTCATTAACTTGATATTGATCAAGTCACTTCTCTTTATAGACTTCCTTTCCGTGTAACTGGGGCTGTAGAGGGAAGCCTTCATTCAAAGAACACATTTGAATCGAGACTCTGAAAGATGGATGAGTAGGAAGAGAAAAGGGGTAAGGTAGGAAATAACTGCTTTCTAAATCCAGGGAAGGCAAACAAATGGAAAGGGAGCAATCCAGAAAGTTTCAGAAGACTGGAGAGAATGTGTGTGTGTGTGTGTGTGTGTGTGTGTGTGTGTGTGTGTGTGTGTGAGTGAGAGAGAGAGAGAGAGAAGCAGACAGAGATAAAGTGGAGAGAGGTAATGAGTAGGAAGATAGGGCTGGAAAATGTTAAATTGAGGTCAGATTGCGAAAGCCTTGGAAACCATGATAAATAGTCTAGCTTTTTATTTTGTCTCTAGGGGATCAGTTTGTTTTTCAGCCATGAATGACAATCACATTACTCACGGAGTTGTTCTTTAGGGAGATTTCTTTGATAGTGGATCGAAAGGTAAATTGAAAGAAGGCAGTTGATGGTAGAGAAAGGAACGGTTAGGATGTTGTGACATACAGTGTGTCCATAAAGTCATGGTGCACTTTTGACCAATCACAGGAAAGCAGTGCACCATGACTTTACGGACACCCTGTATTTCTTTTTCCTTTTTTTGACACATTGTATTTCTTTATGATGCTTTTGCCTGAAGGGTAGCAAAGGAGGAGCTTTGGATTTCCTCTCTATAACATTTAGAGATTGTTGAATAGTAAAGTGGTAACTGTCTTTTTGAGTGGCTGCTGTGTGAGGAGCACCAACTACCACAGTATACATTAAGTACTAGTGCTACAGAACAACAGAGCTGTGGTTCTTATTAGCTTGGGCTCTACCCACATTACCGAATATTTCTAGGAGAGGCATGTATCTTCAAAAAAAGCTTCACTAGATTCAGAGGTGCATCCTTGGTTACAATCCACCAAAGTAAAAGATACCATATTGTCTTTAATATTAAATTTTAATTTTAATTGTAAGATAAAATATTATGCCTATATGAAACAATTTGAGATTGAAGTCAGCATATTATCTAGGAGCATTATAAAGAATATAATTGTATAATCAATTCTTGGTTATTTTTTACAAGAGAGGAAAGAATAACACCCATAATAACATGACAATAGGATCTTTTTTTAAAAAACGTTTATTTATGATATTTTCTTTTTATTTTATTTTTTTTACAGGGACAGAGAGAGAGGGATAGATAGGAACAGACAGGAACGGAGAGAGATGAGAAGCATCAATCATCAGTTTTTTGTTGTGACACCTTAGTTTTTCATTGATTGCTTTCTCATATGTGCCTTAACCGAGCTCAAGACTTCCTCATGCCTTCAGCAGACTGAGTAACCCCTTGCTGGAGCCAGCAACCTTGGGTCCAAGTTGGTGAGCTTTTTGCTCAAGCCAGATGAGCCCACGCTCAAGCTTGTGACCTTGGGGTCTTGAACCTAGGTCCTCCGCATCCCAGTCTGACGCTCTATCCACTGCGCCACCACCTGGTCAGGCCAGTGTGTTCTTGTATGTGCCCTGACTAGGGATCAAACCAGCAACCTCCATACTTTGGGAAGATGCTTTAACCAACTGAACTATATGGCCAGGCCATGTCATCCTGATGTATTTGAAACTAGTTGCTTCTGCTATGAAGCATAATAACAGATGATGTTTATGAAGTGCTTACTAAGTGCCCAGTACTATAGTAAGCACTTTATACACATGAACTGTTTTTTTTTTTAAGTCAGGTATATTGAGATTTCGTTTATATATAGAATTTGCCCTATTTAGGTGTACGGTTTTATGATTTTTGACAACATAAAAATCATGTAACTGTAAGCCAGTGGTCACTGGTGCCAATCCAACACCAGTAAGAATCACCAATTTGGGGTATGGTGAAGAAGGAAACTTTACTCAGTGCAAAACAACATACCTATGTGAGGCAGCCCAGGGGTCAGGCCCCTCTCCAGCTACACAGTTCTGCTTTGCTTTTTACTGGGTTGCTCTGCTCCGTGCTGGTCTGCTCTACTCTGCACTGCTCTGCTCTGCTCTGGTGAGACATCTGGTGCTTTAAGCTCAGCCAAGGATACCTAGTCTCCTTTTTTTTTTTTAATTATGTGAAAGGCAGACACCCTCATGCTCCCTGACCGCGATCCACCTGGTAAGCCCCTTACTGGGTGGTGCTCCACCCATCTGGGGCCACTGTTCTGTTGCTTGGCAACCAAACTATTTTAGCACCTAAGATGAGGCCATGGAACCATCCTCAGTGCCTCAGGCCAACTTGTTTGAACCAATTTAGCCATGGCTATGAGAGGAGGAGAGGAAGGAGAGAGGGAGAAAGAAGGAAGGAGGGGAGGGATGGAGAAGTAGATGGTCTCTTCTCCCATGTGCCTGACCTGGAATCGAGCTCCAGACTTCCACATGCCAGGCCAGTGCTCTACCACTGAGCCAACCAGCCAGAGCCCTAGTCTCCATTCTTAAGTGGAAAGGGAAAGCACACTCTCAGAGCCAAGGTGGGAGCTGGCTTATGTAGACAGAAGTCCCTGCACCTGGTTCTTGATTTGTCTGTTCTCATGAAAGGAGGACTCGAAATCTTTACAGTTTGATTGGTCCAAAAGGCATAGTCCTGATTGGTCAGAATGGAGCTCCTCTGGTTGTTGAAGATATTGATAGGGGTAGGGGTATATAGTTGCCAGTTGAATAGGGAAAGCCTCAGCCCTACTGATTGCAATAGGATTCCAGAAACTCCTCTATGAGGGCTGGCTCAGATGGCAGAAACCAGTGCAGGCAGGCAGTTAAGTGCAGAGGAAGGTAGTTCAGTACAGGCTTCTTCCTGAAGTGCAGTTAGGCACCAGGAGCTATTCTCAGCAGGTATCTTATTTCTCAGGGTCCATATAACCAATACCACAGTCACCATAAAGAATATTTCTATCACCCCTAACATTCCCTTGTGTACCTTTGTAGTCACTTCCCTCCCCTCGTTCCCAATCCTTGGCAACAACTGTTACAATTTTTGTCTTTTTGTTTGGCTTTTTTCAGAATGTTGTATGAATGGAATCATGCAGTATATATTTTTAGTCTGCCTTATTTCACTCAGCCTAATGCATTTAGATTGATGTAGCATTTATCAGCAGTTCAAAATTGATACCTTTTTACTACTGATAGCATTTTTTGTTGGATGGCTATATGACAATGTGCTTAGCCATTCACCAGTTGATTGATATTTGAGTTTTCAGTATTTGCTGGTTATGAATAAAACTGCTATAAATATTTGTGTAATAGATACATATCTTCATTTTACTAGAGTAAATATATAGGAGTGTAACTGCTGCATTGTATGATAAGTGTATGTTTAAGAAATTTCTAAACTGTTTTCTAAAAACATACCATTTTGCATTTCCACAATGTATGAAGATTGTTTTTGTCGCATATTCTCACCAGCACTTTTTTAAAAGCTAGTCTAGTAATGTATAGTGGTATTGTGACTTTAATTTACGTTTACTTATTGGGTAATGATCTTGAGGTCTTTCCTGGTTATCTCTTCTTTGGTAATGTTTGACCATTTAAAAAAGTGGTTTGTTTTCTTATTCTTGAATTGTTTTAAGTTCTTTATATTTTGAATAGTAGTACATGGACTGATTTCAATTCTCCCAATAATCTTTTGAGATAGGTGCTATTAACTTAAATCACAGATAAAGAAGTTAAGTCACAGGATTGTTAAGTGTCTAGAATTTCATAGCTCTAGAACCTGTGCTATTTGGGGGGGTTCTTTTTTCCTGTGGGGATTGACTTTTGGGGGCTGTGAATAGAACGAAGATTCATTTCCTATGAGTGGCAAAATAATACCGATAGGGATCCTCTTGGTCGAGAGGGCAATATATATATATATATTTTACAGGGACAGAGAGAGAGTCAGAGAGAGGGATAGATAGGGACAGACAGACAGGAACAGAGAGAGATGAGAAGCATCAATCATAAGTTTTTCTTTGCCATTGCAACCTTAGTTCATTGATTGCTTTCTCACATGTGCCTTGATCGCGGGCCTTCAGCAGACAGAGCCACCCCTTGCTTGAGCCAGCGACCTTGAGTGCAGTTTTGCTCAAGCCAGATGGGCCTGCGCTCAAGCTGGCGACCTTGGGGTCTTGAACCTGGGTCTTCCACATCCCAGTCCAATGCTCTATCCACTGCACCACCGCCTGGTCAGGCAGGGCAGTATATTTTAATAGCAACTCTGGAATCCTCTCCTTAGGAACAGCTAAGATACTTGTTTCTGTTGAGGATGGGTAATTATTTTCATTTGCATCTCCTCTATGTGTGACCAAAAATACTTCTTTTAAAATTACAGTCCAAATATCTGCTATTATAATGAATTTTTTGTAAATGGGTTTATTTTTTATTAATTTAAGGTGAGAGGAAGGGAGATCATGAGGCAGACTCCTACATGTGTCTGACCAAGATCCACCTGCAACCTCATCTTGGGCCGATGCTAAAGTACTAAGCTATTTTTAGTACCTGAGACTGATGCGCCGCAAGGGGAGCTCTCCTTAGCGCTCTGGGCCACACTCCAACCAATTGATCTACTGGCTGTGGGAGGGGAAGGTGGAGAGAAGTGGGAGAAGCAGATGGTTGCTTCTCTTGTGTGCTCTGAACAGGAATCGAACCTGGGATGTACATATGCCCAGCTGACACTATCTACTGAACTACCGGCCAGGGCCATCAGTGTGTTTTTAAGTAGCAAAAACTTATCCTTTTATGTATCCGTAATTCATAAAAAAATTCATATACTTGCTGTTATTCATTTTGTCTTTTAAAAACCTTTATCACAATAATGCTGGCTTTGAGGCACTTACCTGTGTGGTGATGTACTTAGGAAGATGTAGAATGTATTGACTTTATAGGCTAGCTTCAGATCCTAGTACTTTTTATGATATATTTATCTATAGTTTTATAGGTTTTTACATTTTTTTCTCATTATCAGATTTTGTCACTTTTTCATCCATTCTCTATTCCCTCTTTCACTCCTTATAATTTTTATTTCTAATTAGCTAAAAGATAATCAAATTACTAAACTTATATAGATATCATCTAAATAAGTTTCAGCTCTGGAAAATTACTTGGGTTTTCCTGTGACTGTGCAGAGGACCTTTCTCTTGGTGTTTGGGTACTGAATAGTCATTTTGAATAAATAAGCTTAATTAAATGAAATAAGACATTTGACAATAGAAAAAATGATATGTTTTCTTTTTCACATAATTTCTTTTTGTGACAGGGAGAGAGACAGAGAGAGGGACATATAAGGACAGACAGACAGACAGGAAGGGATAGAGATGAGAAGCATAAATTCTTCATTGCAGCACCTTAGTTGTTCATTGATTGCTTTCTTATATGTACCTTGACTGAGGGGCTACAGCAGAGTGAGTGACCCCTTGCTCAAGCCAGCGACCTTTGGACTCAAGCCAGCAATCATGGGGTCATGTCTATGATCCCACGCTCAAGCTGGCAACCTTGGGGTTTGGAACCTTGGTCCTCTGCATCCAAGTCTGACGCTCTGTCCATTGAGCTACTGCTTGGTCATGCCTTTTTAGCACAATTTTTATCCATAATTTGTTTAAGCATAGCTATTATTTATGAAATACTTTACTTGTTGATTTTAGAGGAGAGAGAGAAAAAGGTGGGGGAGGGAAGAACAGGAAGCACCAACTCTCAGTTGCTTCTCATATGTGCCTTGACCAGGCAATTCCCGAATTTCAAACCAGCAACCTCAGCATGCCTGATGCCTTATGCACTCTGCCACCTCAGGCCAAGCACATGGGGATTATTTAAATAAAAAGATAAACAAATAATGTTCAGCGGAATAGAATAAATAGGTGCTTAAAGGGCAGCAAGTCGGTTCATTGTCATTATGTTTTTGTGGCAGTATGTAAAGTTCCAAAGCCAGTGACAGCTTGTCCTCTTAGCTATGTCTCTAGTAAGTCAGAATTATTACTTCCAAGTAATTAACTAAAGGGAGAACACCTTGCCAAATCCCATTTACTTTTTGTAAAATATTAGGATGAAGGCTAGCTAGTGACTTGCACTTCATCATTTATAGCGCTTTGGAAAGCATTAGCTTTCAAGCCATTTTGATCCATTTCAGCTCTTAGAATAATTAATAAATATTCACCCAGGGGTAGGGTAAATAACGTAATGTTTCAGCTGTTTGGGCACCTTGTCCGTTGAAGGGTGGCTGGGAGAGCAAACTTCATTGGCCTCGTTTTTGTTGACATCCTCAGGTTAGACATGCTGGTACAGCAGAGCCCTTGCATACTTGCATTTGTGGGAAATTTTGCTTGAAAAGTAAAGAATACTGTCTCTTGGACAGCTAGCTGTGTCTTGGAAGCAGCAGAGTTATGAGCCAGAATTTGTTCATAAATTGGTAATTTGTTTAAAATACGGTTTTAGCAAGTTTGCAGATCTATTTAAAATATATTTTTTAAATATTGAACTTCAGTTCCTTTCTAATCCTGAGTTTGGTACTTTTTTTACTATAAACCAGATTGTTTCCCACTTATTTTTTCACTGAACTTTGAATTTTCTAGTTGATATTATCTGTTTAGTGAACTTATAAATCTGCCTCTGGTATTGCAGTTTGCTAGCATTTTCAGATTACATGGTAATATACCCCTTTATATAAGGGTTAATGAGTAGCCAGGTTAGACTCACCAGTTCATTGTTACATTAAAAGCCAGAAAATTTGCTGTCTCCTTCCATTCTCTCCCAAGCTTTTCTATTTCATAGTTTCATTTACACAATATGTTAAAATTACTTTAAAATTTTTATATTTTCTTTTTTAAAACAACATGCAATTTTTAATTTTCCCTCCTTGTAGATTCTGATTGTATTTTATTGTTAATTTTAAATTATAGTAGTTAACATGAGCTGAGTAATGATTTAATCAAGGTGAGCTTGCTCCTGGGCTTTACCTTGCTCTTTTTTCTATACTTCTCCCTCTTTTTTACCTTTAGATTTGCATATTTGACCTAGCAGAATAATTGGGTCCACAGCAACATGGGCGTGCCTCCCTTAGAAACACTTAGTTTCATGTATGACTCATAAGCCGAAGCACAGACACCACTTCCCCAATCTACAGGAGCCATTTTAACAGCATAAAACTTGATGGATTGCTTTTTATTTTCAAGCCTAAAGGACAATATCTAAAGATAATGCGGATATTTGAAGGTAATGTTATGATTTTGGATATTTGCTTCTGGCTGTTTCCTAAGCTGATAAACAGAGGGTGGTTTTTACCTGTCGAAGAACATGGCTGAATGTGTTCTTTAACTCTGAAAAAATGTAGTTAGTCACATGCTTGATTGCACATAACTACAAGGGGGAAACAAAGCATTCAAATACTGGAAACTTTTTTATCTTTTTGGTAAAGCATTTTTTATGTTTTGTGTGATTTTTATCCCCCCGTATGACTTAAGAATAAAGGGGATTTTTCTTTTTTCTATCATTTGTTAAATGATAGAAATGAGGTCAAATTTTAATTTTAAAAAACTTAATTGTATTTTGAGGGTAGTCAGAAGTCACAATGGAATAAACTGTACTATTCATGTGTGGTATGGGTGTTAAGAAAAAAATTCAGAGGCAATGGTTTTCTTTCAGCATTTTAGTTAAGGAGACGGTTTGAGACAACTCAGTTAGAGATGTTGCTCCTTGACTGTTCTATCCTTCTCTTTTTTTCTTTTCCTTAAGTTAATGACATGATACTAAACATTTCATCTTGAAAACGAAATAGAAGTTTAAGTAAAATGAATGATCATTTAGATAGTAAGTAAAAGTAACTTAAATAAAGAGGCAGAAAGACTAGAATGATTCATTAACTGTTAGAAAAAATAATAAAGTTTTATAATTCACACTGGAAGCTTGTAACAGCCTTAGAAATATAATTAGCTTCTAAGAAAACATAGTAATTCAATTTGTATAAAAATGAAAAAATAAAGAATATTAGCCTTTCTTCTGTTTTTAAAATTTGCTTGCTTTGTATTTTACAAAGTAAAACCTTATGTATCCTGAAATATTTACCATTATTGAGATTATGAGATTTTGACAAGTCTGTATTTCTGGTGTGCCTGGAAGTTCTAGGTAGTCTGATAAGCTGCATATAGTAGTATTTTAGTTATGAAAGTTATTTATGTAATTGAAATTTGAAATTAAAATTAGCCTATGCAATGATTATGAATAAAGTTTTGGGAATAAAACTTGCTAAATTATTTATTTTTTACTATGATGGTATTAAGCTAGCACTTTGGGAATTTGCTTTTACTAACTTTCTAAGTGCTTGAAGGCCTATCAGACAAAAGAGAAGATCGAAAGACATTGTTATTATTTCTTAATGTTTTGGAAGGATTGTCGATATTAACAGATCGATTTTGTGGTCTTACAAGAAAGGCACAGCAGACATTTTACTCTTAGCCATTTGATGTCATCTTTGCATATTGCCGATTTAGTCAGCCTTTGACTAAGCAGAGACTGTATTTACTTCTAGTCTGATCTTTGTGAAAAATCTAATGAAACTTTTTTGCCTTAAATATTTTTCTTTTAGTTTTTAAAAACCAGTGACCCATAAGAGAAAAATTGATAGGCAACACAAATAAGCAAATAATTAAGATTTTATTTATTAAAGAAAAGTAGAAGAATTTAGTATCTTAACATTAAGATACTGGTATAATTTAAATAAAATATATTTCAGTTTCTTACTATGTAAAGAAGGCTCATGGGAGCTTCAAGGAGAAGGGAGGAAAAAGAAGGCATGGAAGCAAGGGAAGACCATTAAGACTTTATAGGTAGTTCCCTTCCCACTCTTTTCCTTTCACAAGAATGAACATAAGTTTAAACCGAGTCATGAGAATTAATCTTGGAATTATCAACTTACACAACTGTAGCACTAAAAAAGACCAAAGATCATTCAACTGCTTCACTTTTATAAATGAAGAAGCATAGCCCAAATAGGTCCTGTGACTTCCTCAAGGTTGTGCAGTGCTTCATGGTAGGGCTTCTGGCCCGAAGCTGCTCGGGCTAGTCCACACCGACAAGTGATGCTTTGTTTGAAATGGTCTGTATTTTCTTAAGAGTATATAAACCTTAATTAAATTGCTTGGTGATAATTTTGGTCATAAGATGTGACCAAATGAATTAACCAGTGATTTTGAAAATGTGTTCAATCTGGTTTCCTTTTTCATCAGAGCGATGATAAATTTTAAAAATTTCCACAACAGCTTTTTTTCACTATTAGAATTTTTTCATAGTTGAAGCATTGTTTGTGACATCGCTTATTTAAGATTGGCCTAGGAGAGGCGAAAATATAAGAAGTTGGGAATTTACTTGAAACTTCTAGATACAAAGACAGGTTTATTTCTGCTTTAATTGTACCTTATATTCTTTGAGAAGGGCAGATACTGTTTAACATGATGTCTTGTTCTATTAAATTGTGTGTGTGTATTGAGTAGGGTGTTGGTATAAAACTTTGTATATGAGTTTACAAAATCTAGAGGTCTCTAAACTCTAACATAATATTTACCTTGAATTTCATTTTCCCCAAATTAGTAATCTCGTTCGATTTGTCTTATCTTTTCTCCTTCTTTTTTGAGTTTATGTACCAGGAACTTTTAGATCCTCTGAGGAATACAAAATCTTTGTCTGTTAACATTTTGATGTATTTTATTGGTGTGGTTGAAATTTACTTTATTTATTTTTTAGATAGGCAGGGAGAGAGATACAGGAACATCAAGTTGCTCCTGTATGTACCCTGACCTGCGGGTGGCAACCTCATGCTCTGGGATAACACTCCAACCAACAGAGCTTAATATTTTAATTTATGGATTGATAGAGACAGAGAGGAAGAAAGAGAGAGGAGAGGGGGAAGGAAAGTATTCGTTTTGTTGTTCCACTCAGTTATGCATTTATTGGCTGCTTTCCGTCTGTACCCTGACTGGCGAATGAACCTGTACCCCTATCATTTTAGGATGATGCTTTTAACCCACTGAGCTTACCAGCCAGAGCGAAATTTACTTTAGCTCTGCCTTTCTCTAGGTCTGAAATTTGGATTTTTATAATTACTTTGCATAGAACTGTTAAATCTCCTAAATTTTCAAGTTTTCTAACCCAGTTCAGTTTCAGATCCTCCACAGTGTGGTCCTAATTGTTTTAAGCAACAAACAGGCCATAGAAAGTTAAAAACATGGGCTCTATTCTCGCAAACTTAGATTCTTACTGGGAAAACAGGAATGGTGGTAACATAGGTGAAGTAAGTAAAGAACAGAACCAAACCACTGAGAAGTTAAAATCAGGTTCAGACTGCCTAGAGATGAAAGATGATTGAGACTTAAAATAGGAAAGTTTATGTATCTTTAGGAATTATGAATACTGAAGAATGCACATTTGCCTAGGTTAAGAAGAGTATCTTCACCAACAAGAGAAAAAATATATAAGCTCTTGAGATCAGAGATAGTTTCTTCTATTTTTCTGTCTTTTTGCATCTTTGACAAACTACTAAGCACATACGAGTGGGCAATTACCTGCTGCATTAAACCCTTGAGTACTCAGTGGGGTAGCTCCTGCTAAAGTTCGGAGTGGCAAATCTTTAGATGGTATATGGTCCTCAGCTCACTCTCTGTCTGGTGTCTGAACATTGTAACCATTCAAAGGGAAAAATAACACCTTCCTGATGGTATACATTTTATTTTATTTATAATTTTATTCAGGAAATTAAATTTAATGGGGTGACATTGATCAATAAGAGTACATAGGATTCAGGCAAACACCTCTATAGCATTTGAACTGTTGATTATCTTGTGTACCCATCACCCAAAGTCAAATCATTTTTTATCACTGTATATTTGTCCCTCTGTACTCCCTTCCCCTCCCCAACATCCTCTCCCTGGTAACCACTTCACTTTTATCTATGTCCATGAGCCTCAGTTTTATATCCTGCTTGTGTGTGAAATCATATAGTTTTTAGCTTTTTCTGATTTACTTATATCACTTAGTATAATGTTCTCAGTTCCACTTGTGTTGTCGTAAATGACAATATGTCATCATTTCTTAATGGTTGAGTAGTATTCCATTGTATATATGTACTGCTGCTTTTTTATCCAGTCCTCTATCGAGGGACACTTCAGTTGCTTCCATGTCTTGGCCACTGAATAGTGCTGTAACGAACATGGGGTGCATATATCTTTGTGTACCAATGCTTTCAAGTTTTTTGGGTTGATACCCAGGGGAGGGATTGCTGGGTCATATGATAGTTCTATTCTTAATTTTTTGAGGAACCACCATACTTTCTTCCATAATGTCTGTACCAGTTTACATTCTCACCAGCAGTGGATGAGAGTTCCTTTTTCTCTTCTCCAACACTTATTAATCTTATTAATGTATCTTATTGATAAAAACCAATCTAACAGGTGTGAAGTGGTCTTGATTTGCATTTCTCTAATTCTCGGTTTCTCTTGCTGTGCAGAAGCTTTTTAGTTTGATACTCATTTATTTATTGTTGCCTTTACTTCCCTTCCCTTTGGGGTCAAAGTCATAAAATGTTCTCTAAGGCCAGGGTCCATAAGTTTGGTATCTATATATATGTTTTATTCTGTGTAATTAATTACTTCAGATACTGTATTATTTTCACAGCTTTCAACTGATGGGATACTTATTCCTGCTCTGTGCCTTCCCATTCTCGGTCCTGCTGCCCAGAAGCAACCACTTCTTATAGAAGTTCTTTTGTTTTATAAAATATGTGTTTTCTTGGATGTTTCCTCGTCCTGTCTTCTACCCTATATATTAGAAATTTTTCAAAGTAGCAGCAATCAGAATGATCTTGCACGATGTAAAGCCATGTAAAGTTCATTATCTATGTGATGGATGCCCTGTAAAATTGTGGTCATTGTGTTTTTTGCAAAGTTGTGTTGTACAATGTAAAACATCTAAATTAAATAAATATTTTTTGTTTTAGAAAACAATCCTATAACAATGAAACTAAAAAATTTTATAGTAAAACTATAAAAATGAGATGTTGACTTAGTAATTGTTAGTTTATCTACATCTTATTTTTATATCAAAATATTAAATGGATGCTTAATATTGTAATGGGACAATTCATTATCCTTTAAAACTGAAATTTGCATGTAGGATAATGTATAAAAGATATATAATTTAAATACAATTAAATAATTATAAAATGTTTGCCCTAAGTTAAGAAATAGGGCATGTTTATTAAATCCCCTACTCCTGCTCATGTTTGTTTCTCCTTAAAAATAACTACTCTCCTGGCTCTTGTGGTAATAATTTTATTATACTTTTACCCCTTTGAACTTTATGTAAGTGGAATCACACCATATATGTATAGTCTGTAGTAAGTTGCTTCTTTCATTCAACTCTGAGATTTATTTTAATTTTAATTGCAGTGTTGTATTCCATTGTCTGCCTATACCAAAGTGTATTTATTGCTTCTTGTTGATAGTATTAGATTATCTCCATTTTGGGAAAATTCCTGGACTTGGTTACTGAAACTTTAGTGCAAGAGTCTCTAGGGCAATATTATCATCTTGAGTTTTGTGAAGAGTTTATAAAAAGTATGGAAAGAATGGGTAGTTTAAGATGATTTGGAGTTCTTCATTATCTTTTCTAGGGACAGGTGCCTGCTATTGATGCCCTTTTACCCATCCAGCATATTACTATGGTATATTGCCCTGGGGCTGTGGTCAGCAAACCGCGGCTCAAGAGCCACATGCAGCTCAATCAGATTGAGGATATATTAGCAAAGGCCAGCTTAGGAGTGCCTGAATTAAGTTAATAACAATGTACCTACCTATATAGTTTAAGTTTAAAAAATTTGGCTCTCGCCTGACCAGGCGGCACAGTGGATAGAGCGTCGAACTGAGATGCGGAGGACCCAGGTTCAAGACCCCGAGGTTGCCAGCTTGAGCGCGGACTCATCTGGCTTGAGCAAAAGCTTGCCAGCTTGGACCCAAGGTCGCTTGCTCAAGCAAGGGGTTACTCAGTCAGCTGAAGGCCCGTGGTCAAGGCACATATGAGAAAGCAATCAATGAACAACTATGGTGTTGCAACGAAAAACTGATGATTGATGCTTCTCATCTCTTTCCATTTCTGTCTCTCTGTCCCTATCTATCCCTCTCTCTGACTCTCTCTCTGTCCCTGTAAAAAAAAAAAAAAAAAAAAGCTCTCAAAAGAAATTTTAATCGTTGTACTGTTGATATTGATATTTGGCTCTGTTGACTAATGACTTTGCTGACCACTGCCCTGGGGGGTAAAATCTTCTAGAACCCTGAACCGATGGGCAATTGATGCATTCAGAGTAAGTTGCAGACATAAATATATTTTTTTTCTTTTAAAGTTTAATTAATAATTTTTTTTTAAGCTTTAGAGTGAAGTACAGAAGTGAATTTCTAAAACAAACTTAGCCAGAGATTTTCTTACAGCAATTTAGAACATTTTATGCTAGGGACCATCACAATGTCAGTGGTGATGATACAGCCTGCACCTTTTAGGCAAGTTAGAAAGAGATTGTTGAGGTTAGGCCCCATGCTTCTTGTTAAAATCTTCATACATGGCATCTCTAAAGTGAACTGTCTTCTACAGAAAGTTTGAACATTTTTTATAAGAGGCATCATTGACACTTTGATGCTGCTTTATGCATCTTATTTTAAAAATTTTTTTATTTTTTAATTACAATTGACAGATAATATTACATTAGTTTCAGGTGGAAGTGATCACCCTGATGAGTCTAGTACCTATCTGACACCACACATAATTTTTTTGTTTTGTTTGTTTGTTTGTTTGTGGCAGAGACAGAGAGAGGCAGAGAGGGACAGATAGGGGTAGACAGACAGGGAGAGAGATGAGAAACATCAGTTCTTCATTGTGGTTCCTTAGTTCATTGATTGATTTCTCATATGTGCCTTGACTGGGGGGCTACAGCAGACCGAGTGACCCCTTGCTCAAGCCAGCAACCTTGGGCTCAAGCTGGTGAGCCTTGTTCAAACCTGATGAGCCCGCACTCAAGCTGGCGACCACGTCCCAGCCTGACACTCTATCCACTGCGCCACCGCCTGGTCAGGCTACACATAGTTATTATAATGTTATTGATTATATTCCTTATGCTGTACCCTACATCCCTATGACTTTTTTTTATAGCTGGCAATTTGCACATCTTAATTCCTTTTCCTTTATCACCCCCATCTCCCCAACCTCCCTCCAATCTGGTAACCTTTAAAATTTTCTCTGTATCTATGAGTTTGTTTCTGTTTTGTTTGTTCAATTGCTTTGTTTTTTTTTTAAATCCACCTGTAAGTGATATTATATAGTATTAGCGTAATGTAATACTCTCTAGGTCATTCATATTGTTGCAGATGTCAATATTTCATTCCTTTTTATGTCTCAGTAATATTCCATTTTATATATATATCATCTTTTCATTATCCCTTCATGTATTGATGGACTCTTAGGCTGCTTTTGTGTCTTGGTTATTGTAAATAATGCTGAAATAAATATTTGTATGTATATATCTTTTTGAATTAGTGTATTGGTTTTCTTTCAATAAATACCCAAAAGTGTATTTTCTGGGTCCTTCTTTGTCTCTTGTAAAGCCTTTGTTTTAAAGTCTATTTTGTTACCTGACCAGGCAGTGGTGCAATGGATAAAGCATCGGACTGGGATCAGGAGGACCCAGGTTCGAGACCCCGAGGTCGCCAGCTTGAGCACAGGCTCATCTGGTTTGAACAAGGCTCACCAGCTTGAGCCCAAGTTCGCTGGCTCGAGCAAGGGGTCACTCGGTCTGCTGTAGCCCCCCAGTCAAGGCACATATGAGAAATCAATCAATGAACTAAGGAACCACAACGAAGAATTGATGTTTCTCATCTCTCTCCCTTCCTGTCTGTCTGTCCCTATCTGTCTCTTTCTCTGACTCTCCCTGTCTCTGCCATTAAAAAAAAAATGTCTATTTTGTCTGCTGTAAGTATTGCTACCCAGCTTTTTAAAATTTTTTCTTTATTTTCATTTTCATGAAATACCATTTTTCATCCCTTTACTTTCAATCTGAAGTGGATCTCTTATAGGCAGTATATACATATATAGGTCTTGTTTTCTTACCTATTCAGTTACCCTATGTCTTTTTAGTGGAATATTTCACCCATTTACATTTAAAGTAATTATTGATAGGTATGTAGTTATTGCCATTTTATTATTCATATATTTTATCTTTATTTGCTTCTTAAAAAGACCCTTTAACATTTCTTG
The DNA here is from genome assembly GCA_037038555.1 of Rhynchonycteris naso. Taxonomy (NCBI): domain Eukaryota; kingdom Metazoa; phylum Chordata; class Mammalia; order Chiroptera; family Emballonuridae; genus Rhynchonycteris; species Rhynchonycteris naso. The sequence continues at coordinate 94,512,358 of CM072998.1, read as the reverse complement.
TAATACTTGTTTGGTAGTGATAAACTCCTTTAGCTTTTGCTTGCCTGGGAAACTCCTTATTTGTCTTCTATTTTAAATGATAACTTTGCTAGGTAGAGTAATCTTGGTTGTAAGTCCTTGCTTTTCATCACTCTTGAGTATTTCTTGCCAATCCCTCTGGCCTCAAAGTTTCTGTTTAGTAATTAGCTGACAGTCTTATGGAAGCTCTCTTATAAGTAAATAACTACTTTTCTCTCAATGTTGTTAAGACTTTTTGTCTTTAACCTTTAACATTTTAATTATGATGTGTCTTGGTGTAGGCCTCTTTGAATTCATCTTGTTTGAGACTGTGCTTTTTGGACCTGTATGTGTATTTCCTTCACCAAGTTAGGAAAGTTTTCAGTCAATATTTCTTCAAATACGCTTTCAATTTTTTGCTCTCTACGCCTTCTGGTACCCCTATGCAAATGATGCTTCACTTGTTGTTCTGGAGACTCCTTAAACTATCTTCTTTTTTAAAATTTCTCTTTTGGCTGTTTTGATTGGGTATTTACATTACCTTGTCTTCCAAATTGCTGATTCAGTCCTCTGCTTCATTCAACCTACTATTGATTCTCTCTAATGAAATCGTGTGTGTGTGTGTGTGTGTGTGTGTGTGTGTGTGTGTTTGTGTGTGTGTGACAGACAGAGACAGATAGGGACAAATAGAGAAGAAAGGAGAAAGATGAAAAGCACCAATTCTTTGTTGCGGCTCCTTAGTTGTTCATTGATTGCTTTCTCATATGTGCCTTGACCGGGGTGGGGGCTCTAGCAGAGCATGTGACCCTGTGCTCAAGCCAGCGACCTTTGGGCTCAAGCCAGCAACCATGAGGTCATGTCTATGATCACACACTCAAGCTGGTGATTTCACACTCAAGCTGGATGAGCCGGTGCTCAAGCTGGTGACCTGGAGGTTTTGAACCTGGGTCCTCTGTGTCACAGTCTAATGCTCTATCCACTGTGCCACCGCCTGGAGAGACTCTGATGAATTCTTAATTTCAGTTATTGTATTCTTCATTTCTGATTGGTTCTTTTTATATTTTCGTCTCCATTTTTATGTTTTCTACTTCTTTGTTAAAGTAATCTCTGTATGTCAGTTCTTCCCCTAAATTCCCTGAGTATCTTTTTACCGGTTTTTTGAACTCCACATCTGGGAGATTGCTTGTCTCCATTTTGTTTAGTTCTTTTTCTGGAGTTTTGTTCAGTTTCATTTGGGACGTTTCTTTCTCTTCTTATTTTTTGATTCTTCTCTGTTTGTTTTTATGTATTATGTAGAGCTGCTGTGTCTCCCATTCTTGGTAGAGTGACTGTTGGGCAGATAAAATATATTATGCTCACTTTGTTAGAGATGGCCCTGCCCACATGGAAGTTCGTTGATATTAATGTGTGTTCTGGGACAGGCTGTGGGCAGGCCGGGTCGTTATAGCCTAAGGCTTAGCTTTTTAAGAGTAAGCTCTTCTCCACGCCCTTGACTGATTGGATGATGTAGAGTGGTGCACTCTCCTGAGGAATCCCATTGTGCCTTGGATGGGTGGCTTTGTATTGGAGACTTCCTTGTTTGTGTAATTGGATTGGAGGTTTTGATTCTACACTATAAAGTGGGACAGAGCAGTACAGTAGCTTGCTCGCTCTTGGTTCCTGAAGTATTAGAAAGGAGAGCAGGTTAAGGCCACGTGGAGGCCAGGAGAAGCAACCAAGATGGCAGAATGCTGAGGGAGAAGCCAGTTTGTTAAGAGTTTGTGCTGGAGGAGATGGGGAACAGAGGGGAATAAGTCTGGTGAGCTAGAAAGCTTTGATGCTAGGAAACTCGGATAAGTCAGTAGCTTTGTGAGCACTGAATGTGTGGGTTTTGGAGCCCAGTGTGTGTTTTTGCTTGCCCGCCAGGTGCAAGCTAGAATTAAAGCTGATGGCTCACCAGTTCTTGGCTCCATTGTTTTATTACTAACTATCCGAATCTAATGCAAACCTGCATGGGTGAGGCTGCTGTGATGGTGGCCTTGGCCACAGGCCTTATAGTGACCTTATATAGCGGGTGTCCTATGGGGCCCAGTGGCACAGTTTCCCTGGTCACCAGATCCGTATGCTCCAGGTGTGTCCCTTCTGCAAGTTGTGTGTGCCCCCTGGTTGTAACTGAGCTTTGATTGCAGTTGGCACATCAGTGAGAATGGCTGAGACTACAGTGGAGGAACTATTTTGGAGGGGTGACTCTGTGGTCCAGGATTTGCTTTAGTGGGGCTCTGGTGCCTGCCAAGTCTACCCTTTGGATTGTGTTGTTGTGGAGTAGGCTGGGTGGTGCTGTGGTGTGGTCTGATGCTGGTCACTGGGTGTATTGGTTCTGGGGCCTTTTAGGAGGAAATCTAGTGCGCGTCAAGGTCAGCTGCTGCCATTGCTCAACAAACGGTCACCTTGTGTGATCTACAACTGATTTGCAAGGGGTTGTTGCTTGTGCTGTTCTTAGAGATGTCTGGGAAAGGCTAAGCTTCATACCGAGGCTGGCTGCCACTAGTACTGGGCTTGGTGCTGTGTAGCAATAGGTATGGGGCACACTGAAGCTAGGTGTCACTTGTTTTAGGTTGTGAAACTTTGGGAGATTTTAGAAAGGTGCACAGCTGGAGACAAGATGGCCCATTTGTTTGAAAATGCTGCTTGAAGTGGCTTGGGTGGGCTGTAAATTGGGTAAAGTAGGATCTCAAGGAATCACCAGGGTGGGGCAAGCAGTGTAAGCCAGGTTGATAGAGACTCAGATTTAGCTGGGTGGTGGAAGGGCTCAACAAAGGAATAATAGCATCTGCTAGCACTTCTGTTTGGGAGAAAGCTGTCTCTCCAGTCCTCGCTCTGATGCCATATAATTCAGTTCCTTCCCATGTATCTGACTCTTTTCGAGCTGCTGCCCCGTGCTGGAGCTCAGACCAAGTGAGTCCATCAGCAAGTACATCTATTATTAAGGGCCCTTTAAGAAGACCTCCTGAGACTCTAGCAGCCCTCTGTCTTAGCCACAATCCCAGCTAGTTTTCACAGCCGGAAGTTATAGGGTTCTCTTTCATGCACTGTAATTCTAGGCTGGGGATACTGGTGTTGTGGAGCTGTGACCCCTGGCTCCTCAGCGCGGACCACTACAGCTAAGGTAATTTTTCTGATTTTTAACCCCTACATGTGGGTGTGGGATAAACCAGGTTCCGTGTATTCGCCCCTCCTACCAGTCTCCACGTAGCTTCTTCTGTATATTCTTAGTTGTAGGACTTCTGTTTAGGTAGAATTCAGGTGCTTTTCAATGATGGTTGTTCTGTAGTTTAATTATAATTTTGTTGTCAGCCTGACCAGGCGGTGGCGCAGTGGATAGAGCATCGGACTGGGATGCGGAGGACCCAGGTCTGAGAACCTGGGGTTGCCAGCTTGAGCATAGGCTCATCTGGTTTGAGCAGAAAGCTCACCAGCTTGAACCCAAGGTTGCTGGCTCGAGCAAGGGGTTGCTCGGTCTGCTGAAGACCCGCGGTCAAGGCACATATGAAAAAGCAATCAATGAACAACTAAGATGTCGCAACGGCAACAAAAAACTGATGATTGATGCTTCTCATCTCTCTTTGTTCCTGTCTGTCTGTCCCTATCTATCCCTCTCTCTGACTCTGTCTCTGTCCCTGTAAAGAAATAATAATAATTTTGTTGTCATCATGGGAAAAGGTGGTAAGCACAGTGTTTACCTTCTTTGCCATCTTACCTGGAAGTCAGCTTTGTGCATCTTAGATAATTCTCTTTTTATAATAGAAGTCTAATAATAATAACTATGACTTGTCTTTATTAATATTATTTTAAGCACTAAATTCTAGAGAATATTTAATATTTACTTCCTTTCTAAATAACCTTTGTGTTTATTCAGAATTTTATTTATGTCTACTACCCTTTGAATTGTGTTGTTGTGGAGGAGTTTGGGTGGTGCTGTGGTGTGGTCTAATGCTGGTCACTGGGTGTGTTGGTTCTGGGGCCTTTTAGGAGGAACTCTGGTGAGGGTCAAGGTCAGCTACTACCATTGCTCAACCTACAGTCACCTTGTGTGATCTACAACTGATTTGCAAGGGGTTGTTGCTTGTGTTGTTGCACAGAATTTTATTTATTTATAAGCTTATTTATGTCTTAAATAAACTTGTTCAAATATTTAATATATACAGTATGATACTATTTATATAAAATGTATATAAAATTTAAAATATACCACACTATAATACATACTTACATATTAAAGCATAAAGAAAAAATAATGTGGAGATTTTAGATTTAAATTAGAATAATCCATTGAAATTAATGTTATGTGTTTTAGTTTGAGTGACAGTTTGAAACAATTTGTATTTAGAAACAAATTTGTTGTATAAATCATTTTATTCAAAATGTTTTATGTGAACTTTCTAAATGGGACATTATATTTGATCCTTAGATCTATGGATCAGAGACAAATGTGAGTATTGTTAGAGGATAATTTACAACCTGTTTGTTTTAGGAATAAACTGAAAAGAAGATGTAGTACTTACCTGCCCCTGGTAGAATAAAATAATCGCACACCATTGCTAGCATATTTGTTTGTTGAAAGGTGTTGAAAACAGGTTCTCCATAGCATTTTGAGATTTCTCACCCTTTAGAGTAATTCCACCATCAGAGGCAGTGGGGAGGGATTTACTGTGTAAGGAAAATGGGTACTTTCCTCAGGGTTCAGGAACACTTATTCCTGGAGATTTGGAACAACTGAGGTAATACATTTTAATACATTTACAAGTATGAGCAGAAAGAAGTATGTATACTTCATATGGCTATGAAGGCACTAGTAATAGTAACTCTTACACTCTTGAAAAGAATGAAATAAATCCATCCATAGAGAATTACTTGGTAAAAATGAAATTGTTTTCCAAGCTATTCATTTGAGAAATGTTACTTTAGGAGCATGGTGCCATGCTTAAAGCCAATTATTAGGTGTATATTAAGTTCTTTTTAAATAAGAAAGGTCACAGGAAGTTTCAGATAGGCTTATATGCAGTAAAATGTTGATTTGTTTTGGATATTGACTAAGAGAGGAATATCACTACAGTCTGGTAAAATTGTAGTGTGGTAGCTTATAGGTTAGGTAAGAGTTGACCAGTATGAATGAAGAATGCAGCTGCATTGTTTCAGAGTTTTTATAGAATATTAGGCATGTGAGCAATGAATTGAGGTGATTCTTAAAAATTATTAGTTTGGAAGGCAGCTAGCCATGGTGAAAAATGAGCACTTCTGTATTAGATGTACTTAATTGGAAGTTTGCTTAAAATTACTTACACAATAAGAATTCATCTTTTAAAATTTTTTAATAAAAAAGTTTAAAAATTTATTTTTTATTGAAGTGTAGTTGACATATATAACATTATTAGTTTCAGGGGTAAAACCTAATGATTTGATATTTGTATACATGGGAAATGATCATCACAGTAAGTCTTGTGACCATCTGTCACCATACAAAGCTACAAAAATGTTTTTTCTTGTGGTGAGAACTTTTAAGATTTACTCTCTCAGTGACTTTTAAATATTCATTACAGTATTATTGACTATAGTCACCATGCTGTATATTACATCCCATGACTTATATACCTTTTGAAAATAGAGTTTTATTTGGTTTGTGTGTAGTTGAAAGTTGACCATAAATGAGTAAATATGTGAACCAAGTTTGAGATATATAGGGAAGTGGGCAACAGAGTAGAGATACAGTTTGGTTGGGGACACAAATTATAATCAGGAGAGTGCTGACAGGCCATGGTAAAAAATGACCAAAGATCATAGGCAGGCTATCTTTCCTGCTCTGTTTTGAGTCAATTGCTTGAAGGCCTTTTTTCTTTTTTTGATGGTACTTATCTTTTTTGAGAGGTAAGAGCAGGGATTAGAAGGGGGTCATGTATCTCAATTGTCAAATGTTACTTATCTAACCAGTTGGGTAAAATAGTTTGAAGGATTATTCTATTGTTTAGCATTTGATTTTTTTTTTTACTCAGTCATTATGGTTTTCAGGTCTTAATTTCGGAGGCATTTACTACTAACAACACCACTTCATTAAACTGTAATAATGAGTCTTTGTGTGCATAATGGACTTGGATCCCAACCTCAAGTACCTTTTTATTTGCTGTTTTCATAAACACTCTTCACCATTAGTATATTATGTTTCTGACAGTATATTTTGGTACATTTTCACATAAACTATTGGACTATTTATAAAACCAGACATAAAAATGTAGCAGAGAAGGCAGGAAATACTTGAAGTTTGTGTGCCATATCTCGTTCTCTGCTTCCTGTCAGTTAAACCACGATGAGAGGAACAGAGACACAGATGTACAATTGATGCTTCAATTTACCATTAGCGAGACCAGTTAAGTAAAAAGCTTGTTTCATTAAACTTTTGTCACTTGCTGATTCTGGGTATGTTGTAGACCTGTTTTGTATTCTATGTAATGTCTAGATTACAATTAGATGTGTTGTGTATAGAAAAGATTGGCTGTTTGTATATATGGTATACATTCTGTATGAAATGATAATCTAATATTTTGATCTCAAAATTTTAGTATTCTAAGCATTTATTTTTATATTTGGATACATCAAGACTCTTTAATCCTTTTAAAGCATTTTATGATATAACTTTAAGATGACAAAAGGAAGTCCTAGAGGTTGACTTATCCCAGAAAATATAATTAGTAAGTGGCAGAACTAGTATTTGAATGCAGATCTTCTGATGTTAGATCTTGTGTCCTTTAAAAAAAGTTTCTTTTCATTATATTGTTGTTTTACCTATTATTCAATGTTTTAAGCTTTTAAGTTTACCTTTGCTTTTCTTTTTAATTTTTTTTTCTTTTTATTTTATTTATTTTAGAGAGGAGACACAGAGTGAGAGTGAGAGAGAGAAAGAGAGAAAGGGGGGAGGAGCTAGAAGCATCAACTCCCATATGTGCCTTGACCAGACCAGTACAGGGTTTTGAACTGGCGACCTCAGTGTTCCCAGGTTGACGCTTTATCCACTGCGCCACCACAGGTCAGGCTACCTTTGCTTCTTTTAACTGGAATGCCCTGTCCCACCATTTCCCCTCACATTCTCTCTACTTTGAAAAAATACATGTTGCTTATCCCTACAGAAATGGCCTGTCACTTTTTTTCATTTTTTTGAGGTTTCCTCAGGTTCTCAGAGGTATTTCTTTCTTTCTCTCTATTCCCTCATCAATTGATTGACTTATTTATTTACATTGTTCTGTAGTTATCTGTTTACCTTTTTTCTCTTTCTTTAGGCAGTGAACTACTTTAGTTTTGTATACCCAGTACCTAGAATATAATAGATTTTATAAATACTTGTTGGATGAATAAATACATGCCCAAATTTCTTTTTTTCATTCTAAAGTAAGAAACTATTCTGAAGCTATTGGACTATTTATAAAACAACTGTGAAGTGGCTCTTTTCTACAGTATTCCTTTATGGTTTAATTGTGAGAAATAATTTCATTATGATTTCTCTCCTGCTTCTACTTTCACCCTATTTGTTTTGCTGTTTATAGAAATCAAGTATGTTAGTGAAATTATTAGTGTTTCTATCCTAGTTAAAAGTGGTGATTATATATATATTGGTCCACTAAAAAAAATCGAGAATACTTTGGTTTCTTAGATTGCTGAGCATCAAAAGTCTTTTATTTTTGTCTTTAGATTAATCTGAAGAAAATGTCTAGATCTTTATTGTAGTTCTGATTTCTTCACTGAGTGGAGGGAATAATCCCCTTTAACACTTTTTGCTTCTCCCTATATTACTCTCCATTCTTGTCTCTAATTCTTACATACTGTAATTTTTTGGCTTATCTCCAATAGAGCAAGGTTTTTTGCAGGTGGGACTTAAATTTATACCTTCCTATTCTGGGTATATGTTTTAAACATTTATGTATTAATAATTTTTCCAGTTGAAATTGATATAGATTACAATCTTATTTCTAAAACAGCAAATTTAAACGACAAAAAAGTAAAATCTAAGTATTTAAGCCTGCTTTTATAAAGCTATGTGAATTTCATTTTTAAGGAGTTTCAAAAGAACCAACTAAATAGTTCTTTTGTTTATTAAACCTGACTTAGGCTAGACATGTGGAAAATAATTCCTAGGGTTTTTGAGTGCCCTTTCACATCTAAGGCTTCCTGTTTTTGAGCTATTTGTTGTTGTTGGTGATTGTATTTCTGTGTTTGAATCAGAAAGTACATGTGTATGTGTCACTTTGAGATAGTCAGTGAAGCCTAGTCTACCGCCATTTGGTTTTGGCAAGTGTACAGTTCCATAAAATGATGAAACACTACTCTTACCATTTTAATAAAGAATTTCAGTAAGTAGCCTGACCAGGCTGTAGCTCAGTGGATAGAGCGTCACACTGGGATATGGAAGACCCAGGTTCGAGACCCCGAGGTCGCCAGCTTGAGCGCAGGCTCATCTGGTTTGAACAAAAGCTCACTAGTTTGGACCCAAGGTCGCTGGCTCCAGCAAGGGGTTGCTCAGTCTTCTGAAGGCCCCCAGTCAAGGCACATATGAGGAAGCAATCAATGAACAACTAAGATGTTGCAATGGCAAACTCTCTTTGAAAACCATGAGTATTCCTTTGACAGATACTTATCATGGACCATCTGTGTAAGTGAAGGGAGTATAGTGACAGTCACTGCTCCTATTTTGTTGTTTCTCTTGATCCTTATATTATATATATATATGGATATTACTGATCTGAAGATTAAATGACAGATATAGTAAAGTTCTTAGTATAAGGCCTAGTACATATAAATGGTAACTATTACTTTCTTCTACATATTTATTTTCTAACTTGCTGTCATCTCTTACTTAAGCTCCTTAAGAATGTCATGGATTTTTGTAGCTGCTAAAACATCAGTGGCTGTTGAAGTAGTATGTACAGTGTGTCCATAAAGTCATGGTGCACTTTTGACCGGTCACCATGCAAAAGTGCACCATGACTTTACGAACACTGTATATTTTGCTTTTTAAATTGTAAAGCACTTATTAAACATTAGGTATTATTAATACAAATGAACCTTATTGTGCTCTTGTACAATTCCTGGGTGTATTTTTATGCTGAAGTATTTTAAAAAATCTGTTACATCTGTTGGGCAGATAAAATATATTATGCTCACTTTGTTAAAGATGGCGCTGCCCACGTGCAAGTTTTAAGAGTAAGCTTTTCCCACACCCTTGACTGATTGGATGATGTGGGGTGGTGCACTGTAATGAGGAATCCTCCCATTATGCCTCAGATAAGTGACTTTGTATTAGAGACTTTCTTGTTTGTAGATTGGATTAAAGGTTTGGATTTCTACACTATAAAGTGGGGCAGACCAGGAGCTTATGCTCTGGGTTCCTGAGATAAGCATTAGAGAGGAGAGCAGATTAAGGCCACGTGGGGGCCAGGAGAAGCAGCCAAGATGGCAGAGTGCTGAGGAAGAAGCCAGTTTGTGCAGACAGAAGGAGATGGGAAACAGAGGTGAATAAGTCCGGTGAGCTAGAAGCCTTTGATTCTAGGAAACTCGGATAAGTCAGTAGCTTTGTGAGCACTGAAAGAGTGGGTTTTGGAGCCCAGTGTGTGTTTTTGCTTGCCCGCCGGGTGCAAGCTAGAATTAAAGCTGATGGCTCACTAGTTCTTGGCTCCGTTGTTTCATTACCGACTGTCCGAATCCAGTGTGAACCTGCACAGGCCAGGTGGCTGTGATAATGGCCTTGGCCACTGGCTTTACAACATCTACTAGGCAACTTTGAATTCTTGAATTTTTCAAGAGTAATGCAAAGCCATCAAGGAGAACATACCTCTAATAAAAAGCCAAGTTTAATGCAACCTTAATTGGTCAACTAGATGTTTCATCTGTCTTTTAAGCATCACACTAGAAGAAAGTAAAGATTCCTTGATTGTTGGTGATAGCAGTCACTATTAAGTGACTAAGAAACCTGTTTCTCTTGTGTATATCACATCTTTATTCATTAACTAACTGTATCAGCATTATCTATTCAAGATACTTAATACTAAATGACAAGATACAGTTATCTATAGATTTAAGTAGTTCATGTATTTCGAAGCTTCACTGGTATCCAAATGGTTGGCTGTAGGGCAGTTTTGATGTTCAATTAGATAATTTGTAAGAAAGGTTATATGGTAATGAGTCATATCTTTTTGAAAATCTTATTTTTCTTTTTTTCCTCTTCTAATCCTTAGGTGAAGAACAAGAACTTGAAGTAAATTCAATTAGTAAATTGTTTGTTTTAAATAATCTTCCCACAACCTAGCCATCTTGAAACCATTGTTTAGAATATCTGTTATAAGTAATTAATGAAGAATTTAAGGAGGGTAGTATACACATTGGTGACTGGAAACTATCAGTGTAGCAGTCAAGCTTTGGAATGTTTTTTAAGCTGCTCTCATCGTTTTTGGATGTTGGTTACCATTTCCCACGTTTGTGACTTGCATTGGGCTTTGTAACAATAGGGACCACACTCCACACTTGGTTGTTGCATTCTGATTTGAAAACCGCTAGGTTCCACATCTTCCCACATCAAGCCTAAATTCCAGTTCCTGGCTTTGAAGGCTCTCCATAATTTAATTTTGCTTTACTTATTTAACCATATTTTCTACTATTTTTCATTAGCAATTCTTAGCTTTTGTCAAGATACTATCTCCACACTTACTTTGGTTTTGATTCTTTGTTCACACTCTCTCTCCCTCTCCTTCCCTTTTCCCTCCTTTCTCCCTCCCTCTCCTTCCCTTTTCCCTCCTTTCTCCCTCCCTCTCCTTCCCTTTTCCCTCCTTTCTCCCTCCCTCTCCTTCCCTTTTCCCTCCTTTCTCCCTCCCTCTCCCTACAGTCTCTTTACATCCTACTTTCCTTTAACATTCAGTTTTAAGTCCTTTGTTGTCTGGGAAATATTTCCTTGACCCGTTTAAATGTCCCTTGTAAAGCCCAGAGCTGCTATTGCAGCCGCCTGGCCCATGCAGGTTCACATTGGATTCGGACAATCGGTAATGAAACAATGGAGCCAAGAACTGGTGAGCCATCAGCTTTAATTCTAGCTTGCACCCGGCGGGCAAGCAAAAACACACACTGGGCTCCAAAACCCACTCATTCAGTGCTCACAAAGCTACTGACTTATCTGAGTTTCCTAGAATCAAAGGTTTCTAGCTCACCAGACTTATTCACCTCTGTTCCCCATCTCCTCCAGCGTAAACTCTGCACAAACTGGCTTCTCCCTCAGCACTCTGCCATCTTGGCTGCTTCTCCTGGCCTCCACGTGGCTTTAATCTGCTCTCCTCTCTAATACTTCAGGAACCAAGAGCGCAAGCTCCTGGCCTGCCCCACTTTATACTGTAGAAATCCAAACCCTTAATCTAATCTACAAACAAGAAAGTCTCTGGTACAAAGTCACCCATCTGAGGCACAATGGGATTCCTCAGGAGTGCAGCACCCTACATCATTCAATCAGTCAAGGGTGTGGGGAAAAACTTACTCTTAAAACTAAGCCTTAGGCTATAACGACCCGGCCTGCTTACAGTACAGCTTTTCCTCCACAGCCATCCCAAGCATAAGGGCAAATAATATCACCTGGGTGACGGGCTCCATGTAGGCAGCACCATCTTTAACAAAGTGAGCATATTATATTTTATCTGCCCAACAGCCCTCTTCTGAAATGCCACAGAACTCACCAGCTTTATTAGTATTTAATTAAATGCTACCTTTGGTATTCAATTGTCTCTCTTGGTCTTATTTTCCGAACTACATTATAAACTTCATGGGAACAAGTTCATGCATTATCTCCCCCAACCCCCATTTTTTTTTTTTTTTTTTACCATACTACTGAGCTCTTAGGGGAAGTTCGGTAAATATTCATCAACTCGTTACCACCAAGTCAATCAGTAGAAGCATAGTTTCTTTTTTTTTTTTTAACAGGGACAGAGAGAGAGTCAGAGAGAGGGATAGATAGGGACGGACAGACAGGAACGGAGAGAGGTGTGAGAAGCATCAATCATTAGTTTTTTGTTGCTATCGTAACACCTTAGTTGTTCATTGATTGCTTTCTCACATGTGCCTTGACCGCGGGCCTTCAGCAAACTGAGCAACCCCTTGCTGGAGCCAGCGACCTTGAGTCCAAGCTGACGAGCTTTTTGCTCAAGCCAGATGGGCCCGCGCTAAAGCCAGCAAGCTCAGGGTCTTGAACCTGGGTCTTCCGCATTCGAGTCTGACGCTCTATCCACTGCGCCACCGCCTGGTTAGGCACATAGTTTCTTTTTAATACGGATACCATGGGATCTTTTGATTAGTTCTGGGTTGACATCAAGTAAGTATAATAAAACTGTTTTCTATCAGAGAAAACCTAATGCAAGGGGTCATTGACACACTTTTTAGTTAACAGTAACTGAAATAGATTCAAATGATTTAAAAATTGAGAAATTATTATGGCCTAACCAGGTGATGGCGCAGTGGATAGAGCATTGGACTGGGATGTGGAGGACCCAAGTTCAAAACCCTGAGGTCGCTGGCTTGAGCATGGGCTCACCAGCTTGAGCGCAGGGTCATTGGCTTGAGTGTGGGATCATAGACATGACCTCATGGTCGCTGGCCTGAGCCCAAGGTCACTGGCTTGAGCAAGGGGTTACTTGCTCTGCTATAGCCCCCAGGTCAAGGCACATATGAGAAAGCAATCAAAAGAGCCACAACGAAGAATTGATGCTTCTCATCTCTCTTCGTTTCTGTCTGTCTGCCCCTCTCTCTGACTCTCTCTCTGTCTCTGTTCCCCCCCCCACAAAAAAAAAAAATATATATATATACACACACACACACACACACACACACACACACACACACACACACACACACACACACAGTGTGTCTGTAAAGTCATGGTTGCACTTTTGACTTTTGACTGGTCAAAAGTGTGCCATGACTTTACGGACACACTGTATATAGTCTTATAAAAAGTGTGAGGCCTAAAATTGTAATTATTCTGTATTATACATTTTCACATTTCTTATAAATAGTACTTAAAGTTTATTTCTAAGATTTAGACAGTAGGAAAATATACTTTACATGTATAATTTATAAATATTACATTACTGTATTTTAAGTATATATGTTACTCTGCTAAGCCCATGCTTTCTACTCCTTTTCACCTCTCATCTTGTGGCTTAGCTGCTTGTAGTTTTTCAGTGTCGTCGAGTTTAGAATCTTAGGTGAGTGCCAGGCAGCTGTCAAGATGATTGTAGGAAGAATCCTATTTTAAGGAAACAGGCCATTCTCACACATCAGGAGCCAGAAATTTTATGCACAAGGAATCTCAAAGTCCATCATATTGTTAACTTGGGAAAAGGTGAAAATGTTTTGCTTTTCTGAAGTTTATGTCCTTGAGTCTGGTACCGCTGTGATTTGGAAGAGGACCTTGTGACCACAGATATAAAAGATTAAGATCATCCAAGAACACATGGGTTGAATGTGGCAATGAGCACGGACAGAAATCTAGGAATGGTCAGTATACATAGGGTTCTAGAGGGAAATTGGGCAGGGCTGACTTTGGCTTATTTAATACTAGGTTGGGTTAGAGGCCATGAGAGACTATTAAATACAGAAATGTTGAAATACCTGGTTTTGAGATGAAGAGTATTAAAATTGTGACACTTTTTAAGTTTGATCCCTGGAAGATTCCTGACCACTTTTACATTACACAGATAATCTATTTTACAAATTTGACTGACCCTGTTTTTCTCATACCTTTGCAACATCGTGAAGAGCCATTTAAGCCCTGTTAATGGATTTGAAGTTTTTCCCATAGGTAGTTGTAAAGCCAGTAGCCACAGTCACCATCACAGCCGCCTGTCTCATGCAGGTTCACATTAGATTCGGACAGATGGTAATGAAACAATGGAGCCAAGAACTGGTGGGCAAGTTATTAACATTTTGATACTTATCACTTTCAATCATCTTTAATCCTAGCTAGCACCCGACGGGCAAGTAAAAAACACACACTGGGCTCCAAAACCCACCCATTCAGTGCTCACAAAGCTACTGACTTATCTGAGTTTCCTGGAATCAAAGGTTTCTAGCTCACTAGACTTACTTACCTCTGTTCCCCATCTTCTCCTTTCTGCACAAACTGGCTTCTCCCTCAGTACTCTACCATCTTGGCTGCTTCTCCTGGCCTCCTCCATGTGGTCTTCCTCTGCTCTCCTCTCTAATGCTAATCTCAGGAACTGAGAGAGAGCAAGCTCCCTGTCTGCCCCACTTTATAGTGTAGATTCAAAACTTTTAGTCCAATCTACAAACAAGGAAGTCTCTGATACAAAGTCACTTATCTGAGGTATAATGGGATTCCTTATGAGAATGCACCACCCTACATCAGAAAGGGTGGGAAAGGCTTAGTCTTAAAACTAAGCCTTGGGCTATAACTACTCTGCCTGTTTACAGCCTGTCCCCCACACATACTAATATAATGACACCCATCCCAAGCAAGAAGGGCAACCAATATCATCACCTGGGCGACGGGCTTCCACATGGGTAGTGCCATCTTTAACAAAGTGAGCATAATATATTTTATCTGCCTGATAGTAGTGGAATCCACTGATTAGTTTTAAGTAGAGGAGTAAGTAGATAGTACAATATTTTCATTTTTGACAAATTACTCTTCCTGCAGGGTGAGGAACCACTAGAGGGGAGTTAGAGTATAGGTGTAAGGACCTATTATTATAAAGTACCCAATCCACAATTCCGTGGGTTTTTGTAGAGGCACGTAGTCCAAATAAGTTTTTGAAAAGTTTTATTAAAAGAGGAAATTTATTAAGTTGCCGGCCGCATATATCTTACACGGGGCAGCAGTCCCAAATCGTGTGTCCCATTAATATTCTAGGAGTTGGTTAAATATCCTTAATTATACATGAGCGGGGAAAAAGCATGACATCACAACCTTTGTCTTTACCTACACAGGTTTGGGAAAAGGATGAAGGAGGGGGGGATGGGACACAATTCATTAGCAAGTTCATAACATCTGTCTATAGGATTCATAAAAAACGTTTCTACACATTAAAACTTAAAAGGTAACACAATAGTAAAAATGTCACTCTATAAATTAAAAGATATTTCTATATTTTCCAGTGTTCATTTGCTATTCCTTTGGCCAGAGATACACATGTTAACTACATGCTTTCAGGAGGGAAGAGGTAGTTTCCATGGGGGCAAATGCCTGTAAATGGCCCATTAATTTAAGAAAAGGTTTAATTTAATCCTTCTCTGCCTGCACCTGGATAGCTATTCACCTATTTCCCCACAGGTGTCAGAGAATCCAAGTCTCCTTCCCCTTTGCTATTACAACACAATACCATCGGCCATCTTGGTTTTATGCTAATCACACAAGTACAGAGATCATTTACAAAATTTCTCTGCAGCCTAGCCCAAATTAATAAAATGTTCTTTAAGCTTCTTAAAATATTAATATTAATTTTGTAACTTTTGATACCTTACAGCACTATCAATTGAATACATGAAGCAGCTATCACCTAGTAATGCAATCCATGGCCATTAAGCTATTTACATGACCTTTACATTTTGCTTTCAGCTTATGGTGTGTCTCTTTGTAAGAATGGAACTTCTTATGACAGAATACAGTTTCTTCTAAAAGAGTATTGTGTAATGTGGGAGTTGGAGTTGGGGGGAGGTGTGTCATGTAGCAAAATTTCCTGGGGGACTTGAACAACATATTTCTAGCTTTTCTGCTTCAATTTGAGCCCGAGTGAGTTTTGTTGAGAATCTGCTATATTCCTAGATTGGGGAACCATTGCACTAGAGCATATCTTCTAAGAAGATGAAAGTATTAAAAATGAGAATGAATGACCACAGAAATGAAAAAAAATTTCCTTGCAAGTTGATTGTTAATATAGTGAAAATTTTTAGCTACCCATACAGGTCTTAACTGATAAGCAATTTTAGCATGTCTGTGTTTCCTGGCTAGGTGTTTTTTTTCACAGTTCATATTTAGGGTTCTAGAGAGAAGAAAGATTGTTCAGTCAGTTTATTTGCAAAATAGAAAGAACCAACTAAATAACATTTTGATAATTATCACTTTCAATCTTTTGAGAAAGAAAGAAGTTAACCTTTTTTCATGACCAAAGTTAAAGCAGTATCTGATTACTGTTGAATAGTTCTCTGGTTTTAAATTCTCTTGTTTTCAGAACAAGCTCAAAAAAAAGGGTTAATCTCGAGACCACAGGTTCAGACAGGTCTAGGTATGTGATCTGTTTGGCTGTTTTGCAAGGTGCTATAAATGCTTCCAGAGTGTAATCTGATACCAGGTAGGCCCCAGTGGCCAATGGTGGAAAGTGGAGAACAATGTGAAAGAACTGGAATTTCAGGTCTGGGTAGTGAGTAATTGCAGCCTGCCCTCCAAGCCCTGGAACTGTTCATCTGAGTGTCAGCATAAAGGTGAAAACATAGAGGGAAGTCAGCCTGTTCAGCTTGATCATATTGACTTTGTGGGGTTTTTGTTTTTTACTTTTGAAGTTAAGGTGAATTTATTCAGGTTCCCAAGGCGTGCTTCAGTTTTGCATATGTCACCAGAAGTCAGACATGACTCTGTGACTTCCTATTTAAAAACTATCAATTTGTGCTTCATTCATGCAAAAATAAAACTGCTTTTGAAAAAGTTCTAGATACTTCCTCTTCCCCGCCTTCCTTCCATCTCTTACAGTGCAAGATGCCTAAAGCAGGGTAGCTACTTAAGAGATACTGGTGGTAATATATATGGTACTTATAGGAATTCCAAGAACATGGAATTAAAACTTTAATATACTTTTCTTAGACTCCATAAATATTTAAAATAATTTTAAAGGTTAAATATAGAAACATTTTATTTTTGAATTAAGTTATGATTTGTCTCTTTTGTATTGTAATTTTCCCCTTTCTATTTTTTTTTTTTTTTTTTTTGTGGCAGAGTCAGAGAGAGGGACAGATAGAGACAGACAGACAGGAATGGAGAGAGATAAGAAACATCAATTCTTCGTTGCGGTTCCTTAGTTGTCCATTGATTAATTTCTCATATATGCCTTGACTGAGGGGCTACAGTACAGACCGAGTGACCCCTTGCTCAAGCCAGTGATCTTGGGCTCAAGGTGGTGAGCCTTGCTCAAACCTGATGAGCTCGTGCTCAAGCTGTGACCTTGGGGTCTTGCACCCAGGTCCTCCGCGTCCCAGTCTGACATTCTACCCACTGTGCCACTGCCTGGTCAGATTCCCCTTTCTATTTTGTATATAGAGTACATGAGTTAGAGGACTATACTGTGAGATTTGTTTTTCAACTAGTGTCTTTGTTTGTTTGTTTCCTAATTAGTAGGAATTGAGAGACTAACTGCCTGTGTTTGAGGAAGTTCAGATCTCATTACTTAACTGTAACTACATTTTGGTGTGGTTATCACTGTTGTCCATATCCATAGATTTTTATTTTTTTACAGGGACAGAGAGAGGGATAGATAAGGACAGACAGACAGGAATGGAGAGAGGTGAGAAGCATCAATCATTAGTTTCTCGTTGCTGTTATGACACCTTAGTTGTTCATTGATTGCTTTCTCACACGTGCCTTGACCGCGGGCCTTCAGCAGACTGAGTAACCGCTTGCTGGAGCCAGCGACCTTGGGCGCAAGCTGGCGACCTTGGGGTCTCGAACCTGGGTCTTCTGCATCCCAGTCTGATGCTCTATCCACTGTGCTACCGCCTGGTCAGGCCATATCCATAGATTTTTAAATGTGATAATAATACTGTATTTTAAAAACAAGCAAGGAAAATTCACTAAAATTTTATTTTAATGAGTTATTAAGTTGTGGTAGCTTTATAAAATAGCTTCCTAGTGTTTTCTTTACACTTTTTAGGCTGACTGAAGGTAAAAACAAGATGGTAATGATGTGATAGTGCTTGGGAAAGAACAGTAATAGTAAAAAGTTGAGATTTAACGCAATAATAGAAAAATCTACAAACTCCTGCCTCAGTTATTCCAGGTAAAAATATGATTGAAAATGATTTAACAGGCATCAAGAGGTTGCATGAAATAGTGTAGAGACCATTGCTATAGACATTTGTGTAAAGGATTTATTTTTCCAGATATTCTCCTAAAGAAAAATGCTAATAAAGTTTTATTAATCTAGCTATAGGAGTATGACTAGGACCTGAGACCTCTATTTTTGTTGCCATTAGCTGCCTGTGTGACTTTGGACAAGTCAGTTCTCCAGCCCGAATTAATTAGCTCTTCAGTGAATGCATTGTCCTAGGTAATTCTTAGATCTTTTCCAGCTCTAAAATTGTGTAAGTCAGTACTTTAAAAATAGGTAGGCCCTTGGAAAAGTGTACATAATTTATTTTGACACCACTGATTTAGTTTAATTTCTGATGGCAGTAATATGAAGCCTTCTAACATTTTAGAAAACAAATGAAAAGACCTAACTATGGTTTGTTATACAAGAATTCCAATCATTACAGCTAGTGGGTTTATCACTTTTTTCTCATGTATATAGCTTCTCCTTTTTTCTCACTTTTCTTATTCTATTTTTCTTCCATTTCTGTTGTATTTATTTTAATGTCATGTTTTTTCCAAATATACTTACTTTTCTTATAATAGGTATGTCTATAAGTTGAGAAGGATCATTTATTAAATTACTACTTCACTTAAAAATATTCTATTCTCCTACTTGGCATTTGGGGTAAGTACAGAATTTCAGTTCTCTAGATCCTTCCAGTCCTATAAATATTAAATACACACACACATACACACATGCTGTCGGAATATAACATTTGAAATTTTTTAGAATAAATTGAACATAAATTAACCATTTTAATTAGTTGTACATCGTAGCCAGTGTAACTCAGGGTTTTGTATTTACAGTCAGTAAATTCATTCTGTTTGGAACAGAGGCATAATGAACTCTGTGTTAATAGAAGCTTGTCAGACAGGGTGAGGTCCTAGCCCTGAAGCACCTGAATTTATGAAATAGTTGTCAAATTTTTAGGTACTTGAATAGAATTATACTTCTGTTGGTAATCGGCTCTGGTGTTCTTTGTTGGAGTCTGGCAAAAAGCTGTGGTAAAGGAGAGAAGGAGACTCCCAGATAGTGTAGAAATAAGACTTAAATAATAATTAGTTACCTAGCATCCACCTGTTACACATTTCTTGCACTATATATACTTAGGCTATAATGAAGTTAATATTTTATTGAGTAAAATTTATATGCCAGGCATTCTGCACATGCACTTTGCATCTTATCTTCACAACAACTCTAGGTTTTGGTGTTATTTATTATATCCACTTTATAAAATGAGGACACTGCAGCTCATACCTATCCTGCAGAGAGAGGAGAGTGCCATTAAGTTACTTGTCCAAGGTCACAGTGTAGAAGATGCAACCCCGAGTGCTCTGACTCCAGAGCCTGTGCTCTTGTTTTGCTTGCTTTTACTATTTTACCTTAAATCTGAAGATTATTTAGCTGATAAGTTAGGAACCTTACTGCTAAGATATTCCTCTGACATGTCCCTTTAAAGAATATGAATATGGTCCTGACCCAGTTAAAAAACATGAGAGTTTGGTAGGGACATTTTTATTATTTAGTACAGTGGTCGACAAACTGCGGCTCGTGAGCCACATGCGGCTCTTTGGCCCCTTGAGTGTGGCTCAAAGGCCAGCTTAGGAGTACCCTAATTAAGTTAATAACAGTGTACCTACCTATATAGTTTAAGTTTTAAAAATTTGGCTCTCAAAAGAAATTTCAATTGTTGTACTGTTGATATTTGGCTCTGTTGACTGAGTATGCTGACCACTGATTTAGTAGGTGCCCAACAGGATGACCTCTCAAAAGAGTGTAAATAAGTTAAATGATTATGTCTTAGTGTTGAATAAACAATTTTCACTTATATTTTTTCTTTTTAAAGACATGGCACTTTGAAAATGAAAACACCAGGCAGTAGCACAGTGGATAGAGCATCGGACTAGGACATGAAAGACCCAGGTTCAAAACCCCGAGGTTGCTGGCTTGAGCATGGGCTCGTCCAGCTTGAGCGCAGGCTAGCTAGTTTGAGTGTGAGATCGCTGGCTTAAGCATAAGATCATAGACATGACCCCATGGTTGCTGGCTTGAGCCAAAAGGTTACTGGCTTGAAGCCCAAGGTCACTCGCTTGAGCCCAAGGTCACTTGTTCTGCTGTAGCCCCCTGGTCAGGGCACATATGAGAAAGCAATCAGTGAACAACTAGATGTCGCAATGAAAAAATTGATGCTTCTCATCTCTTCCTTCTTGTCTATCTGTCCCTATCCCTCTCTCTGACTCTCTCTCTGTCTCTGTCAAAAAAAGAAGAAAGAAAATAAAATGTTTGAAAATTTAATACAGCAGAGTGTTTCCAAATGTAATATGTATATAGTTAATGGTTAGTAAATTTAAATAAATTTAAATTTTACTGCAGACCTTGTAACTTATTACAGGAAAGCAGAGGCATTTTTTTCTTCTCAAGCTGGGTACCCATATTTAACCGTACAAGAATAGTGTTGAAGAATATAATGTTAAGTTCAGTTCTGGATGTGTTTTAGACACATTGACTTTGAGGGGCACTGAGGCAGATTTATCTAATAGATGGTTTAGAGCAGAGGTCCCCAAACTACAGCCCGCGGGCCAAATTGCAGCCACCTGAGGCCATTTATCCTGCCTCACGCCACACTTCCGGAAGGGGCACCTCTTTCATTGGTGGTCAGTGTATGGAGTACTGTATGTGGCGGCACTCCAACGGTCTGAGGGACAGTGAACTGGTAAAAAGTTTGGGGACCCCTGGTTTAGAGGGTGGACTTGGAGATCAGGAGCTGAACTGGAGATGGGGGGTTATTTTCCTCCCATTTGATATTCGTGTTTACTTAGAAATCTGTGCTCTAACCTATAAGCATAAAAGATTTGGGTAGATTTAGAGGCAAAGCCATATATTGTAGTCATGGTCAGAGTCCAGATTTAGAGGATGAGGATTGTAGTTGTAGTTCTTTTGTGCTTTCAGATTGTGAGACCCTGGGCACAGAGATTCAGTTTGCTCATGAAAATGTGAATCATTGACCTAGATTCACTCTAATCTATTACTAAAAACATTTTAATATGTAGGGTCATTTTATTTAAATACCACTAATATATATAGGTGATACTTCTGGATCAGGACTTAGAACATTTATTCCAAGAACAACCTTTGGTGCTATTCAGAGAAGAAGAAGAGCAAAAAGGGAGAAGAGTAAAAAAAAGACCGAGGGTGAAAGGCCTAATTAAGGCAATGCAATAGGTCAAAACAAAAGCTACCTACCAGAGTAAAGGTGTCTGTTCTAACAAATGGCTCAATGAGAATGAGCAGTCATTTCTGTTTTGTTGTATTGCTGTTTGTTGTTAGTGTGCACTGTAAGAGGTATGTTGATGGATCATCCTTGTTTCTGAGATTTTTTTAAAAGACATTAAAGCACAGTAGCCATGTGCCAGTAAGAAAAGGTACGGGACTGCAGTGGAAAAGAAAGTGAAACTTTACATAGATGTGTGTTCACATTGGTCAATGGTACAGTATCACTCTGTATTTACGAACAAATGGATTTTGGAATAGTTTTTGGAATTTAGCTTTTTACATAGAAACTTTGGTATTTGGAATATGGTTTCTTCATTATCAAAAGTACTACAGTTATTGTTTATAAAGAATATATGTAGAAATCGTTTAAATATTAAATGATAGACTTTTTAAATGCTGTCATTAATATAATTCTTTTTATTATTATTATGGGCATATGGGTTTGGTAGGTACAGAAGAAATTTTAGACAATGGCTACGTACTGAGAAAGTCCAGAGAGGTTTTGTTCTAATTATCTTGGTACCTGGCACACTGCTTTGCAAATAATAGGCACTCGAACACTTATTCCCTTGAATTAGGGGGAACATAGTTTTCAAATATGGGAGTGTACAGTTAATGCTAACTTTTTGGCATGAGCAGCAGGTGCTGTATTTTTGAAGGTTCGTAAAGTCAAGGCATTGAGGTTAGGAAGTTTTGGGAAAGAAATGGTATTTCAGTTGAACATTGAAGAGTGGGGGAGGGGCTAAGAGTGGAAAGGATGCGAATGGGTGCTCAAAAATGGGAGAGGTATTCCTGAAATGGGAGTAACAGAAGTTGAGAAGGGGGCAAGAAATAATACTCTAGTTTGTGTGGAGGACCATATTGAGGCAACTCTAGTATAAAATAATTGGGTGGGGTTATAATTTAAAGGAAAAGATTGTAAATAACTTTTGTTCCAGGTCAAAATTATGTCTATGTTTATATGTTTATTTGTGATCAATTTAGGTCAAAACACGCCTCTCCCTTTAGATATGGTGCATTGCTCCAAAACTACCTGAATGTGCTAAAAATACCCAATGTAGGAGTCAACTCATAATAAAAATGGGGTAGTAGGGTAGGTGAATGTGGGAAGCTGCTGGGTTATAATTTAGTTTAGTAAATAGAAGTGACAGCTGAATTGAATTATTAACCCTTATTTTATTTTGACATCTAGTTAGGGAAATCACAGTCATCTATGATGGCCCCTAAGTTCCACAATATATAGGGAATTGGCTTTACTGAAATTAGAAAATTGAGTATATGATTTGGCTAGCACATGCTAGCTGAATTTTAGTTTTCAGGGAAGGAAATTCATTCACCAGCTCCACTTCATTCCTGAACTTGGCTCTTTAAAAATAATTAAATTGTGCCTGACCTATGGTGACGCAGTTCATAAAGCATCAACCTGGACCACTGAGGTCACTGGTTTGAAACCCTGGGCTTGCCTGGTCAAGGCACATGTGGGAGTTGCTGTTTTTCCTCCTCTCCCCTTCTCTCTCTCTCTCTCTTTCTCACTCCTCTCTCTCTAAAAATGAATAAATAAAATCTAAAAATTAAATTAAATTGTAAATGCTGTTTCAAAGAACTGGTGTTATTTAATGTGATTTTTTTTTTTTAATATCTTTGTTTTTTTCATTCTTATTAATATAACCATATGATGCAGTATTTAATAAAATTAAGAAAAACTTTTAAATTAAAATACTCCTTTTACTTTTGTTTATAGTGGTAGTTTTTTAAAAAATAGGCAAACATCTTTGGAAGGTGCCTTTTAAGCATTTCTCCCTCCTCTGAATTGTTTTCACTCTTCAGTTGCGCTTCTGTTTTTCTACTATTGTAAAGTGCAGTTCTTTGCATGTTCTAATTTGCCATGACGTGGTCAAGTGCTGTTTCCTTCCTGTTGCTTGCAAGCCTGTGCTAGAGATAAGGATACATTTCAGTGCATTAAAAAAGAAGCCACTGAAGACACGCTTAAGCATGGTAAAGCATTCTACTTTTGAGAAACATTTTTAAAGAACAAAAAGAGTGGGCTTTAATTTCTGCTTATTTTTTTTAAAGCTCTTAAAATAGTACTTACTAAATTTTAAATTTATTAGATCTTTAAATCCATATATATATATATATTAGGCCTAATAGGGATAGACTAAATGTTCCTCTTAAGGCAAAAATATACCTTATGAAATTACTCACAGATAGCATTTCCTAAGTATGTGGTGTGCTGGGTTAGTGGAAGAAGAAAATTGTTTATCTGTCCTTTAATGTAATTATAAACCTAGTTACTACTGGGTGGGTGGATGTATATTTTAAAATATTCGGTACTTTAACAGTAGTTTAAACTGTGGGGGAAGGGAGGATGGCTTCATTTTTAGTAATGAGAGGTGATTTTATCTTTGCAGGAATGAAACCTTCAAAAAAAATATGTACCTAATTTAAAAAAAAAAGCCTGTGTTCATTAGTCACATTGATTAGTAATGTTTGCTTAAAAACATTAACAGAATTACTTTGGAGACACTGCCCTAAGTATCAATTGTTATATTCTAAGTGGAGTATGATTTCTTTTTTGTAACTAAAACCTTTGTTTTTCAGGCCAAGAAGTTCTAGAGAAGAACAATTTCAGAAAAATTGCCTCAGTTTGAATCGAATATCAGAAAATTTGAAGCACCTTCCCTAAAGAAACCAAGAACATTTGAAGCACCTTTTCTAAAGAAAACTTGGGTATACAGTAACTTTACAGACTTGCTGGGTTTTTTGTTTGTTTGTTTTGTTTTGTTTTTATCCAACTTGTCACTGGATTCTGCTGTCTGGTTCTTGAAACAGTTTGGAATTTTTCTCATGTGGATCTAAGAGGAATGCTTTATTATGGCTGCTGTTGTCCAACAAAACGACTTAGTATTTGAATTTGCTAGTACCGTCATGGAGGATGAACAACAGGTATGAGATCCAGAAAATAAATTGGATTTTGATAAATTTATTATTATGATTTTTTCATTTGGATCAGAGATTATTTACTTTGAAAGACAGTAGTAGAAACTTTATTAATATAAAAATTTTATTAAAAATTTGGGGGTAATTGTGATCTTATGTTTTAAGTACTAGTTAACTTATTAGATTCTTACCCTTAGCTGTGATGTGATAATAAGGAAGTAATACTTTTGGAGTTGAGCTTGTTTTTCTGTAAAATGAAACTTAAATACTTTAAGTGATTACATACTAACAAAACATGTAAAATTTTAAAATAATATATGATGGGTTGTAATTAGTTGCTTGTAATTACACAGTTTTAAGGTATGTGTTTGGTTAATATTTACAATAGGCTATTTTTTCAAGCCAATGAAAAGATGTTAGCTATCCCATAATCATACATTATTTCAGTTCAAAATCTGTGATTCTAAGGAAGTTACTTAACTTCTCTAGAGTTAGATTTCATCATCTTTTGAATGAGGGGATTGAACTGAAGAATTTCAAATTTGTCTCTTATTGAATTTATACAAGATGTTACTGTTTCTAGAATGTAAAATAAATCCAAAAAGTGTTAAGAAAAAGGTCTAAGTCAATTTAAACCCCCATCCCCAATTTTGGGCAAGAATGAACTAGGGGTTCTTGGGACTTTATAATTCCCTTAATTTTGAACAGGCTATCTGGGACATGGTGTGAGAAAAATGGTGTAAGTGTTAGAGAGATTCAGTATACTGGGAAAAAATATTTTGAGGGCCAGCAGATTTAAAATATTCCTAATAAAGTTGATTTATGTACTGATATAAGCCTAATTTAAAATATCTAACTTTAATAGATTATTTATAATATGTCATGTTTTTATTTTAGAAGCAATGTTAATACAGATAACAATAAAATTGATTTTCACTTTTGGCAGGGCATTATAATATTTTAGCTATTTGTATTGTCTACTGAAGTGACAGAATTAAAAAGCATATATAAACAATCCTACAAAAGATCAGAATTTGGAGTAAGGTGCTTTAAAATCAAGAGGAGCTTTGGGTAGGGAGGGAGAGGATTGCTTGGGTTCAGTTAAAAGTATATTAATAGTTATGTGGATTTAATCTAGAGATAACAGAAATTTTAGGTGGAGAAAATGTTTTGAAATGTTTTTAAAACAGGATGTTTCTAATATACGTTAAAGATTGAAAACCATATGTTTACTGTGCAGCCCTTTTAGGTGAAAGATCCCAGGCTTGATGTGGTGAGGTGTGCTCCCGGCTATGGCTGCAGAGCACAAAACTCCTCAGCCACTTGCTGGCATGCTTCATCCAGTGCACTGGCTTTGATATAATTTGACCGTGAGAAATAGATTTTAAATTATGGTGCAGTGTTCATACACGTGTCCATACAGCCTTAAAAAAAGTTTTATAAAGTAATACTTAACCCTTACTCTATATGATCCACTTAGTTTATTTTGGATAGGTTACTAATGTCTTTGAATAGAAATAGGATAGATGGTGCTCTTAGGTTAACATCAGAATGTACATATGTATATATGTTTTCTTGTTACTTATTTTTATCTAACTAAAGGAGTACATATTAGTTTTGTGCAAGTATTATTTTCACAACTTTACAGATATTAAATATATGAGGCAAATGCTATTATCCATATGTTACAATAAGGAAATTGAGACATGAAGAGGTTAAGTGACTTGCCTAAAACCATACAGCTAGTAAAGAGTGGAGCTGCATTTGAACCTAAGCTGTTTGATTCTCACTAATGATGTTGAACACTCTTGCAATGATATATGCCAATCTTACTATGTTAGATCAGTGTTAAAATATTTGGAACAATTGGCCTGGTTCGGAGTTCTTAAATCGATGACATAGCAAACTTAACTGATCCACATGAGGGTGGGTAGATCCATAGGTTGTGTGTCAGTCTTATTAGCATCTTATTTAACCTGTGCTTCTACTTCCTTGATTGTTTCCTTGCTACATTTGTTTATTATTATTATTATTATTATTATTATTATTATCTAGAGAGAGAGAGGAGAGAAAAGGGAGATAGACAGGAAGGGAGAGAGAGACAAGAAGCGTCACCTCATAGTTATGTCACTTTTAGTTGTTTATTGATTGTTTCTCATACATGCCTTGACCAGGGGCTCAAGCTGAGCCAGTGACCCCTTGCCCAAGCCAGCAGCAACTCTGGGTTTTAAGCCAGCAACCCTGGGATCATTGAAATGATCCCATGCTCAAGCTGATGACCATGCGCTCAAGCCATGGTTTTGAACCTGGAACTCCTGTGTCCCAGGTTGATGCTTTATCCACTGTTCCACCACTGGTCAGGCAGCTTGTTAAATTTGTTTTTATTTAAAAGTAATACCATACAAATTATAAAATAAGTTACCTAATATGAAAATATGTAAAATAAATAGTGAAAATCTTTCTTCTTCCTCACTCTTTAATTCTATCTTCCCCCAAAGATACCAGTAGTGACTATTTGATGTTTAATATTTTTAGACAAAGCCTTAAACAAAAGAACAATATATGTATGTAGAAACCTACACCTAGAGATTGTTTATAAGATAAAAGTGACAGTATACCGAATCATTTATGAGACTCGGTTTTTTTGCACTTAACATATCATTTATTTTTTCACTTCATGGATGGATCATTTTTTTTAGACTTCATTTATTCATTTTAGTGGAGAGAGAGAGTATGAATGAATGAGAAGGAGGGGCAGGGGCAGGCAAGCCTGGGGTTTCAAACAGGAAACTTCAGCATTCCAGGTCGATGTTTTATCCACTGCACCACCACAGGTCAGGCAGATGGATCATTTTTATTTTACCAGTCTGTGATCATGGACAATTGGCTATTAATAGTATTTTGCTATTATAAACTATATTGAAATAAACATCCTAGTTTGGGTGTGTTTAAGTGCTCAGATATTGGGGTCAGAACACCCGGGTTTGAATCCTCACCCCACCTCTGACCTTGAGCAAGTTCCCTAACATCTCTGTGCCTTGGTTTCCTTATCTATATACAAAATGAGGATGATAGTAACAGACCTACTACATATTATAGGGTTATTGTGAGGATTAAATGAGTTGATGCATATAAAGCTTTTAGAGCCATGTTTGACACATAGCTAATATTTACCGAGCACTAGCATTTTATTATTGTATCTCTATGTATGTGTATTTAATTATATATTAGTGTATTTTTGCACACTTGTGTGATTATTTCTATAGGATTCCTAAAAGTAGATTTACTAGGTTTCCTAAAAGCGTAAACATATTATCATTCTTGAGAAATGCTCTGTTAGTTTCTTCTACCACCAATTGTATATTTTCTAAACCATCACTAACAGAAATCTTATTTTTTTTTGTTAGTCTTTTTTTGTGAAATTTACACTTACTATTTTAATTTGCATTTTCTTGACTATTAACAATTTGGTTGTTGAATTGTTAATTATAATTATTTTTCGTTTGAATTTTCTTTAAATTACTTATTAATATTCTTTTGCCCAGTTGACAAAAGAATATTAGGGCTATTACATTAGTATCATTGTCTTCTAACAATGTCATTGTACAGTTAATGGTAACTTTTTGTATGAAACAAGGCTGATATTTTGTCCCTATCTGATACCATCTTTTTAACAATTCATCTTTTACCCTATAAAAATTTTAAATATTTGTCATAAAATTTACCTCTTTTTGGTGTTTGCTTTCTTCATCTCTAAATTTATTAACTATTCTCTTTGTTTTCTTGTGTATGTTTGGTGTGTTTAACTCCTCAGTTAAGATGAAATTAACTTGTATAGAATATCCGGTGTAGGGTCTGACAACTCTCTTCTCCCATAAGTCTATATTGATTTGATTGGTTGGTTCTTTATAAAATCACTGTTTGGAAGCATGAGATTAAAATGTATTTCCTGTTTTCAGTTATGGTCTGTGGTTATAACTGTAGTTATATCTAAAGAAGCTGACACCATTAATGTCTGGTTGCCACCACCTTAACCATTTTTCTTTATATCAATTCAGACTCTTTCCAGAATTGCTTGGACAAGCTCCTTTGGGCATGGGTCAGAGGTGGTTGTTTGAAAAGGAAATATCAGCATTGTTGGTGTTGGCAAACCACTTATAAGTCTATTTTTGCTATCTATTCCAAACTGGGAATATTTGTAATTGAGATTGAGGGAGGTACTTCTGTGCGAGAGCAGCACCATCAATATTGAATTGAAGTAAACTTTTGCTTGCAGGTGCCTTAGTTTGACCTTATTAAACAAGCGTGTTTGCCTGGTGAATGTATGAGAATAAAAAAAGCTGAAGGCTGTGGATACAAATTTCTAGAAAAAAGAAAATGACTGTTTGCTGAAATATTCTAGAATTCAATTTAATGAAAAACAGCTGATTGTTTAATGCTTTTTATAATTTTGATATATATGATATATCAAATTTGATATATCATTTATAGTTTTGATAGATCATTTTTTTTAGTTATTGGTTCTAAAAGTAGAACTTAGTAAATCATAGTTATTTATGCTTAACTGACTTAGCTCGCCAGTGAAAGCTTGATGACATGCTTGGGAAAGTGAAACAAGTATTTTCACAGCGTCTCATCACAATATAAAAAGATGGTCTTATGACTTTCCTTCTTAGGGTGTAAATTGGCTTGCTCTTACTACTGATTCCTAAGGGCTAAATGATAAACAGTGCCTTTTTTGTTTTTTTTAAACAAACTGCCCAGTAATTCTCATGCTGTGTTTGGGAATCACTACTCAATGTAACAGAGGTAAGCCCAGATTGCTGTGGATAAGAGAATGGAGCCTTTGACAGCATTGCAACTTAGAGAAAGACTTACACTGGAAATTGAACTGGATCTTGAAGGAAGATCCAGTTAATCTGATGGAGTTTTCTAGAACAGTAGAATGTACCAAAAATTTTGATGGATTTCTTTTGACTATATAATCAATATAGACACCGTAACTTATGCTTAGAAGCTTTTCATAGTGTAACTGTCTCACATTTATTTTTGTCTTTGTACTCTATTAATTTTGCCAGCCTCCTATATAATTTCCCCAAATACTTTACTGTTTCCCCATTGTTTGATTTCCCACATTCATACCTGTTACCTGTTTAAGTTCTAATCATCTTTCAAAATCTTAGGCCAAAACCTATTTATTTCAGGAATTTATCCTAAAATCATCCTTTCAGGAATTAACAACTTTATCCTGTTGTTCATATATCGCTTATCGTAAATGTCACACATTTGCCATGTTAAATTTTTTATGTAAGCATTACTAATTTCCCTAGATAAGTGCTAAACTACTTAAGGAAAGGGAATGCCTCCACCCCGCTTAATATCTCCCAAAACATTTAATATCATTTATAATACTTCTTTTTTATAATACATTTATTGGTTGAATCCTCTTAAAGATTTTTCTCCTTCCTCTTAACTCCTGTTGGTAACATGATGTAGGATATATATGTGTTCATTTATGGCTCTTATCATGTCAGAAGACCTTTGAATGACGAGAGGTGATGTCCTGCCCCACAGCTTTCTTGACTGCAGTATATATTTTTCTGGGAGCTATTTGTTCACATTCTCACTTTGTATGGACAGTGGGGCCATATCTCTACAATTCCAAGACCAGAAACAAATACTTGTGGAGTATGTGTTTACTGAAAACAGCCTCAAAATAATTTTTTTTAAATGTCACTGAAATTGTAAATAAGTAAAATCCATTAAATGACAATGATTGCATTTATTAAATCTGGTTGGTAAACACATGGATGTGTTCATTTTTCTGTCTGCTCTGTTATAGGTTTAAATTGTCCCCCTCAAAAAAAAAAATTAGAGAAAAACTAATCTCCATATAGAGTTTTTCTACTTCTTGGGAGACACCTTCAAATTGTAGAAGTAGTTTTTGGTATGGTTCCATCTTGAGAATGAGGTTGTATTCTGTAGACTGAGAAAATATACCTAAGAATATATATAGATCACACCAACCTGCCATTTTTTCAGCTAGAATGGTAAAATTCTGTTAGGTCAGCAATTAAGTGTACCTCAAGGTACAAGAAGGAATGAGCTGATAGTGCTCTATGTATAACTTGTTCAGTACCAGTGATGTGAAGATAGGAAGATGAAATGATGTTACTAACCTGTATGTGAATACATTGGTTTCTTTGTTATTGACATACAATTCTAGATATATGGACCATTTTTACCTGTTCCTATTTCCCCTCTTTTTTAATATTGGCAGATCAGTTTTATCATATCCATTTGAAGTTTGGTCATCTTTAAAACTAACATACAGAAGTCGCTTGTTTCTTTTCTGTATATCTGGAAAAGCCTTCATAAGAGGAATTAAGCTATTGGGCCCCCAATACAAGCCTGATTATCTTTGAGAAAAGTCTGACTTTGCATAGGGCCTGAGTTCCTCTTCAGGTTATGTGAAGGAACAGACTACCTATGGCCCAGAGTTTGGCCTAGTTTGGCCTGGCTTATCTACCTGCCATCAGCAAGGAAGCTGATGGTTATTATGAAGGAGAAGCTGGTGAGAGGAATCGTTGGAGCTTTTTATTGCTCTCTTTGCAGCATCTCCCTTTAATGTCCCCTAGCCATCACACAGAGGCCCTGGGATAACGTCTTGCAAAGAATATGGATGAAATCATTGCATAGAAGTAGGACATGGACTAGATGGCCTCAGAAACATTCAGTGTTGAATTTTAGTACTTGTGTTTGGTGAGGATTCTGTCCTGCACATTGTACTGTGCCCTTTACAGGATGTTCCTCTTTAATTTGTACAACGGTCTTGTGAAGTAGGCGCTCTAATTCTCACTTTATAGAAGAGGTAAGTGAGGCTCAGGGAAGGGAATCAGTATTTGTGTTTATTTATTCTGTATATCTTTCCCATTTTTCTATTTTTTTAGTGAAGATTGTCTTGGTCAGTTTTTTGTTGGGGGTAGAATTAGCAACCTTCCTTCTCTCTTCCAGAAAGTACTCAGTCATCTAGAGCAGCCTTGCTGGGGAAATAAGATATTAATGTTTGACACATCTCAGTTTAGCTATGATCTTGAAAGTTTTGCCTCCTTTCCATTTCACTTACCACATAACACATAAAATATAAACCAGTACATAAACAGATAGTATCACTGTGTTACTGACATTTTTTAAGCTAGGGTCACCTTCAACACTATTTAGAGAATATTGATGAAATAATGTCCTTTGATTTAGTGAAGTAGAAAGAAAACTAAATGTGTTAATGGTTTGTTAGAATGTGAACTTAACAAGTGATGCTCTCAATAATGTTTGTATCTAATATGCCTAATATTAAATATGTTAGCATATAGGCAGGATTTTTAAAAACACAGTAGCCAAAATTCTCACTATTAGGGCAATTTTATTTTATTTTATTTTTGGAAAAAAGAATTATAATGTAGTTACTGGTAATACATTTGTGAGCTTAATGTTTCCTCTATTCTCGCCTAATGTGACACTGAGCATGAAGTTAGGAGGCAGACCCAGGGAAGTTGCCTGGGAGTTGTGGGGATTAGAATTAGGGAAGGAGAAAAGGTGGTATTTTAGGTGACAACTGAAAGATTTATACTATTTTATGATTTTATATGACTTATATACTTCTCCTATTATACTATATACTTCTCCTATTATACTTTATTTCCTGGTATGAACAATAAAACTAAACAAGAACATTTAGGAAAAATTTCCACTTATGTAAAGGAAGCAGTTACAAGGAAGCTCCAGTAACTGGTAACTCCGCCCCCCTAACCTGCCACGACACACAAACACATTCAGAAATAATTTGGTATTAAAGATTAACCTGGGAGATTTTTTTTCAAAGTTATTAGTTTGTGTGCATACAAACCAACTGCCAACAACTTTGACATAATATTGAAATCTGGAAATTGATAATTCTTGTCAGTTAAGAGTCTGTGTGATGTGGCATCAAGAATCTAGCTTGGGAACCAGTCACCACCACTTATTAGATTTGTGAATTCAGACACATTTTTTAAGAAAAGAATTATTGGTTGATTTTAGCATGAGAGGAAGGGGAAGAGAGAGAGAGAAGAACATCCATCTATGCTGTATGTGCCCTGACCAGGAATCAAACCAGCAACTTTGTGCTTCAGTTTGACGCTCTAACCAACTGATCTGGCCAGAGCCAGGCAGATTTTTAAATTTCACTGAGCTTTGATTTCCTCCACCAAAAATAAAAGAATTACCTCCCAAGGTTATGAGCATTCAATGTTTTAATAAAGCTTTAGCAAGAGCCTAGTACAAAGGAAGTAGTCAGTAAATGTGGCAGTTACTATATTAATGATGAGTTCGATTTAAAAAATAAAAGTGCTTTGTGGCCCTGGTTGGTTGGCTCAGTGGTAGAGTGTCCACATGGTGTATGGATGTCTCAGGTTCGATTCCCAGTCAGGGCACACAGGAGAAGCAACCATCTGCTTCTCCACCCCTCCCAACCCCCTTCTCTCTCTTTCTCTTTCTATTTCTATCTCTCTCTTCCCTTCACACAGACCTAGCTCGACTGGCTCAAGATCATTGGCAGGGCACTAAGGATGGTTCCATGAAACCTCCACCTCAGGTGCTAAAAATAGCTTGGTCGCTAGCATTGCCACAGATGGGCAGAGCATCAGCCCCAGTTGGGGTTGCTAGGTGGAACCTGGTCAGGGTGTATGGAATCTATCACTCCTCCTCTCACTTGGAAAAGAAGAAAAAAATAAGTGTTTTGTGTTCCATTATGTACGCTATATTACTCAATTGTTTTGGATATGCGAGGTAATGAAAGCAAATTTTATGACTTGGATACTAGTTAGACAAAATCTTTTGGCTTTTCTTTCTTTTTTTAAATTTTTTTGGATATCTGAGAATGACTGGCTTGGTTCTGACTAAGCCAATGAACTTGTCACTCAGGATTTAAAAAATCTGGCAAATTCATTCTGTGGAGAAGCTTTCTCCTTTAATATTATAACATGTTTGTTTTGACATAGTTTGACATGGAGTTGTTAGGTGTTTTTTTTGTTGTTGTTTGTTTGTTTTTTGTTTTAGAGACCTTAATTTCTGTCATTGACTATGATCTGCTAGCTAGCATGACTTTTCCATTCTGGAAAAGGCTTTGTTGTTGCTAAAATGCCTATATTCAAGAATGCCCTGCCTTATTTTATTCAATGATTCGTACATACCATATAAGATTCTTGTCAAAGTTCATCTTTTAGAAATAGGAATTGCCTCTTTAATTATGGTTTTACTAAAATATATTTGTATGTAGAATCTTCATGTTTAAAAACATTTATCAATCTGGCAGTGATTGCTTTGATGTTATCTAGTTAGTTTGTAAATGGGCATTTACATTGACTATACCTCCCAAAATCTACCTTTTTTTTTTTTTATCTCATAACTGATTCTGTTTACACTAAGCCAGACATACATACACACAGCAACATATTGAAATTTTAAAGTAGACATTCTGATAACAAAACTAAGGTTGTTTTCAGTGACTGTTTTACTTTTGAGACTCATAGCCAAGTTGTAATTTAGCCTAGCTGAAAAAAGAAAAATCTGGGCAACAAGGCTGGTTGTCATGGAAGATTTAAACTGGTATTAGATTTAGCTAAATCAACTCCTCAGGGATTTCCCATGGAATTTCAACCATTATCTTGGGAAAATCTGGAGAAAAGGCCGTTTTGCTAAGGACTTTCTATTTTATATGGTGCTGTGTAAGGGAGCAAGGTTTCCTCAGAAACACTTGTCTTCACTGGAGCCAACAGAAATAAGATAAACTTTTTCAGCTGTAGCTCTAATATAGTGTCAGAGAGAGGGATAGACAGACAGGAATGGAGAGAGGTGAGAAGCATCAATCATTAGTTTTTCATTGCCATTACGACACCTTAGTTGTTCATTGATTGCTTTCTCACATGTTCCTTGACCGCGGGCCTTCAGCAGACCGAGCAACCCCTTGCCGGAGCCAGTGACCTTGGATCCAAGCTGGAGAGCTTTTGCTCAAGCCAGATGGGCCC
The DNA here is from genome assembly GCA_037038555.1 of Rhynchonycteris naso. Lineage (NCBI taxonomy): Eukaryota > Metazoa > Chordata > Mammalia > Chiroptera > Emballonuridae > Rhynchonycteris > Rhynchonycteris naso. Next base: position 94,477,956 of record CM072998.1, on the reverse strand, counting down.
GCGCTCAAGCTGGCGAGCTCGAGGTCTCGAACCTGGGTCTTCCGCATCCCAGTCCGACGCTCTATCCACTGCGCCACCACCTGGTCAGGCCAAACATTTATATTTTAAGTCCAGGCTTTTAACTAAGCTGAAACTTTTTATTATGACTATAATTATCTGTAGGATTTGTACTTGTAGAATCTATTGTAAGTGGTTAAGCTTGGGGACTCTGAAGTCACATTGCCAATGCAGATTTCAGCTCTGCCTCTTCCAGCTTGCTGACCAGTGCCAACACAACAGCACAGTGTCCTGGGGTCACTGAGATAAGTCACGTGAAGAACTTAACGTAGTAGCTGCTTTGATCACCACCACTACCACCACCACTTTAGGAATACCATTTTGTTTATTTTATTTTATTCTGTTTTATTATGCACTATATTAAAGAACTCTCAAAGATAGAGACTAGAGAAAGATACTTTACACAGCATTATAATGAATTTTTTAAAATCAGATTAAGGAAGTACTTTGTGTTAATTATAAGATTTTAAACATTTTTTCATTATACATATTAAGCCACTGCCTGTAACATAATATTTACCTGCATCATGATATTTATAGAAGGTACACAATCCATAAAACCTAGTTTTTTGTTTGTTTGTTTGTTTGTTTATTTGAGGGAGAGAGAGAGAGGTAGGAAGGGAGAGAGAGGGTGAGAAGCGTCAACTTGTAGTTGCTATCACCTTAGTGTCTCCTTGCTCAAGCCAGCAATCATGAGCTTCTCATGCCAGCGACCTTATGGGCTCAAGCTGGCAAGCTTTGGGATCGTGTGGATGATCAGTCATTCAAGCCAGTGACCGGGTGCTGAGGAGCCTGCAGTCAGAGCTGTGACCTAGGGGCTTTAAACTGACATCCTCTGCGTTCTGGGTTGACATTTTATCCACTGCGCCCCCGCCACCAGAGATCAGGCCAAAAACCTACCATTGGGAAATGAGAGGACTGATAGAAGCACATAAATTTTGTAGCCTGATGTTGCTCTGGATGTTAACCTCTATGCCAAGAAAACACTACCTGTTCTAGTCTTTTCTTTTTCCTTTTTTTATTAAGTGAGAGAAGGGGAGTCAGAGACAGACTCCCCGCATGCGCCCAGACTGAGATCCACCCGGCATGCCCCCAGTAGGTGATCCTCTGCTCCATCTGGGCTGCTGCTTGGCATTGGAACTATTTTAGCTTCTGAGGCAAGGCCATGGAGCCATCCTTAGCACCTGGGGCCAACTTTGCTTAAACCATTCACACCATGGCTGCAAGAGATGGGGGGCGGGGGGAGAGAAGCAGATGGTTGCTTCTCTTATGTGCCCCAAGTGGGAATCGAACCTGGAATTTTCACACGCCGAGCCAACACTACCACTGACCCAACTGGCCAGGGCCTCTAGGTTTGAGTAAAGTGTAAAAATAATACTACCTAACATTTTGTAGAGCTCTTTATAGTTTGCAGACTTTTCTCCACATACACCTTGATTCTTATGAATCACCCTGTAATATAATATTCCCATTTTCTTTTTTTACAATTTTTAAAATAATAGCTTTATTGACATAATTTTTACTCTTTTAAAGTGTACAACTCACTGATTTTTAGAATAATTCACAGGGCTTATAACAATCACCTCTACTGAATTTTTTTTTGTAGTTTTATTTTTTTTTATTTTTTATTTTATTCATTTTAGAGAGGAGACAGAGTGATAGAGAGAGAGAGAGAGAGAGAAAGGGGGGAGGAGTAGGAAGCATCAACTCCCATATGTGCCTTGACCAGACCAGTGCAGGGTTTTGAACTGGCGACCTCAGTGTTCCCAGGTCGACGCTTTATCCACTGCGCCACCACAGGTCAGGCCACCTCTACTGAATTTTAAAACATTTTCATTACTCCAAAAGGAAACCCTGCACCCACTAACAGTTGCTTCCCATTGCTCTCTTCTGAATCACTGGTACCTACTAATCTGCTGTCTCTATGGATTTGCCTATTCTGCACATTTCATGTGAATGTACTATACAATATATGTCCTTTTGTGTCTGGCTTCTCTCAGTTAGTTTGATGTTTTGAAGGCACATCCATGTTGTGGCATGTATTAGTACTTCGTTTTCTTTTGTGACTGAATATTTTCTTGAGTGGATATACCACATATTGTTTATTCATTCATCTATTAATGAACATTTGGGTTGTTTCCTCCTCTTGGCTATTATGAATAATACTGCTATAAATACTTACATACAAGCTTTTTATGGACATATATTTTCAATTCTATCATTATAGACTTAGGAGTAAAATTGCTAGGTCACATGTTAACTCTGTATTCAATTTTTTGAAAAACTGCCAGGCTATTTTTCAAAGCAGCTTTACCATTTTACAATTCTACCAGCAGGATATGAGGGTACCATTTTCTCTACATCCTCACCCACATTTGTTATTGCCTGTGTTTTTTATTTTAGCCGTCTGGTGGATGTGAAGTGGTATAAGTGGTATTATGGTTTTGATTTCCCTAATGACTAATGATGTTGAGCATCTTTCATGACATTACTGGCCCTTTGGACAAATGTCTGTTTAAATCTTTAACCTATTTTTAAATGATCTATCCTGAACACAGAGCTCTTTTTATTATTATTTTATTTTTAAATTTACTGATTGATTTTACAGAGGAAGGGAGAGACAGACAGACAGAAACATCAATCTTTTCCTGTATGTGCCCTGACTGGGGATCAAACCCGTAACCTTGAATACACATCTTTTATTAGCTATATGATTGGCAATATTTTCTCCAATTTTATGGGTTACCTTTTAACTTTTTTTTAATTTAAATAATTTTTTACTTTTCAAATACAGTTGATATACAATATTATATTAGTTTCAGATGTACATGCCAGTGATTTGACATTATATAACTTACTAAGTGATCATCCTGATAAATCTTGTACCTGACACCACACATAGTTATTAGAATAATAATATAATAATTAGTATATAATAATTATAATTAATATAGTTAATAATATTCGACTGTATTTCCTATACTGTACTTTATTACATCCCCATGACTATTCTGTAACAACCCATTTGTACTTTTTAATCTTTTCACCTTTTTCACACCTCAAACCTCTTGCATCTGGAAGCTTTCAAAATATTCTCTGTATCTGTGAGTCTGCTTCTGGCTCTGCTTGATTACTTATTTATTTTATTTATTGATTTTAGAGAGAGGAAGGGAGAGAGAGAAAATATATATATCAACTTGTTGTTCCACTTATTTATGCATTCATTAGTTAATTCTTGCATGTGCCCTGACCAGGGATCAAACCCACAACCTCTGATAGAGCATATCAGAACTATGCTCTAACTAACTGAGTTATTCACCAGGGACATTTATTTTGTTTTTCAGATTCAGGATAGATATTTATTGCCATTTTATTGTTTGTTTGTTTTTTCTTAAAGAGGGCCCTTTAACATTTCAAATAATACTGGTTTGGTGGTGATGCACTCCTTTAGCTTTTTCTTGTCTGGGAAGCTCTTTATCTGTCCTTCTAGTCTAAATGATAGCTTTGCCGGGTAGGGTAATCTTGGTTTTAGGTCCTTGCTTTTCATCACTTTGGATATTTCTGGGCTGTCCCTTCTGGCCTGCAAAGTTTAAGTTGAGAAGTCAGCTGATAGTCTCATGGGAGCTCCCTTTTAGGCAACAAACTACTTTTCTCTTGCTACTTTTAAGAATTTCTCCTAGTCTTTAACCTTCTGCATTTTATTTATGATGTGTCTTGGTGTGGCCTCTTTGGGTCCATCTTGTTTGGGACTTTCTGTGCTTCCTGGACTTGTATATCTATTTCCTTCACCAAGTTAGGGAAGTTTTCTGTCATTATTTTACCAAATATGTTTTCAATTTCTTGCTCTTTGACTTCTCCTTCGGGGCACCCCCATGATGTGAATGTTGGTATGCTTGAAGTTGTCCCAGAGGCTCCTTACACCAGTGTTTTCTACCTTTTTACTTTGAGGACCAGTGAACATAGTAGAATTATTTAAGAGACTGCTAAGGCAGAAATCATTCTGAGCATAAGTGAATTCAACTAAAATTTTGGGGTCTATAATCCTTAGACTACATCATGGTGGTTACCTCTTTCACAGACCAGCATGAAATTTCTGGTGGACTTGTCTGTGCCCCAGCAGCTGAAAAGCACTGCCTTACACTATCCTTATATTTTTGGATTCTTTATTTTTTTTCTCTCTCTTGATTTGGTGTTTTTTGCTTTCTTAAATTTCATATCATTGATTTGATTCTCAGCTTGATCTATTTTACTGTTGATTTCCTATAAATTATTTTTCATTTCAGTTAGTGTATTTATTTCTGACTGGTTCTTTTTTATGATTTCCATGTGCTTTTTATGCTGTTGAAGTTCTCACTAAGTTCATTGAGCATCATTATAAGCATTGTTTTGGACTCCATATTTAGATTGCTTGTCTCCATTTTGCTTATTTCTTTTTCTGGAGTGTTGTTCTGTTCTTTCATGTGGGGCATGTTTTTCTGTCTCCTCATTTTGGCAATCTCCCTGTGTTTGTTTCTATGTATAAGGTAGAGTTGCTACATTTCCAAGGCTTGGTAGAGTGGCCTAATGTAGTAGATGTTCTGTAGGATCCAGTAGCATGGGCTCCCCAATCACCCAAACTGAGCATCCAAGGTGTACCCCCTTGTGGGCTCTGTACACCCTCCTAGTGTAGTTGAGCCTTGATTGCCCTTGGCATGTCAATGAGAGAGATTTACCCCCAGGTTAATCAGCTGCAAGAACTGGCTGCCACCACCGACCACTGCAAAGGATCAGCTGTACAGGGGCCCACTCCACAGTGTAGGACTTACATCAGGGCTCTGGTGTCCTGTGAGTCCATCTCTGAAGTGTGTCCCTTGTGGTGGTGGTTAAGTAGTGTTTGACATAGTCTGAAGCTGTCACCAGGTGCATTGGCTCTGGGGCCACCTGGCACCTGGCATGAGCTATGAAGTGATCTGCACATGGCTGCTACTGGTACTGGGCTCCAAGGAGCCCAGGCAAGGCCTGGCTGTGAATCAAAGCTGGTTGCTGCTAGTAGCAGTCCTGGGGCCACTTATCGTGAGGTACACAGGGCTCACTGAGGCCAAAGGCTACTTGTTTGAGAGATTTTAGGAAAATCTGAAGAATGAGCCAAGACAGTTCATTTCTATGAAAAAGCCACTGAGGACTATTTGTGTAGGCCTACAAGTTGGGTGGGGCCAGGCCTCAAGGAATCACCATTTCGGACACACATTGTGAGCCTGGTTGATGGAGACTCAGGTATGGGGCCCGCCTGCTGGCTCTGTGGGTGGGTAGGTGGGGCTCAGAAAAGGAACAGTGGCCTTTGCCAGCACTTTGTTTGGCAGAAGGCTACCCCCTCCAGCTCTTGCCACAATGCCAGACAATTCAGTTTCTCCCGCTCAAAAAACATATGTGTCTCTGGTGCCTTTTGAGCTGCTGTCCCAAGTTGGAGCACAGAGGGAGTGAGTCTGAGTAAGTCCATGTACAGGCCCTTTGATAGAAATACCGAAGGCCTGGAACTCCAGCAGCCCTCTGTCTCACAGAACCACAATCCCCACTGGCTTTCACAGCCAGAAATTACTGGGATTTCTCTTCCTGGCATTGGAACTTTTGGCTGGGTGGCCAGGTGTGGCGCTGGGACCCCTCGCTCCTCAAGGGAGACCTCTGTAGCCAAGATACCCCTCCCAACTTTTACTGCCACGCGTGGGTAGAGACAGGCCTATTCTGTGTTTCTGCTTCGCCTACCAGGCTCGATGCGGCTTCTTCATATCCTTACTTGTAGGATTTGCATTAGGCGAGGTTTCAGGCTGTTCTGAATGATGGTTTTTCTGTAGTCTAGCTGTAATTTGATGTGGTTGTGGGAGTATGCAAGTACTGCATTTCCCTACATTGCCATTTTGACCAGAAGTCTTTTTCCCATTTTCTTTTGTAGAATATTATTTATTGCTGGCTAAGAAGAACTAATATATTAGAATCCTCTAACAGATTCCTGGGTCCAGGTTATAGAGGTACCCAGAGTGTTGTTCAAATAACCTAGCTTATCTACTAAAGTTATTTGGATTTCAATTTTGATTTAATAACATTTCTTTAGAATATCTGTTAGTGGATAATTTGTCTCATTAGCTGTTTATTTCCTCATTAATTTTCTTGACAGTACTTGACTTACTTACCTTTCTATTAAGAGATGATGCAGAACTGTGTGGGGATTTGATATATTACTTGAGGTACTACATTTTTTTTTTTTAAATTTTCGAATGGTCACAATAAATATTTGGTATTTTGTTGGAAATGAAAGTGCACTAGTAATAACAATAACAACAAAATCTTAAGAAAATTGCCAGGGAACAATGCGCACATGCATAAAGCTGGCAGGCCCATAGTTTTAGGGGTGAGTTATTTTCAGTTACAATGAATTGTTTAAATAGTTTCAGTTTAGAAGAGAAGTTTCCTAATCCATTTTTACAAAGCCAACATAATATTGATACCAAAACCTGACAGCATGTGAACAATAGGCTAATCTGACGATATTTTGCTCAACTGTAACATTGATATTTATATTTATTGACTCTCACCTTTGCTTGGGTGTTGATGAAAAACATTTCTCATTTGATCATCACAGTAACCCTGTGCAGTATGACAATTTCTATTATCCGAATTTTATGAAGAAAGAAAGCCTTTATACAGAAGAATCTCAGCAAGATAGACTGAAGGGACAAAGTGTTGCTTATAAACACAACTGTAAAGTGACTGCTTTATTGGAATTGAGTCTTTGACCCAAGAAAGCCCAAATATGCTAGGAGAGATAGGAGATAAAAGGAATATTGAAGGAAAAAGAGACTCTGGAAGACAATTAAGTAAATTGTTGTTAATAGCATTTTTAACTGGGATAAGTAGGATTTTCACTTTCAAATATATTAGTGTTAAAATTTTTTAAATTAAATTCATATACTACATTCTTTTAGACCAGTGTGTTGGACAATATGTATTGCAGCTATATAGACTTTCTTATTGCTAAAACTTTTTTTTTTTATATAGGGACAGAGATGGATGGATAGGGACAGACAGACAGGAACAGAGAGAGATGAGAAGCATCAATCATCAGTTTCTCGTTGCGACACCTTAGTTGTTCATTCATTGCTTTCTCATATGTGCCTTGACCGTGGGCCTTCAGCAGACCAAGTAACCCCTTGCTCGAGGCAGCCATGTTGGGTCCAAGCTGGCGAGCTTTTGCTCAATCCAGATGGGCCCACGCTCAAGCTGGTGACCTCGGGGTCTCGAACCTGGGTCCTCCGCATCCCAGTCCAATGCTCTATCCACTGCGCCACTGCCTAGTCAGGCTCATTTTATTTTTAAATAGACCCTAGAGCCTGACCTATGGTGGCGCGGTGGATAAAGCATCTACCGGACCTCTGAGGTTGCTGGTTCAAATCCCTGGGCTTGTCTTTTCAGGGCACATATAGGAAGCAACTACTACAAGTAGATGCTTCCTGCTTCTCCCCCCTCTTTTTCACTCTTTCTTTCTCTCTCTCTCTTCTTTTTTCTCTCTCTCTCTCCCATCTCTCCAAAAATAAATAAAATTTTTAAAAGTAGACATTAGGAAGGATGATCCCATGAAGAGAGCTTAAGTTGATCAACAGATGTATTCTCATTTGCAGATAATTAAGCTGTTTTAATGACAGAATTTTCAAAGTATATAGAGAGAATTTTGCTGTGAAGAATGCTTTTTATTTACTTATTTATTTTGGGGTGGTGACATTGGTTAATAAAATTATATAGGTTTCAGGTGTACAATTCTATAATGCATCATCTGTATATTGTATTGTGTATTCACCACTCTAAGTCAAGTGTCTTTTCATCACCATTTATACTCCCCGCCCCCATATCTTCTTTTATCTCCCCCACACTCTTTCCCTCTGGTAATCACCATACTATTGTCTGTGTCTGTGAGATCTTTTTGTTTTTGATTTTTCTTAATCCACTCACCCTTTTCACCCAAGCCTGCAGCCTCTTTCCCCTCTGACAGCTGCCAGTCTGTTCTCTATCTGAGTTTGTTTCTATTTTGTTTGTTTATTTTGTTCATTAGGTTCCACATTAAGTGAAATCATGATATTTGTCTGTCTGACTGGTTTGTTTACTTAGCATAATGCTCTCTAAGCCCATCCATGCTGTCACAAAGGGTAAGACTTTCTTTCTTTTACAGCTAAGTAGTATTCCATTATGTACCACATCTTTTTTATCTACTCATCTACTGATGGATACTTGGGCAGCTCCTATAGTTTGGCTAAATAACACTGCAATGAGCATAGGTGTACATACATTCTTTCAAATTAGTGATTCTGTTCTCTTTGGATAAATTCCCAGAAGTGGAATTGGTGGGTCATATGACAGTTTCATTTTTAATTTTTTAAAAGATTTTATTTGCTGAGTCCTGGCTGGTTAGCTCAGTTGGTTGGAGCATCATCTGGAAGCGCTGGGGTTGCCTGTTGATCCCCAGTCAGGGCACAGGAACAGATCAATGTTCCTCTCTCTCTCTCTCCCTCTCCCCCAATCCCTCCTCTCCCCTTCTCAATCAATAAATTAAATTTTTTTTGAAGATTTTATTTATTGAGAGAGAGGAGGGGGAAGAACAGGAAGCATCAACTTGTAGTAGTTGCTTCTCTTATGTGCCTTGAACGGACAAACCCAGGGTTTCAAATCAGTGACCACAGCATTCCAGGTCTACGCTTTATCCAGTCGGACTGCTACCACAGGTCAGACTCATTTTTAATTTTTTGAGATAACTTCATCCTGCTTTCAACAGTGGCTGCACCAGTCTGCATTCACACCAACAGTGCACAATGGTTGCCTTTTCTCCACATCCTCACCAACACTTGTTGATTTATTGATGATAGCCATTCTAAGAGGTATGAGGTGATAACTCATAAAAACTTAGCACTGAGCCTTGGAAATCTATTGCACCACTCGGGCTTGTTTTATATAATGCATTAATTCCTGAAATCATTTAAAATGTACTTTGGAAATTGGTTTCAGTGGTAGCTATTAGGGAGGGGGACTATATGGAAATGGGACAATAATGTATACTCTTAGAATATAAATATGTTCATATATTAATCTATTTCCAAAAATAATTTTTAGATTTTTTTGTGTGTGTGACAGAGATAGAGACAGAGGGACAGATAGCGACAGTCAGACAGGAAGGGAGAGAGATAAGAAGCATAAATTCTTCATTGCAACACCTAAGTTGTTCATTGATTGCTCTCTCACATGTGCCTTGACCAGGGGGCTACAGCAGACCGAGTGACCCCTTGCTCAAGCCAGTGACTTTGGGCTCAGGCTGGTGAGCCTTGCTCAAACTAGATGAACCCACGCTCAAGCTGGCAACCTCAAGGCCTCAAACCTAGGTCCTCCATGTCCCAGTTCGACACTCCACTGCGCCACCGCATGGTCAGACCAAAAATAATTTTTAAAAGTGTATTACAGGAACTTGTTCAAAGAATTTTAATTTTGATTAATTTTGTTTACTGGTCACCCTAATTTTGTGTGTGTATATCCACCTAGATGTGCCTGTGTCTAGAGAGCTTTATAAATTTTATTAAGGCTTGTATGACTGAATGAAGGATACCGTCTGTCTTTGATCTGTCCCTGTCTCATCCCTCAGCTGCTCTGCTTTCACCTCTGCCCAGAACAGTGCTCAGTGCATAGGAACTATGGAATAGTGTATTGAAGGCAGTTTGAAGCTCCGTTTCTCCTATCAGAGGGACCTCTGCTTTTTAAACTATTTATTGAAGTATAGCATCAATACCCAAATACGTATAAATCATAAGTGTGTGATTTGATAAATTTGCACAAACTAAACATACATTGGTATCCAACTTTTGCTTTTAGTTGAAGCTAAATGTTGTTACTAAGAGTAGATGGGTTTTTTTACTGTTTTTATGAAAAAACTATTCTCATTAAAAACAAAACAAAATCCATGCTTAGCAATGTAAGATTGTAGTAAGCCAAGTTCTGTCCCTTGCCTTTATTGAGGTATAATGTACTTGTTTAAGATGTACAATGTAATGATATCTGCATATAATTAGTAAGCCAGATTCTAAGCATTTCTATCTAAATCAAATATTAAGGGCTTTGATCGTCAAAATATCTTACTGAATGCTTACTGTATGCCCTGTGGTATGAAAATGGTAAATTTACATGTTACTTAATTCTTACAACAGCTCTAGAAGATAGTATTATTTTTATTTTAGATAGACATGAAAACCAAAGCCTAGAGAGTGAATAATTTGCCTACGTTCAGACCCCCCACACATGCGTGGTGCATTCCGGTCTATTTAAGAGCTTATCTGACTCTGGCGTCTGAGCACTTAAACTGTTACATTTTGTTTTCACTATGTGTATTTCTAGTGCATTTGCTCTGTGGTACATATTGTCACATTGTGTCCTGAGGGAGTAATGTATTGGGTTCTTGTTTTTGTGTTTTTGTTTTTTAAATAAAAAATGAAGAAAGTTATTTCAAAGCAGTGTCATCTTTTAGGATAAGGTTTCCAGGTAACATTCTGATTGGAAGAGAGAGGGCATGGGAATTCACTTCAGAGATGTGTTTTCATAGCAAGTGTGCCGTTTAGTTTGTATGTTTATTAGGTAGCCTTGGAGCGTGCAGCTTTGGAAAATTATGGGATAAATAAGGTCTCCATGACACTTAGGTATCTCCTTTTCTTGTGGCAAAAATATGATATACACTACTTGGAAGCAGTGTGCTCATTTTTCACCTATCTTTAAAAAGGAATATCTACATTGGGGACATTTTTAGACTGTTTTTAACCTACTCTTTTTTCAGGAAAACATTTGATAGCTATTTCATTTTAAGCTGTTTCATAGTGGACCTTTGCAGGATGTTTCACAGTCACATACCAGATTGAGCTCTGATAGAGAAGCTTGGTAAACAAGTTAATTGAAAAGTACTTTTGCTTTTCATACCCCAAGACCTATGGAATAAATTTATTTAATAGAGGTGGAGTAATGATTCAGTTTCTTAAATATCCACCTGAGACCTTGAAAAGTGGTATGTTGAAGAAGCAGGCAAGTATAGTTGGGGTAGTACATATTGTACTGTTTACAAATTGGTCACTTTCCTTCTCTTTTTAACTTGATGGTATTGTCACATATATCATCAACCATACCACACGGCGGTTATATAGTAAACTATGTTGAAATTTGAGGAACCGTCTCTCTTTCCTGCTAAAACTTGGTTTGATTTTTATTATTGCTTAAAAATATTGTTAAAATTTAGCTTTTAACTATTGTCCTATTTGCCTGAAATTAATAGAAAGGAAATCTGGTACGTGTATTTTTCTTTCTGGAACTGTAAAGACCTTGAATAAAGTTATAAAGCAATTGAAAGTCAGTTATCATTACAGTTTAATTTGCTTACTGAAATTGAGGCTTTGAAAATTCTGATCTTTGACAGATTTTAATCCCCAAAAGTCTTTCTACTGCCACCCATCATTTGTAATTTATTTTGGTTCTATTCCAATAACAAAAGGGAAAAAATTAATCTGCAAGTGTCAAACTGCAAGGGATTTTGTAATAACCTTTTTTTGTTAGGGGGGATTACTGGTATCTCAGACATTGGCATAAATAGGGTTGACTCAATTTAGAGGATGCAGTTTGGAATCTTGTAATTCTTTAAAGCAGTGGTTCTGAACCCTGCATTCCCATTGATTCACCCGAGATCTGTAATAACAGACCCTGTAATAACTAAGGTTCCCTGACTCAAATAAAAGGCAATGGAGAAGCCTGGCCTTTGGTGGCACAATGGATAAAGTGTCAACCTGGAATGCTGAGGTCCTTGGTGCAAAATCCTGGGTTTGGCCGGTAAGGGCATATACAACAAGCAATCAATGAACAACTAAAATGAAACAACTATGAGTGAATACTTCTCACTCCTTGCTCTACTCTCCTCTCTCTGGAATATCAGTAAATAAATTTTTTTTAAATAAAATTAAATAAAAGGTAATGGAGAGAAGATGCTTACTATGATTTTTTAAATGAGATGTTTAGAGAATTATTATTCTTTTTAAGTAGGTAGTCAAGTGAAATACAGTATTTTTCTCGGGTGAATCAGTGACATGTTAACATCTTCATGTCTTAAAAAGGGGCAACAGATTTTATTGAAGTTTATAGTAGATTCTGATTGGAGAAACCCTGCAAAAAATAATATTGAAAGTCATGCCTCAACATAACTTATTTATTTTGTTTTTCTAAATAGTAACTATGCCAACAAAACAAGATGCACCTAGTTTGAGGCTGACTGTAATAATGTACAGGTTAAGAACATGGACTCTGGAGTCAGTTTACGTTAAGGTTCTACACTTACTATATGACTCGTGATGAATTATTTCCTGTATATAATATAAATAATCCAGTGTATCTCCTTCATTGGATTTTGTGATGATTAAATAAAGTAGTAGTCCATATAAAGCGATGAACAGAATCCCTGGCATATATTAAATACTAATAAGTAATAGCTACTAGCTATAGCATAGGCAGCAGGTGTGTGTACAGTGTGCATGCTCCTCCCTCCCACTTCATGTAGTCCAAAGAATGAATAATCTCTTCTATTGTTGTTATAAACAGACATAAATTTAGGGTCTATGCCTTTAAAATATATCTTAACAAAAGAAAACCTGGAAGTGCCCTTCCAGAACCAGCTGGTACTCTTCTTTCATTTTAAGGAAGGAAGACACAGACTGACCAGGCAATGGTGCAGTGGATAGAGCATTGGACTGGGACATGGAGGACCCAGGTTCAAAACCCTGAGGTCGCCAGCTTGAGCGCAGGCTCATCTGGTTTGAGCAAGGTTCACCAGCTTGAGCCCAAGGTCGCTGGCTTGAGCAAGGGGTCACTCGGTCAGCTGTAGCCCCTCTGGTCAAAGCACATATGAGAAAGCAATCAATGAACAACTAAAGTACACCGATGAAGAATTGATGCTTCTCATCTTTCTCCCTTCCTGGCTATCTGTTCCTATCTGTCCCTCTCTCTGTCTCTGTCACAAATAAGTAAATAAATAAGAAATAAATAAAGTGAGGAAAACACAGTCATGACAGTTGGATTAGAGAAAGCCCTAGGTCTCCTGGTTCACAGTCTTAGTTTTTCATATGTTGCTACCTTCTAAATCACAGAACCATGTGACTTTTTGCATTCTCAATTAAGCTCTTGCTTTATAATTTTTCTCTCTACTTTTGTTTGTTTGACATTTTTCTTTAAATCTCTTAAAATTATGAAAATCTTTGAACTGAAGTGATAAATGATCTTTTAAAGCAAATTACAATATGGTTGATTATACATAGACTCTTTGTTAGGAAATGAGAAACTGGTAACAGTGACTGCCTCTGGTGGGAGACACTAATGCTGGAATAGAAGTAGCATTGATTATAGTGGTATATGACAAGGTATTCCTCAGACCTAAACATTTCTGGAGAATAATCAGTTCCTTCAATTCACTTGCAGATTAGTAGAGTAAGACAGGAAAAAAATTAGTAACAAGTTTCTGTAGTTATTTGAAATTACATAGATCCTGATAAAATTTTGGAGATAGCTCTTGTAATAGCCACACTCCTAACATTTACTACCCAAATTTAGGTGCCAGATTGATTTGGATAAGAAGGGATATTTTGGTCTCACTTGGGTGAGGACTGCTGTGTATTGCATTGACGTGCCTCTGATTTTAGTGGGTGATCATGGGTAAATTTCCTAACCTAATTTCTCATCTGCCAATGGATAGGGATGGTAAGCCCTGTTCTTACCAAGTACATAGTGTTTTGCAGTGTAAAATGAAGTCATGTAAAAATTAACTCAATTCTAGGTTCAGTATTATTAAACTACTAGGAGCTTAACTGGAACTCTTAGGAGAGAAGAGAAGTGTGTTTAACAAGTATATGTTGTTTGTGCTAGGTTTAATTGCATGTGCAGTATTCAGCTCTCAAAAAGAAAAAGGAAAGCCCAAATTCATGTATGCTTTGACCACTTTATATGATACTTACCCTGTGTGGGGTGGGGGTGGGGGTGGGGGGAGTTATAGTGTAATGTTTGAGCCTCCTACTTCTGTTTAAAACTTATAATTTCAAGAGCCAGTTTACTTCTAACTTCCTCTTTTCTGAAATAGGAAGAAACATTTTGAAATAAAACAATCCAATACATTTTAGTGTTATTACCCATAATTTAGGTGGTTGAATTCTTACTATAGAAGTAATAGATAACCTCAGTGTTCAGTGCTACAAGCACACTACTTTTTTCAAATTGAGGCTGCTTAGTTATAATGAAACCATAAGTAGTATTTTAATATAGCAGATTTACATACAAAGTACCTGAAAGTATTACCTATGACAGTAACATTTTCTTTTTTTTAAAATTTTATTTATTCATTTTAGAGAGAGGAGACAGAGAGAGAGAGAAAGGGGGGAGGAGCAGGAAGCATCAACTCCCATATGTGCCTTGACTAGGCAAGCCTGGGGTTATGAACCGGTGACCTTAGCATTTCAGGTCTACGCTTTACCCACTGAGCCACCACAGGTCAGGCAAACTTTTACTTACATTTAAGAAGATAATACTTTATGGAGTATTAAAATGGTTAAAAAACAGGATATTTACATAGTGTTGAACTATCTTCCCATAAGATACTTAATTAAATTAAAAAAGGGGAATATAGTAACTTTATAGTGGATAAACTTGGCTGACATCTCCCTAAGTGAGCAAAGTTAATGTCACTAGTAATGGGGCCACACGCTGTATTGGGCCTCCTGATGTGATATATTTGAAAAAACACGTTACTTCTTTGGTATTCTTGCCAAAAATGTAGACTGAATCTAATCATGAGTTAATATTGCACAAACCCAATTGGGGGATATTTTACAAAACAAATGACCTCTGTTCTTCAAAAGTCTCAAGAGCATGAAAGACAAAAACTGAAGAACTGCTTTAGATTAAAGGCAAATAATTTTTTCCAAATTAAAAGAGTTGTTATTTTTTTAAAGGACATTAATGAGACAATTGCAGAATTGTGCATAAGTTATGTAGGTTAAATAATAGTGTTATATCATTGTTACTTTTCTGGTTTTTCTTTTTTTAAGATTTTAAATGTTTTATTTATTTTTTACAGGGACAGAGAGAGAGTCAGAAAGAGGGATAGATAGGGACAGACAGACAGGAACAGAGAGAAATGAGAAGCATCAATTATTACTTTTTCGTTGCCGTTGAGACACTATAATTGTTCATTGATTGCTTTCTCACACGTGCCTTGACCGCGGGCCTTCAGCAGACCGAGCCACCACTTGCTGGAGCCAGCGACCTTGGGTCCAAGCTGGCGAGCTTTTGCTCAAGCCAGATGGGCCCCGTGCTCAAGCTCGCAAGCTCAGGGTCTCGAACCTGGGTCTTCTGCATCCCAGTCCAGTGCTCTATCCACTGTGCCACCGCCTGGTCAGGCACTTTTCTGGTTTTGATCATTGTACTATCTTTGTATAAGATAATATTTATGTTTTTAGAAAGCATACACTGAAGTTTAGGGTTAAAGAACTAACATGCCTACCATTTTCAAACAAATCAGAAAAAATATGTGTAGAAATAATAATTTCTACAGAGAATGATACAGAGAAAGATGGACTTAAGTATTAAAATTTGGAGAACGTAGGTGAAGTTTGTAGGGGACATTTTTGTACTACTTACACATTTTTATTTAAGTCTGAAATTTGAGAAAAGGAAACAGCAATTTAATGAGGTTTGTTACAAATTAACTGACTTTGCTGTTTTTTTGTATCAATAGACTGTTTATTAAATATCTGGTTTGGGGGATGGTTTTTTGCAGAGAAATGTTAATACGAAAATGTGGCAAATTAATAATACCTTTTAAAGTGACAGGAAGGAGTTGATAAATGTCAAAGTATTTTTACTGTATTTGAAAAGTAATTTTATAAAAAGCCCTCATCATTATGTAGTGTTATGATTCATGTATACAGTATATCAATACATTTAAAGAATTTTTATTTGGTTTTACTTTTGACATTAAATTCTTTTCATGAACAATTCACTGACTTTTAAGCAGGTTGTTCAAAACCCTCTGGGTTCATTTCCTCATCTGTAAAATGAGGTAGGTGGGCTAGATTATAGTTTGAGGGTCTTTTCAGTTCTAAAATTCTGCGATCTTATAAATAGAAAGAAAATGAAGGTTAATTTCCCCATTTCAGTCTGTTATTAAACACAGGCTATGGCCAAGTAACAGTGTAGTGAAACTCACAGGTGTTTTTCTGTCAAAGGAACTTCTTTTTTATGTAATTATACATGTATATGGAACTTCTGCATTAAGGATATTAGTAAATTTAATGTAGTTTAAAAGTATAGTTTTATAGGATTTTCCATTGAGAACTTTGTTAAGACTCAAGATTGCCTGACCAGGCAGTGGCGCAGTGAATAGAGCGTCAGACTGGGATGCGGAAGACCCAGGTTCGAGACCCCGAGCTCACCAGCTTGAGCGCGGGCCCATCCGGCTTAAGCAAAAAGCTCGCCAGCTTGGACCCAAGGTCGCTGGCTCCAGCAAGGGGTGGCTCGGTCTGCTGAAGGCCCGAGGTCAAGGCACATGTGAGAAAGCAATCAGTGAACAACTATGATGTCGCAACGGCAATGAGAAACTAATGATTGATGCTTCTCACCTCTCTCTGTTCCTGTCTTTCTGTCCCTATCTATCCCTCTCGCTGACTCTCTCTCTGTCCCTGTAAAAAATAAAAAAATAAAAAATAATTAAAATTCAGTGAACTTTGAATTCTCTTTGGAAAAAAAAAGACTCAAGATTAATAATGAAAATTTATGTGTTTGTTTGTTTTACAGGGACAGAGAGAGATTCAGAGAGAGGGATAGATAGGGACAGACAGACAGGAACGGAGAGAGATGAGAAGCATCAATCATTAGTTTTTCGTTGCCGTTGCAACACCTTAGTTGTTCATTGATTGCTTTCTCACATGTGCCTTGACCGCGGGCCTTCAGCAGACGGAGCAACCCCTTGCTGGAGCCAGCGACCTTGGGTCCCAGCTGGTGAGCTTTTGCTTAAACCGGATGGACCCGCGCTCAAGCTGGCGAGCTCGAGGTCTCGAACCTGGATCTTCTGTATCCCAGTCTGACGCTCTATCTACTGCGCCACCGCCTGGTCAGGCTATGTGTTTTTAATAGACATATATTTACTGCAGCTAGGACTGTCAATGTATAGGTAGCTGATGATACAAAAACTAAATTGATATTCAGTATAAAATAATTTTTGGTTATATTTAACAAATGCCAATTTTGGTTAATTCTTGTTTTCCGTCACCTCCCAGCTTGGTGACCCAGCCATTTTCCCTGCAGTGATTGTGGAGCACGTTCCTGGTGCTGACATCCTGAATAGTTACGCAGGTCTAGCCTGTGTGGAAGAACCTAATGACATGATTACTGAGAGCTCCCTGGATGTCGCTGAGGAAGAAATCATAGATGATGATGATGACAACATCACTCTTACAGGTACGTGTTCCTCCAGTGGCACCTTCAGCCTAGTTCTAGGCAGTGTGGTGCCCCTGTGATTTTGGGGGCATACAGAGTCCCTGACTTGGTTTTGAATAACTCTGTTACCTTCAGAGGCTAGAGCCCTGAAGAGAGAATGAAATTGCCTTTCCTTCCTTTTCCCTAAATATATTGAGAAGACTGTGACAAAATGACTTATGCGAGAGAAACCAGACCAACTCAATTCATTAAGTCTTTTCTGAGCACTTTCAATGTGCCTAGGACTAGGTAGGTATATTTTTGATAACAATGGAAAGTTTTAGTAGGGAAAGTTTGTTTTTCTTTTGTTTTATTTTTTGTTATTTTGCCATTGCATAAAGCAAAACAGGAGGCTGTGATCCAAATGTAGGATGAGGTGCTGAGGATAATAATGGTGCTGTTTTCACCAGTTTAAGAAATACATTGTTACACGTTTACATGCGGAGATGTTAGAAGTAGTTGAGAAAATCAGTTATTTGGAAGCAAAGGTTATTTAAATATTCTTAACTTTAAAACAACAGAAAATTAACACTAGTCACAATATTATTAACTAAACCTAGACCTTATTTGTTGTATTTCACCTATTTCATACTATTTCTACCCACGTGGGTGAAATCTGTTCCAGGATTCTATCTGAAATCTTATATTGCATTTAACTGTTAACTCTTCTTAGTCTTTTCCAGTGTATAACAGTTTCTCTCTCTTTCTTTGTCTCTCATATCCTTGATACTTTTGAGAAGTACTGGTTAGACATTGTAGAATATCTTTGTCTCTCATAACCTAGATACTTCTGAGAAATACTGGTTAGACATTGTAGAATATCTCTCAATTTTATTTTTGTGATGTTTTCTCATACTTGGAATAAGAAAAGCATGTTCTTATACATTCATATTTTTTGTTTGGAGAAACCCAGTAAAAGATTTTTTTTTTATAAATCTAAATTTGTTTCTCCCTTATGGATAAGGGAATTAGAATAATCAAGTTAGAGGTTTCTATTCATTGCTGTGATCTATAGGTTGTGTATAAAAGAATGGCCACCACTATGCATAAATATATATTGTGTACCTAGTGAAGTTTTTGCAGTGTATTTTGAATTCCTGATGCCTTTAGGGAAGGCTGTACTCTAGGTTGCAAACAAGTGTCTTTCCAGTTTTATTGGGGAAGACACTAGTCCTTAAAACCCCTTAGATGCCAAGCTTGTGTTTATGATTTTTTTTTTTTTTTGGTGTATTTTGTTTGAAAATGGAAGTAGGAAATGGAATTTATGGGTCTGTATTTGAAAAAAAATTTTAGTTGGTTTTAATAATTTTTATTGATACCCATTTGGGGCTCATGGAACCTTCTTTCTCAAAAATTTTGAAAGCACTGCCAGTATTACACACGAGACAAACTCAGGCTCTGTGCCAAACAGGAGAGCACTCGACATGTACTCCAACACCACGTTTTCTACACTGCTTGCGCACATTTGTGCCGCCTACGGCACATTTCCTTTGCTTTCCCTCAAAGGTCCTTTCCAGTACACGTTCAGTTGGATCAAATCTAACACCTTCAGGTACACGGCTTCTCCGTGTCACGCTTGAACTGGGTCTTCTGGTGACTTTAGGATAGGAGAATGAGTCTTTCTTCATATATGTTCTTGCAATGTTGTGTCTGAAGTCTAATAATGAGATGCCTTCATTCGAAGCATTATAGCGAGCATGGGTGTTAACAACAGCAACATCAATGGCATTTGTAAAAAGAGGAAAATACCACTCTTCCCTCTAAATTTATTTATTTTTTTTTACAGGGACTGAGAGAGAGTCAGAGACAGGGACAGACAGACAGGAACAGAGAGAGATGAGAAGCATCACTCATAAGTTTTTCATTGTGACACCTTAGTAGTTCATTGATTGCTTTCTCATATGTGCCTTGACCGTGGGCCTTACCAGTGTTAGAAACTATATGCCAAAGCACAGGTTTTTGGAAATAAAAAGAAACTTGCAGACCGAGCCATCCCCTTGCTCGAGGCAGCTACCTTGGGTCCAAGCTGGTGAGCTTTTGCTCAAGCCAGATGGGCCCACGCTCAAGCTGGTGAACTCAGGGTCTCGAACCTGGATCCTCTGCATCCCAGTCCGACGCTCCATCCACTGCACCACCTCCTGGTCAGGCTTCCCTCTAAATTTGATGCAATACTTATTGGACATTCCAGTCCAGCTTGTGTTGACAAGCCCATATATTTGTTATATTGCCCTACAATCTATGGTCTATCCACTCAACATTCTTTCTTTTTTTTCTTAGAATATCATTTTATTTTTTCTAAAGGTAGTACTCCTAAATAATTTGACATAACTTTGACACAATTATTGTCATTCCAAATCAATGCAAAAATGTCATTATTTTTATAACAGTAATTGTATGCTCCACATTTTTTTTCATAATGCTATCAGATTTCAAGGGATACTTATTCCTTCTATTATACCGTGCTATTCCTGTTGCCTTTATATTAGTTCTTTCAATCTTAGTAATAATTCAAAGCTGGTAAAAAAGGTTTTCGAAAAACACTTCATATTCTGATGGACACTGCAGAAAAGAAGTCCTCCTCGGTATTACAGGGGCTCCTGCAGCACTCACACTTGTTGTTCTTCACATTCCTTCATAAACATCCATGTGAAAGCAATACCCAGACTCAGAGCAGCACAGGGCCCATTGTTTGAAACCAAACCTGATTGGCTTTCCTCTTATAAATTGTTTCAAAAAGTGGTGTCCATAATATCTTACCATTTGCTCATCGACAGAAAGCTTTTGAGCAAATATTCTGAACTTCTTAAAATTTGAATTCGATTTGTCAATCAGGCCGAATTTTAAAAAGTTTGTCTTTCTTTTCCATGGCAACTACAGAACTATTGTCGTTGAAATGCAAGTTTCTTTTTATTTCCAAAAACCTGTGCTTTGGCATATAGTTTCTAACACTGGTAAGATTCGTATCTTCATCCTCACACCAGTATAATTGTTCCTGTGGTAAAGAATGGTATCCAGATATCAAAAATATTCCAATAAACTTTCTAAGGCAATTTGTTGAAAGGTCAAAATTATGTCTGCTGTTTTGTCTCAAATACATTATACTTTGGGTTACTATGTAGCTTAGCAAATCTTCGTCAAAAAATTCTTCAAATATGTCAACAGGTGATTTATTTTTCAAATGTTGAGTCATTTTTTATTTCAGTGCAGGTACATTATTGTTCTATAATATCATTCTGCCACTTTTTGTCCCATTTTTTCCAATCATTCTTCAGCTACTCTTTACGTTTTGTTTTTTGTGTAGACCAGAAGTGCCTACACTTTTTCAGCTTGCGAGCTACTTATAAGATGACCAAGTCAAAATGATCTACCTACAATAAAAATGCAAAACATAAATTTATTTCTTCTATATTACCATTATTTAAGTTACTATTATTACTATTTAATATTGTGTATTCTTCTTTCACCTTTCTCCTTCTCAGCTCTCTTTTCGGAGGAAAGTCAATGTCATAGTTTTTATGAACAGTCCGAAAAAGCCGCTCCACATTTCCCTTCTTTGGAATAGCAATGGCACACAGACCGATGAGGCAAATGCACTTAGAATATGACATAGTGAAAAAAATCCCCTCCCATTCTGTATGAAAGTGGTAGGTTTTAGGCTTCTTACTCAGACCAGCTACGGCACTCATTTTTATACCCTTTGTTGTATTTAGTTTAAATAAATTGAAGGCTAACTGCGCAGCAATGTAACTGAACAAGTTAGTGCAGTTTAACGCGCATGCGTAGGGTGTCAAAAGTTCAGACGTCAGATTTGCTACCCTGTATGCCAATCAAAAGACAAATGTCTTTTTAATGTCATGCGATCTACCCACACTTCCTTCACGATCAACCAGTAGATCGCGATCGACGTGTTGAGCACCCCTGGTGTAGATGATAGAATGTCTTTAAAGGCACTAGAATGTAGTTCTAATTGACCAGAAATATCCTGAGGAAGAGTGTCTTCTAACATTTTTGTCAGGTTCTTCACAATCTGATATTGCATCCACGTTATTGGAAGGCAGTTCAACTATATCAATAGGTTCTTGTTCTAATTGATCAGAAAGTTCATCATTTCCCAGTAGTTCTTCTATATCTCTAACACTAAGAAATTCTCTAGCAGCCGTACTGCCCCGAAAACTGTGGAAGCAAAAAAAAAGCTATGAATTACTGAAGTACCTAAATATTGTCAATTTTAAACATAAAACATTCCATGGGCCCCAAATGGGCAACCGCATATTTTATAGTTTATCTTTTATAATAGGTATTATATGGACTTACATATTATTGTGCTTTCAACTAAAGGGATGTGTTAACAGTCTCACACACATACCTGCCCAAACCCCCCCCCCCCAAAATTATAACCAAAAGTTCCATGGAAAACAACGTAAACATTGGAACGCCATTTTACCCCAAAAGTTTTACATTTTTATGTCGTTTTTACTAGTTAGGCAATATTGAAACAAAAAATACTTTTGAAAACTGGAAGGTCTGTGTGTTTAAAAGAATGCACATCTATCTGCCTGACCAAGCGGTGGCGCAGTGGATAGAGCGTCGGACTGGGATGCGGAAGACCCAGGTTTGAGACCTCGAGCTCTCCAGCTTGGACCCAAGGTCGCTGGCTCCAGCAAGGGGTTGCTTGGTCTGCTGAAGGCCCAAGGTCAAGGCACATGTGAGAAAGCAATCAATGAACAACTGTGATGTCGCAATGACAACAAGAAACTAATGATTGATGCTTCTCACCTCTCTCCGTTCCTGTCTGTCTGTCCCTGTCTATCCCTCTCTCTGACTCTGTCACTGTAAAAAAAAAATAAAGAATGCATGTCTATTCACTATAACCGTACTGTAAGTGAGAAAATAAATATTAAAATCCCCATGTGTTAACCGCGGCAGCTAATTAAAGAAGAAATAGAGCCTAGGAAAGTAGCTCTTAGATCTTCAAGGGAAGAAATTGCTGCTTCCTATCAGTGCTTCATTCTCTTAGTCTTGGACTTAAGGATAGCTGATGAGAAGACACAGAAGATTCCTTCCTTCCTAGAAAATAGAGCTGATATGGAATGGGTCCAGAAATCAAAACATACCTTGAAAACTAGAATTGCTTTTTTCTTCTTTCTTCTCCCTCCCCTTTTTTATCTTACAGCTTTGTTTAACGCTTCCATCCTTGCTTGAGCAATGTATTAAGAAAGCAAAGAACCTTGTAGTAGCCCCCCTCAGTCCAGAGTGGGAGAGGGAAGAGTACTGGACTTTAGAAACATTACTGGGGAAGAGAGAGAGGAATAGAACACATTTAAACTGTACATGTGTGTCCTAGGTAGCATTGAGATGATATTAAGGAATTATTGTAAATATTTATTGTTAATAATTTTAAACATGATAATGGCATTGTGTTAGATTCTTTATCTTTTAGATACATATACTAATATATTTAGAAGTAAATATATTTATGTGTCTCGGAGCCTTTCAAAGTAAATCTTGAGGGCAGCCTGACCAGGCAGTGCGCAGTGGATAGAGCGTCAGACTGGGATGCAGAAGGACCCAGGTTTAAGACCCCGAGGTCACCAGCTTGAGTGCGGGCCCATCTGGCTTGAGCAAAAGCTCACCAGCTTGAACCCAAGATCGCTGGCTCCAGCAAGGGGTTACTCAGTCTGCTGAAGGCCCGCGGGCAAGGCACATATGAAAAAGCAATCAATGAACAACTAAGGTGTCGCAATGAAAAACTGATGATTGATGCTTCTCATCACTCTCTGTTTCTGTTCCTGTCTGTCTGTTCCTATCTATCCCTCTCTGACTTTCTCTCTGTCCCTGTAAAAAAAAAAAAAAAAAAACCTTGAGGGCAGTGAGTGGTGTATAAATAAAAGAAGATTGACCATATGTTACTATTGGTTGATACTGTGAATGGATATGTGAGATTTCATTATACTATGTTTCATGATTTTGATTTTGTTTGAAATTTGCAATAATAAAGATTGAATGACTTTTATGGATTTGAGGCTTATATTAATGACTGCAGCTGTTATCTATAACACCTGATTCAAATTTTTATGTTCATCAAACACTTTCATTTTTATAATGATAAAAATGACTTATATCAAGTTTGATACCAATTTGAACCTATAAAATAAATGTATAATGACAAATACCACCTGTATATTATGTTGGAGTTCCATATAAGGTTTTATTTGAAAAAAGGTTGTAGTATTAAAATTTTTTTTAAATAATTTGACTTATGTTCTTATCTATGTGGAGATTCTTCTTCCACTATCAGTCTTTGAGGATCTAAAAGTGGAATTATTAAAGGGTATGGTAGAAATTACATTTCCACAAATGGAAGGTAACCATGATGACTATATTCATTAATAAATCTTTAAAAAATAATCCGAATGGCCCTGGCTAGTTGGCTCAGTCAGTTCAAGTGCCATCCTGAAATGCAAGGTTGCGATTCAATCCCCAATGAGGGCACATGCAGGAATCTAGCAGTGAGTGCACACTGAGTGGAACAGCAGATGAGCATGTCTCTGTCTCTGTCTCTGCCTCTCTTTCTTCTATTCTTTCACTCTCTTCCCCTCAGTCCCCTCCCTTACTCTCTCTGTCTCTCTAAAATTAGTACATTTAAATATATACTATTATATGTCTCTGTTTTTAAATTTACTTCTGTTTTTACAAGGACAAACATAATTTTTAGTAATGTCAAATATCTTTAATGAGCTATTCCCTAAGTTATTGTAGTATCAATGCTTTCTGTCCTTGGTGTAAATAATAGATTTAACCAGTTTTCAGATCATGGCTTATCTATTATGAAGGCGTCTAAAAGTCCATGTATTAAAAGCTTATGGGGCCCTGGCTGGTTTGCTCAGTAGATAGAGTGTCAGCCTGGCATGCAGACATCCCAGGTTCGATCCCTGGTCAGGGCACACATAAGAAGCGAACTGCTTCTCCCCCCCCTCTCCCTTCTCTCACTCTTCCCCTCTCACTGGCCCCAGACAGGGTTGCCGGGTGGATCCCGGTCAGGGTGTGTGGAGAAATCTGTCCCTCTGTCTCCCCTTCTCTCACTTAAAAAACAAATCAAAAACCTTATGGGTTTTATTGTTTCCTACAAGAAATTTTTATCATCTATTTAGTATTTAATGAAGGGCCAGCAGTTTTTATTCATTCTTTTTCTTCCTTCCTTTCCTTCCTTTCCTTCCTTCCTTTCCTTCCTTCCTCCCTCCCTCCCTCCCTCCCTCCCTCCTTCCCTCCCTCCCTCCCTCTCTTCCTTTCCTTTCCTTTCCCTCCCTTCCTCCCTGCCTCCCTTCCTTCCTTCCTTCCTTCCTTCCTTCCTTCCTTCCTTCCTTCCCTTCCTCCCTCCCTCCCTGCCTCCCTCCCTTCCTTCCTTCCTTCCTTCGTTTCTTTCTCTCTCTTTCTTTTCTTTTTTTCTCTCTTTCTCTCTCTCTCTTTCTTTCTTTCCCTCCTTCCCTCTATTCCCTCTCCCTCTGCCGAGAGACAGGAAGGAAGATGAGAAGCTTCAACTTGTAGTTGTGGCCCTTTAGATTGCTTTTCATATATGCATTGACTGCTTTTCATATATGCATTGACTGGGGGGTTCCAGCTGAGCCAATGACCTTGGGCTCAAGCCAGTGCCCATGGGGTCATTCATATCTATGATCCCATGCTCAAGCTGGCGACTTGACACTCAAACTGGTGAACCTACACTCAAGCTGGCAACCTCAGGGTTTTGAACCTGGGTCCTCAGCGTCCCAGGTGACACTCTATCCACTGTACCACTTGTCTTGTCAGACCCGTTTATTTTTCTGAATTAAACATTTAATTTGCCTTTATTGTATGAAATGTGGTTCAGAATAACGACATAGATGATGAAGGAAAGCCGATCATTATAGAGAAGTTTAGCTAATAAATGCTGGAAGAATGATAGGATTAGAATTATTTTTGAATCCCTAATGAAGTAGTAGATCTATGCAACTATCAGGAATGACTGCTAAAACTATTATGTGAAAGGCTAGTGGAGAATTTTATAATTTTATAATCTGATTTCAATCTTAGCAGTACTGAAAGACTATGATTAGATTCTAGAGCATTACTTCAGGAGGCACACAGAATAACACAGTATTGCTTTTGAAGTATTCTTGCCAAAAAATGGAATGTGACTAATCAAGCTTTTAGAGATGACTACCAATTTACAGTAGATACATTAGAGGGTTGGGGGGTATGGCAGGTGGTACCACAGAGGTATAATCTGCAAAATTTAAAATTTGGGAAACTATAGACAGATGACCCTGTTCTATGATAAATAGCAAAAAGGATGCAGTACATGTTACCAAATGATAATGCAAAAATTTGGGATCCTTACTTTAAGAAAACCAACTTTAAAAAAAAAACTGAGACATTGTTAAACTAGGCCCTTGATATGTGGAGTTTATTATATGATTTTCTCTAGTCTTATATGTGTTTGAAATTTTTTATTCTGAAGAGTTTGACAGTTAAGTGGTTTGAAATACTTTTTGTTCTTAATTGATAGGCAGCTAAAGTTATACATATTAATTTTAGCATTTTCATCTACCCATAATTTAAAATATTTTTAAAAACTTATTAATATAAGTTAATATCTAGAGTTATGTTAATGTTTAGAACAGTGGTTCTTAACCTTTTGTGAGGTACCGAACCCACCAGTTTCATATGCGCATTCACCGAACCCTTCTTTAGTGATAAAAAAATTTTTTTTTCCAAATTCAAGACATAGTTATATGTTTTTTTACTCGTGCACAAAATGAGCCGTGCATGAACATCACCTTGCTCAAAGAACAAAACCAACAAAGTGCATGAACTCACAACAAATTACAGTATTACTTTATTCTGGCCTCCACAGCAAAGGCTTCTCCGAATCCCTGAAACCAACTCATCAAACCCCTAGGGTTCGATAGAACCCAGGTTAAGAACCACTGGTTTAGAAGGTAATTGTTATCTGTCCCTTATTTGCCTAATTTTTAAACATTTAATTTTAGCTTGACCTGTGATCACACAGTGGGTAGAATGTTTACCTGGGATGCTGAGGTCCCAGATGTGGAACCCCGAGGTTGCTGGCTAGAGCTTGGGATCATCAACATGACACTGTGGTCACTGACTTGAACCCAAGGTCACTGGCTTGAGTAAGGGGTCAGTGGATTGGCTGGAGCCCCCTGGTCAAAGGCACATTTTAGAAGCAATCAATAAACAACTCAAAGTGATACAACTGCAAATTTATGCTTCCCATCTCTTACCCCCACACACACACTCTCCTGCTCTGTTTCTCCTTCTCAAAAAAAGAAATTAATTTTAGTAGGATATTTTTCTCAATTCATAGAATTTCAAAGCCTTGACAGAGGAGTAATATGCTTTCTAACTCTGCCTTAGACTTACAAGGACTTGGAAGTAAAAGAATTACCGGAGAGATGACTAGTGGTTTCTCTCCAGAGTATAAGCTCTATTTTGCTTACTCTTACTTCCCAGCATCTTGCAGAGGGTTTGGGGGTCTTTACTTCACATCCTATAGATTTTTTAGAAGAAATAAGTATTTAATAGTCATATTCAGTATAGAGTTTATATGTTGATACACTGTAAGTATATAAATCCAAGTATTAAGTGATGTATCCTGATTCAAGAGGTCACAATCTGTGTGTTTTAGAGCAGCAGATATATTGTACTAATTCTGTTTTTTAAATGAATTATAGTTGAAGCTTCCTGTCATAATGGGGATGAAACTATTGAAACTATCGAGGCTGCTGAGGCGCTCCTCAACATGGATTCCCCTGGCCCTATGCTAGATGAAAAGCGAATAAGTGAGTAGTTATGTGCTGATTGTGCTTATATACTTTGACAAGTTATTTTTGCCATCTCTCTTTATTATATGATAAATAGGAAGAGACCAGAGACCATGTTTGTACTTTTCTTTGTTTCAAGGACATTTTAACATACAGTTCTAGTTGAGACATCTTTGTGGAAGTGTTCAATTAAACAAGACTTTAAAAAAAAATTGGAGAGTGAGGCCTTTAGGAATAAAAAAAGAATTATATAGTTGTCAAAGCAGGTTATACACAATTTTTTATTTTAACCTCATTGGTGAAAGTATTAGGATATTTAGGGCCCAAACTATTATTATTTAGTGATTTCTGTAGATGGTTGTCAGTAAATAGGCAAACATTCATTGTAAAGTTTTTTTAACACTATGGCATAAAATTACTGCCACATTTGCTCTGCTTTTATTTATTTATTGTTTGCGGGGGGCAAGAAAAGCCACTTTATTTGAATAGCCAATAAGCCGAGAAGGTGGTGGACTAGCATCCTAGAGGACCATCTTGACAAAGTACAGAATTCAGGCTTCTTTTCTTTCAAGGAAAGGGGGGCACCAAGGAGCTTGAGGACAGGAGTGACTGATGACACAGACAGCAGGACATTAGCAAGGGTCCAGAGGGAATGGTGAAACTTCAAACTCTGGTTGCTGAAGTCTCAGGAAGAAAGTTCTTATAAGTCTTATTTTCTCAGTCAAGTTCTCCTTATGCCTCATTTTATATCACACGCCACCACATGAAGTTCTCACCATGTGGCACGGGCTGGCTCCTCATCCTGCTACAAACATTCTGATCTGCTTTTAAATTCATGTTCTCCTTCAGGGTTTTCTGACAGTAAAGTAGTTAAACTCAAAATTAATTAATACGGAATCAGTTCAAGATGTTTACTGAATATTTTTATGCACACCAGTGCATTAGACAACGATGTTATACGGATGAAGAGATATTGCCTCTTTCCTCAGTCTTACAATTTAATTTTGAAATAAAATAGTAATAAAAGCCATGAGCTGGATAACAACAGTTTTATGAAGGGAGTGTTTTGACACTGTAAATGACAAACTTTTAATGAGTAGAAAAGACAGAAAAAGGTATTTAAATTAGAAGAAATAGATTAAGCTAAAGACACAGATATGTAAAAAGCAATGAAATGTCATATATAAGAATGCTCTGGTGTAGCTGAAGTGGCAATGAGATTGGAAAGACAGGTTTGATTTTAGACTGTGGAAGCTTTGTGTGGCATGCTACGGAGTTTGGGTTGTTCTTTTTTCCCCCCTATGAACTATGGGTAGATATGTCAATATTCTTTTTCTTTTTAATTTTCATGTGTAAGAAGAATAATATGGTCAGATCAGACTTAGGTTTCAGGAAATCAGTTTAGCAGCAATGTGAAGAGTGGAAAAGAGAGATGAGAGAGATTGGTGATAGGAAGTCAATTAAGGGAGACATAAAAATAGTTCAGTCAATCCTGGACTGACAGGATGTCTGATTTAAGGTAGAGGAAATAAAAATCAGGGACTTGATTTCAAGATTTTATTTCTACTTTATTCTTCACAGAAACAGGAAATTATTTTATGAAATTATTTTGATTTTTAATACAAAATTGATGATAATTAGTTGATTTTATTTCCATTAGATAATAATATTTTTAGTTCATCTGAAGATGATGTTGTTGCCCCAATCACCCATGTATCCGTCACATTAGATGGGATTCCTGAAGTGATGGAGACTCAGCAGGTTCAAGAGACATATGCACACTCACCGGGAGCCTCCTCACCAGAACAACCTAAAAGAAAGAAAGGTGAGTGGTTAATTGTTTACAGAAAACAATCAAGTCTTGATGTGGAATCTAAACATAATTTTTATTTAAGGATATTTCTGTACCAATTAAAACATATAAGAAGTTGAGGACACAAAATGTAAATTAAGAGGTATTCATATTAGGTTTCTTTTATAAAAAAGTTAATATTTCTACATTAAAAATATGTGGTCTGTCTTACAGAAAAGTTATTTTCCAACTTCTTAAAGTGTCAGTCTTTTATCTAAACCCTTTTAGCCACATTCAGAAAGAGTTTGAGGATAGGGCAGGTCAGCTTACTCCCACAGGACATCATTTGAAAACCACCAGCATAGATTCCAATGTAAGCGTCCAGTGGGAAAAATACAAGTTGGACATCATCAGAGAAGTAATTGAAGAGAAAAATGTTAGAATGTGTTAAAGGGAATTTTTAACTTTTTACAAATTAGACCATTTTTACATTTTAAAGTCTAGCACTTTATTTCATTTTATTGCATTCTGATTCTACTCCTGCTTGTTTAATAGTTTGAGTTTAATTTCTTGGATAATGGCATCACTACTCACCACCAAGTAACCTATGTTCACATAAAAGGAAAAATTCCAAGAACAAAAAACGAGAAAAATGAAAGCAGTAAGCATGAGCTGGCACTGAAGCAGCTCTGAAAGGCTGAGAAAGCTATCAGTCTTGATATCCACGTAGCTTGGGTTTTATTGCTCTTGTAGAGGCAGATGCTTAAGTCTTGGTCCAGTGCAAGATGGGGTATGGGACAGAGACCTCAGCATAGAATTGGGATCCTTGAAAGGCTGTACCCTCAGGAGAAAAAAAAAATTTGCCCATTGGCACAGACATATCAAGAAGCTTATATTTCTCAGCTGCAGCTCTGAATAGAGAAATTCTTTCTTTGAAAATTCATAATCCTAGGCTTGTCTTAACCTAAATTTACAGATTTTCAACTGTCATTTACATAAATTCAAATAATTTACATAAAATTGGCCCCAGGCTAGCAATAACTTTGGGACACCAGGCAAAAGCTCTTGTAACTGTTCTGGAAAATCATGCATTTAAACCAGGGTGCACAGGATTTCCTCAAATAAAACCCTGTTGAAATTGAATTCACATTCTAGTATCACAGAATATGTGAGGAAGACAATTCTTAAATGAGAAGCAGCAGACATAGAAACCCTAGGGTTAGTTCTCTAAAAACTTTAGATAATAGAATGATCAAATAGATACTTTCAATGAATGTGTTTGCAATTATTAAAGCAAAAGAATAAAAAATATTGTCAAAGAATAAGGCTTTTAAAAAATATTGGGTAGAACTTCCTCTTCTAGTCAAGATGAAATAATATAACCTAACATGGCAGCAGTTCTTTGTATATGACACCAAAAGCACAAGCAACAACAACAAAAAATTAATATGTGGGACTACATTAAACTAAAAATGTTCACAAGAAACAGTTAACAAAATGAAAAGACAATCGAATGGGAGAAAATATTTGCATTTCATATATCTGATTTGGGGTTAATAGCCAAAATATGTAAGGAATTCATACAATTCAATAGCGAAAACAAAAACTGATTTAAAAAGGGGCAGAGGACCTGAATAGACATTTTTCTAAATAAGAAATACAAATGGCTAACATGTACATGAAAAGATGTTCAGTATCACCGACTAGCAGGAAAATGTTAATTAAAACCACATAGAGCCTGACCAGGCGGTGGTGCAGTGGATAGAGCGTCGGACTGGGATGCAGAAGACCCAGGTTCAAGACCCTGAGGTCGCCAGCTTGAGTGCGGGCCTATCTGACTTAAGCGAAAGCTCACCAGCTTGGACCCAAGGTCACTGGTTCCCGCAAGGGGTTGCTCGGTCTGCTGAAGACCCGCGGTCAAGGCACGTGTGAGAAAGCAATCAATGAACAACTCAGGTGTTGCAATGGCAACGAAAAACTAATGATTGATGCTTCTCATCTCTCTCTGTTCCTATCTGTCTGTCCCTATCTATCCCTCTTTCTGACTCTCTCTCTGTCCCTGTAAAAAAAAAAACAAAAAAACAACCACATAGATACTAAAAATTCTCAACAAAGTATTGGCAAACAAGATCTATCGATACATTAAAAAGATCATATACAGTGATCAAGTGGGATTTATTCCAGGGAGGCAAGGCTGTTACAATATTTGAAAATCAGTAAATGGGATTAATCACATAAACAGAATGAAGGGTAAAAATCACATGAATCATATCAATAGATACAGGAAAGCACTTGATAAAATCCAGCACCCGTTTATGAAAAACTCTCAGCAAAGTGGGAACAGAGGGAACATACTGCAACACAGTAAAGGCCGTATATGAATACTGACAGCCAACATCATACTCAACAGGCAAAAACTAAAAGCAATCTTCTTAAGATCAGGAACAAGACAACAGTGTCCCCTTTCACCACTCTTATTCAACATAATACTGGAAGTCCTAGCCATAGCAATCAGACAAGAAAAAATAAAATACATATTATAAGGAGTTGATAGCCAAAATTTATAAAGACTTCTAAAACTCAATACAGTGGTACCTTGAGATCCGAGTTTAATTCGTTCTATAACCAAGCTCATAAGTCAGTCAACTTGTATATCAAAGAACTTTCTCCCATTTAAAATAACTGAAATATATTTAATTCGTTCCAACCCTGTGAAATATCCCCACACCATCCTAAATTATGAAAAAAGACATGTTTTTAATTAAGAAACACACATGTATACTTTACCAATGCATAACAAAATATATGAAGTAAAAGGAAAAAGTGTTATTTAGTACTGTATTCTTACCTGGGAGACAGACGAGTGCGGCTAACAGGTGAATGGCGGAGGAGGAGGGAGGGAGGAAGGGATGCGGTCACTATAGACACGTAAACTAAAACTGCACTTTCTTAACACTAAATATAAACTAAAACTGCATTTTCTTTACTTTAAACAAAACTAAAACTGCACTTTCTTTACTTAAAATGAAACCATAAAAACTTAATTGTAAAAAAATGCACTATCTTAACTATAAACTTAATCTAAGCTTAACATTACATATTTTTCATTTAATCATCACCTGGTTTTGCCTTTTTGGCTGCAATTTGGTACTTTCACTTGCAGGACATCTGAATAAAAATCTGTCCAAAGAGGTTTGTTTTTGCCTGCCTTTTAAAATGTTACAGAAATGTGACAAACAAGTGTCATTAGAAAGTGCTGAAGCACAACCAGTTGAAACTTTTTCTGGGTGTTTCTTTTCAATGCAACTTGAAAGCTTCTTTCACATTGCCAGCATGTCTTTAATTTCACTTGTAGAAGTCACTTCTTCCGACTCTACCTCCTCCTCACTATAATCTCTTGCAGAAGCTCGTATGTTGCATCATCTGTAGCTCCTTCAACTTCTCAGGTGAGTTCCTCCTCATGTTCCTCGACGAGCTTGTTTACGTCACCCTCATCTACCTCCAGACCCATCGACTTTCCGAGGGGCAGTCTCCTCCAATGCTTCTAACTTGGTCTCGGTCTCTGGTTCGAATCCTTCGAAGTCCCTGTCTGCCACAACATCAGGCCATAACTTTTTTCATGCCAAGAACAAGGTTCTTCTTGTAACCTCTCGCCATGCCAAGTCAATAATGCGTAAACATATCTCAATGTTGTAGTGATCTTTCCAAAACTCTCAAAGGGTTAGAATTGTATTCTCAGTCACCTCAAAGCAGCAGTGGAACAAGTGCTTTGTGTAAAGCTTTTTAAATTTGGAAATGACCTACTGATCCATAGGTGGCAAGATTGAAGTCGCGTTGGGTGGGAAGTAGAGGACTTTCACGAATTTGAACTCATCGAGAATGCCATCTTCAAGACAAGGTGGGTGGGCTGGAGCATTTTCAGGGATTAGTAATGCTTTCATCGGGAGTTTATTTACTTGAAGATATTTTTTCACTGCAGGATTAAAGACGAGATTTACTCATTCAATAAAATACTGCCACATAACCCATGTCCTAGCATTGGCGCGCCACATAACCTGCAGGGTTTTTTTAAGAATCTTGTGAGTTTTAAAGGCTCGAGGATTTTCGGAATGATACACTAGCAGTGGTTTTACTTTACAATCACCACTAGCGTTTGCACACAATGCAAGGGTCAGACGGTTCTTCATGGGTTTATGGCCTGGCAGCTTCTTCTCCTCTGTGGTGATGAAAGTCCTCTGGGGCATTTTTTTCCAAAACAATTCTGTTTCGTCACAGTTGAACACTTGTAGAGGGATGTATCCTTCCTTTGCGATAAGCGCAGTAAAACGTGCGATGTACTCCTCAGCTGCCTTAACGTCAGCACTCGCAGCTTCACCATGCCTCACCACCGAGTGGATGCCAGATCTCTTCTTGAAATTTTCAAACCAGCCGTGACTTGCCTTAAACGTATCTTCTGCTGCCTCTTTTGAGGTTGGTGGTTCTTTCTTCTTCAAGTTGCTGTAAATATTACATGACTTTTCGCATATTACAGTCTCCGTCACTGTATCTCCTGTCAGCTCTTTCTCTTTCACCCACACCAGCAGAAGCCTCTTCATTTCTTCATGGATATTTGTCCTTAATTGTAGTTCCTTTCACTGGATTTGTAGTTCCTTTCACTGGATTTGCACTTTTGAGGGCATCTTTTTGTTTTTAAGGATGGTACAAATTGTAGATGTATTGCAGTCGTACAGCCTTGCCAGTTCAATCACTCGTACACCACACTCATGTTTTCATGTTTTTCTATTATTTCTTGTTTTACTTCTATTGACATCATTCTTTTCTTCTTCTCACCACTGTCCTTTACACTCACTTTCTTAGGCCTCATGATAGCACACAAAAAAAGTTAGTAAAAAATGCAAAAATGATGCAAGAACAAGTACAGTGCACGAGATTCAACTTGATTCTGTGGGTAACACATGAGAAAGAACGAGATGCTGGTGTTGTGCTGCCGATTCTGGACCCCTGCACCAACGCGCCAACTAGCAGTAGCTTCCTGAGTCACGACTTGTATCTCGGAATTTCGCTTCGATCTCGAACAAAAATACGGACAGAGTCGCAGATTGTATCTTAAAAAAAAAATTGTATGTTAGTCTGCTCGTATCTCAAGGTACCACTGTACCAGGAAGACAAACAACCAATTAAAAAATGGGCAAAGGGCCTGACCTGTGGTGGCGCAGTGGATAAAGCATCAACCTGGAACACAGAGGTTGCCGGTTCGAAACCCTGGGCTTGCCTGGTCAAGGCACATATGGGAGTTGATGCTTCCTGCTCCTCCCCCTTCTCTCTCTCCCTCTCTGTCTCTCTCCTCTCTAAAATGAATAAATAAAAATCTTAAAAAAAAAAATGGGCAAAGGACCTGAATAGGTACTTCTCCAAAGAGGACATACAGATGGCCAATAGGCATATGAAAAAATGCTCAATGTGCTAATCAGAGAAATGCAAATTAAAACAACAGTGATATATCAACTCACACTTGCCAGAATGGCTTTCATTAATAAACAAGTGCTGGCAAGGGTGTGGAGAAAAGGGAACCCTCCTGCACTGCTGGTGGGAATGCAGACTGGTGCAGCCACTGTAGAAAACAGTATGGCATTTTCTCAAAAAATTAAAAATAGAACTGCCTTATGACCCAGTTATTCCACTTCTAGGAATATACCCTAAGAATCACTAATTCAAAATAAGTACCCCCAGTGTGTCATAAATGGGTTTTCTCTAGCTGTCTGCAGTGATGGAAGTTGAGACACCTGGCTGACTAGGTTCACATTTATACATTTGGTAGTCTTAAGAAGGGTTTGACAGGTGACATTTTTGACCGTCTTCTCTTTGCCTCTTGTTCATCCTTCAGAGTCAGCTCAAGAGTATTAGGGTAAGAGGTACTAACTAAAGTATCCAGTTAGTCTTCATTGTTTCTCATATGCTGAATAGTACAATATTCAGACAGCATGATCATTTCTTCATAAATCACAGGCAGCATTACCACTAAATTGTGATTGTAGATAAATGGCAAATGAAGATTGTGACAAGACTTTAGAATAGTTGGTTGATCCAGACTGAGGCTGCTCAAAACACAGTTTAACACTGTTGGAAGGGACTTGTTTAGCAATTGTATGATGGATAACCATAAAGTTTGTCTGCTATAAATAGAGAAAAATATGATGTTTAAAGATACACAGAGGCCCTGGCCAGTTGGCTCAGCGGTAGAGCGCCAGCCTGGCATGTGTAAGTCCCGGGTTCAATTTCTGACCAGGGCACACAAGAGAAGCACCCATCTGCTTCTCCACCCTTCCCCCTCTCTTTTCTCTCTATCTCTTCTCCTCCCACAGCCAAGGCTCCATTGGAGCAAAGTTGGCCCAGGTGCTGAGGATGGCTCCATCGCCTCCACCTCAGGCACTAGAATGGCTCCGATTACAATGGAGCAACGTCCCAGAGGGGCAGAGCATTGCCCTCTGGTGAACATGCTGGGGGAAGCGGGGGGGGGATCCTAGTCAGGCACATGCAGAAGTCTTGTCTGTCTGCCCCCCCCCACCCCTTCTTCTAACTTTGGGAAAACGCAAAAAAAAATTTTTAAATACATAAAAATTTAACATACACAAAAAAATAAAAATTAAGTGCTTCACCAAAATTATGCCTCATTTTTATATCTCTACAGTTTGGGGAAGTTTCCACTATATGAGAACTAACTATGCAGAGATGTGTTTAGAACAGAAAAAAGCTAAACATCCACTTTTCCTACCATAAAAAGCTTAACTAACAGCAGACAAATCTATATGATATATATTTTTTCAGCTCAAGTTCTTTGAAAATCAAGAACATTCCCTTGAATTTTATGAAAGCTGTCAGTATTGTCAATTCAGAGACAAGATACAGTATTTTAAACTTAACCATCTGTTTACAAATGAGCCAAAATATAATTTCAAAGTGTCTGTGATCTAACCTACAGTAATGTTACATTTTTACTGATTTGATTTTATTTTTTTAGTAAATAGTACTTAAGGAGACCAATATATGTGATCTATGTATAAATTGTTTGGCACTTGAAATTTAAGAAAAAGGACAAAATAGCATTTATAAACAGCTAAATTGTCCACTGTTTCACAGATTTGAGGGCAAATATTTATGCAAAACTGTTTTGCTTTCAGGGAGAAAATCTAAACCACCACGACCAGATTCCCCAGCCACCACACCAAACATATCTGTGAAGAAGAAAAACAAAGATGGGAAGGGTAAGTGCTGCTGTAATTTCCCTATTATACTTATGGGTCAGATAATATTCAGATTGCTTTCTCCCCATTCAAGGCACATAACAAGAATCAACCAATGAAAACATGAATAAGGGGAACAGCAAATTGATGTTTCTTTATCTCTCTCTCTCTCCCTTTCTCTTTCTCTAAAATCAATGAAAATAAAGAGATTGCCTGACCTGTGGTGGCGCAGTGGATAAAGCGTCGACCTGGAACGCTGAGGTCACTAGTTCAAAACCCTGGGCTTGCCCGGTCAAGGCACATATGGGAGTTGATGCTTCCTACTCCTCCCCCTTTCTCTCTCTCTCTCTCTCTCTCTCTGTCTCTCTCTCTCTCTCTCTCTCCTCTAAAATGAATAAATAAATAAAAATAATTTAAAATAAAGAGATTGCTTTAAAATAAAGACATATTGTAAGCAGAAACTACCAGCTTTCTTGACATAGTCAAATGGACCTTATTGCTCCCACATGCTTATTAGATATAGTTGCCACTTTCTGTAAAGAGCATGATGATCTTTAAAAGATTTTCACTCACCTATCAAAAGAATCTATTCATTCATTTAATAAGGAGTCTCTTGGAAGAGTTCAGCCCAGTTAGGTTTTCATTTTATAGACATTTTATTGTGTTGGAGTTCTAGTATTTTAATAACTGCTGCCCAAATTTGAAGAAAATTGTTATGGCTAATCCACTGGCTCTAATGTAAAGAGAACAACTACTGAAAAGTTCTGTGCAAATCTTTTTTCACTGTTTCTTTATGTAATGGGTCTTAAAGAAGGGGGAAAGAATCGTCTAAAAGTGCTTTCTCCCTAAGTCATCTCAAATCTAATTGGGTAAGATTGCTCTGTTCAGATGTCTTATATGGGACTAATAAAAATAATCTATATTAGGCCCTAAATATTATAACCATTATATTACCAATACTAACTGAACTGTGAAATATTTTTGTGTAATTATAGATGGAACTTATAAGTCTTCTAGTTGTGTTTATTATGCTCTTTCAAATGAAAATTTGGTCAGTTTAAAAGAAATTGTTTTTGTTTCAGGAAACACAATTTATCTTTGGGAGTTTTTACTGGCTCTGCTCCAAGACAAAGCTACTTGTCCTAAATATATCAAATGGACCCAGAGAGAAAAAGGCATTTTTAAATTGGTAGATTCTAAAGCAGTGTCCAGGTTGTGGGGGAAACACAAAAACAAACCTGATATGAATTATGAGACCATGGGAAGAGCGCTCAGGTATGTGAAGTTCTTGTAGTTCATTGTGCTAAGAATATAATCTCCCGCCTGACCTGTGGTGGCGCAGTGGATAAAGCGTCGACCTGGGAACACTGAGGTCGCCAGTTCAAAACTCTGCACTGGTCTGGTCAAGGCACATATGGGAGTTGATGCTTCCAGCTCCTCCCCCCTTTCTCTCTTTCTCTATCTCTCTCTCTCACTCTGTGTCTCCTCTCTAAAATGAATAAATAAAATAAATAAATAAATAAAATAAAAGCAATGATGCTATTAAAAAAAGAATATAATCTCCCAAATACTAAAGAATACTTTTAGATAACTTCTAAAAAGTTAAGGAATTTTAAAAATGGTGAATTTTATTTATTGAAATGCTAAAGCCACACTACTTATAGAAATTAGTGTGCATTTAAATTGAAATCTTACTTCAGTCTGAGAAAATGTTTGCCTTCTAAAAGAGATCTGCATGAAGACAACAGATATTTTATTTATAAAGGGATCAGAAGTGTTAAGCTATCATTAGGTATTGCAAATTGAACATAGTCCTCAAATGTTTTGAACCATTAAACTTAAATTCAGCACAGAGTACAAACAGTGGTGATGGAAGTACTTAATAAGGGGTGCATTTTTTAACATAAATCTCCAGTATGATATGTAATATCTTATGGTATAATAAATTATTACTTTGAGGATAAATATTAGACATTGAAAATTTTCAACTAGGGTATCATTTTATTCTTCAACTCACTTAGTTTTTCTCTGGTCATGTCATTTATTCTTCAAGATATGCAATGTATTTGAGAAAAATTTATTGGAAAGCTATGATGTGATAACTTGATAACCTTCTTAAACTAGAACTATGTGTTTAGTTACAATTAAACATACACTTTTTGGTTACTAATTTAATTGAAATTATTGATAAAATTTGAATTCTTTCTATTTATACATTATTAATTTTTATATAAAAATTCAATTAAGTTTACAGAATCAAATTTAAACTGGTGGAGATGGTAAAGGAAGCTATGGAAGGGAACTAATTTCTTGAGGTTGGTATGAGATTGGATTATTGCAGCAAGTTAGCTGAATGATTGAGGAAGACATTTATAAAGGCTAGAATGATCCACATGCTTTATCTACAGTCTCCTCATTAGAACTGGTTTTAGATTTAGTTGATAGTAAGGACTTTATGAGTAAATGTGTGTTTTACATGTGTTTTAAATATATTTAGAAGACAAATGTTTTTAATTACACTATCTTATATAAAGTAACTGCCCTTCATTTAGGAATTATTTTCTCACTTGTTTCCAACTTTAATCTTTAGTTTATGATTAGGAAATTTTTATTTTGATATTATTTTAACTTATCTCTGAGTAAAATATTTATGAAATTGTCTGCTTTCAATAGGTACTATTACCAAAGGGGTATTCTGGCAAAAGTAGAAGGTCAACGCTTGGTGTATCAGTTTAAGGAAATGCCAAAAGATCTTATTTATGTAGATGATGAGGATCCAAGTTCCAGCATTGAGTCTTCAGATCCCTCACTGTCTGCAACAACCACTTCAAGCAGGAACCAAGCAGGCCGATCAAGAGTATCCTCAAGTCCAGGGATAAAAGGAGGAGCCACTACAGTTCTAAAACCAGGGAATTCTAAAGCTACAAAAACCAAAGATCCTGTGGAAGTTGCACAACCATCCGAAGTTCTGAGGACAGTGCAGCCCACACAGTCTCCGTATCCTACCCAGCTCTTCCGGACTGTTCATGTGGTACAGCCAGTACAAGCTGTCCCAGATGGAGAAGCAGCCGTAATCAGTTGCGTGCAGGATGAAACATTAAATTCTTCTGTTCAAAGTATTAGGTGAGAAAACTAAAGTTTCCTGATGTGTATTATTGTGTAATATCCTTAACCAGAGTCATTATTTGTTAAGTGGTTCAAGATTCAGAGTAAAAATGAAAATGATACAGATTTCATGCTAGAACCTCTGGTCAACAGATCATTTCAGCAGCAATATATATTATGTCAGGCATCTGATTATATCATTGTTTCCTTATTTTTACACTTTGATATTACTTGATATTAGGCTATCAATTTAAGTCTAGTCCACTATACCTTATACCTTGTGTGTGTGTGTGTGTGTGCGCGTGCGCGTGCGCGCGCCT
This sequence comes from Rhynchonycteris naso, assembly GCA_037038555.1. Taxonomy (NCBI): domain Eukaryota; kingdom Metazoa; phylum Chordata; class Mammalia; order Chiroptera; family Emballonuridae; genus Rhynchonycteris; species Rhynchonycteris naso. The sequence goes on along the minus strand of CM072998.1, from coordinate 94,438,067 downwards.
CAGATAGGGACAGACAGACAGGAAGGGAGAGATATGAGAAGCATCAATTCTTCATTGCGGCACCTCAGTTGTTTGTTGTTTTCTTTCTCATATGTGTCTTGATGGGGGCTACAGCAGAGTGAGTGACCTCTTGCTCAAGCCAGCGACATTGGGCTTCAAGCCAATGACCTTTGGGCTCAAGCCAGTGACCTCAGGGTTTCAAACCTGGGTCTTCAGCATCCTAGTATGATGCTCTATCCACTATACTGTCGCCTTTTCAGGCCACTATATCTTTTTGAAACTGGGTTGATCCATACAATACAAAATCTACATATATGAAAACTCAGAGCATTTTTCAGAGTCAGATGCTATGAAAATTTAACAAAAATGGACATATCATGACCTTTGGAATATATTGAGATCCAAGAAATAAACATTATTCTTCGGGAAAATCCTATTATGGAGCAGTTAGTTCCAGAGTTCAAGCAGGTAGGGAGGCCAAGAACCTAGCTATTCTTTTCTTAAGGCTTTCAGGATGACAGAAGTTGGCTTAACCAAATAAATTTGCCTCATAGCCCCAGGAAACACAGGAAATAACAGACTGACCAAGAAAATCCTATCAGCTTTAGAGTGATCCTTTGCAGAAATTCAGGACCAGTCTTGGCTGATTTAGCGTGGGGATAAGGAAGAGAGAGAAAATCAGATAGACTTTTGTAACATTCTATTTTTCTGTTTCTACTGTCATGAATTTCCAGAACATGAGTTGTCATAAAATATAGAAGCCCTTCCAAATCTAATAAAAATGACTCTGATTACTTTCATTGGTCAACTTCAGTCTTACATGTATATATTCCAGAATATAAATGCTGGATTTTTATTCAGTTTGATCATAAGTAAACAAACATTACTTAGAATCAAGACAGACTTAGGTGGGCCCTGGCCAGTTGGCTCAGCAGTAGAGCATAGGCCTGGTGTGTGGAAGTCCTGGGTTCAATTCCCAGTCAGGACCCACAGGAATTGGGTCTCTCTCCCTCTCTTTCTCTCTCTTTCTACCTCTCTTTCTCTCTCTCCCTCTCTCTCTCTCCTTCTTCTCCCCCCCCCCAACCTACCCCCATTCCCCTCATGGAGCTATGGCTTGTTTGAGGAAGTTGGCCCTGTGCTGAGAATGGCACCATGTCCTTGCCTCAGGCACTAAAATGGCTCAGTTGTGGAGCAACGGCCCCATATAGGCAGAACATCCCCCCATAGGGGGCTTGCCAGGTGGATCCTGGTCAGGGTGCATATTGGAGTCTGTCTCCCTGCCTCCCTGCCTCTCACTTAATTTTAAAAAAATGACTTACAGTTCAATCTTTCTTGTATGGTCTATTTAAACTTTTGATGTTGTGAAAATTTAATTATTTTAAACCTTTCATGGACTTGTACGGAATCTAAAGATCACTTTATTTTTCATTTTAATTAGACAGGAGTGATTTATTTTTAACTGACATTAAAGAAGTACTTATTTAGCTATTTCCTTTTAGTGTTTTATTTTCTTGCAGATCCTATTGGTTGCATGAGATGATAAAATTGGAAGTATGTGTTTCCTTCCATTGATTTCTAGGCTCTGTCATCATATGATTATATGTATTTGTGTTAATAAGAACCATATACAGTGGCCACAGCATCACTGGAACCCCCTTCTTAGAGTGATCCAGTGTTTTTTTAGCATCTGTAATCAAAGTTTCCTTAAAGATACCCCCCCCCAAAGAAAAACCTCACACCCTCTAGTTCTGGAAAATATTAAATTGTGATATTATATTGTATCTGTTATAACTCTGAATGTCAATTTCTCAGTGAGACTCAGTAGCAGACATGAAAATATTGTATTTATCTTTAGTATATCTTTCAGAAGTTTTACTTCTAGGTCCTTGAGAGTTCTATGCACTCTACCTGCTTCTTGCCTCTAATATTTTTCTCTTCAGTCCAGCTGGTATATTACTACTGCTCATAGCTTTGTTATGCAGTCTTCTTCCAGTTTTTGTTAGATCTATGTCGCATATAGAGTGTAGTACTTTCTGTGGTCTCAGCTGCCAGCTCTCACTCTCTGCTCATAATTCTTTCCTTGCTCTCCAGTTAAAGCTCACTGCTTGCGTTTCCATCAGTCTAGTACATAACCCAGGTGTTTCAGTTTACTTTAATATTATTCACTGTCCTTTTCCTGGCACCTGACATAGTATCTGGCATATAAACATCTTCATAATTATAGCAGTTGTATATACTGCTCACAAAAACTAGGGGATATTTCAAAATGAATATGAAGTGATAAAATAAGCATTTGATTTTTTTTTTTATTAAATAAGAACATCAGAAAAGCAAACGACAAGTCAAAGTTGTTTGACTTTGTAAATGAAATGCAAAACCAACCTTTATTTCATTAGTGAAAATGCACTATACAAAAGGCTGGAAGTACTGGAGTATCTAAACGTTCCCCGATCCCCTAATTTTTGTGAGCAGTGTATTTTTTAAAAAATTTTTATTGATTGATTGATTTTTGTGACAGAGAGATAGAGGGACAGATAGGGACAGGCAGACAGGAAAGGAGAGAGATGAGAAGCATCAATTCTTCATTGTGGCTCCTTAGTTGTTCATTGATTGCTTTTTCATATGTGCCTAATGGGGGCGCGGGGAGGAGGGCAGGCTACAGCAGAGCGAGTGACCCCTTGCTCAAGCCAGGAACCTTGGACTTTAAGCCAGCAACCTTGGGCTCAAGCCAGCGACCTTCGGGCTCAAACTAGCGACCGTGGGTTTATGTCTATGATCCCACACTCAAGCCAGATGAGTCCGCATTCAAGCCAGCAACCTTGGGGATTCGAACCTGGGTCCTCTGTGTCCCAGTTCAACGCTCTCCAGGGGTCCCCAAACTTTTTACACAGGGGGCCAGTTCACTGTCCCTCAGACCGTTGGAGGGCTGGACTATAAAAAATACTATGAACAGCCTGACCAGGCGGTGGCGCAGTGGATAGAGCGTCAGACTGGGATGCAAAAGACCCAGGTTCAAGACCCCAAGCTCGCCAGCTTGAGCGCAGGCCCATCTGGCTTGAGCAAAAAGCTCATCAACTTGGACCCAAGGTCGCTGGCTCCAGCAAGGGGTTGCTCAGTCTGCTGAAGGCCCGCAATCAAGGCACATGTGAGAAAGCAATCAATGAACAACTAAGGTGTCACAACGGCAACGAAAAACTAATGATTGATGCTTCTCACCTTTCTCCGTTCCTGTCTATCTGTCCCTATCTATCCCTCTCTCTGTCCCTGTAAAAAAAAAAAATACTATGAACAAATTCCTAGGCACACTGCACATATCTTATTTTAAAGTAAAAAAACAAAACGGGAACCAATACAATATTTAAAATAAAGAATAAGTAAATTTAAATCAACAAACTGACCAGTATTTCAATGGGAAATATGGGTGCATCCTGTGCTCCTCTCACTGACCACCAATGAAAGAGGTGCCCCTTCTGGAAGTGCGGCAGGGGTGGATAAATGGCCTCAGGGGTGCATGCGGCCCAAGGGGCCGTAGTTTGGGGACCCCTGCTCTATCCACTGCGCCACCACCTGGTCCGGCAAATTTTTTACTTTTAATTTATTGTGTTGACATGGTTTCAAGTGTCCCATTCAATATAACACCCTCAACCCCCTGCATCATGCCCCCAAACTCCATGCAAAGTTTCTTTCCATTCTCATTTCACCCTGTTTTCCCCCTTTCCCTCTACCTCCATCTCCCCTTTCTCTCTGGGATATATATTCATTCTTTAATCCCCTCATAGAGCAATTAATTCTCTAAGCAAACTTAATTATTAGGCTGAAGTAATACAAAATTTAATTTTTTAAACATAAAACATACATCCTTATTGTAGAAATCATTCTGTATTTATATGTATGTAGGTAAGTGTCCAAATACATTCTTACTCATTCCTTTCACTTAAAAAGAAAAATCTTGACCTGACCAGGTGTGGTGCAGTGGATAGAGTGTCAACTTGGGATGCTGAGGACCCAGGTTTGAAAATCCCAAGGTAGTCAACTCGAGAGTGGGCTCATCCTGCTTGATTATGGTCTCTCCAGCTTGAGCACAGGGTTGTCGGTTTGAGTGTGGGATCATAGACGTGACCCAAAGATTGGTTTGAAGCCCAAGGTCTCTGGCTTGAAGCCCAAGGTTGCAAGCAAGGAGTCACTGGCTCTGCTGGAGGCCTGTCCCCCACTGCCAAGGCACGTATGAGAAAGCAGTGAACAGCTAAAGTGCATCAACTACAAGTTGGTGCTTCTCATCTCTTGCTTCCTCTCTGTCTCTGTGTGTCTGTCTCTCTCTCTGTCTTGCTTAAAAAGAAATTTAAAAAATTCTCTCATCTGGTTATATATTTTATTTTCCATCCAAAAATCCTACTTATTTTAAAGCAAAGCTTTAAATGAATGCATCTCATTCCCTGAAATTACTAGAAATGGAAAGTTAATGAATAACAACACTCTTTGAAGACTTGATACCTGCTGAATATAATTATTCAGGTTTTGCTATTACGTTGTTTGTATTCATAGAAGGAAAGTAAAAGTGTTAAAAGTTTCAAGCAAATTGCATATACCTCTGAAATTTTAACATATTGTTAGGTTAGCTTTTCATTAGATTAATTTCTTGTTTAGTGATTTTTTTTTATTAAATAGCATTTTAATTATTTTTTTTATTATAAAAAATGTCAAAATATGGAAAAGTTGAAATAAGTATAATGAATACCTATTTACCATCCACCTAGATTTTCAGTTGATAGCTTTTTGCCTTATTTTTTTTCTCTATATATGTTTATTTATTCCCTTATTTTTGTTTGGCAATTTGTCAAGTAAGTTGACATTATTACATTTCACCCCTAAAGAGTTACACTGACAACTCTTAAGAATAGAGATATTATCCTAAATAACTATGTTACCACTTCTAGGAAAATTAAAAATAAGTTGACTTATCATTTTTATTTTGACTATTTATTAATAAAATCAAAAACCTTTTAAAGATTCTTTTCTGTAGATGACAGGTAGAATACATATGCCTTAAAATTAGATTATTAAGCCTGACCAGGCGGTGGCACAGTGGATAGAGCGTTGGACTGGTATGCGGAAGACCCAGGTTCAAGACCCCAAGCTCGCCAGCTTGAGTGCGGGGCCCATCTGGCTTGAGCAAAAGCTCACCAGCTTGGACCCAAGGTCGCTGGCTCCAGCAAGGGGTTGCTCGGTCTGCTGAAGGCCCACGGTCAAGGCACATGTGAGAAAGCAATCAATGAACAACTAAGTGTAATGGCTATGAAAAACTAATGATTGATGCTTCTCACCTCTCTCCGTTCCTGTCTGTCTGTCCCTATCTCTGACTCTCTCTCTGTCCCTGTGGGAAAAAAAATAAAAAGAATTTTTTAAAAAAAATTAGATTATTAAATTAATATGTAAGAGCTGATACTTTTAAAACACTATACTTCATACACTTTACATATAGTAATGCATGGAATCCTCATGCTCAGTGAGGTGTAGGTAATATTATTCGTATTTTACAGATAAGGAAACCGAGGCAAGGAGAGGCCAAGGAGCCTGGTCACATATAGTAAGTGGTGGAGACAGTATTTTAACGCAAGCAGTTTAGTTCAAAGCACTGAGCTTAATGATTTGTCATACTACCTGTTGATTCACATAAATCGCATGTATTATCAGTTATTTACAATGAAGTATCAACAGTTTTTATTTTCTCATTTTCTTTCCTTTGCTCATTTATTTTTGTCTCATGTAATTGCATGTGTTTATGTTGAAATCAATTAAGCTATGCTTAATTGACTTATGGAATGTGTTTTCAGGTTTTACAAGTTTTAATTTTGACTCCAGCTTCTTGTTATTCAAAGAAATAACAAAAACAAATCTCTGATAAAATATTTCTCAAAGATTGTCCCTTGATAAACTTGGAAGTCCAAATACCTACCTAGCATAACTTCTTTCTCTATAATCTGTTTCCTCATCTACAAAATAAAGATGATAATACTTAACCTTACAGATGGTTATAACAATTAGGGAGTAGTGAACACAGAATACAATGTACAGATATGTTGTGAAATCGTGTACCTAAAACCTGTATAATTTTGTTAACCAGTGTCACTCCAATATATTCCATAAAAAGGGAGAAAATAATTAAAAGGTATTTCCTGACATCTGAGTAGATACTCAAGAAAAGCATAATGCACCACATGATGACATTTCTGCCAATGATGGATCGTTGTATATAGTAGTGGTCCCATAAGATTATAATGGAGCTGAATCTCCTATAAGAAGTGGAAGGAGCCTGACCAGGCCATGGCACAATGGATAGAGCGTCGGACTGGGTTGCGGAGGACCCAGGTTCGAGACCCCAAGGTCGCCAGCTTGAGCGCGGGCACATCTGGTTTGAGCAAAAAGCTCACCAGCTTGGACCCAAAGTCACTACCTCAAGTAAGGGGTTACTCAGTCTGCTGAAGGCCCGCAGTCAAGGCACATATGAGAAAGCAATCGATGAACAACTAAGGTGTTGCAGCGAAAAACTAATGATTGATGCTTCTCACCTCTCTCCGTTCCTATCTGTCTGTCCCTATCTATCCCTCTCTCTGACTCTCTCTGTCTTTGTAAAAAGAAAATAGAAATAGAAGGATATGTGGTTCAGGAGGAATTGTTTTATCTCTTACTGGAGCAGTATTTTGGGGTTTGTCAAGAGATTCCTATATACACAAAGCACCTCAATTTTGAGCATACAGATTACATCCGGGCAGACAGACCTACAGCACCGGAACCTGACCCCTAGCATACTACATACTGAGAGGGTGCTACAACCGTCCCAAATGTAGCTTGACTGCAAAGTACATTGCTGTAATTACTTGTACTAAGGTCCTGTAAAAGGACACAGGTCTACAGGAACTATCTTAACTAGTATTAAGTGTTACTGCGACTTCAGAAAAAGCCTCCTGTGGTAGTGTGGAGCCAGCCAGCCTATACTATTTGGAAATGTTTTCAGGTTGTCATGATGAAAAGTATAGGTAGGTTTTATTTCTTCCATCAGTTCGGTGTCAGAGAAAGAGCCCTTAGTGCCAGATAGGATCATGAAACCAAAAGCAAATTTTCAAAGTCAAAATAATTGACTCAGTTCTACACCCTTTCCATGTTAAACAACCTCCCCATTTTTTATGAATACCACAGAATTTCTTACTCTGATCAATGCAAAAGCCAAACCACATTGCCATGACAATGCCCTCTTTTTCTTTATTTCTCCATCTTGATTTCTTATTCCTACTGATACTTTTCATTCCCTCCTAATAATCACTATTATAGTTACCTCTGCTTACCAAAACCAGTTTCTCATCAATATTTCCAACCATTCCGGCCCACATCTCTGTTCATGGAGCGGCACTTACAGCTTTGATGTTCTATTTCAGACCCAGTTGGAAAGAAGTAGGGGAAGGGTTTGTGGGACATTATTTATGAAGTGTACAGTAGGGTACAGTAATATCATAGGCCTTCATATTCACTCACTACTTGCTTATTCACCTAAAGCAACTTTCAGTCCTGTAAGCTCCACTCATGGAACATTCTCTACACAGGTGTAGCGTTTTATTTTTTATACCATACTTTCACTGTACCTTTCTATGTTTACATACATAGATGCTTACAATTGTGTTCAGTTGCCTATAATGTTTTGCACTGTAATATGCTGTACAGGATTGTAGCCTAGGAGGAAAAGGCTATACTGTATACCCTAGGTGCATAGTAGTCCATACCATCTACATTTATGTCCAAAATTTTATTTTTATTTATTTTTTACAGGGACAGAGAGAGAGGGATAGATAAGGACAGACAGGAATGGAGAGAGATGAGAAGCATCAATCATCAGTTTTTTGTTGTGACACCTTAGTTGTTCATTGATTGCTTTCTCATATGTGCCTTGACCGCAGGCCTTCAGCAGACCAAATAACCCCTTGCTCGATCCAGCAACCTTGGGTCCAAGCTGGTGAGCTTTGCTCAAACCAGATGAACCCGCGCTCAAGCTGGCAACCTTGGGGTCTTGAACCTGGGTCCTCCGCATCCCAGTCCAATGCTCTATCCACTGTGCCACTGCCTGGTCAGGCGCATTTGTTTTTTATTAACAATGGTCATAACTATAAATTTCACAGCTATGAACTTTTAAAATTAGATTGACTCAATATCATTTATGTACCTCTTTATTCAATAAAAGGAATTAACAACCTTATATAAAATAGATTTTATGTTAAATTGTAGCCTTATGCCTAAATTTTGTCACAATTATTTGAGCTGAGAAAATTGCTAAAAAATATCTGTATCTATTTTACCAAAGCTTAGTTTTATTTTATTTTTTGCTCTCTCTGACAGCCTATAAAGAACCCTCACAAGTTAATGATATTTATGAATTGTTTTATAGAATATGATAAGAACTGTGAACTGTTAAAATTCTTTTGATAATGCTATCACATATGAATTTAAGACTGAGGTGTTTTTTATTTTAATCAACTGAGAATTTTTATGCAATCATAGTTAATGGCCTTTTTGTGTTGGGCATTTCTGTATGTACAGTGTTTACTGCAGGGTCTGGCATGATGTTATGTTGCGTTAAAAATATTGGATGTAGCATTTGAAAAATATACTCATATTTTGTCAAATATGACTTGTCAATGTTAAAGTTTTAAATGATGTAGAATATGTTAGTTTTCTCACTTTTATTTCTTCATCTCAATAGGACCATACAGGCTCCAACCCAAGTTCCAGTAGTCGTGTCTCCTGGGAATCAGCATTTGCATACAGTAACACTCCAGACAGTGCCAATCACAACAGTTATAGCCAGCACAGACCCATCATCAGGTGCTGGGTCACAGAAATTTATTTTACAAGCTATTCCGTCGTCGCAGCCCATGACAGTACTGAAAGAAAATGTGGTGTTACAGTCTCAGAAGCCCGGCTCTCCTCCCTCAATCGTCTTGAGCCCTGCCCACGTACAGCAGGTTCTCACAAGCAACGTGCAACCCATTTGCAATGGGACCGCCAGTGTGGCTTCCTCTCCGTCCCTCAGTGCTACTACACCTGTGGTGACCTTTTCTCCTCGCAGTTCACAACTGGTTGCCCACCCGCCTGGCACTGTAATCACCTCAGTTGTCAAAGCTCAAGAAACAAAAGCTCTTATACAGGAAGTAGAGAAAAAGGAAGATGAAGATAATTTGAAAGAAGACACTGAGAAAACTGAGCAACAGCCACAGCCTTATGTCATGGTGGTTTCCAATTCCAATGGAATTACCTCTCAGGTAGCTGTGAAACAAAATGAACCTCTGGAACCCAACTTTTTTTAATTAAAATACCAAAAGAATTGGGGATGATTGTTTTTTTAATTGAACATTTCCAGTTGAATGCAAATTATGTAATTCTAAGACAAATTCTAAAACTGTTCCTAATTTTGTAGTTGTTGAAAATAATAGAGTTAATTCTGAGTTTGTTAGATGAGAGAGGATACCAAAGTGTTTCTCTGTTTTCCACGTTTCAGCATTCAGTTGTGAAGGAACGGGCGTTTTATACTATGAAGACATTCTTTTGAGATTTTTTTCAGTTGCTATATCATAAGCATTTTGAAAGTTTCTTTTTAAATTTTACATTGTATTATCTTCTGGTTCTTTTGTAAATACAATACTTAAAAGAAGACAACAGGAAATTTATATAGGGACTATTTTCATTCCAATTGTGTAAGTTAAGTCTTGACTCTTTCAAATGCAAGACATCTATTTTATACTTTGTTAAAATTATGATTTCACTAGATTGACTATTAGTTGGTTGCACTGTATATTGAACTATGAATATGTAAAATGATAACATTAAAAATTGAAATGTGCCCATGATATGGCTGAACCTGTTTCAGAAGTAGGGAAGGATAAAAGTATCAACCTAAGAGTGACTCCTACTAACCAGTTTTGTAGCCTTGGGACTCAGTTGTTCTTTTTGGCTTTAGTTCTCTCATGAAAGGAAGGAATCCATATCAATTAGACTAGATAATCTTCAGTTTCTTGTCTAGTTCTAAATTTTATGATTCCAACTTCTATATTTTAAAATTATATCAAACATTAACAGCTTATTTCCTATGGTAAGTATAGCTAATATATTGCAGAAAAATAAATGACCCTACAAAATTTATTCTCTTTTCTGTAAGATTACTATGAACCTGAATTCTTCCTAAATACTTGGTTCATTAACTCTTTAGGCCCTTTGCACTGTGGTCTATTAGTAAGCTTACGTTGCTGAGTGCTAAATAATACACCGCTGTCTGAAAGAGTCAAGACTCTTCTGTAAGGGCCCAGAAAGCAGCCAAGCCCTGGGCTCATCTGTTTGAGTAGTCAGTTGCTATATAAAAGGATAATTGCTTTATATGTATTTTGGATCTTTTTTAAATTGGGAGTGGGGGGATTGCATACAAAGGTAATATACATATATATATCCAAGTTTCTGAAATAATTTTTAGATTACTTTTTCAACTGTAAATAATGTACATTAAATTTTACAAGAAAAATTGTTTTCTGCAAATTTTCTAGTATAGGAAAGAGAAATTTTTGTAGATGAAAAAAAATCATTTTGTTTAGAGGTCTAATGTTATGTTTTCATATTACAGAGTGAATTTGTATTTAAACAAAAATTTAAATTTTGGAATCCTCTAAACATTTTTGTATCTTTAATTGGTTTATTATTAAATAAATCATGTAAAAATTCTCAGTGTTTGTGTTTTCAAGCAAATGTTTCTTAAGAACAAGTATACAGAAAATGTTGCTAGTATTTTCAGTGTCAGTAAATGCTTATATAACAAATTCCATTAGTCAGAATTGCAGAATGACATCCTCCAATTTTTTTCTATCATGCCAAATGGCATTTTCCAGACATCACACAGTGGATTACAAAGCTCCAAAAATTAAAAAAAAATAAAATATTCTCAGCAATAATATAAAACATAATTGTAAAACTAGTTTTCTAATTAGAAATTAGACCAGCTAATTGGTTCACAGAATAGAATACAATAGAATAAAGAAACAGAAAATATTAAGAAAATGAAAATCTCAATTCTATAGCCCTATGTCCAGAAGTTACTTTCACTTACTCATTTTCTCATGTCAGTTAATATTCTTCCAAAATATCATTTTAAAAGGAGCATTTTTCTAAATATGGAGAGATGCTGAGAAGGATGTGAATGAACAGGCCTTGCTGCCTTTCCCAGGTTACTACCCTTCACTCACGTCCTTTTGTTGTATCATTTTTTCCACAACTTTCCACTCTTCTTCAAACCAGTATAAAAACACTCATGCTTAACCATTTCTTTGAATCTTTACTTCCTTCTGAAGGCTTCTGTGTTACATAAAACATATTAAATAAATGTGCTTGCTTTTCTCTTTAATCTGTCTTTGTCAGCTTGATTTTTGAGGCCCAGCTAGGGATGCTGAGAAGGGTGAGGAAAAGTTTTCCTCGCCCAGTACTCCCTCTAGCCATGCATCCTGTAACATCTCGTTATACTCAACTCCTGAACAGGGCATAGCTCTCATTCAGTACTTGGCCTTTATACATTAAATCATTGATTCAACATATATTAATTAAGGAGAAGCACCTGTGATGTTACTGTCACTACTGTTAACCTATAAACCTGTGACTTTCTTCACTTCTTTATTTTTATTTGTGACAGAGAGATGGACAGATAGGGACAGGCAGACAGGAAGGGAGAGAGTTGAGAAGCATCAATTCTTTGTTGTAGCACCTTAGTTGTTCATTGATTGCTTTCTCATATGTGCCTTGACCGGGTGTGTAGGGGGCTACAGCAGAGCGAGTGACTCCTTGCTCAAGCCAGTGACCTTGGGGCTCAAGTCAGCAAGCATGGGGTCATCTCTATGATCCCATGCTTGAGCCAGCAACCCCGCACTCAAGCTGGTGGTGAGCCCACGCTCAAGCTGGTGACCTCGGGGTTTCGAACCTGGGTCCTCTGCATCCCTGTCCAACACTCTATCCACTGCACCACTGTTAGGTCAAGCTTTCTTCACCTTCCTTTCACTTTTTAAACCTCTTTGATATTGCATTTGTCCTTACTATTACCCTGAAATTACTGTTGCAAAAGTCACTAAATAGTAATCAATTTCCATATTGCCAGATTTCCATCCTCTTCCTTGACCTCTCCAGCATTTGATAACTCACCCTTCCTTTAAACTTTTGATGCCTTCACTTCAGTGGCCAACTCTTTCCTGTCCTCCTCCTGCCTTTATAATAACTTTCAGTGTTCCTCTTGTATTTCTCCAGAGACTTTTTCAAAGGTTGGAGCTCCTCCAGATTTTATCATATTCTCTTTGATTCACTTTGTTCCCCTCCAGTCTGTTCTCAATGTAACAGGAGTGCTAATTTAATTTAATTGTCAAGCCCTTTATGGTTCAATACTGTCAAGAGTTGAGGTGCTGCATGGTCTCACCTCTTCTTGCTGTTTTGTTTTATTTTTCCTCCACCTTTTCTTGCTCCTTCAAGCCTTATCTTCAGATTTCACTCTCCAAATTACTGCCAGGGTTAGGATCCTCTAAATTGAAAGAAACAAGACCCAACTCAAAATTATTAAATAGTATAAAACAAGGAATTAGGAGATTTCCAGGTTGGTTAATTCAGGAGGTCAGTGGTGATAAGCAACCAGACTTCTTCCATCCTTCTGCTTTACCATCCTCAGAATTTTGGTTGAGTTTACAGGATGATTCTTGCCATGGTTGCAAGATAGCTGCAGTAGTACCTTGAATATTTGTTTGTCAATGAGAAGACCTTTCCCAGAACACCCTGAGCAGCTAGCTTATTGGCTAGATTGGCCATATATAACCCTTAAACCAATTGCAGGATTACTGTAAATAATTATATGTTACTGAGATGGACAAACAAAATTGAGGCTCCTAGAGCAAGGAATAAGGGTGGAATGTATCAGCCTACTGTCAACCGTACACATTTTTATTCCTATACGTACACTTTCAAAAATGTTGCATGCCTACAGGAAACATGTATTTCCCAAAGAGAAGATCACCCAAAGTCTCATTCAAATACTTCATACATTTTCATAACTAGGATCACCAAGGTGATGTGCAGTCCCTTTTTTTCAAATTAGCTGTGGCTCCCTAGTTTCTTGTCCTCCACAGCCACATCTAGTATGAACACAGGGAAAGATACTCTCCAAGGTGTACACTTCTTGATTGTGTAAGTTTGATGCCCTGTCTCAGGGGTCACCATTTCCCCAGTGCTGTCTGTAGTAAGGTATTTGAAGAACTTCCTTGCTCTTTCAATAGGAGATAGAATTTGTATATTGCTCTTTCTCTCCCTCTTTGAATCCTAAGAATAGCATGCCCTTAGGCAGTGGAGGGAGGGGAGAGACATTGGAAGAATCTGTGAAATGTATGTCTTGTGAATCCCCACCTGTATGTAGTTTTACATGTGTCATGATGTTATGCCTTCCCCCACCTGTATGTGGTCAAAGAGTATATAAGCAGCCTCTGAGATGTAATCAGGGCTGCATGATTTGGGTAGGAGGATTGCCCGTGTATGCCGCCGGCTTTTTATAATAAAACTCCTCAAAATTCATATTGGACTTGGTGTCTCTACATGAACCCGCAGAAATGAGTACTTTATAACGCTGTCCTCAGTAACTTTCATTCTGCCTCATCTACCTGGCTTGTTATACATACTAGGGTCTGTTTTGTAGCATTCCACTTCCAAATACTAAATTTTCTGTATGTTTGGGCTCCTGGTCATAGCAACAGTGATGGATTCTGGTTTTCAGCATAAAATATTTTATTAGAAGAATATTGTGCAGCTCATAGAATAGATAAAAGGACTAGAGAATCAGGGTCAAGCTGAGTCACATAGCTAGGAATGAATTGCAAAACTACTGCGCAACTGGTTTGGTGAGGAAATTGTAGCCACTGTTGGCAAGCATGAATCTGAGTTTTGTAACTCTGTCTCTACTGCCGTAGGATTTTATTTTGCTATAACTGGTACTTCACTTAGAATTACCCAAGGTCCTTTAAATAATTTTATTGATTTTAGAGAAAGAGAAAATTTGTTGTTCTACTTATTTATGCATTCGTTGGTTGATTCTTTTTTTTCTTCTTCTCTAAGTGAGAGGAGAAGAGATAGTGAGACAGGCTCCTGCATGCACCCCCATCAGGATCCACCCAGCAACCCACATCTGGGGCCGATGCTCAAATCAATCAAGCTATTTTTAGCACCTGAGGCCAACATTGGGACCAACCCAGCCATCCTCAGTGCCCAGAGTCCACACTTAAACCAGTCGAGCTGCTGGCTACAAGAGAGGAAGAAGGAGAAAAGGGTGTTGGAGGGGGAGAGAAGCAAATGGTCATTTCTCATGTGTGTCCTGACCAGGAATTGAACCCAGTATGTCCATACACCGGGATGATGCTCTATCCACTAAGAAAACCGGCCAGGGCCCATTGGGTGGTTCTTATATGTGCCGTGACTGGGATGCAACCCACAACCTTGGTGTACTAGGACGATGCTCTAACCAACTGAGCTACCCATACATCAACTCATAGTTGCAGCATTTTAGTTCATTGATTGCTTCCTCATATATGCCTTGATCCGGGGCTCCAGCTGAGCCACTGACCCCTTGCTTAAGCCAGTGACCTTGGGCTTAAAGCCAGTGACCATGGAGTCATGTCTATGATCCCATGCTCAAGCTGGTGACCCTGCACTCGACTTGGTGAGCCCATGCTCAAGCTGAATGAGCCTGTGCTCAAGCAGGTGACCTCAGGGTTTCGAACCTGGGTCCTCAGCATCCTAGGTTGATGCTCTGTCCACTGCGCCACCACCTGGTCAGGTTATGGTGCTTTTTTTGGTGCACTGTGTCAACTAGCTGCTAACTTAATGTGATTGGCAGATTCTAGGTCAAGTGTTCAGGCCTTTAACTCCAAGGGAAGTTGAGAAATCAAGTTCAGCTTCTCAACTAGTTTGGCATTTCAGCTTCTATAGAGGAAGTTGTTATAGTGACAACTAAGATTTAGGGAATTCTCCCAACATAAAAGGGGGATTAGATTCTGTGCTGCCCAAAAGAATGACTCATCTCTGTAAGGGCAAATCCAGATTTTGTGGATTTGCCCTTACAGAGGAAAGGCAGAATTATAAAGTGGGCAAAATTTTTTTAAACAATAATTTCATCAAAAAACAAACAAACAAACAAACAAAAAACAATAATTTCATCAAAGAAGATATACAGGTCCCAAGAAAAGCACATGAAAGGGTGCTCAAAATCATTAGTTATTAACAAAATGCAAAATCTTGCATTTTGTTCATTGATTGCTTCTTTATACGTGCCTTGATCCGGAGCTTTACACAATTTGGTGGTTGGGCAGATAAGGAGGCCTTAGTTTAGGAAAAACACAAAATTAGAATACCAAATTAAAGGATTTGAAGCAGTTTAAGCAAACAGCCTTAAAGCTGTAATTTCCAACTCTTTGTGTTCCCTCTACTCTTTAGAGATCTGCATTTGCTGTTACTTTGCTTGGTAGTTTATTTCATTCTGTTTGACTAACTCCTACCTGTTCTTCAGGCCTGAGCTTAGATATTATTTCCTCTGAGATCTTTTATCATTTAGAACCTTGCTGTTGCTGTCATAGAGCCCTTTAATTTCTCCCGCTTGGGAACATAGGACACTAAATAATTGCCTGCTGTCATTCCAACACTAGATTATAAAAAACAAATGTAATCATTTGAGTACCCTCAATCCCAAGCGTAATACCTATCTATCCACAGTAGTTACTCAATAGTTATTAAATATGTGACTATACCACATGTTCTCCTTGCCTGCTTTCATGCTCATGTTCTCATGTTGCTAACTATCTGTATACTGATGATTATCAATTCTTTTATATAGCTCTGAACTTGTTTTTAAAATGTCTTTACAGAGTTATGATTGACATATAATAAACTGCACATATTTAAAGAATCATGAAATTATCACCGTAATCGAGCAGTGAACCTATCCATATGTTTGGTGAACCTTACCCTAAAAGTCTTCTTGTGCCCTTTGTAACCGCTCCCTTCTTGCTGTTCCTCTCTGCTCTTGGCCCATTCCACTTCTCTGACAACCACTGATCTGCTTTCTGTCGCTACATATTAGTTTGCATTTTCTAGTATTCTGTGTAAACAGCATCAAACAGTTGGTACTATTTTTTGTCTGACTTCTTTCATTTACCCTAATTATTTTGATATTCATCCATGTTGTACATTTCTTTTATTGCTGAGTAATATTCCATTACAAGGATAAATGTGTGTTTTTCTATTCACCTATTTATGGACATTTGGTTTGCTTCTGGTTTTCAGTTATTATTAACAAATCTTTAAATGGACATGTATTTTCATATTTCCGGGTAAATAGCTAGGAGTGGTCTGGCTGTGTCATATGACATATTTTTCATCCCCACCAGCAGTGTATGAGTCTTCCAGTTGCTCCATATCTTCTCCAACATGGTTAGGCTTTTATATTTTAACCATATTAATGAATGTACACTGATATTTCATTGTTTTTAATTTGCATCTTGTTAATGACTAATGATTTTGAGCACCTTTCCATGTGCTTTTCTTGGGATCTGTATATCTTCCTTGATGAAATTATTCTTTAAAAATTTTTTGCCCATTCGCCTGACCAGTGGTGGCGCAGTGGATAAAGCGTCGACCTGGGAACACTGAGGTCGCTGGTTCAAGACCCAGGACTTGTCTGGTCAAGGCGCATATGAGAGTTGATACTTCCTGCTCCTCCCCCTTTCTCTCTCACTCTCTCTCTCATCTCTAAAATGAATAAATGGTAAATTAAAAAAAAGGGTTTTTGCCCATTTTAAAATTCTGTTGTTTTTTTATTACTGAGTTTTGAGAACTCTATATATCCTTTCTAATTTTGGTCAAGTCTAATGTATCAATTTGTTTTATGGGTCATAAAAGAAGACATGGCTTTTAGTGTCGTGTCTAAGAAATTTTTATATTTTTTACAGAGATACAGAGAGAGGAACAGATAGAGACAGACAGGAAAGGAGAGAGATGAGAAGCATCAATTCTTCATTGCAGCACCTTAGTTTTCATTGATTGCTCTCATATGTGCCTTGACCATGGGGCTACAGCAAAGTAAGTGACCCCTTGCTCAAGCCAGCAACCTTGGGCTCAAGAGAGAGCAACCTTGGGCTTCAAGCCAGCGACCATGTGGTTATGTCACGCTCAAGCCAGTGACCCGGCGCTCAAGCTGGCGACCTCAGGGTTTCAAACCTGGGTCCTCCACATCCTACTCCAATGCTCTATCCACTGCACCACCACCTGGCCAGGCTCTAAGAAATGTTTGCTTAATCCAAAGTCACAACAATTTTCTTCTAGAAGCTTTACAGTTTTGAGTTTTGCATTTAGGTCCATGATCTATTTTGAGTTAATTTTTGTAGATGATGCAAGGTATATATTCACTTTCTTGCTTTTATATATCCAATTTGTTAAAAGACTTTAGTTGAAAAGTCTAAAAGGACTATCCTTTCTACAATGAATTAATTAGCTTTGGACTTCTGTTGAAAATCAGTTGTCCATATATGTATGGCTATATTTATGGACTCTATTCTGTACTATAGATTCATCTATCTTTATGCCAGTACTGAAAGTTGATGTGCTGGCTGATATCAGGTAGGGTTAGTTATCTAACTCTGTTAGTTTTCAAAGTTGAGTTGGCTATTCTAAGTCTTTGGCATTTCCATTTGAATTTCAGAATCAGTTTTTCAACTTCTGAAATGGGAGGGGCAATTTTGCTTGGGATCACAGAACAATTTGGGAGGAATCAACATGAGCTGGTCTTTGGACTCATGAATGTAGAGTGCCTCTCCATTTGTTTAAATGTTCTTCAATTTCTTAGCAATGTTTTGTAATTCTTAATATACACATTTTGCAATACTATGTCAGATTTATTTTTCAGTATTTAACATTTCTATGCTATTGTAAATGTAATGCTTTTTTAAAATTTTCAAATTGATTTTGTTTTAAATCCCCCATATTTTATTGAAGCATAAAGTACACAAATCTTTTTTTTTTAATTTATTTTTATTTTATTCATTTTAGAGAGGAGACACAGAGTGAGAGAAAGAGAGAAATGGGGGAGGAGCTGGAAGCATCAACTCCCATATGTGCCTTGACCAGACCACTGCAGGGTTTTGAACTGGCGACCTCAGTGTTCCCAGGTCAATGCTTATCCATTGCGCCACCACAGGTCAGGCTCTTTTTTTAAATAATTAAAATTTTTTATTTAGAAAATTTAACACTGATATTGATCAATAAGAGTACATAGGTTTCAGGTACACATTTCTATAGCATTTGAACTATTGATTTTGTTGTGTACCCATCACCCAAAATCAAATCATTTTCTGTCACTTTATATTTGTCCCTCTTTACACCTTTTCCTCACCCCCTATAGTGTACAAATCTTAAGTGTACAACTTGATAAAATTTTACATCTCAGCACATTGGTGTAATTACCACCCAGGTCAAACTATGTAATATTTCTGTATCCAAGAAGGTTCCCTCATGGCCATCTCAGCTAAATCATCTTCTGATCCCCCTCACAGTAGTTTTTTTTTCTTTTTTTTTAATCTTTATATAAATGGAACTAATCAGGCTGTACTGAGTCTGGCTTCCTTAACTCATCCATATTGTTGTGTGTAGTTCATTCTTTTTTTTTTATTTTAGATTTTACTTATTCATTTTAGAGAGAAGACAGAAAAAGAGAGAGAGAGAGAAGGGGCAGAAAGCATCAACTCCCATATGTGCCTTGAATAGGCAAGCCCGGGGTTTTGAACCAGCGACCTCAGCGTTCCAGGTCAATGCTTTACCCACTGAGCCACCACAGGTCAAGCAGTTCATTCTTTTAAAATTATTATTAAGTAATTAAAATTTTTTTCATTTAGTTATTTTTTATTTCATTTAAACTTATTTTTATTATGGTTGTTGGTCAAATAAGTTTGTAAATATAATATATATGTTTGCTCGCTTATAGTTTGCATTGGGTGTGGGAGACAGGCTGTAAGCAGGCAAAGTCATTATAGCCTAAGGCTTAGTTTTAAGACTAAGCTTTTCCCCACACCCTTGACTGTTGCATGATGATGTGGGGTGGTGCACTCTTATGAGGAATCCCATTATGCCTCAGATACTTGTATCAGAGACTTTCTTGTTTGTATATTATATTAAAGGTTTTGATTTCTACACTATAAAATGGGGCAGACCGGTAGCTTGCTCTCTCTCGGTTCCTAACATTAGCATTAGAGAGGAGAGCAGAGAAGGCCATGTGGAGGAGAGAAGAAGCAGCCAAGATGGCAGAATGCTGAAGGAGAAGCCAGTTTGTGCAGAGTTTGTGCAGAGAGGAGATGGGGAACAGAGGTGAATAAGGCTGGTGAGGTAGATAGCTTTGATTCTAGGAAACTCGGATAAGTCAGTGGCTTTGGGAGCCCTGAATGAAAAGGGAAGTGCTTTCCAACTGTGTGTATTTCTTGCCCTCTGGGTGCAAGCTAGGATTAAAGCTAATGGCCTACCAATTCTTGGCTCTGTTGTTTCATTATTGTCTGTCCGAATCAAATGAGAACCTGCACAGGCCAGGTGGCTCTGATGGTGGCTGTGGCCACTGGTTAATATATATATATTTTAGATACATTATTATTTAGTTCCAGGTATACATCCAGTGGTGGGATTCAAATAATTTAACAACCAGTTCTCTGCCCTGATGACCATTTTAAGTATAAAATAACAATATACCAAAAGGTAGTTTATTATTTCATGCATTTAATACTTAGATAAGAATAAAAGATGTACACAAAATTAGATTATATGAATTTTAAAATATTAATGAATAAATATTAAATAATAGCCTGACCAGGCGGTGGCGCAGTGGATAGAGCGTTGGACTGGGATGCGGAAGACCCAGGTTCGAGACCCCAAGTGTAAAGCCAGTAGTCAGGGCCACTATCACAGCAGCCTGACCCATGCAGGTTCGCATTGGATTCGTACAGATAGCAACGAAACACAGGAGCCACAAACTGGTGAGCCATCAGCTTTAATTCTAGCTTGCACCTGGCGGGCAAGCAAAAACACACATTGGGCTCCAAAACCCACACATTCAGTGCTCACAAAGCTACTGACTTATCTGAGTTTCCTAGCATCAAAGGTTTCTAGCTCACCAGACTTATTCACCTCTGTTTCCCATCTCCTCCTGCACAAACTCTTAACAAACTGGCTTCTTCCTCAGCACTCTGCCATCTTGGCTACTTCTCCTCCACATGGCCTTAATCTGCTCTCCTCTCTAATACTAACCTCAGGAACTCTGGAACCAAGAGAGAGAGAGATCTAGCTACCGGTCTGCCCACTTTATAGCATAGATAATCCAAACCTTTAATCCAATTATACATTCAAGAAAGTCTCTGATACAAAGCCACCCATCTGAGGCATAATGGGATTCCTCCCTACATCACCACCCTACATCATCCAATCAGTCAAGGGTGTGGGGAAGATCTTACTCTTAAACTAAGCCTTAGGCTATGACCTGGCCTGCTTACATTACAACTTTTCCCCCACAGCCATCACAAGCATAAGGGCAAATAATATCACCTGGGTGACTGGCTTCCATGTGGGCAGCACCATCTTTAACAAAGTGAGCATATTATATTTTATCTGCCCAATAATAAAAGATGTACACAAAATTAGATTATATGAATTTTAAAATATTAATGAATAAATATTAAATAATAGCCTGACCAGGCGGTGGTGCAGTGGATAGAGCGTTGGACTGGGATGCGGAAGACCCAGGTTCGAGACCCCAAGGTTTCCAGTTTGAGCGTGGGCCATCTGGCTTGAGCAAAAGCTCGTCAGCTTGGACCCAAGGTCGTTGGCTCCAGCAAGGGGTTGCTCAGTCTACTGAAGGCCCGCGGTCAAGGCACATGTGAGAAAGCAATCAATGAACAACTAAGGTGTTGCAACGGCAACAAAAAACTGATGATTGATGCTTCTCACCTCTCTTTATTCCTGTCTGTCTGTCCGTGTCTATCCCTTTCTCTGACTCTCTCTCTGTCCCTGGGGGAAAAAAAAAGCAGATCAGAATGTTTGTGGCAGGATGAGGAGCCAGCCTGTGCCACACGGTGAGAACTTCATGTGGTGGCGTGTGATATAAAATGAGGCATAAGGAGAACTTGACTGGAACTTGACTGAGAAAATGAGACTTATAAGAACTTTCTTCCTGAGACCTCAGCAACCAGAATTTGAAGTTTCACCATTCCCTCTGGACCCTTGCTAATGTCCTGCTGTCTGTGTCATCAGTCACTCCTGTCCTCAAGCTCCTCGGTGTCCCCCTTTCCTTGAAATAAAAGAAGCCTGAATTCTGTACTTTGTCAAGATGGTCCTCTAGGATTCTAGTCCACCACCTTCTCGGCTTACTGGATATCCAAATAAAGTGGCTTTTCTTGGTATTTAAGATATTTCCAGATTGCTTCGTGTGTGTGTGTGTGTGTGTGTGTGTGTGTGTGTGTGTGTGTGTGTTTGTTTGTGCACGCGCCCGCGTATGTGTGTGTGTGTGTGTGTGTGACAGAGACAGAGTCAGAGAGAGGAACAGATAGGGAAAGACACTGGAAGGGAGAGAGATGAGAAGCATCAGTTCTTTGTTACAGTACCTTAGTTATTCATTGATTGCTTTTTCATATGTGCCTTGACCAGAGGGCTACAGCAGACCAAGTGACCCCTTACTCGAGCCAGCGACCTTGGGCTCAAGCTGGTGAGCCTTGCTCAAACCAGATGAGCCTGTGCTCAAGCTGGGGACCTTGGGGTTTTGAACCTGGGTCCTCTGTGTCCCAGTCCGACGCTCTATCCACTGCGTCACTGCCTGGTCAGGCTTCAGATTGCTTCTTGATTGATGTCCTCACTTACAACTCTTTTTACCTATGGATGGAATGAATATTACTACAGGCGCTTAGAATAGGTTGTTCAGCTGAACATTAAAAAAAGAGGAATGTAAATTTGTGATTTCCTTATTGGGAGGCTGCCCAGGCACCCACCTTAGAGAGAACCAATTACAGTGCCATTTTAACAACCAGTTTGTGGAACTCAACAAAAAATTAGTTATCAGTTCTGACAATCCAATGTGAACCGGCTGAATGCTACCACTGTGTACACCCCAGTGATTAGATAATACATAATTTACTGAGTGATCATCCCATCTGATACCATACATAATTATTGACTATATTCCCTAGGCTGTACTTTACATCCCCATGACATTTCTGAAATAAGCAATTTGTACTTAATCCCTTTACTTTTTTCACCCAACCTGTCAACTTCCTCCCATCTGGCAACCATCAAAATGTTCTCTGTAATATAAGTATGCTTCTGTTCTGCTTGTTATTTTAGATTCCATTGTTGAGAGATATGTATTTGTTGCCATTTTATTGTTCATGTTTTTGTTCTTTTTTTTTCCCCATCTTCTTAAAGAAGGCCCTTTAACATTTCATTTAACACTGTTTGGTGGTGAACTCCATTAGCATTTTCTTGCCTGGGAAACTCTTTAATCTGTCCTTTGAGTCTACATGATAGCCTTCCTGGGTTGAGTCAACTTGGTTGTAGGTCCTTACTTTTTATCAGTTTGAATATTTTTTGCCACTCCTTTCTGGCCTGCAAAGTTTCTGTTGAGAAATCATCTGACAATCTTATAGGAGCTCCTTTGTAAATAACTAGTAGCTTTTCTCTTGCTGCTTTTAAGATTTTCGTTGCCTTTAACCTTTCCCATTTTAATTATGATGTGTCTTTGTGTGGGTCTCTGGGGTTCACCTTGTTTGGGAATCTCTAAGCTTCCTGGAGTCATGTATCTATTTTCTTCACCAAGTTAGGGAATTTTTCTATCATTATTATTATTATTTTTAACAGGGATAGAGAGAGAGTCAGAGAGAGGAATAGATAGGGACAGACAGACAGGAACGGAGAGAGGTGAGAAGCATCAATGATTAATTTTTCATTGTCGTTGTGACACCATAGTTGTTCATTGATTGCTTTCTCACATGTGCCTTGACCGTGGGCCTTCAGCAGACTGAGCCACCCCTTGCTGGAGCCAGCAACCGTGGGTCCACGCTGGAGAGCTTTTTGCTCAAGCCGGATGGCCCCCGCGCTCAAGCTGGCGAGCTTGGGGTCTCGAATCTGGGTCTTCCACATCCCAGTCCGATGCTCTATCCACTACGCCACCGCCTGGTCAGGCTCTATCATTATTTTTTCAAATATGTTTTAAATTTCTTGCTGTCTCTCCTCTCCTTCTGGCACCTCCATGATGCAAATGTTAGTAAACCTGAAGTATTCCTAGAGGCTATTTATACTATATTCATGTTTTGGATTTTTTCTTTTTGCTCTTCTGATTGGGTATTTCTTGTCTCCTTATCTTCCAAATCTCTAATTTGATCTTTAGCTTCATCTACTTTACTGTTGGTTCCCTGTAAATTTTTCATTTCAGTTAATGTATTCACTTTTTTTAATGGTTTTTATGTTTCCTATCTCTTTGCTGAAGTTCTCACTAGGAACATTTACTCTTCCCCTAAGTTCAATGAGCATCCTTATAACCAGTGTTTTGAATTCTGCATCTCATCTGGTAGATTGTCTCCATTTTGTTTAGTTCTTTCTCTGGAGTTTTATTCTGTTCACGTGGGATGTGTTTGTCTCCTCATTCTCATAGCCTCCCTGAATTTGTGTCTATGTTCTTACATCTTCCAAGCTTGGTATAGTGGCTTACTGTAGTAGATGTTCTGTAGGGGCCAGTGGCACAGCCTCTCTTATCACCCAAGCTGAACACTTGAGGTGAACTCCTTGTTTGAGCTGTGTGTACTGTCCTGTTGTATTTGAGCTTTGACTGCTGTTGGCAAGTCAATGGGAGGGATTTACCCCCAAGATGATCAGCTGCAAGGACTGGCTGCAACAACCAATCACTGACCACTGTGAAGATTCAGTTGTACAGGAACCCACCCCACAGAGGAATTCAGCAAGGCTCTGATGATCACTGAATCTGTCCCTTGTGTGTGCCACTTGTGGAGGTGGTTGGCTGATGGTGCTTTGACATGGTGTAAAGCCAATAGGCACGGCCACCATCACAGCCACCTGGCCCATGCAGGTTAGCATTTGATTTGGACAGACGGTAATGAAACAACGGAGCCAAGAACTGGTGGGCCATTAGCTTTAATGCTAGCTTGCACCCGACAGGCAAGAAATACACACAGTGGGAAAACACTTCCCTTTCCATTCAGGGCTCCCAAAGCCACTGACTTATCCAAGTTTCCTAGAATCAAAGGTTTCTAGCTCACCAGCCTTATTCACCTCTGTTCCCTATCTCCTTCTCTCTTCACAAACTGTCTTCTCCTTCAGTAGTCCGCCATCTTGGCTGCCTCTCCTCTTCTCCACGTGGCCTTTCTCTGCTCTCCTCTCTAATGCTAATCTCAGGAACTGAGAGAGAGCAAGCTCCTGGTCTGCCCCACTTTATAGTGTAAAAATTCAAACCTTTAAGCCAATCTACAAGTAAGAAAGTCTCTGTTACATAGCCACTTATCTAAGGCATAAATGGGATTCCTCATAAGAGTGCACCACCCCACATCATGCAACAGTCAAGGGTGTGGGGAAAAGCTTAGTCTTAAAATTAAGCCTTAGGCTATAACGACACTGCCTGCTTACAGCCTGTCCCCCACACCCAATGAAAACTATAAGCAAGCAAACATATAAAACATATATATATATATATATTAAAACTTATTTGACCAACACATGGTCTGAAGCTATCCACTGGTGCACTGGCTCTGGGCCTTCCAGAAGGTGCAGGCCAAGGTTAGCTGCCACCTTTGTTCTACCCAGGGCCACCTGACATGAGCTCCAAAGCAATCTACAGGTAGCATCTACTGGTGCTGGGCTTGGAAGTGCCCAGGGGAGGCCAAGCTGTGAACCAAGACTAGTTGTAGCTAGTGCTGGGCCTGGGGCCACTTAGCAAGAGGTATGGGGCTTGCTGAGGGCAGATGTTGCTTGTTTGAGAGAGGTTAGGAGAATATGAAGCATTAGCCAAGACAGGCCATCTGTATGGAAAAGCCGCAGGAAACAGGTTGGGTGGGCCCCAAACTTGGGTGCGGTTGGGCCTCAGAGAGGGGCAAACAGGTTGATGGAATCTCAGGTGTGTCATCTCCTGCTGGCTGTGTAGGGGGGGGGGGTAGGCTTACCAAAGGAAGCATGGCCCCTGCCCTGTACTTCTGTTTGATGGGTAGCTGCCCTACCACTTCACTCGGATGCAGAGAATTCAATTCCTCCCATAGGCCTTTGCTGTCTTTCAAACTGCTGCCCAGTACTGAATCTCAGAGGGAAGGAGTTGGTGTGAGGTCATATGAGCCCCTTTCAGCAGAACTTCCTGGGATTCCAGCATCCCTCTGCCACTCAGCCTCAACCCCCACTGGTTTGTACAGCCAGAAGTTATGGGAACTTCTCTTCATATTACTGGAACCCTGGGATGGGACCCCTTGCTCCTTGGGGGACTTCTATAGCTGAGATATCCCTCCCAGTTCTTATCTGCCACACATGGGTGTGGGACCAGCGTTTTCCACATATTCACCCCTCCTACCAGTCTACATTTAGCTCCTTCTTTATTTCCCTAGTTGTAGGACTTCTATTCAGCCAAATTTCAAGAGGTTCTGAATGAAGGTTATTCTGTAATTTAGTTGTAATTTTGATGGTATGGGAGGAGGCTAGTACTGCATTTACCTACACTGTCATCTTGACTGGAAGTCCACCGACTGCCCAAAGCCTTGAGTGAGCTCTTCATATGCAAGCAGATTCTGAAAAGAAAGGGGGCATTCTTCCCTAACCAGTAAAAATACTTGCCTCCACAGTGGCTCCCAGGTGAGGGAACATGGTCAGGAGCAACCCCCACCAACCCCACCCTGCCAAGGGCATTGTGAACAGTCAGGCCCTCTTGTAGGCCCTGCTGAGGCCCAAGTTATCAGAAGGTACAGCAAGAAGAACCCAGGTGCACTGGGTGCACAGCCACTCTCCCTCCATGTACTAGTTCATTCTTTTACTCTTTTTTTTCTTTTCTTTTTTTTTTTTTTGTGACAGAGAGTCAGAGAGAGGGACAGATAGGGATAAACAGATGGGGGGGGGAGTGAAATGAGAAGCATCAATTCTTTGTCGTGGCACCTTAGTTGCTCATTGATTGCTTTCTCATATGTGCCTTGACTGGGGGGCTGCAGCAGACTGAGTGACCCCTTGTTCAAGCCAGTAACCTTGGGCTCAAGCTGGTGAGCCTTTCTCAAACCTGATGAGCCCATGCTCAAGCCAGTGACCTCGGGGTTTTGAACCTGGGTCCTTCGCCTCCCAGTCCGATGCTCTGTCTACTGCACTACCTCCTGGTCAGGCTACTAGTTCATTCTTAATCATTGCTTTTTAGTATTTCTGTACTATTGAAGGATATTTTAGACTACTTCCAGTTTTTTCCTATGTGAATAATGCTACAATCAATATTCTTGTATAGGAATGCAACTATTCTTTTCTCTTGGTATATGCTGTGGTAGAATTATTGGGTAATAGGATATATGTAAGACTAGCATTAGTAGTGTCAAAAAGTTTTCCAAAGTAATTGTACCAAATTATACCTCCATTTGCAATATATGGTGCTCCATATTCTTTCAGTGCTTGATATTAGAATTCCTTTCATGTTAACCATTCTGGGAGGATGTTTAGTTCTGACTTGAGGTTTTTTAAATTTATTTTTTTTAAATTTTATTCATTTTAGAGAGGAGACACAGAGAGAGAGAGAAAGGGGGGAGGAGCTGGAAGCATCAACTCCCATATGTGCCTTGACCAGACCAGTGCAGAGTTTTGAACTGGCGACCTCAGTGTTCCCAGGTCGACGCTTTATCCATTGCGCCACCACAGGTCTGGCCTTTTTCTTTTAAATTTATTTTATTTTTTATTTTTTTTATTTTAGAGAGGAGACACGCACAGAGAGAGAGAGAGAGAGAGAGAGAGAGAGAGAGAGAGGAGGAGCTAGAAGCATCAACTCCCATATGTGCCTTACCAGACCAGTGCAGGGTTTTGAACTGGCGACCTCAGTGTTCCCAGGTTGACGCTTTATCCACTGCGCCACCACAGGTCAGGCCTTTTTTTTTTTTTTAATTTATTTTATTTTAGTTCTGACTTGAGGTTTTAAAATTCCTGATATACCTATAGATATAGAACTTTTCATATGCATATTGTTAATTTAGAGAATATTTTAAAGTCAACTAATGTAATTCACATTAACATATTAAAGGAAAATAGATAAACATTTCAATAAAGGTATTTTTTTTTTCTTTTTCAAGTGAGAGGAGGGAGATACAGACAGATTCCTGCATGCACCCTGACCGGGGATCCACCCAACAACCCCCTTTTGGGGCTGATTCTCTGCCTATCTGGGGCCATGCTTGCAATCTAGCTGTTTTTAGTGCCTGAGGTGGAGGCTCCATGGAGCCATCCTCAGTGCCTGGGGCCAATGCACTTGAACCAATAAAGCCATGACTGTGGGAGAGGAATAGTGGAGGGGAGGGAGGGGGTGGAAAAACAAGTGTTCATTTCTCCTGTGTGCCCTGACCAGGAATCAAACCTGGGACATCCACATGCTGAGCCAATGCTTTACCACTTAGCCATCAGCCACGGCTACTCAGCCATTTCACTCTTGGGTATTTAACCAAAGAAATCCAAAACACTAAGTTGAAGACATGCAATGCACCCATATGTTCAGTGCAGTATTATTTATATTAGCCACAATGTAGAAGCAACCTAAGTGTCTACAGTAGGTGAATGGATAATGAAAGTGGTGCATATATACAATGGAATAAGACTCAGTGATAAAAAAGAATGAATCCTGCCATTTGCAACAACATGGATGGACCTAGTGGAAATTGTGTTGAATGAAATTATTCTGGCAGGGAAAGACAAATGCCATATGATCGCACTTCTAGTGGATTTTAAAACAACAAAATAAACAAACAAGCAGAACAGACATAGACTCACACATATAGAGAACATTTTGTTGATCGCCAGGTGAGAGGGAGGTTGGGAGAGATAATGAAAAATGTGAAGGGATTACGTAAAAACTGGTAGTTACAGAATAGTCATGGAATGCAAAGTATATAGTACAGAGAATATAGTCGATAATATTGTAATGACTATGTATGGTGTTGGATGGGCACTAGATTTATTGGGGACAATGACTTTGTAGGTTATGTGTCTAACCACTGGGTTATACACCTGAAACTGATATACCGTAATATTGTACATGAACTATTATTATTTTTTTATTTTTTTAATTCAGTGAGAAGATGGGAGACAGAGACAGACTCCTGCAATCACCCCCATGGGGATCCACCTGGCAAGTCCACTAGGGGCAATGCTCTGCCCATCTGGGGCCCTTGCTCCATTGTAACTTGAGCCATTTTTTTTTTTAGATTTTATTCATATTTAGAGAGAGAGGAGAGGGGAGAGAAGGGGGTAGGAGCAGGAAGCATCAACTCCCATATGTGCTTTGACCAGGCAAGTCCAGGGTTTTGAACCAGCAACCTCAGCATTCCAGGTCAACAGTTTATCCACTATGCCACCACAGGTCAGGCCGGAACCATATTTTAGCGCCTGAGGTGGAGGCCATGGAATCATCCTCAGCACCCGGGCCAACTCACTCCAACTGAGCCATGGCTGCAGGAGGGGAACAGAGAGAGAGAGCGGGAGGGAGAGGAGTGGAAGGGTGGAGAAGTAGATAGGCATGTCTCCTGTGTGCCCTGACTAGGAATTGAACCTCGGACATCCACATGCTGGGCCGATGCTCTACCACTGAGCCAACTGGCCAGGGTTTAAAATAATTATATTATTTTAAGTGAGAGGAGAAGAGACAGATTCCTTCCTACATGCGCTTCGACCAGAATCCACCCAATAACCCCCATCTGGGGCTGATGCTCAAATCAAATGAGCTATTCTCAGTGCCAGGGGTTGACACTTGAACCTATGGAGCCACTGGATACAAGGGCAAGAGAAAGAGAAGGGGGAGAAAAAGGGAAACAGAAACAGATGGTCATTTTCAAGTGTGCCCTGACTGAGGATCAATCCTGGAACATCCACATGCTGGGCCCACGCTCTCTCCACTAAGCCAGCTGGCGAGGGCCAAAAGATGTTTAAAAAGGAGAAGTTAGTGGGGAAAATGACAAATGGCAGCTTTTTTTAATAAGTAGAATTCAGTCAATTGGCTATGCATATGGGGGAAATTAAACCTTGATTCTAGCATCATACACAAAAATGAACTTCAGACAAATCAGAGCTGAAAGTGAATGGTAAAATAATAAAGCATCTAAAAGAAGATACAGGAGAATATCTTCATGGCCCTGGCATAGGAAAAGTTTTCATTATATATGATACAAAAAGCATTAATCATAAAACATAAGCGAACCCATAGTTTAACCTCAAATTTTTCTGCAATCCTTACCTTTCTCTCCATGCCTACAATCCCTGAGCTATATGACCCACTATGGCCGTATGTAGGCCCAGATGAGCCACCCCAAGATGTGCCTCAGTGGTATGCAGATTGAGGTAAAGGCAATTTTAGCTTCAGGGTCAAGAGAAACTTCTGCCCTCCTCTTCCAAGTACCTAGAAGAATTTAAATTAGAGGCCCTGTCCATAAGAGATTATGAAATAACTTCTTTTGACCTATTTATAGGGGTATGGGGAAACTACTAATTACTGAACAGCTGGTCTTATCATACTGCAATGACCTCTGGAAGCCATCTTACCTCATCACTATCTCAGAATGTCTTACATACCTCAATCCTCCTTTTTATCTCTGACCCTCTCAGGTATACTGATTTGATTATTTGCTTCCCTGTTGCTAACCAGCGCGGCTAGTAATTCCAGGTCCTGAGTGAGAACTATGCAGAATGAAGAAAATAGGCTTAAAGAGAAATAGGATGGGATCAGGAGGCCTCTGCAAGCTGATGACAAATCAGAGCAAAGCAGCCCCGTTTGCTTTACTATCTAGCCAGCCCTATACAAATAAAAAAGTCTCCAATACAAAGTCACACATCTCCAAGGCAACCCAAGAATTCTCCCAAGTGCAGAAACCCTCCACCCTGCATAACTGAAATCAACCAACATGAGAACAAACAAAGGGTAAGAGGAAGGGCATGTAAATTGCTTCTAGCAACTTAAGCAAGTAAGTGAAGTGGGGGGTGGGGTGGGATAAGTGCAAATACTCAGCTTCTTAGCCAATATGGAGAGGTGGGGGGAGAACTTAACCTTTTACTAAGCACCCTGATGGTCAACCTTTTCATAAAAACCACCCACTTTGCAGTGCTGGTCAACCTGGTCCCTACCTCCCACTAGTGGGCGTTCCAGCTTTTATGGTGGGCCAATCCAGGGTCCAGTTGGTTGCTCCCCTACCGCCTACCATAAAAGCTGGAACGCCCACTAATGGGAGGTAGGGACCAGGTTGACCAGCACTGCAAAGTGGGTGGTTTTTATGAAAAGGTTGACCATCAGGTAAGCCTCAAACTGCAAAGGGCTTTGCCACTTGCAGTCTCCCACACTTCCCCATACTTGTAAAACAGCAGTTGTTGCCCAACAGCTAGCTAGCTATTCTCCTGTTGGGCAGATAAAATATATTATGCTCACTTTGTTAAAGATGGCGCTGCCCACATGGAAGTTCGTTGATATTGTGTGTTCTGGAATAGGCTGTGGGCAGGCCGGGTTGTCAAAGCCTAAGGCTTAGTTTAAGAGTAAGCTTTTCCCCACACCCTTGACTGATTGGATAATGTAGGGTGGTGCACTCTCTTGAGGAATCCCATTATGCCTCAGATGGGTGGCTTTGTATCAAAGACTTTCTTTATGTATAATTGGATTAAAGGTTTGGATTTTCTATGCTATAAACTGGGGCAGTCCGGGAGCTTGCGCTCTCTTGGTTCCTGAGTTCCTGAGGTTGGTATTAGAGAGGAGAGCAGATTAAGGCCATGTGGAGGAGAAGTAGCCAAGATGGCAGAGTGCTGAGAAAGAAGCCAGTTTGTTAAGAGTTTGTGCAGGAGGAGATGGGAAACAGAGGTGAATAAGTCTGGTGAGCTAGAAACCTTTGATTCTAGGAAACTCGGATAAGTCAGTAGCTTTGTGAGCACTGAATGTGTGGGTTTTGGAGCCCAGTGTTGTATTTTTGCTTGCCCGCTGGGTGCAAGCTAGAATTAAAGCTGATGGCTCACCAGTTCTTGGCTCCATTGTTTCATTACCGACTGTTCGAATCCAATGCGAACCTGCACGGGTCAGGCTGCTGTGATGGCGGCCTTGGCTACTGGCTTTACATCTCCTTTACCCTTTAATCCTTCTTCCCAAGCACAGACATCATGATATACTTTAAAATGCAAATTTGACTGTTACTGCCTGTTTTGATAAAAAAAATTCTATAATGGTTAGTTAGCATTATTAAGAGAATCACATCCGAGCTGCTCAGCAGACCATACTTTTAGGTCTTTATGGCCTGGCAGTTGCTCATCTGTTCAGCCAGTCTGCTTCTAACTGAAATATAGAAAAGAAAGGCCCTTAGCACGCATAACTCTTAGAGCTTACTTTCTCTAAAACAAAGAGACTTTTGGCAGGAGTTACTTTTCTAAAAAGACTCCCTATTCTTGGCCTTGAGGCTGGTCTCCCAGACTGTGGCCTTGGGCTAGCTTTGCAAGGTTGCAGGTATTCTCAGAATGTTTCTCCCTAAAGTAACCCTATAGATAAACATTGTAAGACAGCTTGTTTCACTGCTTTGTCCTACTGCTATGCTTCCTCTCCTCCCCATTCTTCAATCAGTATGCAATTTTGCCTTAAAATACTACTCCCAGACTGTAGTCAGGACCACATGATTTGAAAGGCTTCAGTCTCCATGCAGTCACACAGCCGGTGTTAATAAAAAAACTCCTTAATTTCTTAATTTGGCTTCTTGATTGTGTGCCAGGACATGTTTCTCGCTGTTCCGATACAACATAACTTAAATTCTGGCTTTACTAATTTTAGAGTTCACATTATGTTTTCTAACACATGTCCTATTCTGAATTACCTTTTCCGTGTTGATCAACTAATTCTAATTCAAACTTCGAGGCTGACAAGTATCACATTTTGAGGAATCCACTTCTATAGCTTATATTCCAGTACATGATCCACCTTGCTATCATAAATTATTCTCCTTCTTTCATTTTACCTCTTAGAACATCACTGGCTTAAGTTTCCGGATGGCAGTAACATCTTTGAATCCCAGGTCTTAGTTTAGATTTGAGGCATGCTAACAGTCAAGTTCATTTACCCCTTGCCCTCTACTGAGCCGCTTACTCCCACTCCCTCTTACTACTCCCACTCTGGTCCACAGTAACTCGCTGGAATATTTTTTCATCAGATTTGCGTGCGCCAAAGGACAGTGAGGGAAGCCTGACCAACTAGGTTGGGCAGTAAAGCAGCTCTGAGACAACTTCAGGCCACCTTCCTCCATGCATTCAGTGCATTCCGAAGGAACACGTTTTCCTTAATCTCGGAAGACAACCAAGAAGAAAACCTCGGCCTGTGGAAAATTCTGGGGAATGGGACCGTCCACCCGCACCATTACAAAAGTTTTAATCCTGTCTAGCCTCTGCAAGGGCAGAACGACTTCCGGAGGGTCCCACTCCGGTAGGGCTCCCAGCGCCAAGATCCCCGGAGAGACGGACAGCCACCCCGGAACTTGCTCCCGGGGAAGAACACGTAGCAGCGAATGACGTCACTGGGCACTTAAAGGGTTGGCTGCCTCCAGCAACCTTGAAAACTTTGGTAAATTATGAGAATGGAGTGCGACCTGGCTTGTTATTAACAAAAATCCACAAACACACACGTTCCTGAGGGACGACAGTACATTACAAAAGTTCAAGCTACTACCCCAGAAATATCCATCCGAGTGCTGGCGCGTTGTGAAAGAGGACCCACGGCAACAGCAAAGGCCTCGGCTACGAAGGTTGCGAGGGGCGGGGACTGGGAGCGCGCGAAATCGAAAGCTGGTTGAGTCGGGAGAGTCGGTCCTCCAAGATCCCAGAGAGCCTTGCGCCGGCCTTTCATCTCCCCTCCTCTAGGCGGCACGCTGCGTGGCTGCTCGTTGGCTACTTAGGACGGAAGCTCGGTGGGTGTTTCTCCAGAAGTTTCCTCCTTGGGCGGCGGCGAACCTGGTAACCTCTGTTGTAGCAGCTGCAGCAATAGTAACTGTGACTTTTCGGGATGGCGGCGGCTGCAGCAGGACCTGCAACGTCCCAGAGGTACGTGTTTTCTTCTTGTTATTGATTTTTACTCTCCCTCCCCCTTTCTTTGGTTAGTGAGCCCCACTGAAGTTGTTTTCCTGTCAGGTTTCTCCGGAGCTTCTCAGATGCTCTTATCGAGGAGGACCCCCAGGCGGCGTTAGAGGTGAGCGAACCCGTCTCAACCATCCTCTCTTTTATGGGGAACGTAGCGAAAGCCACCTCTTCCCAGCACATGCCTTCCTGTGGCCAGGTCGGCTGTTTTCTCGGTGTCTCAGTCCTGGCAGTGACAAACTCTGCTTCTCCTTTTTCTGTTCCATAGTGTTGCCGTTACCCCAGACCCCTGTACTGGCCCCCTCCCACTCCTAGGCCGTTTCTGCGTCCTCGCAGCTCTTTAGAAAAACCTTGTCTGTTTCTGTAGTTGACATCTATAGTTGGCTTGGAAGATTTTTTTTAAATGACTTTATTTATTTTTTCTTAGGTGAGAAGCGGAGAGGCAGAGTGACAGACTCCTGCATGCGCCTGGACAGGGATTCACCCGCAAGCCCCCTACCGGGGATGCTCTGCTCACCTGAGGCCGCTGCTCCGTTGCTGGGCAACGAAGCTATTTTTGGCGCTTGAGAGGGGAGGCCATGGAGCCATCCTCAGCGCCCGGGCCAACTTGCACCTACCAAGCCGTGCCTGCAGGAGGGGAAGAGAGAGAAGGGAGAGGGAGGGGTGGAGAAGCAGATGGTTGCTCCTTCTGTGTGCCCTCACCTGGAATAGAACCTTGGATGCCCCTAGACGGGCAATGCTTACCACTAAGCTAACCGGCCAGGGCCTTTTTAATGACATTAGACTAGAAGAAAAAGTAATATCTACGCTTAATTATATTTAATTCACTTTTTTGTTTGACAGTTATCCTGGTCATCCTTAGGTACCAGGTGATGTGCAAGTGTGTGAATTCAGTTTATCATAACTTTTTCTCCCCTGTCCCTGAATATTTCCAGATGTCCTGCCACTGTTTATTATCGACTCATTTGCTTATTTATTCAAACAATATTTTTTGGAGTTGCTGTGTGCAAGACATCGATTGCTGTTGGTTAAAGTCTTATTTATATGTTTAACTGACTTACCAGGCACTCTGTGTTTGTGTGAAGTGAAAGACTAAGAGTTAAACAATACAAAGTAATAAAGAGAGCACAAGCTAAGGATACATGATGCAGTGGATCACATAATTTAGCCAGGGGTTTCTTGCTTTGAAACACCGGGAAAAGAAACCAAACCCAGTTCTGTTGTTATAATCTAACATACCCTAAGGTTAGCAATTTGAAGCAAGGCAATTTTTTCCTATTTATTACTTCTAGAAATAATTTGCCACATGGTAGTAGAGTCTCTGAGAAGATGACATTTGAGCAGAGACCTATGGGAATGAGCTTGGAAGCTCTGGAGAAAGCATTCCAGGCAGGAAAAGGATTCATTGCGGAAGTCCTGACATAGAAATGAAGCTGACCTGTACAAGGAGCAGCAAAAAGGCCTGTTCCGCTACAGTGGGGTGAAAAGGGTGTCTGAGATGAGTTGGGGAGGAAACTACAGGCTAGATCCCTTAGTTTCTCTTAGGCCAGAATATGATTTTAGGATCTATATATGAAGTCCTTCAAATAAAATGGTTGACTAATCAGTTGTATTATGATGTTTCCTAGTGAGACCTCTGGGATCAGTAGTAGAATACTGTAACTGAGTAGTAGAACAATGATACTGAGAATTTTTCTCCACAATTCATTATGTCAGCTAGATAGCTATTTTCGGAATTTACATTTGTTATGGTCCTCTTAGGCTCAGTGCCACCTTTGTAAATCCAGTTTATATAAAAGTTACTTTTGAAGGATATTGATGTCACTTTCCATCTCACTTAATTTACTTCTTTTAATTGTAATATGACATTTTGATAACACATTTGAAGTCTGCAACTAATGAAGTTATTGTTTTACATAGGTGTATATCACGCAGGTCAATGTATATATAGAACACTTTCATCCAAACAAAGTTCTCTTGTACTTTTTCCCAGCCGATAATTCCCCTTTCCTACTAGACAGCTCTTATTGTGACCTCCATCACTGTCAGAGAGTTCACTTGTTCTTTTTTACTTATTTTTATTTTTTGTGACAGAGAGAAGGACATATAGACAGGAAGGGAGAGAGATGAGAAGCATCAGTTTTTTGTTCCTGCACCTTAGTTGTTCATTGATTGCTTTCTCATATGTGCCTTGAACAGGGGGCTACAAAAATTACAGCAGACCCAGTGACCCCTTGCTCAAGCCAGAGACCTTGGGTTCAAGCTGGTGATAATTGCTCAAACCAGATGAGCCTGTGCTTAAGCTGGTGACCTTGAGTTTTCTTTTTGTTTCTTTTTTTAAGAAAGCTGTTTTAAGATTTTATTCACTTATAGAGGACAGAGAGAAGGGGGGAGGAGTAGCAGGAAGCATCAACTCCCGTATGTGCCTTAACAGGGCAAGCTCAAAGTTTTTTTTGTTTGTTTGTTTGGTTTTTGTTTGGTTTTTAACAGGGACAGAGAGAGAGAGTCAGAGAGAGGGATAGATAGGGACAGATAGACAGGAACGGAGAGAGGTGAGAAGCATCAATCATTAGTTTTTCGTTGCCGTTGAGACACCTTAATTGTTCATTGATTGCTTTCTCACATGTGCCTTGACTGCGGGCCTTCAGCAGACCCAGCCACCCCTTGCTGGAGCCAGCGACCTTGGGTCCAAGGTGACGAGCTTTTTTGCTCAAGCCAAATGGGCCCGCGCTCAAGCTGGGGAGCTCAGGGTCTCGAACCTGGGTCTTCCGCATCCCAGTCCGATGCTCTATCTACTGTGCCACTGCCTGGTCAGGCTGACCTGGAGTTTTGAACCTGGCTCCTCCATGTCCCAGTCCGATGCTCCATCCACCACGCCACCACTTGGTCAGGCAATTTTCACTTGTTCTTGAACTTCACATAAATAGAACCATAGGCTAGGTGTTCAGTTGAATGTAGGGCACTCTGTCTTGCTTTAAACATTGGGTGAGACACATTTATATTGTTGTATGAAGTGGTAGTTCTTTTTAATGGCTATATAGTATTCCATTGTATAAATGTAGCATAATTTATTCTAACACTTGGCATGGAATGAGACTGTTGTGTTCAAATCCTGTTTTCATGATTTTTTAACCTCAGGAAAGTTCCTGTTATCACTCTGGATCACAATTCCTGTCTTTAAATTGCAAAATAGGACTTTGAAAGGGTCATTATGAACATAAATAATGTAAGGTACTTATTGGGGCATCTTGGAGTTTTTTTGCTGTCTATGTTCAAGCCATACTGGCTGGCTTTTTGTTACTTGAATTTGTCATGCTTAATCCTGTTGGGTGGCCTTTGGAGTTGCAGTTCTTTTTGCCTAAAATATACTTACTCTGACCTATTTTATGTTTTGCCTGAGGATACTCATCACCTTAGATTTCAGCTGAAATGTTAACCTTTTCAGAGAAACTGTCTTTTCTGATTACTTTATTTAATTTGGGCCCTAATGTAAACATCAAGAGAGCAGAAATTTTGTGTATCTTGTTTGCCCTGTGTTCTTAGTGTAGTGACTGGGATGTGGTAGGCACTCAGG
Organism: Rhynchonycteris naso; assembly: GCA_037038555.1. Classification (NCBI taxonomy): domain Eukaryota; kingdom Metazoa; phylum Chordata; class Mammalia; order Chiroptera; family Emballonuridae; genus Rhynchonycteris; species Rhynchonycteris naso. The sequence continues at coordinate 94,401,079 of CM072998.1, read as the reverse complement.
TGTGCTTAATGATTCTTACTGTAATTTTTGAAACAACTGTGAGGTGGGTATTTGTATTTTAACAAGGAACTTGAGGCTAAAGGGATTAACTTGCTCAAGGTTGTTTAGAAGTGATTAAGTCTCTGGGTTAAATACATTATGGTCATCTTCTGGAGGAGGGGTTAAAACTGGGTGTGTATGATATAATTAAATGTTTGGTAGCAGACCACAGATAACCTTGTTGAGAGCTAGCTGGTTAGCGTAAATGTGCATTGGTACCAGTTCTGCATGGTTATGAGTTTTCTCCAGCAGCATTGGGTATTTTAGGAAGGGAGTAGGGTTGATACTGTTTATCATCCATAATTGGGAATTGGCTGTGGCCGGAAGAAAACAGAAAATGAAATCGAATTGAGATACCCAGAACTAAAGGCCTTTAAGCTTTCTGTCAGTCTGAGCAAGGCTGCTTTTGCTTTTAACTTTAATAATCATTTACCTTGCTGAGTAGCATTTTATTACTATTACTATTTTTTTTTTTTTAAGAGGAGACTAGAGAGACTCCCGCATGCGCCCTGACTGGGACCCACCCAGCAACCCCATCTGGGGCAGATGCTCAAATCAACCGAGCTATTTTTAGCACCTGAGGCTTATGCATTGGGACCAGCTTAGCCATCTTCAGCGCCTGGGGCTGACGCTCAAACCAATCAAGCCACTGGCTGCAGGAGGAGAAGAGAGAGAGGAGGGGGAGAAGAGAGATTCACATGGTCACTTCTCTTGTGTGCCCTAACCAGGAATCAAACCTGGGACATCCTTATGCTGGGCTGATGCTCTATCCACTGAAACAACCAGTCAGGGTCATTGTAGAGTAGCGTTTTGAAAAAGCTTAAAATTTTAAAGACTTGGAAAATTGTTTCTAAGAGATCCAAGTCTGAAACAATCTTGTTGCCCTAAGAAGTTTTCCCCTATTCTGGGTTACCAGGTACTTCTTTCACCATTGTTTTAGGACAGATTTCAGCGTAGCTTATATTTCATAGTTTACCAGGATTTTCATTTTCTTTTTTTTTTTGAGAACTCTAAATTGTTTGACTGTAACATCTCATTTTATATGAGTAAGTATATCTTTGGACATATTTACAGTATGTTTCACGTTGATCTCTGTTAAGTAATAGCTTTTTGCCACTGTGATCCAAATTTCAGCACTGAAGTTTTTGCCTTTTGAGATTCTTCCCCTTGTACTCGAGCAACCAGCAACTGTTGTCCCAGAAATAGTAGAACTCCGAAAACATGCTAGTCATCAGGTGTAGTTAATGCAGCCATGATTTATTATTTTATCTTTACTTTTTCTGGTTTTATTATATATGTATATTGCTTATTCAAAATAAACTGATTATTGTGGTTTATTCATGACTTATAAGTTTATGTATCATAACGTTCAGTTTGTGCTCAGTAGTTTTTTGGTAACGTTTTATGTAACAGCCTAATAAATCAATTGCTTAGTTTCTTTAACTGAGTCACCATAAATTGCCCTTCTTAACCAACAGTTGGTTTATGATTTTAAAGGTCATTTGCAAGTTGGTTGTTTGAAATTCATAAGTTTTTACCTGACTTTTTAAGAAAAGGGATGTTACTTAGGTTCATATGTGCAGTGTTAGACCTATCTCGGTTACATAATATTCGTTTAAAAACAGTTTTTGAATTGCTGATTTAGATATTAGTATCTATAACAGCCTTCTGGACCCATAGTATATCTGTTTTGCTGAGGAGAGGCTAGAAATTTGGTTTGCAAGATATATTTGATTAGATAGGAAAGATGCTATTGGCTGTTTTCAAAATAGAAATTTAGTACAAGATGATATTATTTAGGAATTTCATACTATTAGAAAACAATACCAGTTTCAGAGGGTATGTGGAAAAAACTTGGATTAAAGAAACTTTACCAGGAGGTAGTGACATTTAGTGGTTAAAATCCAACTTGGAATCAGAACTGGACTTAAATCCTGTCTCTGGCACAGTCTTGTCACAGAAAGTAGAACATGAGGGAATGAATCTGTACATCTGGGGGAAGAGCATTCTAGTGAGAAGGAGCAGTAGGTGCAGAGTCCTGCTGGTGTGTGAAGAGCAAGGAGGCCATTGGGCTAGAATGGAGGAGCAAAGGGGAGAGTAATAAAAGATGACATCAAAGTGATAGCAGAGTCATATCAAGAAGGGCCTTTTGGAGCATTAGAAGGACTTAGGCTTCTGCTCTGGGTCAGGTGGAAAGACATTGGAGAGTTTTGGGCAGAGACATAGTAACAAGATCTGATTTTCATTACTTCTGCATCAGGTCAGTAAGGGTGAAGATGGTAAAAAGGGGTTTGACTTTTAGGTATATGACTACCAAGCATAATATTCATTGCTTCCTGAGAATCATCACACTATTTGGTTAAAACCTGGTCAGGTGTGGCTATTGACATAATTTTACCTTTTCCGTCTACCAAATCCCTAGGGAAGTGGTTCTCAAAGTGTGCACCAGGGTGCACTGGTGTGCCCTAAAAGATTTCCAGGTGTGCCCTATGGTATTCCAGAGAAATATGTGCCTGTTAGGAACCAAAAAGCCAACAAGGTTTTTGGAGTTTAGATTTTGGGGCACAGAGGTGTGGGGAATTGGCTGTAAGCTGACAGTCTGCCCAACCCCCCACCTCACTTGCCTGATTAGGTTGCAAAAGGCTGTTAAGTTGTGGTGCTGGATTGTTTACACTACCCCCCATGTTCCCTGGAAAGACTGGAGGCAAGTTTCTTTTATCTTTTGTTTGGTGTAAAGTTAAGATGATATGTATGGTGGGGGTTTTCTGCACTCAACACAATTAAGGGTAAAAAGGAATTCTTCAATGTATTGACAAGGAGATGAGAGTTTGCCTTTCAAATAGATGCCCAAACGAAGAAATCTCTAGGACATATCAGGCTCATGTTTCTCATAAACGCAAAAATGAAAAAACTTAACACATTCACACCGGGACCTGCCGAATTTACTAAATCTTACTAAGAATGTATCTATATATAGAAAAAGATTACTTTTTTGTTGTCTTTTTATTTTTTAACCCCTCTTTTTTACAAATTCTAAAAAGCATAACAAAAAATGTAACAGAAAAATGTTTTTTAATGTCAATAAATTTAATTTTGTTGTATTCATTTTGTTTACCATTAAAAACACACTTGGACTTTATATTTTTTCTTTAATATTTGACTTAATTATTATAACATATTTCTCAGAAATTTGTATATAGTGCACCTACAGTTCTTTGTAGGATTTTAAATGTGCCCTGACTTGAAAAAGTTTGAGAACTGCTGCCCTAAGGCAGGGGTGCCCACACTTTTTCAGCTTGCGAGCTACTTATAAGATGACCTAGTCAAAATATCTACCTACAATAAAAATGCAAAACATAAATTTATTTCTTCTATATTACCATTATTTAAGTTACTATTATTACTATTTAATAGTGTATATTCTTCTTTCACCTTTCTCCTTCTCAGCTCTCTTTTTGGAGGAAAGTCAATGTCATAGTTTTTATGAACAGTCCGAAAAAGCCGCTCCACATTTCCCTTCTTTGGAATAGCAATGGCACACAGACAGATGAGGCAAACGCACTTAGAATATGACATGGTGAAAAAAATCCCCTCCCATTCTGTATGAAAGTGGTAGGTTTTAGGCTTCTTACTCAGACCAGCTACAGCACTCATTTTTATACCCTTTGTTGTATTTAGTTTAAATAAATTGAAGGCTAACTGCGCAGCAATGTAACTGAACAAGTTAGTGCGGTTTAACGCGCATGCGTAGGGTGTCAAAAGTTCAGACGTCAGATTTGCTACCCTGTATGCCAATCAAAAGACAAATGTCTTTTTTTTTTTTAAATTCTTTTTTTATTTTATTTATTTTAGAGAGGAGACACAGAGTGAGAGAGAGAGAAAGAGAGAAAGGGGGGAGGAGCTGGAAGCATCAACTCCCATATGTGCCTTGACCAGACCAGTGCAGGGTTTTGAACTGGCGACCTCAGTGTTCCCAGGTCGACGCTTTATCCACTGCGCCACCACAGGTCAGGCAAGACAAATGTCTTTTTAATGTCATGCGATCTACCCACACTTCCTTCACGATTGACTTATTGGGCACCCCTGCCCTAGGGTGTAAGGAGTAATGGGTAGAGAGCCAAATTGTTCCTATTTGCCTCCATTTGTTCTTTTTTTTTTTTTTTACAGGGACAGAGAGAGTCAGAGAGAGGGATAGATAGTGACAGGAAGAAAGATGAGAAGCATCAATTATTAGTTTTTCCTTGCGACACCTTAGTTGTTGATTGATTGCTTTCTCATATGTGCCTTGACCATGGGCCTTCAGCAGACTGAGTAACCCCTTGCTTGAGCCAGGGGCCTTGGGTCCAAGCTGGTGAGCTTTTTTTTTTTTTTTTTTTTTTTTTTTTGCTCAAGCCAGATGAGCCCATGCTCAAGCTGGCGACCTTGGGGTCTTGAACCTGGGTCCTCTGCATCCCAGTCCAATGCTCTATCCATTGCGCCACCCCCTGGTCAGTCTCCATTTGTCCTTGTTCTCACTAATCATGCTATCTTTTCTCCGATTGTTATTGCTCCAGCTACCATATACATGCTAGGAATGCTCAGGGTAGCAAAAATTTTAATCTCTCTAATGTTAACTCTTGATCTCTTGGTAGTATGAGGTATTCTATCTGGGCTTTCAGTGGAATCCTCTTAATTTCTTCGGGTTGTCTGCTATTAACTGAGGGTAGGAGAGGGCCAGCTAAACTTAATTATGTTTTTATTGATCTGTTAACCTCTCTGAACTCTAGATTTAACTTCCAGGTTGTGTTTTTTTTTTTGTTTTTTTTTTACTGGACAGCTTCACATTTTCTAGGCATCTCAAATTCTGCATGATCTTTGAGTCTTCTCCAAATTAGAAGGAGAAAAATCTGTGATGGTCAATGTGTATCAACTAAACTCTTCAGAATAAATGAGGTGATAATTACCATTTATTGAGTTCCTCTTATAAGCCAGTAACTGCTATGTGCTTTACCTAAATACTATATTAGATTGTGGGCTTTTGTGGGGAGAGGGAAGGAGAAAGGGAGATATTGATTCTCCTGCAAAGAAAAGCTCCAAGCTTGTTTCCCTGTTATCTTTGTTCCAAATAGCTTATGATGGTAGTTTACTTGATTAAAAATCAAGTTTAATTAGAATTCAGTGACTTTTTAAAAACATTTACTTATACTTAACATGTTTGTATTTATAGGAGCTGACTAACGCTTTGGAACAGAAATCAGATGATGCACAATATTATTGTCAAAGAGCTTATTGTCACATCCTTCTTGAGAATTACTGTGGTAACTATTCTGACAAAACATACTGTCTTGTCTTTTTTTTGTGTATTTTTCCGAAGTGAGAAGGCAGGCAGACTCCCCGCATGTGCCTGACAGGGACCCACCAGGCATGCCCTCTAGGGGGCGGCAATGCTCTGCCCATCTGGGCTGCAACCGGAGCCATTCAAGCGCCTGAGGCGGAGGCCAAGGAGCCATCCTCAGTGCCTGGGCCAACTTGGCTCTAATGGAGCCTTGGCTGCAGGAAGGGAAGAGAGAGAGAGAGAGAGAAAGGAGAGGGGGAAGGGTGGAGAAGCAGATGGGCGCGTCTCCTGTGTGCCCTGGCCGGGAATCGAACCTGGGACTTCCCCACGCTGGGTTGACGTTCTACCACTGAGCCAACTGGCCAGGGCCCATACTTCTTTTATTTAAGTGTTACTCATAAATTTTGTCCAAGATACAATGAGTCAAATAGAGATCATCTTTGGGGATTTTTAAATTAGTCTTTCATAGAACATGAAGTAGCTGAAATGAGACAAACCTTAGTTGAGCAACAGCCATTTAAATTTAATGGGTGTCCTTCCTTCAGTGAGTGGAGAATTTGTACAGATTTCATTTGTGGTTATTGGATATGCTAACAGAATAGCATCATATTTACTGTTTTACAGAGTCTTTAAATTATTTGAGTTTTTTATAATGAATGTATTTCTTTATTTTGTAATTTGAATTATTCTGGATAAAAAATCTGGTTAGGGAAACATTAAATACCTTGTGTCAAATTGTATAAATGATGATAATGAGAAAATGAGATGAAGTTTGTGACACAGCTTTTTTCATTGACTGAAGAGCTTTAAAAGGGGAATTAAATAGTAGACTTAATAGGAAGATATGAGGTATAATTATTAAATTATATTGTGAATTAGCTTTTCTTAATTTAAAACCCATTGTCCATTTTTCCAACTTAAAAGCCTAAGTCTGATTTAAATTGTACACGTCATATTTGATAGGGTCTAAAAAAACTGACTAAAAAATCTTTTTTTTTTTTTCTTGGTATATAGATGCTGTTGCTGATGCGAAGAAATCTCTTGAACTTAATCCAAATAATCCTACTGCTATGCTGAGAAAAGGGTATGCAATAACTATTCTTGTTGGGTCTGGACAATAGGTGTTTAGTTTGTTGAGTGAATTAATGGTAAGCTTTATATAAATAGTAAATTTTGTATTTATACATTCTATAGCTGAGATAGGATGCAACTTTATTTTATTTTATTATTTAAATATAAAGGTAGAAAATAGACTTTATTACAAAAAGGGTTAAAAAAAATTTTTTTTTATGTGAGAGGAGGGGAGATGAACAGCCTCCTGCATGCACCCTGAGTAGGATCCACCCAGCAACCTGCATCTGGGGCCAGTGCTCAGACCACCAAGCCATTGGTTGCAGGAGCGAAGAAGGAGAGAAGGGTGGGAGAGAGAGGCAGATAGATGGTCGTTTCTCATGTGTACCCTTACTGGGGATCAAACCTGGATATATGCACGGGTGCTCTATTCACTGAGCCAGCTGTCCAGGGCCTTAGGGTTCAATTTTAAATATAATTTATGCTTCCGTTATATTAACTGCAGTGTGTGATAGGAGATATATAGTTAGTATATTTGAAAATAGCAATGACTGAAGTAACTGCAAGGTATAAATGAAACTGATGGATTTCAGATCCCTCTTTGTTTATCATTTGGAATTTACTGTCTTTGACTACAGAGCATCTATTCTACAACCAAGCTGGACAGGCTACATTTAATGCTATGAAAACGATATTCTGTGTACTTAGTATTCATCTTGTTTTTGTTGATAAGTGTGACTTTAAGAAATTTCTTGTAATTCCTCACTATATTTTGGAATAAGCAAGAGTATACAGTTAAAGAAATTCCTTCTGAAATTAGTTCTAAAATTGGATATTAATGGTAATTACACTAGTTGTTATATAATTTAGACAATCTCTTAATATATATATACATTTTTAAAAAAGAATACTAGGATATTTTAATTAGGAAGGAGGCTGTTTTTCATAATCTCATATGTGTGTGGTATTTGTTTTTAATATCCTCACACAGGATATGTGAATACCATGAAAAAAACTATGCTGCTGCTCTACAAACTTTCACAGAAGGACAGAAATTATACAGTAAGTGTTAGAATTATATGTTAATATATTAATCTATTCTCTTGTGTCTTAAATACCATAGCTGAATTTTGTGTCATTCAAGTTAATTATAGAAACCCAACATCAATTTTTTCTCCTTTTAATGCTATTTTGTGTTGATTACAGTTTTTTTTTTTTTTTTTTTTTTTTTTTTTTAGCAAGACAGACAGGAAGGGGGAGAGATAGAAGCATTAATTCATAGTTGCAGCACTTTAGTTGTCCATTGATTGCTTTTTTTTTAAGACTTTTAAATTTAACAGGGTGATGATTGATTGCTTTTTTTTTAAAATTTTTATTTTATTCATTTTAGAGAGGAGACACAGAGTGGGGGGGGGGGAGGAGCTGGAAGCATCAACTCCCATATGTGCCTTGACCAGACCAGTGCAGGGTTTTGAACTGGCGACCTCAGTGTTCCCAGGTCGACGCTTTATCCACTACGCCACCACAATGTCAGGCTATTGATTGCTTTTTGATATGTGCCTTGACCAGGGGTCTCCAGCTGAGCCTGTGAGTGACCTTTGGGCTCAAGCCAGCAACAATGGAGTTATGTCTATGATCCATAGCTCAAGCTGGTAACCCCAGGATTTTGAGCCTGGGTCCTCAGCATCCCAGGTTGATGCTTTATCCAATGCTCTACCACAGGTCAGACTTTACTTTTTTCTAATAGACAAGTGAAAGTTTAATTTGCACTGATATTCAGAAGTTTATATTTTATTCAGATTGCTGATGTAGGGAATCTTACAATGAAGATTTTTACTTGAAGTGAAGTGTTAGTTTAGGTAAATTGTGCTAAGGCACAAAAGAAACGAGAAGCTTAGAGTATTGTGAATTTTTAATGTCTTTTTGAGAGAAATACAAGTTCTCCCTGTCATCTGAAAGTAGAGCACCCTTTGAAGTCTTTCATAAGCCAAAACGATGTAAAGGGAAGAAGTAATTACCATTGGTGTATATTCAAAAAATTCTGGGTCTCAGACCCAAAAAATAACCTACCAAAACACACATAAAACCTAGAATAACACTAACAGATAATAAAAGCAGGAATAGCCTGACCAGGCAGTGGTGCAGTGGATAGAGCGTTGGATTGGGATGTGGAGAACCCAGATTCAAGACCCAGAGGTCGCCAGCTTGAGTGTGGACTCATTTGGTTTGAGCAAAGCTCACCAGCTTGGACCCAAGGTCACTGGCTCGAGCGAGGGGTTACTCGGTCTGCTGAAGGCCCACGCTCAAGGCACATATGAGAAAGCAATCAATAAACAACAAAGGTGTCGCAACGAAAAACTGATGATTGATGCTTCTCATCTCTCTCCTTTCCTGACTGTCCCTATCTATCCCTCTCTCTGTCTCTCTCTCTCCCTCTGTAAAAATAAAAAAAAGCAGAATTAATATGATAAATACACTGCCTATATAAAGTAGAAATTATCTTTGTACTGTGTAGTTTCATTTATTAAAAGAACTTGTTTCTCTTGGAGTATAATATAACAGAACATCATGCTTTGTACATCCGTCAATCCACTGAAGCAATAGATTTTTTATTTTATCTATTACTGGATGCAGCTAAAAGAGAGCACCTGTTATTAGCAAAACCAATAGTCATTTTGGCAGTTCTCAAGTTTCTCTCTGAGTGTAAATACTACAAATGATCAATGCAGCAGGTTCACCCTACGCAGAATGTCTTTGTTCATCACAATGAAAATCCTTAGTTAAGTCCCGTTTTATGTTAAGTACGTAAACACCCTTTTAAGCTCTCTCACGGTTTTCTAATACCTTTGTCTACATCTTGCTAACAGATATACATATAAGTCGAGATAAAACAGATGTTTACAGACACAGTTGGAAGCCATGGCAGGGTGACGCTGAGATGCTGATTGTAGTTCCTGGGGAAGGAGCTTGGTGGGGCCACTCTTGCTGCTTGGGGTTCACAGTGCCTCTGTAATGGCTCATGCAAAACAATAGCTGGATGCTATTTTCACTTTTTGTGTGAAAGCTAAAATCCTATTTGGATTTTCTTTTGATTAGCGAAAACAAGTAGTAATATAGGTGTTTTGTAAAGTAAAGTTATGTACTGTGTTTTTGAAAAGCAAAGGATGCCTGTATATGAAAATTATCATAGCTATGTGTATATCTGTGCATGTAATAGAAATAATAAGAGTCAAAAATGAAAATATCTGCAAAAGACTAAAAGATAGTGGTTGTAAATAATCTCAGATGATTGTAGACTACATATCTTAATTGTGTACTATCATTTTATTTTATCACAATTCTCCAGTGCTTCCTAACTCTCTGATTTGGATTTTGTTCCCTAGGAGACATTTGGCAATGTCTGAAGAGATTTTTGATTCTCATGACTGGTGGATGGGAAATGGGCTAGTGACATATATAGTGAGTAGAGACCCAAGGATGCTGCTAAATACCCTGCAATGTATGGGACAGTCCCCTACAAAAAGAAAGTTATCTTGTTCAAAATATTAGTACACACAGTTCCTGGGTTACAAAGGAGATAGGTTCTGTAGGTTTGTTCTTAAGTTGAACTTGTATGTAAGTTAGAACATTTACTTACTAAATGCAACTTAGACAGATGTTTGTCCTAACATAGTATTTAGTTTTACTTTTCTGTATATATAAATATTTAAACGTTTTCAAATACAACCTTAAACAATGTTGGATGATGCAGAAGATGATGGACTTATTAGAGAAGATTGGACTGGTGTTAGAGAGTCAGGGTTTGATTTGGCTGTTGGAGTCAGTTTCTTGAAGTATGCATCAAGGGATGTTTGTACAGTGCTTTTTTTTTCCCCCTCATAAATGGCCCGGTAGCATCTCGCGTCTTTGGTAACTATATAGTAAACTTGAGTGAACTTCTCTGTTTCAGGATCTTGTTCCTCTAAATTTGTCATTCCTGCTTCAGTGAGATGAAAGCATCAGCTAATTCTTTTGTAGAAAAGTTTTTTGGTTCTGGAGCTTCTAGGTTTGTGTTTTCTTCCCTAAATGCTATCATCTGCTGCTCTAGTTCCATAAGCTCTTCATTGGTTAGTTCTTTGCCATGGACATCAAGTACTATGATATCATCTTCACTGAGGTCCGACTGCAGTTGGTTACCACTAGCCCTTACAGCACTCTGTTCATTAGTCAAGTTGTACTTACGAGTAGTTGGAGGTGTGTAACTCGGGGACTCACTGTAGTGCTGAGATTGAGAAACACTGCTCTAAAGTACTGTATGATTATATTTTTAAAAATTACTCTGTTCTGCTTTGAATATTCGCTTTTCTATTGTATACCTATGTGAGAAAGGGCATTAGGCCCAACTTTGCAAATGGAACCTACAAATTAGGAAAGAGATCTAGACAATAGGAGTTATTCTTAAATTAGGTTATTATTCCAAATGTAGTATGTGGATAATATGGCTATTCAATTAGCAAGGCAGCATATTTGCACTGTCAGCAAATTCTGAAGAATTCAGTTATCTAGTGTCTTGGATGTGTGTTTGAAAACCTTGAAGGGACATGTCCTTCCATCTTTTAGATTTTTAAGCCCTAAGTCTTATCTTTTTAGAGTAATAGGAAGTTGTCTGTCTAATTCCTCCTTTGAGTAAATCTTACTGTTATTTTGTTAACTTTATCTTAGAATTATTTCGGAGGTGGCCTCAGAAGAGGGTGTTTGATTTAATTCCAGGAAATAAATTATGTTCAACTGTTAGGCCTTTGTTATCAGAGAGGGCAAAAAAATTATGACTCACAATATTACCTTTTTTCCCCTTTGTATGGTAGGAAGCTTGGCTTATTTACTGATTAATTTGAATAATTATTTAAACTTAGGGTTTTGATATAATTGTTCTCCACTAAATGGATGAGAGAGAGAGAGAGTGTGTGTGTGTGTGTGTGTATTAAGGCCTATATAGTTGGATTTCACTTACAAATTATTGAATTATAGAAATTAGAAATTTTTAGAAAATTGTATTTTAAGAAATTTTAATTGCTTCTGATGTTTCAGAACTATCTTGCCTGCAATTAGCTTGAATTAGTAAACTTTAAGAGTACTTTTAATAATTTTTCTTAACATTAGATTTTATTAGATCCTGTAACTGTTTAGATATTGTCATTGTTCTAAACCTTCAGAAGTGAATAATTTGTTTATGTACATGTTCATATTGCTATTTGTAAATGTGTTGTTCACCAACTATATATAGTTCTTGGCTGCCGTGGAACTTGGAATTATGACAAGACTCCACAAAATATAAAGATGCTTCTTGGTGTTGGTAGGAAAGGCTTGGTAAGAAGTAGAACCACTCCTACTATAGTGACAGAATAGGTAGGAAGTAGACAGGAAGTTGCATTGGAGAGCGCACTGGGGTTAAGAGAGGCTTGTGAACCTCTGCCCAGCTGCAGGTTACTTGGCCTCACCCCATGCTAACTGATGGAGTATCGGGAATCTCCTTCAGGTCTGATTTTGTTGTGTGAGAGTGGAAGCTCCTTTAAGAGGAGATGGGTGAGGGGAAATGTAGATTATCTATATCTGGGAACCAGTAAGGTCAACTAGTCAAAACTTATTGTTTATTAAATTAAAATTCTTCAGGATTAACAACTAAATATTAAGCCTATTGGTATATTTATAGCTATAACATGAGGGTTGCTGTAAGCTCTATTAGGGTAGGTATTTTTGTGTGTTTAATTCACTGCTGAATCCTCAGTGTCTAGAATGCTGGAACATAGCTGATATTCAATAAGATTTGTTGAATAAATGTTAGATTGTGCAGATGAGTGATTTTATAGTCAGTTTGCTTTTTCTAGGTGCGAATCCTGATTTTATTGTCTGGATTAAAAGGTGTCAGGAAGCTCAGAATGGTAAGCATATAAGTTTTCCATTGTCTTTCCATTTAAAATGAAGTAAATATTTGACATTTTTTATTTAAATAAGTTTGTTTTTAACTTTATAACTTGTAAGTAGTGCATGTTCCCTTAAATAGGAATTTCCAAATATATTCTGATTTTCATCTAGTTTGTTATGTTGAGAGGGAGATTTGGATGAATTTGTTTTGCAATGGTATCATTGGTAAGTAATTACTAATAGCTCTAAAGTGGTGACAGGATGCAAAATTAAACCATTTTCTTTATTTGGAATGTATGGAGAATTAGTTTGTTTAATCAGTATGTGTGTGCCATAGAAATCATGTGTGCAACTTTGCCTAGAAAAGTACTCTTACCTGAATATCTTTCCTTTTTATGTTTTTTTTAATAGAGTCACAGTCCAAGGAGGTAAGTCTAAAATTTTTATCCTTCATGTTTTACTCTTTTTATTATTGTGCATATTTGAGACAGGACTCAGAGTGATCTTTCAGTTCAATACTAAGCAGTACCATTTGAATACGTGTTATTTTAGTAACTGAAATAACATTATTTGGTGAAATAAGTAGAAGTTTATAATCATGAGAATTATTAGGCTATTTTAATGTATTTAGTGTATATTTTTTTCATTTATTTCTGACAGAGAGAGGGACAAATAGGGACAGACAGACAGGAAGGGAGAGAGATGAGAAGCATCAATTCTTCGTTCCTGTACCTTAGTTGTTCATTGATTGCTTTCTCATATGTGCCTTGCCCCTGGGGGCCATAGCAGACCGAGTCACCCCTTGCTCAAGCCAGCAACCTTGGGCTCAAGCTGGTAAGCTTTGCTCAAACCAGATGAGCCCGCACTCAAGTTGGCAACTTTGGAGTTTTGAACCTGGGTCCTCCACATTCCAGTTCAACGCTCTATCCACTGTGCCACTGCCTGGTCTGGCGATTTGGTATATTTTAGTCAGGATGATTATTTGTTTTCACATCACATTTAGATTCAATAATTGCTGCCTTGGAAGTACTTGAGGGCTTATTATATGGTATGCTAAAACACAAAGATTACAATTTGGAAATATTTATCTCTTAGTTTTATGTTGTTGTTTGGACATGAACACTTTCAAGTTTTTTCGGTTACTAAAAATTATGGTGGAGGAGAATGGCTCCACCACTTCCAAGCTGTATCAGACCCGATAGTGCTGTTGGGATTCCAAAGATCAGGGCAGTTCCGGTGGGTGCCATATCCAGGAACCTACGGACTGCGCTTATTTCTGGTGGCTTCATCTCCCTGATTTGTGCTACCTTCTACTCCATCTACAGTGTATCCGTAAAGTCATGGTGCACTTTTGACTGGTCAGAAGTCAAAAGTGCACCATGACTTTACGGACACACTGTATTTCTGTCCCCTAATGTGGTTGGAGGAATACCAGAAGGAACAAGCTAGAAATTGGGCTGATGTTGTTCAAGAAGATTTGCAGCCACCAGGGTTAAATGTGTAGGCTGAACTATTTGGAAGAAAATGAGAAGGCATCACCAACTCTGTTTATGAAGTTAGATATCTTCATGCTCTTTATTCTGTACCAAGTACAATAAATTGCCTCACTGTTAAATTATGGCTGGAGGAGAAAACTGCAATGACGTAAAGAAGACTATGGTGTGCAAGAATTAATGTTTCCCTTCTTAAGTATCAGGAATCCTGGAACAAATAACTCCATTAGGAATTTTTTTGTGATTCTGTTTGCTGTCTCAAAATGGAGTTGTCTAACCCAGCTGTGTTTGGAGATCAACTTATTCAGTTTCTACTACAGTACTTATTCAACCCTGCTGTGATATGAATACAAGCAACCAGGGGACTTGGGAAGATCCTAGTCTGTTTTGCCACCTTCCAAATAGGAAATTTCGGTGAAAAGCCACCATGCCAAGAAGCCTCACAGGGCTCTTTGAAAATGTTAAAGTTAATAAAACTCTTTGAGGACAAGGTTTATTGTATTCTTTAAGAATAAATGGTTCAGCTGAACTAACTTGTAGAAGGTTGCTGCCTGTTAAAAATAATAAGTATAAAGCAGGTCAAACTAAGTGGGAATGCATACATTCAGTGTTGAATTAGCAAGTGAAAAATGTGTATATTAAAATGATTTATTTTTACTTCAAAAAAAATTATGGTGGAGTTGAGGAAAATTGTTTGATTTTTTTGTTTCAACTGACATGTTTATATATAACACACATACTTAAATTATGGCTAATGGTTTTTAGCAGTGATCATCTACATATTTATTCAAGAAATAAAATGACAAGGAGTTAGGAGATAGTTATATAGTCCTAACTTACTTCATGGATGATTACTTAGCCTGTTTGAGTGTGTGTGTGTGTGTGATGGAGACAGAGAGAGGGACAGATAGGGACAGGCAGACAGGAAGAGAGAGAGATGAGAAGCATCAGTTATTTGTTGCAGCACCTTTGTTGTTCATTGATTGCTTTTTCATATGTGCTTTGACGGGGGGCTACAGCAGAGTGAGTGACCCCTTGCTCAAGCCAGCAACCTTAGGCTTAAAGCCAGTGAACTTTGGCTCAAGCCAGCAACCCCTTACTCAAGCTGGTGAGCCTGTGCTCAAGCCAGTGACCTTGGGGCTTTGAACCTGTGTCCTCTGCATCCCAGTCCAATGCTCTATCCACTGTGCCACTGCCTGATCAGGCGAGTCTTCCTTTTTTTTTTCCATCTCTATAGAAGATTTACATCTTTGTCTTCTAGAATTATGTTGTGACATTGAGAAAGTCATTTATTATCTGAGCTTTATTCATGTGTATATTGGGCCTGATAGAACTAATCTGCTTTGGGCAGTTTGTTGTGAGGATCAGGTTAGTGATGTGCATATATAGTGACTAGGGTTTTTTCTTTTTTTAATTTTTTTTTAAAATTCATTTTAGAGAGGAGACACAGAGTTAGAGAGAGAGAGAGAGAAAGAGAGAAAGGGGGAGGAGCTGGAAGCATCAACTCCCATATGTGCCTTGACCAGACCAGTGCAGGGTTTTGAACTGGCGACCTCAGTGTTCCCAGGTCGACGCTTTGTCCACTGCGCCACCACAGGTCAGGCGTGACTAGGGTTTTGAACATCAACAAAAGTGACCTCTATCTGGCTCTTCCTATATCTCCAGGCTTATTTGTATTCCTAGAGGTGGTGAGTAGGGAATGGATTGCAGGAGGTGTTTAAAGGACCTCTAATTTAGGGACACTTAGAGACCACCTTTAACCCAGGACAGGTTTTATAGATTTACAGTCCCCCTTTTTTTTTTCTTTCTTTTTGGTGAGAGGAGGGGGGATCATAAGGCTTCCTTCACCTGTTAGTATTTTTGTCTAGGTCTTAATAATATTTGGGATTGGGACTAGGCCTGAAATCAACACAATGGTATGTGAATAACAAATACTGTCTAGTAACACAAACAACTGTTTAGTCACAGTTTATGTTATCACTGCTATAGTGCAATCTGCTTTTATCTTGGTACTGATAGGAACTGGAATAATCTAGTTAGTATCTACTTGATATCATCTAGATTTAAGCATTTCTTAATAGCTAAAACCAGCGAGTAAAATCTGAGTTAGATTCAGCTCTTTCAAGTGGTTTTAGTTTCTTCCTTCAAACTCTATCTCTTCCCTTCTTATTTAGGGACACTTAGAGACCACCTTTAACCCAGGACAGGTTTTATAGATTTACAGTCCCCCTTTTTTTTTTTTCTTTTTTTTGGTGAGAGGAGGGGGGATCATAAGGCAGACTCCCACATGTGCCCTGACCAAGATACACCTGGCAACCCCATCTGGGGCCAACGCTGGAGCACCCACCGGGCTATTTTTAGTCACTGAGGCTGTTGTGCTCCAGCGGAGCCAGCACCCAGGGCCACGCTCAAACCAATCAAGCTATTGGCTGTAGGAGAGGAAGAGGGAGAGAAGGGGGAGGGGAGGAGAGAGGAGAAGCAGATGGTTGCTTCTCCTGTTGCCCTGACTGGTAGTCAAACCTAGATGTTCATACACCAGGCTGATGCTCTATCCACTGAGCCAGTGGCCAGGGCCAGATTTACATAGTCTTAACTGGCACACATGTAGTTTAGGAAAGTATGGATTGGTCATGATTCACTTTGTTTTTTGATGGACAATGTAGAATATTTGTTGCAGAGGCCATTAATGGAGTAAGATGTCATCAGGAAGGTACCATGTAAATGTTGCTTCATATGTTCTAGAGCAGTGTTTGTTGCCAGAGAAGCCTGAAGGTTATACTGTATTATAAAAAATGGTTTTTGAATGTTATCATTTTCCATTTAAAAAGTTACTCAATTCTGGAGACATTTTATATGTAACCTTTTTTAGTCATGCCTTTAGAAAGTTTTGGTTTCTTATGCTTTTTCAATTTTAAAAGAAAAATGTTTTTTTGAAATTAAAAATTACAAATTATAAAATGCTGAATATTCTAATTTGTGAAGCCTAGTATTATTTAACAATCATGGATAGCATGCTTTGTCTTTGAAGGAAGTTTTTATGTAGTTATTCCATATCAAAGTAACTATAACATTGGATAAATTAATAATACATACTTTTTTTTTGTATTTTTCTGAGGTTAGAAGTGAGGAGGCAGTCAGACAGACTCCCACATGCGCTTGACCTGGATCCACCCAGCATGCCCACCAGTGGGGATGCTCTGCCCATCTGGGGCGTTGCTCTGTTGCGGCCAGAGCCATTATAGTGCCTAAGGCAGAGGCCATGGAGCCGTCAGCACCCGGGCCAACTTTGCTCCACTGGAGCCCTGGCTGCAGGAGAGGAAGAGAGAGATAGAGAGGAAGAAGAGAGGGAAGGGTGGAGAAGCAGATGGGTGCTTCTCCTGTGTGCCCTGACTGGGAATTGAACCTGGGACTTCCACACATTGGGTCGATGCTCTACCACTGAGCCAGCCGGCCAGGGCCCAATACTTATATTTTGATATAAGGTTGCTGAGCTAACTTGTAAAAATCTTTTTCTTTCAACTTGCCAAAATCAGTCTGTATCCCAGAGGACTCATCAGTCAAATATCAAGTAAGTTTCTTTTTCATAAAACAATGCATGATAAATGTGCCTGAAATGGGGGAGGCGGGGCAGAAACTTTTGTTTAATAATAAGCAGGTCCTTACTCTGTGACTTTGTTTCTTAAAAAGAAAATCATGTCACAGCTAAGGCTGTTTACTGATTAGTATTAGTATTTATATTAAGGTTAAATTCTCTACACTTGTTTCACGTGTTGTGTATTATGTCACCTTTCCATATATTAAGACAGCCTTTTCCAATTATGCTATAGGTAAATAAAGTTAGTAGTAAGCTTAATAGAATTGTAACTTTCCTTCCTTTTACATTTGTAGTAAACTTTTTATGAGTTGAAAATAACTTGCTGGGGGCAGCAGTGACAATAATGAATACACATTTAGAAAGTATTTTACTTTAAATTATTGGCCATGTGTACAATTTGTATTCTTAGGACTATAGCAGAAACATAAGGCATTGATTGGTAGCTTTACATCCTCACTGAATTTCAGAGGGAAACTGAGACTCTTAAAGTTTATTTCTTTAATCAATGTGCATTTTAATCACCTAAAATGGCTTGGAAATGTTAAAATAATTTACACATGTCTCTCTGGGGAGATAAAGGATAACTCTCTAAGTACCAAGTATACAAGGAACTTTGACTCACTTGGTGGCAGCAGCAAGGGTTGGGAAACATAAATGTCAAGTAATTATGGTTTTTGGAGCAAAAAATAGTCCAACATTGATTTAATAAATATACTGTGTACCAGGTACTGTGCTTAGTCCTAGCAAAGTAATAGTGGCGTGACAGATAAATAGCTTGGCCCTCATGGAGTTTATAATCTAGTTTAATTTAAAAGTGAGGATTCTTTTATGTTTAGAGCTTTTCAGTAGGAAAAATACACACTCTCTAGGCACACTAGTGTTTCCACATACCTTGAGGTTGAAGGAAGATACTGTATTTAATGTTGTGCCTGGCAGGATGAGTTAAACTTTAAATTATTTTAATTTTAGCTCATTTGCTTCTCCTCCCTGTCCTCAGGTCTGTTTGCTCCTAGCTTTAGTTAAACAGTGTTTTCAACTACCATCCCACAGACTGGTCTGCCAGAAATTCCGTGTGGGTCCACGAAAGAGTTAACCACTCTAATGTTGTGTGAGGATTATAGACCCAGTGATTTTAGTCAGTTTGCTTATACTTTAGCAGTCCTCAAAATAATTGTCCTATTTTCACTTTTCCCCAAGTATAAAAGGGAAGGAAAACACTGATAAGAGATCTTACAGTGTAGAGTCAAGCTGACCTGGGTTCAGTGTAACACCTGCCGCAGACTGGCTGGCTGATTCACACTCCTTGAACTTACATTCACCGGTAAAATAGGAATAAAAGTGGGTTTTTTTTTAGTATTAGATTTAAATAAGGGTGTGAAACTATTAATGGGATGTAATAACTATAAGCCGTTTAGAATAAATTTCTTTAACATTAGCTTAAGCACACACCAGAATGAAAGGTATAAGTGAGAACACTGAAAATCGTGTAAATATTTAAATCCAGTGGAAAGTTTGGGGCATCATCGACCTTCCTGTTCTCTTCCATCAGTACGTATCATAGGAAATTAGAATCGTTACAAAACCGTGAATCAACAGCTGCTATGCTATTTTGTTCCTCAAGGTGGAGCTCATATTTATGAAATTATAGTTTTTATCTGGACAAAACATAAGCAACAATTTTTAAGAAAATTAGAATTTCTATTTTAAGTCTCTTTTTTCTTTTTTTATAGGTATGACTGGTATCAAACTGAATCTCAAGTAATCATTACACTTATGATCAAGAATATTCAGAAGAATGATGTAAATGTGGAATTTTCAGAAAAAGAGGTCATTAATCTTTGAACAATTTTTTATGTTGAGATTAAATGCTTTTATTTGCCAGTATAGTATATTGCAGAGTCATCTTTAGCATTCTATCAGATATGTCATTTCTTCTTGAGATAATTTGGAAAATGCTGATGGAAATCTAAAGCATTGCTTTTCAGTTTGAATCATTGTAAGTTTTTTTTTTTTAGACTTTTTAAAATATTTATTTTAGAGAGGAGAGAGACAGGGTGAGAGAGAAAGAGAGAAGGGGGGAAGGAGCAAGAGAAGAAAAGGGGGGGAGGAGCAGGAAGCATCAACTCCCATATGTGCCTTGACCAGACAAGCCTGGGGTTTCGAACTGGTGATCTCAGCGTTCCAGGTTGACGCTTTATCCACTGTGCCACCACAGGTCAGGCGGATCATTTTAAGTTTTGAGATAAGACTATGCGTGCTGTAGGTTGTTATAGATAGATGTGCATTATTATTTTATTTAGATTTTTTATTCAGAGCAGAACTTGGTTGACAAATATAACAGAAATTAAGATGTGATTTGTTTACATTTGTGTGGTATACTTATTTTTTGTGGGATTTATACATCTTAGAATTTATTAACCATATTATATAAATATGACTTAATATCTTGGTTTCTTAGCATTTAGTAGAACTTTATGCTATTTAAGAATTAGTGGTAGAAGTAGATGTTTTGCATATGAATACTTTCTTTTAATACTGTATCATTTTGCTCTCTTTGATTTCATTTTTTACTTTTTTAAGCTAAAGAGAGGGTCAGACAGACAGGGAGGGAGAGAGAAGAGAAGCATCAGTTTGTTGTTGTAGCACTTTAGTAGTTCAGTGATTGCATTCTCATATGTGCCTCGACCAGGAGGCTCCAGCAGAGTCAGGGCCCCCTTGCTAAAGCCAGTGAACTTAGGTAGGCTTCCAAGCCAGCGACCTTTGGACTCAAGCCAGCAACCATGGGGTCATGTCTATGATCCCACACTCAAGCAGGCTACCCCACGATCAAGCTGGTGAGGCTGTGCTCAAGCCAGCGACCTTGGGCTTTTGAACCTGGGTCCTTGGTATTCCAGGTTGACATTCTAGCCACTGCACCACTGCTTGGTCAGGCTTGGGTTTCCTTGAGATTTAAATATAAGGTATGTGTTTTTAAATATCCATCCCCTGCTATTTAATTGTGAATATGAGAATCTGTGTGGAGGATAACCAGATTTAAATAAAGGATTATTTTGAGTTTCTTTAATATGATAGTCATATAAAGTGTTCAAAATTGTCTGCACCAGTACTGAAGTTTTGTAATTGTATTTAGTTTAAGTATTTTAATCTTTATTTTATAAATTTGTAAAATGTCCTGTTAATTTTGTGTTCATTAGTTGTCTGCTTTGGTGAAACTTCCTTCTGGAGAGGATTACAATTTGAAATTGAGACTTCTTCATCCTATAATACCAGAACAGAGCACATATAAAATACTTTCAACAAAGGTAAGACAATTGAAAAAGGTTGTCAGTAGTAGTAATATTTCCAAAACATAGATATACTGGTCAACTAATCACCTATGTGATTATAAGCTTGTAGATTCTTTCATCTATGTATCTTTAAAAGGGACAAGTAATTAACAATTTTGAGTAATAGTTTTCCCTTCCTAAAATTCATACTTACTAAGATAGCTATACCTACTACTTAGTAAAGAGGTTTTCTAAAAAGATATTATAGGCAAGCTCTGTTTCAGATTTGATACCAACAATGTCTCTTCCCTTGAACTTGTCAGTCTGGTGTATTTTGTTACATAAAAACTTCTCATCCAGCTACCTTATGCAGTTGAAAATACAAACTACTGTAAAGATGAATCTGCTCTTTATTTTGTGTTAAGCTGAATTTTAGGTTACTTTGTGAGGGATTAATGAACAGTTTAAATTATAGTTTGAGAGTATTTTTGGATTTTTTTATATTTTTAAGAAGTAAAGTATGCAGTATTAAAATTCAGAGGATGTTTTAAGTTTTTAAGTATTAATCAAAAAAAAAGATTGTAGCCTGACCAGGCAGTGTTGCAGTAGATAGAGCATCGGACTGGGATGTGGAGGACCCAGGTTCGAGACCCCGAAGTCGCCAGCGTAAGCATGGGCTCATCAGGTTTGAGTAAGGCTCACCAGCTTGAGCCCAAGGTCGCTGGCTCGAGCAAGAAGTCACTCAGTCTGCTGTAGCCCCCCGGTCAAGGCACATAAGAGAAATCAATCAATGAACAACTAAGGAACCCGCAACGAAGAATTGATGTTTCTCATCTCTCTCCCTTCCTGTCTGTCTGTTCTTATCTGTCCCTCTCTCTGGCTCTGTCACAAAAAATAAAAATTAAAAAAAAAGTGTAGATTGTAGTATATTTTAGTGGAAAAAAATAATGAATAGAACATCAAAAAAGTCTCACTGGTTCTTTGCCCTGTAAAGTTAAACTAGTCAAAATGATGAGAGAACTAAATTTTCATCTATAAAAATGAGGGCTATAGACTAAATGCACTCTGTTTCTTTATCTGTAAAATTGTATGAAGGTATATGGTTAGTTAATGAAAATGAATGATATTATAGACTTTTTTTCATTACTACACTTTGTTTATACACGTCCTGCAATAAAGTGTGTTAGCCATTGAGTCTAAGATCAAAGAACATGTGACTTTTCCTGTCGTAGAATAGAGTCAGGGTCAGCCTGAGTGATGAAGAGTGGGAACGGCCTGCAGAAAGAAGAGGACATCTGCAGAGGGTTGGAAGAGGAAGGGTAGAGTATGGAGGCAGTTTTTTTGCATCCAGTTAAAAACGATCTCCCACTTGTTTATTTAAAGATGACAAAGTACAAAGCTGTGTAATTAACGGACAGGAAGAGGAAACAGAGTTGCTTGGACTGTAGAAAATGAGAAAAGGGATGAAATCTTATCAAGATTTTAGTCTTTCTGGCCCTGTTCATATGGTGTAGAAATTGTTTAATAGAAAAATATTGGGTAAAGTAAGCAAGCAAAAAACTATAGCTAGAATTGGGAGGGAGACAAGTCAGAAAATTATGAGTTTAGTATTTTTGTATATATTTCTATCATGAGATTGTCAATGCATATCTTTTTGAAGTAACAAATGTAAAACAACTGTGTATGAATATAGGATAAATTACTTAAAATTTTGTATTACCAAGCCAGCCACTCCATATACTTAGGAAGAATAGTGCATGTGTGGATACAGAAAACAGATTGGTGGTTGCCAGATGGGAGGGAAGTAGGTGAAGGGATGAGTGGAAATGGTGAAAGAAATTAGGTACTGTAAAGCCAGTAGCCACAGCCATCATCACAGCCGCCGGGCCCATGCAGGTTTGCATTAGATTCGGACAGACCTTAATGAAACAATGGAACCAAGAACTGGTGAGCCATTAGCTTTAATCCTAGCTTGCACCCTGCGGGCAGGAAATACACACAGTGGGAAAACATTTCCCTTTCCATTCAGAGCTCCCAAAGCCACTGACTTATCTGAGTTTCCTAGAATCAAAGTTTTCTACCTCACCAGTCTCATTCACCTCTGTTCCTCATCTCCCTCTCCACCAACTGCACAAACTGGCTTCTCCTTCAGCACTCTGCCATCTTGGCTGCTTCCCCTCTCCTCTACAAGGCCTTTCTCTGCTCTCTTACAGCATGGGCTCCTCCTAGAACATAATCACTTTTCCCCAGAACAATATGATCTCTCTTCTGTTTAAAATGTTTTGGTGCAAAAGCCCTCCCCCAACACATATTAACATAATCATGCCCATCCCAAGCAAGAAAGGCAACTAATATCACCTGGGCAGTGGGCTTCCATGTGGGCAGTGCCATCTTTAACAAAGTGAGCATAGTATATTTTATCTGCCCAACAGGTACAAATTGCCACTTAAAAAAATACAGTGTGTCCGTAAAGTCATGGTGCATTTTTGACCGGTCACATGGTCAAAACTTCACCATGACTTTACGGACACACTGTAGTTATAGGAATGTAAGGTACAGCATAGGGAATACAGTCAGTAATATACTGCTCACAAAATTTAGGGGATCAGGGATGCGCAGACACTCTAGTACTTTCAGTCTTTTGTAACGTGCATTTTCTCCAATGAAATAAAAGTGGGATTTACATCTCATTTGTGTAATAAAACAACTTTCTGTGACTTGTTTGCTTTTCTGATTTTCTTATTTAAAAAAAAAGTCAAATGCTTTTTTCTTTTTTTGTATTTTTCTGAAGTGAGAAGTGAGGAGGGAAAGAGAATCCCACATGTGCCCGACCGGGATCCACCTGGCATGCCCACTATGGGGCAATGATCTGCCCATCTGGGTCATTGCTCCGTTGCAACTAGAGCCATCCTAGCACCTGAGGTGGAGGCCATGGAGCCATCCTCAGTGCCCCGGCCAACTTTGCTCCAATGGAGCCTTGGCTGTAGGAGGAGAAGAGAGAGATAGAGAGAAATGATAGTGGGAATGGTGGAGAAGCAGATGGGCGCTTTTCTTGTGTGCCCTGACTGGGAATTGAACCCTGACCTCTACACACTGGGCCATGCATGTCACTCTACTGCTGAGCCAACCAGTCAGAGCCGCTTCTTTTTTTTTATTGCTTTATAATTCATTTTGAAATATTCCCTAATTTTTGTGAGCAGTATATAATAATTATGTATGGTGTCAGATGGGTACTGGACTTACCAGGGAGATCACTTTATAAGTTACATAAATGTCTAATCACTATTTTGTACTAATAGAATATTGTATGTCAACTAAAATTGAAAAAAAAAAAACTACTAGTGTGTGGTAAATACACTAGTCTGTGTGCTAGAGTCGAGGATGTAACCAAACACTGTCATCTCTTAATTTTTTTTTCTCTTTTGAATCTTGTCAGTGCTGGTTTATTTTAACCAATCCTCAACCCCCTTACTCTTTTCCCAATTTACCATATTTTTTTTTTTGCTGCTTTTCCCTTTCTTTAAATGCTGTATAACTACTTTTCTTTCTTGTGTACTAATTTGTTTACATATACATTTTATCTCTCTTGCACTTAGTAAGTCATTTGAGGTTAAGAAGCATGTCATACTTGTGTCTTTGTTTGTGCTCCAGGTAGGGTTGCCAGATAAAGTGCCAGGCACCCAGTTACCTTGATAAACATGGAATAGTTTAGTGTAAGTATGGTCCATTTGCTAAATTTGGCAACCCAATTCCTGTGTATTGTTCATAGTGGGTGCTCAATAATTAATTGTTCAGTGAAGGAATTTAAGTTGGATTCTGATGTTACCCTATGAAGTTGGCAGTGTATTTTCATTCTTTTACATATGAAAAGAAACTGAGGTTCATGGACTTCAGATGCTTTCCCCAAGCTCACATGGTTTCTCAGTTGTTCAGTCTGGCCCAGAAGAAATGCTTTTACTACTGTAAAGTTACTGCTTCTTTGCCAGGTTTTTTCTATGTTTTGGATTAAAAAAATAAAGATTCTAAGGATGTATTCTGAAGGATGATTATTTTTTTTTTAATAATCCAAAGTAATATATAGTTGTTGGGTTTTTTTGATGTGTGTGACAGAGACAGAGAGAGAGAGAGACAAAGAGAGGGACAGACAGAAAGGAAGGGAGAGACCCGAGAAGCATCAATTCTTTGCTGCGGCACCTTAGTTGTTCATTGATTGCTCTCTCATATGTGTCTTGACCTGGGGGCTACAGCAGACCGAGTGATCCCTTGCTTAAGCCAGTGACTTTGGGTTCAAGCTGGTGAGCCTTGCTCAAACCAGATGAGCCTGCACTCAAGCTGGTGACCTAAGAATTTCAAACCTGGATCCTCTGTGTCCCAGTCTGACGCTCTATCCACTGCACCATTTCCTGGTCAGGCCAAAGTAATATATAGTATTACTCTGACTGCCAGTTGGTAAGCTGTATTTTATGGGAAACAAACTGAAAGAGTTGTACAGTAAGTTCTCACTTAAAAGTCATCCACAGGTTCTGTGATATTAAGTGAAATAACACCTGATGAAACCAGTTTTACCATAGGCTGATTGCTACAATGATATAAATAAGTTCCTGTGGCATCTCATCAACTTTGTAATGAAACGATGTTATTCAAGGGCCTGTCATACTTAATTGTATCTTAGGGGAAATAAAAGTTTGAATCCTTTTTCATACAGCAGAGGGAGATAGTGTTAAAATTTTGGAAGAAAATCTTTCAGTTACTGGGAATAATTTAGTGATGACTCTAAGAAGGAAAAGTAGTGAAGTAATTTGCTTTTTATGTGTGTTCAAATGTCTTAAATCCTTTATGTGAATTGAGAAAAGAATGCATTTTGCTTAGAAGAATTTGCTTAAAATCAGATTTTGTAACATCAGTGGATTAAAAGGGTTATTATTTCTTTTTGCTTTTGAGAAAGCTGTTTTTCTTTTCTCACCTTCGAGGTTGAATGGATGTTGCGTATTCATGTATAACCATTGGTTAAGTGTTATTCAAGTGAAAAATTAATGTAATTTGCAGTGAAAATGAGGAGAGCTAGGACCCTTAAATTAATGAAATAGTACTTCTTAACTAAATATTTTACAGTGTAATATTTAATGTTTTTTCAAGTCAGAATTTATATTTCCAGTGTCTCTCATAGTCATTTCTACCTTTTGCTGAAGGCCAGCTTTCATGTCCATCTGCTTATTAATTTATTTTCTTTATTAAGAAAAGGTTATGTTTTTCTGTCCTGTTAGTTTCATGACAATATTCTCTGGTCACATTCATAGGATTATAACTTCAGCTACAGCTATGCTGTGAAATATTCGTTATAAAGATGAATACTAATTTTCTCTAAGTAAAAAAATTAGAATTCTCAAAATCTTTTGGAGTAAGTTTGCCCTTGTGGAAATGTTCTATTCCAATTTTAGTCAAAGTAATTTTTCCATATTGTATCAATATAAAATATGAAGGATTTTAACTGTAACCATGGGAAATGAAAATGGGTGTCTTTAATTAGAGACAAATAGCTCCCTTCTCCCTTCTTAACCCACAAAAATTTGAGAAGTTTTTTTTTTTAAACAGTAGAAGACTGAGTGATTTTTTTTAAAATTTATTTTATTTTTATTTTATTCATTTTTAGAGAGGAGACATAGAGTGAGTGAGAGAGAGAGAGAGAGAGAGAGAGAGAGAAAGGGGGGGAGGAGCTGGAAGCATCAAACTCCCATATGTGCCTTGACTGAACCAGTGCAGGATTTTGAACTGGCGACCTCAGTGTTCCCAGGTCGACGCTTTATCCACTGCGCCACCACAGGTCAGGCAAAAAATTTGAGAAGTTTTGAGTGAATTTCTTAATATTCATAGAAGAATCCCAGTGATGGTGGAATGGAGCTGGCAGTGCTGCGGATGCCACTGCTTGGTTAAGCGCACAGCTGTCAGGGCTCGGGGGATGGTGGTTCTGTTTTTTTGATACAGTGGTGGTGATAATAATAATGTTTTTTTAAAAAAATAACAGTAGTTGCTAATACTTACAAATTGTAGATCTTGGAGTATATTCTTGCCACCTTTGCTATTAATGTATATTTACATTTCTTAAATGAAAAGGATTTTACTGTACATACTATCTGTAGCTGTCTTTTTAAAATTTGTCATACATTAATATTACTTGGACTAAAATAGGAATACAAGATATTTTTCATGCCCTTAAATATTCTATAGCAAAGTATTTTATTATATACATTTACTGTAGCTTATTTAGTAGTCCCATATTGTTTGACCTCTGGAGAATTTCAGTAGGTAACTATTTTGACTGCTGTGTATTATCCAGTGCAGTCCTTACAATTATTGCATAGTGTAGGTATTTTTATCACCTATTTACAGGTATGAAAACTGAACCCAGAGATGTTAAATAATTTACTCAGATTTTTTAGCTAGTTTTGATGATGATAAAGAGATTGAGGGAGCATTCAGTTGTTTGGCAGACACAGTGCTGTCTTCTTTCTGTAAGTGGTGTCATTTAATCCTCATAAGAACCATACATCAAGTAGGTCCTTTTAATCCAAATGTTTTTCAGTAGAAACTGAGGCTCAGTGAAATTAGTTACTTGCTCAGCGCCGTATATTCAACAAGTTGCACCTCTTTGTGACTCTTCAACAAATATACAACTGATTATTTTCTTGTTCTCAACCTCTCCTTCTGAGGAAATAAGTAAAATTCTAATAGTAAAAGATACTTTCAGCAAGTTATTCTATGTCTTGGCTCCCTCATCACTAAAATTTGGATGGTAATTTTTATAGGGATGTTCTTTTAAGTGAGATGATATATGTAAAGAACTTTGTACCTGGGGTACGATTATTTATACGTATTTGAATCCAGGCTGTAAAACAATAAATGGATATACATAGAAAATTTGGTAAAATACAATGGAGCTGAGAAAGTAATCACTCCATCTTACTACTGATGAAATTTTGGCATATTTCCTTCCACACAACTAGATATTTAGGTTTGTCGCTATAGATGATGTATACTGGAATTTTTTGTTTCTGGTAACTGTCTCTTTTGGTTGATTTCTCCAAAGAAGAATAGAGGCTGTGACCTTATGCACTAGCATAGTGCCTGGCTCAGAATAGGCACTCAGTAAATGTTTGAATTGAGCTACTAGAACAGGGGTAGTCAGCCTTTTTATACCTACCACCCACTTTTGTATCTCTGTTAGTAGTAAAATTTTCTAACTGCCCACTGGTTCCACAGTAATTGTGATTTATAAAGTAGGGAAGTAACTTTACTTTATAAAATTTATAAATTTTATAACTCTTTCAAAATTCTTCTTAATTGTAGTTTATAATGTGTGTTTTTGAAGGGCTTTTAAGTAAAAGCATGTTTAAAAATTCTTCAGAATTAGCCTTGTATAATTTAAGGAAACTATCTCAAGGTCACTTTGTTGATTTAAGAAAATTGCATTTTTTTGTGTCTGTTTTACATTCAGTAATGGATTTTATTTGGTGTTTTCCTCCAGATTGAAATTAAAATGAAAAAGCCAGAGGCTGTGAGATGGGAAAAGCTAGAGGGGCAAGGAGATACGCCTAAACCAAAACAGTTCACAGCAGGTTTGTTTGCTGGTTTTGATGAGTTTTAAAAATCAAATTGTGTTGTAATGTTGAAATTAAATAGTAATTAGCATTCTTTTTGCTTTTCTTATGTTCTCAAGATAAGATACATTGAGTATAATAAGATTGCCCTGTAGTGAATGCCTTTCTCGTGAAGGTTCTGACTTAAACTCTTAAGAGTGCAATGAACGGCAACAAATGCCCAGAGGGAATTGGAATTCATTGTTTACCTTGTCAGTTTATGATATCACTTGGGGGTTGTTTGGTTTTTGTGTTGGCTTTTTCTGTTGCTGCTTTTTGAGTTTTAAGTGTATTAGTAGTTTAGTGATCTTTCCTCCTCTTCCCTATCCCTTGTTAGTTATTCCTTTCTATTTTGATATTGTAAACACTAATTTCCTGGAATTTCAGGGCTTCACCTGAGTCAAGTATCTGTTCATTTCATTATATTGCTGGTGTGATAGAGGTGGAACTGAACAAGTAATGAATGCCTAAGGAAAGCCTAGGAGAAGAGTAGAAAACTAGGGTTGATATGTTTAACCCTTTAAGGGACAGGCTGCTGCTCTATGTTGAGGTCAGTTCTAAGCATATGCAATAGGCCAATAGGTATTTTTCTAATAGAATAATTAATCTGTAAGACACTCGTAGAAAAACAACCTAAGACTGTATTTTACAGCAGTGGCCTGATTTATAAATGGAGAAAAGTATCTTTTTTATTAGTTAGTGCTTTGGTGACTGAAATGAAGTAACAGTGTGTCTCAGCTACTTTTAGATTTTTTCACTGCTTTCTTCTATAACAGAAAACACATTTTCTTATGGCATCTTTCAGAAAACATTGAGTTAGCCAATAGATAATTTGTTTTTATTTTGAAATAAGTTTAGATTCTCATGGAAGTTGTAGAAGTAGAGTTCCCATGTACCCTTCACCAAGCTTCCCTGCATGATAATGTTGTGACTGAGCGATAGAATAATTAGCAATACTCTTCAGCCTTAATAAAAGATGAAATACTGTCATTTGCAACACCCTTGAGATAGACTTTGAGAATATTATGCTAAGTGAAATCAGTCAGTCAGAAAAAGCTAAGAGCTATATATGATTTTGCGCATAGCTGGGATATAAAACTGACATAGACATAGACAAGAGTATGGTGGTTACGGGGGTGGGGTAGAGGGGACCAAATATATGGTGGCGGAAGATGGTTTGACTTTTAGGTGATGAGCACACAATGCAATATACAAATCGTACCATAGAGATACACACCTGAAACCTATATGATCCTATTAACCAAGGACACCTGATTAAATTTAATTTAAAAAAATAATTAACAAAACCAGGAAACTGACACCAAAAAATCATTTTTTAAATGTTCTCCATTGATTTGAGGGAGGGAGGGAGGAAAGGGAGAGAGAGAAGCATCAACTCTTGTTCCACTTAGTTCCATTTAGTTGTGCACTCATTGATTATTTCTTGTACATGCCCTGACCAGGGATTGAACCTGTGATTTTAGTATGCTTGGAAAACACTATCCACTGAACCACCCAGCCAGGGCCACCAATAAATCATTTAAAAATGAAATTTTAGGCTGGATAATTAAGAATGAAATTTTAAGTTGGTATTTAAGCTCTGCTTTCCATTTTATTTGAAAGATGTAGTAAAGTTGTCATGTGCTTCTCTTGGGGCTGACTCCCAGAGATTTTTGGGCTGAGTTTTTTTTTTTTTTAATTTTTTTTATTTATCCATTTTAGAGAGGAGAGTATGAGAGAGAGAGGAGAGAGTATGAGAGAGAGAGAGAGAGAGAGAGAAAGAAGGGAGGAGCAGGAAGCATCAACTCCCGTATGTGCCTTGACCAGACATGTGCAGGGTTTTGAACCAGCGACCTCAGCGTTCCAGGTTGACGCTTTATCCACTGCGCCACCACAGGTCAAGCATGGGCTGAGTTTTATATATAGCTAATAGCATTTTTTCAAAGAAACGCTTTAAATGTAGTATCATTTAATTCTGACAACAGCCCTTATGTAGGCAGCCCAGTATTGTTTCTCCTATTTTACAGGCTCAGAAAGGTTAAGCAACTTGCTTCAGATCACCTAGCATTTTTTTATTGTCTAGGACTAAATTCAGGTTTTCAGAGCCTTGGTCTGGTTTTTCTGTCAACCTCCTATTCTTTACTGCTTTTTGTGCATTTCCAAACACTGAAACACATCTGCTGACAAGAGTATATTTGCAGTTATTTGATATTCTAGTGCAGGGGTTCCCAAACTAGGGCCCACGGGCCGCATACAGCCCCCTGAGGCCATTTATCCGCCCCCCACTGCACTTCCGGAAAGGGCACCTCTTTTCATTGGTGGTCAGTGAGAGGAGCACAGGATGCATCCACACCCATAGTTCCCATTGAAATACTGGTCAGTTTGTTGATTTAAATTTAGTTGTTCTTTATTTTAAATATTGTATTTGTTCTCGTTTTGTTTTTTTACTTTAAAATAGGATATGTGCAGTGTGCATAGGGATTTGTTCATAGTTGTTTTTATACTCCAGCCCTCCAACGGTCTGAGGGACAGTGAACTGGCCCCCTGTGTAAAAAGTTTGGGGACCCCTGTTCTACTGAATAATGAGCACGGGAGTTAGGTTACTCATCTCTCAGTAATTCTACTATCTACAGGTGTTAAAAATTTTCTGAGGTCAACTATAAAGGCTTTTTTTAGTTTTACAAATTTTTGCAAAAATTTTACAAACTTTTTCTAAACTCAGTGCTTTGCATATTCATAAAGATGCTATTCCTTCTGTCTTGTTATATTTTTGTAAGGAATTAACATGCTTGTCAGATTCCTGTGTCTTGCAAGCTGCAGACTGTAGATAAGGGCACATCGCTTAACCTGTCAGGGCAGAGGAGATTAGAACCTGTGATCTCATCTTCTGGGGTGTCCACACTAGGATTAATTAACCTCATGTGTTCTAGGCTCTTAATTTTCATGGCTTTTAAAATTTTTTATTTGGGGAAGCAAGATGGCGACGGAGTAGGCGGACGTACCAACTTCCAACTCCCAGAACCAAAGTGGATTATAACTCAATTTAAAGAACCATCATCTGGATAAACCAACTATGAACTGAACTAAGTGGACTCTTCAACCAAGGAACACAGAAGAAGCCACATAGAGACTGGTAGGAATAGCGAAAACGCGAAGAGGGCTGCCCAGCTCCCCAGAGCAAACGGCAGCCCGGAGAGACCTGCGTGGCGGGAGGAGAGTGTGGCGGAGAGGGAGGGACCTGGGTCCCAGGAACCAAGCCCCAACCTGCAGTCCCAGAGCCTAGAAGAGGCATTTGGACAGTTTTGAGCTGTGAAACAAGTGAGGGAGCTCCCAGGCCTACAGTGTGGAATATTAGGTCCCTTCCTACTCTGCTGAAGGTTGCCTAAAGGTTTGGGGCGGCAGGACGCTGAAACGCGGTTCTGTCGGCATGGGCGGAGGCCAAGCCGGTGTGAGCTCGGTCTAGCCCAGCAGGGTTGGAGGGGACGCGCAAAAGTGGTCCGGAAGCTGCGGGCTCGCCTTTAATCCCACTTACGGGGACAAAGCGGGAGGCCAGGAACGGGCAGAAATCAGCTCTGCAACACTGCGCAAACCGGCCCTGACCGCGGGGACTGGGCTAGGACCAGGGACGGGCAGGGGCTCGAGGCTGAGCTCACGCTACCAGCCCAGCCCAGCCCAGCCCGGCCGGAGAAACCGCGATTTGCATGTGCATGAGCGGACTCGGAACACGGGGGCGGAGTAGAATCCGGGACGAGCGGAAGTACGCAGCTGAGCGGAAGCCAGCAAACATGCCTGGCCCAATAAACCTTAGTTTGCGACCCTGCACAGAAGGGCCCTGGCCTTGAGGGCGGGGCTAAAGCTCTGGATGGGCAAAGGCTCACAGCTGAGAGCACGTCAAAAGCCCCGCCCAACCCGTGAAACTCTGGCGACCAGGCTCTGACTGTGGGTTCTGGGCGGAAGTCCGGAAATAGGATGGGACCGCAGCTGAGCAAAGGTACTCACCTCCACCCTTGGTGCTAAGGCTTGTGGCTTGAGTGACAGCCCCTCCCGTGGAGGAGAGGCAGAAATCACAGCAAAAGCCACAGTGGGCCGGCGCTGGCAACGCTCATACCCAACCACCCTAGGCAGCGGCAGAGGGGATGGGGGGGCCGGTAGACAGACCACACCTAGAGAACACAAAGGCAACACATACTGGACATCAGTGGCCACAACTTGCTTATACACAGACAAAATGGGTAGGCAGAGGAATGCAAACCAAATGAATCAAGAGAAATCCCCAGAGAAGGACCTGAATGAACCAGATATAACCAAATTACCAGAAGCAGAATTTAGAATAATGATAGTTAGGATGTTCAAAGAAATTAGAGCAACAATGGATAGTCATTATGAACACCTAAATAAAGAGGTAACAAGTATAAAAACCGAAATTGAAATAATAGAAAAGAATCAGACAGAAATGACAAATACAGTATCAGAACTGAAGACCACAATGGAAGGAAGGAATTAAAAGCAGGATGAATCACGCTGAGGATCGAATCAGCGAGTTAGAGGACACAATAAACAAAGGCACAGAAACAGAGAAGAAAAAGGAAAAGAGACTCAAAAAATGTGAGGAAACTCTAAGGGAGCTCTGTAACAACATGAAGAGAAACAGCATTCGCATCATAGGGGTGCCTGAAGAAGAGGAGAGAGGACAGGATATGAAAACTTTGTTCAATCAATTCATAGCAGAAAACTTCCCTAAATTAATGTTGGTAAACACTCCACACATTCAAGAAGAACACAGAACTCCATTAAAGAGAAACCCAAAAAGATCTACACCAAGACACATCATAGTTAAAATACCAAAGCTAATGGATAAAGAAAAATTTTAAAAGCTGCTAGGGAAAAAAAAGGCTATCACCTACAAAGGAGCCCCCATAAGGATGACATCGGACTTCTCAACAGAAACACTTGAGGCCAGAAGGGAATGGCAAGATATAATCAAAGTAATATAGAACAAGAACCTACAACCAAGACTATTTTATCCAGCAAGGCTAACATTTAAAATTGAAGGAGAAATAAAGAGCTTCCCAGAAAAAGAAAGCCTCAAGGAATTCATTAAAACCAAACCAATTCTGCAAGAGATACTAAGGGGCCTGTTGTGAACAGTTTAAAGGGAGGAAAGAATATAGCAAAAGAAGAATACAGCTTTAAAGAATAAAATGGCAATAAACAACTACATATCAATAATAACCTTATATGTAAATGAATTAAATGATCCAATCAAAAGACATAGGGTAGTTGCATGGATAAAGAAACAGGACCCATACATATGCTGTCTACAAGAGACACACCTTAAAACAAAAGATGCACATAGACTAAAGGTAAAAGGATGGAAAAAAATATTTCATGCAAATGGAAATGAAAAAAAAGCAGGGGTAGCAGTACTTATATTTGACAAAATGGACTTTAAAACAAAGGCTGTAGTAACAGGCAAAGAAGGACACTACATAATGATAAAGGAAACAATTCAACAGGAAGATATAACTATTATAAACATCTATGCACCAAATATAGTAGCCCCAACATACATAAAGCAGACTTTGATGGATATAAAGGGCGAGATTAACAGCAATACTATCACAGTAGGGGATTTTAATACCCCTCTAACAGCACTGGATAAATCCTCAAGAAAGAAAATTAATAAAGAAACAGCAGACTTAAAGGAGACACTAGATCAACTTGATTTAATAGATATCTTCAGAACTTTTCACCCTAAAGCAGTAGAATATACATTCTTCTCAAGCGGTCATGGTACGTTTTCTAGGATAGACACATGTTAGGACACAAAAAATGGTCTCAATAAATTTAAGAAGATTGAAATCATATCAAGCATTTTCTCTGATCACAATGCCATGAAACTAGAAATTAACCACAAAAGAAAAACTGAAAAATACTCAAACACTTGGAAACTAAATAGCATGTTATTAAATAATGAATGGATTAACAATGAGATCAAAGAAGAAATAAGAATTTTCTAGAAACAAATGATAATGAGCATAGATCAACTCAAAATTTATGGGACACAGCAAAAGCAGTACTGAGAGGGAAGTGTATTGAACTACAGGCATATCATAAGAAGCTAGAAAAAGCTCAAATAAGCAACCTGACCCTTCATCTAAAAGAACTAGAAAAAAAACAACAAATAAAACCCAAGACAAGTAGAAGGAAGGAAATAATAAAGGTCAGAGCAGAAATAAATGACATAGAGGCTAAGGAAACAATATAGAGGATCAATGAAACCAGAAGCTGGTTCTTTGAAAAGGTAAACAAGATTGATGAACCTTTAACTAGACTCACCAAGAAAAAAAGAGAGAGGACTCAAATAAATAAAATTAGAAAGGACAGTGGAGAAATAACAACTGACACAACAGAAATACAAAGCATTGTAAGAAAATACTATGAAGAACTCTATGCCAAAAAATTAGACAATCTAGATGAAATGGACAAATTTCTTGAATCATATAACCTTCCAAAAATCAATCTGGAAGAATCAGAACACCTAAACAGACCAATTACAACAAATGAGATCGAAACAGTTATCAAAAAACTCCCAAAAAGGAAAAGTCCTGGGCCTGATGGCTTCACAAGTGAATTCTATCAAAAATTCAAAGAAGAACTAACTCCTATCCTCCTCAAGCTATTTCAAAAAATTCAAGAGGAAGGAAGACTTCCAAACTCCTTTTATGAGGCGAGCATAATTCTGATCTCAAAACCGGGCAAAGACAACACAAAGAAAGAAAATTATAGGCCTATATCCCTGATGAATTTAGACGCTAAAATTCTCAACAAATTATTAGCCAACCGGATCCAGCAATACATGAAAAAAATCATACACCATGATCAAGTGGGATTTATTCTGGAGAGGCAAGGCTGGTTCAATATTCGCAAATCAATCAATGTGATTCATCACATAAACAAAAGGAAGGACAAAAATCACATGATAATTTCAATAGATGCAGAAAAGGCATTTGATAAAATCCAGCACCCATTCATGCTCAAAACTCTCAGTAAAGTGGGAATACAGGGATCATTCCTTAACATGATAAAGGCCATCTACGATAAACCGACAGCAAACATCATACTAAATGGACAAAAATTAAAAGCAATCCCCTTAAGATCAGGAACCAGGCAGGGGTGCCCACTTTGACCACTATTATTCAACATATTCTGGAAGTCCTAGCTACAGCAATCAGACAAGAAGAAGAAATAAAAGGCATCCAAATTGGAAAAGAAGAAGTAAAACTGTCACTATTTGCAGGTGATATGATATTGTATACAGAAAACCCTAAAGTCTCAGTCAAAAAACTACTGGACCTTATAAATGAATTCAGCAAGGTGGCAGGATATAAAATTAATACTCAGAAATCAGAGGCATTTCTATATACCAACAATGAACTGTCAGCAAAAGAACTTAAAGAAACAATCCCCTTCACTATTGCAGCCAAAAAAATAAAGTACCTAGGAGTAAATTTAACCAAGGAGGTTAAGGACTTGTACTCGGAAAATTATAGAACATTGATAAAAGAAATCAAGGAAGATACAAAGAAGTGGAAGCATATACCGTGCTCATGGCTAGGAAGAATAAACATCATTAAAATGTCTATATTACCCAAAGCAATTTATAAATTCAATGCAATACCAATTAAAATACCAATGACATACTTCAAAGATATAGAACATATATTCCAAAAATTTATATGGAACCAAAAAAGAACACGAATAGCCTCAGCAATCTTAAAAAGAAAAAATAAAGCAGGAGGTATCACTCTTCCAGATATCAAGGTTTACTATAAGGCCATTATACTCAAGACAGCCTGGTACTGGCATAAGAACAGGCACATAGATCAATGGAACAGAACAGAGGACCCAGAAATAAACCCACAGTTTTATGGACAACTGATATTTGACAAAGGAGGAAAGAACATACAATGGAGTAAAGACAGCCTCTTTAACAAATGGTGTTGGGAAAATTGGACATCTACCTGCAAAAAAATGAAACTAGACCATCAACTTACACCATTCACAAAAACAAAATCAAAATAGATAAAAGACTTAAATGTTAGCCGTGAAACTATAAGCATCTTAGAAGAAAACATAGGCAGCAAGCTCTCCGACCTCTGTAGCAACAGTATATTTGCCGATTTATCTCCTCAGGCAAATGAAATAAAAGGCAAGATAAACAAATAGGGCTATATCAAACTAAGAAGTTTTTGCACAGCTAAAGACAATAAGAACAGAATAAAAAGACAAACCACACAATGGGAGAACATATTCGACAGCACGTCTGATAAGGGGTTAATAACCAAAATTTATAAAGAACTTAAAAACTCAACACCAGGAAGACAAACAACCCAATCAAAAAATGGGCAAAAGAAATGAATAGAAATTTCTCCAAAGAGGACATCCAGATGGCCAATAGGCATATGCAAAAATGCTCAACATCAGTAATCATTAGAGAAATGCAAATTAAAACCACAATGAGGTATTACCTCACACCAGTCAGAATGTCACTCATCAGCAAAACAACACAGAATAAGTGCTGGCGAGGATGTGGAGAAAAGGCAACCCTTCTGCACTGCTGGTGGGAATGCAGACTGGTGCAGCCACTGTGGAAAACAGTTTGGAGATTCCTCAGAAAATTAAAAATCGAACTGCCTTTTGACCCAGCTATCCCACTTATTGGAATATACCCTAAGAACACCATAGCACTGTTCGAAAAGAAGAAATGCGCCCCCATGTTCGTGGCAGCATTGTTCACAATAGCGAAGATCTGGAACCAGCCCAAGTATCCGTCAGAAGACGAGTGGATTAAAAAGCTATGGTACATATATACTATGGAATACTACTCAGCCATAAGAAACGATGACATCGGATCATTTATAACAAAATGGATGTACCTTGATAACATTATACGGAGTGAAATAAGTAAATCAGAAAAAAAGAAAAACTGAGAACAGCATGATTTCATGCGTAGGTGGGACATACAAGTGAGAATATGAGACATGGACAAGAGAGTGGTGGTTATCGGATGGGGGGAGGGAGGGAAGAGTGGAATAGGGAGGAGGGGAGGGACACAGGCAAAACCAGATAGAAGGTGACAAAGGACAATTTGACTTTTGGTGACGGGTATGCAACACAATTGAATGATAAGATTACCTGGAGATGTTTTCATTGTACATATGTACCCTGATTTATTGGTGTCACCCCATTAGAATTAATAATAATAATTGTGTGTGTGTGTGTGTGTGTATATATATATATATATATATATATATATATATATATAATAAAGAAAAGGAAAAGTGAAAAAAAATTTTTTTTATTTGGCTACTAGTGATAATGCACAGAGATAGAAGAGATAGTAGAGAGAGGGTAGGTAGGATTTGGAAAGCAACATGATTTCCTTGAATAAAACTGAGTGGTGTGTTTTGGTCGTGTTTTCTTTTTGTTTATTTATTTATTTATTTATTTATTTTTTTACAGGGACAGAGAGAGAGTCAGAGAGAGGGATAGATAGGGACAGACAGACAGGAACGGAGAGAGGTGAGAAGCATCAATCATTAGTTTTTCATTGCTGTTGCAACACCTTAGTTGTTCATTGATTGCTTTCTCACATGTGCCTTGACCGCGGGCCTTCAGCAGACCGAGCAACCCCTTGCTAGAGCCAGTGACTTTGGGTTCAAGCTGATGAGCTCTTTGCTCAAGCCAGATGGGCTCAGCTCAAGCTGGCGAGCTCGGGGTCTTGAACCTGGGTCTTCCGCAGCCCAGTCCAATGCTCTATCCACTGCGCCACCACCTGGTCAGGCTGTGGTGGTGTTTTGTTTTGAGGCGAGGTTGGTCACGGAGAAAGTTGGTTTACAGGTGAAGAAAAAGGATGGAGAAATAATTAACAATTAGTAGTTCTCAACTATTTTGAAGAAGCGGATATGGAGAAGCTATAGTGGAAGAAGGACATTTATATTACCATTAATGTGTTTCAGTGCATTAACAAGTAATCTTTGAGTCATTTCTTTTTTAAAGTTCTGTAGTTGTGTTGTCTTGTATAGTAACTGCTAGCCACATGTACCTATTGAGCACTTAAAATATGACTAACCTGGAGTGAGATGTGCTCTGAGGTGTAAAATACATACCAGATTTTGAAGACTTACTATGAAAAAAGTATATTGAATATTTTTGTTTTTAATGAAATGGTACTATTTTGCATATGTTACGTTAAATAAAAGCTATTATTAAAATGCATTTCACCTGATTCTTTCTACTAAGGTGGATACGAGAAAAATTTTAATTATATACATGGCTCAGATTTGTGGTTTGCATTATATTTCCACTGGACAGTGAGCAGAACTGCTCTTACAGCTACTTGACAGTACCCTGAGTCCCTGGGCTGGTAGTCTGGCTGCAAGCAGTCTCCATTTATCCCGGTGTGTCCTACAGATAATATTTTTCACTATGTGTGCATGGTGTCCATGTAGTAATTTTCAACATCTGTTGAAGCAATCTAATATTTTTCATGTGCAAAGGGGATGAAGCCTTAACTCACTGCATACTGGCAGTGAGAGGAGCACGGGATGCATACTTGATAATTATATATATTTTCAGTTTTTTGTACTCTGAAAGATAGATAAGTATCTCAGAAAATGTTACATTTTTAATATTAAAATTTTGTTTATAAATTTCTCTTTCTTTAATGTTTTTATTTATTAATTTTAGAAAGAGGAAAGGGGAGAGAGAGCGATTTGTTGTTTCACTTATTTATGCATTCAGTGGCTGATTCTTGTGTGTGCCCTGACCGCAGGATTGAACTCGCTACCTTGGTGTTGGAAGGATGCACTAACTAAGTGGGCTTCCCTACCAGGGCTTATATGAGACATTTATTAATGAAGCAACGTTTTAAAATAATTTATTTTAGTTGTTTGTATTATCTTTGCAACTTTTCTGTAAATATAATAGTTCCTATATACTTCTCAGTTTCCCCTCTGATTAACGTGATATTTTTAATGTAATTTTGTATAATGTACCAAAAGTTTACACTTTAATGAGTTACTTTGTTCTAAAGAAATTTCTAGATTTTACACTATGTAGATTCAATTTTTAGAAGTATACATTTAATTATTGATGTGTATTTGAGAAAGATACTTATTTCAAACATGAAATACAGTGAAACCTAATTACCTCTATTTGCTAAGGTATTCTATACACTGTGGTTACGAAGTTTCCATTTTCTTGGCTTAATCAACATCACTTCTGTCTTTTTATTCTGTAGATGTAAAGAAACTATACCCATCATCATCTCATTATACAAGAAACTGGGATAAGTTGGTTGGAGAGATCAAAGAAGAAGAAAAGAATGAGAAGTTGGAGGGAGATGCAGCTTTAAACAAATTATTTCAGCAAATCTATTCAGATGGCTCTGATGAAGTGAAACGTGCCATGAACAAATCATTTGTAAGAATACAAACTTTTAAAAAATATATCATGGTAGTAAATTCAGAAATTTTAAAAGCATATTAAGTACAAAATTTGAGACCAAATTTCATGTACTGTTGTTGGGAGAGATTGTCTGAACATTTCTTCTTGCTCTTAACCAGGGGTCCCCACACTACGGCCTGCGGGCCGCATGCGGCCCCCTGAGGCCATTTATCGGGCCCCCACCGCACTTCCAGAAGGGTACCTCTTTCATTGGTGGTCAGTGAGAGGAGCACGGGATGCATCCGCACCCATAGTTCCCATTGAAATACTGGTCAGTTTGTTGATTTAAATTTACTTTTTCTTTTATTTTAAATATTGTATTTGTTACCGTTTTATTTTTTTACTTTAAAATAAGATATGTGCAATGTGCATAGGCCCTATATTTGTTCACAGTTGTTTTTATAGTCCAGCCCTCCAACGGTCTGAGGGACAGTGAACTGGCCCCCTGTGTAAAACGTTTGGGGACCCCTGCTCTAAACGTGTAGAGTACAGTAGTTATTGAGGAAGTTGGAAACCTGTGGAGGAGATAAGAAACAAGTCATTTACACCAAGTATTTTTTAAATATTGAGTTAGAACTGGAAAGGCTTAAGAAATACTGAGATTATAGTGGGTGATACAGAGTTCTTCTAGTTGAATTTATCACTATAGCTGAATGAACTTCTATTATATACCTTTTAGTCTCAATGTCAGAGATGAAGAATATAGAAGGGAAACTTGCAGTGTTTGGCAAGTGAAGGTGCACATTAATTATTCATTGGTTTGTTAATTTTTCTATTGATTAAGAAAATTCAGGCATGTTGCCAGGGCAGGATAAATGCTGTTTCAGTTAGATCTCAATTTCTGAGACCTTGATGACAAGCCATCACTTTAAATTATTTTTTTTAAACTTCACTTTTTTATTTTATTCATTTTAGAGAGGAGACACAGAGTGAGAGAGAGAGAGAGAGAGAGAGAGAGAGAGAGAGAGAGAAAGAAAGAGAGAAAGTGGGGAGGAGCTAGAAGCATCAACTCCCATATGTGCCTTGACCAGACCAGTGCAGGGTTTTGAACTGGTGACCTAGTGTTCCCAGGTCGACGCTTTATCCACTGCGCCACCACAGGTCAGGCCAAGCCATCACTTTAAAACTATGTAGATTATTTTGCTTGAAGGTACAATTTGGTTTTTACCAGTATCTCTGAAAATGTTATGCTTTTAAAGCATTTATATTTACAGTAGAAAGTTAATATTAATGTTTAATAATTAAAAATTAATATTTAGTTAGGTTGTTTGAGGTTTAGATATTCCACATAAGTTACCACATGGTAACTT
Source organism: Rhynchonycteris naso (assembly GCA_037038555.1). NCBI lineage: Eukaryota > Metazoa > Chordata > Mammalia > Chiroptera > Emballonuridae > Rhynchonycteris > Rhynchonycteris naso. Next base: position 94,359,945 of record CM072998.1, on the reverse strand, counting down.
GTCTTGGTTACTCTTTTCACTGTTCACTTAAAAATTTTTGTCTTAATTAAACTTTTTATTTTGAGATAGTTGTAGATTCACATGCAATTGTAAGAAATAAGGGAGAGTCCTTGTATCCTTTACAGTTTCCCCCAGTGAAAACATTTTTTAAAACTGTAGTCCAGGGGTCCCTATACTTTTTACACAGTGGGCCAGTTCACTGTCCCTCAGACCGTTGGAGGGCCGGACTATAAAAAAAACTATGAACAAATCCCTATGCACACTGCACATATCTTATTTTAAAGTAAAAAAACAAAACGGGAACAAATACAATATTTAAAATAAAGAACAAGTAAATTTAAATCAACAAACTGACCAGTATTTCAGTGGGAACTATGGGTGTGGATGCATCCTGTGCTCCTCTCACTGACCACCAATGAAAGAGGTGCCCCTTCCAGAAGTGCAGCCAGGGCCGGATACATGGCCTCAGGGGGCCGCAGTTTGGGGACCCCTGCTGTAGTACAACATTACAACCATGATATTAATAGTTAAGATACAGATCATTTCCATTGCCGCAGGATCCGTCTTTGTCGCCGTATAGCTATAGCCATTTCCCTCACACTCCTACTCCTCCTCAACCCCTGGCAACCACTAATGTGGCAATTCTGGTCAAATTCATGGTTTGCAGATATATTCTCACAGCCTGCAGTTTGTCTTTTCATTTTCTTAACGTTCTTCTGCAGAGCCAAAGTATTTAATTTTGAAATTTAATTTATCAATTTTTTCTTTTATGGATTATGCTTTTAGTGTCAAGTCTAAACTCTTCCAAGTCCTGTATCTCAAAGATATGTTTCCCTCATTCTTTCTTTTTTCTTTTTCTTTTTTATTAACTTTAATGGGGTGACACCAATAAATCAGGGTACATATGTACAATGAAAACATCTCCAAATTATCTTACCATTCAATTTTGCTGCATACCCATTACCCAAAGTCAAATTGTCCTCTGTCACCTTCTATCTGGTTTTCCCTGTACCCCTCCCCTCCTCCCTATCCCACCCTCCCCCCATCCCGTAACCACCACACTCTTGTCCATGTCTCATAGTCTCACTTTTATGTCCCACCTATGTATGAAATCATGCTGTTCTCAGTTTTTTTTTCCTGATTCACTTATTTCACTCCGTATAATCATTCTTTCTTTTAATCAAAATGTTGTAGTTTTATTTATTACATTTAGCTATATAAAGTATGAGACATAGGTTGAGGGTTTTTGTTTGTTTATTTTAGCTGATGTATGTTCATTTGCTCCATTTGTTGAAAAGATTGTCTTTTCTCCATTGAATTGCTTTTCACCTTTTTCTCAAAAATCAGTTGAGTATTTTGTGTGAGTCCACATGGGTTCCCTGTTCTCTTGATCTATATGTCCCTTTGTTAACACCACAGTCTTGATTACTATAGTTGTATAAGTTTTTAAATTGGGCCTACTTTCTTTATTTATGACAGAGAGAGAGAGACAGATAGGAAGAGAGATGAGAAGCATCAAGTCTTCGTTACGGCACCTTAGTTGTTTATTGATTGCTTTCTCATATATTCCTTGATGGGGGGAGGAGGCTAGCTACATAAGAGCAAGTAACCCCTTGCTCAAGCCAGAGACCTTGGGCTCAAGCCAGCAACCACAGGCTCATGTCTATGATCCCACGCTCAAGCTTGCAACACCGCACTTAAGCTGATGAACCCGCACTCAAACCGGTGACCTGGTGATTTCAAACCTGAGTCCTCTGAGTCCCAGTTTGATGCTCTATCCACTGTGCCACTGTCTGGTCAGGCTCCTACTTTATTCTTTATTTTCAAAATTGTTTTATCCTAGTTGCTTTGCCTTTCCATATAAATATTAGAATATTTTGTCTAAATATACAAATAATTCTGTTAGGAATTGGACTGAACTGTATATAATTTTGGAGAGATTGACATCTTTACTGTGTTGAATTTTCCAACCCATTTATTTAGCTCTTCTTTGATTCCTTTGATCAGCATTGTGCAGTTTTCAGCATATTAATCCTGTACATGTTTTGCCAGATATACCTAAGTATTTAATTCTATTTTTGAGTGATTGTAATTGATATCTTATATTTAATATTGGTTTGTTGCTAGTATCTAGAAATACAGTTGGTTTTTTAAATATTTATTCTGTCAGTTTGTTGAACTTACTAGTTTTAGGATATTCTTGGTAGATTCTTTGTGGCCTAAGAAGAATAGATACCTTCTATTTTCTACATTGTATCATCATCAAATATGGACAGCTTTATTTTTTCCTTTCTGATATGTGTGCCTTTTATCTTCTTTTCTTGCTGTATTGCACTGGTTGGAACTTCCTAGAACTACGTTGAGTAAGAGTGGTGAGAGTGGACATCCTCATATAAAGAACCATTTCAGGCTTTTACCGATAAGTATGTTAGTTGTAGGTATTTTGTAGATGCTCAGTCAAGTTGAAGTTCTGCTCTATTCCTAGTTTTTACTGAGGTTGTTATCATGAATGGCTGTTGACTTGTTGAGTGCTTTTTCTGCATTGATCAATATAATTATTTGATTTTTTTGCTTTAGCCTTTACAGAGGTGACTTTATGTGATAAATATGATTGATTTCTACTGTTGAACCAGAATGCACCTCTGGAATAAACCTCACTTTGTCATAGTCTATAATTCTTTTTATATATTGCTCAATTCTATTTTTAGATACTTTGTTGAGGAAATTTGTTTCTATATTCACAATATCTATAGATATTGGTCTATAGAATTCTTTTTTTGTACTTTGTCTAGTTTGGGGATCAGTAATACTAATTTTGTAAAAGGAATTGAGAAGTTCTCTATCCTCTTCTGTTTTTTGGAAGAGCTTGTGTAGAATTGGGGTTAAGTTTTATTTAAACATTCTTTAAACCAGTGAAATTATCTGAATCTGTTAATTTCTTTTGGGGGGATTTTAAATTATGATTTTAATTATCCTAGTAGCATATAGGGCTGTTCCAATTATTTGTTGAGTGTGTTGTGGTAGTTTGTGTTTTTTGAGGAATTGGTCCATTTTGTTTAAGTTGTTAGTGTTGGTAGTACTCCCGTTACCCTTCTGATGTCTGCGGGGTCTCTGGTGATACTCCATTTTATCCCTGTAATGGTAATTAGTGTCGTCTTTCTCTTTCTCGCTTTTCACTTTGTCAGTCTTGCTAGAAGTTTGCCAACTTTATTTTTTATTCCCCAAAGAATTAGCTCTTCGTTGATGTTTAAAATCATTTTTTCCCTAAATTTTATTCATTTCTGTTCTTTATTATTTTCTTATTCCTGCTTGCTTTGGATTTATTTAGCTTTTTCCCCTGGGTTCTTCAGATGTGAACTTAGATTTTTGATTTGACTCTTTTTCTCTTTTGTGTGGGTTTATGCTTTAAATTTCCCTCTCAGCAGGATTTTAGCTGTTTCCCACCAATTTTGATGTTATATTTTTATTTAGTTTTGTATGTATTTTGATTTTTGTTGAGACCTCTTAGTTATAGATTGTTTAGAAGTATGTTTTATAGTTCCCAAGTGTTTGAAGGTTTTCCTGTTGTCTGTATTTTTGATTTCTAATTATATTCCATTGTGGTTTGAGAATATGTTCTGTATATTACATTCTTTTAAATATTCTGATGTTTGTTTTATTGCTCAGTATTTGGCCTTAATCCTAACTAAGTTTTCACTTAGAAAGAAGGTATTATGCTGTTGTTGAGGGGATTGTTCTATAAATACCAATTAGATTCTTTTGGTTGATATTTTTGTTGAATTCCTTTATATCATTGCTGATTTTCTCTCCTATTCTATCAATTGTTGAGTGAGGATCTCCAACAATAATTGTGGGTTTTTTTGTTTCCCCTTTAAGTTCCGTCGGTTTTTGCTTTATGTGTTTTCCAGCTCTGTTGTTTGGTACATATGTATTTAGGATTACTATGTTTTCATGGTGGATTAGCCTTTTATATAATTACATAATGTCATTCATTCTCTGATAATTTTCTTTGCTCTGATACTAATATGACCTATTCTGTCTTTTGATTATTTTTTGAATAATATATCCTTTTTTATACTTTTAACCTGCTTATATCATAAAGTGAGGTTTTTTAGGCAGCATATAGTTGGGTCATGTTTTTTAATCTATTCTACCAATTTCTTTTAATTGATGCACTTAGGCCATTTACATTTAGTATAATTATTGATATGTTAGGACTTCAGTTTTCTGTTTGTTTTGTGCTTTGTTTCTGGTTTTATTTTTCTTGTTTTCCTGTGAGTACTTGAACATTTTTTAGAATTTTATCTTGATTTATTTGTAGTGGTAAGTATCTTCTTTGTATTTTTAATGGATGCTTTAGATATTGTATTGGCTATTATACATAGCTTATTATAGTCTACAGGTGTCAATTTTTTGCCCATTTGAGTGAAGTATAGAAACCTTACCTCTGTCTGCATCCCTTTACCCTCCCTTGTTTATAATTTTTAAAATATTTCCTTTACATACATTTAGAATCACATCAGTTACAGTGTTCTCTCAACTGTCAACCATAATGTAGAAAACTCAGGAGGAAAAGCAAACTGTGTTGTATTTACCGATTTTGTTACCTTTCTTTTTTTTTTTAAGTTTCCATTTTTTGTTTCTTTTATTTTTAGAGAACTTCCTTTAGGTACTCTTTTAGGGTAGATTTTTTTTGGCAAGGATTTCTTTGGGTTTATATTGATTGGGGTTTGCTGAGTTTCTTGAATCTGTAGGTTTATGTCTCTTCCCAAATTTGGGAAGGTTTCAGCCATTATTTATTGAGTACTTTTTCAGACCTGCCTTTTTTGTTCTCTCCTTCCTCAAACCTGATGACACAGTGTTAGGTATTTTGTTAAGTCCCACAGAGCCCTAAAACTCTCTTCATTTTATCTGTATTTTCTATTATTTGGATCTGGCGATTTGTATTGTTCTGTTTTCTAGTTCACTGATCCTTTTTTTATTTTAGTTCTTCTCTTCTGCTCTTAAGCCATTTGCTAACTTTTATACTTCAGTTGTATTTTTCAATTATAAAACTTCCCATTTAGTTCTTTATATCTTTTGTTTCTTTGTTAGGGCTTTCTACTTTAAATTTATTTCAAGCAAGTTCATAATTTCTTGTTGAAGCATTTTTACCGTAACTACTTGTAAAACCTTTTCCAGATGATTTTAACATCTCTGTCATCTCAGTGTTAGGTAGCATTTGTTGTAGTCCTTTTTTAAACTCTAATTTGAAATCTGTATTTTTTCTGATGTTTTTCACCAATGTCAAGTGGTTTTCAGTTGAAACCTGGTTTGGCATTTCTATGTTATGCTGTGGGACTCTGAATTCTGTTTAACTCTCTTAGTTGGATTTCTGTCACAACCAGTCTGGCAGGGAAAGTGAAAGCACTGCCTCATTGCTGCCAGGTGAAGGTAGAAATTCAGATACTTGGCTTTGCCTCCTTAAACACTTGGCATCTCCATGTCACTGCTGTGAGTTGGCATTCCAGCTTCCCACGTTTCTATTGACACTACAGCTGGCAAAGCAGGTGGGTTCATGATAGTCTAGTGTGTGGAAGTCTGGTCTCCCCATTCAGCCTTTGCTGGGGCTGGGGCCACAGTTCTTTCTGTGATGTTTAGCTGGAATGCAGCAATTGTGTCTAAAAGTCTTCTGTCTTCTTAGATTGTCTTTCTGCTGTCCTTCACCCTTTAGCTACAGAGATTAGGCTTTTGTTGTGCTTTTTTTTGTTTGTTTGTTTGCACCCTTTGGCATTTCCAGCTTCTTTAGCTCCAACTCTAGTATATATGAGACAGGCAAAAAAATCTAGGGAGCTTACCACATGTTGTTGTTCCCTGGGCCCGAAGGTCTCTAGCTGATCTGTTGTCTTTTCATCTTTTAGAGTCTTGTGTTTGTAATCCATACATGTGGATGTGTACCCACGCACACACACACGCACAAAATGTCCAAGGTTTTTAGTTGTACTTAATGGGAAGAGTAGGGAAAAGTACATTTAATTTTTAATTTTTTAATTTTTAAAAAAATTTTTTTTTTAATTTTATTCATTTTAGAGAGGAGACACAGAGAGAGGGGGGGGGGGGGGGGCTAGAAGCATCAATTCCCATATGTGCCTTGACCAGACCAGTGCAGGGTTTTGAACTGGCGACCTCAGTGTTCCCAGGCCGACGCTTTATCCACTGTGCCACCACAGGTCAGGCGGGAAAAGTACATTTATTCCATGTCCCCAGGGGTAGTCAATCTAAGTGTTTATTTTGTTTGTTTGTTTGTTTGTTTGTTTTTTTACAGGGACAGAGAGAGAGTCAGAGAGAGGGATAGATAGGGACAGACAGACAGGAATGGAAAGAGATGAGAAGCATCAATCATCAGTTTTTTGTTGCAACACCATAGTTGTTGATTGCTTTCTCATATGTGCCTTGACTGTAGGCCTTTAGCAGACCAAGTAACCCCTTGCTCGAGCCAGAGACCTTGGGTCCAAGTTGGTGAGCTTTTGCTCAAGCCAAATGTGCCTGTGCTCAGGCTGACAACCTCAGGGTCTCGAACCTGGGTCTTCCACATCCCAGTCCGACGCTTTATCCACTGCGCCACCGCCTGGTCAGGCCAATTGAAGTATTGACTGTCAAGAGGGTGCTGGACAAAGTAGCAGTGTATGAAATTTCATAAGGGAACTTTGCTAATTGTAATTGAACCGTGTACACCCATAAAACAAGCCATCTGTTTGGCAACATTGACCTGGAACATACTTAGGGTTGCTTCTGTCTTTGTGGGAACACAAAAGAAACAAAATTAAGTTTGTCTTCTCTGATCTTCCATTCTAATTGGACAAAAAGATCATTTATAAAATAAAGAGTGGAATGCTAAATTGTACTACAATTCCTTAAGGGAGAGGGGAAATGTCATCAACTGATATGTTCAGATTGTAAGCTAAATATGCTTCCTTTTGTCCTCTTAAGAGAAGTTATTGTATAGACTTGTCCAGTTTTATTTAATATTTTATTTGAATCCTACCAGGTGCCAGGCCATTGTATTTAGATCTAGGTAAGATATACTATATTTCCCCATGTATAAGATGCACCTTAATTTTGGGGCCCGAAATTTGAAAAAAGTGTATTACATAAAGTTATTGAACTCAAGTTTTATTCATTATAAAATTCGTACAACTCCTCATCACTGTCAAAACTCCCATCCATTAGCTTGTCCTCTGTGTCTGATGATGAATCACTGTCTTTATATATTGTCCTGTCCTCAGTTCCATCTGTGTCATTTGAAATGCCACACTTCTACAACCACTGTATATGATTCACCCAGTTTTTAGACCCCAGATTTTTCCGGAAAATGTGCGTCTTTTACATGGGGAAATATGGTGTTAGTAAAATATGCTCCTTGTTTTTTAGGACCTTTAGTTGGAGCCAAGGATGGGAAACCAATATAAGAAGGCAGACCATTAAAGTTGTAACAGTGCAGTGTGGTACATATTATAACAATGGTAATTATGCTCATACAGAAAACATTCACAAGGGTAGAGTCTTCATAATGGTCAAAGAAGGTAACAGAGATATGGTAAAATGGATGTTTCAAGCATAATTAAAGACTTGAAAAGAACCGGGGTGGAAGAGAGTGTTCCCTGCAAAGGACCCTATGTAAGGGAGCTTGGCAGAGAGAGTAAGGCAGAGGGTTACAGAGAGGTTTCAGTGCAATAATAAGATATGTAACTTTATACATATGCCAATAACACAGCTGAATATTTGTAAATGTTGAGATTATAATAATTCACACTGTTTTGCATTAAGGTATCAAATGTCCAGAAAAAGTTTTAAGGTATTTATGAATATGCATGTTTGGTGGGTTGTATAGGCAGTACATGCTAAATAGATAACCAGTTCTTTACTGAAACTTTTTGTATACCTGTGTGTGTGCACCTTAATTTTTTAAACATTCCAGATATACTTGCCTGTATTTGGTACAGAGAGAGTATTAAGAAGGGACTCTTACGGTTCCGTCCAACTAATATGGAAGTAGTATACTTTGCCTGGTTTGTACTGTCATTGGAAAAGAGTTAGGTCATCATTTGCTTTGGGAGCTAGTTTTATTTTCATATGAAGGTAGTTTTCCACATATTACCTCTGTGCTGATTAGCGGAGGGAGAAGAGTCATGTATTCTATCTGAGCATGATGCTCCTATCTACCTTCTAGAGCAGGTGTCGGGAACCTTTTTGGCTGAGAGAGCCATGAACACCACATATTTTAAAATGTAATTCCGTGAGAGCCATACAACGACCCGTGTATGTTACACATTATCCAATAAAAATTTGGTGTCCTGGAGGACAGCTGTGATTGGCTCCAGCCACCCGCAACCATGAACATGAGCGGTAGGAAATGAATGATTGTAATACATGAGAATGTTTTATATTTTTAACATTATTATTATTTTATTAAAGATTTGTCTGTGAGCCAGATGCAGCCATCAAAAGAGCCACAGCTGGCTCATGAGCCATAGGTTCCCGATCCCTATTCTAGAGTTTCTTTTTTAGTTTTACGGAATATGGTAACTTCTCTGGAAAGCTTAAGATTAAATCAAATTATTGTCTTGTGTTTTTATTGAGCCATACATAGTTTATATTTGGGATTCTGTGCTTAGAAGATTTTTAGAAAAAATGATTGTTTTGATTATATGGTCCAAGAATTAATCTATTTTATTTCTTTTTGCAGATGGAGTCTGGTGGTACAGTTTTGAGTACCAACTGGTCTGATGTTGGTAAAAGGAAAGTTGAAATCAATCCCCCTGATGATATGGAATGGAAAAAGTACTAAATAAATTAATTTGCTATCACTGTATTACATATATTCATCTAATGCCCTTTGTGTATTAATATTGCATTCTTGAATTTTGAACACCAAGTCTCTTCAAAGATTATACCTCTTTACCTCTGCTTTAGAAATTATTTTTCCTTCAAGTATTCTAAAGAATCTATTGAAGAATGATGATCATATTTTATCACTCTGTCCTTAAGGATTTCATACATGCTGAAATAGAGTGAAATATCATTTGCCTACTAGACAGATTAGTTCTACCTAGTTTTGGGAATGGTGGAATTGTTCTTGGGATATCTTGGGTTATTGCCTTATTTTTGATGCAGTATTCTCTTAATAATTTGTCAGACTTGGCAAATTTGGGTGGGCATAGATTTTTCAACCTTAGTGTTAATTTGCTTTTTAAAACTGCTTTTGAATGAAGTTGTAAATACAATTTTTTTCTATGATGAAGTTTGGTTTATTTTTTCTTAAGTTTTTAGTAAGAACTCTAGTATTTATTACAGGGTATTCCCATTTGGTTCTTTTTATTGGAAGTATTGTATTTGTAATTGCACTGAGATTTTGATCCTTACCTTCTAAATTCCTGTATAAAACAGACACCTGAGTATAACATGCTGCAAATTGAACTGTAGTGAAGGCTAATCTGTGAAGATAAGAGCAGAGAGTGATTTATCAAAGCCCACCTTTTCTTCTTGCTGCTTTTGCCAAAGCAGTATTCCTAAAATATAGAACTGGTGGTTTGGTTTGATTTTTGTAGGGTTTATTTATTTTTTCATTAGAAAATCTCTTCTCACATTCTCATGATTACATTTAGTATCTGTTTAGTAACATTATGTGGTAAAGCACCACTCTGGCTTCTTAGCTGAAGATAAGATATATGGGAGACAAATCAGCCATCATTTCAGCCTCGGAAAGAGTGGGAATTTAGCCATTTTTAGTCATTTGACATGAAGTGTATGTAGCATTAAGGAAAATGTTGGGGTAATACCAGATCATGACCAAACCTGTTGTTATAGCTTGTTCATGCATGGGGAAGGGGGGTTGTTTCACTGTCCTGGCCATTTAGAACTGCGCCACCACAGGTCAGAATAAGTTCAGTCTTTAATATTGACAGTTACTGGCCACTTTAAAAAATAATCATCTGGCCTGACCTGTGGTGGCGAGGTAGATAAAGCGTCGACCTAGAACGCTGAGGTCGCTGGTTCAAAACCCTGCTCTTGTCTCGTCAAGGCACATATAGGAGTTGATGCTTCCTGCTCCTACCCCCTTTCTCTCTCTCTCTCTCTCTCTCCTCTCTAAAATGAATAAATAATTAAAAAAATAATAATCAGCTTTCTCCATCTTTAAATGGAATGGAGGGAAAGAATGGTTTGCATTGATAGCTAAAATTCACTTTTTAAGATTTTTATTGCTTAGATTTGTGATACTCCTCATTAACTGCAGCACATTGGGTCATTTTTATTGGCTTCCTCAGTCTGGGAGAGAGGAATTTCTTGGCAGGCTACTATTCTGTAGGACAAGGAAGAAAAGAATTGGCCTGTCCTATGTAAATTTTCTAGATGAATTTTTATAAACATTTAAAATGGGGGTTTGTTACTGTTTTTATGAAGTTTAATTTAGTTCAATATTTGTATATTTGGTTATCATTTCCCATTTTACCCCTACCCCCTTTTTGAAATTAAATTTAATGAGGGGATATTGATTGGTAAGAGTACATACATAGGTTTCAGGTGAACCACTCAATACTATTTGAAATGTTGATTGTGTTGCATGCCCATTTTACTCTTTTATAAAAAAAGCATATTTGATTTAAACATTTTTTATTGATTTTAAAGAGAGAGAGACATCAGTTTGTTGTTCAATTTACTTATGCATTCATTGGTTGATTCCTGTGTTTTCCCTGACTGGTGATCAAACCTATCTTGGGATGATGCTCTAATCAGTTGAGCAACCCAGCCAAGGCCCATCTAACCTTCCTTTTCTCCTTCCCCAGTTATTTACATTATTACTTTATGCCATTGATCTCTATGAGATATATCATTAACTCAGAGAAATATTGTCTACTAACTTATCATTTTATCTGCCCGGTGTACTACTTTAATTCTATTGGGATCGTCCTTGTCCTGATTAACATTTCCAAAAATATGTAGAAAGTTTATGAGTGGTGTGTGTGAGTGTGTTTGTCATAAAACCTACTTTTTTTTGTAACAAGTTCTAGAGAAGTTTACTTTTACACTCAAACATGCTATTACAGTCCCATAAGAATACAGATTTCAGTAGTCTCCGCCTTGGAAGAACCAAGGAAAAAAGAATAATAGTAGCTAAAAGGACAAAATAATGGTTTCTGCCTGACCTGTGGTGGCGCAGTGGATAAAGCGAAGACCTGAGAACACTGAGGTCGCCAGTTCAAAACCCTGCACTGGTCTGGTCAAGGCACATATGGGAGTTGATGCTTCCAGCTCCTCCCCCTTTCTCTCTCTCTTTCTCTCTCTCTCTCTCTCTCACTCTCTGTCTCCTCTCTAAAATGAATAAAATAAAAAGAAATTAAAGAAAATAATGGTTTCTGTGCCAGGAAGTCATGTAGTTTTGCTTATTTTTTGTTATTTTTTTAATTTTATTTTTAAATTATAGTTAACATATTATATTAGCTTCAGGTATACATCATAGATATTAGACATTTATATAACTTACTAGTGATCACCCTGATATGTCTAGTACCTACCTGGCACCATATATAGTTACTACAGTTGCAATATTATTGACTATGTTCCCTATGCTGTACTTAACATGTACATGACTTTTTCTTGTAACTGGCAGTTTATGCATCTTAATTCCCCTCCTTTTTATTTATTTATTTTTTTTAGAGAGAGAGACAGGAACAGACAGGAAGGGAGAGATATACAAAGCATTACCTTGTAGTTGCGGCACCTTAGTTGTTCATTGATTGCTTTCTTTTGTGTGTTTGTGTGTGTGTGTGTGTGTGTGTGTGTGTGTGTGTATGTATGTATGTGTGTGTGTCAGAGACAGAGTCAGAGAGAGGGACAGACAGACAGGAAGGGAGAGAGATGAGAAACATCAATCATCAGTTTTTCATTGCGGCACCTTAGTTGTCCACTGATTGCTTTCTCCTATGTGCCTTGATTGTGGGGGGGCTACAGCAGACCGAGTGACCCCTTGCTCAAGCTGGTGAGTTTGCTCAAACCAGATGAGCCCACGCTCAAGCTGGTGACCTCGGGGTCTCGAACCTGGGTCCTCCACATCCCAGTCCAACGCTCTATCCACTGCGCCACTGCCTGGTCAGGCTGATTGCTTTCTTATATATGCCTTGATGAGTGGGGGTGGCTCCAGTTGAGACTGTGACCCCTTGCTCAATCCAGCAATCTTGGGTTTCAAGGCAGCAACTTTTGGGCTCAAGCCAGTAACCATGGGGTCATGTCTCCTATGCTCAAGCTGGTGAGCCCATTCTCAAGCCTACGGCCCTGGGACTTTGTACCTGTGTCCACAGTGTCCTAGGTCAACACTTTATCCACTGTACCACCACCTGATCAGGCTAATCTAGGGGTCCCCAAACTTTTTACACAAGGGGCCAGCTCACTGTCCCTCAGGCCATTGGAGGGCCGCCACATACAGTACTCCATACACTGACCACCAACGAAAGAGGTGCCCTTTCCGGAAGTGCAGCAGGGGTGGGATAAATGGCCTCAGGTGGCCGCATGCGGACCGTAATTTGGGGACCTCTGGGCTTAATCCCTTCCCCTTTTTAATGAGAGGGACCATCAACATTGATCTCATTTCCTTTGTCTCCAACTATGCATTTTGAATTACTCATACATGTTATTTGGAGTCATCCTTGTGATTTGCTTCTGAAATTAATTTAGCTTCTCTTTCTCCCTCAGTAAACTTGTCCCCAAATTACTGGTACCTAAAATCATATATATGTTAGGGCAATGACGGTGGTAGCTTTTCTGTACGAATACTTGTTATGGGCCAGGTGTCACTAAGTGCTTTACTCATTCATAAAGTGTTGTGAAGTATTGATAGCATGCTCTTACTAAAGATTCTTTAACATGAGGCTAAAGTTAAGATCTTTGCCCAAATTCATTCCATTGATAAGAGGCTGGAATTTGAATTCAGGCCTGTCAGACCCCAATGCCCATGCATTTAACAGCTGTGACTCCCACTTCAGAAAAATGAGTTGGGTGTGCAGGGATTTTTTTTTTTTATATAAACCAACTTTTTGACAGTGAAGCAGAGTGTGCAAGCTGAATTGTTTAATTATACTTCTACATGGTAAGGGAAGGTATACAATACAGTGTGTCCGTAAAGTCATGGTGCACTTTTGACCAGTCACAGGAAAGCAACAGAAGATGATAGAAATGTGAAATCTGCCCCAAATAAAAGGAAAATTCTCCCAGTTTCATACCTATTCAGTGCAGTTTGATGTGGGCTCCATCTGTTGCCCTACACACATCCAAACGATAGTGAAGTTCTTGCCACACGTGGGTAAGGACGTCTGGTGTAACAGTGAATAATGTCTGTGATTCTCTGTTTTAAGTGATTAATGTCATTGATACATTCAATGTACGCGTGTTGCTTCACATAACCCCAAAAGTAAAAGTCTAAGGGCATCAGATCCAGGGATCGTGGTGGCCATGGCTTGACAGAACCCCTGCCTATCCACTACCAGGGGAATGTTCTGTCCAGAAACTCACGAACAATGGTGGAGGAGCATCGTCCTGTTGAAAGATGACACCTGGAAATTGTGGCACTGCATACAATTCCAACGTGTCAAGATAGGTGTTTGCCGTCACAGACTGCTCTGCGAAAAAAAATTGGGCCTATCACCTTATCATGCATCAGGCTGCACCACATGTTCACTTTAAGGGTGTTACATTCATACTTAGTGTAGGCATGAGGATGTTCAGCAGCCCATATTCGGACATTATGGCGATGAACATGTCCACAGATATGGAAGGTCAGATTCAAATTTAGCGAGCCACAGACACTAAACTTTCCTCTGTACCGTCCACATCTTGACTGACATGGCCGTGGGCTGCTCCACTGTATACACTGTTACTTCATCATCTGCACATGGGCACATGCTGCCACATCATCCTACAGAAACTGGGCGGGTTTTCCTTTTATTTGGTGCAGATTTCATATTTCTATCGTCTTTTGTTGCTTTCCTGTGACCGGTCAAAAATGCACCATGACTTTACGGACACACTGTATTAAAGATCAGAATCTTATGAGAATACAGATCCCTTTCCTCTTTCTTCAAATAGTTCTGGTTTGTGTTGAAGATACTGTTTTTCTCGAATCCAGGTAATTACACAAGGTACCATTACAGCTGTTTTAGGTGTAAGAAGTCTGGTGAGTTATGCTGATCAAATTCTTTAAATTGGCAGCTCTCACTAGTTTTCATTGTACACAAATGCTAAGATTGTTCAAGTTTTTTTCCTAAATACATGTATTAGGGTCAGTGTCTCACTGATTTCCTTATTAAATTTGGAATGATTCAGGTTTAGGCCCTTTGTTCCAATCATCCCCCCCCCCCCCCAGGGACAGAGAGAGAGAGTCAGAGAGAGGGATAGATAGGGACAGGCAGACAGGAATGGAGAGAGGTGAGAAGCATCAATCATTAGTTTTTCGTTGCCATCACAACACCTTAGTTGTTCATTGATTGCTTTCTCATATGTGCCTTGACCGCAGGCCTTCAGCAGACCGAGCAACCCCTTGCTGGAGCCAGCGACCTTGGGTCCAAGCTGACAAGCTTTTGCTCAAGCCAGATGGGCCCGCGCTCAAGCTGGCGACCTCGGGGTCTCGAACCTGGGTCTTCGCATCCCAGTCTGACGCTCTATCCACAGCGCCACCGCCTGATCAGGCTTGTTACAATCATATTATCATTATATATAAGTTCTGAATTTTAGCTTGTCTGGAATCTTAAATGTTACTCTTGCTGTGCCTTTAAATTTGAATTTTTAATTCTTTACATTGAGACTTTTCATACCAATCACATTGACTTTATTTTTTCTTATGACTATAGGATTTCATTATACAAAAAGATACTTTCTAAACAATCTTTTATACCCAAAGAGAATTTATAGTTTATCAAAAAGGAGTTAGGAAACATTATTTTCAATTCTTACATGTGGGCTTTAAAAAATACAACTAAAAAGCGGTCCTCGGGTTATGGCACAGTTCTGCTTCTATGACAGTGACATAACCTGAATTTTGTTGTAAGTTGAAATATACCCTCCCATGGTTGGCAAACTGCAGCTCACGAGCCACATGCAGCTCTCTGGCCCCTTGAGTGTGTGGCTCTTCCACAGAATACCACGTGTGGGCGCTACCTCGATAAGGAATGTACCTACCTATATAGTTTAAAACATCTGGCTCTCAAAAGAAACTTCAGTTGTACTGTTGATATTTGGCTCTGTTTACTAATGAGTTTGCCACCAAGGTCTAGCCTAACACAAACAGAACACTTGCGCTTTTAACCATCCAGAATGGCGTAGGTAAACGTACTGGGGAGCCAACTCCCTCACTCATAGGCCGAGTTACTGCGTTTCCTCCCATGCCCACAACCGAACTAGTTTACCCATGTAGTCTGTAAGTACGATGCCAACAGCATAAGCAGAAACGTCTATCAGTTTTCTAAAGTTTTTATGAGAGTGAGCGTCGTAAACTCGAAACATATGCTGAGACTGTTGTAACCCGAGGACTTCCTGCTATCTGCTTAATGCTCTGTTAAATGCATGAAAAGGCAGTATTGCATAGTGGTTTCTTGGGATCAAATTCTGGCTACAATTGCTTACCAGCTGAGTGATAGCGGGCAGGTACTAGATGTCTGTGCTTCATTTTTCCTATCTATAAAAGTGGGCTGTAAAGAGTTGAGTAAGTTAATACAATTTCACAATTATTTCTTTCAACCCAGAGGCTCTAAAACTAAATTTGTGTGTATATCTGGGTCAGGGGTACAAAACCTGATGTGAACTTAAAATATGAACAGTCATACTTTGCTGCAGAAACATCATTATATTTAATTACAGAATTTAGCATAGATCCTGCTGAGGTTACAAAATAGGTGGTATGTCTAATTGTATTCTGAAATCTGAAATTCTGAATTCAGAAATATACCTGGCTCCAAGGGTTTTGAAAGAATTATATGTATGTGGAGTACAAAGAGCAGTGATTACTACATACTATAGACAGCATCAGCTTATTGTATATGCTTTTAGACTGAGAGGCTTAAATCCTATGGAAACCTTTTTATATATTAAGATTCAGGATTCTGTTTGAGGAAAGTATATCAGCTAGTTAAAATTGTTAGTATAATTATAAATTATACTTTGAGAGCATGAGTTCATAGAAAAGGTAATTTCAATGATAGTTATTTTAGTTAAGTAGACCTTAACTATTAAAAATATTGTCTGACCAGGCGGTGGCGTAGTGGATAGAGCGTCCGACTGGGATACCAGAAAACCCAGGTTCGAGACCCCGAGGTCTCCAGCTTGAGCACGGGCCCATCTGGCTTGAGCTCACCAGCTTGGACCCAAGGTCTCTGGGTCCAGCTAGGGGTGGCTCGGTCTGCTGAAGGCACGCGGTCAAGGCACATGTGAGAAATCAATGAACAACTAAGGTGTTGTGATGGCAACGAGAAGCTAATGATTGATGCTTCTCACCTCTCTCCATTCCTGTCTGTCTGTCCCTATCTATCCCTCTCTCTGACTCACTCTCTGTCCTTGTAAAAAAAATATATATATATTGTCAGCTATATAGGAAAAAGAATCATAAAGTGTCAGTGGTGGCAGAAGGTACAAGCTATGTTATGTGTAGAATGTTAAGGGACTTCCTCTCAGAAGTTCTCTGATTTTAATTCAAATCTCAAAAATAGTAATACTATTAAGGTTTGTAAAAACAACGTGCAAAAACACACCCCTTGGAAATCATGAATTCTGTCTTGTTACTCCCTTTCAGTGTTGAGAAGCTGATAGATGTCATTGTAAGTTAATCTCATTTCCCCCTTTCCTGAAAAAACAATCAGTGGGGGGCAAAGATAGCTATGTGCAGGCATCACTGTGGACTCAGGTTTGAGGTTTCCTTCCCCAATTACCAGTTTTTGCTGATCATTTATACTCTTAGCATTGACCTTTTCTATGACATAATTGATTACAAATGAATACTAAAGTTAGCTAGCTTAAGGTAGGGATGTATGTATTTAGTGCCCATGAAATACACTAAGGAATTGAATGCATTTCTTTGGCTTTACTATTATTTTGCTATTTATTAGTTTAAAAATTATCATTTCTTGATTTTCTACTCTTAACACAGAGGCAACTGGTTTTTTTGTTTTTGTGACAGAGAGAGGAACAGGGAAGGGAGAGAGATGAGAAGCATCAATTCTTTGTTGCAGCACCCTAGTTCATCGATTGCTTTCTCCTTTGTGCCTTGACGGGGGGAGGGGAGGGCTACAGCAGAGCGAGTGACCCCTTGCTCATGCTAGTGACCTTGGGCTCAAGCTGGTGAGCTTTGCTCAAACCAGATGAGCTTGCACTCAAACTGGCGACCTCAGGGCTTCGAACCTGGGTCTTCTGCATCCCAGTGCAACGCTCTATCCACTGCCTGGTCAGGCTGTTGTTTTTTGTTGTTGTTTTTAATTAAGAGACTTTATTTTGTGTGTAACAGAGACATAGAGACAGACTGGGACAGACAGACATGAAGGGAGAGAGATAAGAAGCATGAATTCTTCGTTGTGCACCTTAATTGTTCATTGATTGCTTTCTCATATGTGCCTTGACAGGGGCGGCTGGCTATAGCAGAATGAGTGACCCCTTGCTCAAGCCAGCCACCTTGGGCTTTAAGCCAGCGACCATGGAGTCATGTCTGTGATCCCACACTCAAGCCAGCGACCCCATGCTCTCAAGCCAGATGAGCCCACACTCCAGCTGGCGACCTCAGGGCCTCATACCTGGGTCCTCTGCATCCCAGTCCAACACTCCACTGTGCCACTGACTGGTCAGGCCAGAGGCAACTGTCTTATAATAGCAAAGGATACTAAATGTGAATCTGGAACCTTAAGTTTCCGTTTCTGACATTTTAGTAATGGTAGTGTGTTTTGAGGACAAGTGACCCAATTGGCCTTTTTTCTCATCTACAACACTGGGACAATTACCTCTCAAGAGGATTGTGAATTAAGTCCTGACTCAAAGTACGTGATCAATAAATATTCCTTCAGTATAAAGTCCTTGATTTTTTTCTCAGTCCTGCCTGTTGAGTAGTGGCATTCCTAAAACGAGAGTAACAAGTCTGACTAGTATTAACTGCTATTCAAGGACTTTCATACTTCAGTCTCAATAAAAAGTTTTAGTTTCATCTGTCACTATTTCACTGTCAGGGGTCAGCAAACTTTTTCTGTGAAGGGTCATGTGGGAAATACTGTAGGCTTTGTGAGCGACATAACAGTCTCTCGTGTATATTCTTATTTGCAGACCTGTGCTCTGCTGAACATCCATGAGAAGCTCCAGTTTCCTACTGATAGACAAACTAAACTCACTGCCACCCCCAGAAAAGCTCTTTAATTTTGTATTACTGTCAAAGGCCGACTTTGTAGCAATTGGATTGGGTTATTTGCTAACAGCTGAGACATTCATTAGATCCTTTGATAGTTTTATACCAAACCCAGTATTCTCATGAGCATATTTGAGAATCTGATCTAGTATCTTTTTTTTCCTGTCACACCAATTGATTCATCCGTCCTGAGCTTCTTAGCAGTGGAAGTGTGGGAATGGGGGCACTGACTGGCTGGTAATGGGCATCCAGAATTTGGTTGACCAGGAATCAAACCCCGGACTCCATACACCAGGCCGACGTTCTATCCACTGAGCCACCGTCCAGGGCTGGCATTACCATTTAAAACCACCCATTTCAAGGAGTAAATGGAGCATAAAGAAGAGAAGTCAGCAGGAATTATTTCTAATGCCTTGTTTCCAATAAATTTTAAAAAAGTAAAAACTGGTTGGGTTCTTGTTTCTTTGAATACTTTGTTTTCCCCTTACATAGAGGTAAGGAGGAGAGATGCTTGTGATTGTTTTTCTTCCTGTCACTAGAACCCGCAGGTCATTTATGACAAAGTCATTGAATCCATATAACTGCTACTTCACATGATGAAAGAAAATATGTTTCAGTCAAGAGGAACAAATGAGAATATTTGGACAAGGTGCTAGTTTATCACTGCTGAGATACTTAAATTGAGCAGAAAATACTGGATTACTAAGTATTCGTGGAGAACCATGGCTTGGTACTGAAATGCGGCACTGTTTCTTTAGCAACTGGAAAATTCTCAGAGGTTGCTTGTCTAATTACACAAAGGTGCTAAGTGAATATTAAAAATTATGGTGCTGGTTGAGTAGGTCAAGTAAATTGTGCTAGGATATATCCTGTGGAGATCTTTTTTATTATATAGTAGTATAGTTACCTCAGTAACTAACAGGTAGGGAGTGGTTTCTTTTTTTAATTAAAAAGAAACCACTTCCTTTCAAAAATATGTGATGCTAAGAGAAAGTTAAAATTTATGCTTGACTTATTCTAGGTCTTTGACTATGTCAGCAGAGAGCAAATTCATCATAAAAATATGGATAATAGTCTTAAGATAATGGAATATAGGCAGTTGAAAAAATTTTTAGCAATTAAATCCACACCTTAGAAGGCTGAAAGACAGGAAGCCACAGAAATCATGTGTTTTTTTTTAAAGTAATTACAAGTTAACTTGCAAATGCTAGTTTATTTTTTTAAGTGTATGTGTAGATGTTATTTCTTCCAAGTTCTCTAGTTGCTATTAAAATGTTAGAGATGAGGGGAAAAAAAGGGTTGAATTTTCTGGGGTTCTGATTCAATTAGGAAGAGAATTTTTGTAAAAGAGCAGGTACAAAGAACAGGAATATGACATATAACATCTGAAAAGTTATTAAACTCAGAACTTCCTGGGAGTATGCCTCTTAAAACAAATGGCTTTTTAATGATTTGGTGTTTAAACCGAGGGACTTCGTTATAGCTTAGTGGGTATACTATTTCCCTTCTCATGATCTGTTTTCAGCACTCCTACATTAATAAAGACTGACTTCTGTATATTTTATTTAAAAGCTGTTAAGATGTGGAAAAGGTTTAGTAAGCCACACTTAGGAAAAGCATCAACTACAGTGTGTCCGTAAAGTCATGGTGCACTTTTGACTGTGTGTGCACCATGACTTTACGGACACGCTGTATTTGCTAGGTTTAGTGGTCGGCAAACTCATTAGTCAACATAGCCAAATATCAACAGTAGAACAATTGAAATTTCTTTTGAGAGCCAAATTTTTAAAACTTAAACCATATAGGTAGGTACATTGTTACTAACTTAATTAGGGTACTCCTAAGCTGGTCTTTGCCCCCGCACTCAAGGGCCAAAGAGCCGCATGTGGCTCGCAAGCTGGGGTTTGCCGACCACTGGTTAGGTTATACGTGCACAAATGTATATTCAGTGCACTTACTGACCTTTACCCAGTAAGTACCTAGAAACCATATGTAAATTGATTACTTTTGAGAATAAGCAGTTTAAATAAAACCTGTGGCGAGTCCTTTTATTGTTAAAAGTCGACACTAAACCTGTTTATAAATTTGATTCTAATACTGGACTTTTTAAAAAAGAAACCTGTATATGCATATAGAATATGAGCATGCATATATGTACAAAAGTTCTTTAAAAGGAGTGCAGCTTTCTTTTACAAATGCCAAAAACTTACTCTACTTGTAAATTTGCTAAAGGTTGCATCATTGACTCTCAGATTTATACCTCTATGACTGAGATACATCGCTGGCCCTATCTATGCATGCAGATTTTTTTCAACTCCCTTCATCCTCAATAAACCAGATAACTTAAAAATTGTGACCATTTCTATAAAATAAATACTAGTAAAACAAGTTAGCATATTCAGTTTATATAGAGATAAAATTAATTCTACTCACACAGGGGCTTCTATTTGTAAAAATGTACCTTGTATTTCAGAGTGTAATCTGGTGCAAGAAATACTGTAAACTGTTGAGTGGGTTAAGTGATTATTCTGAATATATATAACTTTAGTGTCAACAGCAATTTGAGGTGGTGGTGGAAGGAGATAAAAGGATTAGGTTAACAAGTTTTTAAAATTGCAGTGAAAGTTTGTTGTCATATTTCTGTGAAATATATTAATGTAAGAGAATATTTATATATATCAAAACCCACCAATACCATTTTTTCATTTTCTGTGTGCTTACATAGTAGTCACTGTCTCATCTAAGACTACAGTAGTCCTTCCAATCTGAGTCAGACCTAAGACCTTGAAAATCAACCTGTGCTATTCATAAGGATTAGTTTGCAACACCACTAAGAATGAAGTGAGCATCTATAAAATAATAAATACACACACACATATGCACAGTCAGGATTCAACACAGCAAACTGGCTACATTTGCAGTTTTTAGACTGGCCTAGTATAATGTGATCTGTGGATTAGTACCAATTTGTGAAAGTATAGTCTTCAATGTTTTCTCTTTGTACACTTGATTCTCTTCCCAAGAAGGCCTTTAGTTTTCTACCTTGAACACAATTTGAGTCTTCTGTCATTCCTACCTTTAAACCAAACTTAAAATATTGGTATTTTTTCTCCCAAGGTTAACTTCCTTGGGTAAAAAGTGACTTTTCAGATACAACATAATTACATTCTCTATTATGAAGTAAATTATCGATTTCCTATATAGTTTCTAATTGTGCTTTGAAAAGGGAGCAACTTTTCAAGAAACCTTTTTCCCTAATGACATGCTTTCTTTGCTGCGTCTGGCGCTTGCTCTCACATGGAAAGCTACCAAGGTGATCCATCCAAACTGGAAACTTAACCAGCCCTTTCCTTGCCCCTTCCTAGCCTGAGACCTTTGATTGGTTCCCTAGTTCTTACCAAATAAATGAATTCTAAGTTAACATGCAATATAAGATAGAGTTTTTTGCCCACATTTTCATGTTATTATTTCCCACCTCAACCTGAATATTCCTTTTCCCTCCTTGTACCTCACAACTCCCTCCTCAATAAACCAGTTAACTTTAAAACCTGGCTTCAGCCTGACCTGTGGTGGCGCAGTGGATAAAGCGTAGACCTGGAACACTGAGGTCGCCAGTTCAAAACCCTGCACTGGTCTGGTTAAGGCACATATGGGAGTTGATGCTTCTAGTTCCTCCCCCCTTTCTCTCTCTCTCTCTCTCTCTCTCTCTCTCTCTCTCTCTCTCTCTGTGTGTGTGTCTCCTCTCTAAAATGAATAAATAAAAATAAATAAAAAACCTCTGGCTTCAGCTCTGGCTGGTTAAGTCAGTTAGAACGACCTCCCAAAACAACAAAAGTTGTGGGTTTGATCCCTGGGCAGGGCACACACATGAAGCAACCATTGGGTACACAACTAAGTGGAACAACAAATGAATGCTTCCCTTCTCCTTCCCCTCTCTCTCCCTTCCTCTCTCTCTAAAAATCAATCAAGAAATTGGAAAAAAAAATTAGGCCCTTGCCAGATAGCTTGGTTGGTTTGGAGTGTCATCTGGAAGTACAGAGGTTGCTGGTTCAATCCCTGGTCAGGGCACGTACAGGAAGAGCTTGATGCTCCTGTCTCTAAAGTAAATAAGTGAACATATAAATAAATAGAACCTTTGACCTCACTAGAACTATCTCTCTGCCTGTGATGCCCTTCTCCTGTCACCTTCACAAGGCTTATTCATGCGCATCTTTGAAGATCTAGGAAAGGCATCCTCTTTCTCCAAAACGCCTAATGTTCCCATCTATTTTTTTTTTTTTTAATAGAGGGGGAGAGAGAAACAGTGATTTGGTGTTCCATTTATTTATGCATTTCTTGGTTGATTTTTGTATGTGCCCTGACCAGGGTTTCAACCTGCAACTTTGGCATATTGGACCAACCGAGTGCCTGGTCAGGGCTGCTCCCATCTTTATCAAGGCCTTTGGTGTACTGAATCCTGATTATCGGTATCTCTCATGAGACCACACAGGTTCTTCTGGGCTGAAATATATGAATTTATTGTTTTGTTTTATTTACTTTTTATTTAGTTCTAGATTCAAATACTGGTTGATGGGCAGTGAGGTGGGAGATGGTGTGTGGAACCATTAGCACATATTTGCTTAGTAGAGTGACCACAATTTCAAAGACTAAGCATGTAAATTCATAAGTGCAGGAAGTAGCTGTCACCTGAGAACCCTGTGACCATTGTATGTAATTCAGCCTATGTGTTTACTTTCTACCTTTTTCTCCAGAGACGTAGCTTGCAGTATATTCTAGTAAATGCAGGCATATGAACATTTGTCTGTGAACCAGATTTTTAAAATTCTGTATGATTTTACAGATAAGTTGAAAATACTAAATGTATACTAATAAGGTATATTTACAATATGAGATTAATGAGATCACAGTATCAAGACCTTTCTGTCATCTCTGAATCCTTGTTTTGGAAAACTTATTTTTCTTAAGTAAGTCTTTATCTCTCAAATTGTGGGGTTCAGAACTAATATGTCAGAAACTTGAAATATCTGCTTATCTACCTGATTGAATATTTCAATTTAAGAAGACAGTTCTTGTTTTTGTCAGTGTTCCTGAGAGATATTTCATCGTTATAAATAAATAAGCCATTCTTCCTCAGCTGTATCAGCCAAGCAGCGCTCTCAGCCGTAGTAAGGGGAGAGTAACTAATTGGTAATTGGACTACATCAACAGCCTGATTGTACTACATAGGTAGAAATCATTACGCTTCTTCATGTCCAGTGAGCACTTACTGAAAACCGATTGAAACGAGTGTGAAGCCCTGCTTGTCAGAATGTCAATGAAAGTCCTCTCCCATCAGTCTATCTGTCCTGGCTATGTTTTCCCTTCTCATCCTAGTGCTCTTTTCCTGGAGATGACTCTTACTATAGGGCGGCCACCTGTTAGTCACAGACCAGCACATACTATAAACCAAGAATTTCCCACGAGCTACCACATAGAGGTTTCTAATGTTTATTTCAGGTAAATTCCATTTTATGTCCTCTTTTCCTTTTTCACATGTGTTTTTACCTGGAAATTCCAAGAGCACTTGTTCAAGACTGGGGAGAACAGAGGTTAAAAACAATCGTGGGATTCACAAATTATCAGTGACTTTATTAAAAGGAACTCAAGTGTACACGAGATCTTTGACAAATTGTAAATTTTCATGTTTATTTTGAAATAGCATGGGAAGGAAGCCTTATAAGCTGGGCTTATGGACAAAGCAAGTAAAACATAGCAAGTAATGGAAGGATTATTATGACATTTTAGACTACCCTTAGTACATTTGCACATTCTGGATAAAATTCTGTAAAGCATTGGAGAAATATTCCTTTAAAAGTGTCTTAAGGAACATCACTCATATTGAGTATAAAATACTTTGTGGTCCCTTCAGCATCAAGGTGCTTCATACTTTAGTTGTCTCGAGTTTAATTCTTCCTTTACAGTGCCTGATACATGAAGCGATTTCACACCATGCCCAAGATGCGAGCCACCCACCAGCTACATGGCATAATAACTCGGCAGGCTGAACGGCAGCCTTGATAATTATAGGGCCATGGATAAAAGCCCCCCAGGGGTTCACAGATCTTGTGGCAGTGCGTGTAGCTCCGCCTGCATTCTATACAGCAGATTCCTTCATGATCCAGTCTAGGGTCGAATGTCATGCCTTCCCCTTCCTGCTGCTGTGAAATAGAAGAGAATTATTTGTGTTTTCTTCATTATGAGAAGTTTGTAACACACATTTCAATATAAGACTCTGAATGTTTCACTGCTACAAGAAATCATAATTTTCTATAAGGAGTTTTCATTTATAACCTTGCAATTCAGAATCTCTACTAATATCTGGAACTTCCACCTACCCAATCTGTCACTGTTAAGATGGTTTTTTGTTTGTTTGTTTTTAATGTTATGGTGAAGTTTCTTTATGCTTAAAATGAGTTATTAGTAGTGACTCATCTTGTTTTCAATAGGCAAACAAAAAGAAATCATGATTCCAAAGTAGTATTTCTGCCACTGCTAATTTTAAGTCAGTGGGAACTTGAGTGCCTTACTGTAGTAATGGCTTCCAGGACTCCTGGGAGCACATTTTGACACTCATTGGTGCAGGCTAACAGATTACTGTTCCAGTTTGCACTGGCTGAGAACACTGGAATAATTTAGTTTCTCTGCCTTTATTTTAATGCAAGGTGTCTGTCACACTCAGGAAAGGCACCATGTATTGTGTAAAAATTCCTTCTCATTTCTATGTGCCATGATTAGAGTTACATAAACACTAAATCATATGGGTGAAGTAAAAGTCATTTACAAAGCTATGTTTTTCACCACTGAAGAGATCACAGAACTGCAAGAAACTTGCCCCCTGCCAAATTTATGTATCTGGCTTTCCTATTTATAGATATCTAGGGGTATAATATCTGTATCTTCTTTAAAGTTGTATTGAATTACATTGCTCGGAAGCCCTTATTGTTAAAGTAAATCCTTTATCAATTTAAGCCTCTTTCTGGGAGGTAGCTGAACTTAGCAGATACAGCACCAAAGAGATGAGCAAAGTGAACCTTTTCTGATAAAAGTCTACTCAATATTTTTTGAGGAAGATGGCACTTTCTATTATGAAGATTTCAAACATGCTGGAAGAAAACTGTGTCCAGTTTGATCATTGCTAACCTTTTGTCAAATTTGCTTTTTTGCAGAAGTAGTTTAAAATTCTGAAATGAATTTAAAGAGAATTGAAGGTATTGTGACATCTGATCTGTAAATACATTTAGCTGGTACCTCCAACATCAGAGATTATATATATTCTTTTTTTTTTTCTTGCTTGCTATTCATGTTTTTTTTTTATTAACTTTAATGTGGTGACACCAATAAATCAGGGTACATATGTACAATGAAAACATCTCCAAATTATCTTATCATTCAATTGTGTTGCATACCCATCACCCAAAGTCAAATTGTCCTCTGTCACCTTCTATCTGGTTTTCCATATGCCCCTACCCTTCTCCCTTTCCCACCATCCCCTCCCTCATCCCACCCCATAACCACCACACTCTTGTCCATGTCTCATAGTCTCACTTTTATGTCCCACCTATGTATGAATTCATGCTGTTCTCAGTTTTTTTTTCTGATTTACTTATTTCACTCCGTATAATGTTATCAAGGTACAACCATTTTGTTGTAAATGATCCGATGTCATAATTTCTTATGGCCGAGTAGTATTTTATAGTATATATGTACCAAAGCTTTCTAATCCACTCGTCTTCTGACGGACACTTGGGCTGTTTCCAGATCTTCGCTATTGTGAACAATGCTGCCACAAACATGAGGGTGCATTTCTTCTTTTCGAACAGTGTTATGGTGTCCTTAGGGTATATTCCTAAAAGTGGGGTAGCTGGGTCAAAAAGCAGTTCGATTTTTAATTTTTTGAGGAATCTCCAAACTGTTTTCCACAGTGGCTGCACCAGTCTGCATTCCCACCAGCAGTGCAGAAGGGTTCCCTTTTCTCCGCATCCTCGTCAGCACTTATTCTGTGTTGTTTTGCTGATGAGTGACATTCTGACTGGTGTGAGGTGATACCTCATTGTGGTTTTAATTTGCATTTCTCTAATAATTAGTGATGTTGAGCATTTTTTCATATGTCTTTTGGGCATCTATATGTCTTCTTTGGAGAAATTTCTATTCATTTCTTTTGCCCAATTTTGATTGGACTGTTTGTCTTCCTGGTGTTGAGTTTTATAAGTTCTTTATAGATTTTGGTTATTAACCCCTTATCTGACGTGCTGTCGAATATGTTCTCCCATTGTGTGGTTTATCTTTTTATTCTGTTCTTATTGTCTTTAGCTGTGCAAAAACTTTTTAGTTTGATATAGTCCCATTTGTTTATCTTGCCTTTTATTTCATTTGCCGGTGGAGATACATCGGCAAATATATTGCTGCTACAGATGTCGGAAAGCTTGCTGCCTATGTTTTCTTCTAAGATGCTTATAGTTTCACGACTTATGTTTAAGTCTTTTATCCATTTTGAGTTTGTTTTTGTGAATGGTGTAAGTTGATGGTCTAGTTTCATTTTTTTGCAGGTAGATGTCCAATTTTCCGAGCACCATTAGTTAAAGAGGCTGTCTTTACTCCATTATATGTTCTTTCCTCCTTTGTCAAGTATCAGTTGTCCATAAAGCTGCGGGTTTATTTCTGGGTTCTCTGTTCTGTTCCATTGATCAATGTGTCTGTTCTTATGCCAGTACCAAGCTGTCTTGAGTATAATGGCCTTGTAGTAGAGCTTGATATCCAGAAGAGTGATACCTCCTGCTTTATTTTTTCTTTTTAGGATTGCTGAGGCTATTCGTGTTCTTTTTTGGTTCCATATAAATTTTTGGAATATGTGTTCTATATCTTTGAAGTATGTCATTGGTATTTTAATTGGTATTGCATTGAATTTATAAACTGCTTTGGGTAGTATAGACATTTTAATGATGTTTATTCTTCCTAGCCATGATTACGGTGTATGCTTCCACTTGTTTGTATCTTCCTTGATTTCTTTTATCAATGTTCTATAATTTTCTGAGTACAAGTCCTTAACCTCCTTGGTTAAATTTACTCCTAGGTATTTTATTTTTTTGACTGCAATAGTGAAGGGGATTGTTTCCTTAATTTCTTTTGCTGACAGTTCATTGTTTGTATATAGAAATGCCTCTGATTTCTGAGTATTAATTTTATATCCTGCCACCTTGCTGAATTTATTTATAAGGTCCAGTAGTTTTTTGACTGAGACTTTAGGGTTTTCTATATACAATATCATATCATCTGCAAATAGTGACAGTTTTACTTCTTCTTTTCCAATTTGGATGCCTTTTATTTCTTCTTCTTGTCTGATTGCTATAGCTAGGACTTCTAGAACTATGTTGAATAATAGTGGTGAAAGTGGGCAACCCTGCCTGGTTCCTGATCTTAAGGGGATTGCTTTTAATTTTTGTCCATTTAGTATGATGTTTGCTGTGGGTTTGTCGTAGATGGCCTTTATCATGTTAAGGAATGTTCCTTGTATTCCCACTTTACTGAGAGTTTTGAGCATGAATGGGTGCTGGATTTTATCAAATGCCTTTTCTGCATCTATTGAAATTATCATGTGATTTTTGTCCTTCCTTTTGTTTATATGATGAATCACATTGATTGATTTGCGAATATTGAACCAGCCTTGCCTCTCCAGAATAAATCCCACTTGATCATGGTGTATGATTTTTTTCATGTATTGCTGGATCCGGTTGGCTAATATTTTGTTGAAAATTATAGCGTCTAAATTCTTCAGGGATATAGGCCTATAATTTTCTTTCTTTGTGTTGTCTTTGCCCGGTTTTGAGATCAGAATTATGCTCGCCTCATAAAAGGAGTTTGGAAGTCTTCCTTCCTCTTGAATTTTTTGAAATAGCTTGAGGAGGATAGGAGTTAGTTCTTCTTTGAATTTTTGATAGAATTCACTTGTGAAGCCATCAGGCCCAGGACTTTTCCTTTTTGGGAGTTTTTTGATAACTGTTTCGATCTCATTTGTTGTAATTGGTCTGTTTAGGTGTTCTGATTCTTCCAGATTGATTTTTGGAAGGTTATATGATTCAAGAAATTTGTCCATTTCATCTAGATTGTCTAATTTTTTGGCATAGAGTTCTTCATTGTATTTTCTTACAATGCTTTGTATTTCTGTTGTATCAGTTGTTATTTCTCCACTGTTCTTTTTAATTTTATTTATTTGAGTCCTCTCTCTTTTTTTCTTGGTTAGTCTAGTTAAAGGTTCATCAATCTTGTCTACCTTTTCAAAGAACCAGCTTCTGGTTTCATTGATCCTCTGTATTGTTTCCTTAGCCTCTATGTCATTTATTTCTGCTCTGATCTTTATTATTACCTTCCTTCTACTACTCTTGGGTTTTATTTGTTGTTGTTTTTCTAGTTCTTTTAGCTGCAGCGTCAGGTTGCTTATTTGAGCTTTTTCTAGCTTCTTATGATATGCCTGTAGTTCAATGAACTTCCCTCTCAGTACTGCTTTTGCTGTGTCCCATAAATTTTGAGTTGATGTATGCTCATTATCATTTGTTTCTAGAAACTTTTTTATTCCTTCTTTGATCTCATTGTTAATACATTCATTATTTAATAACATGCTATTTAGTTTCCAAGAGTGTATTTTTCAGTTTTTCTTTTGTGGTTAATTTCTAGTTTCATGGCATTGTGATCAGAGAAAATGCTTGATATGATTTCAATCTTCTTAAATTTATTGAGACCATTTTTGTGTCCTAACATGTGGTCTATCCTAGAAAACGTACCATGAGCGCTTGAGAAGAATGTATATTCTACTGCTTTAGGATGAAAAGTTCTGAAGATATCTATTAAATCAAGTTGATCTAGTGTATCCTTTAAGTCTTCTGTTTTTTATTGATTTTCTTTCTTGAGGATCTATCCAGTGTTGTTAGTGGGGTATTGAAATCCCCTACTATGATATTATTGCTGTTAATCTCTCCCTTTATGTCCATCAAAGTCTGCTTTATGTATGTCAGGGCTCCTATATTTGGTGCATAGATATTTATAATAGTTATATCTTCCTGTTGAATTGTTCCCTTTATCATTATGTAGTGTCCTTCTTTATCTCTTACTACAGCCTTTGTTTTAAAGTCCATTTTGTCAGATATAAGTACTGCTACCCCAGCTTTTTTTTCATTTCCATTTGCATGAAATATTTTTTTCCATCCTTTTACCTTCAGTCTATGTGCATCTTTTGTTTTAAGGAGTGTCTCTTGTAGACAGCATATGTATGGGTCCTGTTTCTTTATCCACACAGCTACCCTATGTCTTTTGATTGGATCATTTAATCCATTTACATTTAAGGTTATTATTGATATGTAGTTGTTTATTGCCATTTTATTCTTTAAAGCTGTATTCTTCTTTTGCTATATTCTTTCCTCCCTTTGAACTGTTCACAACAGGCCTCGTAGTATCTCTTGCAGAATTGGTTTGGTTTTAATGAATTCCTTGAGGCTTTCTTTGTCTGGAAAGCTCTTTATTTCTCCTTCAATTTTAAATGTTAGCCTTGCTGGATAGAGTAGTCTTGGTTGTAGGTTCTTGTTCTGCATTACTTTGATTACATCTTGCCATTCCCTTCTGGCCTCAAGTGTTTCTGTTGAGAAGTCCGATGTCATCCTTATGGGGGCTCCTTTGTAGGTGACAGCCTTTTTTTCTCTAGCAGCTTTTAAGATTTTCTCTTTATCCATTAGCTTTGGTATTTTAACTATGATGTGTCTTGGTGTAGGTCTTTTTGGGTTTCTCTTTAATGGAGTTTTGTGTGCTTCTTGAACGTGTGGAATGTTTCCCAGCCTTAATTTAGGGAAGTTTTCTGCTATGATTTGATTGAACAAAGTTTCCATTTCCTGTCCTCTTTCCTCTTCTTCTGGCACCCTTATGATGCGAATGTTGTTTCTCTTCACGTTGTCACAGAGCTCCCTTATAGTTTCCTCACATTTTTTTAGTCTCTTTTCCTTTTTCTTCTCTGCTTCTGTGCCTTTGTTTATTGTGTTCTCTAACTTGCTGATTCGATCCTCAGCGTGATTCATCCTGCTTTTAATTCCTTCCATTGTGGTCTTCAGTTTTGATACTGTAATAGTCATTTCTGTCTGATCATTTTTTATTATTTCAATTTCATTTTTTATACTTGTTATCTCTTTATTTAGGTGTTTATTGTTGCTTTAATTTCTTTGAACATCCTAACTATCATTATTCTAAATTCTGCTTCTGGTAGTTTGGTTATATCTGGTTCATTCAGGTCCTTCTCTGGGGATTTCTCTTGATTCTTTTGGTTTGCATTCCTCTGCCTGCCCATTTTATCTGTGTATAGGCAAGTTGTGGGCACTGGAGTCCAGTAGGTGTTGCCTTTGTGTTCTCTAGGTGTGGTCTGTCTGCAGGCCTGCCATCCCCTCTGCCGCTTTCTAGGGCGGTTGGGTATGGACGTTGCCAGCGACAGCCTACTGCGGCTGTTGCTGTGATTTCTTCCTCTCCTCTGCGGGAGGGGCTGGCACTCAAGCCACAAGCCTTAGCACCAAGGGCAGAGGTGAGCACCTTTGCTCAGCTGTGGACCCACCCCGTTTCCGGAAGGCTTACGCCCAGCCCCCCCAGTCAGAGCCTGCTCGCCACAGTTTTGTGGGTTGGGTGGGGCTTTTGACATGCTCTCAGCTGTGAGCCTTTGCCCGTCTGGAATTTAGCCCCACCGTCGAGGCCCGAGCCCTCCTGCGCAGGGTCGCAAACCGCGGTTTATTGGGCTGGGCGTGTTTGCTGGCATGAGCTCAGCTGCTAGCTTCTGATCAATCCAGACTCTACCACGCCCTCACATCCTACGTTCGGCACCAGCTCGCGCACGTAGGATGGCCATCCGCCGAGATTTCTCTGGCCGGGCGGGGCTAGTAGCCTGAGCTCAGCCGCGAAAGCCAGCTCGCGCGCACGTAGGATTTCAAACCACTGCGGTTTCTCCATTCGGGCGGGGTTGGCAGCATGAGCTCAGCCACTAGCCCCTTGCCCGTCCCTGGTCCTAGCCCCGTCCCCGCGCTTAGGGCCGGCTTGCGCAGGGTCGCAGAGCTGATCTCTGCCCGTATTTTTCCCCACAAGTGGGGTCACAGGCGGGCCCGCAGCTGCCGGACCACTTTCGCGCGACCCCTCCGCCCCTGCTGGGCTAGACTGAGTTCACATCGGTTGTGCCTCCGCCCACGCCGACAGGACCGCGTTTCAGTGTCCTGCCGCCAACATCCCTTCAGCAATCCTCAGAGAGATGGCAGTGTCTTAAGTCTCCACACTGTAGGCTTGGGAGCTTCTTCCCTCTAAGCAGCTCTGCTCTAATTGCCGTGGGAGAGCTTGTTTGGCTAGTGTCCTGTCTCCCTTTGCTGGTATTGCTAGTTCCAGGGGAAATATTCGTTTTCGCTTAGGGAAGTGACTTAGCCCAGGGGTCAGGATGGCTGTCCCTCAGAGTGTCCTCGTGCCTTCAGTCCACTCTCTGTTTCCGCTGCTCTGTTCCTCTCCTCTGTCCCCGTTCCCCGGAGCCCCAGGTGTGTGGTTGTGAGAGAGGGTTTCTGCGCTGCCCCTTTGAAAAGATTCTTGGGTCTGAGAAAACTATCTCTTTTTCACAAACAGTATCCTCACTTGCTTCACAGCTCAATACCGTCCATATGCCTCTTCTAGGCTCTGGGACTGCAAGCTGGGGCTTGGTTCCTGGGACCCGGGTCCCTCCATCTCCGCCAAACTCTCCTCCCGCCACGCGGGTCTCTCCGGGCTGCCGTTTGCTCCGGGGAGCTGGGCAGCCCTCTTCGCGTTTTTGCTATTCCTACCAGTCTCAATGTGGCTTCTGCAGTGTTCCTTGGTTGAAGAGTCCACTTAGTTTAGCTCGAAGTTGGTTTATCCAGATTATGGTTCTTAAAATTGAGTTATAATCCACTTTGGTTCTGGGAGTTGGAAGTTGGTACGTCCGCCTACTCCATCGCCATCTTCCTCTTCCCTATATATATTCTTACACAACCACACTGCCATTAGCACACCTAACATAGTGAGCAGTTCCTTCATACCACCTGATAATGGTGTATGTTGCACTTTTGTCACAATATTTATTGTCTTACTCATACTTATTTTTTAGACTCCCTTTTTCTTTGATTACCTCTTTAAATAGGTTCATCTGAGACAAAAAACAAAAACAAAACAAAACCATCTTAATAATTGTAGCTGACTCCTGGGAGAGTCATAAAGCCTGTTGATTGAGACATTTATCTGAGGGTTCAGCAAAAACCTTGTTAGAATTAAAAATTAGGAAATCTCAAGTTGTTCTAAGATACTTCTTTAAAGAAATATATGAGGTCACGGGGAGGTGTTTCTGCTTAAAGGTGAACAAAAGGTTAAGAAAAAAAATTGATGTAATTGGAGTTTTTAAAAGATTATGGATCAAGTCTGGGAGCCAGGTAGACATAGTCATTTCCTCTGTGAACGGCTTGATGCTCTTATCCCCTTAACCAGGTTCATCTAACCCAGCTACCTGGGAAATAAACTATATTAAATTTTCTGTTTGCCTATTCAGGTTTTATTTCCTTTTTTATTTTATCAGTTTTTGGGAATTAAGTACTGTGGTATCCTGAATTTTCTGATAAGCCTTGGCCTATTTAGTTATTTTTAAAGATTTTTTAAAAAAGATTATTTATTTTAAAGAAGGGGGAAAGGGAGAGGGAGAGAGAGAGAGAAGGGAGGGAGGAGCAGGAAGCATCAACTCCCACATGTGCCTTGATCAGACAAGCCCAGGGTTTAGAACCGGGATCTCAGCATTCCAGGTTGACACTTTATCCAATGCGCCACCACAGGTCAGGCCAGCCTTGGGCTATTTAAAGAATATTTTTTGGTCTAAATTTTTCTAAAATATATTAGTCTCAAATGATAAACTAGAAAAATATATTGGCAACACATGAAAACAGAATAGGGCTAAAGAAGTTGCACGGGGAAAAAATACACAAATAGCTTATCTGTGTATGGAAAGATGCTTGACCTTAATTAAAGAGGCACAATAACCCTAGACAGGTAGCTCAGTTGGTTAGAGCATTATCCTGATACTCCTAAGGTTGCAGGTTCGATCCTCGGCACAAATAAGAATGAGCCAATGAATGCATAATTAAGTGAAACAACAAATTGGTGTTTCTCTCCCCTTTCCTCTCCTAAAATCAATATATATATATATGACAGACAATAAAAGTTTGATAATGAGTTATTTTATTACTATTTGAAGACATGTCGCTTGTATAATTCCTCAGAAGACATTTTGGTATCCTCTATTAAAATATAAAATTCTTATCTATCTTGACCCAGCAGACCCAAAAGTCAGTATTTATGTTATAGATATATTCCTCACATGTACAAGAGGTACAGTAAGACTGATAGCCGGTACTGAGTAAATTGATGGGCACTGTGTCAAGCACTGTGCCAAGAGTTTCACCTCATTGATACCTTCCCATAACCTTATGAGACGTGTATACAAGGTTGTATGCTATTAACAGTATTTATAACAGCAGAAGAGAGGGAAATAGCCCTGACCAGATAGCTCAGTTAGTAAGAGTATCATCCCAAAATGCAAAGGTTGTATGTTCAACCCCCAATCAAGGCACATACAGGAAGACAGTGATGTTCCTGCCTCTTTTTCTCCCTTCTTCTCCCTCTAAAATCAATTTAAAAAGGGGGTGGGGGAATTATTTACATGTCCACTAAAGCACAATTAGTTAAGTTTCTGTACATCTATCCATACAATGTAATATGATGTGGGCATTAATATAGGAGATAAAGAGCAGTCTTCAAAATACCGTTTGTAACTGGAAAACAAAGAACAGGAGTTCTGTGTGCTCTTTTATGTTAAAATTGTGACTGTGTGTACTATGCAAAGAAACTGGGCAGTAGCTATTGTTACTAGTTTGCTCTGGGGAGGATGTTTTAGAAGGGAAACTCACCTTTCATTCTATATCCTTTAATGCTGTTTTTAAAAATATATATATTCACTCTGAGTGTCTTCGCTGACGCCATCACCGCAGCGCGCTGACCGCCTCCCTTCCCGGGCTGGGACCCTTAGTACCAGGGGAGAAGTTGATGGCCAGGAACCCTTACTGATCTAATCACTTCCCTGTGTGTCGCTTCTTTATTAAAGGACTTAAGGTATCCACTGGTGTGTGAGCCTTGAAGAAAGTTTCCAGCATGGGCTCTAGAAGGTTAGCCAGGGACAATGTCCCTTCAGAGTCACCACCACCCTAATAACTGAATGACTCAGGTGACTCCTGTTGAAGTGCTGTTGAGGTGCCTACAGACGGTTTCTGCCACTTCAGGTCGTGACAAGAGCTCTGGCTACTGTGGGTTTTGCTGACAGAAAGGATGCTTTCTGTCTCCTGTTCCGCAGATCCCAACTTAAATTTTTCAACGGAGGAGAGGGGGGTGCTCAAACTCCATCACCTTTCATGTCTTTATCCTGTCTTAGACAAGCAGTTGCTTTTCTTGAACGGATTCCAATAAAATATATTAAAGCAAAATATATATATATATATATATATATATATATATATATATATATATATATATATATATATCTCATGTATTGTGTTTTTTTTCAATGAAAACATGTTTCAAATGAATACTTATTTTTCTACTTCTACTTCCTGCAAATTATAGTAATGGTAAATAATATTTTGTGGAAGATCTGAGAAGTTTTTAGCATGTTAGTGTCATCTTTCCAAACACCAGTTCTCAATGTTTCACAGTCTAACGAGTTTTATCTGTGTATCAATCTGTCTCCAAACTGGACTGAACATCCCTGAGGGCAGAAGTTTCTCTGTCTGTCTCTCTGTCTTCCCAGGACTTGGGAAGCAGGTTCTCAACAAATACCTATTGAATAGATGAATAAAGTGGATGTAAAAGGAGTGGGAGGATACCTTCATTCTGTGTGTTGCCCCGAAGTCACACTCATGGAAACATTTTAAAATAAAGCTCTAATATAGATTTCTCTTTATGGATTTGCCTGTGATTCTAGAAAAGGAGAACACAGAAACAGCTCCGAGTAGGGATACAACCAAGGAGAACTTTGCTATGGAGACAATGCTTGTATCCTTATCCACATGTATAAATCTGGCAACAAACACATGAAGATGTATTTTTAAAATATTGAGTGAAAGGTCTCAGTTGAATGTGAAATGCTTGTTTTAAACCTCACATAGAAACACCACCACTCCATCCAGGGTCATATACAATGCATTTGTGTGAGCATGCCACACAAACACCAGTACGCACGTGGTAAGGGTTGTCTGGATTGAAGGGGTCTGAGTCCTCTTGAACACTGGGTCTGGTTTTGTTATCTTGTCTTCCAGGGCCTGGGTTGCCTCGTGGTCCACTGCGTGGTCTTCTTGTGGTAGTTGTAAGAATCTGTGTTACTAATTCTCTTCTTTCCCTCTGGATTTCTGGAAAAAAAAAATGCTGCAAGTTAATTTTTTATTTGAATAATTAAAGCAGGTCTGTGTTGTGTTTACCAGGGTGAAAAACATGAAAAAAGATATACCCAAACACAGATATGACTAGATACCACTTAATTTGTACTGATAATTTTTATAACAATAAAGCAGGTTTTAGAGTCTTGGGTTAGTAATTAAACATACAGATAGCCAAATTTTGATTTTATAACACTGTCTGAGGCAGACATTGTGAGACAGTTGACAAAAATCTACCCACAATCCCGTTTCTGTCCTAGAGGCGTGAGAAAGTGAAATACCACTCTTTCCCTGTCCTCCCTGGCAGTGGAGGAGCACCCAGGTTAGACATTTCTGACTGAGGGGATATCAGCAGAACACATTAGTGCAGTGCTGGGGAAGATTTTGCTTTCATGGTAAAACGGGACAGATATGACCTTGTATGTCTTGTATTCCTTTCTTGAATGTCGGTGTGATATGTAGTTTATGAGAGCCAACTTGTGACCAGAAGTGACAAGCACAAGAGTGATAAGCTGGCATGCTGTGGGAAGGAAAATGGCAAGCTAGAAAGACATGTGAGGATATCAGTGAGTAGCTGATAATGCCAGAAATGCATCTCCAGACTTCTGGCTACATGAATAAAAATCGACCAGTATTTGCTGAAATCAGTGTTGAGCAGTTATTCTGTTACTTGCAGCCCTGTGCATTCCTAACAGAGTGACTACAGTTGTATGAAACTTTACAGCTTTCAGTAGATTTATTAATGTGGTTGATTCTTTAGATTCTTTAAAAAATCCTATGAGATAGAAAAATCAGATACTTTTATACAAGAGGGTATCAGCCTCCAGAAAGACCAAATGACTTAGCCAAGATCACAGAATGGACAGCAGAGATAGGAACTGAAGGTGAACTTCTCTGACTTCCAACCCAGTGCTCTAGTTCACCACGCTGCCTCATGGGCCCCACAGCATGGCTGTTGAGGGACAACATTGGAGAACATCACATAGCATAGACTTTTGTGTTTCTCTGAGACTTAGTTTCTTCACCTGTAAAGTGGGGATAATAATATCTAGTTCCCAGAGTAGTGATAGAGTTAGTGAGCAGTTTGTGTGTAAGGATTTAGCATAGTGTTTGACATATAACACACACTCAAGTGTTAGGTGATGATGACGGGAATCAGTCACACTATGTTATTTATGATAACGTAGACACGCTTTATAACCACAGATAGCCTCTTGGTTTCTAAGGCATGGTCAGAGAGGCATCATGGAGGCCTGGATTCAGATCTCAACTTTTAACTGAATGACCTCAGGTGAGTTATTTAATCTCTGTGATCCTTAGTTTCTCCATCCATAAAGTGGGGATATTGGTAGTTACTCAGACAGTTGTTGGTAAAGTAAATGAGGACAAAATGTAAAGCTCTAGTACAGTGCCTGGCACACAGCCAGAGCTCAGCAGACATCAGCCCTCACCCCTCTTTCTGACTGTGTCCAGCCACCACTCATGGTGTCTCTGATAATACAGCCATGTGACACTGCTGACCTGCCAGCTTCAAGATCCAAGGGTAGGTGTGGCTGATCCCCTGGAATCAGGGGGCTTAGAATTAGGTGGTGGGGAGCCATCTTTACAGGTTTTATTTTCTTAATTTTATTCTAAAATATGACTGCATTTATGAGAGATTAGAAAAAAATTTTGTTTAAAAATTATTTTTAATTATTTTCAACACAGTATATTATTTTCATGTGTATAACATAGTGACTCAACATTTCTATACTTAGGAGGTGATCGCCACAATAAATCTAGTACCCATCTGTCACTATACACAAAAAATCCCTCATTTTTTATGTCGATGATGTTACATCTTATGGCTAAACCAACATCACTTTAATCCTTTTCAAATGTGAAGGGCATTTAGGTTATTTCTGCTTTTCTGTGTTGGATGTAATGTGTGTAATTCTTGTGTGGATGTTGTGATGATTGAATACTTATGATGTGGTCATGCTGTTGGGCTGGGAAGGGCCACGCCGCATGTTGGTAGGGAACAAGTGCTTTCCCCAGGTACTCATGCTATCAGTCATCCTAGCACTACCAGTAGCACTGTCTTCCCAAATCCATCCCACCCCCTCATCCTGCTGTTATTTTTCCATAACACTTTGTACCTTGTGTTTATCACTGTCTCCCCTTGCTACAATGTAAAACTCCTGAGGGCATGGATTCTTTTCTGTTCACCTATGAATCCCAAGTGCCTGGAACAAGTAAATGGCACATAATAAATACATTAATAAATGTTTGTTGAATGACTGAGTGAGTGAATGAATGAAATCTCTGGGTAAGAGGCTTGTCTTCAAACAGAAAGTGCTTAGGGACAGTTATTATCCATGGTAGCAGAGTTGCAGACTTTTGTCCTTGACTGGGAAAGGTGACAAGGTATTAGGGAAGCAGTTCCTGGGTGCTGGAAAGCAAGAAGGCCTATTCCACGTGGAATTAGGTGGGGAATTGAAAGTGAGAACTTGGCAAGCAGACATAGAATTGTGAGTTGCAACCACTCACTGATCAAGAGCAGATGGCAAAGCGACTGTCCATGTGGCCACCTCTCTCCAGCCCCTGCAGTTGTGACAAACACTGCTCATGGTCTTTCTTTCTTTCTTTCTTTCTCTCTCTCTCTCTCTCTTTCTTTTTTCTTTCTTTCGTTCTTTTCTCCTTCCTTCCTTCCTTCCTTCCTTCCTTCCTTCCTTCCTTCCTTCCAGGAGATAGTGAGACAGACTCCTGCATGCTCCTCGACCAGGATCCACCCAGCAACCTCATCTGGGGCTGATGCTGGAGTACCAAGCTATTTTTAGTGCCTTAAGCTGATGCACTCCAATGGAGCTATCCTCAGTGCCTGGGGCCATGCTCCAGCCAATCGAGCCACTGGCTCTGGGAGGGAACTAGGGAGGGGGAGAGATGGTCGCTTCTCCTGTACCCTCATGGGGAATCCAATGCAGATATCTATACACTGGGCCACACTCTATCCACTGAGCCACCAGCCAGGGCCATGGTGTTCTTTCTTACTGAACCTGCATGAAGCCTCAGGATCCTTCTTAACTCATTCTCCCAGGCAGCCATGGCCAGTGGCATATAGATTGAATCCTATTTGCCTTGCCTGAGCTAGAAAGTAACCACGTTATTCAAGCTCTAGAACAAATGAGTCTTGTGAACTGTAGGAATAAGTTAGCCATGAAAAAGTCAGAGGTCTGGATTTTCTAAGCCTTGGTGAAGTTTTTTTTTTTAAAAGAAATTGTGGTAAAGCATACATAAAATTTACCATTTTGACCATTTTTTCAGGTTACAGTTCAGTGGCACGAAGTACATTCACATTGCTATGCAACCATCTAGCTCCAGAATATTTTTCATCTTGCAAAACTGAAAATCTGCCCCGTTAATAAGAATGGCCTATTCCCACCTCCATGCCTGCTTTTAATGCCTATATTATTATTTTTTATTTCCATGGTGCTCTCTCTTGTTCAATAAAATCTTTCAGAAAACATAGCCTCTCAGTTGTATTAGGAGAAAGGCCTTTTTCCCACACTTGAGCCAGAGCTACAAACTGGACTTTTGGGAGACCAGAGAGGTAACTGTGGTGGAAGTAAAGAGGGAGAGCAGCCCTAGGGACAAGGGAACCTAAGGGGAAGAGCCTGGCCTGCAGGGTGCGCCTGCCCTTCACCACCCAGAAAGAACTGAAAGGTGTGTTCCAACCTAGCTCCAAGCCCTGTGGATCCTTCATTTATTTTCACCAAACTTGAAGGCTGATGCATGAACCTTGAACTTAAAGAATCTCAACCTATGCCCACAGCAGCTTCTGGCTGTCCCATAATTCTAGGTTTGAACATAATAAAGATTCAGTGGTGTGACAGCTCCTCAGTCCCTTGATTCTATGCCTTAGGAATAAAGAGCTGTAACATTGGAAAGTGCACAGCACAGAGATGAAGGGGCAGAGCGGAAGGAAGAGGGAGTGTCATAAATAAACATGGCAGATAACACAGAGTGCGGGCTTCCCAACCTGCTTGCTGCTAACCCTGCGCTCTGCCCTTCCCCAAAGCATTCACGGCTGTCACTGTCCTTCTCTCTGCTCTCTCATGCCAATTACTGAGCCACTGCGTGTGTCCTAACTTAGCCAGGCCTGTGCAAGGGGTTCTCAGGACTCTCACACGGCCAGCCGGGGTTGCCAGGGAGAATTGCAAATAGCATTCAGGGAATTTACACCGTTACCTTTCGGATATGTTGGTTTAAGCCAGAAGATAGGAAGGTCACCACAGAGATCTCTGACTTTAGGACTCAAGAAGCTGTTGTCCTTCACAGGCTGGTCGACAGCCACCCATATAAGAGAATTTTCTTCATACTTAACTGGCATGATCTTTCCTTCCTAGAAGTGAGTAAACATGAAATGTATTGAGCAAGAAGGCAGTGGCACATGCTGTGTATTAAAAGTCACATGTGGCCTGACCAGGCGGGGGCACAGTGAATAGAATGTCGGACTGGGATGCGGAGGACCCAGGTTCAAGACCCCGAGGTCGCCAGCTTGACCGCAGGCTATTCTGGTTTGAGCAAGGCTCACCAGCTTGAGCCCAAGGTTGCTGACTGGAGCAAGGGGTCACTCGGTCTGCTGTAGCCCCCCCCCCCCCAAGGCACATATGAGAAAGCAATCAATGAACAACTAAGGAGCCGCAACAAAGGATTGATGTTTCTCATATCTCTCCCTTCCTGTCTGTCTGTCCCTATCTGTCCCTCTCTCTGACTCTGTCTCTGTCACAAAAATAAAAATAAATAAATAAATGTATGTCACGTCACATGTGGGTGAAAGGTGACTGCGCTTCGTAAAACCTTAATGAGAATTGTGTGTGCGTGAATGCGTTCTCTCCCCCACACACAGTTCTAATCTCTCTTCCTAGTTCTCACAGTATTCAGCGGGAATGTCTGAATATCCATGTCCTGAGTAGAAGTGAAAATTACTTGATACCAACTTTGAGCTTTAGGTTAATCTGATGGTTTTGATCAAAGATGTTTTTGAGAAAAAGCAATTGAATGGCCCTGGACTCCTACAAAGGGTAGAGGAAACTTCCATTTGAAGTGAAAATCCTTTGGGGTTTTGTGCTGAACAACAATGAAAAAGGCAAGTGATTGGTTCTTTAATATCTCCAGTTCAAAGTTTTATTTAACATAAACCATTTCTACATTTCCCAGTGATAACAAAACGTGTTTCAGATGTTCTGCGCATCAAGCACACCACTGAGATTTCAAAGCTAAACCCTGGATTTCCTTCTGCAGCGAGGTGCTGAGAGTGGTTTGATAACCCAGGAGACAAATTTATTTTGCCAGGTTGTTCCTTTCATGTATTTATTAGTTTGCAATAGTTTGGAGAAATTAAAACGTTCCCTCTTTATGTTTAGCTAACAGCAGCATTTCATTTATGTTCTCTCCCTCCAGGCTTACGGCTGCATTGGAACAACTCAGAGTTACTGGTGAGAGTGAGCACTCAGATGATCTGTTATTTACCTTAAATGAAACGGCTCCATCCAGGAAATGAATGCTCTTTGGGTATAGTAGGTTTTTAAAATTATACAAAACTGATGAAACATTTATAAGAGCAAGTGGTGCATAAATCTACCCCATCATAGTCTGATGTGTGTGGGGAAAGGGTGGGGTGACAGGGACAATGAATATATATACACCTTGTGAGCTAGGAACATTAAACAAGCTTGTGGCACATACTTCTCTCCTTCCTCCCTCCCTTTTCTTGCAGTAGCACAATCTGCTTTTGTTTGAGGCAGCAATGTGCTGGTCCCAGGAGAGACACTTGCTTTCTCAGATTCTCCAGAAGCTACGGGTGCTCGTGTGACCAGTTCTAGACAATGAGACCCATGTGGGAGGATGTTGGGGGCTGAGAAATCTGCTTTTTCTGATCAAAGGGCAGCCATGGCTGGCCCTGCTCAGCCTCTTCCTGAGTTCCTTACTGGAATGTATGGTTGGTGTTTGGAACTGGAAGGAAAGGCCAAAGAAGTTAGATGCTGGCCCCTGAGCCAATGCTGACCTCCACATTGGTCACTGGCGAAAACAGACCTTTATTTGTTTCAGTCACCCTGAGTGTAGTATGCTACTAGTGACAGCCAAACACATTCCTGATTCATATACACATACTGTCTGAATGGTTCTGTCCATCAGAGGCTCCACTGTGCACAGTATAAACAATGGAAACATGAGAAAAAGAATGTACTTCTATGGCCTAGGAAAAGAATCAGATGCAGACAAAGATTTAAATACAAACTATTCACTATAGTGAATTATTTCTGTATTCAAAAAAGTTATTTTGAATTATTACTTTAATTGGTGAAAAATTGAAGATACCTGAGTACTCAAGAACAAACAACTTTTAAAATTATAATCTTATGATGACATAGAATACATCCACTCTAATCTAC
Organism: Rhynchonycteris naso; assembly: GCA_037038555.1. Taxonomy (NCBI): domain Eukaryota; kingdom Metazoa; phylum Chordata; class Mammalia; order Chiroptera; family Emballonuridae; genus Rhynchonycteris; species Rhynchonycteris naso. The sequence continues at coordinate 94,317,595 of CM072998.1, read as the reverse complement.
ATTTTAGAAGAACGACCGTTAAGTGAAAATAATAAGAATGTACAAGAGTACATAAAGTCAGTTAATGAAAAGAGTCTTGCGCACAATTGTACATGAAGAAAATTCACCAAAACGTTGTTAACATTAGCTATCTATGGATTATACAATGGTGGGTGGTTTTCTTCTCTTTTATTTAATGCATTTCTAAAATTTTCTATAATGAGAAAGTAGTGTTTATAAAAATTAGGAAAAATTGTTTTTAAAATATCCAGAATATGGCCAGACCAGTGGTGGCGCAGTGGATTGAGCATTGGTCTGGAACCCTAAGGTTGCTGGCTAGAGTGTGGGCTCCTGGGCTTGAGTGTGGGGTTACTGGCTTGAGCATGGGATCATGAACATGATCCCAAGGTTGCTGGCTTGACCCCAAAAGTCAATAGCTTGAGCAAGGGCTCACTAGCTCAGCTTGAGCCCCCTCACCTCCGTTTTACCTGTCAAGACCAGTATGAGAAGCTATCAATAAACAACTAAAGTGAAGCAACTATGAGTTGATGCTTCTCTTTTCTCTCCCTCTCTCTCTCCCTTCCTGTCTCTCTCGCTAAATACAAGCAAACAAAAACAAACCCCAGACTATGTGATGCAGACACGTGACTAGGTCTTGGTCACCTGAATTGGGGAGCTGGTGCTTTTGGAAGGCAGGAGAAAATGGGTTCCATGTTCACTTATGGGGATAATGTCAAGGATTATAGTCCATCAAAGGCTTTACAACAGAAACTGAGTGACATAACTGAAAAAATGACTATAGTTAACTCAGAAAAAGAAATTCAAGAGTCAGAACAAAGGAGGTCTTGGACTCGCTGTCATGCTGTGTGCTGCGAATTCGAGTTCACAGTGAGCACGGCCTTCCATCCTGAGAGCAACCCGCTCCTGAGGACCAAGCCGACAGGATGGGTGGGGTGACCGAAGAGGGGCAGGTCGGGCTGTCTCACAGGACCATGGTTGGGGAAATGGGAGTAGGAACATACTAATGAGCTTTAAAAACTCACTGGCTTGTTTTAGCTTTTGTTTTGTTTTGTGTTTTGAGATACCTCCCGCTGCTGCGGCTCCTGTGAGGGCAAACAGTGGGCGGTTTCCAGGCACCTTCGCTCTCCCTTATTTTTCCTCCCTTGCCTCCCAGGAGCTGACGTTGGCCTCCCTCTCAGGGAGGTTGGAAGGACCAAAGGTGAACATAATTAATAATTATAGCAGCAGCTATCTATTCTTTACCTGGTAGGTTCTAGGGCCTACGGGACAGTAAGCATACCCCTAGTTTGTAGATGACAAAACTGAGGCTCACAGGGTTGAAGCCACAGCCACAACCAGTGTCAGGACTGGGATTTGAACCTACATTTTTTCTGACTCCAAAGTCCATTTTCTTTTCGTCAGATGCGGCCACAACTCAGATGAAAGACAATAATGAATGTGACCACTTTGTAAGCCCTAAAGTGTCAAATAAATATAAGCTATTGTTGTTAAATGGGTCTTTAGAACTCTGTGTGCAATTCTGAAAATAAATGTTTATAAAATCAAGCTCAAAGGCAAGTTATTAATAATAAATGGGAGAGTTATACTTAAAAAAAAATCTTACAAATCTGACACATAGAAAAGAAATTCAATATATGTTGAGTTACTAGCTAGCTTCACTGGGTTGAACTTGAACCAATGGGAAGATATTGTAGGGGCGCCATCTCAGCTCACTGTAGGGCAGAGCAGTTAGAACTACCTCCCAGTGACGTTGCAGACACACAGGTGAGGGAGTGGGATGCCCCAGGGCTGCTCTGCAGCAGAGGTGGGTGATCAGCTGTCAAGGGTTTTCAGGAGGAATTCCCACACTGGGTGGAGCTGAGGCTAGCAGTCTCCTGAGGTCTCTCACATGAAGTCCTTTATGTTGTCTTAATCACTGATCAGATAGTTCCCAATCATCAAGCAGATATGGGCCGTGTGAGACCAAGCCCTTGAAGTACTTTAAATATAAGTTTTTCTAAAACCTTTCAATATGCTACATCATGTAAGAATGGTCACTTAGAACCAACTAGTAGGACCAAAAGAGTGTAAAATCCTTTGGCAGAGAAGAATTAAAACTTATGTTCTGGTCTCAAAACCTATCGAGAAACTAGAGACAGAAAGGGTTGTGCCTTCAAACAACATCTGCCTAGCCCTCTTGCTTTCTGGAGCCTGGTACCTACCAGTTCAGAGGCGATGCTCTGCTTGGTCATGGTGCCCACCTCAGGAATGCGAGCCTTCACCTGTGCTTTGATGTAGCACTTCTGTCCTCCAGAGAAACGGATTCCTGTGATACCCTAGGAAATGAAATACATGTTCATCCATTCGTTTATTCACCCGTTCAGCTCTTCAATGTATTGAGCATCCACTGCATTCCAGGCACTCTTCCAGGTACTGGGTATAGCGATGAACAAAACAGATGGAATCTTTGCCCTCACGGAGTGGAAGTTTTAGTGTTAACCAAAAATTTAAAAATTGAGATAAAGCCAGGTGGTATTTATTAAGTGCTATGGAGAAAATACAGCAGAGTTCGAGATAGGAATGACGGGGTGCTGTGGTCAGGGGAGGCCTCCACTAGGGGGTGGCATTTGAGCTAAGACACGAAGTGTGTTAATTGCTTCATCTCTCCCTCATGCTCAGAAGAGAGGCCGATGTTTCTATGCCGCTCTCTCTGACCATGGGGGGGGGGGGGAGGCTTTCCTCTGACTCTGTCAACCCATTCCCCAAGTCTCCATCCCTCCTCTGACTCTCGGTTCTCAGTGCCTCTATGGTAGCTCCTTACAAATGTCATCTCTGTTATAAGCTTTCTGAGATCACCACCTTAACCTTTTCTTTTTGGTGATCCCTCAAAGATTCTCAAAAGGTGCTGGGCCAGTGAATTAATTTCATACTTTCAGATTTTTCCTAAGTTTCCAAGCCCAGAGTAAATAGTAAAGCTTTCTACAACACCAGAAGCTGAACTGTGCTCCTAGAACTTATCCAAGGACTTGGATGTTTTGTTTTCATCCCCTGTGAGACATAAAGAGTGTCTCCTCCTTCTCTGCCGGGGGACCAACCTCAAGGGAACCTGAGCGCAGCTCAGTGCTGACTGTACCCTTGCAGCACACCAGGCTCAGCAGTGGGCTCTCCCAGAGTGTTCCCCTTCACCCTACTGGTGAACTTCAGGACGACTGAGCAGCCCACACAGTATTAAAGGTCTACAAATTGTATGCCATCATAATGTAGACACCAACACAAATCTGGACATCTCGACTTTTCAATATACTGTTGAATTGAGGCCAATGTCGGGAAGATAAGAACTTGTTGCAATGTTAATGCCAAGGAGAGGGGGAAGAAAAGCATTTAGAAATCCAAGGGTTCTGGCTCAGGATTCAGCCGTCTTAAAAACAAAGAAAGAAGTTGAATGTAAGTCATGCATGAGGATATTCACAGGAAGTTATGCCACGTGTGATCTCAGAACTCGGAGCCTTACAAGGTTGGTAGGGGAGCAGAGAAAGAAAGGCTTATGTTTCACTAAGCTCCTCAGACATCTGACTGGCGGCCTCATTGGCCATGTAGATACGTGTAACATATTTCACTTACGTCTCCCCGCAGCACCCTTCTTGCCCTGAGAGAGGTGGTGGCACTCTGCCCATTTTACAGAGCCTCACTGCAAAGGTTTCTGACTCACACAGATGCCTGAGTCTGTCCCCAGAGACTCCCATTTAATTGGCCTGGGTGGTGCCTAGACACTGGTATGCTGAAAGGCTTCTCATGTGTTTATAATATGAAGCCCAGGTTGAGGACCACCAGTTTAGGGGGAAAGGAATTTGTATAGGATAATAAAGTTTAAAATGACTGAAACAGCCTGCTATAGGCTGAATGTTCATGTCCCCCCCCCCCAACTCATATGCTGAACCTTAACCCTCAATGTGGTGGTATTTGGAGGTGGTGTCTTTGGGGGATGCTTATGTCATAGGGGTGAAGCTCTCCTAAATGACATTAGTGCCCTTATAAAAAGCATCCCAGGCAGCTCCTATGTCACTTCTTCTATGTGAACACACAGTGAGAAGACAGCCCTCTATGAACCAGAAAGCAGGCCCTCACCAGACCCCCAATCTGCCAGAGGCTTCATTTCAGACTTTCCCACTTCCAGAACTGTGAGAAACAAATTTCTTTAGAAGCACCCAACCTGTGGTAATTTGTTACAGCACCTTGCTTGCATGGACTAAGACACAGCCTTCCCATCCAAGTTTCTTCTGTACCAGCGGTTCACAAACTTTCCCTTGTATCGCACTTACTGGAAGGCCTTGTTAAATGAAAGAGTGTTGGGCCTGCCTCCAGAATTTCGGATTCAGTAGGTCTGCAGTGGGGGCTATACTTTGAATTTCTAGCAAGCTCTTAGGTGCTGCTGCTACTGCTGGTCTAAGGAACATACTCTGAGAACCGCTGCTAAGTCCTGGAGGTCTACTGCTCTTATTCTGCATGCAGTAAATCTAGGGCTACTGGTTTGAAAAACAGAAGGCAGGGGATCTGATCACTGTCCCACAATGTTATATGTTCTCTTAACTTCAAACCCTCGTATCCTCTGAATGTGAGATGCAAGAGAGGAAACACCATATAACCATTACCATATCCCCAAAGGACAGAGTTTTGATTTTATTGAAAGACTCACAGCCTGGATTGTGCGGTGAGTATTGAGTTAGTTCTGATGGTCTGCCTGGTGGAAAGAGAACTGAAATGCCCTAGGGATGGGTCCTGTGGGGAGAAATTCACACATAATAACCATCATGTCTAGATACCAATCCATAGGGAGCAACCAGGTATATTACGAGATTAAACAGAGGGAACAAAAAAGCACAAGAAAGTCAAGCAAACCTGTTTTTGCAAACAAATAAGGCCTTACTTATGAAGACATTTGCTAGCAAAGATAATTAGCGAAGAGTCCATTGATCTAATAATCTTTTATCAATAGTCAGGCAATCTCATTTGAGCCTCATGGTTTTCCTTTCTGGGGAAATCTCATCTGTTTCTGTGGCTCAAACCAGAAGTTCCCAAGGAGGGCAAGAGGTCCTACATCCAAGAGAGCACTACAGAAATCTTTGAAGGAGTTTTTGTCGTCACAAAGTTTGGGGCACTCCTGCCTTTAGTGGTCAGGGCCCAGGGAAGCTCGTCCAACAAGCCTGGGAAGGTCCTGAAGAGCTAACTTCTTTAGGTTCTGGGTGAAACACCTGATTAAACATACCTGTGCTTAGACCCTAACACCATGTTACACATAAACACAAAGTGATTTCTGGTATAGTTTTAATGTAAAAAGACTTTCCTAGGGATGCAATTCTTGTGAAAATGGAGAGGAAATGGTAATTTTGTTCACTGTTTGAAAAAATTGCCTGGTATTTAATTGGCCAGCACACACTTATGTCTGTCTGCCTTTTCAGCTGTGCCACTGACGGACTCAACTGTCAGAGCAAAAATATGACTTTCTTTTTACTTTTCCTTTATGTATGGTTGGGGGCCATATTGATTTTTGAAATCAATAACCTACCTACCAGGTCGGTAAGTTATGCTATCTTTTTTTCCCCCTCTAGTTTTTTAAATAAAAAATATCAAATATGGCCCTGGTCAGATAGCTCAGTTGGTTAGAGCATCATCCAACTATGCAAAAGTTGCCAGTTCAATCCCTCATTGGGGCACGTACAGAAATGGATCGATGTTTCTGTCTGTTTCTCTCCCTCTCTCCCTACAATCAATAATTAATTTTTTAAAAAAGTCAAATATATACACAATTAAAAGAATTGTATAGTGAATGCCCATATATATCCACCAGTTTATTCTATCTTGATTTCTAACAAGATTTTTGTTATATAAAAGGTTATTAGTCTGAGAGGATTGGCGTAAACCAACAGCCCAGATGCTATCGAGGGTATAACTTTCTAGAATGTAACTCACACACTATGAACAAACCCAATTTTTGTATTCCTTGGGGTATTGACAAAGCCTACTTGAACTAACTCATGTCAGGCTCCTTTGAGTCCTCTTTCTGATGAGGCCCTGACCCCTGGTTCTGTCTTGGCCTGCTTATTCCAATTTTTGCTAGAATCCTGCTGAATCAGCCTTAGTCTGAACACCTTCGATATCTGATCACCCTGGCCTGCCTTTAGCAAAAAACCTATTAGGTCAATTTAGCAAAGAACTAATTCTATCTTTTAGTAATTTTCCATCCACCAGCACTCCCAGTCTGGCTGTAAATCCCCATTTTTTTAAATTGTATTTAGAGTTGAGCCCAATCTCTTTCCTCTACTACAAAACCCCATGGCAACAGCTCTTCTTGAGCCTGACCAGGCAGTGGCTCAGCAGATTGAGCCTCAGACTGGACTCATAGGACCCAGGTTCAAAACCCTGAGGTTGCCATCTTAGGTGTGGGCTCATCTGGTTTGAACAAGGCTCACCAGCTTGAGCCCATGGTCGCTGACTTGAGCAAGGAGTCATCACTCGGTCCGCTGTGGCCCTCCGGTCAATGCACATATGAGAAAGCAATCAGTGAACAACTAAGGTGCCGCAACAAAGAAATGATGATTCTCATCTCTCTCCCTTCCTGTCTGTCTGTCCCTCTGTCTGTCACCAACCCCCTCCCCCAAAACAAAACAAACAAAAACGAAACAGCTCTCCTTGAATAAAGCCTGCCCAATCTTCTTTAACAAGTGTCCTGAATCACTTTTTCTTGAAAAGTGGAGAGCCTGGAGCACTTGTTCAATGTGATCCCCTCTCAGGATGTTCTTTGGACCATCAGTTTTACTAAAACCTTGGTGGGGTCCTGGGTAAGCAGGGGATACTGCTCAGTTACAATTCAGAACCATTTCTAATCTGTTCCCACCTGCATTCCCATCCTTAGCCCTTCGCCATCCTCAGCCACAGTGGGTCCAGTAGCACTCCAGGGCAGGCCTGTGAGTTTGTATTCAGCGTTCTTCCCTGGGCCTGGAAAGCTCCACCTGTTCTTTTCTGCTGGTTGAAATGCTAATTATTCTTTAAGACCTGATTCAACTGTCATCCCTTCTGTAACACCTGCTCCAACCCCTCATTGGCCATGATCAACCTCCCTCTGTGCTCCTCCGCATCACTGTGTTCAAGCTCCATCAGTACATTTCCCAGGCTGACCTGAGACACTTCCACGTGGATGTCCACCTCCTAGACTGGACTGGAGGTCCCCAAGGGGGAAACAGGTGTCAGTCATCTTTGCATGCCCAGTGCTTATCACTGTCCCTTGCACACAGTAGGCCTCAATAAAAGCTTCTTGAATTTGGCTTAAAATATAGGGGAATTATGCAGGTACTATAGTGGCAGATTCATGTGTTTTCTAAAGTCCAGGCTTGTTTAAACCCATAACATGTTCTATCCATCAAAGAAAAAACATACTCTGCTCACCAGTTCCAACTTAGAGAAATGTGGAAGCTATCAAAGAGAATTGATCAGTTTATAAAATATTTGCGGCCCTTTTGGCCTAGGAGAACAAAACACAATCAATACCATTATTATAACCAAAAGGTTATAAAACAGATGTATAGATTTAGAATTAAAATACTTTATAAGTATATTCCTGATATGTACACTCCTTGATAGAGATGAATCTTTTTTTTTATTTATCCATGTAACTACCTTTGCATGTCTTGGCATTGAGGCATATCATAGGTGTTCAATTTGTTTTGCATTGAATGGTGTGTGTGTGTGTGTGTGAGTCACATTTTATAATTTTATATTGAGGAGTACAAAGAAAAATGCTTTAACCTTGTCCTGCGTCTTGCAGTAAAAGCCTTTAACAGGTCCAGAGGAATTTTCCACGTGCATTGGCCAGAGCCATTTGCCGAGCAATGAGTGCACGAAGTGCCACTGGGCGCATGGGCTGCAGGCCCGCTCTGGACAAAGCCAGTGCTTCTCATCATCAGATGATACCCAGCATCACCTGGGCTCTGGTTTGCTATTCAAAAGGATTTGTGCCTGACCAGCCGGTGTCGCAGTGGATAGAGCGTCGGACTGGGATGCAGAAGACCCAGGTTCAAGACCCCAAGGTCACCAGCTTGAGCGTGGATCCATCTGGCTTGAGCAAAAGCTCGCCAACTTTGGACCCAAGGTTGCTGGCTCCAGCAAGGTGTTGCTCGGTCTCCTGAAGGCTCGCGGTAAAGGCACATGTGAGAAAGCAATCAATGAACAACTAAGGTGTTGCAACAGCAATGAAAAACTAATGATTGATGCTTCTCACCTCTCTCCGTTCCTGTCTGTCTGTCCCTATCTATCCTTCTCTCTGACTCTCTCTCTGTCCCTGTAAAAAACAAAACAAAACAAAAGGATTTGTGAAGTGTGTTTTGGTGTCAACAAAGGGAATTCTTTCATTCAAATGAAAAGCATCTCTAGTTTTTCTCATCAGTCAGAAGAAGCCTGGTCGATGAGATGTCTGTGGGCCAATAAATAATCAGAAGAGACATTACTTTCAAGTGCCTTATTATCATCATCATCATCATCATCATCAAGTATCATCTACACCAGCTACAGGTTTAACAGGAGAGCACAAATAGTGATGTCTCTTCCTTGTCTTAGAACATGGAAGAGAATAAGATATTTCTGCTGGTCAACTGGAAAGCAGGCCTGGAGTAACACTTTGGGTTGCAGATGTACACTGAAGCAACAATGCTTAGCTGAATGTCTCAAATTGCCTGTAAACTAAATTTTTGAAAATAAATATGTCTGCCCTTTTCAAAGGAGCCTAGAATGTGTTATCGACAACAGGCAGTAGTCAGAAAACATATGATTTAATAGGGGAATTTCTTCATGCTAATTTCCTAGATTAAATAAGTCCTACCTGTATTTGATAAGATTATTAGGTCATAAAAATCTTACTCCTTTCTCTAAATTAAAAATAAAAAAAGACTGTAACACTCTAGGATAGTTTGTGTATTTTATTACCCATGTTACAGAAAGTTGCTTGGAAAGAAATAGCTTTTTCACATCTTTCTGCCAAGACCTTATACAGTTCCAAGAACCAGTTCTTTTCAGTGCCAAGGTGTTGCTTTTTTCATTCTGAAAATATTAACAACAAAGAGTGGTCCCTTCTCCAGGAGAATATGCTGCGTGATGTATGTGGTTTAGCGGCATGTGACTAGCCATGAAGAACGGGTACCATTTATTTGGATGTGTGTGAGGGGCGCTGCTTCTCCCTGACTTAGAAAAGTCTCCCAGGCTTGCCTGGTTAAACTCTGGAAATGCATGAAATATACTCACATTCTGGAAATCATTAACTTCAATTGCTTCTTCAGCTCCACTTCCCGTTTTAAAGGTCTCCAAGTTGTTCCCAGCATCTATTTCCATTGACCCATCTTGTAGTTTCCCACTGATGCTCATGGTATAATGGACATTGTAAATCTGGAAGTGAACATAAGAGTAATCGTCTTTCCCTTTAGAACAAGTGAGGAATTGTCTTCACATTAAAATATTACAGATTGATTTGAGAGAGAGGGAGAGAGAGATTTGATTTGTTGTTCTACTTATTCATGCATTCATTGGTTGATTTTGTAAGTGCTCTGACCAGGGGTCAAACACAAAAGCTTGGCGTATTGGGACAACGCTCTACCCAACTCAGCGACCTGCCGCTGGCCAGGGCAGGGATTATCTTCAGACCTGCAGTATATGTGGTAACTTTCATATTTGTCAGAAATACACTAAGACAGTCCTGTGAGTAATATGAGAACGTCATCCTCATTACCAATCATTTAATACAATCAATGATTTCTTTAAAAATACATTAAAAAATAAAACCTTTGATAGTCTCTGATACTAATTCAAATAGCTCAGTGATTTGCAATTCTGGCTGTGTATAGAAGCATCTGAGTAGAATCTTCAGATATCGTGACTGGATTTCCTTCTGGACCAGTCAAACCAGAACCCATGGGGTTGAGACTTAGGGCATCGATCTTACCTTTTTTTTTTTCTTTAGTGAGAGACAGGGAGAGGGAGAGGGAGAGAGACAGACAGACAGGAAGGGAGAGAGATGAGAAGCATCAACTTGTAGTTGTGGCACTTTAGTTGTTCATTCATTTATTATTTTCTCATAGGTGCCTTGACCAGGGGGCTCCAGCTGAACCAGTGACCCTTTGCTCAAGCCAGTGACCTTGGGCTTCAAGCCAGTAACCTCTGGGCTCAAGCCAGCAACAATGACCCCACGCTCAAGCTGGTGAGCCGGCGCTTAAGCCAGCAACCTTGAGGTTTCGAACTTGAGTCTTCTGTGTCCCAGGTCGATGCTCTATCCATTGCGCCACCACCTTGTCAGGCAGGTCTTACTTTTTTAAAAGGACAATTCTACACAACTGACTGGAACAACAAAGAGGAACAGCGAGTTTAGGCTTGTCTCCCTCTCTCTTTCTCTCTCCCTTACTTACCCTCTCCCTCAAATCAATGAGAGAAAAAAGGGACAATTCTACTATACAGCCAGAGTTGAGACCTGTTGATGAATAAATGGAAACTGACCAGGCAGAGGGTTAACTGGTCTATTAACTGAACAAGTCTGCAGAGGCACCTCAATTTGAAATGTTTCAAGAAAAAATCTTTTGATTAAGATCTGGCCTGGGATGTGGTTGACAATGAGGATGGCAGACAGGACTGGGATTTGCCTGATACAGAGCAGCCTCTGCAGAGAGCGAGGTCAATGTGTACATCTGTTTCAGTTCTAAATGGGAGTTACTCATTTAAATGACTCTATGGAACAGGCATATGGGGTTGCAGGGCATTTTGTTATGGGACGTGTGTAGGGAGCAGGGAGGGAGACTTGGCACTGTAGATGGGCAGTGGTTTAGGAATCAGAAAGACAGATGGCCATACAATTTATCCCTGGGTCCTGGGAGATGCTTTGAGTGTAAAACGAAGAAGCTGGACCTCACAGGTGGTTTCTCATGTATGTATTTAGCTCCAGTTTTCACAGAGGTGGCCCAGAAGTCGAGGTGGCAGAGCAGGTGGGACTGTGAGTCTCCTTTCTCCTCTGCGTACCTACAATTTAAGCAGAGCAGCTCGGCTTCTGTGCTATATATTGGAGTTTTGAATAAAATCTTAAGAGAACTTCTGCCATTAAAATATATTTTAAAAAAGCTTACCACTAAATTAGGAGTTCCAAAGTACTCTTTTAGTTTAGCCACCTTGTTAGCGCACTAGTTTAAAAAATAAACACGCTGCTCCTACTCTGTGTGCTGTCGCCTTACTAGAACTGTCTCTGAGTCGTGGAATAGTAGGTGAGCTCCTCCCTCCCTCCCTCCCTCCCTCCCTCTTTCTTTCTTCCTTTCTTTTAGTGAGAGGAGGGGGGACAGAGACAGACTTCCACATGTACCCAACCGGGATTCACCCAGCAAGCACCCTACTGGTGATGGTCTGCCCATCTAGGGCTGTTGCTTGGCACCTGAGCTATTTTTATCACCCGAGGTAGAGGTTCTACAGAGTCATTTTCAGTGCCAGGGGCCAAGTCACTGGAAACAATCGAGCCTTGGCTGTGGGAGGTGAAGAGGAAAATGGAGAGAGAGAGAAGGGGTCAGAGGAAGGGTAGAGAAGCAGATGGTCTCTTCTCCTGTGTGCCCTGACTGTAAATTGAACCCAGGACATCTACACACCAGGTGATTGCTCTACCACTGAGAAAACCTGCTGGGGCATAGGTAGGTTTCTTGTCTTCTTTTCTTACCTTTTTCACACACACACACACACACACACACACTCTCTCTCTCTCTCTCTCTCACACACACACACACATTTATCTTATATATCTCTTATATGATATATAATATATAAATTCGTTAACGGGGAAGAAATGAGAATGGATGAAGACATTTGCTACTTAGTGTCAGGTCAGTAGGTCCCAACCACCAATGGCTCAGATTCAGTTCAAGTCTGATTTTTCTCCCTCATTATGAAGAATGACTGCTACATGGACCAACACTGGAAAAGGATCTGTTGTTATCGGATCGTTACTTGTAGAAAACTCAGTATTACAAGCCCCACAGAGCATGATTTTATTTTATCAGTGGAGATGTAGAGCTGGCTTTGCTAACCAGCCCCGTCTCAGGCCAACTGCATTCAGCCACACGGAACACCTCAGGCTAGCTCCTCAGCTGGCTCCACCCTCCCTGCCTCCTTCTGACAGACTCCGATTCCTGTGGGGCACTGTTTCCCATGCTAGCCTGAGCGTGAGAGCCACGTCTTGGGGTTCTGATTCAGGGCAGCTGGAGCAGAGCCCACCAATCTGGTTTCAAGTTGCAGCTCAGGCGGTCTGTATGATCAACCCAGTTTGGGGAACTTGTTTTCTTTGGCGGAGCCAGTGCTTTCTTTATTTAGGTAAGGTTTAGAAAGCAGACTCTGTTCTGCCCCTGTGCCCTCCAAGCAGCTACTACTCACATGGGTTTGTATGACCGTCAAAAGGAGCATTGCAGACAACACGGGTGTGAGCTCCTGGCATAGCGTCCTTCCCTCAGGCAACAAGAAGCTCTTTTTGAAAACATTGTACATAAGCTTTTGCTAGTGAAGCAGTGCAAAATTTAAGAATTCAATTGTTTCCACCTTTTTAAACAGGTTTAAAGGAGAAAGACTGTGACACTGGAAGAATGGCTTATGGTCCTAATTTGACTTTCCTTCACTGCCACCTGTTGTTACCTTCCTCCCAGCAAAGCTCTCCACATATAAGTATTGCAGTTTTCCTACTGTGGGTCTAGCCCATCTTTTATAAGCAGCGCACAGCCTGCGTGGGGCATCAGTGAGAGGTCTGTGCCCTGAAGCCATGGGGGCAGTGGTGGCAAACAGTGTGAAATTATTACAAAGTGCTGGGCCCTGGGCTTAGAAGGAGGCTGGGCTGATGGAGCAGTAATCACATTATTTCCTCTAAACCCATGGAGCTGCTGGCACCTAAGGCTATTTCTATCAAGTACAATGAAGTGTATTATTTGCCAAAATCCTGCTCAGTATGATGCCTTTTACAGCCAAGGGTATTTGCTAATGAGTTTCTCATAAAGCCTGGGTTCTCTCAGCTTAATTATACAATGTTTAGGACAATGTCTGGAAAAATCTGTCTGAGAAGAAAGGCCCCCAGCAATGATCTCATCCCCTGTCCCACAGGGTAGGGTTGTCAGTTATCTCATGTTGCTGGGGATTTCCCTTGTTTCAACACCTTGTCCATGTACAATAATGTGGCTGAAATATGGCCTCAATATCTGAGCCCAGTCCAGTGGTTCTTAACCTGGGTTCTATGGAACCCTAGGGGTTCGATGAGTTGATCTCAGGGGTTCTGAGAAGCCTCTGCCGCGGAGGCCAGAATAAAGTAATACCGTAATTTGTTGTGAGTCCATGCACTTTGTTGGTTTTGTTCTTTGAGCAAGGTGATGTTCATGCACGGCTCATTTTGTGCACCAGTAAAAATAATATACCTATGTCTTGAATTTGGGAAAAAAATCATATTTTATTTATCACTAAAGAAGGGTTCAGTGAATGCGCATATGAAACTGGTGGGTTCGGTACCTCAACAAAGGTTAAGAACCGCTGGGCTAGTCACTTGTTCCCAATTATGAGCACTCAGATGCTTCATAGGCCTCCAGCTGACTTCAAGTAAAGCCGTCCTCAGAAGATCTACCCAAGTGAAAGGGACAGGAGGTGAATTACAGCTTTTTAAGCCAATATAATGGAGCAGAGGCATGGATGATCCCTGAAGAGTTGGTTATCTTTTTGGTTGGGGATCTCTTTCTGTTTGATAGAGACTTACCTTTTTGATTATGTTGTAGTTGGGTTACTGACGTTTGTATTCAGGGACAGCAGACCTGTGCCTGTGCTTGTCAGAGATGGTGCCAAATTTACTCTATTTAGTAGTATTTTATGATTTGCTTTTCAAGGTTAAATAATGTGGATCAGCATCGGATATTTTGGGAGAAAAACAAAAAACCAATCATAGTGTTTTTCATTCTCCTGCCTATATAGAAATAACAATAATTGATTGTTGGCAATAAAATGTGATTCATTATTCCTCTGTATTCTTAGAATTTAATACTGCTCTCTTGAACCAGATAATGAACCATCTTGCGGGAAAGTAAAAGATAAGAAAAAAGGGAGCCCAACTATTCAGAATGATCTTTCAATCTCTCTTTTTAAGAGCTTATCAGTTAGCTGAGTTTGCTGTGAATAATTAAATGCCATGTGGTATTCATTTTAATATATATTACAACCAAAATTTTTACCATAAAAAAGCAAAATTATTTTTATCTCCAAGTGACCTGTTATATTGAGGTTTTGTCATCTAAAAGATAGCATTTACATTTGAATATCACACAATTTCCCAAGGGATGACAATCTAAACCTTGCTATTAATGGAGATGTAGATATTGAAATCATTCCCATGTTCAGTGGCTGCTTTCAAATATGAGCATCTGGCCCAGCTTCCCTATTTAAAATACAAATACATTAAGACACTTTTCAAAATACACAAAACACTGTGCAATTCTGATCTTACAAATTGATGCCTGTAAATTTGATATAGTCTCTAAAACAGACTCAGTGCTAAATGGCATGCTTATCTACATTAGGCATTTGAGTTAAAAATACAAATTAGGCAGTGGCTGCAGAAGATGTTATGTGTAAAATGGTTGAATTGCTTTCAGCACCATTTTCTCTAAGTACTGGAATTCGTTCATGCTTTGAATATCACAGTGGGAGAGAGGGGAGGAGGCAGCAGTCACAAATCCTCTGAGGGTAGTGATTAAGAAACAGCCCTTTGTGTGTATACTAGAGATGGAATTCTTTTCCATTAGTCCAAATAAGCTTATGCCAGCCCTGGCAATGGTCATCAAGATAAAACGCCCCCCTTTCCAAAGGTGAACACAATTCAGAGTATTTAGAGAACACACTGGAATTATGCCCAGTCAAGTCAGAAGCACTTTTTATACTCCTGGAGGGCCCATGGAGCTTTAAAATAAACAGTTGAAAAAAGAAAGTAGGACAGCAGTTAGTGAAAAATTTACCTTAAATCACATGTGGCTAGGTCTAAATGGATTTTTAAAAAGATTTGCTGCTTTTAAGGAAGTTACACCTTTTGCCCTCTCCCCCCTTAAAGCAAGAGAGAAAAGAGCATTACTGAGTAGGTCACATGCAAAAATAAATAAATAAATAAATAAAAATAAGCAAACAACAACCCCTGGAAGATCAGATTTGTTCTCAACACTGAATCTAGATATTTCTTCACTATCTTTGTCCCATGTTCTTAATTCAGTCTTTTTTAGCTGAGAGAGGCCTTAGCACTCAGTTCTATTTCTTCCCTGAGGTTGAGTAGACCCAGGCCAGAGAGGTGGCATGTCTTATCCTAGGTCACACAGCTGCGCAGTGAAAGCACCAGGCCTGTGGAAAAGGGTTTTCCTCATCTTGGTCGGTTGGCTCAGTGATAGAGCGTTCACTGTGTCGTGTGGATGTCTGGGGTTGGATTTTCGGTCAGGGAACATGCGAACATCTGCTTCTCCCCCCACTTCTCTCTCTCTCTCTCTCTCTCTCTCTCTCTCTCACTCTCTCAATCTTTCTCCCTCCCTCTCTCCCTCTCCCTCTCCGCTCTCCTTCCTCCCACAGCCATGGCTCAATTGGTTCTAGTGCATTGGCAGAAGCTTCCTGGAGCCTCAGCCTCAAGCGCTAAAAATAGTTCGGTTGCAAGCATGGCCTCAGACAGGCAGAGAGCATCTGCTTGTCTGCAGCCTGCACAGAGGATCCCAGTGGGGCACACGCGGGAGTCTATCTCCCCTACTCTCACTTGGGAAAGGAAAAAAAAAAAAGAAAGAAAAGGGCTTTCCTAGAACCGTCCATTGCATTTTCCCCCTCCTCTGCTCCTCTACGTTTTAATATTGTCCCTTAAAATTCTGCCTTGCTTTTCCACAGTGTCCTATGAGCAGAAAACCGTGTAGTGGAGTTGGAGGGAAGAAGGCATAAGATGCCCTGGTAGGCCCCTAAAGCAGGTGCTGGGGGGAGGGCCCGTCGCCTAGCAGTCAAGAGCGGACTCTCGCAGTCCAGCGCTCTGGCGTCACCTAGCGGGTAATAACATGGGGGTGACAGGAAGGACCTCACTACCCTGCGCGCCTTTGGCTCCAGCGCACCTCCCCGCCCTGCGCACCCTCCCTGGACTTACGTGATTGTCATTCCCCTTCCAGAAGTAGAAAGCCGCGATGGCCCCGAAGAGCAGCAGCACCGCCCCCGAAATGAGGACCACAGCTCCGACCTTGAGCAGCCGTGCAGGGCTGGAGGGCTTCACCGTCACTGTGGCATACGCCTGCGGGCGGGGACCCGAGGGGGACAGATCACATCTGAGTCGCCCGCACCCCGCGATCTCCGCTCGCGCCTCCAGGGACTAGGGGGTAGGGATGGGAAACAGCTTGCCCCGAGTTCCTTCCGGCTTTCCTTTCTCCATGCTCCTTCTCGCGTGTCCCTGACACTCAGGCATGGCTGTTCGATAGCACACTTTGCGTGGTGCAAAGCCATCGCCCCGCTGGTCTGTCTGCACATCCCGCCGGCCACAGAACGCCCCACCTGACTCCATTTCCACCCTTCCCCTTCACACCCACCTGTGAAACGGTGGTCCATGAACGCGCACACGCGTGGGGCGTCACCTGACCCTCCACATTTGGGAGCCCCAATTTGCTCCGACCTCTCACATTCAGTGGCACAAATCCCTGACGCTGGACGGTGACTCCGAACCCTTACATGAAGCTGGGGCCCTGCATGTGGACTAACCCGGCAGCTGGACTGGAGATCCCAGGAGGTACTCACCGGGGGCCTGCAAAACTCGACGTCGTCAGGCCCTACCAGGGCGATGGGAACTTTGTCAGAGTTCTCTGTCATGGCTGCAGTCAGAGGAGCAAGACTCAGGAAGGCTCCGCGCACGCCCTGG
Organism: Rhynchonycteris naso; assembly: GCA_037038555.1. Lineage (NCBI taxonomy): Eukaryota > Metazoa > Chordata > Mammalia > Chiroptera > Emballonuridae > Rhynchonycteris > Rhynchonycteris naso. The sequence goes on along the minus strand of CM072998.1, from coordinate 94,300,674 downwards.
GTTTTGTCGTGCTGCCCCGACGTGCAGGCTTTTTCAGCTTCTCACAGGCGCGCACACACTGCCCTGTTCCTGGGCCAGCCCAGCGAGCGGTCCCCACCCCTTCCAGAGCCTCACCTCTCTCCTCCCTTTCCTCTCCAGCCCGGAGCAGCGGTGTGAGCTTGTTCTACATTAACACCCTCACCCCCCAATACCTCATCCTGGTAAACCTGAATGTGTCATGGGTGGACGTGGAGGTGAGGTGGGTAGATAGACCAGAATGAGTTCTGTGACCCCAAGAAATGCAACACTGCCAAGACTCTTTCACCATTTAAGGGTCTCTTAATATATCAGAGGGTTCTGTTGTGACACCTGGCTGGAGGCCCATTTCCTGCAGTGTCTGTGTGTGTGTTGGGGAGCTGGTGGGACAGAACAGAGAGGAGTGGCAAGGTCAGGCAGGTGGACAGGGCACTGGCCGACGTGTGACCGGGTTACACCAGCCTGAAATTGTTGCATCTTAGAGATAGCTCCTGGTCCCCCGTTTCTCCAGGAGGTTTAGGAGGAGGGTACAGCTGCAGCAAAAATGACAGCTTAAGCAGAAGGGGCTGGAGGGAAGGAGTTAGGGAGACCAGAATAAAAGTGCGTTCTGATTGGTTGACTAAATGAAACAAACAATGGCAGCACCCCTACGCCCCACCCCCAACACCGATATGTCCAAAGGAATAACTAGAACGTGTGTATAAAGCAGAACAGGAATATTTTCGCTTTTGGCAATGCCATCAGCCAGTACTAGGATGCCATGGTACCTCCTTTGGCTCCAAGCTTCTTCTTCTTCTTTTTTTAAATTTCTTTTTATTTTATTCATTTTAGAGAGGAGAGAGAGAGAGAGAGAGAAAGGGGGGGAGGAGCTGGTGATGCAGTGGATAAAGTGTCGACCAGGGAACACTGAGGTCACCAGTTCAAAACCCTGCACTGGTCTGGTCAAGGCACATATGGGAGTTGATGCTTCCCGCTCCAAGCTTCTTTAATTCACACTGGCTTGTAAATTTCTACTGAGTCTTCTGCTGAGGAATGAGGGGAGAGGGCAGGTGGGCGGGCGGGGGGGGGGTGTTGCTGGGAGGGACTGAGCTTTCCTGAGCAGAGTGGAATTGGATGGGCAGGACTGCCTCAGGAGGAGGAGTTGAAATATGAGGGGATGCTGAGGAGAGCGTGGGTCCATGATAAGCGTGATGACAGTGGGGCTGAGGAATGGGCGAGGGGGAGGAGACTTCCACAGAAGGATCTGCAGGCACCAGGTTGGGGATACTGAGGATTTAGGCTGTGGAGGAGGAAAAACTAATTTTCCTCCTACATTTCTAAATTCTTCTGGCTGGACTAATAATCAAATTAACATGAGACAGAATAACAGGAGAAAAATAACCAAATATTTTTATGTATGTATATACAGGCGTTCCATAAGAATATGAAGCTAGGTGGGACAGTTGAGGCTTATATGCCATCTTGATTGAGTCTAGGAGGTATGTATGTGTGTGTGGGGAGGGGGGAGGGGGATAATGTTGTGGTTTGTGAGTTCAAAGGGCAAGAAGGCAATTCACATGGAGATAGAAAATCAAATGTTTGGTAGACATGTTTGCTGGACCATCTTTAACAAAGGACACAGAGAGGACTTGAACAAGAGGGCCTTGTGAGGTCCCTTCCAGTCTGTCACACCAGTTCATACTAAACCATTGTTATCTATGGTGATACTGCCCTTTCTGGAGCAAGTCTTCTCTCAAATATTTTTAGGCTGCTGGGGGGAAGGTCAAAGGTTTTCCTTGAGTCTTTTGTTTCTTGAAAGTAACCAACTTAAAATAATATCCCCAAAGACATACCACTCTCCTTCAAGCCCTAGGAGCATTGGGAAAGTGGTAAGAGTCCAGTGAAAATGGGGGCGTTAGGGGGAGCAGTTTTGAGAGAACAGATATGGTAAGACTAATCTTAGGGTGACCATGAAAAAAAAATGAGGCCCTGGCCAATTGTCTCAGTAGTAGAGCGTTGACTCGGCGTGTAGAAGTCCTGGGTTCCATTCTCAGTCAGGGCACACAGAAAAAGCGATCATCTACTTCTCCCCTCCCTCTTCCCCTCCTGCAGCCACGGGTCAGTTCATTAGAAAGCATTGGCACCCCTGGAACTGAGGATGGCTCTGTGGATCCTCATCCCAAGCACTAACAGACTCAGACTGAGGTTTCCAGGTGGATCCCAGTGGGGCACATGTGGGAGGGAGTCTGTCTCTCTATCTCCCCTCCTCTCACTTGGAAAAAGATAAAGAAAAAAAGAAAGAAAGAAGAAAAGGAGGGAGGGAGGGAGGGAAGGAAGGCAGGCAGGAAGGAAGGGAGAAGGGAAGGAGGAAAGGAAGGGGAAAGAAAATGGTGGGGGACATCCTGAGCGTGCCTTGAATTCAGACAAGGGGACACAAGTCTGCCCATCCCACTGGACGTAAGGTGCTGGGAACCCCAGGAGGGCTCCAATGAAGGATGGTTTCCAGAGCACTCTGGGGCAGGGTTCAAAGACCTCTTTTCCCAAGGACACTTGCCACAGTAATTTCAGAAGGAATAAGAGAAGTCAGTCAGAGGAGTTGGGAGAAGATCCAAGATAAAGTCCTGGTGTAAGAAAAAAGGAAAGTTCAGGAAGGATGGGTCAGCAGTGTCAAATGCTGAAAAGTGGAAGCAGGAAAGGCTGTTGGGTTTTACGATTAAGAGGGCACGGGAACCAAGGCAGCAGTTTCATTTGCTTCACTGGACACAGAAGACATATTGCAAAGACGTATAGAGTGATGAAAATATTTTGCAACTCACATCCCTGACAAGGAACTGGTTTTTGTATACAGAGAGTTCTTAGAAATCCTGAAAAGACCAACAACATAATGGGAAAATGAGCAAAGGATAAGAGCAGACAATCCACTGAAGGAGAAATTCTAATGACTCTTAAACATAAGAAAAATGTTTGATTACACTCATAAAAAGAAATGCAGATTAAAAGTACTCTTTTTCACCTCTCAGGGTGGCATAAAGAAAAACACTTGTTAAAACAATGTGTTGGAGGGTGTGAAGGGAAATGAGATCCTCCATACATTGCTGTGGGTGGGTGAATTGGTGCAACTTTTATGGAGAGCAATTGAATTCCAAAATGCAAATGCAATTTCATTTCTGTGGATTTAATCCACACATGCACTCCCGGGGGTGGAAGAACTCTGCATATGCAAGGACACTCACTGCAGCAAGAGTGTTAGAACAAAGGACTAGAAACATCTTCAGTGTCCACAGCAGAGGATTTGTGGTACAACCTCACAGGGGGTTCTTGGCAGCCATTTAAAAGAATAAAGCAGCTTTGGATATACTCATGTAGAAATCTCTAACATATTTAAAGTGAAAAAAGCCAAGGGTAGGACGTGTGCATAAATGCCTCCATTTGTGTAAAAGAAAAAAAAAATAGAAGAATATACATTGCTTGATCATTGGTGGCACAGTGGATAGATACAGCATCGACCTGGAACACTAAAGTTCCCAGTTAGAAACTCCAAGGTCACTGGCTTGAGCAAGGGGTCACTGGCTCAGCTGCAACCTCCTGGACAAGGCACATATGAGAAACAATCAATGAACAACTAAAGTGAAGCAACTATGAGTTGATACTTTTCATCTATATTCTCCCTCTCTCTCCCTGTCTGTCTGTCTCTCTAACATAAATAAATTTTTTAAAAAAGTTAAAAAAAAAGAATGTGTGTATGCATATGACTCTCTGGAAAGATACACAGACGGTGGCAGCAGGGACCTCTGAGGAGAGCTGTGGGCCTTGAAGGCACTGACAGAAGGCAGACACTCCATTGTAGATCTTTTGGAGTGTTCTGAATCCTGTATCGTGAACCTGTATTAATTAAGGAATGTCCCCCCAAACCCCCCAGGTTGGAAAGATGTTTGAAAGCTCAAGGGAGTGGGGCAGGGACGACAGATTAGGAAGGGGTGATGGGGGCAAAGCCAGCAAGAAGACTGACCTTGAGAAGGATAGAGGGACTGGAGGGAGTGAGGGATGACACGGGTGCTTTGGAGACACATAGACCCTGAGAAGAGGGACAGTGAGGAGAAGGTGAAGGGTGGGTGGGGCCCGGGTGGGCGGGGCCCCATCCTACAACCAATGATACACTGGGTGCCAGGCAGAATACAGAGAGTGGCTGATGGGGCACCAGGGAGAGTGTGGGCAGGGAGACCATTTGCATTCTCTCAGCACATTTTTCTAAAATGGCCTATTTTTAATAATTTTGAGATAATATGTTCACATAATGCTGGTTTAGAGTGATAAGAAGACAAACAGAAGCAGCAGCAAGGAAGCAAGACAGGGAGGCCCATGTAGAAGGGGACCCAAGGGGTGCCCATGTCACAGGCTTGCTCCTCTCTGCCCATGCTCTGGGTGGACCCCATCCAGAGGCTCATTCCCTGGAGGTTCGAACACTTCTGCCAGGTCCTGTTCCAGCTCTGGAAACACAGCACGAAGCGATGGGACACGGTCCCTGCTCTTGAGAAGTTTATGGAGTAGTGGAAAAGACAGTTATTAACAGGTAATCACAAAATAATGGTGTCACTGCATCTGTGATAAATGATAGGAGGGGAAAGTACAGGGCATCCTAAGATAATATGACATCTAATCTACACCGGGCAGGGAAGTGACATTTCAGCTGAGAACTGAAAGCAGAAGAGGAATTTTCCAGGTAGAGATGAGTGTTGAAGTATGAGAAATATGGAGGGACAGTGTGTTAGAAGGCCCTGAGGTAGAAGAGTTGCATTTGAAGGAAGAAGAGGGGGCTGGATTGCAGAGACCCGTAGAAAGAAGGGCAGGAGATGAGGCTCAGAGAGGCAGTTATTGCTGTAGGTGAGGTCTTCTTAGTATTTGGACACTAGTAGGGAGTTCAACATAGTTGAATGGCACAATCAGGTGTGCATTTTAAAAACATTATTTTAGCCACTGTGGGGTAAAATGACTGAATTGGAGGGGTCAAGAATGAAAGGGGTAGATTTTTAACAAGGCTCTTGCAGTGGTCAGACAAGATGATCATGGCTAGAACTAGGATGATTGTAAATGACGGATGGGGAAAAATGAATGGATCTGGGATCAGTTTTGGAGATGGAATGAACAAGTTTTGGAGATGGATATGATGTTTGTGGGAGGGGCACGTCAGGCAGAGATGTGCTTGATGGTGTTGGTGAACAAGTAGGGAGGGCCATTGGCTGTGACAGAGGGGCTGGGGGACCGAGCAGGGCTTGTGACGTATGAGAAAAGTCGATGGAAGTTGTATGTGAAATGCAGTATGGAGTTTACAGGAGCAGGAGGACATGGAGATGCCAACACTCTGTCAGCCCTGAACAGATTCAGAGCAGGATAGAGGACCCCAGCTGATGTTGGAGGTGACTGAGTATAGTAGTTGGGGTTCCCCAAAGAAACAGAGCCAATAGGACATCACATATGTATAGAAAGATTTATTATGAGGGATTGTTTCCCACGGTTATGGAGGCTGAGAACTCTCACAATCTACAGCTGTACCCTGGAGGCCCAGCCACAGCAGGTGGTGTGAGCCTGGCTAGGATTCTGAAGGCCAGAGAACCAGGAGCACTGATGTCAGAGGGCAGGGAAGATGGGCACTCCTGCTCAAGCAGAGACGACAACTTTGCACTTCCTCCACCATTTTGTTCTATTTGGGTTGCGAGAGATTGGGAGGCACCCACCCACTGGTGAGGGTGGGAGGGGGGATCTTCTTCACTCAGTCCACTCATTCAAATACTAGTCTCTTCCAGAAACACTCACCCAGACACCCAGAAATAATGTTTTATCAGCCATCCAGGCATCCCTTAGCCCGGTCAAGTTGACATATAAAGTTAACCATCATGAGGTATTAATTAGTAATGGGAGGAATCCTTTCACAACGTATATGTATATCACTCACCATAATGTGTACTTTAAACAATCTTATGATTTTATATGTCAATTATACTTCAATAAAGCTGGGGAAAAGGGAAAAATATTTATCACCACATTGGGTATTGAAGATGGTCTTGGAAAGGGAGAGCAGAAAGAAGGTCAGGGGCTAGGTGATTCTAGGATCTGGTCTAGGAAGGAAGGCCCTGGAAGTAAGGAAAGCTGATGAATTTGGAGAACAGGGAAAAGGTGGTGTGATGGTGGTGGCCTGGAGGGGCAGGAGACGAGAAGGCTGTGGAGACTGTAATCAAGGGGAGAACTCACAATCTGAGGTGATAGTGAAGTGATCTCTATCAAGGGGAGAACTCACAACACTGATCCTGAAGTGGAATGCTTTGCATAGAAACATGGTCTGATGTGTGACCTTGGTGATAGAAGGGATCAGAGATGATGACTGCTCTAGAAGTTGAGCAGGCTGAGGTCCAGGTGTGGGAATCAGTGCAGGTTTTGAAGTTGCAGTGGGTGTGATAGGGATGTAATGGAAAGAACTGTGAGAGAATTACAAGAGTTTAGAGGAAAGTGGCAGAATGTTCTGCATGGAACTCCCTGGTATGAATGAATGTGTAAACTTGAGAAAAGACCTTGTTCTAGTGGGTGGTGAGCCCAAGGCCTGGAGTGGACTGAGGAGAACCAGAGACAGATTCTTTTCTCCAGCAATTACAGTGTGTCCGTAAAGTCATGTGCACTTTTGACCGGTCACAGGAAAGCAACAAAAGACGATAGAAATGTGAAATCTGCACCAAATAAAAGGAAAACCCTTCCAGTTTCTGTAGGATGATGTGGCAGCATGTGCACATGTGCAGATGATGATGTAACACCGTGTATACAGCAGAGCAGCCCACGGCCATTGCAGTCGAGATGTGGACGGTACAAAGGAAAGTTCAGTGTGTTCTGTGGCTCGCTAAATTCGAATCCGTGACCAAAGTGCAACGTGAATATCGGCGTGTTTATAACGAAGCGCCACCACATAGGAATAACATTACTCAGTGAGATAAGCGGTTGAAGGAAACCGGCAGTTTGGTGGAGAAACCCTGTTCTGGTAGGCCATCAGTCAGTGACGAGTCTGTAGAGGCTATACAGGATAGCTACCTAAGGAGCCCTAAAATATCTGTGCGTGCATGTGCTCGACAATTACACCTAAGCAAGACTACTGTTCGTAAGGTGTTAAAGAAATGTCTCTGTTTTATGGGGTACAAATTGCGGCTGTTGCATGCTATCAAACTGGCGGATAGACCCACACGATGCACATTTGCTACAGATATACTTCATGAGATGACAAGGATGCAAGATTTTTGCAGAAGATTGTGTTTAGTGATGAGGTGACCTTCTATATCTGTGGACATGTTCATCACCATAACGTCCGAATATGGACTGCTGAACATCCTCATGCCTACGTTGAGTATGAATGTAACACCCCTAATGTGAACGTGTGGTGTGGCCTGATGCATGATAAGGTGATAGGCCCATTTTTTTTCGCAGAGCAGTCTGTGACGGCAAACACCTATCTTGACGTGTTGGAATTGTATGCAGTGCCACAATTTCCAGAAGGTGTCATCTTTCAACAGAACAATGCTCCTCCACACTACATCACCATTGTTTGTAAGTTTCTGAATAGAACATTTCCCCGGCAGTGGATAGGCAGGGGTTCTGTCAAGCCATGGCCACCACGATCCCTGGATCTGATGCCCTTAGACTTTTACTTTTGGGGTTATGTGAAGCAACATGTGTACATTGAGTGTATCAATGACATTAATCACTTAAAACAGAGAATCACAGACGTTATTCACTCTGTTACACCAGACGTCCTTACCCGTGTGTGGCAAGAACTTCACTATAATTTGGATGTATGTAGGGCAACAAATGGAGCCCACATCAAACTGCACTGAATAGGTATGAAACTGGGAGAGTTTTCCTTTTATTTGGTGCAGATTTCACATTTCTATTGTCTTTTGTTGCTTTCCTGTGACCGGTCAAAAGTGCACATGACTTTATGGACACACTGTATATGCAGAGCCTTCTTGTGTGTGTGGAGGGAGGAAGAGTGTCAGCACTGAGCTCCAATATTAGTACTTTTATTGTAGATGTTTTTATAGACAGTTTTAATCACTGCTGCATTCTGTGGCCTCAGCATTTAGGTGAGAAAGGGGGCAGCTTAGGAATAAAGTGGTTAAAGATAAAAGAGGTATTCCAAAAGAAAACAAAAACACTGAATCAAAAGCTATCTGAACCCTTATGTTCATAGGAGCATTATTTGCAAAAACCAAGACATGAAAACAACCTAAGTGTCCAATGATGGATGAATGGATTAAGAAGTTATGAGATGTGTGTGTGTGTGTGTGTGTGTAGTGGAACATTATCATCTATAAAAAAGAAGAAATCCTACCATTTGCAGCAACATAGTTGTACCTTGAAGACATTATGCTAAGTGAGTAAGTCAAACAGAGAAAGACAAATACTATCTGATTTTATTTATATGTGGATCTAAATAAAACAAAACATCAAAACCCAAGCTTGCCTGACCTGTGGTGGCACAGTGGATAAAGCATTGACCTGGAACGCTGAAGTCGCTGATTCAAAACCCTGGGCTTGCCTGGTCAAGGCACATGTGGGAGTTGATGCTTCCTGCTCCTCCCCTTGTTCTCTCTCTCTTCTTTCTAAAATGACTAAATAAAGTCTTAAAAAACAAAACAAAATCAAGCTTATAGAAAAACAGATGAGATTTATGGTTCATCAGAGGCAGAGGGGCAAGGGGAAAAGGAATTGGAGGAAGGTGGTCAAGAAGATACAAACTTTCACTTGTAAGATAAATAAGTAATAAGGATGTGATGTAAGTCATGACACATGTATATGGGAGTGTTGTGAAGGGAGTAAATCCTAAGAGCTTTCAACACAAGGAGAAATCCTTTTTCTCTTTTTTCTTCTTGTTCTCTTTCTTTTCTCTTTATTGGATTTATATGAGAAGATGGATGTTAGTGAACCAGCTGTGGGTATCATTCTACAATATGTGTAAGTGGAACCATCATGCAGCACACCTTAAACTTATACAGTGATGTATGCCAATTCTTCCTCAATGAACGGGAACAAAAGAGAGGGGATTCCAGTGTCACTAGCACACAGTTCTTCCACTCAGGCAGTGAGAGTCTTTCTCGACCTTGCTGATGGTGACACTGGTGTCTACAACCTAGGAGGCCTACGAGGACACTGATGTAAGACTGTCAGAGGCAGTGAACTTCTTGTGCATTTCCCAGAAGCCCCACATCCTGTGCTCACGGACTGGCTCACGGGTTCTGGTTGCTTAACCTTTCCCACTGAGTGCTGTCCAGCCAGTTCGGAATTAGTGCAGAGAATATTTTTATATTGGCAAATGAAAAACATTGCATTGATGGTAGATATATTCCAAAAAAGAAAAAAGGAAAAGGTCACATTTCAGTGCTAAACACCAAGGATTAGTTTATTATTCTCTGCCACTTGTGATTATCAAAGCAAGGTCTCTTCCTTTTAATTTAGCTAATTTTGAGTCTTTTAAATTTATGTCAGTCCACATGGTTATATTAATTTTTCAGTTATCTTCAACCACTTGTCCCTAAGCAGCCTTATTCTCATCTAAATGCCCGCATGCACAGAAAGCAGTCAGAGTGCGGTGATCTAGAACTGGGTCTAAAAAATTGGACCTGCTGCCTGCCCCTGCATCCTGCTGGCTGGCTACATCTTGGCTTGTTGGCTATATCTCACTCTTCCTCTCTCAAGAACTGAAATCCCTCTCAATAGGGTTTTATGTGGCAGTAGTCCCTGAGGTAACCCAAGAATATCCTCACTGCCTGCACGCCTCCCTCCACCCTTGCTTCTTCCATCACTTTGCACTGTCATGAGATCAACATTTTTTTAAAAAAGTGCAACTCACATCCCCTCACACAGACCTCACAGTGCCATCAGCGTCAAGTTCTAACTCCTTCAAAGCGCATATGAGCTTCTGGCCATTTCCCCAGTTGCCTCTTTGCCTATTCATTTGCTTGTTTTCCCTACCAGACTGTCATGTAAGCTTCAGGGAGGTCTGGCCTGTGTCTTACTCACTGTTTTTCACTGGAAAGGTGCATAATTCATCAATAAATCAAAAGCAGTGCCAGGGCCATGAGAAGCATCTGCCCAGTCACAGTTCAGAATAACTTGCTGAAAAGGCCCTGGCTCCTTGTTAAGTGCCTTTGTAGAATCATGAGTGGCCAGTCACTTGATGGTATGAACTATTCATGTGTTCAGTGACCATCTTTTTCAGCTAAAAACCAGAACTCATGGTTTGACAGAGGATTTTTGCCTTGCTCCCAGATGGAAGAGAGAGTCTGAGAAATGTCGTTTGGAATCTATTAAAGTCATTTAATGATTTACGGGGATAATGGCATAGAAAATGAAATATTACAACTAGTCCAAGACATCCAGGGTCTACGAGCACAGATCACAGAATCAAAGAACAGTTGGCAGCTAAACTGATCTTTTGTTGAAGTTATTTTGTGAATTCCTAATTCCACTTATAAGACAGCAAGTCTTGCTGGTGACTGTTTTCCAATGTTCAGCATAGTGTGTTTATTGAATGATTGAATAGGGACTATGTTAGTTGTCTCCTCTGTGTTGCACATGATTGCTCAGGGGATGGAGACAGGTTTATCAAGAACTTCTAGACACGATTCTCAACAGAGCACTTACCACCTACCCCATTCATTGGGATCTGCTCTAGGTTTCCCCAGAGAACAGTTCATCCAATTAACAGTCTATTCAAAAACAACTACAACTTTAACGCCTCTTGCCTTGAAATTACTAAGGCAAACAGGCCGAGCTGATAATTTTCCAGTCCCATCTTTAAGGACTTTTAATGCTTTTCTCCATCCATATGCATCCAGATACCTCTTTCTGTCATCTGCTGGGAAAGTCCTTCAAAGGACAGGAACTGTGAAAAGAGATAGGAAAAGCTAATTGAGTTCTCTTTGCTGAAAGTAATAAAAACAGGAATGGAGAGAAATGAAGATGAGGGCATTCGGAAGGGTCATTAGGTCTGCCTCTCTTTATCGTTGCTGAACAGCTACCGCGTGTCAACTTACAGCGGGCACAGTAAGTGGGCAGGGTCCCTGCACAGCAAGTTAATCCATATGCAAACACAGTGACCCCAATTGCATTGCAGTAGAGAGCCACATGGCCTGTGCCCTCAAAATACATCATTTGAGCACCTGCCAGCTGGCTGCTTTATCCCAGCTGGCCAGAAACAGCCCTGAGATCATCAGCACTTTTGTTAATTGAGAGAGAGGGGCAGAGGAATCAAGATATTCCTGGGCACCAAGCATTCATTAGCCACCTGGCCTCCCTAAATTATGATCCTGCCATGATTTTTCCAGTACATCAACTGAAATTTTAATATTGCGAATGTATTAATAACTCGGAACATGTGACTGCCTAAATAAGCAATGCCCTTCTGAACGCACTGGAGAAGGGAACCCAGAGAACGGTTAAACGGTGCATATAAAATGGTTAAATGTCACTCTTCTCCAATGAGCATTGTGTGCGGGTCACCCTGGAAGTTCTGTCCACAGCAGAAAATATAAACAATGAGATGTATGAATGAACCTCTGTGTTGACGCCCTGGTTTCTATTCATCTGTTCTCTTCACATAAAGTCTTAACAGGACCAGCTCCAGGAGAAATGGTGAAACAGATGATAATAGCAGCTAACAATTCTGGACAACCACGTGCCACGTCAATTATACCATGCATGCCTCAGAGCAGCCTCACAAGACACTTACCATTCCACAGGGGTTTACCCTTCACACGGGCGGAGACTCAGCCTGTCTTGTTCACCTGTGCATCCACAGCACCTGGAATAGCTCCTGGCACACACTAGCCACTCGATATATTTAGTAAATGAATGAATGATTCCTCATTTTAGAGGAGGCAACTGAGGCATGGCAAATTAGTAACCTATACAAGTGGTTCAGCTCTAGAAAGTGACAGAACCGGGATTCACACCCTCAATCACAATCCTTAAATATCCTTTCTTTTGGGTTCTCAGAGCCCCATTAGCCTCCCATTCACCCTCTCAATGCTCTGTTCTCCAGAGCTCTGTTGTGGACTGAATGTGTGTCTCCCCCATTCCCAAATTCTTATGTTGAAGCCCTGCCGGGCAATGTGATGATATATGACGGTAGAGCCTTTGGGAGGTAATCAGGTTTAGATGAGGTTGTAAAGAGTGGGATCTCATAATGGGATTAATGTCCTTACATTATATTTTTAAAATTTTTATTGAATTTATTGGGATGACATTGGTTAATAAAATTACATAGGTATTGTTAGGATCAGAAGAAGTTTGAATGTTCAGAATAATAGGATGGGTGTTGAGTTACAGTGAAAACAAGGAACCTGACCGTTATAATTTCCCCCCACCCCGATAGCTTAGAGGTTTAAAAAAAAAAAAAAAAAAAAATATATATATATATATATATATATATATATATATATTCTATTCCATATTTGGGTTGTTATGCTGCACTCGTATGAATTAGTCAATAGCTAACGGCCACATCTGCTTCTGTAATCCGCTTGCTTGCTAGGCTCTATGAAAGGGAAAGGCTGTAAGCGCGACGCGCGACTCTCATTTGCAGCCTTTCTGGTGGGTAAGGTGTCCCCGAACACCTAGAGAGCTCGCCCCTGTGCAGGTTAAAACTTGGCCAATAAAGTAACATCTTAAGCCCTGAAAGTCTCCGACGTCTGTTCTTGGCCCGGCGAATGCAACAGGTATCAGATGTATAATTCTATAATATATCATCTGTATATTGTATTGTGTGTTCACCACCCCAAGTCAAGTCTCCCTCCATGGTAATATTCTTATAAAAGAGAAAGAGAGGCCCTGACTGGTTTGCTCAGTGGCAGAGCATCTGCCCAGTGTGTGGATGTCCCAGGTTTGATTCCCCTTCAGGGCACACAGGAGAAGCCACCATCTGCTTCTCCACCCCTCCCCCACCTCTTCCTTCCCCTCCTGCAGCCAGGGTTCAACTGGTTTGATTGCATTGGCCCCAGGCAATGAAGATGGCTCTGTGGAGCCTCCCTCTGAGGCTTTAAAAAATAGCTTGGTTGGGAGCATGGCCACAGATGGGCAGAGCATCAGCCCCAGATGGGGGTTGCCAGGAGGATCCCAGTCGGGGAGCATGAGGGAGTCTGTCTTTCTATCTCATCTCCTGTCACTTGGAAAAAGAAGAAAAAAATAAAGGAAGAGAGACCAGAACTCTTTACACTATGTGAGGACACAGCTAGAAAGTGAACATCTACATTATCAGGAACCAAATCTGCCGACACTTTGATTTAGACTGGCCAGCTTCCAGAACTAAGGAAAACAAATATCTGCTGTGCTATTTTGTTATGGCAGCTCAGACACACTAAAAGAACCCATAGGGCACACTCATTAAAATTTACCTATCCAGTGTCCCATTCATTTATCTCTGCTTTCTACCATTCAGCAACCCGGGGTGATATGATTAGTTTCCTGTCTTCCCTTTCTGCTCATCCCAACCCCTCTGGCATCTGTGTAGTACATCAGAGTTCACAAAGAGAGCTCACATACGTGATTTCACGTGATCCTCAAAACCAGCTTGTTAAACAGGCAGGACAGTCATGATTAGCCTCATTTTACAGATAAATAAGTTGAGGCTTGCCAAGGTTGAGTGACTTGCCATGACCACACAGCGAGGACTGGGAGTCAATTCTCTGACTCCCAATCCCAGTGCCCTTTTCTCAGTTCCACATTGTGGATAATGTCATAATGTGTCGCTCATTCCGGAGCAGGTCACCTTGTAACTGGAGGCAGATGGAGAGGCAGGATGTCAATTTAAATGATTGATTCAAGTATGGTAGCAATTTTGGCAGGTATGCTCGGAGATTTTGGGTACCTCAAATGACTCCAAGTTGGCAGATGTCTATCTTTTCTACACTTAAGGCCAAGGCAGGATCATTTTTCTGAAAATCTTTAAAGAGCTGACAAATAAGTACTTTCATTTACCTTTCGCCTTGGCCATTCTAAGAAGTGTCACCTGCTTTTGCCCCCTTCTGGCTATTCCTCTTCCATCTGCCATACAGACCTGAGCCTCCCTTTTCCTGCCTGGACTATTGCTAGGATCTCCTACTGGGATCTCTACTGCTGCTTTACCCTGACTGACCGGGCCATCTCCCATGCTGGAGCCAATGTGAACTGTCTGAATAATGTATCCAATGACCCAACCTGCTAAACACCTGTGTTTGAAGAGCTTTAAGGAAATGAATGTGACAGACTTAAAAAGGGGGTAACGTAACCAAAAAAATAAAAACAAAACAAAACCTTAGAAATATAAAAAAGAACTTTCTTTGTGAGGAAAGACTTGAAAATTTATTTTACTTTTTTTTTTCTTTTCTAAGCAAGAAGAAGGAAGACAGACAGATTCTTACATGTGCTCTGCTTGGGATCCACCCAGCAACCCCAGTCTGGGCTGATGCTCTGTCCATCTGCAGCCATGCTCACAACTGAGCTACTTTTAACACCTGAGGCAAAGACTCCATGGAGCCATCCTCAGTGCCCAGGGATGATGTGCTTGAACCAAATGAGCCACAGCTGTGGGAAGGAGAGAGAGAGAGATAGAGATAGAGAGAGAGAGAGAGAAGAGGAGGGTTGGAGAAGCAGATGGTCACTTCTCCTGTGTCGTCCCAATGGGTAATTGAATCGGGACATGGAAAACGGGACATTCATATGCTGGGTCGATATTCTACCACTGAGCCAACTGGTCAGGGTCTATTTTACTCTTCTAAAAAACTTTTCTTGAACTCACAGGGAGAGGACATGGAAGCTTTGGGTTTGGTACCATCCAGATATCACCCTATGTGACTTTCCCTTTGGCTGGTTCATTTGTATCCTATAAAACTGTAACTGTAAGTATGAAAACAAACAAACAAACAAACAAAACACTCCTTTTTATTTTCTTTAGAAAGTAATCTTATTGAGAGAAGAATTTTATCTATTTATGACACAAAATTGTTAGACACCTATACAGTAAGTTCCATGTGAAAGAGCAATCATACCTAAGGTGACCAGACGTCCCGCTTTTGGCAGGACAGTCCTGATTTTTAACAATTTGTCCTGCGTCCCACGGCATTTTATAAAAGTCCCAAGTTTTGGAAAGAATGCAGAAAAAGCTAGGGAATGGCAGGAGAACGGGAAGGGAATATACGGTTTTCGGCCGGGGAGACCCCACCTCGACCTGGAAGCGCCCACACTGCCGCAAGAGCTGGCTGCCCGTGCATGGCCCCGAAACAAAGAACTTCGGGTGGGGCATACCTGCTGGGGCGGCGGCTGTCAAGTCCCCCAACTACCCATAGGCCCGCGTTCCGGACAACGGTGTGTGGCTCCAGGCTCCGGGAGGCACAAGCTGCTTTGTCTCCAGTGGGCGTGGGGCTAGGTGCGGGGAGCGCGGCCGGCCACAGCAAGGATGAGTCCAGGTGGGGAGTATGAGGGACCGCTGACTGCTCGTGTGCTAATGTATCGTGCAGCTCCGGCATCGGTTTCGGGACTGTATAACCTGATCCCTCTGACTCACTCAAAATTTCCCATATAGTAATATTTCCAAAAATGATCTTTTTAATGAGGTATCATTATTAAAGAAATATATTGATAAGGAAAAGGTTAAATCTTGGCCATCAGCAAAAATCACAATAGAGAACAAATGGTTAGAAATATTTCATCATATTGAAACAAACCATGTTCCATACAATAATGCACTAAAAACTGGGATACATGCTGTCTTTACCTGGAACTAATGCTGTGACTGAACACGTTTTTTCTACGCTAAATAAAGTGTGGACATCAGAAAAATCACAATTAAGTGTTGAGACTTTGAAAGCCATTTTATGTGTGAAATATAATTTAACAAATTCTTGTGAAAAATTTCATGACCTTTTAAACGACAGTAATCTACTAAAAAAAATTCACTCAAATGAGAAATATGCCAAAGAATAAAATAATACTATACATAATTTTTAAATGTATTATATTTGTAAATTGTACTTACGTTGAAATTTTAAAAAATATATTACAATACTATTTTTGCACTCTATGAAAATATTTTTTTGCTCCATATAGACCAAATTTTCAATCAAGAATGCCCCCCATCCCACCCCCATCAATGGTGTCCCACTTTACCAATTTTAAAATCTGATCACCTTAACCATACCGGATGTTAATTCTACCAGGGACTTGGATCTTTCTTATGTCATAAAATTCAAAATAGAATCCATTTGCACTGACTTTATATTTTAAGAGTATACCAAAATTTAACTCCAAGGAAATAACCCAAAAGAAGGGGGGAAAGTCAATAAAATAAAGATAATCATTGTGGAGTAATTTATGATAAAGAAAAACTAGAAACAACTTAAGAGTGAGTCGTTAAGTAAATTACATATGTCAAGTTGATGGACTATCATACAATTACTAACAATTATAATCATGCAGACTGTGTAGCAACAGCAAATGCTCATGATATGATGTTAAGCAGCCAGAGCGAAATAGCAAATTGCACAGATACTTGATTACAAATCTAAAAGCCATATTTACATGTGGGCCAGGACTCACAGTAAGCAAGGAAAAGAAAGCAGATGATCTTTTGGCTGGTGGGACTGTAAGGGGTTTCTCTTCTTTCTGAATTCCTGTTAGGTTTTGCATGTTGTTTGTGCAGTTTAAAAAGATGCCATTCAGCCCTTTGGGGGACCACTTTTGAGACTCTCGGTCCCAGGAAGGCACATCAACAACAACAAGAACGGTGATTCCTGACTACACCTCCCCAAGGCCTCTCCTGGTGCTTGGTGCTGCGGCTGGCCGGGAGTACTCTCTGGTCCAGCTATTTGCACTGTTGTCCTCAAAGGGAACGTTGCTGCAGAAACCCAACTGCTAGGTGAATATTTACATGTAAATGTGATCCACAGCGATTTACCACATTTAAAAAAATTTTAAATAAAAGCCAAGCACAGGCTGGGAAAGTATTTAGCTGGACTGTTGGAGGGGGGATCACTGATTGGGGTAGAAATTTGAACTGGATGATCTCGAGGACCTGCTGAATCTATGAGTCTCACTCAGGATCCGTGTGACCTTTACACACTCATGGTTGAGGCTCTTAGTTGTTCACAGCCCTGTCGGGCTCCAGGCAGATGTGGCATATGGTTTAAGGCAGGGGTCCCAAACTACAACCCGGGGGCCGTATGCAGCCCTCTGAGGCCATTTATCCGGCCCCCTCCGCACTTCCGGAAGGGGCACCTCTTTCATTGGTGGTCAGTGAGAGGAGCACAGGATCCATCCGCACCCATAGTTCCCACTGAAATACTGGTCAGTTTGTTGATTTAAATTTACTTGTTCTTTATTTTAAATATTGTATTTGTTTCCGTTTGTTTTTTTACTTTAAAATAAGATATGTGCAGTGTGCATAGGGATTTGTTCATAGTTGTTTTTATAGTCCGGCCCTCCAACGGTCTGAGGGACAGTGAACTGACCCCCTGTGTAAAAAGTTTGGGGACCCCTGGTTTAAGGAATTGCACACCGGTTGTATCAATCAAATCCCAGTTCTCCTGCTGACAAGCTTTGTGACTGTGAATGGGTTACTTTTTATCTCTCTTAACCTCAATTTAGTCATTTGTAAAACTGGGACATCAAAACCTATCCTGATGGTGGTTGAAAGTCTGGAAATGAGAGGTATGTAGTAGGTGCTGAATTAAATGGGAGCCAGATTTGGAGGGAAATGTAGACACACAATACTGACCAAAGCAAGTGGTGGGCTTTAACACACGGAAGCATGGGAAAAGTGGTGTTTTTTTTCTCCCAATTACAGTTGACA
Source organism: Rhynchonycteris naso (assembly GCA_037038555.1). NCBI lineage: Eukaryota > Metazoa > Chordata > Mammalia > Chiroptera > Emballonuridae > Rhynchonycteris > Rhynchonycteris naso. Next base: position 94,282,823 of record CM072998.1, on the reverse strand, counting down.
GGCAATATTATATTAGCTTCATACAGGGATTTAAAGGAGCATATCGGCTACATGAGATACACAAACCGCTGATAACATATGCTGCAACATAGAGAAAAGCTGGGTTACTGCCAATTTACAGATGCAAAAATACTGTTTTCCCTGGGAGCAGCTATAACAAAACAAATGTGAGCAATCGAGAGACTTCTACCTTTTTATACAATTGTAAAACATCAAATGCATAATCTGAAAATCACCACAGACACCTGCTCGACCTTCTTCTCCTAAGTGGAGATCCTGTCCACAGGAACTAGACCAGCCCTTTGTGCTGCAGGTCAAAGGGAAGTTTCCCTAACAAGCTGGCTTCTCAAATTTATGTGAGCTACATACATCATGTAAACCATTTTCTGTTTTAAGTCCTTAGCAGTACTCTTGAGACCAAGATTTCTAGTGACTGGGAGATTCAGTATTAATTCAAAGGCCATCTGCACAGTTATATAAGAATTTGATAAACTAAAATAGACTTTTGTTACCCAACATTAAGTTTTTCTTTTCTTACCCCTCTGCCTTCACGTTGTTTAGGAAAGCAAAAAATGTTGAAAGGAAAAGTAGTACTTATCATTTTGTATAAAACTTAAAAAGCAAAAAGCCATTTTGATTTCTCAAAAGTGCACCCTGGGCATACAGAAATTTCTAATATTTCAGAAATGTGGAAACTAAACTAATGGGCATGTTGTATGAAAAGACTAAATACAGTGTATGGTGTATTCAGAGTCAACGCAAACCCGCTGGGCATTTATGGCATCTGGAGATTGATTTTATGAAACCTACCAAGCCAAGTTTTGTGCTGAAGCCAGGTCTGTGGATGGGGCTGGACAGAGGCCCTATTCACAGCACTGGGGATTCGTGTAGAAAGAGTGCACAGATTTTCTGACAACCTTGTCTTTCAATTCTGATGAATGGAGCACTATTGTTTGCTCATAAGAAACTTTAATAAAAAAAGTTGTCACCAAAGCTGTTTTTCATTGAGTGCAAGTGTGTGAAAATGACAGACTTTAAATTTGGCTTGAAAAATGAAATTATATTAGACACCAAAATCAATGCCAAAATAAGGTAAACTTTGAATGAAAAAATGAGAAGTGACAGAATGCCAAGTGAAGACTAATAACCTTGGGGCTTTGTTCGTAGATATGCTGTTGTCTCCCACACTGGACCCTGACTTAGACTGCTCTGAAAGGGGGTTAGCTGGAGTACACAGGACAGCTGGACATTTTATAGGTGGCCACTTGAGTGTCACATTGTTTGATACTGCCTTACCTACATTTTTTCATTTTAAGTATGTTGCCCTCATTCAAAGATTAGTGACAGCCCATCAGAGCACGTTGATGTTCTAAAGCCATGGCCTTTCTTTTTATTATTATTATTATTAATTTTAATGGGGTGACACCAATAAATCAGGGTACATATGTACAATGAAAACATCTCCAGGTTATCTTATCATTCAATTGTTTTGCATACCAGTCACCCAAAGTCAAATTGTCCTCTGTCACCTTCTATCTGGTTTTCCCTGTGCTCCTCCCCTCCTCCCTAACCCACCCTCCCCTCCCTCCCCCCACCTTGTAACCACCACACTCTTGTCCATGTCTCATAGTCTCACTTTTATGTCCCACCTATGTATGAAATCATGCTGTTCTCAGTTTTTTTTTTTATTTACTTATTTCACTCCGTATAATGTTATCAAGGTACATCCATTTTGTTGTAAATGATCCAATGTCATCATTTCTTATGGCTGAGTAATATTACATAGTATATATGAACCAAAGCTTTTTAATCCACTTGTCCTCTGACGGACACTTGGGCTGTTTCCAGATCTTCGCTATTGTGAACAATGCTGCCACGACCATGGGGGCGCATTTCTTCTTTTCGAACAGTGCTATGGTGTTCTTAGGGTATATTCCTATAAGTGGGATAGCTGGGTTAAAAGGCAGTTCGACTTTTAATTTTTTGAGGAATCTCCATACTGTTTTCCACAGTGGCTGTAGCAGTCTGCATTCCCACCAGCAGTGCCGAAGGGTTCCCCTTTCTCCAAATCCTTGCCAGCACTTATTCTGTGTTGTTTTACTGATGAGTACCATTCTGACTGGTGTGAGGTGATATCTCATTGTGGTTTTAATTTGCATTTCTCTAATGATTAGTGATGTTGAGCATTTTTTCATATGCCTATTGGCCATCTGTATGTCCTCTTTGGAGAAATGTCTATTCATTTCTTTTGCCCATATTTTGATTGGATTGTTTGTCTTCCTGGTGTTGAGTTTTATAAGTTCTTTATAAATTTTAGTTATTAACCCCTTATCAGATGTGCTGTCGAATATGTTCTCCCATTGTGTGGTTTGTCTTTTTATTCTGTTCTTATTGTCTTTAGCTGTGCAAAAACTTTTTAGTTTGATATAGTCCCAATTGTTTATCTTGCGTTTTATTTCATTTGCCTGTGGAGATAAATCGGCAAATATACTGCTGCTACAGATGTCGGAGAGTTTGCTTCCTATGCTTTCTTCTAAGATGCTTATGGTTTCACGACTTACATTTAAGTCTTTTATCCATTTTGAGTTTGTTTTAGTGAATGGTGTAAGTTGATGGTCTAGTTTCATTTTTTTGCAGGTAGATGTCCAATTTTCCCAACACCATTTGTTAAAGAGGCTGTCTTTACTCCATTGTATGTTCTTTCCTCCTTTGTCAAATATCAGTTGTCCATAAAGCTGTGGGTTTATTGCTGGGTCCTCTGTTCTGTTCCATTGATCTATGTGCCTGTTCTTATGCCAGTACCAAGCTGTCTTGAGTATAATGGCCTTATAGTAAAACTTGATATCTGGAAGAGTGATACCTCCTGCTTTATTTTTTCTTTTTAAGATTGCTGAGGCTATTCGTGTTCTTTTTTGGTTCCATATAAATTTTTGGAATATGTGTTCTATATCTTTGAAGTATGTCATTGGTATTTTAATTGGTATTGCATTGAAATTATAAATTGCTTTGGGTAATATAGACATTTTAATGATGTTTATTCTTCTTAACCATGAGCACAGTATATGCTTCCACTTGTTTGTATCTTCTTTGATTTCTTTTATCATTGTTTTATAATTTTCCAAGTACAAGTCCTTAATCTCCTTGGTTCAATTTACTCCTAGGTACTTTATTTTTTTGGCTGCAATAGTGAAGGGGATTGTTTCCTTAATTTCTTTTGCTGACAGTTCATTGTTTGTATATAGAAATGCCTCTGATTTCTGAGTATTAATTTTATATCCTGCCACCTTGCTGAAGTCATTTATAAGGTCCAGTAGTTTTTTGACTGAGACTTTGGCGTTTTCAATATACAATATCATATTATCTGCAAATAGTGACAGTTTTACTTCTTCTTTTCCAATTTGTATGCCTTTTATTTCTTCTTCTTGTCTGATTGCTGTAGCTAGGACTTCCAGAACTATGTTGAATAAGAGTGGTGAAAGGGGTCATCCCTGCCTGGTTCCTGATCTTAAGGGGATTGCTTTTAATTTTTGTCCATTTAGTATGATGTTTGCTGTCGGTTTATCGTAGATGGCCTTTATCATGTTAAGGAATGATCCCTGTATTCCCACTTTACTGAGAGTTTTGAGCATGAATGGGTGTTGGATTTTATCAAATGCCTTTTCTGCATCTATTGAAATTATCATGTGATTTTTGTCCTTCCTTTTGTTTATGTGATGAATCACATTGATTGATTTGAGAATATTGAACCAGCTTTGCCTCTCCAGAATAAATCCCACTTGATCATGGTGTATGATTTATTTCATATATTGCTGGATCCGGTTGGCTAATATTTTGTTGAAAATTATAGCGTCTAAATTCTTCAGGGATATAGGCCTATAATTTTCTTTCTTTGTGTTGTCTTTGCCCAGTTTTGGGATCAGAATTATGCTCGCCTCATAAAAGGAGTTTGGAAGTTTTCCTTCCTGTTGAATTTTTTGAAATAGCTTGAGGAGAATAGGAGTTAGTTCTTCTTTGAATTTTTGATAGAATTCACTTTTGAAGCCATCAGGCCCAGGACTTTTCTTTCTTGGGAGTTTTTTGATAACTGTTTCTATCTCATTTGTTGTAATTGGTCTGTTTAGGTGTTCTGATTCTTCCAGATTGATTTTTGGAAGGTTATATGATTCAAGAAATTTGTCCATTTCACCTAGATTGTCTAATTTTTTGGCATAGAGTTCTTCATAGTATTTCCTTACAATACTTTGTATTTCTGCTGTGTCTGTTGTTATTTCTCCACTGTCCTTTCTAATTTTATTTATTTGAGTCCTCTCTCTTTTTTTCTTGGTGAGTCTATTTAAAGGTTCATCAATCTTGTTTACCTTTTCAAAGAACCAGCTTCTGGTTTCATTGATCCTCTGTATTGTTTCCTTAGCCTCTGTGTCATTTAGTTCTGCTCTGATCTTTATTATTTCCTTCCTTCTCCTTGTCCTGGTTTTATTTGCTGTTGTTTCTCTATTTCTTTTAGATGCCAGGTCAGGTTGCTTATTGGAGCTTTTTCTAGCTTCTTATGATATGCCTGTAGTGCAATGAACTTCCCTCTCAGAACTGCTTTTGCTGTGTCCCATAAATTTTGAGTTGATGTATGCTCATTATCATTTATGTTTAGAAATTTTTTTATTTCTTCTTTGATCTCATTGTTAATCCATTCATTATTTAATATCATGCTATTTAGTTTCCACGTGTTTGAGTATTTTTCAGTTTTTCTTTTGTGGTTAATTTCTAGTTTCATGGCATTGTGATCAGAGAAAATGCTTGATATGATTTCAATCTTCTTAAATTTATTGAGACCATTTTTGTGTACTAACATGTGGACTATCCTAGAAAACGTACCATGCGCGCTTGAGAAGAATGTATATTCTACTGCTTTAAGGTGAAAAGTTCTGAAGATATCTATTAAATCAAGTTGATCTAGTGTCTCCTTTAAGTCTGCTGTTTCTTTATTAATTTTCTTTCTTGAGGATCTATCCAGTGATGTTAGTAGGGTATTGAAATCCCCTACTATGATAGTATTGCTATTAATCTCGCCCTTTATATCCATCAAAGTCTAATTTATGTATGTCAGGGCTCCTATATTTGGTGCATAGATATTTATAATAGTTATATCTTCCTGTTGAATTGTTCTCTTTATCATTATGTAGTGTCCTTCTTTATCTCTTACTACAGTCTTTGTTTTAAAGTCCATTTTGTCCAATATAAGTACTTCTACCCCGGCTTTTTTTCATTTCCATTTGCATGAAATATTTTTTTCTATCCTTTTACCTTCAGTCTATGTGCATCTTTTGTTTTAAGGTGTGTTTCTTGTAGACAGCGTATGTATGGGTCCTGATTCTTTATCCACGCAGCTACCCTATGTTTTTTGATTGGATCATTGAATCCATTTACATTTAAGGTTATTATTGATATGTAGTTGTTTATTGCCATTTTATTCTTTAAAGCTGTATTCTTCTTTTGCTCTATTCTTTCCTCCCTTTAAACTGTTCACAACAGGCCCCTTCGTATCTCTTGCAGAATTGGTTTGGTTTTAATGAATTCCTTGAGGCTTTCTTTTTCTGGGAAGCTCTTTATTTCTCCTTCAATTTTAAATGTTAGTCTTGCTGGATAGAGTAGTCTTGGTTGTAGGTTCTTGTTCTGCATTACTTTGATTATATCTTGCCATTCCTTTCTGGCCTCAAGTGTTTCTGTTGAGAAGTCTGATGTCATCCTTATGGGGGCTCCTTTGTAGGTGATAGCCTTTTTTTCTCTAGAAGCTTTTAAAATTTTTTCTTTATCCATTAGCTTTGGTATATTAACTATGATGTGTCTTGGTGTAGATCTTTTTGGGTTTCTCTTTAATGGAGTTCTGTGTGTTTCTTGAACATGTGGAATGTTTCCCAACCTTAATTTAGGGAAGTTTTCTGCTATGATTTGATTGAACAAAGTTTCCATTTCCTGCCCTCTCTCCTCTTCTTCAGGCACCCCTATGATGCGAATGTTGTTTCTCTTCATGTTGTCACAGAGCTCCCTTAGAGTTTCCTCACATTTTTTTAGTCTCTTTTCCTTTTTCTTCTCTGCTTCTGTGCCTTTGTTTATTGTGTTCTCTAACTTGCTGATTCGATCCTCAGCGTGATTCATCCTGCTTTTAATTCCTTCCATTGTGGTCTTCAGTTTTGATACTGTATTTGTCATTTCTGTGTAATTCTTTTTTATTATTTCAATTTCATTTTTATACTTGTTATCTCTTTATTTAGGTGTTCATAATGACTATCCATTTTTGCTCTAATTTCTTTGAACATCCTAACTATCATTATTCTAAATTCTGCTTCTGGTAATTTGGTTATATCTGGTTCATTCAGGTCTTTCTCTGGGTATTTCTCTTGATTCTTTTGGTTTGCATTCCTCTGCCTGCCCATTTTGTCTGTGTATAAGCAAGTTGTGGCCACTGGAGTCCAGTAGGTGTTGCCTTTGTGTTCTCTAGGTCTGGTCTGTCTGCAGGCCCACCGCCCCCCTCTGCCGCTGCGTAGGGCGGTTGGGTATGGGCGTTGCCAGCGCAGGCCCACTGTGGCTGTTGCTATGATTTCTGCCTCTCCTCCACGGGAGGGGCTGTCACTCAAGCCCCAAGCCTCAGCACCAAGGGTAGAGGTGAGCACCTTTGCTCATTTGCAGACCCAGCCTGTTTCCAGGCTTTTGCCCAGCACCCACAGTCAGAGCCTGCTCACTACAGTTTTGCGGGTTGGGCGGGGCTTTTGACGTGCTCTCAGCTGTGAGCCTTTGCCTGTCCAGAGCTTTAGCCCCACCCTCGAGGCCAGGGCCCTCCTGCGCAGGGTTGCTAACCGCGGTTTATTGGGCCTGGCGTGTTTGCTGGCTTTCGCTCAGCTGCGAACTTCCGTTCGTCCCGGATTCTATCCCGCCCTTGTGTTCTGAGCCAACTCGTGCACACAGGATGGCAAATTGTGGTTTCTCCGGCCGGGCGGGGCTGGTAGCATGAGCTCAGCCGCGAGCCCCCGTCCTTCCCTGGTCCTAGCCTTGTCCCCGTGGTCAGGGCCGGCTTGCGCAGGGTCGCAGATCAGATCTCTGCCCGTTCCTGGCCTCCCGCTTTTTCCCCGCAGGTGGGGTTACAGGCTTGCCCGCAGCTGCCGGACTGCTTTCACGTGTCCCCTCCGCCCCTGCTGGGCTAGACCGATCTCACATCGGTTGGACCTCCGCCCATGCCGACAGAATGGCGTTTCAGCGTCCTGCCGCCAACATCCCTTCAGCAACCCTCAGCAGAGTAGAAAGTGACCTAAGTCTCCATACTGTAGGCCTAGGAGATCCCTCCCTCTAAGCAGCTCTGCTCTAATTGCCGCGGGAGAGCTTGTTTGGCTAGTGTCCTGTCTCCCTTTGCTGGTATTGCTAGTTCCAGGGGAAATATTCATTTTCGATTAGGGAAGTGACTTAGCCCAGGGGTTAGGGTGGCTGCCCCTCAGAGTGTTTGTCCCTGTGCCTTTAGTCCACACTCTCTTCCCGCTGCTCTGGTCCTCTTCTCTGTCCCCGTTTCCCAGAGCCTCAGGTGTGTGGTTGTGAGAGAGGTTTTCTGCGCTGTCCCTTTAAAAAGAATCTTGGGTCTGAGAAAAGTGTCTCTTTCTCACAAACAGTATACTCACTTGTTTCACAGCTCAATTCTGTCCAAACGCCTCTTCTAGGCTCTGGGACTGCAGGCTGGGGCTTGGTTCCTGGGACCCAGGTCCCTCCCTCTCCGCCAAACTCTCCTTCTGCCACGCGATCTCTCCGGGCTGCCGTTTGCTCTGGGGAGCTGGGCAGCCCTCTTCGTGTTTTCGCTATTCCTACCAGTCTCAATGTGGCGTCTTCTATGTTCCTTGGTTGAAGAGTCCACTTAGTTTAGTTCAAAGTTGGTTTATCCAGATGATGGTTCTTAAAATTGAGTTATAATCCACTTTGGTTCTGGGAGTTGGAAGTTGGTACGTCCGCCTACTCCATCGACATCTTCAGTCCTCAGCCATGGCCTTTCTTAACTGGATCTAAAATACCAAATATTGTGCTATGTATGGACATGTTATGACTTCTCCAGTTTCCTAGGCATCTTCTTTTTGCAAATCCATTTAAATTGCTATTGGGTAGACCGGTATTTTAATATTCACTGAGTGGCAAGAATCGACATAGCCCAAGTGTGGTAAAGCTCTCACCAGATCTGGCTCAACAGTTACCAGTCAAGAAAAAAAAGAATTTATGTCTCCATCTTCTTTAAATGCAGATGGTTGAGCAATAAGTACAATGGATTTATTATTAGTGGGTCTGGGTTTGAATTTGAGTGGAGAGAAGGTGAGATCTGGAATTTGAGGTGTGGACCTTGGACAGAACAATGTTAGCAACTGTGAAAACCACCCGTCTCAGAGCCTGAGTGTACTTCTGAGAAATGGGTCTACTAGTAACATTATTCTCACAGAGTGTTAGGAAGGTTCTATGGGACATGTGTATTTAAAAGTGCTTTGTGTCAGGTAAAATATGTATTAATTTAACCATTTTCTTACTAACTGTGGGAACTTGGACAACGCTCTTTGCTCTCCTGACCTTGGTTTCTTTGTAAAATGGGGAGAGTAATGACAACCTATTCACTCCATAAAAGCATCTTAAAACTCAAAATGAAATGATGTGAAAAAACTGGGTAAATGGCAAAATACTTTATAATTTTAGCAACTTAGAAAAATTAATTAAAAATATTCAAGTGAAATGCCTAGGGTGCTATCCACTTTGGAATGTTTTTGATGATTTCTATTCCCTGTTGAATGTTGCTATTTGTTTCATTCAATCAGCAGGTGATTTCCAAGAGTCTAATAACCCCTTAACTAGTCTATGGCATATTTAGAATTTTGTGGCTTAAGAAAATAATGTTCTTATGTTAGCAGGAAATGGTTTTCAACTCCTTCACAGGACATCCCCCTCGTGAAAGTTGGCCCATCATTATACCTGCCTTTTGTTCTGTTGTAGTTGGTATCTCCTGTTTCTAGTCTCCCTATTGCCTGTTTCAGCAGTATACAGCTGGCACATATTGGACCAGAGCCAACCCCAATTGCCCTCATTGCTCTTTGCACCCTTGAGATTCAGAAGAGATGACGTCTGCTAGAAGCTGGCCATCAGTTATGAAGAATTTTTCCAACGTGGGAGGGGAGCCTCCCTATGGAAATGGACACTATGGAAACAGGCACACTTGGAACACCGAGATGGACAGACAGAACTTAATAAATTGCATTCATGTGCCTCTTTGAAGAAAGCCCTTTTCTTGCTGTGCAACAACACTGTTGCCTTCGACATCTTTTATGAGCTTTGCGATGCTTTTTGGAGTCTAGGTATGATAACATTCTCATAAGAGTCAATATATCTTGAAAATTTTTGTCATTGCCTTTATTCAGAGATGGTTGGCTCAGCCTAGCTGAATATATAACTCTTTCTTTAGAGAAAAGCCCAGAGACAGACACTGCTGACATTATCTTTGCAATTTCAAATAAAACATTCTTTAGTGAAAGGCAGTCTTGTTCCTGTTATAAGATTTCTCAGTGTCGGCTCCCAAGCTGGTCTTTGCATTTCACAGAGGGTGTGAAGCACAGCATCTGTGCTCTCCAGCGTCCTGCAAAGTCCTTCTTCAGCTACTCCTTACCTAATCAAATGGGGACAAAAAGAAGGTTTTTCTTTTCTATGAGGATTTTGATTTCCAAAGAATTACTGAGAGGTTAAAGGGCCACATGAGCTGGTATAACAGTGCCAAGGACTGATATATTTCTACATTTCTGTGTGCAAAGTTTCCAAATGAAAAGCAGGAAATGGCCAATTAAAGTCTGAGAATGTGAAGCAGTGCGATGGACTAAGTCTTTCTGAAAAATAAAATAACCAGAAAAGGCAGATGATAAAACTTGTTGCCAGCCACGTGAGAAGCTAGAGCAAGGGGATGGCACAGGTCTCTCTCTGTGTGTCTGGGCATATGTGCCACCAGCATGAACAGATAAGGGGTGGACTGTGTAGTAGTTACATTCAGAGAGTCCTGGCCTGAATTTATAGCTCCAAAGTTACTAACTTCTTTGAGCCTTGGTTTTTCTTCACCTGCAAGTGGGAAGAACTATAGCATCTACTTCATAGGCTGCCATGAGGATTACAGGGGGTATGAGGTGTGCAGAACACAGCCGACTGCTGGCACAGAGCAAGACTTTGGGAGGTCCAGGATCATCTGTGAATTTCAACACCGTAAAGAAAGCATGAACAGTAATCTAGGGTGCTTTGGGTTTAGAGACTGGGTTTTCTGCCTTCTACCATGAGAAAAGAGAAGCACGTGCCCGTTAGTTTTAAGAATTTTTTTGTACTGTTTAGGGGTCTAATTCTTTCTTTATGTATTCATGCTTTGGGATAGCTTTTGGTTGGTACTTACTATTTAAAAAAATTGTAACTTCAGTGAATTTTTCACAACTTTGTCTTCTACTTTTTTTATTCTGCTGTTAGATTTCTTATTTTGAAATGGTTCTTAAAAATAGTATTTTGCTTGGCCAGGTGATGACGCAGTGGATAGAGCATCAACCTGGGACACTGAGGACCCAGGTTTGAAACCACAATGTTGTTGGCTTGAGTGCAGACTCACCAGCTTGAGTGTGGGGTCTCAGGCTTGAGCAAGGGGTCACTGGATCAGCTAAAGCCCCCTGGTTGACGCACGTATGAGAATCAATTAATGAACAACTAAAAGTGCCGCAAGAACAAGTTGATGCTTCTTATCTCTCTCCCTTTCTGTCTGTCCCTGACTGTCCCTCTGTTTCTGTCTCTCTTTCTCTCTCTCTCTCTCTCTCTCTCTCTCTCTCTCTCTCTCTCACACACACACACACAAAGTATTTTATGGACTTCTGGTCAAGATGGCAGCATGGGTTTAGGCCCAGTAATCACGGCCATCACCATCACAACCAGGCATATGCAGGTTCACATTAGATTCGGATAGACGGTAGAGAAACAGTGGAGTCAAAAACTGGTGGGCCATTCCTTTATTCTAGCCTTGTAACCGGTAGGCGAGTAAAAACACACAGGGTTCCAAAACCCACTCATTCAGCACTCACAAAGTTACTGACACACCCAGGTTTCCCTGGAATCAAAGGCCCCTCCTACCAGCTCAGTGACCTCTGGTTCCCCATCTGCCAACATGGCTTCTTACTCTCTGCACAACCTGGCTTCTCTCTCCTTCCCCTCCATCTTGGCTGCTTTTTTCTCCTTCTCTGCAAAATGGCCTCCTTCCTCTCCTTTCTCCTTCCTAAAACTTTTTGGCATGAAAACCCCTCCTCCAGCACACATTAGCATAACACTGCTAATCAGCAGCCTCACCTGGGCAGTGCCATTCACGTGGGCAGTGGCCATTTTTAACAATAAAAGTGAGCAAATTCAAATAACACAAATTTTACAAACTTATTTGTCCAACAGTGGGTCAATATAGTATCGGATCCTCTCACACCCACGTCAAAATTACAACTAAACCACAGAGCGACCATCATTCTGAACAGCCTGAAATCTCACTGAATGAAAGTCCTGCAACTAGGGATTTAAAGAGTAAGCCACACTCTGACTGGCAGGAGGGGTGGAGATGCAGAATGGGCTGGTCCCACACCACATGTGGTGGTTTATAAGGAAGGATATCTTGGCTGCAGCGGGTCCCCCTGAGGAGTGAGGGGTCCCAGCTCCACACCAGGCCCCTCAGCCCAGAGTTCCAGAGCCAGGAAGAGAAGTCCCCATAACCTTTGGCTGTGAAAACCAACTGAGATTGTGACTGAGCTAAATGAAGGGCTGCGGGAATCCCAGGCAGCTCCTCTTAAAGGGCCCACACATGGACTTACTGGGACTCACCTGAGCTCCAGCACTGGGGCAGCAGCTTGAAAAGACCCAGGGACATATGGGGAGAAACTGAGTTGCCTGGCATCAAGGCAGGAGCTGGGGGGCAGATTTCTACCAGATGAAAGTGCTGGCAGAGGCTACTGTTCCTTTTCTGAGACCAGTGGGAGCCATATCTGAGCCTCCATCAACCTGGCTCACACTGTTTGCCTTACTCAGGTGATTCCCTGAGACCCTGCCCCACCCAACATGTGGGTACACCCAAACTGTTTCCAGTGACTTTTCCATATAAGTGGCCTCTCTTGCCTTATGCTTCAGACTTTCCTTACATCTCTCAAACAAGCAGCATCTGGCCTTTGTGTACCCTGTACCTCTTGTTAAATGGCCCCAGGCCTGGCACTAGTGGCAACCTGCCTTGGGTCACAGCTTGGTCTCTCCTGGGTACTCCAAGCCCAGCACAAGTAGCAGCCATCTGCACATACCTCTGTAACTCATGTTGGATGGCCCCAGGAAGGGCACAGGCCTGGGATGCTGAGGACCCAGGTTCGAAACCCCAAGGTCGCTGGCCTGAGCATGGGATCATAGACCCATGGTCTCTGCCTTGAAGCCCAAGATTTGCTGGATTGAGCAAGGGGTCACTTGCTTGGCTGGAGCCACCCCCCACCCCCATCAAGACACATATGGAAAGTAATCAATGAACAATTAAGGTGCTGCAATGAAGAATTGATGCTTCTCATCTATCTCCCTTCCTGTCTGTCTGTCTGTCTCTCATTAAAATAAAAAAGCATTTTATTCTAGTTTTGTTGATGTAATACCTTCTCTTATACCTGTGAGGCTTTTAATTACATCTCTTAAAGAAGTTTTCTTCTATTCCCTGCATTTTCTTTATTTCTTTCACGTTTTTCTGTCCTGTGTGATGGTTTTGGTCTCTCTTTTTCTGTTGTGGTTTTCCTCACTTGTCTGGGGTCCTTGACGATCATTGACATTTAAGTACGAGGCCCTAAACATCTCTGTGTGCATTCATAGGGTTAGAAATGATGAAGTCAACAGATGGGAACTTGGCTTTTTGTTGGGGATGCCCAGATGTTTTTGTCTGTTTCTTTCCCTCGAGCCTTAGTAGTTTTCTCAGAGAGAACATCTTTATGTACTCTTAAGAGTTAAACTTAGTTTCAGCATTTGGGAGCAAGAAGAAGAGGAAACAAGAGATTCTCTCTGTTAGCCCGCAGTATTTTCTTTAATTCTCTTTTTCTTAGATATACCTCATCTTGTCTTTGATAAATAAAATGGCTACTCAGCTGCCATCTCGAAAATAATGCAGGCTCGAAGGAAGAAGCAGAAGGACCGGCTTCTTAGTAACCTTGCCCAAATCCTCTGTTGCAGCTGGTTGCTGATCGGGGATGGTAGAGCCAGGGTACAAAAAGACTTTGAGGAGCTGTGGTGCCACTCCAATCCACAAACAGAGGAAACTGTCTTGCACCAACAGATGTAGCCATGTTGGCTGCTTTTGACCCAGGCCCTTTGATTATTCTATATAACCCCTGCCTTATCCCTCCGTTAGGGCTGACACACTTTGTTGGTCTCAGTCTGCTTGCACCCAGGCACTTTTAAAATAAATTTTCCTTTTGGAACACAGTAGCCTCGTGTTTTTGGTTTGGCTTGAGGTTTCAGCCTTTCAGTCTTTACCTGTGCCTAAGCCCAGCCTTCTTCTAGAATAAGCCTCATCCGCAACTTGGGGAGGGTAGAGGCTATTTCCTGGCTACATGAAGGGAGCAGGCATCCAGGGTACAAGTCTTCTTTATAGACTTTAACCAGTCCTCCTCACTGTAGTCCTACCTTGTACCTCTGCCTTCAGGGGCACCTACTATTATAAAGTACTGAGGTTTTCTGGACTCCTAGGGGAGTCCAGTACAAACAGGCTTGCCTCTGGTGTCTTCCCCCGAAGGCACTTAGATCCAGCTGTCTTTGTTGCCTCTTCCATATAGTTTCTGTGTCATAAATGTTATTGACAGTCCTCATCTTCTCCTGTTTTTTTTATCCTTTGGTCTATTTTTAGCTCTTTATTCCTTTTGCTGTCATTTTATCAGGTTTTATGAAGTAGAGATAAACACCTGTGTTTATTTAATCAAAAGTCTACTCATGAAATTTTAACAATATGAGGTTCTCAGGCCCTATTGTTAAAAATTTGCATTCAGGAGCCTGGGGTAGGATCTGGGCTTTCCTACACTTCAAGGGTTCCCAGTAAGGTGATGGGTAAGCCAGACTTCATGGCCCATTGAGCCCAAATGGAGTGTGGCTTTGAACACTTTTCTCTAGCACAGTTGACTTCTCTCCTCCTTGCACAGCAGTGGAAAACAGCTAAGTGGGAAGCTTTCACTGGCTATTCACTATGTCCTGGAATTGTGGTAAGGATTCTTTCCGTTGTGGATGATTGTATCATCCATTTCTGGCAGTGCATCTTTGGCCAATATCAGTAATGGTGGAGCCTGACCAGGTGATGGTGCAGTGAATTGAGTATTGGTCTGGAATGCTGAGGGCCTCAGTTCAAAATCCCAAAGTTACAGGCTAGAGTGCAGGCTTGAGTTTGGGCTTGTCAGCTTGAACATGGGATGTCACTGGCTTGAGCCCACAGGTCTCTGGCTTGTTGCTGGCTTGAGCAAGGGATCACTGGCTCAGCCCTCGTCAAGGCATGCATGAGAAGCAATCAGTGAAAAACTGAAGTGAAACAAATACAAATTGATGCTTCTCACCACCCCCCACTCTTGTTTTCCTTCCTATCTCTCTAAAAGAATAAAAAGTGGTGGAAAAAGGAGAGACACAAGGACTCTATGGCCAACTTCCACCCCAGCCCTGATCTCATACCAATTCTTTATTCTATGTGTTGGCGTCATTCTTCATGAAGCTAGATCGTCCTCACTGACAGATCTGGTCTTATATCTTTACAGATTCCAGTCTAGAGAGGAAGGCTCTCTCCCTCCAACCCCACTCTTCCCACCCAGCTCAAGTTTGGACAATGCCTGAGAAGGTCCCCGGGGTGGCTAGCTTGGGCCAGGTTTTTCCCTCCTGATCGATCAGGATAGCGAGGTGGGTTATTGTGAAATGATAGTGGCTTCATACCTTATAGTGAAGAGGGAGGAATAGTTTCCCTCAGGGAGGAATAGTTTCCCTCAGGGAGGAAAAGGTACAGGGAGGCAAAGACCATTGCAGTCCATACCCTTGGCTATTCAATACGTGGGCGTGGACGTACACACACATGTACTCTTTCTGAGACATTTTCAAGAACCTCTCATCCAATATAATGCAGCCATCCTGTGCAAAACCACAGACATGTTTATTTCCTCAGCATTCTGAAATGTTCCAGAGTCATGACAAACTCTTAGACACCACTTTGCATCTTTGGTGATGTCCATTCCTTTTCATTAGTTCTAGATGTAGCTTCTTACGATCCTGCCACTTGCAGGCAAGATGAACATTTAATCTTTCTCAACTAACCCAAGCCCCTAAAACTCCAGTCTCAGTGGGCTGAGTCTTTGGACATGGTATAAGTGTGGGCAGCTAGGAGTTAATAAAAGAGAAGGGAGCTAGACTGGTGGGGCTGACTGAGTCTGCAAGTTACACATAATCTGGTTTAGGTCTGAAAGTTACAGCTCCAGGGGATAGCCGTATCCCCACCAAGGAGGTTAGTAACACCCTCTATCCCCCTACTTTCCAATCACCCTAGGGAACCACCAGTCCATTCCTCGATGGGGGATAGAAAGGAAGCGGGAGGAAGATCCAGTAAAGGGAAAAGTCCTTTGCTAGGCGCATATGCAGTAGAAACCAGACGATGCAGCAGAACTTTGGGGAGCCAAGATGGTGACCATAAAGGGGAGGTGTTAATCTGAGAAAAGAATCAGATTGGATAAGGGACATGAAATTCTGGAAGGTCTAGGAAAATGATTGGATGGGAGGAGGGCCCAATACAGTCTCCTAAAGAGCCAGGAAAGAGATTGATTATTTGAAAGAAAGCAGGTTTTTCCCTAAGCCCGTGGTAACAAAAGCAAAGCTTAACAAGGGCCCCTCCTGGTAGCACATGTTGGTTTGCATGCTCACCTGCTCATCCACCCACGTGACCTCTCAGCAGCAGCTGATTAGGCCCAAGCGCAGGCCTGGATGCAGCAGCACAGTGCTGGCTGGAGTGCAGCTGGGAACCGACAAAGCTAGCTGGATAGGAGCAGAGACTATGCCGGACTACGGAAGCCCAGGGCGATGGTGTTACAGTTTTGGACCCTGACCCACCTGGTGGGCACTTATGTTTATCAGGCCCAGGACTTATTCCACAGCGAGACATAGCTAAGTCACCTGGTCATGGATGAGACACTGGGTATCAAGGAACTGTCCTTTGTGTTTGCTCCAGCTTCAGTAAATCTTATCACTACACCTTATCCTCCCATGCGTCAGTCCCTGCAATGCTTTCTTGTAACTCTGTGGAAGAACCCTATTTCCACTCACAACAATGGCAAGAAATTGTCTAGCAAACAGCTTAACTGAGTCTTACTGAAGATTGCTATCATAACAAAGGATCCTGACTGCCTTCTATTTGCTGTTTTGGTTATCGGTTGCTGTGCAACAAGCCACCCCAAAATAGTGGTTAAGACAATAGCAATCATTTATTTTGCTTGTGATTCTGGGGTTGACTGGGCTCAGCTAGGCCATTTTCACTCATGGTTCAGACAGCAGCTGGGGCTGGGGTCTTTGCGAGGGCCTCTTCACCCCAAGAAGGGCTGCCTGGGCTGGAAAGACTCCAATGGGTGGGGCTGGAGCTCCTGGGGCTCCTGGGGCCTCTTGGGCAGCTCTTCCTCTTTGTGGTCTCTCTAATGCAGTCTCAGTAATCTCACCTTCTTCCATGGCAACCGGAGGCTCCCAGCATGAGTGTCCCAAGAGGCAACGGCAGAAGCTCTAGTTTAACTTCAGAAATCACACAGTGCCATTGCCACCACACCCTGCTCCTTGAGTCAACCGCCAAGGACTGCCAAATTGCAAGGGGAGGGAACAGATTCCACCTCTTGATAGAAAAAGTATCAAGGAATTTGCAGGCATATGTTAGGATCACCATGCTGAGCTCATAGCCAGTGACACAGAAGGGCAGGGTGACTAAAGCTGGGGACTTCAGCATCTTTACTCCCTGTTCCATGTGAAGAGTCCCAATGATGTTCTTAGGACACATGCCCACCCTTGGACAATGAGGTGCTTATGGGGTGTCTACTGTGCTCAGCATATCTTGGAAGGAAGGGGTGATTACCACTTGATCACTTGCTTGGTCAAAGTCATGTAAAAAGGTAGCAACTCCCAAGTGGCTGCCATAGTGAAAGTATTGGGGCAGGGCAGTCCCCTGAGAAAGGAGGTGCTTATCCCAGAGAGGCTTGCGTGATAAACTGACTGAGCAGGAAGTACCCACTGAACTTTTACATACATTATCTCATGTAACTCCAGCAACAACCTTCCACGAGGTAAGTACTAATGTTATTTCTTTTTAACATATGAAAGAACTGAGACTTAGAAATATTCAATATCATGTCCAAGGTTACTCAGTCAAGTGTGGTGCAGCTAGTCATTGAGCCCAATTCTGCTCAAATGCAAAGTCCCTGATAGTAACTCTCTTCTTCTTCCCCAGCCCCAGTTTCTTCAGTGTAGCCGATGAAGATGAAAGACTAGAGGAACTAAGTGGGTGAGAGGGAGAACCCCAGGGGCTCAGGGTCCTTAACCTCCAGGTCCCAAACTGTGTTCTCTCCTACTCATCCCACCTTGCTTCCCCCTGCACTGCTGCCACAGCCATCACTGCTCCAAGTGGCCAAGGAGTGGCCCGATTGCTATTGGTTAATTTGGTCCAGCTGTCTGCATCCTTTCATCCCTTCACTCAGCTGAAGCGAGGCAAAGCCCAACGGCATCTTATTAGGAGATGCATGGAAAAACAAAGCCAAGGCAAACCACAGAAATATGAAAGTTAAGGAGGTGAATGGATAAGAGTGTGCTGATTCCTTATCTTAGTTTCATGAAGGTTCTGCCACCAACTAGTTTGGCTACTTCTACTCACCCACTAACTAGTTTGGCTACTTCTACTCACCAGGTCCCCAAACATCTTGTTTCTTTTCCTGCCAATGGCTGGCAGGGTTTTCCAGAAGTGTTTTCACCAGCGTATTCTTCAGGCTGTTCCCACCTCTTGTAGTTTTAGTTTCATTGGCTGTGAAGACCAAGGCCATCTGATCTCCAGAAATGGCACCGTCACCCCATGATAATAGTCCTCTCTCGTCTGAAGAAGACTGTCATGCCCCGTACCTTCCACGGTCCAGGATTGCACAGGATCACATTGGAAGTTCCTAGAATTTTTCCATTTAGCTCATCTGCAGGACCAAGATCACCAACATGGCCACCGCTCAATAGAGGTTTAGGTTTTTGCCTGTGTGTGTGTGTGTGTGTGTGTGGCGGGGTGGGGGGACGCAGAATTTTGTTTGTTTGTTTGTTTTTTAAAATTTATTTATTGATTTATAGGGAGAGAGTAAAGGAGAGAAACAGACAGACAGAAACACTGACCTGCTCCTGTATGTGCCGTGACCCTGATGGAACCGGCAACCTTTGCATATCGGGACAAGGCTCTAACCACCTGAGCTGTCCAGTCAAGGCATAGAATTCTGATTGCTGTAATTTATCAGTCTCAAAATGCCTCACACATTCAGTAATGACAACGCACATGTAGTCAGAGGAGGGGGGAAAAACAGGAGTTTTCTCATTCTCTTTCTAGACCTTTGTAGACCCCAATATTCTGTGAAATACTTCTGTTTGCATAAGAAGAAACCAGAAAGACCTGAGGCAAGTATTGTTTCCCAGTTTAGGGCTGAGAAGGGAATTTTTCTTTTTTTAAGAACTAAAAGTAAGGTGAAGTAAATTTACAACAACTTGACAACATAATTTTAATAACAGTTTCTTTTTCTGGTGCAGAGATTCATCAAATCATGGCTTGAAGCAATAGAGATGATAAGGAAGGAAACAAGTGTCGAGACAAAAGAAATCACTGTGGTGGGGGCCTTCAATGTTATTTGATTGTGAGTGTTGTTCACACGGTCGATATTCCCAAGTGCTTGGCTGACTTAAATTAAAAATGATTAATTAATGAAGTCAGTTCTTCTGTCTACTCTTGAGAGAGCAAGCACTGTGGCCTTCCAAGTTGGTGGGGGTGGAGCAGCATTGGATTCATGTCTCTGTGAGCTTCTCTTCCCCACCACCCCACCCTTACCTGTGCCTGCTTCTCCTCTTCTCAAAGTTGGGGTCCTCTGTGCCCCCCCTCACACTGTGGCTGAAGCTGTGGAGAGCTCAGCTCTTCTGGGGTACTTCAGAAGAGGGGTAGGGGCTGTGAGGAGAGGGATGGCTGATGCTGGGGCCCAATAGAATGCTTGGACATTTTGGGAATTCTATACTTTGTTCTGTACGGACTCCTTCCTTCATTCATTTGCTGTGCACTTACATGTCAGGCTCTATGCAGGGGGCTGACGGTGTTGGTGGGAAACGGCCCTGCTTCCTATTCTCTAAAGATTATCCTGTCCCTGCCCTCCCAGGGGGAGCTCTGAAGGTGTGTCCCTGAGTGAAATGCAGTCCTACTGGACCCCTGGGCAACTCATGAACGCAGTGATGGTTCAGGTACCTACTGAAGTGGTCCACTTAGCGGGGTGCTGGGGTTATGGGAGTCTGATGTCTCAGGCACTGCAGAATGTAGGTGACTGGCCCTGGAAATGACATTCGCCAGCTGCACAGTCCTGTGAATATTGGATCCCCAGTGTTTCCGACAAGCTGCTTTAAATTGAGATTAAATCTGACTTCTTAGAATCGATGACTGGAGGCCTGCAAATCTTGACTACCCCCAGTAACAGCAAATAAGCATGACATACACTTTCGGGAAGGATTTTATACTCAGAGTTGTCAGATCCTGTCAGTTTCCCCCTCTGCAGTATCTCTACTATGTACGGTTCCCTCCTTCCTGTCTCTGTGCTAGTTCAACCCCTCATTGTCTCCCACCTAAGATGACTGCGGCTGCTTTTTACTAGTTTCTCTGCCCCCATTCTCTTTGCCTTTGAAGTCACCCCACATAACATTGCTGGATTAATCTTCTTAAAGTATAGCTCAGATCATATTATTTTTTGGCTCAGAAACATTTTGTGACTTCTTCCCATTGTCTATTAAATTAAGAGAACCCTTTGGCCTTGTGCAAGGCGGGATCCTGCACCACGTGGCCACACCTTCCTGCATTTTTTCCCTTGGCTCACATGCACAGACCCAACATTTCAGCCAGACTGGGTACTGTGAGCTCACCATGTGTTTCCCTTTCTCCCAGGCCCCTGGCTATAGTGCTCCCTTTTGTGATACTTGCCTGCTGGAACCCTAGCTATCTTTGGGGATATAGTTAAAAGGGTTCCTTCTTCATAAAGCTTTTCCTATCCCCAGCATGGGATATCATTATTCTCATCCTGAACCGTCACGGTAGATATATTTTTCCTCTAACAGTTGTCATAATTAGTTGTGTGTGCTTTGTTTAGACAGAAACTCATGAAGGTAGTGACTTACCTCTGCCACTCAGACTAATTCTGGGGAATGAGCACCTTACCTATCTATGCATACCTGGAAGGTAGTACATCAGAAGGTCCTCATTACTTTATGGAAAAGTACAACTAAGGCTCCTTAGATGTTCCACTAGTGTAATTATAAAGGAGTCAAAGTTTATACATTGCTTATTTGTTCACTGATTATAACAGTGTCATGCATGAACAGAAATCCAATCCAAAGCAGCTTAATAAAAAATGTGATTATTGAAAGAACATGGATTTGCACAATGGAGGAGGAAGGCGAAGGAATCAGGATAGTTTCTAGGACAGTGATGGGCCATCTTTTGAGCTTGGTGTGTCAAAATTCTCCAGAAAACCGAGGATAACTCAGGTGGTGTGTCACTTTGAGAAAAACGGCCTAACCGGAAGTCCCAGAACTAGACGCTCTGTGCAGGAGTTCTGTTGTTTTGGCCTACAGACCTCCAGCACAGAGTGTCTACACTATAGCAAATGTTTTATCCACGGCTCCTGCACCTGGCCATGCAGGAGCCATGGATGAAACGTCCTTCTCAGCATGCAGCCCCCTACTTCTCTGGTATGCGGCTGCATGTCATCGAAAATGGCTATGGGTGTCAGTGCTGACAAGCATGTCAGGTTCGCCATCATGGTTCTAGGACCTCAGGGACTGGAATCAACAGTTTTGTGTGTTGTGATCTCATCTCATATCTCTCTAGAAGTTACCTTTAAGATAAGGGAAGGGGATCAATAGTGAGAGGGATGAAGTAGTATGGAGAGGACTCATCTGGGCATCTGGGGTGTATATAATCAGATGTGATTAAATGGATGACATTTTTTTTTTTTTTAAGAGAGGCAGGGAGAGAGAGACAGAAACATCGAGCTGCTTCCACATGTGCCCCAACCAGGTAATAGAACCAGCAACCTCTGCACTCGGGACAACGCTCCTACCAACTAAGCTATCCAGCCAGGGCTAAATTTTCTTTCCTTCTTTCTTTCTTTCTTTCTTTCTTTCTTTCTTTCTTTCTTTCTTTCTTTCTTTCTTTCTTTCTTTCTTTCTTTCTTTCTCTCTTTCTTTCTTTTTCTTTTAATTCATTGATAGAGACAGAGAAGAAGGGAGAGAGAGGGAAGCATAAGGGAAGCATCCATTTGTTTTACTCAGTCATGCATTCATTGGTTGCTTCCCGTGTGTGCCCTGACCAGGGATAAAACCCACAACTTTGTTGTTTCAAGATGATGCTCTTAACTGGTTGAGCTAGCCAGCCAGGGCAGTCCTATTACTTTTGACCCAAACTGTAAGATTTATAAGACAATCCCCAGAGCCCCTAATTGTATTCTCTGGCTCCTGCAGGGGAAGAAGACCTACAAGGGCAGCCTGTCACTTCCTTTCTCAGGTGGAGAGGAGAGTAGGAACTTCGGAAGGAACAAGTAGCAGAAGCTCAGGCTGAAGTTGGAGATGGTTGGTGGTGATGATGGAAGCAAGGGGTGGGGTGGGCAAAGGAGCAAGCTACAGGGAAGGTTATAGTTCTAGACTCATTCCAGCTCTGGGCATGGGACATTGGGAGCCAAGTCTTGTAATAAATAGGAGTTGACAAAAATGTCCTGGTTACTGGAGCAACTTAGATGACTTGAAAGGGCTTAAAAGAATAACTAAAGAAGCAGATAATGAGTGACACCTGAATCTGTGATATATAACACATGCCTGCCAGAGTAACCTAATATTTAATGTTGTGAATCAATAAATATTTAACGACTTTCAAATATTTAGCTACTAAAATTGCTTCTAAAATATGAGATATTTTCTGAATACAGGTCCATTTTTCACAAGGCCAAATGTAGTCTAAGCAATTCATTTAAAAATCATTTTTGACAACTTCTCATCTGTTACGAAACACAGCCTATCTTGTGTTGGCTTCCTTTCTGATATGCTGATCAGATGGAGGGGAATGAAAGCCATGATCTGGTCATCTTTCACTGCACAGGATTTCCGAGAGCTTCTTCTAGTTTCTTGACATTTATGGAGTGGATTCTTTCCTTGCCCCCCCCCCCAAGTCTTGTAAGACTCCCCTGTGGGCAAAATTGTGCTCTAATGTAGAAAATATATGCACTTAGGGAATAGTTAACAACAACAGCAACAAGAAAATAATGGGGGATGGGTGTTTGCGAAAGGGGAGGTGAGGAAGGAGAATCTCCAAAACATCTGGCCACAGACATGTTCTCAGGCAGATTCATTCTAGGACAGAGTTTCCATGGAAATGCAGGACATGGAACTTAATTCCCTCTAAACCGTTTGTGCCAATGTATCCCTGGTCTGAGGCCCTCCATTCTGTAAGACACATTTGTCTTACATTTTCTGCAGTTGAGGGCATTCTTTCTCCCTCAACACCTTCTCTACCTAAGTGAGGCCTAGGTAAGCTTCTACCTGTCTCTGTTAACTCTATTACCATTGTTTACACCTTTTATATTCATTAGGTTCTCCAGAGAAACAGAACCAAAATAATATACATATATATACACGGTTCACAAATATTAGGGGATATCTTATTGCCTCATATTCATTTTGAAATATCCCCTAAATTTTGTGAGCAGTATAGATATAGATACGTATGAGAAAATATTTGTTCTAGAATTTGGCTCATAAGATTATGGAGGCTGAGAAGTCTTATGATTTAGCTTCCACAAGCTGGAGAGCTAGGAAAGCCAATGGAGTAAGTCCAAGTACAAAGGCCCAAGTGTTGGGACTGAAATACAAACAGGGTATTTTTGCAATCTGGATATCTAGGGGACAGAGGTGTTGGGCCCAATCCCACACCTTAGCTGCCTAGTTAACAAAGAGCTTTGCTTGATTCTTGCTCGTCCCACCCATTTCTCCGGAAGAGACTGAAAGCTAGTTTCTTTTTTTTTTTTTTTTTTTTTAATTTTTTTTTTATATATGTATTTTATTATTATTAATTCTAATGGAGTGACATCAATAAATCAGGGTACATATGTACAATGAAAACATCTCCAGGTTATCTTATCATTCAATTGTGTTCCATATCCATCACCAAAAGTCAAATTGTCCTCTGTCACCTTCAATCTGGTTTTCCCTGCGTCCCTCCCCTCCTCCCTATCCCACTCTTCCCTCCCTCCCCCCATCCCATAACCACCACTCTCTTGTCCATGTCTCATACCCTCACATTCATGTCCCACCTATATATGTAATTGTGCTGTTCTCAGTTTTTCTTTTTTTCTGATTTACTTATTTCACTCCGTATAATGTTATCAAGGTACATCCATTTTGTTATAAATGATCCGATGTCATCGTTTCTTATGGCTGAGTAGTATTCCATAGTATATATGTACCAAAGCTTTTTAATCCACTCGTCTTCTGACGGACACTTGGGCTGTTTCCAGATCTTCCCTATTGTGAACAATGCTGCCACGACCATGGGGGCGCATTTCTTCTTTTCGAACAGTGCTATGGTGTTCTTAGGGTATATTCCTAAAAGTGGGATAGCTGGGTAAAAAGACAGTTCGATTTTTAATTTTCTGAGGAATCTCCAAACTGTTTTCCACAGTGGCTGCACCAGTCTGCATTCCCGCCAGCAGTGCAGAAGGGTTCCCTTTTCTCCACATCCTCGCCAGCACTTATTCTGTGTTGTTTTGCTGATAAGTGCCATTCTGACTGGTGTGAGGTGATATCTCATTGTGGTTTTAATTTGCATTTCTCTAATGATTAGTGATGTTGAGCATTTTTTCATATGCCTATTGGCCATCTGTATGTCCTCTTTGGAAAAATTTCTATTCATTTCTTTTGCCCATTTTTTGATTGGGTTGTTTGTCTTCCTGGTGTTGAGTTTTATAAGTTCTTTATAAATTTTAGTTATTAACCCCTTATCAGATGTGCTGTCGAATATGTTCTCTCCCATTGTGTGGTTTGTCTTTTTATTCTGTTCCTATTGTCTTTAGCTGTGCAAAAACTTTTTAGTTTGATATAGTCCCATTTGTTTATCTTGCCTTTTATTTCAGTTGCCCATGAAGATAAATCAGCAAATATACCGCTGCTACAGATGTCGCAGAGCTTGCTGCCTATGTTTTCTTCTAAGATGCTTATGGTTTCACGGCTTACATTTAAGTCTTTTATCCATTTTGAGTTTGCTTTTGTGAATGGTGTAAGTTGATGGTCTAGTTTCATTTTTTTGCAGGTAGATGTCCAATTTTCCCAACACCATTTGTTAAAAAGGCTGTCTTTACTCCATTGTATGTTCTTTCCTCCTTTGTCAAATATCAGTTGTTCATAAAGCTGTGGGTTTATTTCTGGGTCCTCTGTTCTGTTCCATTGATCTATGTGCCTGTTCTTATGCCAGTACCAGGCTGTCTTGAGTATAATGGCCTTGTAGTAAACCTTGATATCAGGAAGAGTGATATACCTCCTGCTTTGTTTTTTCTTTTTAAGATTGCTGAGGCTATTCGTGTTCTTTTTTGGTTCCATATAAATTTTTGGAATATGTGTTCTATATCTTTGAAGTATGTCATTGGTATTTTAATTGGTATTGCATTGAATTTATAAATTGCTTTGGGTAATATAGACATTTTAATGATGTTTATTCTTCCTAGCCATGAGCACGGTATGTGCTTCCACTTGTTTGTATCTTCCTTGATTTCTTTTATCAATGTTCTATAATTTTCCAAGTACAAGTCCTTAACCTCCTTGGTTAAATTTACTCCTAGGTACTTAATTTTTTTGGCTGCAATAGTGAAGGGGATTGTTTCCTTAATTTCTTTTGCTGATATTTCATTGTTGGTGTATAGAAATGCCTCTGATTTCTGAGTATTAATTTTATATCCTGCCACCCTGCTGAAATCATTTATAAGGTCCAGTAGTTTTTTCACTGAGACTTTAGGGTTTTCAATATACAATATCATATCATCTGCAAATAATGACAGTTTTACTTCTTCTTTTCCAATTTGTATGCCTTTTATTTCTTCTTCTTGTCTGATTGCTGTAGCTAGGACTTCCAGAACTATGTTGAATAAGAGTGGTGAAAGTGGGCAACCCTGCCTGGTTCCTGATCTTAAGGGGATTGCTTTTAATTTTTGTCCATTTAGTATGATGTTTGCTGTCGGTTTATCGTAGATGGCCTTTATCATGTTAAGGAATGATCCCTGTATTCCCACTTTACTGAGAGTTTTGAGCATGAATGGGTGCTGGATTTTATCAAATGCCTTTTCTGCATCTATTGAAATTATCATGTGATTTTTGTCCTTCCTTTTGTTTATGTGGTGAATCACATTGATTGATTTGCGAATATTGAACCAGCCTTGCCTCTTCAGAATAAATCCCACTTGATCGTGGTGTATGATTTTTTTCATATATTGCTGGATCCGGTTGGCTAATATTTTGTTGAGAATTTTAGCGTCTAAATTCATCAGGGATATAGGCCTATAATTTTCTTTCTTTGTGTTGTCTTTGCCCGGTTTTGGGATCAGAATTATGCTCGCCTCATAAAAGGAGTTTGGAAGTCTTCCTTCCTCTTGAATTTTTTGAAATAGCTTGAGGAGAATAGGAGTTAGTTCTTCTTTGAATTTTTGATAGAATTCACTTGTGAAGCCATCAGGCCCAGGACTTTTCTTTTTTGGGAGTTTTTTGATAACTGTTTCGATCTCATTTGCTGTAATTGGTCTGTTTAGGTGTTCTGATTCTTCCAGATTGATTTTTGGAAGGTTATATGATTCAAGAAATTTGTCCATTTCACCAAGATTGTCTAATTTTTTGGCATATAGTTCTTCATAGTATTTTCTTACAATGCTTTGTATTTCTGTTGTGTCAGTTGTTATTTCTCCACTGTCCTTTCTAATTTTATTTATTTGAGTCCTCTCTCTTTTTTTCTTGGTGAGTCTAGTTAAAGGTTCATCAATCTTGTTTACCTTTTCAAAGAACCAGCTTCTTGTTTCATTGATCCTCTGTATTGTTTCCTTAGCCTCTATGTCATTTATTTCTGCTCTGACCTTTATTATTTCCTTCCTTCTACTTGTCTTGGGTTTTATTTGTTGTTGTTTTTCTAGTTCTTTTAGATGCAGGGTCAGGTTGCTTATTTGAGCTTTTTCTAGCTTCTTATGATATGCCTGTAGTGCAATAAACTTCCCTCTCAGAACTGCTTTTGCTGTGTCCCATAAATTTTGAGTTGATGTATGCTCATTATCATTTGTTTCTAGAAACTTTTTAATTTCTTCTTTGATCTCATTGTTAATCCATTCATTATTTAATAACATGCTATTTAGTTTCCAAGTGTTTGAGTATTTTTCATTTATTCTTTTGTGGTTAATTTCTAGTTTCATGACATTGTGATCAGAGAAAATGCTTGATATGATTTCAATCTTCTTAAATTTATTGAGACCATTTTTGTGTCCTAACATGTGGTCTATCCTAGAAAACGTACCATGAGCGCTTGAGAAGAATGTATATTCTACTGCTTTAGGGTGAAAAGTTCTGAAGATATCTATTAAATCAAGTTGATCTAGTGTATCCTTTAGGTCTGCTGTTTCTTTATTAATTTTCTTTCTTGAGGATCTATCCAGTGTTGTTAGAGGGGTATTGAAATCCCCTACTATGATAGTATCGCTGTTAATCTCGCCCTTTATATCCATCAAAGTCTGCTTTATGTATGTCGGGGCTCCTATATTTGGTGCATAGATATTTACAATAGTTATATCTTCCTGTTGAATTGTTCCCTTTATCATTATGTAGTGTCCTTCTTTATCTCTTACTACAGCCTTTGTTTTAAAGTCCATTTTGTCTGATATAAGTATTGCTACCCCTGCTTTTTTTTCATTTCCATTTGCATGAAATATTTTTTTCCATCCTTTTACCTTCAGTCTATGAGCATCTTTTGTTTTAAGGTGTGTCTCTTGTAGACAGCATATGTATGGGTCCTGTTTCTTTATCCATGCAGCTACCCTATGTCTTTTGATTGGATCATTTAATCCATTTACATTTAAGGTTATTATTGATATGTAGTTGTTTATTGCCATTTTATTCTTTAAAGCTGTATTCTTCTTTTGCTCTATTCATTCCTCCCTTTAAACTGTTCACAAGAGGCCCCTTAGTATCTCTTGCAGAATTGGTTTGGTTTTTATGAATTCCTTGAGGCTTTCTTTTTCTGGGAAGCTCTTTATTTCTCCTTCAATTTTAAATGTTAGCCTTGCTGGATAAAGTAGTCTTGGTTGTAGGTTCTTGTTCTGCATTACTTTGATTATTTCTTGCCATTCCCTTCTGGCCTCAAGTGTTTCTGTTGAGAAGTCTGATGTCATCCTTATGGGGGCTCCTTTCTAGGTGATAGTCTTTTTTTCTCTAGCAGCTTTTAAAATTTTTTCTTTATCCATTAGCTTTGGTATTTTAACTATGATGTGTCTTGGTGTAGATTTTTTTGGGTTTCTCCTTAATGGAGTTCTGTGTGCTTCTTGAATGTGTGGAGTGTTTCCCAGCCTTAATTTAGGAAAGTTTTCTGCTATGATTTGATTGAACAAAGTTTCCATTTCCTGTCCTCTCTCCTCTTCTTCAGGCACCCCTATGATGCGAATGTTGTTTCTCTTCATGTTGTCACAAAGCTCCCTTAGAGTTTCCTCACATTTTTTAAGTCTCTTTTCCTTTTTCTTCTCTGCTTCTGTGCCTTTGTTTATTGTGTCCTCTAACTCGCTTATTCGATCCTCAGCGTCATCCATCCTGCTTTTAATTCCTTCCATTGTGGTCTTCAGTTCTGATACTGTATTTGTCATTTCTGTCTGATTCCTTTTTATTATTTCAATTTCATTTTTTATACTTGTTATCTCTTTATTTAGGTGTTCATAATGACTATTCATTGTTGCTCTAATTTCTTTGAACATCCTAACTATCATTATTCTAAATTCTGCTTCTGGTAATTTGGTTATATCTGGTTCATTCAGGTCCTTCTCTGGGGATTTCTCTTGATTCATTTGGTTTGCATTCCTCTGCCTGCCCATTTTGTCTGTGTATAAGCAAGTTGTGGCCACTGGAGTCCAGTAGGTGTTGCTTTTGTGTTCTCTAGGTGTGGTCTATCTGCAGGCCCCCCACCCCCTCTGCCGGTGCCTAGGGTGGTTGGGTATGAGCGTTGCCAGCGCCGGCCCACTGTGGCTTTTGCTATGATTTCTGCCTCTTCTCCGTGGGAGGGGCTGTGACTGAAGCCACAAGATTAGCACCAGGGGTAGAGGTGAGCACCTTTCCTCAGCTGCGGACCCAGCCTATTTCCGGACTTCCGCCCAGAACCAGCAGTCGGAGCCTGCTCGCTACAGTTCCGCGGGTTAGGCGGGGCTTTTGACGTGCTCTCAGCTGTAAGCTTTTGCCCGTCCGGAGCTTTAGACCCGCCCTCGAGGCCAGGGCCCTTCTGCGCAGGGTCGGAAACCAAGGTTTATTGGGGCGGGCGTGTTTGCTGGCTTCCGCTGAGCTGCGTACTTCCGCTCGTCCCGGATTCTACCCCGCCCCCGCGTTCGGAGCCCGCTCGCGCATGTATACTGGCCAACCGCGGCTTCTCCGGCGGGGTGGGGGGGGTGTCTGGGGTGGGGGGGTGGGGTACTGGTAGCGTCAGCTCAGCCACAGCCCCTGCCCGTCCCTGGTCCTAGCCCGGTCCCCGCGGTCAGGGCCAGCTTGCGCAGGGCCTGCCCGTTCCTGGCCTCCCGCTTTGTCCCCGTAAGTGGGATTAAAGGCGGGCCCGCAGCTTCCGGACCGCTTTCGCGGTCCCCTCTGACCCTCTGGGCTAGACCGATCTCCCACCGGCTTGGCCTCTGCCCACGCCGACAGAACCGCCTTTCAGCGTCCTGCCGCCCCAAAACCCCAAGCAGCCCTCAGCAGAGTAGGAAGGGACCCAACACTCCACACTGTAGGCCTGGGAGCTCCCTCACTTGTTTCACAGCTCAATACTGTCCAAACGCCTCTTCTAGGCTCTGGGACTGCAGGCTGGGGCTTGGTTCCTGGGACCCAGGTCCCTCCCTCTCTGCCAAACTCTCCTCCCGCCCCACGGGTCTCTCCGGGCTGCCGTTTGCTCCGGGGAGCTGGGCAGCCCTCTTCGCGTTTTCGCTATTCCTACCAGTCTCAATGTGGCTTCTTCTGTGTTCCTTGGTTGAAGAGTCCACTTAGTTTTGTTCAAAGTTGGTTTATCCAGGTGATGGTTCTTAAAATTGAGTTGTAATCCACTTTGGTTCTGGGAGTTGGAAGTTGGTACGTCCGCCTACTCCGTCGCCATCTTGCTCCGAAAGCTAGTTTCTTATTAGTGTAAAGTTTGATTGAATGGTATGATGGGGGTTGTCTTTGAGTTGCCTTGGAAACTTAATTGAATTGCTAATGGACCACATTTTTCCATGAATAAAGACAGATGCTTCTCTGGGGGCAGCCATGTTGCAGCAGCTCAGGAACTGTAGTGACTGTTTGCCATGGCATCCTCCCCAACCCATCTGTATGTATATATCTTTAAGTCTCTGTCTATCATTTATTCAATTTCATACCCTTTCCTACTCAAGACCCCAGAATAGACCCGTCGTGACTGGCTCGTGACACCCAAGAGGCCTGATCTGGGTTCGAAAATCTAAAGATCCGGGAAAGCCAATGTCCAAAGTCCAAAAGCGATGTTTTAGCTCAAGCAGAGGGAGAAAATATACTCGTTTTCTACCATTTTGCTCTATTCAAGCCCTCAGAGGATCAGATAATGCCCACTTACATTGGAGAAGGGAATCTTCACTCAGTCTTCCAGAAGCATCCTCTCAGACACCCAGAAATAATGGTTTACCAGCCATGTGGGCATCCCTTAGCCCAGCCATGTCGATACATAGAAAGTAATCATCATACTTCTACTGCTTCCACTTCTGTTCCTGTCACAGCCTTCTTGATTTCCAAACTGCTTTTGCTCGCCTGAAGCACTTCCAGTGTGTTACTTGATCAACAGCATCGCCTACAGACTGGTTTTGTCTCTCACCTTAGAGAGGCTAAGGGAATTAATGTCCTTTGAAGATGTGAATGCAACTGTATTGGTAGAGGGACATTCCTGATAACAGTGGCAGAAATAATATTAACAGCTAATGGCCATTGAGTTCCAGCTGGGTGCATCATCCTTCATACACCTCATCTTGAGTTCCACAGGGGCCCTGAAGGAAAACAGTCCTATCTATGTTACATTTGAGGCCACTGGATTCTGAAGCCCATGCTCTCCCCTTTACCGCACACCGGGAGGTATTTCATCACTGTCTTTGAAAGGAAAGAGGCTGAAGATAGCCTGTCACAGAATAATAGCAGTCACGTGAACTGACAATCCTGGAGCTCTTGTAGGCACCCAGCCCTCTTCTGAAGGCATCGTAGGTACAGTCTCATTTCATTCCTGTAGTAACACTAGGGAGTGTGGTGCTATCATTACCCTGCCTATCAGTCAAGGCACAGAGGAGGTAGGTGGTTTGCCTAAAGTCATGCTGGAAGTGAGAGTTGGAGCTAGGGTCGAATCCTGGCCTTCTGGTGTTGGATGGTTAGCCAAGCGCCAGTTCTATGGGGTGGTGGCTCAGGATTAGGTTGAGGGAGTGGGGTAGGTCCACTTCTCATGAGTTATCCTTTAAGTGGAGACACTACATCATACAAGGCTGCAAGCAACACACATTGTCCTCAACACATCACAGCTCAGTCACTCACAGCAACAGTGGGTATGAGTTTAAGGGAAAAACACAGGGATGGAAATGGTGCAATGAGGAGTTTTGACTGTCTGGGACTTCCAAATGCAATCAGCTCCCAAACTACATTTCAGCCTCATCCACCATGGTCCTAACTGTAAGCCATAGGAATCAGCTTGATGCTTACTCTGATAACTTGACATCTTTTTCATGCACCAACCTAAGTCTAAAATTTCCATTCCTCTTTTCCTCAGGATACTCAAGGTCAATTTTAAGTTTATTTCCTCTATCTGACAATGTTTGTTAGATGCAACTGTTTGTATCTTTGGATTTAGCAGTTTCACTTTTAGGACTTTAAACTTTTAGAAAAAGACTTTGTAAAGCCAGTAGCTGTCGTCACCATCACAGCTGCCTGGCCAGTGCAGGTTTGCATTAGATTCGGACAGATGGTAATGAAACAATGGAGTCAAGAACTGGTGGGCCATTACCTTTAATCCTAGCTTGCACCCGGCTGGCAAGTAAATACACACAGTGGGAAAACACTTCCCTTTCCATTCAGGGCCCCCAAAGCCATTGACTCATCTGAATATTCCTAGAATCAAAGGCTCCACCAGCCTTATTCACCTCTGTTCCCCATCTCCTTCTCTTTGCACAAACTGCATAAACTGGCTTCTCCTTCAGCACTCCACCATCTTGGCTGCTTCTCCTCTGCAATACTGATAGCAGGAACCGAGAGAGAGCGAGAGCCCCCTGTCTGCTTCATTCAATAGTGTAGAAAATTAAAGCCTTTAAGCCAAATACAAACAAGGAAGTCTCTGATACAAAGCCACTTATCTGAGGCATAAATGGGATTCCTCACAAGAGTGCACCACCCCACATCATGCAACAGTCAAGGGTGTGGGGAAAAGCTTAGTTTTAAGAAGATCTTAGTATTAGAAGGATGTTGAAAAGATCTTAGTATTAAAAGGGTGGAAAAAGCTTAGTCTTAAAACTAACTCTCAGGCTATGAAGACCTTGCCAGCTTACAACCTGTCTCCCACACCCAATGCAAACTATAAGTGAGCAAACATATACATCATATTTACAAACTTATTTGACTTATATGTGACTTATATGTGAATTCAAAGATCTTAAGTTCAAGAATGTTTGCTACAATTTTGAAATGTCAAGAAGTGGAAACAACCTCCATGTCCATTCATAGGGGAGAATGAAATACATTATGATACCTCCTCACAATGGATTACCTTGCAGTAGTTTGAAGAAAATGATATTGATATAGCACAGAAAGATGTTGAAGATATATGTTTAAGTGAAAAATAAAAACCAGGTTGTAAATCAATATGGGTTGCTTGAACAAATTTTCTTAAAAATAAAAAAAGGCATAGGAAAAGTTTATAAATACATTAAAATATTGATAATATAAATTATCTTTGGAAGGTAAGACTATAAGAAACTGTTTCATTCCCCAATGCTTGTGTAATATTTTATTTATTTATTTGTTTAAAAAAGCTATAAACTTGACTTCCTTAGAGCAACTCCACGTTGGGCCCCTCAGCACATTGCTTATACCTTTTTAAGTCCTTGTTTCAATCATGGTGTTTAACATATTAATCTTTCCTTCTGAGCTATGCATTCCTTGACCCCAAGGTTCGTGTTATTTATGTTTGTATGAGGTTGGACCATATGAAATTGCCGATAGCTGACCCTTTTCTGCCTCAAGAAAACAGCAGTCCTACTGTGTCCACTCTGCTCCCCTTGGTGCCCAGCACAGCACCAAGCTCTTGGCTGACCCAACTTAAGTTGACTTCTCTCTGGCATTGCGTATTTAGACACAGGCTGGTGTGTCTCACATGAACATCCTTAGATTTATTCAAAGTGTTAATCTGATTTGCTGGATAATTTGTACTCATAATTTGTAAACACAGGTCAGGTGTGTGTCTAAGCAGACCATTGCTGATAGATATGTTTGTGCAGGGAGAAAGAGGGAAAGTGCAAATTCGAGAAAAATCTTAGAAGCAGTAGAGCCTCTGAATGTGAGGAGAAAATAGGCAAACCTCTAATTCTTTCTGGGTCTTGATTTCTTTTTAAGACTTGTCAGCTAGAGAGATTGAGGAGGCATGAACCATGGCCAATGTAATTTTTCCGCCTGGAGCGGGCGTCAAGCTGCTGCTGCTGCGAGAGAGAGGCAGCAGGGCCGGCGACAGGGCTCAGCGCGCGTTGCTGTCAAGTCCGCGCTTGGCCGGAGGGTTGGCCACGTTTCGTGGTTAAGGATTTGTCCTTTCTTTTTTTTTGCTGCAGACAGACCTGAGCGACTGGTCTCTGACCTCAGGTTTTCCACAGGCTCAGAGAAGAGTTCTCTTTTTGAACACAAGAAAATATTTCAGGTGGTCAGTTTGCTACTGGAAATAGTAAAATCAAACATACAAACTCGGGAACATAGAGCAAGCTCTCTGTTTTTGACATACAGGGACAGACAGACAGGAATGGAGAGAGAGGTGAGAAGCATCAATCACCAGCTTCTCCTTGCCACTGCAACACCATAGCTGCTCATCGACCGCTCTCTCACATGTGCCCCGACCGCGGGCCTTCAGCAGACCGAGCAACCCCTTGCTGGAGCCAGCGACCTTGGGTCCAAGCCGACGAGCCTCTGCTCAAGCCAGATGGGCCCGCGCTCAAGCTGGCGACCTCGGGGTCTCGAACCTGGGTCCTCTGCATCCCAGTCCAACGCTCCATCCACTGCGCCACCGCCCGGTCAGGCGCAAGCTCTCTGTTTTTAAAGGCCTGGGTGTGTTTAAAAACGAGGTTGCCATTCACCTATTGGAAGAAAGCCTGAGACGCAAACACTCATGGATCTGAAGGATGACAGGGCAGGAGCACAGGTCCAGCGTCTGAGATGTCCCATCTGTCAGGCCTGGGCAGAGTCCACTGGCTCTAGCAGGAGGCTAGCCTTGCCTAGCATGTGAGAGTAAGGTAAAGGGTTAGAAATAGAATGGTAATTCAATCCTCAACAAGCATGTAAATTATCTTTATCATTTTTATTTTTCAAATAGGAACATAATCTTTTGGGGGTAAAATTGGTATACAGCATTGTATATACTACATAGTAATGAACACTGTAAGTCCAGTCACTATCTGTCACCACACAACGGATCCTCTTCACACATTTCACCCGCTGCCCCACCCTCTTCCCCTCTGCTAACCACCCATTTGTCCTCTGTTCATTAATTTGTTGTTTTATTTTGTTTGTTTATTTTATTTTATTTCTTTTAGAGTCCACATATAAGTGAAATTATACAGTATTTGTCTTTCCCCTAAATTAGTTCGCTTAGCATTAACCCCTCTAAGTTCATCTATGTCACAAATGGCAAGATTTTCTCCTTTATAATGGCTGAGTAGTATTTTACACACACACACAAACACCATACACATAATAAAGATATATATCTCACATCTTCTTTATCCATTCATCCATAGATGGGAACTTAAGTTGTTTTGATATCTTGGCTATTGTAAATAATGCTGCAATGAACAAAAGAGTGCATATATCTTTTCAAGTTAATGTTTTTGTTTTCTTAGGATAAATACCAAGAAGTAGGATAGCTGACTTGTGCGGTAGCTCTATTCTTAATTTATTTGATGAATCTCCATAATGATTTTCATATGGTTGTACCAGTTTACATTTCAACCAACAGTGCATGAGGGTTCTCTTTTCTTCACATCCTTGCCAAAAAGACATTTACTCTTGTCTTTTTGATAATAGCCTTTCTAACTGGGGTAAGGTGATATCTCACTGTGGTTTTGATTTACATTTTCCTGATAACTTGAGTTGTTAAGTATCTTTTCATATGCCTATTGACCATCTGTATGCTTTCTTTTGAAAAATATATATTCAGGTCCTCTGCCCATTTTATTTTATTTATTTATTTATTTACAAGGATAGAGAGAGAGAGGGATAGATAGGGACAGACAGACAGGAACAGAGAGAGATGGATGAGAAGCATCAATCATTAGTTTTCCGTTGCCGTTGCGACATCATAGTTGTTCATTGATTGTTTTCTCACATGTGCCTTGACCACGGGCCTTCAGCAGACCGAGCCACCCCTTGCTGGAGCCAGCGACCTTGGATCCAAGCTGATGAGCTTTTGCTCAAGCCAGATGGGCCTGTGCTCAAGCTGGCGACCTCGGGGTTTTGAACCTGGGTCTTCCGCATCCCAGTCCAAAGCTCTATCCACTGCGCCACCTCCTGGTCAGGCTCCTCTGCCCATTTTTAAAATGGGTTGTTTGTTTTTATGTTGTTATATGTGTATGATTTGCAAGTATCTTTTCTCGTTCAGTAGGCTGACTTTATTTCGTTGATGGTGTCATAGTTTGCTGTATTCCCACTTTTTATGTTTGCTTTTGTTTCCTTTTATTACAGTCATATAAAAAGAAACCCAACTAAAACCAGTATTAAGGAGCTTAATGCCAATATTTTCTTCTAGGAATTTGATGGTTCCAGGCCTTACATTCAAATCTTGAATCCATTTTGAGTTAATTTTTGTGTATGGTGCAAGATAATGGCCTAGTTTCAATCTTTTGCATGTGGCTGTCTGGTTTCCCCAACACCATTTATTGAAGAGA
The DNA here is from genome assembly GCA_037038555.1 of Rhynchonycteris naso. Classification (NCBI taxonomy): domain Eukaryota; kingdom Metazoa; phylum Chordata; class Mammalia; order Chiroptera; family Emballonuridae; genus Rhynchonycteris; species Rhynchonycteris naso. The sequence continues at coordinate 94,247,115 of CM072998.1, read as the reverse complement.
CTGTTCTTTCCCCACTTTATCATTATAAGTTGATTTTAAGTAACTTAAAACAAAGTACATTAGAACATTGGAACCAGAAGGAATTTCAGAGATTGTCTAGTTCCCATAGTTCTGCAGGATATTTTTAGGTATTCATAAATAAGGGAGGAGGCGTTCCATGGTTATGTAAATTTGGGAAATAAAGGATGTAGCAGATGCTGCTGGTACCTCACTTCAGCACAAGAGTCTGATTCCTAGCAGCCTGTGTCTGTTATCTTTTTGATTCAGGCCCTTCCTTGAAGCCATGGAGGGCCAATCTGTCCTTACATAATAAGCGAAGGGTACCTGACACCCACTCTGAACAGTCCTTAAACTCTGACTGTTGAGAATTGATGTATAATAAATATCCCAGCAGCTTTGCCCCTCAACTGAGGCCTGTGCTCTACACTTGTGCCTGACGTTCCCCTAGTGGGATTAAGCCCCTGCTGAACTCCCGTGGCAGCTGGTTTACTATGCACCCATCAAAGCTGCCTTTCCTTTCCTGTCTTGTTCCCAATTTCCTTACTATGTTTCCCTTCACTTCCCATATCAAATACTTACCCTTAAGTCCTTGTCTCTGCCTCTGCTTCAGGAGCCCCAAATAAGATAACTTGGTAAAGAAAAATGTACAGATTTCGTTACTACAGAACTTTCCAGAGACTTTAATGTGCCACTGTGCTTTGTGACTTTCCAAAACGGAGACAGATACACTTTACATTTCTCAAATATTTGAATACAAAACCATATCCACTCATCCACCCCACCGTGGCCCCCATCTCAGGTATGTCTTGAGACCGGTATTCCAAACAAAATATTTTAGTAGGCATTTTCTTTATTTTGCTGATGAGAATGTTGTGAATCTCTATATTTTACTGGCAAGAGGACTAATCCCAGGAAAGTAAAAGATTTTTCAAAGGTTTCCCAGCCAGCAATGGTAGAATTACCCTCAGAATCTAGGTTTCCTCTTATCTCTTCACTACACAAGTCTACATCTGTGTGTCATTCCAGACCAGACCAGCATCAGAGTTCTGAGGTCGAACAACATGGAATTGGGAGCTGGGTCTCAGGAGTTCCATCTGGTATTCATCACCAGCCAGCTGTGGCTCTCTGCCAAGTCACTTATAGTAATCCTTTCACTTACCCACTTACCTTCTTCATATATGACACCAGAGAGTTAAGTTAGATGACTCTTTTGTTGTGATAAAATATATACAACATAGAAGTTACCATTTAAACTACTTTTAGTTGTTTATTCTTCCTATCCATGAACGCGGTATATGCTTACACTTGTTTGTATCTTCCTTGATTTCTTTTATCAATGTTTTATAATTTTCCGAGTACAAGTCAAAAAATTTAACCTGCTTGGTTAAATTTACTCCTAGGTACTTTACTTTTTTTTTTTTTTGCAATAGTGAATGGGATTGTTTTCTTAATTTCTCTTTCAGACAGATCATTGTTGGTGTATAAAAATGCCTCTGATTTCTGAATATTAATTTTATACCCTGCCTCCTTGCTGAATTCATTTATCAGGTCCAGTCTTTGGTTTTGATTTCCATGCATCTTTCCCGGGGAAAGGGGTGACCAATTCAGTGGCATTAAGTACATTCACATTGTTGTACTACTATTATCATCATCCATCCAGAACTTTTCCATCTTCCCAAATGGCAACTCTGTTCCCATTAAATGCTAAATCCCCTTTCTTCTATCACTCGGTCTATTGGCAACAACCCTCCTACTTTCTGTCTCTATGGATTTGATGACTCTAAGCACCTCATATAAGTGGAAGCGTCAGATTGTTGTGTTTTTGTGACTGGCTCATTTGACTTAGCATCAAGGTAATGCTGTCATCATCGAATACATTAAGAAGTGAATTTTCTTTTTAAAATTTTTTGAAGAAATTGAGAAATATTGGTGTTAGTCCTTTCTTAAATATTGAACAGAATTTACCAGTGATGCCATGGGATCCCAAACTTTGTCAGTAGATTTTTAAAATTATTATTATGGATTTAATTTTCTTACTAGTTATTTGTATAATCAGATTTTGTGTTTCTTCATGATTTAGTCTTGGAAGGTTTTGTGTTTCTAGGAATTTGTCCATCATATCCAAGTTATCCAGTTAGTTGGCATGCAATTGTTCATACTCTCTTATAATTTTTTTTATTTTTGTAGAAATAACATTCTAAAGTTATAGCACTTCAATTAGAATATATACCAACTTGCGTGACCAGACAGTGGCGCAGTGGATAGAGCATTGGACTGGGATGCAGAAGACCCAGGTTCGAGACCCCGAGGTTGCCAGCTTGAGCGCGGGCCCATCTGGCTTGAGCAAAAGCTTGACAGCTTCAACCCAAGGTCGCTGGCTCCAGCATGGGGTGGCTCAGCCTGCTGAAGACCCGTGGTCAAGGCACATGTGAGAAAGCAACCAATGAACAACTATGATGTCGCAACGGCAACAAGAAACTAATGATTGATGCTTCTCATCCATATCTCTTCGTTCCTGTCTGTCTGTCCCTGTCTATCCCTCTCTCTGACTCTTTCTCTGTCTCTGTAAAAATAAAATAAAATAATTTAAAAAAGAATATATACCAAGTTGACTTCTAAATATATAAAAAGCTGATCCTTAACAGCTGCATCCTCACCTTTTTCAGTTGTTGATGTCACAAAATTTATATCTGTATACATTGTGTGTCCCAAAATATAAACTAATAATTTTTTTAAGTGAATTAGTCTCTTAAATTGTGTGGAAACAGGAACTGGAGTTACAAAACAAAGTTACAACAATAAATCTATTAGATTAATAATTTTTTTCTTAGATTTATCAGTCTACTAAATCATGTAGAAAACAAAGAGAAGTTACAAACCATTGTTACAATAATACTAGCTTTTATAGTTACCTGTGTATTTACCTTTATTGAGATTTTTATTTCTCCATCTGACTTTGAATTATTGTCTAGTGTTCTTTTACTTTCATCTTGCATGACTTCCTTAAGCATTTCTTGCAGGGAAGGTCTAGTGGTAATAAGATCTCTCAGTTTTTATTTATCTAGGAATGTCTCCGTTTCTCCCTCACTTTCGAAGGACAGTTTTGCTAGATATGAAATTCTAAGTTAAGAGTTTCCCCCCCTTCTAAAACTTTAAAGATATTGGTTCACAGACTTATGGCTTCCAAAGTTTCTGATGAGACATGTGCTGATAATTCTATTGAAGATCACTTGTATGTGATAATTTTCTTCTCTGTTATTGCTATCAAGATTCTTTCATCTGTTTTTTAGAAGTTTGATTATGTGTCTCTGTGTAGGTCTCTTTGGTTCATCTTACTTGGAATTTGTTGAGCTTCTTGGTTTATATTCATATCTTTTATCAAATTTGGGAAATGATTTGTCATTATTTCTTCAAATATTTCCCTTGCTCTTTTCCCTCTTTTCCTTCTGGAATTCCTCTCACAATGTGTATGTTGATCTGCTTATGACATCCCACAGGTTCCTTAGACTCTGTTCACTTTTCTTCAATCCTTTTCTTTTGGTTCCTCAGCACTAACCATTTGTATTGTCCTATTTTAAGTTTGTTGATTTTTTCTTCTGCCTGCTCAAATCTGCTTTTTAATTCCTTAGTAAATTTTCATCTTACTTGTACTTTTCGGCTGCAGAAATTCTTTTTGGTTTCTTTTTAGCTTTTATTCCCTTTACTAAAATATTTGCATTTCATCATACATTATTTTCTTGACTTTGTTAACACCCTCTTTTTGTTCTTTAAGTAACTTTAAGACAATTGTTTTAAAATCTCTTTCTAGTATATCTGCCATCTGGTCTATTTCAGGAATAATTTCTGTTGATCTCCCCTCCTTTGAATGGGTCATACATACTTTTCTATTTTGTGAATTGTAACTTTTTGATGAAAACTAGACATTTAAATCTAATAATGTGGTAGCTCTAGAAATCAGATTCTCTCCCTTCCCCAGGGTTTACTGTTTTATTATTACTATTGTTTTATTTTTTTCATTATTATAGGCTTTCTCTGTGCTAAGGATCAGACTGAGGTGTGAACTTAAAGCTTCCTAGGTCTCTTCTAAGGCTTTCCTTGGGCATAAGTGATTACTTTCTCATTTCCCCCATATGCAGTTTTTTTAAATGTTCTTATCTTTAGTATCTGGCTTCCAAACAGGCAAATAAAGGAAAATGAAGGTGAGGTAGAGCACTGGTCCTTTAAGTCAATGGTTTTCAAGATTTTTACACTTGGGAACTGTTGAATATAGGAAAATTATTTTGGGGACCACTAAGGCAGAAATCACCCTGTGCATAAGTGAATTCAACTATGGTCATTGTGTCTATAATGTCATACAACATCAGGATGGTTAAGTCTTTTGTGGATTAGTACAAAATTTCTGTCAGACCAGTCTTTGGACCTGAGGTTGAAAAACACTAATTTAAGTCCCCTAGATGTCACTTTAGTTGGAGGGGGAGGGAATCACAGCAATGCAGGGAGGTGTAACAATAATGGCTGCCTGCTTCTTGGTCGGCACCTCATTGATTAGAAACACCACTCAGTGATTATAACACAAATACCCGCAAGCTGTGCTCAATGGCTCCAGGAATATATGCCTAGCTGACTGCCCAGGTGTCTGGGATTTGGGGATGGGTAGCTGCTAGAACTGAAATGGATTAAAATTAACTGTAATTTACCCTTCAGATTTGCCTCTGGACTTGCAAGCTTTCAATAGATTCTAGAGTTCCAAAATAGTCAGTCACATCAGATAGATTCTGCCAGTGCAATTGCTGTCTAGATAGAGAGACAATTTCCTTGTGCTTCCTACCCTGTCATCATCCCAGAATCCTCTATGTTTAATTTTTTGAGGAACTGCTATATGTTCTCCATAGAGTTTGTACCATTTTACATTCCTGACAACAGTGTACAAGAGTTCAAATTTCTCCATAGTTTCCCCAACATTATTATTTTCTGTTTCTTCATTTGTATATAATATCCATGCTAATAGATGTGAAGTGGTAAATAATTGTGGTGGTTTGATTTGTATTTTCCTAATGATTAGTGATGCTCAATATGTTTTCATGGATTTATTGGTCATTTATGTTTTTTTTTTTGGAAAAGTGTTTATTCATGTTTTGCCCATTTAAAAATTATTTTTGTTGAGTTGTAGGAGTTTTGGGGGTGACATTGGTCAACAAAATTACAAAGGTTTCAGGTGCACCAGCCCATACTACATCATCTGTACACTGCACACTCACCACGCCGAGTCGAGTCTCCTTCTTGTTTTAACATTTATACATTAACATTTATACATTTTCAAACCTCTTAAAAACCACACCAGTGCTAACTCAATAAACCTTACACTTTGTCATAGATAGATTAGAACCTGGCTCATCAACCTCACCTAGGATTTTATTAGACATGTAGAATCTTGGGCCTTATTGCAAACATTCTGAGTCAGAAAACCTGCATTTGAACAAGGTCTCCAGATGCTTCAGACAACATCGAAGCTTTAAAGACACTGTTCTAGAACACAGTATAGCTATGTAAGATGAATCAAGCATTTGTGTTTTGTCAATTTTTTATTCCAGAATGATCCCATCCTGGCATTCTTGCCCTTTCTGCTACTAAAAAGCAAGACCAAACAATGCCATTCGGATGGCAAGGTCACAAGTTTATAATCCTTCTTAACTCTGACATGTTGAGTGGACGTTTTTCTCCAGGGCTGAATCATATCAATCCATATGTCTAGATCTTTTTCCATCTATTTCTCTTCTTCTCCCTTCTCTGTGCTCCCAAAATAAATGTAGCCAGTGGCTGTACCTTCTGTTTCTTTCCAGAAAAAAAAAGGGGGGGGGGACAGATTCTCACACTGGTTTTCAGAGGCTCATCTGACACTGTTTTATTTCTTAGCTGTTCTGTGTAAATTGCTTGTGGGCAATTCTCTTAACCTCTAACTGGGGCTTTGTGCAGCTGAGGTGGTTATTATCTCAGCAAGTTAGTGACATCAATCCATCCCTTCTCTTGTGGGATTGTATGACTTTAATGAGAATACTCCCCAAGTGTCCACTTCTGAGCTGCTGGGGCGGGTGCAGTAGCCAAGGACAAGACCTCTGCACAAGGAACCTTTGAGTTGATGAGATTTTTTCCTGACACCTGTATCCTACACACTTTATCTGATCATTATTGTTGAAGAATATCTTTGGCTCAGGTAGATTAGAAGTGACAAATAATGAACATGATACCCATCCTAATAGGCACATTTACCTTGAACGTGGGTTGGCTGCTGATTATTGTGTTCCCCCATGGTAAATCTTGCTCTTAATGGCTTACTGCACTCCCACTTATTCAGTCTAAGTTGTCTTTTAGTGATGGGAACTTGTCTTTGTTTATACTTATTTCCATCACATACAGCTCATAGTTAGAAGGAACTTGAGAGTAAAATACATAGTTTCTCACCACTTCTCAGTGGAGTAAACCTGAAAGGAAGAGAGTGGAAGGGAGGTGCCTCTTTGTTAAACTGATGTGCAATGTTAGTAAAAAATCTCTGACTATTCCCTGGTGATGCCTCTCACAAAGCAATTGCAGGAAAGGGCTTCTTGGGGGAATGAGGGTATATGCAGAGGGTCTTATGTTTGACCAATAATCATTTCCCTCCCTTTGATCAGCCGAAATCCATTGCAGTTATTCTATTCCCCTGATAGTGACGGGTTCTAGAGTGGCAGGTGATGAATTGAGGCAGGCAGTGATGTCGGTTGGGGTGGTGGAGGGGTGGAAATGTTCTGGGAGAGGTTTCCTTGTTCTGTGGAAAGATGGTTTTTCATTCTCCCCTTGACCTTGTCATGTCTGGAGATGATGCCTGGAAACCCTGCTGTTATATTGCTATGAGCCTGAGGCTGCAGCCAGTACTTAGAACAGCAGACCAGAGGGTGGGAGGACTGGGACACTGATCACGTTACTCAGCTGCTAGATCAGCAAACCCTAAACGCCTGGCCTGTGGCTCTCAGTTTTGTGAGACTGAGTTTTCTCTTTGTTGAAATAGGCTATAGTCAGGTTGTTTGTTTCCTGTAGCCAAAAACATTCAAACCGATACAGGGAAAATGGGGCAGTTTCACGGTACTTAGCGTTTTGAGTTTATTTAGTTTGCAGTGTTGCAACTTTATGGAGTAAAACAGATTTATAGTCCATAGTGTAGAAACACATTCCAGTGTTGAATATAAATTAAATAAAAATTTCAATTTTTACTTACATTTTAGACTACCTACCACATGACCTTTCCTCACTAACACAGATTAGCACGAGCTGGCTATTTTATTTCAATTGAACTATGCACTTCTTGGGTATAGAGGGGTAACTTTGGTCCAGCACCTCCCTTCTAAGTCTATTTATTCCCTTTGAACTTGACTGTGGGCCCATTTAGGCTCAGCTCTAACCAGACTTAAGGATCACAATAATCACAATGTATGTTTCAATTCCATTAATTTGGGGTAAGATAAAATGGATTTACAAAAGCAAATCTAAAATTACATTTGAATTTTGAATTACATTTAAACTAACATTTAAAATTAAGTGTTAGTTATTTTCTGAATAGTTGGTTCATGTATATGGTGTACAATTCAAAGGCACAAAGAGATGTGCAGTGAAAAAAATGTCTCTCCTCTCCCCCTGGCTTCAGCTACCTCATCCCCGATCCGAGAGGCCATCATTGTTACTGGTTATGAAAGGAAATCTAGCTCTTAATCCACTCAGGTCTCAGGTCAACCTAGGACACCTGGTTGCTGATACACATGATATTCTGAAAAGTTGAATAGAGCCCTGGACAGAGAGCCTCACTAAACTTGTGCTCTTGAGAGAAAGGATAAGCCCCTGACTTTGGGATTAAGCCTTCTGGGCTTCTTTCATGGAATGTGTTTACTTAAACTTCAGATGAAATATGATAGTAGAAGTTCTCTGGAAAGATGAAAACACAACAGCTGTTGAATGCAGACAAATGAAAGAAGTTTACCCCCATTGGGATCCAACAATGGGGTAAATATCTTCTTCCATTCATTTTAAATTTGGTTTAATGCTCCGATAATTGCTTCATGAGATAGAATATAAATATAAATCAGTGGTTCTTAACCTTTTTTGAGGTACCGAACCACCAGTTTCATATGCGCATTAACTGAACCTTTCTTTAGTGATAAATAAAATATAATTTTTTCCCCAAATTTAGTATTGCCAGTGCGAGACTAGAGTTGCTCAACTTGGCATTGCATATCATGCAGATAGGACGCAGACTCCCATCCCATTCCATGATACATGTGAATCCATGTTGTACATATTTGTCCGACCACTTTCTTTTTTTGCTCGACATATTTAGTATGGGTTAAAATATTAAGAAAGAAACCACATGATGTACAACTACGACAGCCGCTGACTACTGCGTGCACAAAATTCCCTGCAGCACTGGTTGGCCAAGCAATGTAACGTGATCCTCTGCAGCAAGTGATGGCCAAGCAGGGCGTGTGTCTTTACCTCTGCGGCAGAGGCTTCTCTGAACCCCTGAGACCGACTCATCAAACCCCTAGGGTTCGATAGAACCCAGGTTAAGAACCACTGATATAAATATAAAGCATTAGAGAACCTGTTGTCATGGATTCTAACTAGTTGGCTCCACTATTTTTGACTCCTTTGAGGTACGGGAAGTGGTAGAATTTGCGTAGGGTTTTCAGTTGTTGTTTTGTTTTTTTCCATTCTAGGCATTGGAGTAGTTTTGCTGGTACTCAGTGCCAGGGTCAAGAATGGATAAGCAGGGCCTGGTTTTACAATTTCTGGGTGGTGCGGTGTCTGGAAATACACAGTGGTGGAGGGGAAGTCAACCTGGTAGGGAGGGGAAGCTACTGCAGTTGTTTCTTGGTCCCAGGACTTCCGCATGCCCTTCCAGGTGTGTATACAGCGCATGTTTGTGTGCCTGGCAGTGTGGTGGGGACAGTGAACAGCTAGAGTAGGGACAGGGCAGTGGCATCAGGGCTCCTCATGCTGGGCGGAAATTCTTACAGAATGCGCAGGCCATCGTTGGAGAGGCATTACAACCTAGCCTATGTTTAAACTGGGGGCTTTGGGGTGCATGCTGAGCTGCGGGCAGAATGAGGAGACTGAGCAGGAAGGACCCAGAGCCGCCAGGCTTAGCTTTGTTTGGTAAAAGAGGGTTGCAGGGTGGAGAAAAAGCCAGCACTGTGAGGGTCTAACTGCAGGGGCCCAGGAGGCACAGACTGGAATATGGGTCCCACCGTGTTTATTCTGTGTTTATTCTGGCCTGCTCCTGGGCCGACCCGTGCCAGACCCCAGCCGGGAGCCGTCAGGTAAGAACAGACGCTTCACCTCCGCACAGGGCTTTTCATTAACCTCCTGGCATGTGGTTCAGAATCTGCTTAGATTTTGAGCCCAGCAGAGACACTGCCCCATTGTGGAAGGCCGCTGTGACCGAGAGACACTCTGATTCTTTTTGTATTTTATTTTATTTTCTGAAAACCAAGGCTGTCTGAATTAGCACTTAAGCTACTGCCCTAGGCTAGGGCCAAAAAATTTTTTGTGGTTACCATGGCAACAGCACCTTCTCCTACCTAAGAATGATTTCTTTTTTCTCAGATGTAAAGTAGCGCCTGCAACTTCACCACCCCCACCCCTCAGCCCAGGCCTCTGTGAGTAGGTCCCTGTGTGAGCAGGAATAGGGGGTGGCGGGGGCTCACCACTGCCCTTGTTGACAGTGTCATTCCTGTACTTCCCACAGTCCCCTGCCTAGCTCCAACCTCAACACAACGTTAGTGAATTTGGCACAATTGGGTTTTAACAGTTTACCCCCTATCTTTACCCCCTATCTCCTTTTCCAGTTCCCATAAAGCCAGCCAATTTCTACTGAAGCATCTTAATTTAGTGATTAGGCATAAGGCTCCAGATTAAAGTACTCTAGTTGAGTTTGAATTGCACTTCAACGTTTGTTAAGTATATGTCCTCAGGCAAGGTTCTGAGTCTCTCAGTTTTCTTATCTTTACAATGGAGCTAATAATAGTGCTTTCCTGTAGTGTTTCAGAGAGAATTAAATTGGGGTTATGCATGCAACGTTCTTGGCATGGTGCCTGGCATGTAGTAAAAGCTCACAAATAAACTTTTAGTTATTATGATGTGTCAGCTGTGCACAGCTTGTTTCAGCTGAAACAAGAGAAAAAGGCAGTGGCAGAAACAGAGCTCTGCAGCCCTAGGCCATAGAGCAGGCACAAGGGCCCATTCCACATGCCCTGCTTCCTGGGTGCTGGGCCATCTGGGCTCTCAGTATGTTCTTGTAGTTATATACCCTTGATTACACAAGGGTGGGGGAGAACATAACATCATGGCACAAGTTTACAACATTTGTTTAGGGGATACACAGAAACATTAAGACTTTCAAGGTAACACAATCAAAGATGTTTACAAATCTTTTAGGGTTCATCTTCCCTCCTTTGCCCAGGGGTATGTTACTCTCAAGATTCCAGGAAGAGGGGAGAAACTACAATCAATGTAGGGTGGTATGTAAATTCTATCTCCCATTGAAAGAGAAGTTTCTCAGTTAACCTTTATTTTATTTTTTATTTTTTTAAATTTAATTAATTGTTTTTACATAGATTCTAGGGTGACCCCGACTGCATCCTCCCTCCCCCATATTTCCCTCAACATCTCCGTTACCCGCCTCCCTGCAGTGCCCTCCCCCTTCCCTTCAGTTTTATCCCATCCTATCATCCCCTTTCCCTCTGTCCTCTTCTCCTCTGGTCCCTTTGACCCCTCCTCTGTCTTACTTCCTCTCCTCAGTTCTCAATGTTCCTTGGATTCCTCAAATGAGTGAGGTCATATAATATTTTTCTTTTTCTGCCTGGCTTATTTCACTCAACATAATAGTTTCCAGGTCCCTCCATATTATTGCAAAAGGTAATATTTCCTTCTTTTTCATGGCACCATATTATTCCATTGTATATATGTACCAAAGCTTTTTAATCCACTCATCCACTGATGGACACTTGGGCTGTTTCCAGATCTTCGCTATAGTGAACAATGCTGCCATAAACATGGGGGTGCATTTCTTTTTTTTAGTCAGTGATATAGTGTCCTTGGGATATATTCCTATAAGTGGGATAGCTGGGTTAAAGGCAAATGAAATAAAAGACATGATAAACAAATGGGACTATATCAAACTAAAAAGCTTTTGTGCAGCTAAAGACAATATAAACAGAATAAAAAGACAAAGCACACAATGGGAGAACATATTCGACAACACATCTGATAAAGGGTTAATAACCAAAATTTATAATGAACTTGTAAAACTCAACACCAGGAAGACAAAAAATCTGATCAAAAAGTGGGCACAAGATATGAATAGACACTTCTCCAAAGAGGACCTACAGATGGCCAATAGGCATATGAAAAAATGCTCAACATTACTAATCATTAGAGAAATGCAAATTAAAACCACAATGAGATACCACCTCATACTAGTCAGAATGGTGCTCATTAACAAAACAACACATTATAGGTGCTGGCTAGGATGTGGAGAAAGGGGAACCCTCATGCACTGCTGGTGGGAATGCAGACTGGTGCAGCCACTGTGGAAAACAGTATGGAGATTCCTCAAAAAATTAGAAATGGAACTGCCCTTTGAACATTTATTTTAGATTTAAAACTAAACGACTCATTGTTCTTGCAAGCCAGAAACTTCTACATTCTTCTCCCTGCCCTCCCCCAAAGAAGGACAGGACAGAAAAGCCTGACCTTTCCTCCTAGAATATCAATATTAATTTTGCAGCTTTTTGGTACCTTACTATACCATCACCCTGGGATCTGACCTGGGACCTGACTCCTTCTTGTCTGAGGGAATTTCCCATGTAGCTTGGGGTTGCTTACAGAGCTCCATTCATCCCTATCTGAAAGGCTGCCTTTGGTTCAACCTGGGTGCAAATCAGATTGCCCCAGACAGACACTGAAAGGACCAGATGGAAAGAGATGTCAACCACAGTAGCAGAAACAAAATCCCCTGCCAGTGCCCCAGGTTATTTAAACAGCAGCAAATAATCTGCTATTATATTGAGCCATATATATATTTTTTAATTTGAGTGAATGGAGGAAAGACAGAGAGACTCCCACATGTGCCCTGTTGGGAATCCACCTGGTGACCCTATCTGGGGAGGATGCTCTGTTCATCTGGGGATGATCTCAACTGAACTATTTTTAGCACTTGAGGTGGAGGCTCTGTGGTGGCATCCTCAGTGCCTAGGGCCAACATGCTGGAATCAATCAAGCCATGGCTGGGGGAGGGGAAGAGAGAGGGAGAGAAAGAGAAGGAGGGGGAGAAGAGAGAGAAGCAAGTGGTCACTTCTCCTGATAGGGAATCAAACCCAGGACTTCCACATGCCAGCTTGGCGCTCTACCACTGAGCCAACCAGCCAAGGCCGAGCCATAATTTCTTATATAGATCTACCATATTTTTCGCTCCATAAGATGCACCTGACCATAAGACACACATAGGGTTTTAAGGAGGAAAATAAAAAAAAAATAGTCTGAACCAAATGGTATGTTAAAATATTTAATAAAAGACCATATTTTTTGCTCCATAAGATGAATGGGCATTTCCCCCTCCACTTTTGGGGGGGAAAAAGTGAGTCTTACAGAGCGAAAAATATAGTATGTTATAAAGTATGACTGCAATAGTTACATGAAGCCAGGAAGTGCTTGAAATGTGGCTAGTCTGAACTGAAGAGTGCTGTACATATAAATATGCACTTTATCTTAAAGACAGTGCAAAAAGTAAATGATCTAATTAATATTTTTAAATTGATTACATATTGAAATGATAATACTTTGGGCATAGTGGGTTGAATAAAATATATTATTAAATTAATTTTGCCTGTTTGTTTTTATCTTTTTAATATGGCTCCTATAAAAATTTAAAATACATGTGTGGCTTGCTTGTGTGACTTACATTGTTTTTCTATTGGACAGTGCTGCTCTAAGATCATAGCCTCCTTGCAGTGAGTTAGGATCAAGGAAAATACATATTACTCTAAGTATTTTAATCAGAGAGAAATTTCACATAGGGAATTAGGTGCTTACAGACCTAGGGCTGAAGTCCTGGTTGGTTGGCTCAGCGGTAGAGCACAACCTGGTGTGTGAAGGTCCCAGTTTGATTCCCAGTCAGGGCACACAGAAGAGGCAACCATCTGCTTCTCTGCACCACCACCCCCCCCCCCACCTTCTCCTAAGTTGGCCCTGGGCTCTGAAGATGGCTCCATGGCCTCAGCCTCAGGCGCTGAATGGCTGGGTTGCTGAGCAATGGAGCTGTGGCCCAGCCGCGCAGAGTATCACCTGGTAGGGGTTTGTCAGATTGGGGTGCATGAGAAAGTTTGTCTCTGCCTCCCTGTCTCTCAATAAAAAATAAGAAAAAAATACTAGGGCTGGAGGAACAAAAATCAGCAGCACTTGTGTGTGTGTGTGTGTGTGTGTGTGTGTGTGTGTGTGTCTTTAGCTTTCAGGTTTAATGATGGCTTTCAGAAAATCTGAAAGAAAGCACTGCTTAGAGTAGAGGTCAGAACACTATAAGAAAATACTGCTAATGGTCCCAGCTACCCTATGACACTAAGTTGGATGGCTCGTAATAGTTTTGCTGTTTTCTGACAAAGCCCACATGTCCACTGTTGGTGCTGAAGGAAGAATAATAGTCTGTCTCACCTTCCAAATTTCCTATGAGCACATCTCATTGGCCAGAATGCAAATTATATCTAAGATCCTGGATGCCCTGTAGTTTCCAGCCTTCTAGCCCTGCAGGAGAGCGAGAAACAGATACCTACTAATTGTTGAAAATAAAAAAAATGAAAACAAAACAAAATAGCTGCAATATTTAGCACATTCCTGAAGGAGTACCATATTCATCTTGAGGCATGGCCTAACATTTTTAACATGTATAGGTGTGCAATAAACTGAAAGAATGCTTTCTTTGCACGTGTGAATATTTATGTTGGTTCCAGTATTTTGCTGTTGTGGATAATGCTGCAATAAAACTTTTAATGTATGACTCTTCTTGCTTTTATTAATATATTTCCTAAGGATAGATAGTCAGAAGTGAGAATGCTGAGAATTGCTTAATTTTGTCATGTTGATTTCCAGAACTTGTGGATAATCTATAGTCATACATATTTACATATACAAGAATTCTGAATGGAGAATGGCTTTTCATAGAAATGTCACCAACCCTGTTAATAATCATTCTTTGCTTTTATTTGTTCAAATTTAGTGTGTAGAGAGTGAGACCAGTTTTTTTGGGGGGGGCTTAGGTGCTGGAGAGACAGCAAAAGGGTCAGGGTTGGGGCTGATTGACTCAATTGTAGAAGTCATGATTTCTCTCATCATTCAAGGCCTGAATGCTTCCAAGAACGGCATCCAGTGTAAACCCTCTCTATTGTGGGATGTGTACTCCCTTTAGGGTGAACTATAAGGCATGGCACACTTTGAGTCACCAAATTCTTTCCTGCTCCCACTGTTAAGGACAGTTGCATAGACATTTGATATTTGTCTCAGAGAAGGAAATACTAAATGCTAATAGTTAAATGAATCTTTTAATTCCTTCCCTTTATCTTGTGTGTTTCATTATGGGGACCCACAAGGTGATAGCTTATGTGTTTATGAATTATATTCTGAGAACACGTACATACCTTATTCCTCTATAAGGGCAAGATGATTTAAAGGATGCACAGTTAATGTAGGATCAGACCAGAGCAGGCTTTGGGCTTCCTTACCACTAACGGGTGATAAATAACAGGCTACTTCATGAGGTTGTTGTGAGGATCAAATGATTTCCTACATATACAGTGCTTAACAGTATGGCCAGCACATAGTAAGCGCTCTGGAAATGGTGGCTGTGTTTGGCACAGGTGAGGCTATGCATGTTCCTCTGCCTGGGTCTTGATGCTGTCGGTCACTTGCACCCAAGCTGCATTTGGTTCTATGATCATTAGTCAAGTGAAGACCAACGGCACTTAGCTGGAAATATGATTATGTGTAAAAGGTGTGAGGCCATTCTGAGTGTATGAGCTGGGTGAAGTGTGAGAGGGGCCTAGAATTACAGTGTGTTGAGTCAGAGGTTGGCTGAGCCAGCAAGGTTCTTTTACATCATTTTACAGATGAGGAAACGGAAGCCCAAGGAAATGAATGAAGAACTCAACATTTCCCCACAAGTTAACAGCAGAGTTTGAAGTTGAGTGTTTAGACTCCCAGACCAGTATCTTGCCTATTCCATCGGTGTACCACACCCAGCAGCTGGCCAATGTCAGCAGCATGTGCCAGAGACAGTGGAGGAGGGACACATTGTCCCTGAAATCGCTCATCCCTCAGCCAAAAAAGGGAAGAGATGCTGTAGGCTAGAGAGCCAGGTTCTCTGGAGCAGTGATTCCTAATATTTTTGAGAATGTGGAATACTTTACAACATTAATACGTTTCTTAGACCTGCCCCCTTCCAGTATGCTGTAGAAGCTATTGATTTGATAGCTAATGTTAGAGAGAATGTACAATAATACTAGGTACAGCGAACAAACCAGCACTTCACAATGGAGATGTACATGCATTTGAAAAGTGGTTGTACCTCTATTATTTGTTCAGGCTACAAATAATGATTGGATAGCATTTAGATTCGTAAACACCTTGCAATAACTCCACCACCTCGGCAGGCGACTTCCACATTCATTACAATTAGCGGCTGTTGGCTTCCTTTATTTTCTGCAAGTTCCAAAAGGAGGAAACTAATGTAGGGTTAAAGTTACAAAAGTAAAGGGGAGCAGCAGGCTAAAATGTTCTGGTCCTTTCTCCAAAATGGTCCAAGGCTAAGCTGCCAGCTACGAGGAATGACCACACACACAAAGCTCTCTTGTTCTTTCAGAGGATACAGTGGTAAACTGATACCCGACTGGGAATGTTGGTCCCAACAGTCTAAGAGCCAAAGTATTTGAGGGCAGTTATGTTATTAACTATAGTGAAAAACACCAGGTGACAGTCAAAGCTGGAGCCTCGGCAGCCATACTGGTTTTCTGATATTAAGTAATATTCATATGACAGAAATAGACTCCTGTTGCAAACTCTGAACTCCATTTTGCTTGTCCCTGGGCAGAGCTGGGTCTGTGGAGAGTGAGAAGGGTTTCTGGGAGATGGTTCTGAAGGGCACAGACCTCTGAAGGGCGTCTGCCTCTTTGGGCAGCTTTGGGCTGAGCCGGGCTGGTGATGAAGGCTGTTAGGAGAGTGAGCTCCCACTACTTTCTCCAGGCTCCGGAGAGAAGGTGGAGGGAGGAACTCCTGGTGGTGGCAGCAGGAGAACCCATGGCACCTCTCCACAAAACACATGAAAAAATAGTCAAGAACAACCATTTCAAAGTACTGTAAATTGACCAAAGGAATTGAGAAGGCTTGATTAAAAAAACAACAACACAAAAACTGCTGGAGCTTGGGGTCGGAGCAGCAGGAGTCTGCGGCCTCCTGGCCAGGAGCAGCCTCCATGGCCTCCGCCAGCTCAGCTGACTAGAACTGTAGTTTTAAATGCACAGGCTTGCCTTGGAAATGAGCAACTTTGCTGCCAGAACGGGCAGACTTAATTTGAAGTGAATGAGAGTTGGTGCGCGCACATATGTGAACCTGTGGCTTTGCTGGCTAAAAGCAGAGGACTCGACTGGGAACACATATGGCCTTGCTAGGCTATTATTTCCTTCTTGGTTAGAGTGAGTGGTGGACCAGCCCAGAATTTAACGTGGGAAGTCCTGGAAATAAAAGACGAGATAGGCTGGGATACATTCTCCACCTATTTCTGACCATCTGGCTGATTATATGTGCATGGAGGAGACCCAGAGAGCCCAGGGAGCACTAAAAACCAGGGAGAATTGCAATCTGGTTACAACTTTCAATGTGTTCTTTAACCTTCACACAGATCTATCACAGTGGGATCGAGAGCTTGGCCGGATGACTCCCAGTCTAGTGCTCATCCCACTGCCCCATGTTTGAGACACTGGAGAATCTCAAGGAGGTGAAATGATGCTACTAGCTGTTTCACTCATGTTGTTTTGGGTGCTTTAATGGTGGTGACATTGGGCAGTGCGACATGCTAGAAAGGGTGTGGGTCAGGGTCAGACGGAATTGGGTTTTAAACCCAACTCTGTCACTCATTATCTGTGTGAATTTGGGTGAACATCACTACATCTTACTCAATACTTAGAAAAGTCTGGTGAAGCAGGAATTATTACAATCCCTATGTTCTAGGATGCAATGATGTGAAGACCTTTTTAATCTGTAAAATAGTTTTTTGGGGGGAGTGAAGATTGCATACTGTCATGGTTATAATGTACCTAACCCATGGTAGTTATAATAAATACTTTTTGTTTGTTGGTTCGTTTGTTGTTGTTATTGCTGAAGATTCAGGAGAATAATTATGCCAAGTAGATAAACCCAGAGAGCTTATCTCCCACAGACAGTCAGCAAGATAATCACAGGATGATGGTATTCATGCTGTAGTAGGTGGGACATCTTCATGGCCTCTGATTGGTTTTCTATTGCTGCCAGAATAAATTACTGCTGCAGCTTAAAACTACACAATTTATCATTATGCAATTCTGTAGGTCAGAATTCCAGGCACAGTGCAGCTCACTTGGGTCCTCACTGTAGAGCTTCATGCAGCTGAAACAAGGGAAGGGAAAAGTTAGGTTTCGTTCTGGAAGCTGTGGGTATGAGCCCACTTCTAGGCTCATTCTGGTGGTTGGCAAATTATATTTCTGACAGTTGTAGGACTGAGATCTTCGTGTCCTTGCTAGCCAGAACCTCAGTCTGAGGTTCATCTTTCCTGGAGATCTTAGCTACAGGCTGCTTGAAATCCTTCTCATGTTCTCCCTGTGACTTCCTTCCAGCAATAAGACATGGAGTCTCTCTCATGCTTAGAATTTCTCCAACTTCTGCTGCTGCATCTCTCTGACTACACTAGGCTTACCCAGATAATCCAGACTACTCTGCATTTTACAGTCTGTAATCTTAATCACATCTGCAAAGTCCCCCACTCACAGTCTCTGAGGATTAGGGCATGGTTGTCACTGGAAGGAGTACCTTCTGGCTATCATGGCTTCTCAGGGGAGAGCATTCATATAAAACCAGGAGAACTAGATTTCAGGAAATGTGGCAGACTGTAGATCTGGATTAGTGAGACTCTCTAGTGGCCCTGTTTGTTGCTGTTGTTGTTTTGTCCATTCAACATTTCTTTCTTTGGAGGAAATGCTCCTTCTTCATTCTCTGTGAGTTTTATTGGACTGCCAATCACAAGATTCTACACTTGGCTACAGGGATAGAACAAGGATCCACAATGGGCCAATTAGATCAGCTCTTTCCCGGGAATTGGCTCTTGAGAGGAGACACACATGCATTGGATGGTATAGAGAGGCGTCATGGAACATCAAGGTCCAAAGCTCATTGGACAAGCCTTCAGTCCTTCCTGAGACCTGACACAACTTCAGCACTGGGACCCATTTAGACCCTTTCCATACCTCCCTTTTCTGGCTGGAGTTACTCAGAGTTGGTATCGGTTGCTTACACCAAAGAATTGTAACTGTTATGTTGTCTCTTCATGTCGTGGCCACCACTGTCACTACATAAAAGAACATTCATTCAGGACTCCTTGGTCAGAACTCTGTTGGTAACTTATTGTTGGCACAGTTTCTAACCTCTGTGTTGGAGCTTCTTACCGTGAGCTATGTCTTTCTAACACTTCCCTCATTAACCCTGATAAAGCTGGAAACTGACAAACAGAAAAGGATTTAATAACATGTAATACCTCAGAAATTCAGTTACATTAAAGGCATTAACCAGGTGGGCAGAAGCCAGTACTCCTTTTAATTTTTTATTACCTACCACACAATATAATTACAACCACACAATATAATTCTCATTCAAGATGATAGTTTGAATCATAAAATTTCAAGAATGAAATGTACTTTGTTTATTTCAGAAAGAAAGTGCGCAATACAATCAGTCTTCTTGTTTATTTTTATGATTCAGTTCTGTAAGGGATAAGCCTAAATTACATAGCACATTCACAGATCCCTTGATAACGAGGGGATCAATGAGGTTTTATAGTACCTAAGAATTAAGATTCAAATTGCCTACAAGCTATGAACAGTTGTATTTCTTGCATGATGTGTGAAGAGAGTGTTCTGAGAGGTTCACATTTACACAAAGAAAGGTTGAAGGAGGCCACTGCTCTCTTGCCTTGGGTCTGACCAGGGTTTTGAAGTCAAGAAGGTTTTAAGATCTGTTTTGATTACTTGAAAGGCAATGACTCTGGATGGACAGGAAAGTGGCCCTTGCTTGGTGCTTCTAAGAGAAGCTTTGCTGTGAAGAGTTCAGTATTGTTTTATACTTTCTAGAGAGTTACAGCCAATTGAGTTCCACCCAACTTC
This sequence comes from Rhynchonycteris naso, assembly GCA_037038555.1. Lineage (NCBI taxonomy): Eukaryota > Metazoa > Chordata > Mammalia > Chiroptera > Emballonuridae > Rhynchonycteris > Rhynchonycteris naso. The sequence continues at coordinate 94,227,640 of CM072998.1, read as the reverse complement.
TCACAAGGTCAGATATCCAGTGAGCAAGTTGATTCTCTGTGAAGATTAGGATGTGATGAGTCTGCCTGCTGAGGTATCTACTAGACTGCCACAGTATGTGTCTTCAGACCTCAGGAGCCCAATTTCTCTAAAGAAGAAATTTGGAGAAACAGTTTATTCCCTCAGTCTAATTTCTCTTTTAGCCAGGAGAACAATCACTCAAAGACAATTCAGTCCAATAATAATAGTAATACAGACACCATAAGTACATGTTGTATTTATATCACACTGCCTTTCCAGGGGGATGGGACGCATTGAAGGTCCTCTCTCATTCCGGAAGGCATGGCACGATCACTCCCTCGAACTCCTGGGAGGCTGGGTGAGATTAACCTGAAAGGATTTGAACTTCACAAAATCATCCTTAGACACTGTGATCTTCTCTGAGCTTGTAAATGGACTTTTTGATGCTACAGTCTATTGAGAATTTATTTTTTCCCTCCCTCCCTTTTTTTCCTAAAGACTTTATATATTTTTCAGAGCAGTCCTTAGGTTAACAGCTAAATTGAAAGAAAGGTACAGAAAATTTCTATATACCTCTTGCCCTCACACATGCATAGACTCCCATCAGCAGCAACCCCTCACTAGAATGGTGCATTTGTTACAGTGGATGAACCTACATTGACACATCCTAATCACCCAATGTCTTTGGTTTAACTTAAGGCTCACTCTTTTTTTTTTTTTTTTTTTTTTTTACAGGGACAGAGAGAGAGTCAGAAAGAGGGATAGGTAGGGACAGACAGACAGGAACGGAGAGAGGTGAGAAGCATCAATCATTAGTTTTTCGTTGCCGTTGTGACACCATAGTTGCTCATTGATTGCTTTCTCACATGTGCCTTGACCGTGGACCCTCAGCAGACCGAGCAACCCCTTGCTGGAGACAGCAACCTTGGATCCAAGCTGGCGAGCTTTTGCTCAAGCCAGATGGGCCCGCGCTCAAGCTGGCGAGCTCGGGGTCTCGAACCTGGGTCTTCCGCATCCCAGTCCGACGCTCTATCCACTGCGCCACCGCCTGGTCAGGCTTAAGGCTCACTCTTGAAGTACTTCATGCTATAGGTTTGGACAGAGTATTCTCACTGTCTAAGAAACCATCTGTGCTCTGCCTGTTCATCATTGCTCCCCTCCCGCCCAGCCCCTTGTCTTTCTACTGTCTCCATAGTTTTGCCTTTTCTGTAATGTCTTATAGTTGGAATCATTGTATGTAGCCTTTTCAGATTGGCTTCTCTCACTTAGTAATATGCATATTCCTTCATGTCTTTTGGTGGCTTGATATTTTATTTCTTTTTATGCCAAATACAATTCCATTGTCTGCAGGGACCACTGTTTGTTTATCCAGCCACCTACTGAAGAACACCTTGGTTGTTTTCAAGTTTTGGCATTTATAAATAAAATTTCTAGAGACATCTATGTGTAGGTTTTTGTGTAGATAGAAGCTTTTCAACTTCTTTGGCTAAATACCAAAGAGTGCAATTGCTAGATTGTATGGTGGCATGAGGTTTAGTTTTGGAAGAAACTGTCAGATTGTCTTCCAAAGTGGTTGGACCATTTTGCACGCCCACCACCAGTGAATGAGAGTTCCTATTGCTCCACATCCTCACCAGCATTTAGTGTTGTCAGTGATCTGGATTCTAGCCGTTCTAATAGGTGTGGTAGTATCTCATTGCTTTAATTTGCAACTCCCTGATGTCATATGATATTGGGACATCCCTTTCTTCTTCTCTTCTTTATTCCCTCCCTCTTTCCCTTCCCTTCCTTTCTTTTCTTCACTTAGTGAAATTGAACAGTTAGAATAATATACTTATGGTCAGCTTCTTTTCAAGTTTTTAAAACTGCACTGGTATTTTTCCAGTCTTGAAGCCTCTCAACAGTCCTATGGACTCACACAGAATGATGGCTGCCGCCTCCTAAATGCCCTGGATGTATTGTTTTTCTCTGCAGTGCCTGAGCCAGCACTCGATTTCTTTCACACAAATGCATTGTTATTGACTAGTCTTAAAGGGAAATTTATTTCCCTCCACCCTCCTAAACCACAACTTTGACATGTCCTCTCCTCCTCTTCATAATAGTCACAGTAGGGTGTTCAATTATAGCTAAAAGCCCTAGATTTAAGTGTCAGATTAAGAGGCCTGGCAGGTTGCTACTATAATGTTCATTTTTCCTATTGGTTTATTTTTCTAACCTGCAGGCATTGGGATTTAGGTAAGCCTTCTGATAACATGTTGTCCAGCCCTCTCTGCTGGGTGCATGGTCTTTGGGAGATGTCAACTAGAGCGCATCTGTCTGCAGAGAATGTCCATGGCCATGGCATCTTTGATCCCCACCCCAGGCCAACCTTCCCATGTGTTACGAGGACAGGAAAAAGCCCTCCAGACACCTCATTTCCACCCCAGCCACCATCTCCTGGAAAAGAGCCTGGCATACAATGGGTGTTCCATAAAGTCTGCAGGATAAAATAATAAAGTGCTCCAAAGCAGAGAGCCTTGAGTGTTTACATTTGCTTCAGATGGGGACAGGGGGAGAGCTACAAATGCCACCTACTCACCCCTCTTGAAAATACAGAAGAAAAAAATGCATCCTCCTACCACTTCATTTTAGCTTCATTAGGCTTCCAAAGGTATATTTCTGTTCTCTCATGCACCTTTGACCTCCCCGGGCTGTCATAGAAAGCTTCCCTTGGCTCCTGACCACTTTAGGTGGGACCCTTTTTTAACTGAGGCCAAAGCTTTCCAGGGAACTTTGCACTTTACTAAGAATAAAAGGTTCCCCGATGCCAAAGAATGGTGGAGTTTCTGACACTCCTTTGAGGACTAAGAGGAGCTGTCTAGAGATCTGCTCTGCTCTTTCTCAAAGCCTGCTCTCGTCTTTCTGTGTGAGTAACTGGCGGGCACTGGATTCTCTCACAGAGACTTGGGCCCTGTCTTGGAGCTGTGATGGTACCATCTAGTAGATCATTAAACCTAGGGTCTTTGCATTTGTCTTCTTGATCTCTTTTGGTTAGTAAGTATTCAAATCTTAAGCTCCATTTTGAAGTTGAATTCTGTTGGTCTCTTACATTTAGCCTTTATCTGCAATCAGTTGGTGTCTGGTAACTGCAAATTATTTGAACAAGAGGCAGATTGTATAGCAAGAATCTGAAAAGGTCAGAGGAGTTATGTTTAAGAATTGCAGCTAGAGGTTTGAAGAATCTTCACTTGAAGCATTAATTTTAAACGATTGCTGGGCCCCACTCAATTAGACTAGAAATGCATCAGTATTCAGTTCTGGGCCCTTCTGCAATGAGCAGGCTGGGGCAGAGTTTTCTGGCGTGAGTGATGTGAGTGTGTGTGAGTGTGTATGTTCTTGTGTGTGCGTGCGTGTGCACATGTCTGTGTGTGAACGAGGATCAGCCAGAGTTAATGTGGTTGTCAGGTCTAGCATTTTTTCTGAGTGGTCAGGGCCCAAGCTATATTCATTATTTAACATAATGATCTTCTTCAAAACAGTGAGGCTCCAACAACTGCATTTGCAGATGGGAATGGGGAGAACAACAAATGCCACATACTCTTCCTGAAGAAAAACTCTCTTCTACCTCCTCTCCTCCCTCCTTCTCTTCTTCCTCTTCCTTCTTCTCCTCTCTCTCGTGTGGCCACAAAGTATATAGTAAAGTTTAGGCAAGATTCAAACAAAAATATTACATTTTTTTATCTTGCATTTTAGGCTAATCTGGAAGTTTATTTAGCCTAAACTTAATTAATATGGGAAAAATGCTAACAAAGTCAGAGAAGCGAATGCACCCAACCTTCACTGCCCCCTCACCCCATCCAAGTTCTTGGTAATTATTTCCCCATTCTGGGGAGGAGTCTTACCAGAAGAGGAGATTTCTGATGGAATATTTTGTTCTCAGAGGTTTCCCCCGAAAGAAAGGAGGCCACCAACAAGGAGAACTTTGGGGTGGGAATGTCTTCATGTCTCTTAGTTTTATTTCAAATGTCTAAGAGAGGTGATGTGGAAAAGGTGCTAGAGAAATGTAAGTGCACTGTGGGGGTTCCCTTTGTTGTTCTCACATTTGAGTTCCCCTCTGCGCTTGTGACTTTCTGGGAAGGGCAGGACAATGGTGCCTAGGCTCTTAGGACTCCCCACCCCCCCCATCCCCCCCAGCTTCTCCTCCAGGATAGAAGAAAGGATCAGTTGCACGCTACCTTTATCATGTTTCGCTCTCCAGCTGGCCAAGGAGCATTCCATCATTGTGACCTCTTCAGGCTTTTCTGGGGATCTTATTAGCTCCCCGGAGTAATCATAACTCTGGCCTTGCATGGCAGGGTCCCAAGGGACAAAGATCCTATTCACAGCCTACAACTCTACACCCCCAGTCTGGAAGCTGCCTGCTGAGAAGTCCATCAGCCAGGGCAGTACTTGTATCTGTCACCTCGTTCCAGATGTCTCTCCATGTTGATGCCCACTTACCCCAGGCTTAGAGTTGGAGACAAGCTTCTCCAAAGACGGGTGGGCCTCTCATGGCCCTCTTTCCTTCTTCCATCCCAGAGGCGACGCCTGGGTGGGGCTCCTGTGGCCTCTCTCTCCTTCCCTACTAGAGGGCTGCACACACACACAATGATTCTAAGAGTCCCTCCAGGTGCTCCTGTGCCTTTTTCAAAGCAGCCTTTTCTTCTCTTTCTTTTTGTTTCTCCCTTCTCCATTTTTCTCTTTCTTTCCCTGCCATTCTTTTCCTCTACCTTCACCTCTCTCTTTTATTTTTATATCCTTACCTTTTGTCCCTTCTGTCTCTCTAAACTCTCTTTCTTCCCTGCAGTCAGCACCTTCCCTGGGTCATGCCACCTTCTTCGAGCCCTGCTAGCCCCCCTTGGCCCGCCCTGCCCTCCACACACCCAGAGCTGCTGGGTTTCTTGGCATACCGTCTTCCTCCCCTGCGTTTGGCATGGCCAGACTGCTCTGTTATCTTGCATTTCCCTCATGCAGCTTTCCTTCTCATCCCTGGCTATAAGCTCTTTAGGGACAAGCAGTACACTCTCATTTCTTTTTGGGTCTTTTCACAGCCTGGAAGGTGCTTAAAAAAACAAAAACAAAAACAAAAAAACATCTTTTTTTGTTGTCTGGTTGATGCAGATAGTGAACTAGCAAACTGCTGGCCATTTGAGCTCCCTGCAGGGCTGAGGTCAAAGCCAGGGTGAGAGCTGAGTTGTCTTCTGTGGAAAGTCCATGGGGACGGTTAGAATGGGAGTCTGAGAGCTTAGGCTTGGGAGCCAGAGAACTGAGGGATCAAATCCTAGCTCTGTCACTGTCCAGCTGGTGGACCTTGGGCAAGTGATCCATCTTTTGGAGTCTCACTTTCCTCATTGTTATGCTGGGGCAATAGCTTCCGAGTAGCTATGAAGATCTGATGGGCTGATATCTTAGAGTGTCACTGCATGCGGCTTTCTTCTCCCTCCTCTAGCCCCTGTTTGCTGAAGATAGAGGGCACAGGTTCCAAGCTTTGGGGCTGCACTCCCTGGGTACTGTCGACATAAACAGGAATACACGATTCCGGAAAACCCAAGTCCAGCTGGCTGCAGTGGCTCACAGCAGGTCTGGGGGACTGGGGAGCTATTCTGACACCTAGGGCTAAATGAACAGCCTGCTCTTGCTCAGACTCCAAGTCTGCTCTACCTCTCCAGCTTCTGTGAGCTGATGCTGATGACATTGGGGCCTGGGAGAGTGCAGACCACCCTGGTGGTGTCTCTGTGACAGGCAGACATGCTGCCCTCATTGGCCGGGCCTACTGCTCCATGATGGCTTTGCCTCACCTGGCTAGAAGGTCCAAGGGATCCTTACCAGATGCTACACAGGACCTTCCTTTAGTTCTCAGTGAGATGAGCTGAGAGCTCCCGGAGTGCAGACAGTGCTGGGTCTCAGACACGCCCGACCGGGAAGAGGTTCCAGGCCCCTGTGCTGGGTTGTGGTCCACCCCCTACCCTGTCTTGGTGCTTCTGGAGTGTGGTGGTTAAGGGGAGGCACTTTGAAGCCACACAACATGGATTCAATCCTTCACTGACCAGCCCTGTGACCATGACTGGTCACCCAAATTTCTTTGAATCTCAGTTTCTTCATCTATTAAAATGGGGATGATAACCCCAATCTCATGGGCTGGTCATGAAAATAACATAAGATAATGTATGAAGAACTTCTAGTAGAGGTCACAGAGAAGGCCCTCAAAAAAGGGGGCCAGTCCCAGAGGCACCATATCCCATGGTCTATTGCCTGGAGGACACTATGGGGGACATGGAAGAGCCTCACAGATACACAAATGCTGGCATTTGGAGTTAAAGCTGAGAACACTCTCCTCTGGGTGGCCTGACTTTGAGCCAAAAATAGATTGTCTGCCATCTGAATCCATGGGGGACCACCACAGGCCAAATGCACACAAGGGCTCCATATCGGGGTAGTTTGAACAACTGAGTTCTCCCGCTGTGGGCTTTTCATGTGCATGAAACGTGAAACATAGCAGGCACTGACATCATTTTAATAAGGCTCAGGCACTTCCACGGGATACTCCAGAGCTTTCCACTGAAATCGTTTTGCTGTCAGAAGCTGCCATTATAATGACATTGTAAGAGAGACTCCTTTGGAGCTCACTGCTCTTTTCCTTTCAGGAGGTTCGTTTACCTGCACAAGTCGGACTCTGCTCTGCTCTGCAGCGCCTGGTGATCGACATGAACCTGTAAGTCAATTTTGCAGCTGAATGGACTGAGGTCCCAGAAAGCCAAAGACCTGAAGTGGAAAATATCGAGCAGGTGACTCATTAAGGCTTGAGTCTAGGACTTGAGCCCTGAGGAGCAGCCAGCATATTGCTGATCTTATGGGATGTTAGGAGGCCTGGCTGAATGTGACCCTGTTTTAGACCAGTGTGAGAAAGGGGGAATCGTGCCTGGAAATATTTTTCACTGCTGATTCTTCAGGTTTTTAAATGCATTTATTCTCCCACCTAGCTCACTTTGATTCTTCATTTATTTCTCACCATCAGTTTCTTGTGCTAAACATGTCCTCTGATGCCTTCCATTCTGTTCTTTTCAAGGTGCGTGAGGATCTGCGCCCTTCTCTTTGGGTACCCCCACTTCCATCTCAACTCAATAAAGGTCATGCCTTTGGTTTCTCTGGGAAGACGGAGACTCAGTGAAGTGACCTCTGGTCATCTCCCCTCCATTCCAGTATATCTCTGGTTTGTCACCTCTCCCATGGTACTGGTTTCAGAAGATGAGGTGGGCATTCTTTCCAACAGAGCCAGCCTCTGATGCCATCCTCTCTGCCTGGACTCTGGATTCTTTCTTTTTTCTTTCTCTCCACTGTTATTTTTTCCCCCCAGGTTTTTGGACAAGCACTCAAGCCAACTTCTACTTCTTTTCACTGGTGAGCATCTTAACCAGTCATCCACATCTGTTACCACTGCTTCCCCACCCCTGGAACCCCTAAACCCTCAATGGCTGTCTGTCTCGGATTCTACTCAAATGGCACCCCTCAAGATCAGAGATGTCCCTCCAATAGTGCAGCCACTTTGCACTCATTACTCAGTACTCTGTGACCATGGCTGCTCTTAACTACACATCTTCCTTGACACTTTCCTCCATAGGCCTCTGTGGCTCTCAACTCTGAGCTCTCTTCACACTTGTGACCTGTTTTGTCTCTCATTCCCTTGACATGTCTTCCACTTTTTACCTCAGAGCTAGACAATCTTTAGGGCTCAATATATTATTCTCATAATTTCTTATTCTTCCTTTGAAAACTCACTCACTCTCAAGTTCTAATCAAAACTCATGTCTCCAAGCTCCATGGTAGGGTGACCATCAAAACTGTGCCTCTAGTTTTAGACTTCATTTTTAGGTTTTAGACTTATATCTCAAACAACTTCAAGAATCTTTTTAACCCGAAGCTTCCAACAGCTCACCAGTGGTGAGCCGGACTCTTTTCTGTCTTATCCAAAGCACAACGATCATGTTGAGGCAGAATAATGACATGATTGAGTGTGTATTGAAGCCACACTCTTTAAAGCTGCCTTTGCCTCCCATTGTTCTTACTAACTCTCTGACAGAGGGCAAATTATTGAATCTCTCTCTGCCTCAGTTTTCCCATCTATAAAATGAGGATAATAAAACTGATGTCATATGGTTGTTGAGAGAATTAATTGAAAAAAAAAATACACAGAATGTTCTTAGACTGTTCTTAGAATAGTGCCTGATAAATGTTTCTAAGTATACATTCTCAAAACTTGTGTTCTTTTGGACATATTTCTCTTCCATCTTATCCTGTGTCTTCATCCCACATATTCTTTTCTGAGTTCTTCACTTTCACCTTGGCTCCTGGTACTCCAGGTTGGATAGCACATTTGGCTTTGAACTGGTCTCCTTATATCCAGGCTCTTCTGTTCAACCCAGCCTGCACATTACTGCAAAGTCAAGTTCTTTAAGCCTCTCTTTTATTTCCCCATCGCATCTTTCAGCTCTCATCCACTCAAATGCTCTGCTCTGGGTGGGTTAAGTTCTATGGACACACTGTGTTCATTTCCACCTTCACCCTTCAGACCCTCCTTGTGTTTCTAGTTTCTTAAAATTCTTCATAATTCATCAACATGCAAATGCCTACAGCACTCACACTCCAAGTCTTTTGTTAATGGACTTAATCTTAGACAGCTATTTGGCGAATAAAAGTCATTGCCTCTCAACAAGACGGGGAGCCCCTTGGGGTTAGTGACAGTGTCTTATGTTCTTTTATATCCCCCAGAACACCTAACACAATGTCTCATTCTCAGCACAATGTCCATAAATATTTATTGCAATTTGGCGAAATAATCAAAACATTAGATTCATCCTTCACTGTGAATATATACAAAACGTAAGGGAAATTCTTGAATTTCCCATGAGATTTAGTGTTTATTTTCTATATCCAGTAAAGACATGTATAAAAGAGCTGGACTTGGACAAGAAATGAGGCTGTTGTTTTTTTAAATAGATTTTTAGAAAGAGAGAGAGAAAAGAAAAGAGAGATTGATTTGTTTTTCCACTTATTTATACATTCATTGGTTATTTCTTATGTGTGACCTGACTGGGGATTGAACCCACAACCTGGGTGTATCAGGATGATGGTCTAACCAACTAGGCTAACTGACCAAGGCAAGGAATGAATTTTTTAATTTTAATTTTAAAAATATTTTCAGTTGCAGTTGACATATAATACTATATTAGTTTCAGGTGCACAACATAGCAATTAAACATTTGTATAACTTACAAAGCAATCACCCCGCTAAGTCTAGTATCCATCTGACAGGTAAGGAGTGGGTTTAAGAAGAATTAGTTGGTGGAGGAAACTGAGATATTGATAATATGAGAAAAGTCGGCTTATTTTTGGATTTCCTGGCATTTTAAGGATTGCTCCTATGCACCCCATAATTATTCATTCTCTAATTTTCTGTTTCCTTTCTTACATTATGCGTATATTAATTAAACATTCCATTTTGTTGGATTCTGGAACCATAATCTTAAGCTGTGCTATTTATTGGTTGACTTAATGATGAATGACAGTTCTAAACCATTCTTGTCTGGTTTGTGAACACCAATTGTCTGTGCACAGCCATTCTGACTAGCTGTGACATAGGATCAACTTGTGGGGGGATGTACAACCCCCGACTAGGCAGTGATGTGCAGAGCCAGCCTAATTCCAGCTTCTGTTCGGCAGGAGTATTCCTGCTTTGGAAGCAAAGAGGCACCTGAGACAGGGGGGTGTCAGCTACCTCCTTCACTATCCTTCTTACTTTCAGGTGAGCAACATTTGAACAGCGTCTACACTGAGTATTCCTAAGACTTGTCCTCAAGACCAAGAGGCTTCCTTTCCAAGTGAAAATCAACCTCGTTTTAAATCACTCTTTGTGTCTGCATTTGGCTTTCAAGATTTCTGTGGCCTTGGCTGAGTAGCTCAGTTGGTCAGAGCACTGTCCAGATACACCAAGGTTGTATGTTTGATCCCTAGTCAGGGCACATACAAGAATTTATGCACATACAATGAATGCATAAATAAGTAGAACAACAAACTGATGTTTCTCTCTCTCCCATCCTTCCTCTCTCTCTAGAATCAATAAATAAAAAAATAAGTTAAAAGAAGATATTTGTGAACTCCATCAACATCACTGACAAACTGGGAGATGCCCAAATCTCAACAGAAATCAATCAAGAGTTAGTTTTGAAAAAAAAAGTTGCTTTGTTTTCTGACTTGTACCACAAACAGCGGCTCCAATCTGTCATTATGACTGAGAATATGTCACAACAATCTGTTTTTATTCCTTAGGAAAGAAGAACAGCATCTTACTCTCCTCCAGCAACCACTAATTTGGAAAATTTGCAAGCTGACATGCAACTTGATTAAAATGACCTGGAGCCAGCAATTCTTTTAAAATGCAACTCATTGCTCACAACCTCAGACCTTCTGTAGTCCAGTTCTCTCCTTCACAGCTCGTTTTTCTGTGGGAGGAAAGCGGATGGGGAGGGAAGAGGGGGAAAGAGCTATGTGTTGTAATCCACATAGAGGTTTAAAATTATTTTTTATGTTTCCTCTTCGGCCTTACTGTCACCATGGATTTCCTTCTCAGCCCAGGGGAGAGGAAAAGCAGCATGACATTCTAAAAGGCGAGTGTGGATTTCATAGTCCTGAGTACAGAGCAGGCACATGATCCAAACGCAGCATCCATGTTGGAGCTGGAGACTGTTTTGATGTTGTGGTTTCACACTTTTTCCATAGTTTTAAAAAAATCTGTTCCAGTTTGAATCAGCTCACAGGTCTTTGTCAAACCCTGGCTATACTGAGAGCAATGAGATTTCCTTCTAGGGAAACCAATGAGTAAAACAAAACAACAGTTTGGCCGATTCCAGGACTGGGAATCATAGGACTTCACATAAGAGAAACTGAGGTCATCTTAGAAATCCGAGTGTCTATAAATACATTATATAAATATCTTGTTAATGGCATCTACGAGTGTGTATTATTGGCTCCTCAGTGAGGCAGGGTGTTAATGAAGGAGGTGTTAATGTGGGCTGGCATGGGTGCCCACAGCTGTATTGTTCACAAAGACAATATATAATTATTGGGAGACAATATGTAATTACACGCTGAACGGTGTGTTGCAAACTGTTAATGTGTTGGTGTTCTATCTCAGAGAGGGGAGAGCTAAGACGGCCAAGACCACATAAATGCAGACACTCATTTTTCAGGGAATGTACAGTAATGAGAATCATTTCTGAATCCTGTTGCCTTGGCAACCTATTCTAAAATGATGTAGATAAAGAACTAGCGACACTTACCAATGGAGTCAGCATGTCTGGGGAAGAAAAACTGCTAGAAACAAGGCATCAAACGTCAGACCAAACTGACTTTTAAGGAGATGGCCTTGTTCAAAATCGGGTCCAGATGTGAAATGAGGGATCAGGCATTAAGGACATGGCCATCATCAATATTCTGATTGACACCCTGGCCAACACATACCCACGGTCAAGCCTGGGTGACATTAATCAGTTTAGGCTCTGCTCTTATTCACGGGAGCCCTCTCGAATGGATCATTCTTTTGTGGATAGACAATGACTGAGATGTCAGAGGGAACATCCTAGGGTGAGTGAGCATGGCCTAGCTCCCCCGCTTGGAAGATGTGGTGCTCCCAGGGTAACAAGATTATCTGGACACTTTCTCTCCTGGTCTCTCCTGGCTGATGTAAATACACTATCTGACTTGGAAGCACTGATAGAGTTAACTCTTACTTAAAGATGAGGAAAATAAGGAAAGAAAGGTTAAGTAACTTGTTTATGTCATATCTTAGAGATAAATCAGAACCAAGTCCAGTACTTGACTTGTTCTTCCTGTCAGGCAAAGTGGAATTCCTCAAGAATCCCCCTGTCCACCTATCTGGCCTTCTGGACCTGCACATTTTTTTTTCATTTTTGACTTAGCACAAGCCCTGACAAGGGCTTACACTGTGGCCCTGGGTTCAAGTGCTATGTAAGCTGTACATACTGAACTCTGAATCAGGAACAAGCCTCTTGGGGGATGGGGTGGGGGTGGGGCAGCTGACCTCTGTATCACCCTAGACTGAGGTAGGTGAGTCTCCTCCAATGTCCACACCTGGTTCAGGTGGCACCTCTGGCTTTTGGGGAAGCAAGACTGACATATCTATCTAGGCATACTATTTTATTCCAAGAAAATCAATAAAGAGATTTTGAGGCTGTGTTTTCAAACTTTCTTTTTATAACAGTAAATCTTGTCCAGATTTTCTAAAACCTGTTTTAATTATGCTCGTTTAAATTATATACCATCAAGTTTAGGCTGACTACATTCGGACCAAAACAACAACGCAGGCATCCTCTGGATATGGAACTTCAATTATTGTTTATATTAGCATCAATCCTGAGATTGAAAGAATGAAGGAGCTCTAATTTGCCTGCTGTTAAAGGCCATCTATAAAAACACTCAGAGAAAAACATGAGAGCATGACTGCTTACAGTGGCATATGTTTAACTCCTGGACTCCTAAGCAGAGCGAAACTCTTATGAAAAGTCTCTTTGCCCTTGTTAATTGCATAGTAACAGATTGGAGGGGGCTACTTCTTCCCACTACATTCTTTCATATGCAACAGTTCCTCCCTCTCTTCCTCCCTCCCTTCAGCCTCTCTCCTTCTCTTCATCACTCACTCCCTCCCTCCTTTCCTTCCCTATTTATTGAGCCCTTACTCTTTATCTAACACAGCTCTGGGCACTGGGGATAAGAAAGTGGCTGAGGTGCACATTCTGCCAATATGAGGCTCCCCTTCTGGTTGGAAACAGACTCAAGGTTTTGATAAGCACTCTGCAAAGTCTTTTAGGCACAGACAGACAAGAAATAAGGTCAAGCTCAAAAAAGGGCTCAGTTCTATAAAAGTCAGAGAAAAGCTAGCATACAACACAGGCAGGTGTTGCGTATAGGGGGTAAAGTAGGAAAGGGAGGTGACCATGTAGGCTACTTGCTCCTGCCCTTCCCCCACCTTCATGCTGCACCATCTTAGGCCTTTAATCAGTCCTCATATGAGTCATGCTTTGTATTGTTTTTCAGCCTTTGCACCTGCACCCACAGCTCTGCCTGGATTGTCCTCCACTCATCTATTCTAACCCCACCCCCACTTCCGGGTCCCAGCTCTTTTCCACTCATCTATTCTACTCTCCACTTCTGGGTCCCAACTTTCTCTGTGAACTGTTTCTCTTTCTCCTCCATGTTGGAACAATTTGTTCCTCCTTGGTCTTCACAGCACATCACTTCCATCTCTGTTTTCATCTACTCTGTCCCACTTTCCAATGTAGGGAATGGCTCATGCATCTGTCCCTCTCATTAGAAGTGACTTCTTTGAAGGAAGTTGCCACAGGTAACTAGTTTTTTAAAAATAATTTATATTAAAGTATCATATACTTACAAAAAAAAGTTCACATGGTAGGATTATCTTCCTCAATTGGTTATTACAAACTTAACACAACTTTTTAATCCATATTCAAATCAAGAAATGACATGCCCGGCTCCCCAGGACCCCTTACTCATGATCCCCTTCTGGTCATTACCCTCACCAAGATAACCATTTCTGGCTTAACTGCCACAGATGAATCATGCTAGCTTCTGTAACTTACTCTTAACACCAGGTAGTATTATGCACCTTTGTCTTTGTTTACTTGTGAGAGTCATCATAAGCACATATATAGTTGTAGCCCTTGCTTTTTCATTCTGTTGCAAATAAACCATCATTTATTTATTCCTTTTACTGCCGATGGGCATTTAGGTAGCTCTCAGTTTTATGCTATTACAAATAGTACTGCTGTGAGTGCCTTGTTCATGTCCATCGGTGAATATACACATGCACTTCTGCTGGGTATATACATAGGAGTGAAATTGCTAGGTCATGGGGTATGACTATGTTTCAAAGATTCTGTCAAATGGTCTCCAAAGTAATTGCAAAAATTAAGCTCCCACCAGCAGTGTATGAGAGCAGCAGTTGCTCTGCTTCCTCACCAACACTTACTAATTTCCTGTTTTCTATTTTTGTCATGCAGTAGTGTATAGTGGCATCACCTTGTAGTTTTTGTTAGTGTTTGTTTTTCTTAAGGCCAAAGAACACCTTTAGTATATTTATTGCCTATTAGGATATCATATTTTGTAAAGTGTCTGTTAAAGTAATTTTTCTGTTGAGTTTTCTGTATTTTTCTTGTTGGTTTATAAGCACTGTTTACATATTCTGATATGGACTCTTTTTAAAATTTCTCCACAGATCTGAGAACTCTTGGTTTCCACATTCAGTAAAGTTTTGCTGCATAAACTGGGGGAAAAAGGGCACTGTCAGATCTTCAACATTGGGGTGGGTATCACCACTATGCTATGCCTCCCTTCCTCACTGCTACAGCCTTTACAAAGAGGAGGGATTTATAAAGGGTAAGTTGGGATAAAGCTAAGAAAAATATTGGGGTCCAGGTGGACCTTATCCTGCTGACTGTATGTCCATGGGCAGCTGTCAACAGAATGCTTTTACTCAACTGTAACTTTTGGACCATTCAGCCACAGACACTGCTCCTCAGGGCTCCTTTCTCTCTCTGTTACCTAATTTAAATCAATTTTTGCTCAAATATACTCTTAAATTTTTTCACATGTCTTGGTTTATCTTTTAACACAACAAACTTTGGGTTACCTAGCCTGTAAAGTTTCTCAGCCCCTCAGCTAGGCTTCATGTTCCCTTTGGCCTTCTTTTCTCTTCACTCTCTGCCTTCAGATAGACTCTGTAGTTGAGGCCTCTCCATTTTGGTAGTTGATGTGGTACCTGACATAGTCACATTGATAACAGGTGTGTCCCTAAAAGGCTTTATTTGGGTCGTCCATGGTAAGCTGACCATTTGACAAAGTCTTGAAGGGCTGTGTACCTTTGGGAAGGGCAATCAGCTGTTTTTTGCTAGGTCCTCAAACCCAGGAGCATGGCAGGCTCTTCCAGCCTGTTGGGGGCAGATGGCTTCCCACCCCCCCCAGCCCCCACCCCCGCACATGTGCAATGTTGCTGCTGTTAGGGACTATTTAGTGCACCCAGTGCCAGGCTTGGACCTCCCCTACAATAGCAGCAGTGTCTCCCCTGTCTTGGATGGTGTTTGAATTCACTTATACAAACATAGGCAGAGCAGCTGGTTGGTGGAGTGGAAAGGTTGGGTTGGGGATGCTGGCCAATGCTGACTAATTTGTGCCCAACTCTAATTGTAGGAATCCAAGCCCAGGCCCTGTTCTCCTGAATCAGAGTTTGCTGCTTGTGTCCTAGGAAAGAAGGTAAGTCAGGATTGGTTGGCTGCTTGCTGACTACATTAGAAAAACTTACAAATGGAAGCCATGATCAATATTAATATTTACACACTCATAGGGACGTATAGCACACAAAAATGCAGATGGAGTCACTGAAGCTCAGAAGAATCAAGTGAGATAGGACTCAGGCATAGAGGGGGTCAGAGGTGGAGCTGGGGCTCACACTCAGGGCTCCTGTGACCCTATAGCCTGTCCCTTCCCACTGCATTGCCTGTCAAGGCCCTGGCAGCTTCATAGTAAGTGGTATGCTCCATATAAATCCCTGCAGCCAAAGGATTCACCAAGCTTGCTCTCTGGCCCTGGGATGTCATTACCAGCTCAGCCTTCCCCAGCTGTAGCCCCTGGTCTGCAGAGATTCCCTATATCAAATCTATTTACCCTTTTCTGGGGGCACCGATGAGAATCGTGGAACCCCTGGCCTCAGAGATGACTTGACTAGTGAAGTTGTCCTCTAATGACCCTTTCTCTCTGGTTCTGTCCTATTGTGGGACATGGGACACATGTTTCCTGGCAAAATGGGGAAAGTGAGGCACTAGGAGTTAAGCAGCTGCTCTGAGACCTGCTATGAGTTCTGCTATGTGACCTGGGGAGCACTGCTGTACTGGAGTCCATTTCCTCATCTATAAAACAAGGGGGGGGGGATAATCTATCCGGCCCTGCCCAATTCTAAAATTCCATGCTTCTCTTTACTAAAGTAATCAAGCAAACTGAACAATAAAGCCAAAACTACCTCCCTGAACAAAAATACCCTAAATAGCCATATCCAAAGGCATCTGGGATGTGGGCGGTGGCGTTTTTGAAAGTGGTTATAAAACTCCAATATGGTGGCTGCTGAAAGATTGTCAGAAATGTTGAGGCAATGCCTTCTGGGAGACTTAAACCCCTAAAAGTCCTCTTAGTAATATTTCTAATACATATTTTGTCAAAGATTTGATGCTCTCTGCTTAGGTATTTCTAACAAGCACTCTCTCCAAACACACTTCTTTGAAAATGCATTAGATAACACAGTTCCTTCAATTCCATATCTTCCTTTCTGTCTTAACTGGAAAAGCCAGTTCACGTTATTAATGACAAGGTATTTTGCAGAGTGCCCAGGTTAATAGAAGAGATAACTGGCAAAATATAAATGTGTAATACTAACATGCTGAAGATAAAACAGAGGTCTAATGCTGAATGCATAATGTGGAGAATGGAAGAAAAAGCTCCTGCTTGGTGCAAAATTCTTATAAAATGAGCAGGAAAGCTATTGTCACCAGCTGGCCCATTTGTCTTCAACTTGCTACTTTTTCTTTTTCGTTTTCATTTTCTTTTCTTTTTTCTCCCTTCTTTTCCAAGTGAGCGGAAGGGAGATACAAAGGCAGACTCTTGCATGCACCTTAACTGGGATCCACCCAGCAAGCCCCACCTGGGGCCAATGCTTTGCTAATCTGGGGCCATGCATGCAACTGAGCTATTTTTAGCACCTGAGGCTGAGGGTTCATAGAGCCATCCTCAGTACCCAAGGCCGAATACACTCAAACCAATTGAGCCATAGATGTTGGAAAGGAGGAGAGAGAGGAAAAGAGAGAGAGAAGGGGGGAGGGGTGGAGAAACAGATGGTCACTTCTCCTGTGTACCCTGAGAATCGAACCCAAGACATCCACACACCAGGCCGGCACTCTACCACTGAGCCAACCAGCCAGGTCCTTATTTTCTTTTTCAACTCAACTATCCTCCTTGAACCCAAGTCCTAGGATTTCAGAGTTAAAAAGGCTCCTAGAGAATTTTGAGGATGAGGAAATTGAGGTCTGGGCAGGTGAGGGGACTTACCTAAAAGCACTGTCAGTTTTCTCGGGTGCCTGTGCAGTCTCCTATTTCAACACTTTACCCATGATTCTAGTACTGAAGGTGCCTTCTCCTGTCTTTCCTGCTACAGCCCAGCCCAGGGAGCGAAGCAGGGATTTAACAAATCACAATTAGGGCTCAGTGGCTTTCAATCCCAGCTTTAGCACTGTCTAGTTGCATGGCTTTGGGTAAGTCACTTCACCTATCAGTACCTCAGTCTCCCCTGTTGTAAAGTGAGTTAAAATAGGCAAAGCTCTGCAATCTAGTGAGTGTTCAGAAAAATTAGCGATTATCCTTAATATTTGTGATTTGTAAGTTCATTTGTTTTTGGTTATATGATCTCTATTATTTGGAAGCAGAGGACAGGATTGGAGGACCTCTTGACATCATATCTGGGTAAAGAATTGTACATTTTCTTGACAGTCATCAAGTTCAGTATCAGAAGGAATGTGGTAGTTGGCTGTTCACTGTGTCTATTAAATGGAAAGATGGAAGGCACTTAAATGGTAGCAGAGTACGCTGGGGTATGCTATGGTTTGAATGGTTGTGTTCTCCGAAAATCTCTATGTTGAAATTTTAGCCCTAGTGTGTATTGGAGGTGAGGCATTTGGGAGATGCTTCAGTCATGAGGGTGGAGCCCTGATGAGTGGGATCTGTACTCTTAGAGACCCACATCACTCTGTCCCACTCTCGGCCATGTGAGACACAGTGAAAATTCTGCAGGCTGCAGCCCAGAAGAGGGCCCTCACCAGACACCAAATCTACTGCTACCACAATCTTAGACTTCCCAGGTTCCAAACTGTGAGAAATCAGTTTCCATGGTTTATAAGCCACTCGGCCTATGACATTTTGTCGCAGCAAGCCGAACAGACTAAGGGTGAATTCCTGAACCCCAAGTGTGTGGAACCTCCTTCAGGGGCATACTGGAAGCAGAGCCTGGGGCTGGCAACCATCTCATGTAAATTGCAGGGAGGCAAAGAGCTACCTCAAATGACCCCTGGAAATCCCTCCCCCACCCCCGCCAAGAAGTCTGAGCTTTCCACTGCAAAGTTTAATTGATAGTCTCATTTTATAAATATTCGATGAATTTAATTCCCCAGGTCCCACTTAAAAAAATAGGGCTTATCCTTGAGGATTATGCAAAAACTAAAAACAGAATTAGAGCTGGATAAACTGCCTTGGAACCGGGACTTCACAAACCAATGTGTACGTGTGCTTTCTAGCTACATGACCTTGGGCAGGAGACCTCATCTTCCTACACCTCAGTTTCTGCATGCATAAAATGGGTTTTATAGATTTCATAGGGTTGTAATGAGAGTTGATGAGGCAATTCAAAGAATGTATTTAACACACTGCCTGGCACATAGTAAGTACTTAATTAATGCTAATAATTATTATAATTAATTAAACAAAAACTGAAACTGCGTTTAATTACAATCCTTAGACCAAAAACAAAACAAAAAAAAACAAAATGCTTCAGCATAAATGTTCAATGAGAGAGGATTTTTGCTTTTTATTTCTCAGTTAACCCTTAGAATTTAAACAATAAACGTGTGAAGAGGGCGCAGTCACCCTTTTCCATTTCGCATTGCTCTTTTGAATGGGTCTTTCCTGAAGCTGCCTCTAGGTGAAAACCCTCTCCTGTGTCTGAACAACCCAGACTACTTGGAAAAACAAAGAAGGTTTGATTGAGTTGAGTTGATTACTTTTAGAAATAACAACTTGGCTGAATTCAACTATTTCCTCCTCCTTCCACCAGTCTATTTTCAGGTAGATACAGTTTCATTCTGAAATCTGACCAGGCTTGATTCAGGATAATTCAGTCTCAGGATATAAACAACCTGGAATGTTTTGTATATGACCTTGAAAGATTTCCCAGCAGGAAATGGAAGCCTGACCAGCCAGAGAGCAAAGGAATCCAGGTTTTCAGTTTCTGGTGACTCTGATTAGCACACAGCAGTGAACCGACTGCTGTTCCCTGATACCCTCCTCTTCCTCACTCGATAAGTTTGAGTCATTCTATTCTCTGTCTGGATGGATCACTGTGGAAAAGCCTCAGGGATTAGAGGAGCCAATCCCCTCATTCTGTGGATGAGGAAACTGAGATTTAATGAGTTTGCATGACCAGCATTTGTTACTCTTTGATACTTTCCTCTTGGTTCCAACCCAGTGCTCCATTTTTTTAAAATGCTCCATTTTCTTCAAGCAGGAACTATTGAGGAAATTTCCAACTATTTTTTTTTTTTTAGTTTCCATGTTATTCACAACAAAACAGAAATATATGTTTATTAAAAATGTAAAAATGACAGTTCTTTCAATCTGGGTGAACCTCTCAGTTTCCCTGGGAGATGGGGGAGGAGCCAGTATCTGTAGTCAGGGGTTTGGGGGCTTGGTAGAGCCAATGGGCAGGGTGAGGAAGACTTCCACTGCCACCTTGTGGTCACCTGGAGCCACAGAGGGTCATTCCTCTGCAGTATGTCTGTCCAGCTTCTTTCGCTGTTTGCCTGAAATCTTTATCAGTGCAGTCAATGTGGCTTCAACCGGGCTTTTGTTATTTTTGGTCTTTCCAGTGCATTTCACTTTCTTTAGCTCCAGGAAAGAGGAAGTGGTTGAAAATTAGCAAAATTCTATATTCTGAAAAGAATATCTTCAGGCAGGAAGAGGTCAAGATCTTATGATGAAATGTTTGAGAGCTTTGCAAGATCCTTGTCTTGCCTTGTTGAGGCATCTCTCTAGACGAGCAGAGATTTATGGAGCAGAAGTCAGGTCTGGAGTTGACACCTGTCACTGTTATTACCTGGTCTATTGGGGAAGTCAAGACAGATGTTTATTATATCACTTAGCACCCTTGTCTGCAGTCCAAATTAGTTCTCACATCACATTCTGATAGTCTCCATATCATCAAATTCAAATATCATCAGTTGAAATACTAATGATATTTTTCAGTGCAAAAAAATGACTTTCAAGGAATGTATTATAGAAAGGATTATAATAAATTAAATGCCTAAACTGGCAGAGTGCAAACAATTTTGACTCTGATCTAAATGTTTGCACTGGCTGTTTAAACATTTAATTTGTTAGAATGGAAGCACCACCACAGAATAAGCATGTTAATTAAACTTGGGTTTCAGCAATGTGAGTCATCTCACGTACACAGAGCGTGACAAACCCGGACAGCAAGAGCCAATGTGCATTGATTTCTCATTCTCCAAATGAACATTTTGCTTCTTTAAACCCTGTAGACATTAGTGATTTTTGTTCTGTCTTTCTAAGGTTACTTTTAGATGATACTACAAAATTTTGTTAATCTGGAAGCAACTTGGCTCTTAAGTTTCAGGGAACTTATCACCTATAGATAATCTGTTCTGTAACTTTACATTAAAATATAGAAAGATGTAAAGAATGTGAGATACAAAAACCAAAACCCTAAAGACTAGTTTATCAAAACAAAGAATCTCAATCATTATCATCGTATTACTGTTTTCACCATCAATATCATGACAATCATGATCTTCGCCATCATCACTATCACATTTTTGGTTATCGTGGAATATCCCAGCCTATTTCTCTTGTCTGGCTCTGGTTCTGCCCATGAGTGGTAATACAGTGCTGATTAAGGGACTTCTCTAAGCTTCAGATCCTTCTTTTGTAAAATGAGGGTGATTTATTAGTTGGGAAGGCTGAGCTAGTATAGCAAAGAGGCTTCTAAATACAGCGATTTAAATAAGATGGTTCATTCTTTTCCCTTAGAAATAACCCAGTTATTTCAGACTGGCAGGGGAGCTCTTGCTAACCTGAAAACCCCTGGTAGCCCCCCACTGCCTGCAGAACAGAGGGCTACCATCCATGTGGAATTCCACTCATGTTTATTAGGAAGACCATTTTTCCTGACACTGCCATGATTTTCCTTAAAACCTTTGTCCATGAGCCATGTGAAAAAGAATTTAACTTGTCTAATGTCCTTTACAGCCTGACCCTAACCCACATTTCTGACTCACTCACTCTTGTCCTTCTACCTTCGCCTGTGCTGTGCTCTCTCCTCTGCCCAGAATGCCCTTTTCATCTTCATCCACCTTAAGTACTGCCCCCTTTAGGAAACCTTATCATTTGCCATGCCCTGCCCCTTGCCATCCTGTTAGAACATTCATTATTTCTTCCTCTGCCTTCTTATATCTTTGCCTCTGTTATAGTATCTGATTCTTTTTGTCTTATAATTAAATTAGTTATTTATAGAAATAGGCTTTACATTCCTGGAAGAAACAGACTGCATATTATTTCTCCTTCTTAACTCTTTTCTCCTTCCTTGCCTTGCCCAGCATTGTTCCTTGCCCAATAAACATATGTTTAATTGAATGAAGTAAAGAGTTGTTACAGACAGAAGAACTCCGTCATCAAAATAGCAACCATTTGCTAACTCAAGGGGCCAATTAGGCAATGGGCTATTCGTTGGAAAGTTCCAGATGTGGATCAAAACAGCTCCAATTAGATTTACATCTGTGCTAGACCAAGAATAGCATCTAGAATACTCATTGGGCCCTCCATCCATGTGGAATTCTACTCACGTTTATTAGGAAGACCACTCTTCCTGACACTGCCATGATTTTCCTTAAAACCTTTGTCCATGAGCCATGTGAAAAAGAATTTAACTTGTCTATGTGGCATGGACGTGTATAACACCTACTTTATGTCTAACTCCATTTGTGGGATTTCCACCTCCCATGGGATTCTACCCCATGGCCAGGTTAGAGAATTAATTGCTTGAGGGAGTTTCATTTTAAATAGAAAGTCAGTTTAAGGGACTGAGCCCTGGGAGCTCTGAGCTTTGAGCCCTGCTACAGGTCTGCTGTGCAGTTACGAAAAGAAAACACGTTTCCCTTTCTAAGACCTAACTCTTCTTGTTTGTAAATGGAACTTCTACAGTTTCTCCCTCCTCACAGGGCTGTCTGTTTGCACGGACGATGTCAGCTCATCGGTGAAGTTCTTCGGAAAGACCATGTGGATCTTGTTGGGTGCGGTAGGGAGGCTAAACCCTAGGCTTATGAAAATGGATATTAAAACCATGCATCTGCTTGTTCCAGTCACTGGATGCACATGAACAGTCCCTCCGTTGTATTTCTAACTGCATTTTATTTCCTGAAGAAAGAAATTAAATTTGTTCAGATTTTACAAATGCAATCATGAGTTAATCTGCTTGAATGAATTTCAAGTCACAATTTGGCTAATGTCAGGATGGCAAAATAACTTAGAGCAGAGAGCAAGGGTGGGGAAAAGAGAAGGCAGGAGGGAGAGGTTCAGACAACTCCCCCCTTCTGGTTGTCAGTTCACTTTTTATTTCTCCCCCCTCTTGGCCCCTTAATCCCCCAGCACTTGTAAATCTTTCTGCTCCTCTTGGTTTAACCGAGTCTGGCCAGGTGGCAGGAATGCTTATGAAAGTGAATGAACACTGCAAAGATGATGGCAGAGTTTGTCTGTGACCTAGCACAGTTTTCAATTCTTTGTAACTGTCATTTTACAGCTCACCTATGATTGGAACTAACCTTGCTCAAAACGGTATGGTTAAAGATGTCTGAATGTGATGCCCTCAGTTCCCTTCCTGCCCACAGTTTTCTGCTTGATTCATTCATTCCAGCAGGAAGGTGTGCCAAGTCCTCACCTGGACCGACTTGCAGAGAGGGAAGAGCCCCTGTGAATGGTCAGCCGGGCTCTGCTTAAAAAGACCCTCCATGCTATGGTTGTGCTTTGGCTTTGGGGGAACAAGGCATAGCCCAGAAATGAATGTGTAATGATGCAGTTTTCTAGTGGGAAGAGCTGTGTGTGTGGGGTGTGTGTGTGTGTGTGTGTGTGTGTGTGTGAAGGACTGCTGGGTGTCTCAGAAATCATGCCTCAAAGCTTATGCTGCTTGTTCATAAGACAAGACCTGATTGTAAGAAAGAGTTTTATCATGTTCATATGATGCCTAGTGAGGCCTTTGGGATGAGGTTAAGTAACTTTTTCCTACACACACACACACACACACACACACACACACACACACACACACACACGGTGAGGAGTAACAATCACTTCACACTTGTCTTAACCAGGGACCATTTGGTCACAATTTGTTCAAGCTGGCTGAGGCAATAAGGAAATATGTCTCGTAGCTTGCAGGAACAGAGACGACAGCGGGGCTCCCAGGAGGCTCAATTGGGAGCCATGGCAGCGCCTCTGTGGGGCCATGGGGCCTTTTCTTCCCTTGTCAGTTTGATTCACTTTTCTCTCCTTGGCTGACTGGTTTTCTTAAGTCACACAAGCACCAAGCATAGCTGCCTCTTTCCCAATCGATCTAGAATCCCAGGCTCCCAGTGTCAAATCCCCCAAATAAGTGACTCTGAATGACCATTAGATGGGCCTACAGATGGTCATATGGCCAGATTGGTCCCATGACCTTTTTAGACTAATCGTGTTTGGCTGGGGTCTCAGCAGGAGGCTGGGGAAACAGATTCTTGGGAGGAGAGTGAACAGAGGGTGAAGAATTGGGTGTTTCTGCTGCAGCACTGAACTCTGCTGATTGAGTGCTTTTCCAGCTTTCCCAGGTTCTTCGCTCTTAATCCCTCTTCCTGACTTTAACTACAGCCCTGCCTGTTGGCACAGGAAAATATATTTCACACAACTTCTTAATAACACCATAGTTTAACTAATAGTTTAACAAATAGGGGCTGAGGTAAGAAATGTATGTTTTTCTCCTGGAGCCTAAAATTTAGTGGGAAAGACAGACCAAGAAAATCCAATACAAAATAAACAAAATAATTACACGTTGTGGTAAGAGAGGAAACAGAGTGTTGAGTTAGAAAAGATAAGGTGGGAAGGAGGGGATCTATCTTAGATGCCCTTGCAGGAGGACTGCTGGACAGGGGTTGACACCTCAGTGGAGTCTGAAGGAGCCAATCACAGACAAGGTGGTGGGAACGGTGTGCTAAAATATATTTCAGGCAGAGAAAAGGCAGCATGCACTCAAAGATAAAAAACCTGGAGGAGAAACAGAACTTAATTTGCTTTTAATTCCCACCAGTCTCCATATCCCAACTCTCCTATGTGTTGGATAATTTAGAATTGGAAGGCCTTTATTGGAAGACTTTATTAAGCTCTACTGCAAAAAATCAAATGATAGTATAGCAGATATATACTGCCCTGCTTAATTCACTCAGCACTCAAGACGACAGAATTATATTACCATAGAACAATCTGGTCATTTGTGTGGAGATATTATCTGGTACTCTTGGTTCTTGAGATTGGAGAGATCTGGGCTGGGGCTTGTCTTTGTGACTTACGAGTTGTATAACTTTGGCCAAGTTAAACAATTGCTCTGTGTGTTATTGGTTTATTCATCGTCCTAATCTCAGTCTTTATCTCTGGCTCACAGAGATTTTTAAAAAATGACAATGTTTATGTTAATTGAGGAAATGTATATAAAGCAACTAGCATAGTGTCTGGCACTCATTATATATTAAAAGCAATAAAAAAAGTTTGTTCACATCTCTCAGGTATATAAATCAAATTCTAGCAAATTCTTCCTTTTTACTACTCCTTGGGGAGTTCAGTATACAAAAGAATTGCATAGTGAATACTTTGGAATACATATGGGAGTGGATCAAAACATAGAGGCTACTTTCCTTTCTCTCCAGGTCCTTCAGTGCAGTGAAAGGAGAGTAACACCAGAACTTGAGAGAAATGCTTCAAATGGATGGGATTGGAAAGAGCTAATACAAACAGACAAGCAAACAAACAAACAAAAAAACAAAATAACACCTCAGTCCAAAACCCACCTAGAAGGAAACTGCTATAGAATGAGAGAAGCTCTGTGTAAGGTATTTTTCCCGGCCGAGAAGGAAGGGGGGGGGTAGAGCCACAAAGTGTGGAATAGCAAAGGCTTTATTATAAGTACCACGCATCCCACCCAATGAGGTCCCCTAGCCCTGGGGACAGAGGCTAGGGGAGTCGTGCAAATTAGTCTGCGTGAGAGGTATTTAAAAGGGTCCTCTAGGGTGGGCGAGCAATTATGACATGGTGAAATCTCACTGGCTGACCGACAGTCACTCTCCTCCCAAGGACCTCTGGGAAGCTTCTTTGTGGCGCACTTGGTTGTGTGGGTAGCCCTAGTCAAAGTTCCCGGGTCTGAGTTCCTCAAGTGACCGTCCCCCATTGCTGACCACCCTACATTCCAGCCTCTTTTGTTAAATAGAATAGGGGTGCCATTTATTCGTCTGGCTACTTCCTGCTGTTTAGGGGTGTCATGGGGAGGGGGAGATCGGCAGGTGGTGGCTTTGAGGGGTGTCAGGAGGAACATCTGTTTGGCTGTGAGTTGAGAAACTTCGCAGATGTGCTTCTGTAAGAATTTAAAAAAGAGAAGCAAATATGAGTTATACGCTGATAATTAGAAGAAGATTTAGGATAGGGGCAGCCCAGGTAAGAATGGGTGGCTGTCATTAGGAGTTAAGCAGGTTGTAGGAGGAGAGATTTTTGCTTAATTTTCCTCACAGACAGTTGAGGAGATTAAAGCTTCTTTCATCAGGCCAGTCCTACTGAACAGCATTGCTCCCTGCTTCAGCTCACTCTGGTGGCAGGCTCCTGGTGGGAGGGACAGGAGCAACAGGAGGGTCTGCAGGGCTTAACCTTTTAGTGAGCTGCAGACAAGTAGGGCCCAGTGGTTACAAACTGCCTGCGATCCTGCATGGGAGCAAGATTGTGGCGAGAGACATGGTTAGAAATGAGGGTAGTATTGATTATGGGGGAGCTCTTGGTAGTGAAAAATGGCAGAAGTAAGTGGGGAGATGCTGTCAGCTGGATAGTGGTTCCAAGACTATGTAGAATGTCTTGACCCAGAGGGGGCACAGGGCACGATGGCATAACTAAGGATGAGTGCAGAAAAGGAGATACTGTTCAAACTGCATGTCAGGGGTGGTTTGCGAAGGGAAAAAGAAGGGGTCTCATCCATTCCCATAATTAAGACCTGTGAGGGAATTAGAGGTCCAGAGTGTGGTGGCAAAACAGAGAAGGCAGCTCCCATGTCCACAAGAAATGAGATGGACTTACCCACTAGTTGCAGCATTCCCTGGGTTCTCGAGTTCAGGCCGTATCCTAGGAGTTTGAGCAATACACCCACCTGGCTGGATTGGCCTCCCATTCAGGTGGCTTGTCCTCCACGTAGAGGCATTGAGGATGAGCCTGCTGCCCAAAGGGGCAATCGCTCCGCCAGTGACCGGGCTGCTTGCAGTTAGGGCAGAGCTCAGTAGGCAGCTGTGGACAGGGGCCCTGTTGGGCACAGTGGTGCCACCTGCCACACCTAAAGCAAGCTGCTGGTGGCATTCCTCTTTGCGGTCCAGACTTGGGCCGGGCACTTCCTGTGCCTGGGTTTGGATTGTTACCTTCTGCTGCATGTAGGCCTGGTGAATAGCCTTGACCTGTTCCTATTAGCCGTGACCATTGAAAATTTTAAATGCCATGTTCACAGGTCCCAGATAGGGGTTTGGGCATTGAGAATAAAAGGAGAAGGGAGCCAGGCTCTCAGATCCAGCTGGAAATGCTGGATCCAGAGGCAGGACAGGGTCAGAACTTCCTGCAAGCAGATTGGGTTTGGCATCCAGCAAACCGGTGTAAGAGTCAATGATAGGCGGAGAATGGCCTGACGGAGGAAGGGTTTAAGAACACAGTGGAGAAGGGAGGGGCCCCTGGCCAGCAGGGTAGGAGAAGAGAGATTGGTATTTGCAAGTGAATGATAAACAGGATTCTGCGAAGGGAGGGGAGAGGGCTCTCCAAGGGAAGAGACCAGAGTGGAAGAGGTCCGCAGAGGGACCAGAGAGTGGGGCGCCCTCAGGGGTCAGGCAGGAGAGAGAGAAAGTTGGAAGTCCAAGGAGAAGGAAAGATTAGAAGCAGAGGTTTTCTCTGGCCAAAAAAACGGCCTGCATGGTGGAACAGGCGACACAGAGATTAAGGACAGGCATGCAAATAACTAGAGGCCCTGAATGTAAAGGGATCTCCAATCAGCTCCCAGCCACCTTGGTGATAGTTAAATTGGTGAGGGTGTTAAAACTGAAAATCCCTTCAGGAGGCTACCTGGTCAGATTACCCAGTATGTTCTGTGGCCTGGCCACAGCAGAGAAGAAGAATAGTTTCCTCTTCGTTAGGGAGGGAGAGATTTCGGATAAGGCAATTCCCGGAGTGTTTTGGGATTCCCGTGCCCCCACGGCCGCCCTCAGTCCTCGGAGTGGTCAGAGATGAAAATTGGCGTCCCACAACTCAAGCTCTGGCCACAGACAGATAGGTAAAGTGGATGTGCTCGGGACGTCTCCACCGGCACACACGCACTCAGACAGAAAAGACTCCACTGACGTAGCTATGGTTTCGGACAGGGAGTCTCGGTGGAAAGAACTGAGGGAAGTTTGGAGGCACGGGACTTACTGCACCGTGCACCGTAGTTGGTGGATGGTTGGAGATCCTGAAATCTTGATTCTTTCTCAGAGGGGAAGGAGAGAGAGGAGCGGTCCCTTGCAGACTTCCAACTCCTTCCTGGGTTTCAGCACCAAAATGTAAGGTATTTTTCCCCACTGAGAAAGAAGGAAGGGGGGGCCAAAAGCCACAAAGTGTGGAATAGTAAAGGTTTTATTAAGTACTGTGCATCCCGCCCAACGATGTCCTACAGTCCTGGGGTACAGAGGCTGGAGGAGTCCCGCAAATTAGACTGCGTGAGAGGTATTTCAAGGGGTTCTTCAGGGTGGGTGAGCAATTATGATGTGGTGAAATCTCACTGGCTGACGGACAGTCAATCTTCTCCCAAGGACCTCTGGGAAGCTTCTTTTTGGCATGCTTGGTTGTGTGGGCAGCCCTAGTCAAAGTTTCTGGGTCTGGTTTCCTCAAGTGACTGTCGCCCATTGCTGACCACCCTATACTCCTATACTCTGAATTCAGCTTCAGCAAATACTGTGAACAGGAAGAGGGTTCTGGGGCAACTGTTATTAATTGAATTAAAAATTGTTCAGAGCGGAAGAGCTAGCTGCAACTCTCACTAACCTCTTGCCAAACAGTAAGTTTGACTAAAGAGCTTCTTAGGTGATTGGAAGGCCAGGGAAGAAATAACCAAGGTGACACCTAAGAAGTGCCAGACTTCATGAGACACAAAGGAGAGAGCAGGAAAGACTTCCTCCACAGGAAGAAATTCTAGTTTGTTGCTAGAATCCGGTTCTCCTCCCTAGCAGTTAGGAAGATGCCCTCAGCTCATCTGCCGGCCCCATGCCCAAATGTCTCTGCTGGGATGTGCCCTCACTAAGGATCCTTTCAGGGGAAGGTCTTTTGAGGAAACCAACACAATTGCAGGAGAAACACTTGCCAGATACCCACACTGATCATGGTATAAAAGGACAACCAATAAGTATGAAATATTTGAGAGAAACCAACGGCATGAGAGAAAGAAGTACCAAGATGAATGAAACTGTTGATCTTGGAGGAAAAAGGGACAATTCAGGAAACAGAAGTGAAGTTAAAAAAGAAAAAACAAGTAGGAAGGAAGTGTACTCATTGAAACACTAACAAAAAAGCTGCTCTGAAAAAACAAAAACCCAGAGAGCAAATTCTACAGTTAAAAATATGAAATAGAAAATTCAATAAAGGGACTGAGCAAAGGAATAAGCTCAACTAGTGATCTGGAAGACAAGGCTCGGGAACTCTCTCAGAGTTCAGAACAAAAATACGTGGAGATGGAAAATAGAAGAAAAAACTATAAGACAAAAACGATCAATTCAGGAAGGCCCCAGACAACAACTGAACGGGAATTCTACCACCAGAGAACATAGACAAAGGAGGGGAGGAAATAATTGAGGACCTATTTCTTCAAGTTAAAGAGTGACAAGAATCATCTATTTTAAAGCCAGGAGAACTAATGTTAAAAGATGAAAACCCAGGCAAAATAGATTCCAAGGATAAAAGAATCTGACAAGCTTCCAGAGAGACAAGAAAGCTTGTCTACCGTCGTGGGTAATTCTGGTTTTGCTTCTTGTTTGCATTTCCTCCTTTCTCCCTGTCAGAGTATCCGTTTTCCTTTTTCTTTTTTTCAGGAAGGCATTTTCTCTCTCCGTGTCATTCAGCTGGAACTATAAATTACAGGGCTCACTTGGAGTACTCTTCAGGATTTTCTGCATGTGGTAATGGGTAAGTCAGTCTCTTTTATTTGGGTTGTGTGACTACAAGCTTGTTGGCTGCAGCTGTGTACAGTTATCTTGTGTAGAGAGGAAGCTTGTCACAGTCATATAGAATGAGCCTAATGTATAGAAACACAAGAAAGCCAGAAGTACCCTGGAAAAGAATCTTGGAAAGGAATCCTGATGACACTGTTTGGACCACTGGATTCAAGCCAGGCTTGAGGCCAGCCCTACCTCTGTGCCTCACAAGTATGAGGTGATGAAATCCCTACATTGTTGTAGCTAGCCTGAGTTGAGTTTCTGTCCTTTGTACCTGCAAAGGAATAAAAATTAAAGTGGCATCAGACCTCTCACTAGCTACACAGATCCTGGAATGTAAGGCAGAAAAATCTTTAAAGGTCTGAGGGAAAATAATTTTGAATCTAGAATTTTATACTTCATTCAAACTAGCATCCCCATGTGAGGACATCTAACATCTCAGAAGGTTTTCCACTCACAGAACTTCTCTAAAAGAATTCCTCAAGAATGTGTTATAGCAAAAAGACAAAATGGAGTCAAGAAGCAGGAAGATGTAACATGGAAAATAATGTTATACAAAGTTATCAGTAAAAGTTAAAATTAATTTGAATAAATACTAATGCATGATGCAAAATATCCTCAAGAGCCTGGGACTGAAATTCTGAATCACTGCGCCATGGTAGGGAGACTCTGCTAATGTACTAAGTGTTGCGTATTTGTAGGGAAAAGCTACAGATACTAAATCAAGGCATTGATAGAAAAATTAAATTGTCAAAATTTGATGGGCACTACTAGAAAAATAGAAATGATGTGTAATTTCCAGACCATTAGAGAAGAAAAAGAACTCCAATATGAATAAAAGCAAATAAGGGGGGAAAAAATAACAGGACACATGAAAAGAGAACACATAAAACAGGGTGACAGGAAGAAAACCTAACCTAAGAGGGACCCACAGTGTGAGCAGGTGAAGTGCTGCTGCGGTGAGCGGCCCAGGAAGGCCGGGACCCATGCTGGTTTAGTTCACTGCTGAGTCCTTCCATAAGGATTTGTTGAGTAAATGAAAGAATAAATGGATAGATAGAAATTCTAAGATTTGATTTTTAAAAATCCCGTTTAAAAACTAGAGCTAAATTAAATGACTCACACATGCCACAGGTATACATATTAAGGTTGAAAATAAAAGAATGGGATATTTCCCAGGAAAAGGCTGACAAAAAGGGCAAATAAGGTAAAATCAATACCAGATAAAAAAATTCAAGGTCAAATCCATAAAAATGAATCAAGAACAATATTTTATATGACCTTTTAGTTAGGAAGTACAAGCAAATTAACTAAACTGATAAGGGAGGCCAGTTTCTGAACAAAATTAACCCACATAAATTAACAGCTTTACTACATATAGCAATGACCAATTAGAGAATGCAAAGGATAGAAGATCCAAATCACAATTACAATAGCAAAGCCAACCAAATATCTCACAAATGAGAAAGCCAGATAAAGAAACAAAAAAACTATAAAATGATATTGAGAACATTATAGAACAAAACAAACAAAAAGAAACCAACCCTGAACAAAATTAAAACACACTTCTGAAACGAAATAACTCAATATTGGTAAAGATGACAATTATTCCTAAATCAGCCTACAAATTTAGTGTAATTCAAATAAAAAACCCAGAATTTGAGGCCTGACCTGTGGTGGCGCAGTGGATAAAGCATCGACCTGGGAACACTGAGGTCGCCAGTTCAAAACCCTGCATTGGTCTGGTCAAGGCACATATGGGAGTTGATGCTTCCTGCTCCTCCCCCCTTTCTCTCTCTCTCTCTCTCTCACTCTGTGTCTCCTCTCTAAATGAATAAAAAAAAAATTAAAGAAAAAACAAACCCCAGAATTTGATAAACTTATTCTAAAATTAATATGTAGGGGTAGGAAAGTATGAGAATAACTAAGAAACACTTTAACAAAGATATAAAAATATGCTCTCAAACTTTAAGAATTAAAACAGTTTTGTGTTGGTGTAAAAACTGACAAATAGGTTAGTACTATAAGACATAGGATCTAGGAACAGATGAATCAATTTACAGGACTTTTGTTTATGATAAAGATGGCATTTCAGTTAGTGGAGAAATGATATTCAAAAAGGTGTTGAGAAAATTGCTTATTCACAAAAGTAAATTAGTAATGGATTAAAAAGTTAATCATAAAATCTAAATATAAAATATTGAAAGAAAATACAGATGCTTTTTTTTATCATGTTGAAATGCAGAGGGCCTTCTTATGTAAGACAGAGTCTAAAACACCAGAACAGAAAACAATGATGGCTCTGACTCCTAAAACCAAAAACAAACAAAACCAAAATTACTCTACGGAAGGAAATGTTTGCAAGATATAAATACACCGAAGATTAATGTATATAATACGTAAAGAACTCATAAATCAACAACAATGTCATAGAAAAATGGACAAGGGTATAAATAGGTACTTCACAATAGAAGAAATATAAAAGGTCATTATATATATATATAATATTCAACATTATTAATAAAAGGGAAATGCTAATTAAAATAAAGGTGTGATGTCAATTTATACCTGTAATAAGATAGACATAAATTTTGAAAAGTGGAAACTGGTCAATAATGTCACATAGACACTTTTGGCAGCAAGTGGCCCAAAGACATGACTTACACTGTCTTGAGGAGAGTGAACTTGTGATCTGACTTAACCTAAAGTCAAGAGGTACAGCAGCTCCAGGCGTGGCTCCTTCAGAGGCTCCTGATGACACTGCTGACTCAGGTTCTTCCTCCCTCTTTGGTTTGCCAAACTTTATCTTAAAATTTTTCTCTCATAGTGATGAAAGGGTTGAGGTGGTTCCAAATACCGCACCCAGTCCTGATAAGGTTCAAAGGAAGTGGAAATCTTTTCTTGTGGCTGTTTTAGAATTGAGGAAAACTCAGAAGTTTCTGCAGGCAGATTTCCCTTTCTGTTTCATTAGACTACCACTAGGTTCCTGGCCCATCCCTACATTTATCTTTGGAAAGGGGGTTGGGCTTATCCTCATCATGGGGGGGAGTCGCCCACCATGACTACTCTAAGGAATGTGCAGGGAAACTGGTACTCTCGCATTGATGGAAGTATGCATGGGCACAGCCTATTGTTGTCTTTTAAAATGTAAAATGTGCATGTCCTTTGAATCATCACTTCAGGCATCTATGTTACAGAAATACTGGCGCCTCACACGAGACATTTACAAGGCTATTTATCGCAATGATGCTTATCTTAAAAATTGGATACCCTCTGAATATCCATCAGTAGTGGAATGGTATATTCATACAATGCAATATGCAGCAGCAGTTTCAAAAATCTTTAAAGCATAAGTGGAAAAATTATTATAAAAATGTTACATTTTAAAAAATGTTACATTTATGTTATCAACACACATAAGCTATAGCTATTCGCATACAAATGAAAAGAACCTGAAGGATACATGCTTCACTTCTAAGGAGGAGAGTCAGCTGGTGCAATATGTAGATTCTTCTATATTTTGCTTGAAATTTTTTCTTATAATTGTGGCTAAGACAATAAAGACATATAAATATCTCACTTAATGTACAAAGTCTGGAGGAAGGTATTCCAGAGCACGTGTGGACAGCAGGTTTGGGATACCCTCAGGGGCTCTGCTCTTTCTTTCTCTGTTCATCCCAGTCTGCGTGTCAGCTTGTTGTTCTTCAGTGAATTGCAGGTGTTTCTAAACCACCTCTGTTCACAGTGCCCTCAGCATTTTATAGTGTTTATTCCTGGCACCACTAGGCCAAAAGAAATATCTAATATTTCTGTTTATAGTAGGTTAGTTTCACCCAAAGAATTTAATAAGTATTTATATCCTAACAAGTTAGTAACCATTTGAAAAAGAAAAGCACACACACATACATTGAAAGAATAATTGTTTTTTGTTTAATTGGTGATTAACTATAATTCTTTATAAATGGGATGTGTGTTCCTGATGGGCACTGCACAACATCTCAGACCTCACCACTGCCATCAATTCCTATTTCAGGTTGCTTTTCATGGTACTTTTTTTTTTTAAATCACAGCAGCTGCTAAAGATCTAGCTCAGTGGTTCTTAACCTTTTTTGAGGTACCGAACCCACCAGTTTCATATGCGCATTCACCGAACTCTTCTTTAGTGATAAATAAAATATGATTTTCCCCCCAAATTCAAGACATAGGTATATGTTTTTTTACTGGTGCACAAAATGAGCTGTGCATGAACATCACCTTGCTCAAAGAACAAAACCAACAAAGTGCATGAACTCACAACAAATTATGGTATTACTTTATTCTGGCCTCCGTGGCAGAGGCTTCTCCGAACTCCTGAGACCGACTCATAGAACCCCTAGGGTTTGATAGAACTCAGGTTAAGAACCACTGATCTAGCTGCTAGCATCATAAAGACATGATGTCATCCAAAGGAATATAATGCAAACTGATCTTGAAACTATGAGCCACCCTGACCTAGTAGTTGGCACAATGTTTGAGAGATGTCAGGTATCACTATTCTTAAGTTTCCCTTGAAAATTTAGCCCACAAGGCTCTGTGAGTCACTGCTGCACTCTGGGTGCTTCAGCATGTAGTTTGGTAACTGTGATTGTGAATGGTTGCCTCAGCTCCAAGCATACATCTCTACACTACAATGTTCATGGAAGGAAGACGAAACAGGCTTTCTCATTAGTTCATTTTTTCAGAAAATTTCAAGTTTATTGAGATATAATTTTATACTCTAAAATGCACCTATTTTGAGTAGATGGTTAGATGAGCTTTGATAAATGTGTACAACTATATAATCATCACCACTATCAAGATACAGAACATTTTCATCACCGCGGAAAGTTTCTTTGAAGCCCTTCTCACCTACTCCCAGCAATCACTGATCTGCTTTCTCTCACTCTAGATTAGACTGATTGTTTCTATATCATCAGAGAAATAGAATATGCAGTATATAGACGCTGGTGCTGCGGGATGACTTTGAGATTCATCAGGACTGTAGTTCATCCATCTGAACTGATGATTAATATTCCGTTGTGTGAATATACCACAGCACGTTTATCCATTTACATGCTGGCAAACATTTGGGCTGTTTCAAGTTTTGACTGTTAAGGGTAATGCTGCTATGAACACTCAGGTGCAAGTCTTGGTGTGCACTTTTCTCTTGGATTATCTGTCTATCTATCTATCATCTATCTATCTATCTATCTATCTATCTATCTATCTATCTATCATCTATCTATCTATCATCTTTTTCAAAAGAGAGTAAAATTATTGCCAGAAATCTTCCAGCAGACTTTCACTGATGTATTACTGGCCAGTCCTGAGTCACCCTCACGCTCCTAGTTTAATTACTAGAGAGGGGAAGGGGGTCACCTTGAAGCAATCAGTTCACATCCTTTGGAACTGAGGGCTGAGATCCTTGCTGGAGCAAGTACCTTCCCCGAATAAAATTGAAGTCCTACAAACACAGGGAGGAGGGAGGCATGGCTCTTGGGTATGCAGTCAGCCAGGTCTGCCCCTTTACTTTATCTGCAAGCATTTTCACTGCAGAATATGGTAGCAGCCATATTTACTCATCACAGTGGGAGCTTTTTTTTCTTAACATAAAGGTGCTTAAGCAGATCTATTGTTGACAGATATTCAACAGCCTAGAAATAAGGCAAGAAGAGAAAAATGTAAAAAGATACCTTGACAGAGAGGAACAGTTTTGCTCTGGGGAATATGATATGAGGGCATGAATGTCACTGAAGAGCTTTTACCAACTGGCTGCCAGATGTGGGCCTGCCCTGGGCTGCGGCGCAGCTGGTCTGCTTACAGTAAATCAGATGTGGGAGGCAAGTGCCATCTGGCACAGAAACTTGGCAGAGCCTGGAAAGACAAGTTAACTCACGTGTGAAGTTGTTAGTATTATGGATCCATAGGAAGGGAACCTTTTCCCCTGCAGCAGGGTGAGCTGCCGCCTTCTCCTAGGGCACTTCTCTAATCCAAACTGGCTGGGCTTTCACTCTCAGGAACTACAGGAGCTCTGGCCCTTTAATCAGCCCTTACTTAGCACTTCTCCCCTTTCTCACCCTGCCTTCCTTTCCCTTGTCTTCCTTTCCTGGGTTTACCTCCTTACTTGCTAAGCTTCTCAAGGGCAGAAATCATATTTTATCAATAGTATGTCCTCACGTAAGGGTGTCATAGATATGTTCTTGAAAACAGCAACTTTAAGCAAACAACATATGATAAAAACAATTTTACCATAGCTAAGTGATATAAAAAAGAGTTAAGTTCCTGTGGCATATTTCCGGTTACAAAAACATCGCTAAAATTCTAAATAAAAACATTTCCAATATTAAACATTGAAAAAATGTGAGCTGCCTGACCTGTGGTGGCGCAGTGGATAAAGCGTCGATCTGGGAACACTGAGGTCACCAGTTCAAAACCCTGCACTGCTCTGGTCAAGGCACATATGGGAGTTGATGCTTCCAGCTCCTCCCCCCTTTCTCTCTTTCTCTCTCTCTCTCTCTCTCTCTCTCTCTCTCTCTCTCTCTCACACACACACACACACACACACACACTCTATGTCTCCTCTCTAAAATGAATAAAATAAAATAAATATTAAAAAAAAAAGAAAAAATGTGAGCTATACACACATTTAAGAGAGACTAATAAAAACAAGTGAGATCATGGTTTTCCAGCCCGCTATTCCAGTCCAGAGTCATGGGCGGTGGGGGCCTATCCTGAGCACTCAAGGGGCAAGGCGGGCCTCACCCTGGACAGGATGCCCTTCCATCGCAGAGTGCGCTCACACCCCCACCCACACTCACCTGACCGGGACAATGGAGACTCACCCATTCTCCTCATGTTCACATCTTTGGGATGTGGGAGGAAACCTGAGCACTGGGAGAAACCCACACAGATTTGGGGAGAACTTGCCAATAACACACAGGGGCCCCGGCCTGGAATTGATTTTTCCTCATCAATGTTAGGCCAAAACAGTGTTATTCAAGGATTGCTATATTTTGTCTTTCATCCCTGCTCTTAGCTTCTTGCCTTGAATGAAGCAGGTGCTCAACAGGTTGTGAAAATATCCTTGCCCCAGGTAAAGACAAGAGGGAAGCATTATGACAGCAACATTTCCACCTTCCACTCTCTGTACCTATTTCTAGATATCTATTGATTGGTGACATCAAAGAAGGACCCCAGCAAATAAATCTTCAGTCTGTAAACCTTACCCTAAAATACCCTGTTGGCCCTAATTCTCCATTATCTGCTATAAGAATCATAAGCTGAGTAGGAAGAAACCTTGGGGGCGAGCAGTTTACAGATGAGAAACCCAGAGAGTTAAAGGGCTGATCAAGGCCATTTTGCTAGTTGGTGGCAGAACAAAACAGTTATTTATAACCCACTTTATTTCTATAAAGACTTAAGACAGTTTTAAAGGATAACTAAGATATAAAACAGCACAATTTTACAATTAAAAACAAAAGAAGAAAGCAAATAACTGAGAAAGGAGCTGAGAGTGAGGTCAAAATAGAATTACCAAAGGACCACCTGGAGGGGGCCAGCCACAAACTTGAAACTGTCTGCACATCTATACATCAAAACAAAAGAGAAAAACCTGGTCAAACACAGAATCCATGATATGCATGAAAGAAAAATAGAAGAGCATTCATTGTCAGTGCCAATGTGTGACAGGCATTGCTCATAAAAAGAGTGCCGTGTGTTGTAATGAAAATCCTCAACAACTTTCCAGTGGTGCACAGAAAAAGCACCCTTAGTACTGGATGAGTGGCTGCTGGCAACACAGTGAAATGCATTCTGAATAAAGGCACTTTACTGTGGGGGCAGGAAAGAACTGAAACCAAATCTAGGATCACCAATAGCGGGGAAAAGCTTGTCAAATTAAGATGTGATAAAATTTAACTCAGAATTCTGTAACATTAGGATTTCAATAATAATGACTGTTCTTAATTAGCCCTCAGAGGGCACTGTGGACCCTAAAGTATTTTCAAAATCATCTAAGAGAAATTTGTAAAAAATTCAATCTGGCTTCATATTAATTTAACATTTTGTTAGTTACTGTCATCTGTTCTGGCTGTTATTTCATATATTTTCTCTATTCCCTTCAATTAGATTGCCATTTCTTTGAGGGCTGGGTCCATGTGTAGGCAAAGCACCATTTTACTTAACAAATGAAATAAGAATCCTTTAAGACTGACTATAGAAAGGGAGATAGATCTCTCTGCCTGAGGAGAGGCTGCTGGGGTTTTCGGCTAGTTCCTCTGTGCTCTTGGCTAATTTATATTGCTTCCACCACAGAAAAGGGGGAGGGTACTGCTTTTTCCAAGAACACCATCCCTTTATGCCAGTCACTTAATATCCCATGGTACATTTGAGACTAATTTTGAATATTAAATAAGAACTTATAAAAGGCTTGGGGATAATAAGAGGAAAATAATTACAGTGCATGACCTGAAACTATAGAATCTAACTTACAACCGTTACCAACATCAACACCAACACGTGCTAACAGTATAATGTAGAGATTAGGAGCCTATGTTCTACAGTCACACCCCAGTTCTACCATTTGTAACCGTTTAACCTTGAGAATGTCACAGAACCTCTCTGTGTCTCATGTTCCTCCACAATGTACTTATGTCACAGAGGTGTTATGAAGATTAAATGAACACTTATCACAGTGCCTGAACATAGAAAATATATACAGGCTATTAGTTTTGTAATGAAGTACTCTTTATAAGTCAGATATTTTATATATAGATTGTATATAAGATTGAGTTTAAATCCCTGGCTGGCTGGCTCAGTGGTAGAACATTGACCCAGCGTGTGGAAGTCCCTGGTTTGATTCCCGGTCAGGACACACAGGAGAAGCACCCATTTGCTTCTCCACCCCACCCCCTCCTTTCTCTCTATTTCTCTCTTCTCCTCCCCCAGCCAAGGCTCCATTGGAGCAAAGTTGGTCTGGGCACTGAGGATGGCTCCATGGCCTCTGCTTCAGGTGTTAGAATGGTTCCAGTTACAGCAGAGCAATGCCTCAGATGGGCAGAGCATCGCCCCTTAGTGGGCTGGCCGGATGGATCCCAGTTCTGTGCATGCAGGAGTCTGTCTTTCTGCCTCCCTGCTTCTCACTTTAGAAAAAAAAAACAAACCCACAAAAGAAAAAAGGATTGAGTTTAATATTCACATAATGTTCTAATTCAGTGGTTCTCAAATTTTGTGGTCTGAGGACCTTTTTTTTGCGACAGTGACAGAGAAAGAGACAGAAAGAGGGACAGATAGGGAACGACAGAGAAGAAGGGAGAGAGATGAGAAGCATCAAGTCTTTATTGCAGCACCATAGTTATTCATTAATTGCTTTCTTATATGTGCCTTGACTGGGGGCTACAGCAGAGCAAGTGACCCCGTGTTTAAGCCAACGACCTTGGGCTCAAGCCAGTGACCTTGGGCTTCAAGCCAGCAACCTTTGGGCTCAAGCCAGTGACCATGGGGTCATGTCTATGAGCACACGCTCTAGCTGGTGAGCTCGTGCTCAAGCCAGTAACCTTGGGGTTTCGAATCTGGCTCTTTTGCACCCCAGTCTGACTGCCTGGTCAGGCCAAGGACCTCTTTACACTCTTGAAATTTATTGAGAACCTCAAATAATTTATTTTATTTTCATTTATTTCTATTATTTTTATTTTATCTTTTTAAATTTTATTGGGATGACACTGGTTAACATAATTATAAAGGTTTCAGGTGCCTAATTCTACAACACATCTTTGTATACCGTATTGTGTGTTCACCCCCATCAAAATGAAGTCTTCATCCATCACCATTTATCTCCCCTATACCCTTCTCCACCTCCTCCTGCCCCAGGCAATCTCTACACTGTAAAACTTTTAAAAATATAGGTTATACTTATATAAATGTACTGTATAAAAATTAAAACAGAAATTAAAAATATTACTTAATTTAAAATAATAAAAATTTAAAAACAATAAAATTAATATGTATTAATAAAATAACATAATTATAAAAATAATTATATTTTCAAAACAAAAAATTTATGAGAAAGGGTCATTGTATTACATTTTTATAAATTTCTTTAATGTCTGGCTTAATAGTAGATAATTAGATTCCCATAATTGCTACTGTTTCAAACTGTAGCAATGTGTCATTTTGGCTGAAGTATATGAAGAAACTCTGGCCCCATGCAGATAAGTCATTGGAAAAAGAGTATTTCACTAGCATTTATCATGTAACTGTGGTCCTCTTTGCCACTACACCAAAACTCTCTGAGTGGTCATTTCTTAAAGGCTAGTTGCAACATGAAATCTGAAAACCTGTCAATGCCATTAATCACTTGAAAATTAGTGATTCTCTGAATTATGCAGATCATCTAAATTTTGAAACATTGACATTTGTTAATAACACTACCAACCTCATTTTAAAAAGTTTATAAAGTACTGGTTAGCTATCAAGCTCACAGGTTTTCTAAAACTCTAACTTCAGCTTGAAAATTAAAATTTTATTGTTGAAATAAGCACTATCAGTTGCTTCCCTTGATCAAAGTGACAGCCTCACTTTGGTCATTTTTGAGAGGTCTGCCAACCATGCAAGTCTGAATAATCATAGCTTGTTTGCCTGTCATTTTTTCAAGTTAAAATGGTGTTCCATGAAAATGTAGCTAGTTCAGCTTGCAACTTAATCACACTAGAACTTTTTCTTGAGACAACCATCATACTTCTTTCTTCTTCTTCTTTTTTTTTTACAGGGACAGAGGGAGAGTCAGAGAGAGGGATAGTTAGGGACAGACAGACAGGAACAAAGAGAGGTGAGAAGCATCAATCATTAGTTTTTCATTGCCATCGCAACACCTTAGTTGTTCATTGATTGCTTTCTCACATGTGCCTTGACTGCGGGCCTTCAGCAGACTGAGCCACCCCTTGCTGGAGCCAGCGACCTTGGGTCCAAGCTGACAAGCTTTTTGCTCAAGCCAGATGGGCCCGCGCTCAAGCTGGCGACCTCGGGGTCTCGAGCCTGGGTCTTCCGTATCCCAGTCCGACGCTCTATCCACTGCGCCACCGCCTGGTCAGGCCATACTTCTTTTTGAAGTAAAAGTGTTCTATAAGTACTTCCTTTTGCCACATAGAATATTAAAAAAAGACATATACTCAATGGTCAAAATTTAAAGAAAGTAGTAATTGTGATTTTTTCCTCAAGGTCATTCTTTTTCTAAAAATTATTGATTGATGATTGATCTATTTTAGAGAGAGAGAGAGAGAGAGAGAGAGAAATAAATACTGATTTGTTGTTCTACTTATTTATGCATTCATTGGTTGATTCTTGTATGTGCCTTGATTGGGGATTAAACCCACCACTTTGGCATATCAGGATGACATTATAACCAACAAAGCTTCTTGGCCAAGGCTTCAGGGTCATTCTTAAGGGCATTTTTTCTGCAAGTACAAGGAATGCAGTGGTATCCCTGTCTTGATTTATGCTAAGGTATCAGTATTTGCACCAACCACACTAGACTGGGTGTGAACATCAGTATGACAACAGTTATAAAGAGTTGTCAGAGGGGATGGTTCACCCTTAGCTCTCTTAGAGCCCCCACAGAGCCTGGGCTACTCTCAAGACCATACACACTGCCCTGGGTAGTTCTCTCTCCTCTCCATGCCCTTCACATCAGCTGTGAAGCTGTGAGTGATGTTGCTGACTCGGAGGTGGTTCCTGGAGGAGAGACAGGATGCCAGAAGCACTCATTATCTATGTGTTCCAGACCCTCATATGCTTCTCTCTAACCAGGAAATCCATATATTCATATCTTTAGGTCTGTAATTATGGTCATCCCTCCTATGTTGATCTTTATCTTGCTCAAAGCAGTGCTCAGCTGGGGATAAGAGGTGTGGATGAGGGCAAGGTGGCATAGTGATAATATTGTGCGATAAAGATCTAAGGGAGCCTTGGGTGTCCTAATAAATAGTGGTCCTCAAAGCTGTATTCTGTTGTGGTTGAACAAATATAAAAATAACAAACCAACTAGAATTGACAAATGTTAATGTTCTGTCATAGTCATTGTAGATCTATTTAAATATAAGAAATAAAACATTGCAATCATGATTTAAGTCCCCTAAGCTTAAATCCTTTAAGTATTTATTTCACTTTTATTTTGAAGAATGGCAGTAAGGAAAGGGCATAAAAGGGTGATCACCCTTACTCCTCCCAGCAGCTTAGCTCTCTCCAAACTCACTGGTCCCATTCAGCAAA
Source organism: Rhynchonycteris naso (assembly GCA_037038555.1). Classification (NCBI taxonomy): domain Eukaryota; kingdom Metazoa; phylum Chordata; class Mammalia; order Chiroptera; family Emballonuridae; genus Rhynchonycteris; species Rhynchonycteris naso. The sequence continues at coordinate 94,185,935 of CM072998.1, read as the reverse complement.
CACAAAGGAATAAATACAATTAGGGGGCAGATGCTCCTAGAACGCAGTTCAGCATCTGATCTCCTCCACCCCACCTCAGGTCACCCCATCCTAACGTGCCAACCACGTGCAGGACTCTTTTTGAGAGGTGTTTTGGAAACCGTATTTTTCTGGATCTAGTTGCATTCATGGGAATTTTGATCGTCCTTATGAACTGGTTGTCTGTACACCATCCAGACCTGTTTGTTCCTCCTTGTCTGGCTGGGGTTCCATGAGCAATGGCCCCATGACTGACTTGCTCAAGTAAATTGGCAGTTGTCTGTGCCCATAGTCAGGAGTAAGCGACAGTACAAACAACCCAGTCTAGCTCTTCTTTTTGCCTTTATACCTCCACAGCTACAGTATGTCAGATTGCCTGATGATTTGTTTTTTTTGCTACATCCAAACAAATGCCTTCAGTCTAGGAATTTCTGTTTATATCACTCAGCGGATGGCAAGAGCAAAGGGCGTCTCTGATAGCAAAGCTGAAGAGCAGAAATGAAATATTCTAGAACATGGGTCTGGGATGAGTGAATGCAGGAGATTAGCCAAAACAGTCCCAGTGAGTCAATTCTTAAATGATTTTAAATGAACTTAAGTCTGGAGACTTATGTTGAATGAATATCTCCATTTAATAAGCAATAAAAAGAGGGCTGAGGTGGTAGGATTAGGAAAAGAAAGGCCTGGGAAAACACCTGCTTTTGATAATCTTTTGCTCTCAGTTTCCCTCTCCATAAAATGAGGCCACTTTATTATAATATGCTCTCAGAGGGCTGTCACTGTAAGCAGTATATTTTAGAAAGTGCCTTGGAAAAACACCTTAAGCAAATCAAAGGCAATTTTCGCAGGGAGAAGAGTTGGGCTTTATACCATAAAAGGAGAAAATAACAGACCTACTCTCCCAGATCAGCTAAGTTCCCAACCAGGACAGCAGGAATTATTATGGCTCTTTTCAGAAAACTGGAAGGAACTGAGGTGCTCTTATAAACCAACTGGAACAAAAGCTGGAGTGCTAAACTTTCTATCATTTAGAGCAGGATGAGTCCTAAGAGTGCCTGAAGTGTGGAAGGAAGGGCATACCAGGAATCTGCATAATATATATCATCAACTAGTAAGCTTGGGAAGAAACTTGAAGGTTGCATGATCCAAGTGCTGGCCGAGAGCCCCTGACCTCCTCATTTCATCAGCTGATGATCTTGTCTTTGCTTGAAAGTGTCCAGTGACAGGGAATTACCACGTCTGGAGGTAGCTCATCTCAGTTTTAAGTATCTTGCCTCATTATAGATGTTTTATCAAAGCTCCTCTATGAAACATTATTGCATGGTGTCAACCTCATCTTCTAATCCTTCCTGTCTGGATATGTCCTAATTGGTCCATGTCTCTGACAAGGCACACCATTCAGACTGGTGCATGGCACTCCAGAGGGAGCCTAACCATCTGTGAACAGCATAGAACTGCTGTCAGCAGGCTTCTCCATGCCTCCTTTGGCATCCTCCTGAACCTCTCCCCTGTGTTGTATGGTAGCAGATGGGGAAAGGAAGGGAGGATGAAAACAGGGAACATGGTGTTGATAATGCCTTCGTAGGTGAGACAAGGCCCTGCCTTTTATCTCTAGCCTATACATTCACCATTTTCTTCCTCTCTACTGCAGGTGTTATGTATTCTCTTTTATGTGTGACAAGCATAGGGTTAAACTTTCTGGAGACACTGGTGGCAGATTATATTCTACAGCTAAAATACTCCTGGGTGTAATTTGACAGAATCACAGTAGGTCAGAAAGTATGTTTTGGTTCAACACTGTATATTCTCCCTCACGCAGTAGTTCTCAAAGGGTGGTTCTTGGACCAGCAGCATTGCCATTACCTGGGAACTTGTGAGAAATGCAAATTATAGGATCTTACCCCAAACCTATTGTTTCAGAACCTCCTGGGCTGAGACCCAGCATTCTGTGTTTTATTTATTTACTTACTTAATTACTTCTGTATTTATTTATTTTTCTCTTCTTTTCCAGGTGAGAGGAGAGGAGATAGAGAGACAGACTCCTGCATGTGCCCTGACTGGTTTCCCCTCAGCAACTTCTGTCTGGGGCCTATGCTCTGCACATCTGTGGCCATGCTCACAACTGAGGTATTTTTAGTGCCAGAGGCAGAGGCTGCTCAGAACCATCCTCAGGGCCCGGGGCCCATGCACTTGAACCAATCGAGCCATGGCTGTGGGAGAAGAAGAGAGAGAAAGAGAGGAAGGGAAAGACTGGAGAAGTAGCTTCTCCTGTGTGTCCTGACTGGGAACTGAACCCAGGACATCCATGTACCAGGCCGATGATTACCACTGAGCTTGTGTTTTAACAAGCATTCCAGGTGATTCTGATTTAAGAACCACAACTAGAGTAAGTGCTGTTGGTGCCCATCCCATAAGTACTCATGAGCCTATGCTTGCTTTCCTCCCTCCCGTGGGTCCTGGCTGCTGAAGGCTCGTGATGGCTCCCTTCTTGGGAGCCTAACAAGAGGCTTCGTGCACTATGAGCTTCTCCTCTTTCCAGAGGGCAGGGACTGATAAGGGGGAACAAAAGTCTGCTACTAATTTGTGCTCTAGAGCTCAGGTGGGATCAGACTGAAACTAAAACCATCTTGTTGAGTTTTCTTCCCCTGCCCTTTTCTACTGGCCTCTCTCCCCTTCTGAGAGCATTTCCTCAATAAGTGTTTCTAGAAAAATCCCCATCTTAGGATGGGCTTCTTAGGAACTTTGACTTAAGATAATCATCAAAAGTTAAATGAGGAATTGAAGGATTTATTTATAAAGATACTTTAGAGTCCCATATGGATACCTGAAAATATCTAGATAATTATGTAGAATGGGACTTTTACTAGCTTTTGTATGTAGACATCACCTGGGAGTTGCCCCACCACGTGTACGGGGAGGAGTACAAGGACAAAGAGGTGACATTGAACTTCGCTAGCATAGGAGGATGCTATTCCTCCTTAGCATTCCTGCAGCACTTTGACATCTTCATTAGTTCATCTCAGACATCCAGTGAGGCTGATGACTGAGGGTTTTTGGCAGATAAGCAGAATGAATCACAATGAAGTTAAGTGATAGCTGAATGTCAGTTGCTGAATAATACTGAGATTCCATCCCTCCCTACTCACCCAATACCTCCAATAGCCCAGTTCTTTCTCTGATGATTTAGTGACATTCATTAGAAGCAAATCTTCACCCCTCAAGAGTGACTTTCTTAGAATTGATAGAAAAAAAATTGGCAAACTAGACAAAGTCTAAATATGATGGAAGACTAATATCCAATATTTAGCATAGAAAACAATTTGATGCTTTTATCAACGTAATGGTTAGTAGTGTTTAAAGAACACAAATGAAGGTTTGACAATTATCTGGATTATTTAGGTCATGTGGCTTCAGATACCAAAATGGACTAGACCATATCAAATCTCTAGATAATCAATAAACTACTCAACTGAAGCAACTATGAGTTTATGCCTGTCATTTCCTTCCACCCCTCATCTCTCCCTTCCTGACTCTCTCTCTAAATAAATAAATAAATAAAACCTGTAGCTATATGGTGCCCACAGACTTCTGCAAATATCTCGAGTTGGGTCTTAAAAGATACTGTTGCATTGAGATTGGAAGATGAGGGGGGGTTTACTTTCAAAGATAAGGTGACTTATTTATGGTCTTGGCTGATGCTGCTTTTGCATTCTCCAAGCACTCTTGAAGCCATTAGACTAGCTGGGGTGGATAAAAATCTCTTGGTCTTATTTGATTTAGAGGCATATCCAGCACAGACCTGCTATGGGGAGGTGTGTTGGCTTGTAGATGCAGAGTCTCTTGGATATAGTGTGTAACCATGACCTTTTGTGTTTGGCTCAGTGAGTCATTCCATTCAGCAAGTGCTTTTATTGAATCTTTATTACCAGCTAGTGTACCAGGTGCTAGGGACAAAGAGATGAAGAACACAGGCAGTCCTTGGTTTCATGGGTCAGCGTGGGGGATAGATAAGTGGAACAACAATTAACCTCAGTTTGGCAAGTGCTAAGGAAACACACAGCAGGTGCACTCTGCCCTGCCTTGCTGGTGGCTGGAAGAGGGGGTTAAGTGATTCTTCAACAGTTTTGAAGGATAAGAAGAAAAGACCAAAGAAGAGAGAGAGTGGGAAAGGGAGAGAGTGAGAGGCAATAGAATGTCATTCCAGGCAGAAGGATCAGGATGGAGAGGTGAAACACAAGTAGATCTTTCTGGCTGAAGTGACAGGTGTGCATGTGAGTCAGAGAGTTGGGCAGAGGAAGGGTGACAGCAGAACCAAGGAGGGAAACGGGGCTGGAGCAAGAAGGATCTGGGATACCCTGGACAGCACTGTAGACTTTGTCTTAAAGGCAGTGGGAGTTATGAGGGTGTTAATCAGAAGAGTGACAAGACCAGATGTTTAAAAAAGGTCTTTATGGCAGCAGTGTGGAAGATGGAGTAGTGACTGCAGGGAGGGCCAATAGTAAATTTTGCTGGAACCCAGGAAAAAAGCGATGAAAATTTGAATAAGGCGGTATGCTTTATTCTGTATCAAATAGGTCCTGAATTTAATGACGTCCCTCCTAATATCAACTGTGGGACCTATGGCAAGTTACTTTACCTCTCCAGGTCTCACTCTTACTTATATAAGATAGTTTAATGAGTACTTATCTGGTAAGGTTGTGAGAATTAATTGAGAACACTTGGTGCAGTGCCTGGAATGCAGTAATCACTAAACAATGATGTCCTTATTTATATTCTTATGCAGCCATCCTGATTTGGAGTGTCCCGCTCAAAACAGGCCCTAAAACAAGGACTTGGGGCAGGGGATCCCAGGAAGGACAGCAAGGAAAGTGAGACAGGGAAGGAGGAAAGACAATGAAGGTGGTGTGAAGGGGATTGCTGTTCTGGGCAACTGGGGATCAAGTTCACATGGGACCCTCAGGGGATGGAAATTGTCCCTGCATGGGATAGAAAAACTGGAGTATTTATGCACCAGCACCTGTCCCTAATTGGCTGAAGGATGGATCTGCACATTTTAAAATATTAATGAAAGAGTTTTAAAATATTAATGAAAAATATTAAATAATACCTAAATACTTAAATCCTCAGTATTTCCAGAAAGCTCTGCGCACAGACTGAACAAGCTTCTGTGGCCTCAACCCTGGTGGCCTCAACCCTTGTCCTCAGCAAGTCACAAGCCGCAGAGACAGATGCTTGAGATGGACTCTGTTCTCATGCTCCTGGAATTATCCATTGCAGTCAAGGTGAATTCAGTGGTTGGCAGTGGGGACTCAGGCAGAGCAATCATAGCCTGTGGTGGGATTCAGTCGGTTCACACCGGTTCGGCAGAACCGATACCTAATATTTTGTTGCGTTCAGTGAACATGTTAAAATGGCACTTGTAATCAGGGTTCTCTCAAAGGTGGCGCCTGGGCAGCTTCCCAATGTGGAAATCACAAATTTACATTCCTTACTCTTCTGTATCATTCAACTGCGCAACAGTGTACTCTAAGTGCCCGTAGTAATGTTCATTCCATCCATAGGTGAAAAAAGTTGCAAGTGGGGATGCCAACCAAGAGGCAATATGAAAATATCTTAAATAACAGTTTTATTACTTTTTGTCAGGTATTATTTCATATTTTTCATTAATATTTTTAAACTCTTATAACAGTCTAGTTTTGTGTATCTCTTCTATTGTTATTTAAGTATTAAATGCATAAAATAATAAACTACCTTTTGGTATATCATTTTTTATACTTAAAATGGTCATTAAGGCAGAGAACTGGTTGTTAAACTATTTGAATCCCACCACTGATCATACCTGCTAGGATGGAGTGAAGGGACAATTAAACAGTATGTGGCAAACAGACCTTGATGAGTGGAAGTAAGAAATATGTTGAAGTCTTAAAATGAGTTTTGTATTTGGGTTTGGTCTAAACACAGCAGTCCCATTCACTGAGTTTAAAATAACTGCCAGAGGGGTAGTTTTGGGAGTGAGGGTGGCAGAGAAGGAAGGGTGATTTTTGATTTGGACATGTCGAATTCAAGGTACCTGTGATATTGCCAAGTGTCATATGAGGTTGGCAAATGAAATTTCCCTAATTCTGTTAAATTATTCAGGCTTCACTTGGACACGAAATTCCTTGAACAAGTTTTGTGGGGGCCAATCCTACACTCTGATAACGAGGGAAGATTTTTCTCCCCCCCAGCTCCAAGCACATGTTTAATCTGGTGCTTTAAGTGATGGCTTTTAAAACTTCCTGTTGTCTCTTTCTACATGCTGTTCACTTATTAGGTGACTTTGAATCTGTGGGTGAATTGCATTGTAGGTGATTTCCCTCTGAAGAAAGGGAGCAATAAATACTCTCTTGAGTTATTGCATAGCCATTGAAAACTAAACAGCATTTTCAAAACCCTTCTGAGTTGTTGCAAAGCGCAGTACCCCATAGAGTATTGTATTACTTCGCTTTAGTTTGCTTTCAAACTTATAGCATTTCAATTATTGTATTGTTACTAAATTCAGTACTAAAGTGAATATGTGTATTTACTAAAATAGAATTTTAGATGATAAAAGCTTATATTTGCCAGTGAGATAAGCCAGATATTTAGCTAATTATGCCATGGAACTCATACTAATTTTAAATATATCATATATGATATATATATATTTTCCCCCCTCTCCATGTGCATATATATATATATGTACTTGGAGACATACATCCTGTTTTTGGTCTATTTTAGAATGCATTTTTTAATAGATGTTGAAACCACTTACATTTTTATTTTTTGAAGTGGTTTCTTTGATGGATGTTTTATATTAGGAAGCATAAGACATCCAAGTCAATGGGGCCAGACATAAAAATGTGAAATAGGTAAAGCCTGGCTTTAGCTTTGTCTTTCAAGGTGACCTTCCACTTCCCCAAGGGCTTTTCCATGTTGCAGTGCTCACAGCCAAGGTTCCCAAGGGTTGTAGGTGTCTAGCTCCAAAGAGGTATTTGTGGTGGTACCATCACAATTGTTAGGTCTGGTGAATTTGCCTGTGATGCTCACTTTAACCATACTTGTTTGTAGAGTGTTGACCATATATAAATGAAAGTGGAAGAAGTGAAGAGAACAAACCAGTGTCAGAACAAGACATACATCCTGTGTGTATTTCCTCTTCCTTAAGCGAGTGGGGCTGTCCTGGCAGTTGCTATAAAGACAGGCTCCAAAGGCAAGGAAAAAGGTAGAGTGTGGGTATTACTGAAGGCAAGGCATTGTTCTAAGTATTCTGCATATATAAGCCTCATTTAATTTAATAAAGCAACATATATATTTTTTAGTGGGATGAGGGGAGACAGTGAGACAGACTCCTGCATGTACCTGGACTGGGATCCATCCAGCAACTCTTCATGCTGGAATCAACCAAGCTATTTTTAGCACTCAAGGCTGATAAGCTGGGACCACCTGAATTATCCGCAGTGCCTGGACCAACTGGACCACTGCTGCGGGAGGGGAAGAGGGAGAGAAGTGGGAGGAAGTGGGGGTGAGAAGCAGATGGGCACGTCTCTTGTGTGCCTTGATCAGAAATCAAAACTGGGACATCCATATGCTGGGCTAATGCTCTATCCACTGGTTGGCCAGGGCGCAATATGTTTTCTAAAAATGTGCTTGAGAATAAATGTTATTGGAGAAAAGCAAAAAACCTTTTTTTTATATAACTTCTGTTTGTTTGATGGTTCCTGCTGCTGACACATAGACACCCTCACACCCTTCTTATTTAAAAAAATAATAATTTTAAGGACTGAATTGTGTTCGATATTTTTTAAGTGGCAAGAAAAAATAAGGTCTTTTAATGGTCATTTCTCTAAGGGAAAGAATATGACAATGAAGTCATAGAGGTTTTACAAACCAAAATTTTTTTTGAATAATGAAATAGTTTTCACAGTACAAAATCAAATAATGACAATGACATTATTTTACTTTTGAAGGACAAAAGCAGGCAAAGACCTTCAGAGACTGGATGCTTTTAGACCACACTGTGGGATTATTCATTCATCATTTGATGGGACTGCTTAAAAATAAAGCTTTAGGTGTTAGAATGGGACATCTGCTCCCTTTGGGCCTGGTCATCATGGTTCTGGAACTGTCTGATAACCTGGTCACGTCCAACACTTTCAGAACATGAGGCCTGGGCAGTCTGAGTTTGTCAAGTGCAAGTTCAGCTCAGTTGCCTATAGAAACCACCGAACTTTGCCTAGGCCGTGGGTGGCGAAGCACTTGTGTGTGCCCGCCCTGCTGTTCAGCTTGGAGCCACCACTGGTTTCAATTATAACTTCAACAGGCAGCTTTGAGGGCTTCTTGATTCATTAAAGTGCCTCACACTTTATAATTAGTAATAAAGGTACACAGGCACTTCATAAATAAAAAGGGCTAAACAATAATCAGTCAGTAAAGGCAATGCACTGGGACTATTCCACCCAATACTTTGCTTCTTTCAAGTTAAATTTTTTGTTGTTGTTGTTGCTTCATTTTATCTTTTTGCCTTGAATAATTGGGTTTAAATTTCATCTTGGCCACTTGTTTGCTGTGTGACTTTGGGCATTTTACCTAACCTCACTGTGTTTATTTTTTAACTTGTGAAATGGGGATGATAGTTCCCATATCATGAGGACAGACTGAGAGTTAAATGAGGTAATTCAAGCAGAGTGTTTGTAATGAGCTTGGCTCATATAAAAGCTTGTTCAGTAAATGTCAGCTCTCATTGTCATTTAAATTTCAAGTGAAATGAATGCATAGAGAATAAGGTATAGGTCTTTAAAATCTTCCACTGTATACATTTCCAAACACAAACACACAAATAGATTGATAGAATTACCTCCCCTGCATACACACATACCCATGCTAGCATTAATGATTAATATTTTATCAATTTTGTATCACATAGCAAATTCCAAGCAGCATGTCATTCCATTCATAAATTTGAGTGTCTTTTTGATACTAACATCCTTAATATGCTAAGAGCTCCTTGGATGTCTTCTTAATCTTGAACTTCTGCTCTTAAGAGTTACTATGGTTAGTTAAAGCTCTACTGATGTTTAATTAGTGAGTGAACAGCCCAAACAGCTTCCCTTGACTTTATGGTAGATGCTTCATAAATATTTGTTGAGTGAATAAGGTAGGGTAGGAGTTTATGTTTATGGAGAAGCACGTTTTACAAAATCGGCAAATATTTGTAAAGCTTTGACGAGGCTTTCTAATACTTGAATCCCACAGATTTAATATTGCCATAAACATTAATATGCCCAAATAATTAGCCCTTCCAAGGTTTAATTCTGGTACTCAAATTATTTGTGAATGTCTGACTATAGGCAACTTCATGAAAAGCAGACTTTTCAAACACATGACCACTCCTTTATTACTGTGCTTATAAGTGACACGGTTTACAGAAAACCAAATGTAATTAAATAACATTGAATTTGAAATCTACCACAGACTCAAGATATACAAGTTATACGTGGCAAGCAAAACTTCTCAAACACTAGGTTGTTTCAGGTAAAAGATAAGTTTCCATTATGTAATTCCAACATGTTTTGATTTTCATCTTACAGACATTTCCTTTGGCAATAACTTCCACTTTAGCTTTTATTATATAAAAATATAACAAAATTTCATTATATACAAACATTACATTACACAATGTACAGTTAAAAACACTAAGAAAATGGCAAGCTGCAAGTGAAATTAAAGTTAATAGCATGATAAAAAAATTAAATACGGCACACATTTCATAAAAATTACATTAACTACATTTTTGTTTGCAAATACCAAACAGTACCAACGTAATTGGAAATAGCTTCCAACAACTTCATTTTAAGGCACATCTTGCATATTTATATATACGACACTGAAACTGGTCAATAACTTAGGGGCTTTTCAGAGTGACCTGTATATGTGTGAAGACATGCAGCATAGGGTTTACACATTCTCACTAGCTTCCTTCTTTGGGGACTGGTACCTCCCAGGGGGGGACTGATAAAGGGGTACCCCAATCTCCTGCAAGTCTGGGAGCCTCCCTGGACGAGGAGGAGAGAGCAGAGTGACTGTCCTGTCATAGTCTCTGTGCAGCACTTTCTCATAGACACTCTGCAGCCCCACTGTCTTGGGCAGCTGGGCCTGGTAGTAATTATCTCTGCGCAGAGGATCCCGAGGCAGTGATGTGCTCTTACAGAAAGTTGACATCTGAGCTGGTGGCTGAGTGGAGGACTGCGTGTTGGGCCCTCCACATGATGGGCTCCAGCAGCGGTCAGAGTGGCCTAGGATCTTACACTCAGCCGTGCATGCCCACAGTCCTAACACAAAAGATAAAGGGAGAGAGCATGATTTTTACTGAGATGGGTATGCTTCCATCTTTAGAATGTCAGACTTGGCCAGGGTGGCTGAAGAGGAAAACCTTTATGAAAATGAATGCCAGTGAGTCAACATTTGAAAACAATGCCTCCTGTAAAGCCACCTAACTCCAAGTTGTCTCAGCTTCTTCTGCTGGAAGCAAGAGAGAAAGAGAGAGAGAGAGAAAGAGAGACAGACAGAGAGAGAGAGAAGCAGATAACTAGCATCACCCTTGCTTCTGGGTGTGCTGGCTGTGTTTAATTCAAGTTGTGGAGCTGCCTCAATCTTGCCTATTAAACTTCACTGAATGAGGCCTGCCAGGATCCAGAAATCCAGGACTTAAAAAAGTGAGTAAGAGGGAGTGGGCTTGGGAACAGACACTGAGAGGAGGGAAGAAATGGCAAAAGAGGAGGGAGGGGAGGAATGCTGAACTTCGCTGGAAAGAAGAGTACTCACCACTCTGCATGTGGTTGATGAGATCCTTTTTCAGAGCGTCCCCACTGATGTCGGAATCGCTGTCGTTGAAATCACTGTCCCCTTTGCCGCTATCTTTGCCGCTGAACTTCTCCGCTTCTCGGCCAGAGATGGTGTTGAAAGAATGTCCTTTCCAGACCGCCACAGGGGGTGCAGGCTCCTTTCTGAAGCCAGGGGAGGCACCGTAGGGCTGCAGCAGGGAATGGGGGAAACGGGGGTGAGGATTGGACAAAAACAAAACAAAACAAAACACACGTGCGACTGGTTAGGCATCTATCGCGCTCGCCCATCCAGACCCCTCCAGTGTCTTCCCCCAGTCTGTCCCCAGAGCGGGGGGGGGGCGCGGGGGGGGGAGCGCCCAGCCGAAGGAAGGCCTCACCTCGGGGTGCGCGCCGCGGAGCCGCTGCTGCCCCTCGAAGTGACAGGAGCTTTCCCCGGTGGCGCTGCCGCCCTCGGAGCCCAGCACTTCGGCCGCCGCCACCGCGGGCGGGGGCACATCGGCCGCGGGGCTGCCAAAGGGCGCTTTGCCGCTGCCAGGGAAGGTGAGCACGTCGAACATGTTGGGCCTGGGCCCGGCTCCCCGGGTGGCCTCTTCCGGGGAGCCAGGAGCCGAGGCGCCGCCGCCCGCCGCCCCGGGCCGCTCTTCCCGGCGGGGCCCCCCTTTGCGCACCTCCTTCCTGCGGCGATTGCAGGTGGTGGCGATGGCGATGATGGCGGCCAGCAGCAGCGTGCAGCTTCCCGCCAGCACGATGATGACGATCAGCGGTGTATCCCATTGTAGCGCAGGCCCAGATGCTGCGAGCCGCGAGCCGGGTGGGCGAGAGCGCTCTGGGCTCCGGGCACTGGCGGGCGCCACGGACCCACGCCCGCCGCCTGCTGTCACCACGAAGCTGACTGTGGCAGTGGTGGAGAGCGGGGGACTGCCGCCGTCGGATATGACCAGCAGCGCCGGGAACACGCGGCCGGGCGGCTCTTGCGAGAGATCTCCGGTGAGCACGATCTCCCCCGTGCGGCGGCTGATGGCGAAGAGTTCCCGCGGCTCTTGCAGCAGGAGGTCGAATGCAAGCTCCCCGTTAGCACCCTCGTCAGCGTCCCGGGCCTGCACGCGCGCCACGGTCATGTCCCTTGAAGTACGCTTGGAGACCGCCACTTCCAGAGAGCCGTTGGCTGTCGCCGGGTGCACCAGGACCGGCGCGTGGTCGTTCTGGTCCAGCACCCGCACTTGCACCACGGCGCTGCTGGAGAGCTGAGGGGAGCCGCCGTCGCTGGCCTGGATGCGCACGTCAAGTTGGCGCAGCGTCTCATAGTCGAAGCTGCGTAGCGCGTAGATGGCCCCGGTAGCCGGGTCCACTGAGACATAGGTGGACACGGCGCCCCCAGCGCGGCCCACCTCGGCCTCCAACAGTCGGTAGGTGACCTGGCCGTTACGACCCAGGTCAGGGTCCCGTGCGGCCACCGTGGCTAAGTAGGCGCCGGGTGGGTTGTTCTCTCGCACTGACACTTCGTAGACCCGCTGCGTGAAGAGCGGCGCATTGTCGTTCTCGTCACCCACACGCACCGTGTAGGGCCGCACGGTTCGTAGCGGGGGCGCCCCGCGGTCCTCGGCCACCAGCGTCAGGTTGTACTCTGCGATGCGTTCGCGGTCCAAGGATGCGGCGGTGACCACCAGGTAGCTGCCGGCATAGGCCGGCTGTAGACGAAAGTGCTCGTGCCCGTAGAGGGCGCAGCGCACCTGCCCGTTAGGGCCTGAATCCCTGTCCGAGGTGCTGACCAGAGCCACCAGGCTCTCCCGCGCAGCCCCCTCTGGCACCAGCGAGATGGCACCGGCCTCTGGCGTCCTGGATCCGGTCGACGAGGTCATGTCTGTCCCCTCCAGAGCAGCGGCGGCGGCGGCGGCGGCGGCGAAGGGCGATGAGGCAGACGCGCTGGGGGCGGTCAGCGGGGTGATGGCGATGTCCGGTGCGTTATCATTGACATCGCGGATGCGCACAATGACCTTGCAGGTGGCAGAGCGAGGACCCGGGCCACGATCCTGCGCCCGCACGTCCAGCTCGTAGGTGTCCTGGCGCTCGTAGTCCACGGGTCCCGCAAGGGTGAGGCGTCCCGAGCGAGGGTCGAGACGGAAGAGCCGGCGTGCCTCGGCAGGAGTACGGGGGCCGAAGGAGAACACCACGTCTCCGTTGGGGCCCTCGTCGGGGTCGGTCGCATCCAGGTCGAGCAGCAGCGAGCCCACAGGTGCATCCTCTGCCAACTCTACTTCGGCCACCGCACCCTGAGGGAAGACCGGGCTGTGGTCGTTGTCGTCCAGCACGCGCACGCTGAGGGCTGCCGTAGCGGAGCGCGGCGGGCGGCCGCCGTCCTGGGCCACCAGCTCTAGGCTGTAGGCGGCCTGGCTTTCGCGGTCCAGCTCTTGCAACAGCACCAGGTCGGCACACTGGGCACCGTCTGCGCGCGTCTGCAGTTCCACTCGGAAGGGGCTGTGCGGGTCGGCCAGGCGTACGCTCTGTAGCCCGTTGGCACCCACGTCCTCGTCCACCGGCACCTCCAAGGGGATGCGCGTGCCCACGGCTGCGCCCTCGGACACCTCCACCGGGATCTGGGTTCGGGGGAAGCGTGGCGCGTGGTCGTTGACGTCCCTCACCTCCACCTCCACGTGCACCAGCCGGAACTGCTCCTGAGAGAAACTGACCACGTCAAAGGCCAGCACGCACTGTGGGGCCTGACCGCACAGCCGCTCCCGGTCCAGGCCCGCGTCCCCGACGGTCAGCTGCCCGTCACCCTCGCGCACCCGCAGCAGCGAGCTGTTGAACTGTTTCATCAGGCGGAAGCTTGTGTCTCCGGACACTTTCATATGTAGGTCCTCAGCCAGGGTCCCAATGACCGTGCCGGGGGCGTCCTCCTCAAAGGTGCTGTACCGCACTGTCTTGCTCTGGGCCACTGAGAGCACCCAGCAGAGGCTGAAGAGCTGCAAAGGTAAAAGGCAAGGGCTACCCCCGCGCCTTACAGGACTCATGCCGTCAGCACAAGTGCTATTCCAAAATGCTGAAGAAAAGGTTTCTCTCTGGTTTGCAGGTCCGGACGCGAGTCCCAGGCTCCTCCGAGCACGCTCTTTGCGAGCCAGGTGCGGAAGAAGTCTGCCAGATGCAGCTCCGCAGCTCCGCAGCTCCGGCGGGCTCTAAGAACGCGCAGCGGACCCGCCCTCACTCCACACCTCTCTCTCCCACTTCCTCGCTGGTGCTGCGCCGCCGCGCTCTGCCTGCACTTTTATAGCCGCGGATATGCAAACCACCCGAGCCAGCCAGCCAATGGCGACCTTATCCTTGCGCCGCTCCTAAGCCAGCCTCTGACAATCCCTTTAATGTGTGGAAAGGCGTGGAGCGGAAAAATAAAAAGGAATATTAGGGAATCTTCCTTTGTTTCTTTAACTCCTTTTCTTTTCCTTTTCTGCGTGTAGAGGAGTTGGCACAGGTTTTGTTTTTTGTGCTCCTCTGGTGCCTGCTGCTTGATCTAAGAGCAAGTACGCTAGGATTTCGCCCCTGTGGCTCAAGACCGCACCACCTCTGCTTTTTGCACCTCGAAGGGCTTCCAAACTCTTACAGCCCCCTCTCCACAGACTTTATTTGCCGGGTGAGGCTCTCTCGTCCTCTCTCCCAGCTTCCTACAGCGTCCTGAATAGAGCCTCTCGATTAAGGAGCCCAAAGGAGAAGGGAAAATTGATTTTATTCAAATTTGTGTACACAATTGTGTTTTGCTCGTGTGAGGCCTGGTTATCAGAGTTGCCACTTTCATTTCAGAAAAGAACCCTGCGATGTGTTAGTATGCATGTCACTGTCCAAATGGCTTTCTTAAGCCCTGGGCGCTAGCAGGCAAAGAAAAAAAAAAAGTTCTAAATAGGATTTAGCATAAGCTTGAGGAGATTTGGAAAGGTTTCAAAGATCAGACTGTATCAAAGGCTTATGAAGCCCTCGTTAGCTGTGGAAATAGAATGGTGTGGCAGGCGATCCCATTGGAGGCCCCGATGTCTGTATTTTTTCACTGTGACAAGCTAAGGGGAGAGAAAGCTGAACAGTTTCTAACAGTGGAGTTCTGCTAACTTGAATATAATGAGCAAACGCCACATGTATCCATTATGTTCCTCTATTCATCCCCAATCACTGCCATAACTCTCTGGCTAAACTGTGTTGGGCGCTGAATTCCACACAATACCCGGGTCCTATTAAAGTGCATTTAGCAAACTTTCCCTCCTGATGCCTTGTTCCGCCTATTTAGAAGATTTTCTTTCTGTTCTAATAGGGCCGCTCTGGGAAGCAGCACTCATCCCGTTCCAGAAGAACAAAATCACAGCATGATGTTGAAAACTGGCACGAACTTGGAGAAACTTAACCATCTGCCTAAGAAAGTGTTGAGCTTCGGCATTGCAAAGCTCTGGGCTGGGTGGGTTCTGGTGCTGGCCATGCCTGTCACTGCCTCCACAGGTATTCCCCCTCCATTATGCCTGAAGATCAGGGAGGTGGAGATTCAAACAGGAACAAGATAAATTCTTACTGATTCTTGTTGAAGAGCTTTACTGAACAGGCTAAGAAAATATACTTGAAAGAGGAAAGGTAACAAAATCAAATACTGGAAGAAAAACATTTTAAGAGGCGTTGGATTTAATCAGCAAACTGCATTCAGTAAACATTCTTCTGAATACTGATTTTAGTCCTGCTCTTAACAACCTATCACTCAAACTTGAAGGAATGTGTCCTGGATTTTTTTTTTCTAAAAAAGATACAGGAGTCCCCTCAAAGTAGGGAGTCCAAACAGGGAGCTGGGTGAGTAGTGGGGGAGGAAGAGGACGAAGAAGGTACTTGGAGTTGCCAGAGAGCAAAAACTGCAGCGCCAGCCATCAATAAATAAGATTGGGAGGAGGAGACGGTGGATAATTGGGGACTTCCTCTGAGCGGTCCTGTCTCTCGGTTCCCTTTTCCACCTTGCAGCCTTGAGAATACTAAAAGCAATGAGGCCAGGCAACTGCAGTTCCCAGGGACAAGGAAAGGGATACGCCCCTACAGGGCCCAACTGTCAGCCATCTCTTCCACCCCCCACCCCCAATGCCATTTAATGAAGTGCTCTCTCTCTCTCTGCTCCCGCCCCAAAAGACATTTCTCGAAGGGTTCTACGCAGCCGAAATAACTTGCTACATCCTTTCTGAACCTCGTAACATTTCCACCTGGCTTGGGACCTGCTGGTGCCAAGGGTCTGGCCCTCCCTCCTCACCTGTGCTCCTGGGTTGGCCCAGACCCGGACAAATTCTGAACTCCTCAGTCGGACAGCGGCCTCCCCGGCTGCTAGTCGCGAACCTGAGGAGTCACCGAGCTACGCGGTTGCCGCTGAGCCTAGAACAGTGGAGTGGGAGGAGGGGAAGGGAGAGGAAGAAAGGGGAGGACGGGGGGCCGAAGTCTCCGAGAGGATGTCTTGTGCTATTGCTAAGACTAGATACTTGCCAAGAACTCGGCTGCGAGTGGCTGAGAGCCGGACCCCACATCTGCGCCCCCGCAACTCTCGGTTCTGGGCCGGACCGCGGGAGCCCAGAGTTGTTTACAGTGTTGGGGGTTTCTTTTGTTTGTTTGTTTTGTTTGCTTGTTTGTTATTTTGCTTGGCGGAAAAATAGGAACTACCTGATATTTTTGCTCAAAACACTTCCATGCCATTCACAGTCTTAAGACTGAAATAAACTCGGCGTGTTTAGAGGTGGTTCGGAGAGGAGCGGAAGACAGGCGAAAGCCAAGAGGCGGGGGAGGGGTGGGGGCGGCAGGAGCAGGTCCAAAGCATTTTATCCTCTGCCAGAGCCTAGGCCTCTTGGAAGTGACCACGACAGCGGCGGCGCGGGGCAGCGCCGAGCGCGGAGCCCTGGGCGGGGACTCTCGGAGGAGAATGCGGAGCCGCGAGCGAAATAGATCTGCGAGCACCGCGGCGGCGGCGGCGGAGGCGGCGCGCGGAGGCCTTTCCCAGCCGCCTGCAGAAGTGTGAAGGCCCGCGAGCGCAGTGAGCTCCGGCCCCCACCGCCTGCAGCCTCCAGATTATGGAAATGTAATTGTAAATAGCGCATCACTACCCACAGCAACTCCCGGGGGAACCTATAAATCTCGGGAGGTAGGTCGAAAGAGTAGGGGACAAGTAGCTCGCCCTCCCCTGGAGCTGATCCTGCCCCACAAAAGCCCTCAAATCGACTCCTTATCATACCAAAGGCCTAGGCTGGTTTAAAGGAGCCCCTTTCACTCGGGGTTAGCAACTTCGCCTGCAACTGTCTCGAAATTCTGAGAACAAACACAACCCCACAATGGCCGGCGTTTTCTCGGAATGCAAATATTGCGGGCTCCGCAAAGCTGGGTTTCTGTTACCGAGCCTAATGCCGGCATTGTGAAACTCGCGTGCAGACCCCGAGATTGACACGGCCATCACGTGATGGATTAGGGCTCTTTGAGAGTTTTCAAAGCAGCGACAGTGGTGGGGGTGTGGGGAGGCTCATCCTGATTTGATATCTCCCACAGTTTAGCAGGCAAGAAAATCAGGATATAGTCTCATGTAATAGGATTATCTTTTCCATTTCAAGTTCTATACAGCATGTAATTTATTTTTAATTAGGATTATATCTGCGAGGAAAGGTGCATAGACTTCGCTGGAAAGTGCACTCCTTAAGGTTGGATGGGGAAGAGGAATTATTTTTTAACCTTTTAACTCACCAGAAAACTTCTGGGTTCATTGATTTTCTCCTATAGCTCACTCCTTCGTCTAACCGTCCAGGGAAGTTTGCAGCAAATGCTGGGCCAAGCGGAGAACAGAAGCATCTCTTTATGGCTACCCAATTAATTCATCCTTGTAACGAAAGCAGGGTTTGTAGAAATCTCTTAGACTTCCTACATCGCGGGGTCTTACTGGGGTTTGCACTTTAGAAATTTAACCAAGCTCTTTTCTACATCCAAACACTCTACAATTTTAAAGAAGTGTCCCTCACTGATATTTGGCTGTCAATACTGGCATAATGACTTTTAAACTTTAACTTCAATCCAGGGAGCAACATCCTCCCTTGATTCAAAACTCAGCAGTCAGACAATGAAGCAGTCCGCGAAGGTGAAGGTAACTGTTGTTCAGTCACTAATTTTGGGTTGGTGCCAATACCAGATGCTCAGAACCCTGGACTGTTCCCAGGTCTTGGGGCACTCATCCTTTTGCGTGTTCTATGTGTCAGAATGCTCTGGGATACCCACTTTACCGGATTAAAAAAAAAGAAATAAAACATAGCTGTTGACTGCAGGCTCTGGGATTAGGTTACTTGGGTTCAAATTTGAACATTACCATCGACTTGCTGGGCAAGTTACTTGATCTTTGTATCTCAGTTCTCTCATCTGTAAACTGGGGATAATAATAGTACTTTGTAAGGTTGTCTTGAGGACTATGCAAGATATTGTAGTATCAGGTGCTTAGGAAGTCCCAAACACATGTTACCATTTTCTTTTAACGTACAAGGAAGAAACATCACAGGCCATATAATTTAAACCTTTTATTTTATGAGTGAGAAACTTGTTCAGAAAGAAAAAAGAAACCCTCACATTTCCTGGTTGCTTCTTTGCTGTAGTTACAATGGTCCTTCCTTTTAAAATTATTTCCATCCTTCTAGAAATACTAATAGATATAGTGGTAGCAGAGGAAGATTAAGGTTGATTGAGGCTCTGGGTACAGAAGAAAATATTGGGCCCCTTAAAAAAAAGAGACAGGGAAAATAAAAATACATGTTAATCATATTTTTAAATAAATAAAACATATTATGTACTATTAATGTTAAAAGTGCACATATGAAAACAAACTTGGTGTTATTAGAAAAAAGTGTAAAGTTGGGGTTTTGCGGGGCCCTTCAGAAGTTGGGGCCCAGGGTGCGTGCCCACCATTAAATCCGCTTCTGAATGGTAGGTATATACATAGATCCCAAAGACAAGAGAAAATGGGCATGTGAGGGTTCAAGTAACTTTAATGTCCTCATGTCATTTAAAAAAATTTTTTTTTGTACCTTACTCTCTGGTTAAGATCAAGTGATGACAAAAAGTTTTCAGTAGACTTTTTTTTTTTTACTACTTATTTCCACAAAAGTTATGTCTCATGACTGAAGCCATCTAGAGATACAAATATTTAATGGGCAGTAGCCCATCATTTGGGGGGAGAAACAGTTCCTCTCAAGAAAACCCTGAGGAGGTAGATGACTAACTGTAATGCACTATCCTATAATGAAAAAAAAGATGAAGAATAAACCAAGAAAATCTGAATGAAGGCTGAACTTTAGATAAAAACAATGTATCAATATTTTTCACTAATTAGAACATATGTCTCATACTAATGTTAGATGTTAATAATAGGGGAAATTCGGTGTGGAGTTCATGGGAACTGGCTAGTATCTTTCCAATTTTCCTGTAAAGCTAAACTGTTCTAAAATATAAATTTTATTTTTAAAGAAAGAACAAAAGGAATCACAGACCCTGACTGTCAGCCTCGTATCAGGGGAGGTGGAAGAGGGAGGTGACAGCAATCTGTGTGAGAAGAGCTTTAATGAAAGCCTACACTGCTGCTGACCATGGGAGGCTGTCCGCAGTCTTCGGGAGAGTGGAATACCTAGAAACATCTCACAGGGCCCCCAAGCAATGGTGTGGGCATGTGCTCCGTGCCTGTATGAGCCCAGAGGAGAGAGGCCCAATTCTGCTGGGGAGAGGTGGTGCTCCCGAAAAGCTTTCTGGCAGAGGTGACTTTGAGCTGAGTTTTGAAAGATGAGTAGAAATTAGCTGGAGATATGAGGGAGAAGAAGGGTGGAGGTGAACAGGGCATGCCCTGCTAGAGAAAGAGCAACCTCAGTGGTGTGAAGAACTTAGGGCTGGGGTGTTATAAAGGGCTGGGTGGGAACACTGAGGTGAAGAAAGCCAGAGTATACAGCTAGATACTTTATACACCCATGTTAACGAATTCCAGTTTCTTTTTGGAATGTGGAGTTGTTGAAGAATGTCACCTCTGAAATCAATAATCTCATTAGGGCAGTGATTTTCAAACATTTTCATACCTCATAGCACATATAAACTAATTACTAAAATTCTATGGCACACCAAAAATTACATTTTTTGCCTATCTGACAAAAAAATAAAGGAGGTCTAATTCTATTCATTCACACTGACGACAATTGTTATATTGGCTGTTGTCATTTTTTTAATTTGACAATCTAAGGAAAAGGAGGTCAGTGCCCTTGACTAAATAGTCAGGTATTGCATGTTTTAAAATTCTTGTGGCACATCGGTTGAAAATTGCTGCACTAAGGTACAGGGAGGATGAAAGTTGAGCAGGAAGGGAGATGGAGCAAAATGTCTGAACTGGTGGCCTTTGATCTGTGAGGGAAGGGAAAGGTAACTTTCTTAAAAAAAACTGAGCTGAAAACAGTAACTATGCCTGACCTGTGCTGGCACTGGTTAAAGCATCAACCTGGAATGCTGAACTTGCCGGTTCGAAACCCTAGGCTTGCCTGGTCAAGGCACATAAAGGAAGCAACTACTATGAGTTGATGCTTCCTGCTTCTCTACCCTCTCTCCCTCTCTCTTTCTCTCTCTCTCTCTTTCTTTCCCTACTCCATGTAAAAATCAATAAATACATAAAAAAAGAAAACAGAGACTAGCTAGTCAGTGGTCCAGTGGAACCTCAAGAGACTCAAGGCAGAGAGGCGTGCACTGATGGTCTGAGAGGCACCGTCTGGCTGGGAGTTCAGTGTTTCCTGATACATATATCAGTCCTGACTTTTCCTTTAACCAGAGGGCGCTGAAGCCTGTGGTGTGGGGAAGAGCAGACAGGTGATACTCCTGCCATCACTATTCCCCCGGAGAATGCAGTTTCCCCTGAAAACCTTCTCTTGGATGTCTGTTTCCAAGGACAATGTAGGTTTACAGGAGTGGGAGGCAGGGTTTTACATCACCTTAGTGTATCTTCTGTGTGGTGTCTGGCCAGGACAATGGTGCCGGGGCAGGAGCAGAGTGGTCCACAGCTGGTGATAGCCTGGAGGTGTGGACAGAGAGCCAGTGTCCACTTTATCACTTGAGCATTCAGTAAGTGGGTGGGGGGAGGATTTTTCTGGAACCGTTTGTTTGGAAAGAGTGGGATAGTAGATGTGGCCTGGGTTCCTGGACCTTCTTTATGGTTCATGGACACTTTGAGGCAGAATTAGGTTTAATTCCAGAGTTCATAGTGAAAAAAAGAGGTTTGAGATAATGAAAGGAACCCTCAGCGAGGAGCAAAGGAACCACAGATTTCTGCTCAAACCATGCTCCTGGGGCCTTGGAGTTCTGAAGTTAGATAAACTGGGTGGATTAACTGCTTTCAGAGCTCAAAACATGCTGTTGCACATTTTGGGTTTTGCTATTAATAAATCCCACATGATTCAAAAGAAATTAAAGCAGGAAGATAGAGCCTTTTAAAGGCAGAAAGAATTTTAATCATTGACTAGTTATAATTGCTATTTTTTTCTTCCCTCAATGTCATTGTTCTGTAGGCCCAGACTTCTGACTCAGGCCTTCCTTTGCATCTGATGGCTTGAGCTCGCCTGCTCCAAGTGGGTCACAATCCACTTTTGAAATGGAAATGCCGTCTGCACAGCAGCCTCTTCCTCAGAGCCCTGGGACCCTGGCCCAGCCAGGTCACCCAGGAGCCGGTGTTATAAATTTCTCCGTAGATCTGAAAACAGTTTTAGGCCATTGATCTCAAGTTACCCAGAATCGAGATGGAGTGACAGCTGATAAACTGCATGGTGACAGGCTGTGGCCTTGGGGAAAAAAAGTCTAGATGTGGGATTAAAAAAAAAAAGAAGAGCTGATGGATTTATTATTGACCTCCCAATTCCCCTCACCCTGTTTTTTTCTTTTTTTCTGAACGCATTAGGAGCATTTATTTTTATGTAATTTTATAGTTGGCTTTTTGTCCTTCAGAGGTACTTTGGTCTATGAAACTGCTCAGGGAATTTAGATAAAATCATTATTATATGTAGTGCTCAACAGACTCTGGAAGTCCCCAAAGCCCTACTCTAAGACTTAAACTCCTAACAGGGTTTTACCTGCACAGTCAGGGAGCTGGGATGCAAATTTCCTTGTGCATTAATGCCAAGTGATGTCCTTTAGCAGCATGACCCGGCCTGCAGACCTCAAACAGTACATACATGCTTTCATTGGGGCCAATGCAGAAACAGGAACATCGGTGCTAGTGGAACTAGGAGGTGGGATGCTCCGTGGCCAATATTTAAATGATATTTCTTCCCCCAAACTTTTTGAATCCTCTCTTGACTCCAGCTCATCTGTCCAAAGGACAGTAGATATCACATGTTAGTCTAAGGAGGCCTGGGGCTCTTCAGGAGGACTTTGAGGAGGTGAGGTGAAAGGGCCAGGGAGATTAGAGGAGAGGGAGATCAGGGGAGTGTGGCAGAGCATTTGTGTGTGGGGATGAATAAAAGTTGAATTCTTGCTGCCCTGAATCCGAGCTCCTGCTTTGGTGTCCAGTGTGGGAACCCAAGATGGGGAAGAATGGGCTGCTCCACACATTGAACCAAGAGTTCTCCCGGGCACAGCTGGACATTTGTAGGGCATAAATCTTGCTTTGCTTTGCCTGGGAGCCTTGTATAGAGGCCCATGGTCTCAGGGGGCTGATAAGAGGGTTAGATGGAGGAATCAGAGCCCCCACAGAGAAAAATAATGTAATAAGCTGTCAGAACATGGCGACTGGGTGACTCCTGTTCCCTCAGTGGACAGGGGGCCCTGTGGAGCCCTGCATCCTTCAGGGCTGGGAGCTGGGAGGAGGGAACAATATAGAATGTGTGATGAATTACATACTTTTCCATCAGACTTCAATGGAGGCTTCTGCTGACTTCTGGAAAAGAAGGAGTGGAGTGGCTTTTTCCAGGAGTGGGATGTTTTGAGTAGAGGATTCTAATAATCAGGAGTCATGGAATCTACAAGGATCAGAAAGGCTGCTTGCTGAGGTCAACTTTAGAGTAGGTTACTAAAAGAAAACTCAGGGGGGCAATTGTAAAATACAGCATGTCAAAATCTGGGATTAGAGTTCTTTAACTTAGAATAATTGTATCAGTCTGGATGGACCAGGTTGTGCTTCAGTAACAAACTGCTCCCAAATCTTAGTGACATATAACAAGTGTATTGTTTGCTTACTCTTCAGGTTCATCACGATTGGGCTAGGGGGTGTGCTGTATGCTGTCCTCACTTGAGGACTCAGATGGATGGAGTGGCCACCATCTGGAACTTTCCTCTTGCTGTGGCTGAAGAAATGTAGCAAATTGTGCATTGGCTCTGAAAATTTCCATCCATGTATTACAGACTTCACTTCTGCTTACATTTCTTTGCCCATTTCAAAGCTCTGGTAATGAACTCATTCTGCTGTATAGCCATTAGAAGGCAGGCTTGAGGGAACAGGAAAGGAGAGTCAGACAAAACCCTTAGACCAAGTGTCAGGACATGTGCTCTGAGCTTGCTTTTCATCCTCAGGTTTTGGACAAAACACTACTTTTTTTCCTTCTACTTTTTTGTAGCAGGAAAATAGCAAGTAGGGAGAAATGCTGGTCAAGGCCATATGAGTCTCTAAATTCAAGGAAGGTCAGAAATAAATTAGAAGTGTCCTCATGTGACACATTTCTTAAAGTATAGGCTAAATTACAGCTTCAGAATAATTAGTGAGGAAATCCCCCAAGAGCAAAAGATTGAGTACTGGCAATGGGATTACATGTCCTCTTGCTTGTGCTTGGGGGAAACTTGCACAAAAGTGTCTTCATTAATCAGAGTCCTAATGGCTTTTATTTTTACCACCATCAATTGACTACCAGGATCAAAAACATTTTACTAAGCAATTTTTAAAGTGTGAAACTATGTTCTGCTGAGTACTTTACAGTTTGGTTATATCATCTGCCTTTTAGGGGTTTACAATCATTTGGATGGAAGTTCTCAGGGCAGCTAAACAAATACTGAGAACAACAAGAATATGAGCACTGACACCCTGGGAAGTCCTGGAGAACGAATGTGTTTTTGCATGACCTGCAGCAAAGAAGGAATAATGAACAAGATGTGGGAAGAAAGGAACCAGGAGAGTTTAGTTTATTATTGTGTGTGCCATCCACAGTGCTGGGCACTGACATGTAGGACACTACTGTCAGTGGGGGAGGTAGCTGCACCATTGTAGAACTTTAGTTACATATAATTTAATTTAATATGGTTAGTGATAAATGTAGTAACAAATTGCCAGGAGAGAGGATCAAATTCTAGGAACTCACCTAAGAAAGGAAGGAGATGGCTTAGGGAACTTCTTGTGAGAAGCAGGAGGCTATTTTAGGTCAAACACTGAATTTGGGATTAAGTATAAGGCAGGAGTGATTGCCATTGTGCATTTCCAATGCTCTATTTATAACCACCAATATCCAAAAGGCTTAGGGACTAAAATATCTCTTGTTAGAAATGAATATGATATAATATTCACATCTTTTTTCAAGTAGGCAGGGTGTAAGAAATTATAACAATAGTTTCATGTAGAATTTGAGGAGACACAGGGTGCAATGCAGATTTTGGTCTAAACCCTCTGCTTCCAAATTTGTTAAACGAAACAGCAAATTCTTGTTCTACCTATCTCTGAGTTGAGGTGAGAGTTCTATGACATAAGAAATGCAGAAGTCTTTTGTGACAGTAAAACATTATATACATCAGCCATAGCATGGATAGGACATGTGGTGGGTGGGAGGTGATGAGGGAAGGGAAGAAGCTTGGGACTAAAAGGCAAGAGAAAGGTTGGATCTGAGGGCCATGGGAAAGTTTTTAGCACCTTTGATTCAAGAGGTGGAGAGGGGGCAGTTGCAAAGGGAAGAAGAGAAGAGCTCTGGCCAGCTGTAGCTAGAGGCTAGATGTGGGTTAGAGAAAAGTTTGTTCATTGCTTTATCCTCAGTGCCTGGCAGAAAGAAGTTACCAATAAATATGTCTTGAATTGACTGAATGTGACTGAAATTGGCATCTCCTTCAGTTGTACCAGGTCATGATATAGTCTCACTGTCACCACCACTACCACCACCACATGCAGCAGACTCCTGGTTAATTTTTTTTCAGTATGTATGTATTTATTTAAATTTATCCATCCCCTCACTGCAGCCATTTGGCAACCATAAACTTATTCTCTATATCTATAGGTCTTTTTCTGTTTTATTTTGCTTATTCATTTTTTTTTTTTAGATTTCACATATAAGGGAAATCTTATGATATTTGTCTTTTTCTGTCTGACTTATTTCACTTAGCATAACACCCTTTACGTCCATTGATACTGTCGCAACTGGCAAGGTTTCATTCTTTATTATTGCTCAGTAATATTCCACTGCACCTTGTTTGCCCATTCATTCATCTGTTGATGGACACCTGCATTGTTTCCTCATCTTGGCTATTGTAAGTAATGCTGCGATGAACATAGAGGTTATGGATCTTATTAAAGTAGTATTTTTGTTTTCTTCAGATAAATACCCAGAAATGAAATTGCTAGGTTGAATGGAAGTTCTATTTTAAATTTTTTGAGGAAACTTCATACTGTTTTCTATAGTGGCTGCACAAAGTTACATTCTCACCAACAGTTCATGAGGGTTCCCTTTTCTCTGAATCCTCACTAACACTTGTTATAGGTTGATATTTTTATGATAGTCTCCTGGTTAATTTTAGTAAGTTTGAGTTGAGAGAGGTGGTCATTGTCCAAGATTCAGCTCAACACAGGCATCTCAGGGCCACTTAGGCCAAGGCAGGAAGTTGCTATTCCTTGGACAACACTACTAGGAAGTCATGATGCTACAGTTGCAATGCCCCAGTTCCAGGCTGGAATGACATCCTGCCTAGTTTGCTTGCTCCAGGTTCCAAACCTGGAAACAGTTGGCTCCTTTTCCTTGACAGCCCCCAGATTGATGCCAGGGCTGGCTGCCTGACCTCTCTGCTCAACTCCAGGTGGGTCAATGCAGCTTTAGCACCTGGGCTTTGTCAAATCTCTCTTCTTCATCAGGTTCTTTATGACATCACTCTTTCCCAGGCTCCAGCTCTCCTGATGCCAAAGCCATCTCACAGGTGATTCATTCATAGGTAAGTTTCATACAATTAAAATTAATATTATATGCCATTCATCAAAATCACATTCATATATTAAATTCTGTCTCTAAGACAAAGGGGTATAGTCCCAGCACACATCCTGGGAAATTTGTTACTTATCACACATCCATTTAGTATGGCCTGGTTGCCTCTGCATGTGTCTCATCCTGGTCTGTAGGTAATCTCTAAGACCGAGAATGCAGTCTGCTCCTGACAATAATAGCAATCCTGTTTCCAATCACCGTGCGGGGTGTTGAGCTCTTGATTTTTGTCACACATTGTGCTAGGCAGTTCATATACTTAATTTAATTCTCTCAACAGCTCTGTAAAGTAGATATTATCATTTTTAAAGAAACTGAGGCTCAGAGAAATTAAATCATGCCTGCAAGGGTTCACAGCTGGTTAATGGCAAAGACAAACTTAAATCCAATTCTAATGGTGCAAAACACCATACACTTTCAATTGTATGAAGCGACACCCCAATTTCACCACTGTCTTGCTCTCCAGGAAACCATCTGCTCTTCTGTTCCTCTGTCATTTTTTAGAGGCCCCTTCAAGGTTTCCAAATGTGCATGATCCCAGCTTTTCCACCTTCAGGCCTGACCCCTCCCTTGGGATTCGTTCTATGTGTTTTAGTTGGGTATTTGGTTTGGCTACCCAGCTGTAATTTCCTTGACAGCAGGAAACAAAATTCATCCCAGCATTTCTCCAACTGATTTTTTTTATGATCACTTTTTTTTGGTCCATAGAATACTGTCTTCATCTTTTTAAAGGTTACGTTATGCTCCAAAATGTCACTTGTGTCTATTTCTGACTTCCTAGCCTCTGGTCGCCACCCCTGGTCAGGCCTCTTCCACTCAAGCCTGGATGGCTGTGATAGCTTCGGAAGTCAAATAAAGGCTGGTAGAACGCACAACATCTTCGTGTGTTTTAGAAAAAGCCACCATTTCTCTGGAGGATGCAGGTCCCTGCCAGGGCACTTACTTGGCTTGGCAAGCAGTGCACTGGCTGCATTCAGCACCTCAGTAAGGGGAGCCCGTGCAGCGTGCAGCCTGCTTGACAGAGTGTGGGGGCCCAGGAGGAGGCCCTCCCTTGCCTCATGCTTCTCCCGCTTCAAACCATTCTCATGTAAGGTAATTTCAAAATCTTCAGCAAGTGCTATGGCATGAACACTGACCAATCAGAATGGACACTGGCCTTAACCTAGGAGCAGACTCTCTACAGGTCTTGGTTCAACTCCATTCTCCACAATGTATGGATAGTTCCCACTTAGCAATCATCAATTTCTCTTGACAACAAGGACCCCAACATCAGATTGTTTCAGAACAGTGGTTCTTAACCCTAGGGGTTCCATGAGTCGGTCTCAGGGGTTCGGAGAAGCCTCTGCCTCGGAGGCCAGAATAAAGTAATACCGTAATTTGTTGCGAGTTCATGCATTTTGTTGGTTTTGTTCTTTGAGCAAGGTGATGTTCATGCATGGCTCATTTTGTGCACCAGTAAAAAAACATATACCTATGTCTTGAATTTGAAAAAAATCGTATTTTATTTATCACTAAAGAAGGGTTCGGTGAGTGCGCATATGAAACTGGTAGGTTCCGTACCTCAAAAAAGGTTAAGAACCACTGTTTTAGAACAACAGGTTTAAATTTAGGTGTGGTTAGAGGGAGGTCAGGCTATTTGCAGACATACCTCAAGGGGGCGCTCAAGATGTCTCCTTCCCAAACTTCCCAATTTACTACCCCACCTGCTCCCCCTTCCCTCCCTGCCTTCCAACAGGAGAAAACTCAGCCTGATGTCAAAATCTAAAGGGACCCAAAGAATCATGCAAATGGGCTACAGAATAGGGGAGATGCATAGACATTAAACTTGGCAGCTGTTTAACCTGGTCATCTTTGTATTTCTTTAGCAAATATTACGTTTTACTCTTTTTCTTACTATTTCCCATTCCAATAGGTAGTCAGGCTCTTGGTATTTTCTTGATTATGATTTTATTTTTATTGGGCCGAAAATAGAAACTGCTTGAAGAACGGAGGGGATGGAGAGAAAGGGGTATATATTTGGGGGTGTGGCTGGAGTTTGCCCTCTGTTAGGAAGGAAGCAGGTGGCCAGCCCTGAGGAGAGGGCAAGGTATCGTGGGAGTTGGCACCTCAAGAGAGTCTGGCTCTCCAGCTTCCCAGCCTCGTCTGAAGGGACCCTATGGTGTCCATGGTACCGGGTGTCTGCAGAGACCCCTGGGACCTTTGTCCCCACACTGACTACCATGGATTTCTGACCAGTCCAGCCCCACGGTGTTTTAAAGAAAATAAAGTGATGTTCTTTCATTTCTGCGTTTATAAATCAAGTTCTGACACCTGCCTTAACATTTTATTCAGGTCTCTCTCGTGCATCTCTTTCTATCTTTGTCTCTCTGCTTTTCAGCTCATCTCCTTTTTATTTTTTTTCTTCTGTGTCTTGCTTCTCCCACATGGCTGTGTGATCATATGGGTCTGGATTGTCTGCCTTGGGGGTGGGTGGGGGGAGACTCTCTTGAAGTGAGCAGAAACCAGCAGTGAGTAGCTCATAGCAGAGAAGAGTGCCTGGACAGCTCCCTGCAGTGTGGGGAGGGGCTTTACTTCCCTTAGGTCACCTTCTGTGCCTTCTCCCCTGTCTGAAAGCTAAAACTGAGGGACCGAAATCAGTCTACCCCTCTGGGGTAGAGGCCAAGAAAGCCAGTCAGTGTGTTTTTGTCCAGGCCCTGAGTCTGAAGCCCAGAAAGGGTCTCTGCACAGCAAATCTATCTCCAAATCCCTTCTCTACTTCTTCCTTAATAATACAGCCTGAAGTTTGATCTGGGCACATTGCCATCTAGAATCAAGATTACATTTTTCAGTTTTCTTTGTGACTAGGTATGGCCGTGAAATTAAAGTCTGGCAATGGGATGGAAGCAGAAATGTCTTTTGTAGCTTTTGTAAAATGGCCTGGGTGGCTGTGATCTTATTTGTCCTTCTTTCCCTTTTTGTCTGACGTAGCAGTTGGCAAACTTCTGTAGAGGACCAGATAGTGTTTCCAGCTCTGAGGGTCATATGATCTCAGTCACAACTACCTAATTTTGCTGTCAAACTTGCACAGCAGCTACGGACTATCCATAAATGAATGGGTATGGCTGTGTTTTAATAAGACCTTATTTACCCAAACAGGTGGATGGTTGGATTTGGTTGTGGGTATTTTGCCTATCCCTGGTCTGGGATGTGTATGTGGTGGCCGGAATGAGGGCAGTCATGTGGGATGAAGAGGTGGAAGACACGTACTGAGGATGGCAGAGGAATTAGCTAGAAGGCACCTGAGGTTCAAGTTTTCATGGAGCCACTCTGTGAGCTCTCTGGAGTTCATTTACCTGAGAGAAATAATTTTCTATCTGACTTATGTGACTGGCAGTTGCAAATGAGCCTAATCCTGACCAATACCCCATTCATGTGTAGTTAAGCCCAATTCACCATTTAGGAGTGTATTGATGACTATGGTATCAAGGCTCCAGCTAGGAATAAAGTATGCATTTTCCATGATTGTGTTGTGTACTCTGTACATCTCCAGAATTTTCTACCCATCTTCATTAAGCAAGGCCACAAGTGAAACTTAGCAGTTGATTTTGTGAAGCCCACAGGATGGTGAGGGGCATGCAGAGAAAGACCACATAGCTGGCAAGCTCTGGCAGTTGGCAGGATGGACTAGTCGATGGCAGCAGCCTGCCTCTGCCAGCTCCCCCCCTCCTACCACCACTAGCACCCAGCTCTGACGCATGCTCATTACAAGATACACATGCAAGTGCACTGAGATTTAGCACTAATTTTTGACTGTCAGTTGGAAGCTGTTCCTAGAATCAGTACTATTGAGAGAATCTGTTGCTTCCTTTGGTAATTCTTTCAATGAATTTATTTCTTTTGTCCAAGGGATTGACTCTTAATTCCTTGGGGGAAATCCAAAGCCCAGTTCATAGGTTATGGGAGTCTGACACAAAGTGAAGGAGTACTAGAAACAGAGCTATGGAAAAACCTTGCACCTTGGCTCTGATTCCAAAAATGTTTCCTTCCCCAGAGCCGCTAGAATGTTGTAACTGACCCTTGCTAGGGGTCTTGTCCACTCTTCTCATGCCCCAAGCAATGTTGCAGTTGCTTCTGGGGAGGACTTCTGCTTTATGAAAGGCAGAATGGTGGTGGTATGCCCACACTCTGTCTTCAAGCATGTAAGGGTGTGAGTGTGTGTGTGTGTGTGTGTGTGTGGTGTTTAACAAAAACAGTATGGGCAAACTGTTGCCTATATTTCAGGAAGGGGGGAGGTGAGGATTTGATTAGACGTAAAGAAAAAACTTTTAGCCTTCAGAGTGATGAATTGCTACCCTAGGAAGCTGAAGGGTGCTGATCCTGATTTAAGATGGTGCAGGATTGGGAGAGGAGCACAGACTTCAGAATCACACAGACTCAGGCTTGCATCCTGGCAGTTTCTTACTTGCTGATTGGCCTTGGGCATGTCGCTCAACCTCCCTATGCCTTAGTTCCCGAGCTTACAGGATCATTTTGTGATAACCAAAAATCAGGCTTCTTCTAGCTTGTTTCTCTGCCATCCTCAGTAGATACTTTCACCTCATGGTTCCAGATGGCTGCTCTCAACCATTACATATGCATTCCAGAATCAGAAAACTACCACATATAACCCAGATCCAATCCTCTACCTGTTTTGGTTGGTAGATAATAATACTGCCGA
This sequence comes from Rhynchonycteris naso, assembly GCA_037038555.1. Classification (NCBI taxonomy): domain Eukaryota; kingdom Metazoa; phylum Chordata; class Mammalia; order Chiroptera; family Emballonuridae; genus Rhynchonycteris; species Rhynchonycteris naso. The sequence goes on along the minus strand of CM072998.1, from coordinate 94,155,162 downwards.
CTTGACAGGGATGATGTAAGGAATGAAGGTAATAAAGTTCATTAGTGTGGGGAAGCAGCTGTGTTAGACTTGCTCACTGGTTTACCAGCTGCAAGCACTTTGCCTGATTGGTGTGTGGGCGCGTGGCAGCGCCATGTGTGTGTGGTCTGTGTAAAGGCTGCGGGTGCTTCTCCTTTCAGGCAATTCTCCCAGATCGCTCTCTCACCACTGTGAGGTGCTATTTTCCCTGCTCCCTTTCTCTTCACTGCAAAAACCATATTTTTCTTTGTTTATTAGCTCTTTTCCTTTTGTTGTTTATTTGTTTGCCTGTCTTTGTGAGCCTCCAGTAAATGGGTATGGCCCGATGCTTTCTGGCTCCGCCGTTCCTCTACTGTTTGCCGAATTCAGTGGGAACCTGACTGGCCTCAACCACCAGCACTACAATAAGCTTCGCCGGGTGGTGGCACAGTGGATAGAGCATCAACCTGTGACACTGAGAACCCAAGTTTGAAACCCCGAGGTCTCCTCTTGAGTGTGGGATCACTGGCTTGAGCATGGGATCATAAACATGACCACATGGTTACTGACTTGAAGCCCAAGGTCACTGATTTGATCTCAAGGCCGCTGGCTTGAGCATGGGCTCCCTGGCTTAGCTGGAGCTTCTGGTCAAGGCACATAGGAGAAAGCAATCAATGAACAACTAAGGTGCAACAACTATGAATTGATGCTTCTCATGTCTTTCCCTCCTTGTCTGTCTCTATTTGCCTCTGTATCTCTCTGTCTCACTAAAAAAATATTCATAAAAGGCTATCATGTGTCTTACATGCAACAAATGCTTAGAATATATGAAATGACAGATGAGACCCCATTGGCCATGTGCAATTCCGACATTCAGCCTAAGCGAGGCAGCTTAATCACTGCCTGGTGTCTGTGCAGGTTGGGTTAGATTGCATTGAGGACCAGACCAATTTCCATTGCAAAGGCCTTTCTCATTTCTTTCCTTGGGGTCTTCATTTTCTGGATGTTGGATCAAAGCTTTCCCTGAAAGCCTTTCCTGGCTTCCCTGGCTTGGTCAAAGCCCTCATCTCACACTTGCAGGACCCTGAGGACCTTGCTTTGATGCATTAACATCAGCAGCTGCTCTTCATGATTTATGGGATCATTTGGTTGATGACTGTCTCCCCTATGAGGCTCTAAGTTACTAGAAGGCAGGGCTATGTTGTTTTTGTCATCATTATATCCTCAGCAGCCAGCAGAGCACCTGACGCATAGTAGATATTCAATAAATGTTTGTTGGATGAATGAATAAATGAAGGCTGTGTTTCTCTGGTTGTATTTACATTGGTACTGTCTGTTTTCTCAGATCAATTTGCATAAATATTTTCTTAGTATGACCTCTTTACCCTTTGCCCAGCTTCAGATGCCCATCTGGGGGTGGGGGCTTATAGCTAAGTGAGCTCTAACACATCTGTTGTGGAGGCAGGAGGCTGACCAGAGACTTCCAGAGGGTGTGGGGTCAAAGGCTGAGAGCTGTCAGAGAGTAGAATTCTGCTTTAGCTAGGCTGCTGCATAACTATTTCCTTTCAAAGGCTTTGGGTTAATCAGAATTTCAAAGGATACTTTTAAATGTAATAGGATTTTACCTGAAAGAGTAATGAGTGAGATGGTGGAGCTGTTTATTTCTCTAGTTGCTATTCCAGCCTTGTGGCAAAGATAGCTAGGGCCTTGAGACTTTATTTTCATTCCATCACAGAGTGAAACATCTAAGGAGTGGCAGGATGGCAGTGATGGCAAGACCACAAAGAAATACTCCACCCAGCTCCTTGCCTCAGCTATTCTAAGGGGAGCAGAGGAGCACAGAAAACAAGCAGAAGAGTGCCATTCTTAGCAGAGGGGATCTGTGAAGTTGTTCAGTGTCAAGGTTCCTCTTCCTTCTCCAAAGAGCCTTGGTGGGTCTTTGTGGGTTAGATAGATCCTAGGACACAGGCAGGATTTCACGTAGAAAGTGTTGAAAATCCACTTGGAAGTTAAAATCACTAGTATTAACGCATTTTATTTTTTCTATAACTGTTTTCTGACTACAGTAGTCTTGGGAAAAATTGTGTAGAAGAAAAAATACAACCACCGAACAACCCCTTCTCAAACTATGTCAGGGGAGGCAGGGGAGCTGGGAGGGTGCATTTCAAATGCGACATTTGAAAAGATCTGCACCTGCTTTTCTCAGACCAGCTGGCATACGGTTCAAAGACAAGCACCGTTCTTTCTGGAAATACTGGGACTGACAGCATCTGCAGAGGGGTTGCGAGAAGCTTTCTGGTATCAATTGCATGAAGAGTGTGCCAACTATCATTTTGGAAATTTGAACAGAATTAGAACAGGTACTATGTTTTAAAGAGTGGCATTGAGGTTTTGACACCCTGCAAGTTTTGCATATGCCAAAAAACAGCAGCAGCAGCAGCAGCAGCAGCAGCAGCAGCACACAGCTGCTTTGCACATAAAATTGATATTTCCACGCTCAGCTGCTGTATAACCAGGTTCCAGGTGCTACTCTGAGATGCAGTGGGACAAGAGTATTGATCAGCCCATTGGAAGAACAAAAACATCAGGTGACAGCTGGGAGGTGGCCTGTGCAAATCCCCAGGTGGGGCCCTGTGCTGCCTAGCTCCCATCATTGGGCCCAGCCTTCAGAGAATTCATTCATTGAATGAGGCTTCCAGGTGACCTGCCTCTCACCCCTGGGCCATTTTGGAGCCTGCATCCTTGATTCTGCTTCTTGGAGTCTAACCATGTGGAGACAGTTATTGAAATTTAATGAAAAGCATGTGAAAAGAGTGATGTTTTGGGGCTAATTCTATAGCTATCTTAAAAAGCTGTGCCTGGGCATTATTCCTGAGAAACTGCATTTAGTTTCTCACTGAACACGGTTGCCTGAAGGGTACAAATAGCCAATGCTGCTATTTAAAGCCATTCAGGGCTCCTGCTGTGCCTTTTGTTGAATGCAGTTGCATTATCTAATGAATAATCAATGTTGAGCTGACACCTAAGGGCCCAGATACTAATTCTGAACTAAATTTACTGATTTGTTTTCTGTTTCTAATCTTTACCATCAAGCTTACTCTCCCAATGTTGAACACCTCTTCTGGCACTGACCGTCAGCCCCTTCGGTTTCAGCTGACACCCAGAGGACCCACGGGACTTCAGATGTTAGCGTTTAGGAGAGATAGATGACATGTATATACACGGTGTCCTCAGGTTGCGAAAGACTCAACATACCACCTTTTGAGTTTACGATACCAACATAGAAATAAAGGTAAGGAATTTTTTAACACTCATGTTTTTTCTGTTACTACAGTACAGTGCAGTATATTTATGTCATTTTCCTTTTCTGTGGCTTAGTTGTGTTTTTATGTTTTAGATTATGATTTTTTCTTTTTAAATTTTTTTTTAAATTTTATTCATTTTAGAGAGGAAACACAGAGTGAGAGAGAGAAAGAGAGAAAGGGAGGGAGGAGCTGGAAGCATCAACTCCCATATGTGCCTTGACCAGTGCAGGGTTTTGAACTGGTGACCTCAGTGTTCCCAGGTCGATGCTTTATCCACTGCGCCACCACAGGTCAGGCCACTAGATTATGATTTTATAACTGTGTTAGGATAGGTAACACAGTTACTCTGGCTAGGGTGTGTTTCGACTTACACTGAAATTTGGGTTACGTCGTCACTGTTGTAGGAACAGAACTGTCATCACATGAGGACCTCCTGTATATATATGCTCTTGGGCTCATGTTAGGTAAACAGGTGTGAAACAAGTGTTTTTTTAGTTCTGCTCGCTTATATTGGGGCAGCGCTGTGTGTGGTCCGTGGAAGGCTGCGGGTACTTGCCCTCACTCAGGGCAGCAGATTGCAAATTGTGGAATGCCTGCCTTCATAGGGAAGGGCGATTGTTTGCTATTGTTGGAGAAGGGGCATTCCTGCCTAGTCTGTTAGGCTAGGGCCGTGATGGCAATCCTATGACACACGTGTCAGCGCTGACACATGTAGCTATTTTTGTTGACAAGTGGCCACAAACCAGAGAAGTATGGGGCCGCATGCCGAGAAGGACATTTCATCCTTGGCTCCTGCATGGCCAGGTGCAGTAGCCAAGGATAAAACATTTGCTGTAGTGTAGACACTCTGTGCTGGAGGTCTGTAGGCCAAAATAACAGAACTCTGGCACAGAGAGTCTACTTCTGGGACTTCTGGTTAGGCCATTTTTCTTGAAGTGACACACCACCCAACTTATGCTAGGTTATTTGGTGAATTTTGACACACCTAGCTCAAAAGATGGCCCATCACTGGGCTAGGGAGTGCTGAGGTTGGTGGAGGCCTGAGAGTCCCATGAGTCCAAAGTGCTGAGGGGCTTGGGAGCCCTGAGAGAAAGGGAAGCGGTTCCCTTTGCCTGTTTGCTCATCTGCCATTAGGAGACTTTAATAAACGGGATGACCCACCATTTCCTGGCTCCACAGTTCTTTTACTGTCTGCCTGAATCCAATGAGAACTTGTATGGGCATGGCCACCGTGGTGGCCACTGGCCTTACAGCCCACCTATGACTTTAATCTGCTATTACATTTAGCTGTTTTATTTTTTCTCACTCATTCACTTATTCTCTCACTCAACAAATATTTCTTCGCTGGGGACTCTGTTGGTGCTGGACCTGAGGAATGATTTCTTTTCTGCTCCTGCCTTGGGAAGTTCAAGGTCCTTGCAGTTCCAGGATGTGGCAGTAACTCATCTCGACTTTGGGCTTTTTTTCTCTGGGTTTCAGATGTTGGAATGGACTATGCCTGGAGATTTAGGGTCAAGGCCTGACTCTTCAGGGTATGCAAAGTTTCTCCATGAGTTCAGTGATGTTGCACTGCCTGGTGGTGGCAAAGCCTAGTGTGTTGATTGCTCACTACAGAAGAGAGTGTCTTTCATCTTTTCTTCCTGTAAAAGTCTAGTGTGGTATGTCAGAGCACCCGGAGGGAAAAGACCATCTTTTATTCATCTTTGCTTTCTCAGCCTCTGGCACAAAGCCAAACATGTAGTAGGAACTCTCAAAATGAATAGAGTGTGAATGGATGAATCTGCTCAAAGTGTAGATCTTACTCTGGGATCAATGCGGTCATCTTCCCAGATGAAGGGAAGCTTTATTGTTCCAGTGCATTCTTCAGCTTCTGAAACGCAGACAGAAAAGAGCTATGCATCAGCTCCCCAGGATTGCAGCCAAATCAGATGTGACTGGAGGTGCTGTCTTGCAGAGCTCAAGTTCTCTGTTCTGCAGGCAGTCCATGGACATCACCACAGAGGGAACTTGGCAGGAGGTGCCTATACTCAGAGACTGATCAGAAGTGTGGGGACCAAAATGGTCGCTGGTGTGGAGTCCCTTATACCCCCCACCCCCTTTCTCTGGAACCAGGACTACATTTGTCCAACAAGTGGCTCGTGAGGTCTGTTCTGGTTACTGGAGATATAATTGTGGGCAAAACAGACAAAAATACCTCCTTCATGGAACATTTTATTCATCTGAAAGTGTGTGTGCATGGTCAATAAACAACATAAATACTTAAAGAAATACTAAAGAATGTATTAGAAAGTTTCAAGTGGTAAGGGGGTAATTTGAAGTAGAGAGGGCAGGGAATTCTAATTGAAAAGCTGATATTTGAGGAATAATCTGGAGCTGACAAGGGAGTGAGCCACGCGTCTTCCAGGAGAAAGAGTATTACAGGCAGGGGGAACAGGAACTGTTAGCCCGTGGTGTGTTGTGTCTCCGTGTTCAGGGAGCAGCAAGGAGACGAGTGTGGATGGAGGTAAGGGGAGGCAGGACAGGTAGAGCCTTCTCAGGAAGGGGAAGAGCAAACACTACCCATCAGTCTCTCCTTACCAAATTCCTGCAGCTTGTTTGAGGACCTCCATGGGCCAGTGAACAGGGAATCTGAATCAAAATCTGCCAAAAAAGAAAAAAGAGGCAGTCAGTGGCCTCAGAAGGGGACAGAATGCAAAGATTTCTCTGCTGCCAGTCTGGTGCTGTAGGCGTCAGGGCCTTAGAAAGGAGCTTGGTGCCCTTAAATTAGGTGCCCTGGGAAGTTTAATAAAGATACTGTCTACAAAATGATGGTAGAAGGTAGGGGGAGTGAAAAGAGACCGTGCTGTGCCCAAGGTCTCAGAGGTCAGCCATGCCAGGAACCTACCATTCCTCGGCCTGAAGGAGCAGAGGAGGCAGCAGTTACTGACAGAAGTGAGGCCGCTGCATGGAGAGGGCTGCCTAGGAGGCCATGACCTTTGGTGGAGGGTGCAGTCAGTTCGTTGTGACTGACACAAGACAGTGGAGTAATACTTGCCCATGCTCATTTCCTTCTGTCTTGCTAGTGCTTCCCATGGGCTGACTTCAGCTGAAAACTGGAGGGCAAGGGAGCTCGCAGATGCAGTCAACATGGGCCCACCTTCTGGGGTACAGAGTTGGGTGGGGGAGAATGGAAAGTGGATCTGCAGGGGTGAATGGAAGACATCCGGCATGAATGCTCTAGGTTAGAGAGAGAAGGGGTGTAGAGGACCAAGAAAAAAGTGAGAATGAGAAACTATAGTCTTTCTGCCTAGCAAAGTGGCCTCTTCTAGGTTGGTGCTCAGAAGCCGAGCAGCCTGAGGCTGTCTCACAGTGGCCCAGGGAGACCACCCATCAACCCTCAGTCTGATGCACTGTGGACGTACCCTTGGAGCAATGCTCGTCTGTGCGGAAACTCTGCCCATTGCCCCATGTGCTCATCATTTATGAACAAAAACCAGTGCACTTGCTTGTGCCTGCGTATGGGAGGTAGAAGATTGCATCTTGCTTTTTAAATTAAATTAAATTAAAAAAATATAAAAATGGTAGGACTTCAGGTTAAGATGGCAGCATAGATAAATGTGGTACTTGAATCGTCCCACACTCACATCAAAATTACAGCTAAACTACAGAGCAACCATCATTCAGAACTGCCTGAAATCTGGCGGAACGAAAGTCCTACCACTAAGGAATTAAAGAAGAAGCCACATTGAGACTGGTAAGAGGAATGGAGACACCAAATGGGCTGGTCCCACAGCCATATATAGCGGTTTAAAATGGGGAGGGGTAGCTCAGCTACAGAGGTTCCCCCTGAGGAGTGAGGGTTCCCAGGCCCCACACCAGGCCCAGTGTTTCAGAGCCAGGAAGAGAAGTCTTTATAACTTCTAGCAGTAAATACCAGTGGACCTTGTGACTGAATGAGGCAGAAGGTTGCTAGAGTCCCAGGCAGTTCTTCTATAAGGGCCCATGCACAGGCTTACTCGAACACATTTCCTCTGAGTTCCAGTAATGGGGCAGTGGCTTAAAAGGAGCCAGGGACATATGGGGAGAAACTCAGTTGTTGGGCATCAGAGCAAGAGCTGAGAAACAGCTTTCTGCCAGACAAAAGTGCTGGCGGAGGCCGTTGGCCTATTTTGGAGACTTGCGCTCCCAGAGAGCTGGCAGGCAAGTGCCATAACTGAATTTTCATCAACCTGGCTCAGCTCAGTGTTTGCCTTGCTCAGTTGATTCCTTGAGATCCCATCCCACCTAACTTGCAGGCCCACCCAAGCTGTAGCTTTTTGATACAAACAGTCTCTTTTACCTCATATGTCAGACTTCTCTAAATACCTGTCAAACAAACAGCATCTGGCTTCTGCATACCCCACCACTTGCTAAGTGGCCCCAGACCTGGCACTAGGGGCAGCTGGCCTTGGGCCACAGCTTAGCCTCTCTTAGGCACCTCTAAGCCCAGCACAAGTAGCAGCCATCTGCATATCGCTCTGTAGCTCATGATGGGGAGCCCCTGGCAGGGCATAAGCAGTGGCTGACCGTACACTTTCTGGGAGGTCCCAGAGCCATTGCACTGGGTGGACAGCTTCCGACTACACCATATTACAACCCTACTACCTCCACTAGTAACACACTCCAGAGGAAGACTCGGTGAGGGCCACAGGCCCCCGAAGCAAGTTCTGCTCCATAGAGTCGAAGTTGACTCCTGCACAGCAGATCTTCCGCTATAGTCACAGCTGGTCCTCACAGCCAATTGGCCTGGGCCTGGGAGTCAGTCCCTCCCAGTGACACAACAGCAATAAAGTCTCAACTACAACCAGATAGTGTACACAGCCCAAGTGTCCAGCTCAGGTGATTTGGGAGGTTGTGACACTGTACCAATGGACCCTACAGGACACCTACTACACAAGGCCATTTTACCAAGTCTGAGAGATAGTAGCTCTACATAGTACATAGAAATAAATTCGGGGAAGTGGACAGAGTGTGGAGACAAGAAACATGTCCCAAATAAAAGAACAGTAGAAATCTCCAGAAAAAGAACTAAACAAGCAATCTATCATATACAGAATTCAAACACTGGTTATAAGGATGCTCAAAGAACTTAGTGAGAACTTCAAAAAAGAAATAATAAACATGAAAAGGACATAGAAAATGTAAAAAATAACCAATCAGAAATGAAGTACATTAACTGAAATGAAGAATAATTTTTAGGAAATCAGTGACAGAGTTGATCAAGCCAAGAATCAAATCAACAATTGGAATATAAGGAAGCAAAAAACACCCAATCAGAAGAGCAAAAAGAAAAGAGAATCTAAGGAAATGAAGATAGTGTATGGAGCCTCTGGGACAACTTACTTAAGGTAACATTCACATAATGGAGATGCCAGAAGGAGAAGAGAGCAAGAAATTGAAAAACATATTTGAAAAAATAATGACAGAAAACTTTCCTAACCTGGTGAAAGAAATAGATATACAAGTCCAGAAAGCACGGAGTCTGAGACAAGATAAACATAAAGAGGCCCACATCAAGACACATAATTAAAATGCAAAAGTTTAAACAAAAAGAGAGAATTTTAAAAGTAGCAGGAGAAAAGCAGTCAGTTACCTACGAGAGAGCTACCATAAGACTGTCAGCTGAGTTCTCAACAGAAACTTCACAGGTCAGGAAAGAGTGGCAAGAAATATTCAAAGTAATGAAAAGCAAGGACCCACAACCAAGGTTATTCTACTCAGCAAAGCTATCATTTAGAATCAAAGGACAGATAAAGAGCTTCTCAGACAAGAAAAAACTAAGGAATTCATTACCACCAAACCAGTATTACACAAAATGATTAAAGGTGTTTTTTAAGAAGAAAAAAAAGATAAAAAAATATGAAAAATAAAATGACAATAAATACACACTATCAACAATTGAATCTAAAAATATAAATGAACAAGCAGAACAGAAACAGACTCATAGATACAGAGAACATTTTGACAGTTGCCAGTTGGAAGGGGGTTGGGGGTGGGTGAAAAAGGTAAAGGGATTAAGCAGTACAAATCATTTGCTGCAAAATAGTCATGGGGATATATAGGAAAAATAGTCAATAATATTCTAATAGCTATGTATGGTGTCAGATGGGCACAAGTCTTATCCGGATGATCACTTAGTAAATTATATAGCCTGACCAGGCGGTGCCGCAGTGAATATAGTGTCGGACAGGGACACGGAGGACCCAGGTTAAAAACCCCGAGGTCACCGGCTTGAGTGCGGGCTCATCTGGTTTGAGCAAGGCTCACCAGCTTGAGCCCAAGATCGTTGGCTTGAGCAAGAGGTCACTCAGTCTGCTGTAGCCCCCTCCCGCACCCCCCAACCCCTGTCAAGGCACATATGAGAAAGCAATCAATGAATAACTAAGGTGCAGCAACAAAGAATTGATGTTTCTCATCTCTCGTCTCTCTCCCTTCCTGTCTGTCTGTCCCTCTTTGTCCCTTTCTCTCTCTGTCACACACACAAAAAATTATATAATGTCTGATTGTTGGGTTGTACACCTGAAACTGATATAATACTGTAATTTCTCAATTGTAATTGAAAGATAAAAAATGATTAAAAAATAAATAAGAATTGCATATATTTAAGGTGTCCAACATGATGATTTGCTATACATAGCCACAGTGAAATGATTACTAGTCAAGCTAATTTACATATCAACTCTTCACAGTTACGTGTGGTGTGTGTGTGTGTGTGTGTGTGTGTGTGTGTGTGTGTGTGTGGTGAGAGCTCTCAAAACTACTCTCCTAGCAAATCTCCAGTATTCAATACTCAAACACTGTACATCCTGCTGTACATTAGATAGCTAGACTTCTTGGGAAGTAATGCTATGCCTGTGACGGCGAACCTATGACACGCATGTCAGCACTGACACACGTAGCCATTTTTGATGACACGCGGCCGCATGCGGCCGCATATCAGAGAAGTATGGGGCCGCATGTCAAGAAGGACATTTCATCCTTGGCTCCTGCACGGCCAGGTGCAGTAGCCGAGGATAAAACACTTGCTGTAGTGTAGACACTCTGTGCTGGAGGTCTGGAGGCCAAAGCAACAGAACTCCGGCACAGAGCGTCTAGTTCTGGGACTCCCGATTAGGCCGTTTTTCTCAAAGTGACACACCACCCGAGTTATGCTCGGTTTTTTAGCAAATTTTGTCACACCAAGCTCAAAAGATTTCCCAACCACTGTGCTATGCTATAGGCAGAGGCTCATCACTGGCCAAAATGGGACTAGACTGAGCATGTTTAGAGGAACTGCAGTCAACTATGCTGTTTCAGGTAACAGGATCTAACCAGTAACATTCCTGGGCAGGACAGTGGAAGCTCAGAGCTGCGGCTTCTAGAGCATTTAAAGTTCTTAGAGGTTGTTAATGGCATTAGGAATTAAGTAATGTCTCAATATCCGTAGATTTGTTTTCTTTGGTTACAGAAGTGACTTTGAAATTGATACGGATGACTTGGAAATCTTTCAGATTTTATTACTAAAAATAGATTTCCAAATTCTTAATATGACCTGGCCCTGCCTACTTCACAACATTTATCTTATAGCATTTTCCCCTTGTTTCTTGTACCGTAGCCACACTGGAGACTTATTTTTGGGCCTCCAAGAGCCATGTTCCTTTCTACCTCTTGGCCTGCTCCCTAATTCCTTCTCTTCCTCTGTCTCTTCCTCTAGCCACTTTGCTGCTTAATTTCTACTCAACTCAACATCACTTTTTCATGCGAAGCCTCCCTGCCATTCCGAACAGGGCTGGGTCCTCACTTGTATGTTCTCATAGTATCTTTCCCATTTAACACTTCTCACAATTGTAATTAAGTCATTAATTGAATAATTAATTGTTTAATGTCTGCCCCCTCCCCTCATTTGATTGTAAGCATTCATTAGCTGCTGCCCAATGCCTGTGATGGGAAAAGATGCTTCATAAATATTTGAGGGAATTATTGACCAAAAGCTAAAAATTAGTTAGAAGTGGATGTGTACAATCTGCACAGAAAATAAATAAGAAGAAACATAAATCAGAAAGGGCATACTTGCCCGCCCTCTCCCCGCCCTGCCTTTTCTGGTGCTGGGAATGAGAAGTCAGAGGCAGAGATAGAAAGCAGAGGAGAACAAACAGGGAGCAGGCGCAGGTAGAGTTGCCCAATCAATTACCCAGATACCTGGGGACAATGAAGAAAAGCCGTTGTCAGATGTCCCAACACTGATCTCATGCTCTCTAGCAAAGAAAAATCCAGTTGAGCAATATCAACAGAAGAAAGCTTTAAAAGTATGAGAATAGTAAACCATCCACTTTAGTGACTGATTTGCAAAGGTTTGTGCTTGAGGCCTTAAGTGATAACAGGTTCAGGCTGTCAGAAATTATTTTAACTGGTGTCCTGACATCTGGGGAATTCAGGAGCCAGCAAAACAAAGTGGGCTATTTATAAACTGTTTGTAGTCCTCTAGGCCATCGGAAAACACACATATCAGGGCATCCATATATTGTTACTAGAATTCACCCAAATTACAAAGTAGTCAGGAAAGAACAATAAAATGGCAGGATTAAAGCCTAAATCTTTATTTCAGGATGGCAGATTTATATTTGTGGGATGGAATGGTCTCTGTGGAAGGGGTCACATTATAAACTTGGCTTGACAGGTTCCAAAGAAGTAATGCCTGGCCCCAAAGAAGGATAGAATTAAAGTTTATAGGGAGCTCAGAGAAATGATTTAAGGGACCTATGAGATTGGCAAGAAAGAGGTGAAGAACAGAGTGCAAAAGGGAGTGGGAATAGGGGAGTGGGATTGATGCGGGGAGGGAGGCAGGGAGACACAGAAGACATTCAACTGATAGCTACATGGTCATTGCAGATTCTTATTCATTCATTCATTCATTCATTCATTTCAATTCTTCTTGTCTTGTACTCCTACCATTCTTTCCTTTAAAGCCCTTTCTAGGGCTATATTGACATTAAATATATAACACTTGATGTGTTTGGAGTTAAGAATACACCAGTGAAATTATCACCACAATCTCATATCGTAAGCATTTATCACCTCCAAGTTTCCTCTCATCTCTTTTTTGTTGTTGTTGTTGTTCTTGTTTTGTTGTTTTTCTTTTATAGCAAGAGCCCTTAACATAAGATTTATGCCCTTAGGAAATTTTAAAGTAAACAATACAATATTGCTAATTATAGCCCTATGTTTATTCAGAACATGTTCATCTTGAATAATTGAAACTTTGAATCATTTGATTGAGGCATGATAGAAAGATATTAGGGAAAACTCCCAATAAATGGAATAAAAGTAGGAGGGGACATCATAAGCTGATAAGCTGCTAGGTTCTCTCATGAGAGCCCCTACCTCCAGGCATGATCAAAGGAAAACAGTTTATGACAGTAAACTTCTGTGGTGGTTGCAGAAGTCAACAACAAGGACTGGCTAAAACCAGATCAATCCAATATGGAGGAAAATTTACCAGAGGTGAGCCCTAAAGCTCATTATATAATCATTATAATGAAAACTGACACCACAAATAGAAGGGAGGCTGAGGGGGGAACAACACCATGACACAGAACAGACCATATTAGGAACAAAACCCCTATCAAAACCAGAAGGTAGAGTCAGAATTTGGCACCACAAAATTCAGAAACAATTTACCTTTTGGAAACACATAAAATCCCAAGACCTGACTGAGCATAACATGCATCTTATTCATGAGTTTGCCTGTATCCACTCATATATTCACTTCTTTCACAGGGGGGCAACTTGCCTTCACTGTCACTTGGACTTATTCTTGAATTGTTTCCTGCATGAGTCAAGAGCCTGGAGGTACCGGGCCCTGCCAGGGCACGCTGCCCTGGCTCAAACCAGTGCAGTGACATGGTCAGCACCCCCATTGCCTCCGCCCTCCTGTCCCTGACCATTCCTCTCTGCTTCTATGGGTTTGACAAGAAAATTCTTTTATTTTTGCTTCAAGTTTTGAGTTAATGTTTACTAATCATGATGTTTTCCCTTCCAGTTTATACTGACATGCTAAAGGGCTTAGTGTCTAAGAATTAAGACCCTCTCTGTCCCTGTTCACTGTGCTGACTCTTATGACTGATCCATTCTCTGCTCATTTTCTGTTAGTGTACTCTTTTCCCAAGCTGTAATAACAAAATGCTGTGAGTTACAATAGTTGATACAGTACAATGATAAGCAATAGATTAAAAGATATACCATATGCATAGTTTTTAACACATTATAATAAAACATAATTCAAGATATAAATAACATGCAGTAGAATACATAACATTATACAGTAGCATATAAAAAATAAATTATATTCTCATTTATCTCAGATGGTATGGTGAAAGGAGCTTCTGGCAAATGGAAGATTGTGGTAAATTCACAACTGGAATCAGGCCTGGACACCTACATCAGTAGAGCAAGCCATTCATTGCCTGTATATGTGACTTCAGCAGTTAGTGGTAGAGATTTCTACCCCCAAATTCAAACTCCATAGCCTTTGATTTAATTTTAAGATGGTCTTTTTGGATCTCAAGTCTTATTAGGAATTGTTTGTAAAGTCCAAATATCCTGGAGTGGAGTCAGACCTTCAGTGTTTACTCCAGGACCCTACAGTTACCAGATGTTAGGGTCAATAGTCTACTGCTTCCTACTTCCCACTTTCTAGTTCTTGTTTCCTATTTCAAACCTGAAAATTTATTCTTCTTACTTCTTCAGGTGCCTCTGCTGAAGCATCTGTATGGGTGGGTAGAGGGAGAAAACTTGAAGACATTTTCCCACTCTGACTCAGTGCCTAGTACTTCCCTACTCAGCCCTCCACCCCTCCTTTCCTTTGATCTCAAGGCACATAAAACTGCTAGAGACTTTTGTTTAGGGCTTTCTCAACTGTGAGACAATTGCCATGTCTGCTCTGATGCACCTGACTGAACTGGTGGATCATTTCACGAGGAAAAATAAAACTCCTTAATACTTTCTTCATTTTTAGTTTGTGCTTATACCTACCATCACACTAAATGATTAAAGGCTTAACACTTTCATTTTTGGTTTGCTGCTTTAATCTGCCATTCCAACACCTGACTGCTCAGGTCTCTCTCTCTTTCTCTCTCTCTCACAGGACAGCTGACTGAGCTCCTGATGTATTCTCAAATAACTTTCCTTCCCATTATTTCCTTTTTCTTTTTATGGAACTCCAATGACATCCATATTTAACTGTTTAATATTGTCCTTAGGCTTTTATTTCATTTCCTTTTTTTTTCTTTCTTTTTTAGATTAGGTAATTTCCATTGTTTGTCTTCAGGTTCATTAAGTTTTTCTTCTATTACTCTCAATTTGATGGAAACCATGCAGTGAAATTTTCACTTCAATTATTATACTTTTCAGTTTTTGACTTTCTATTTTTTAACAGTTTCTATTTTCCCTACTGAGATTATATACTTTTTTATTCATCAAAACTGTCTTTTTTTGTGATTTGAACATATTTTCTTTTCTTTCTTTAAATATATTTAAATAATTTATTTGATAAATTACATACATAGAACAACTCTAGGTTGGTTTCTGCTACCTGCTTTTTTTCTTGACTATGTATTACATCTTACTTAGTAATTTTGATTCTATACTGGATTTGTGGATGAATCAGTGTGAAGACTGGATTTTGTGATATTCTTCTAGTGATTTTGTTTTAGTAGCCAGTAGGATTACTGGTAGATCACCTTGAACTTGTACAAGCTTAGTTTTATGGGGTTTTTTTAGAAGATATCTGTGAAAATCCAAACATGTTTTCAAAAGTTCTCTTAACTTGTTAGACTCAGTCTCCAATCTCTGTTTCTTCTGGTGCTACAATCCTGTCAAAGGTTGATTTTAGACTCTGGTAGGTAGGCCTATTGTACGCCTTACTCTGGAGCATGATTCTTGCTCCTGAGAAGTGGTGTGTCTGGTGTCTTAGTTGGATGTCTGGGCTGTCAACAGGTGTTATCAAAGTCTCTATACTCTTGTTGACAATGTTCTCCAGCCCTTTTACCTCTAGTATTTCTGCTTTGTTTTCAATCCCATTATAGCCAAATTTTGTTATGTCTTTATCTAAATTTTCCCAATACATGTATAGTTCAATTCTTGGCTAAGTACTTGCAGAGATCTCTACATGGACTTTTGAAGACCCCTCTGCCTGGTTCCTCCAACTATTGCACTAACTCACAGAGTCTACCCACTCCAGTTACCCAAACTCAGACCTCTGCCTACTCTGCTCACCAGGACTTTTGTGTTCCACTTGTATCCAGCTAACTGCTACCTAGTTAGGGAATTTTCCCCTAGTGTAGAGCTGGGGGCTTAACTTGTGAATTTCTTCTCTTAAGAAATCAGTTTTGGCCTGACCTGTGGTGGCGCAGTGGATAAAGCGTCGACCTGGGAACACTGAGGTCGCCAGTTCAAAACCCTGCACTGGTCTGGTCAAGGCACATATGGGAGTTGATGCTTCTAGCTCCTCCCCCCTTTCTCTCTCTCTCTCTCTCTCTCTCTCTCTCTCTCTCTCTCACTTTGTGTCTCCTCTCTAAAATAAATAAATAAAAATAAATTAAAAAAAAAAAAAGAAATCAGTTTTGTGATTTTGTATGTGATTTGTAAAAGCAGTTACATCATATGTTTTGTCCAGTTGTAAGTTGTTTTGGCAGGAGAATTAGTCTAACATTAGTTACAGGAAAAAGAAGTCTGGGCTCTGGATTCTTAAACAAGGGATAATGAAAGGGTGCTGATGGACACTGATAATGGCCATCTCACACAAAATGGTTTTTAGAAGGGAGAGAGCGTAGAGTGAAGACCCTGAGTAGGAGGAGGCTGTTCAGTCGTCTCTGCTGAAAATGAAGATAAAGATGAGGTTAGCAAAAACACAAACAAAGGGAATTACCAATGGAAAAAGAACTGTGAGTTATTGATAATTTGGATGTGAAGAATGAGGAAGAAGCTTAAAGGCTGGTGCCAGAAATGCTTTAAAAAAGAACCATCATCTCCAAAGCTCAACACTGAAATATTTATGAATGACATGATATAATGTCTGGGATTTCATTCAAAATAATCAAGTGTAGGGATGAGGCTGGGGAGAGGCTAGAGGTGGAGGTGAGATATCACCATGAGATGAGAATTGTAAAATTTAGGTTATGAGTACATGAGGGTATATATAATATTATGGTTTTTATTTATTTATTTATTTATTTATTTATTGCTTTCATCTGTATTTGATGCCTTCAAATTAAAAAATTTAAAAAACAAAAAACAAACTAAAAACATGACCAGGCGTATGAAGCTGGGAGATGAAGTGTTGGTGAAGTTGGAAAATTGCCCTGTTAGAGGTTAGGGGATAGGCCAGTGGTAGATAGTTAATCCCTAAAACAGGCTTTTATGCAAAAATGTTTAAAAAATGGTTTGCTCAAGCTGGTTCATTCTCCTTTAAAAGTGTTATCGAGTGCAAGATATAGTTGATTATCTGCTTGAAGGTGTTAGTCATACAGCGCATGTGCAACAGAGCCTGTGACATCTGCTCCGCTCACTCTCTGTCTTCGGATTCAGGGCTGGCAGCTTCTATTCCCTCATACAGCCCTATGTGGCCCAGGCCCGGACTCCGATGAACAGCTTTGGTCAAACTCTGGCACATATCTCCCTGAGTGGTTCGTGGAATGATTTCGGGAGGCATTGTGCTGCACTCCACCTTCCACACCCCCTCCCTGCTAGCTGCATGTGCCTGGAGCCTCCCCGAGTCTTTCTTGCTCTCACCTGCTTCCTTCCCACTGAATGTGGACTCCATAATTGAGCCCAAGAGAGGATTCTGTTCCCACAGCTCTAGCAGTTTCAAGAGAAGTAGAGAGATTTTTCTACAAATTAAGAAAAGAAATAAAGAAAAAATAAAAAGAAGAAAAGCACTCATTTTCCTTTCTTGATTTCTACTTTCTTTTCTTTTTCATTCAACAGGTTGTTTTTAGGTGCCAACTTTGTGCCAAATGTTGTGTTAATGATTGATTGAGGATGAAAGGTAATCAAGACATAGTTCCTTCCTCAAGGATCTATAGACTGGGAGGGAGGAAAGACACGCAAACGGTAAAAGAGATAGGCCCAAGTGTTGTTCTAGATATTTGTATGGGACCAGTGACACACAAAGAAGGAGTGGGCAATCATTACTAAATTCTCTTTTTGGGGGTTTGGGTTTTCAGACTGTCCTTGACAGCTATGCATAATCTGGTATATCTTTGAAGCTCAATTTTCTCATTTTTAAAAATAAGACCAAGTATACCCACTTACAGCTATTAGAAGTATCATATTAAAATATGTCTAGGGAGATTTTTGCAAACCATGGGAGTTGATGGGTTTTATCATTATCTTTCTTTCTTCCGAGGCAGACCAGTGATAACTAGGGACTCATTTTTTCTCCCCAGGAGACAGTCAACAGATCATTGTCACCTGCTCACTGAGCCATACTAAGATATGCTGGCAACTGCAGTCATTTCTATGGAAGATTTCTAAGTAATAGAAAACATCTTTTTCTAAGTAGGTAATAAATCTTCTGCCTATTGACTTTTAAAAGTGTAGAGCCAAATGTTCCTTTTGTCTGTTAATGTCAACCACCACCTTAACATTTGTTTTTCTTCACAGTTTACAAAGTACTTCTGCAGTCATAAATCATTGGTGTCTCATAATAGCCCTTGACTTAGTAGAATAGATTTCATTTTTACCCTTATTTTCAGATGTAGAAAATATGGCCCAGAGACGTTAAGAAATTTACCCAAGATTCATAGCTAGTCTAGGCAGAATTCTTATCATTTTTCTAATCTTTGAAATCATCAGTAAGTATCTATCTTTTTTCTAATCTTTGAAATCATCAGTAAGTATCTATAGCAGGCAGGATGTTTTCCTGATGTCTTCAAAACGTTTCCAAATATTTTAAATCATGTTTAAGAAATTATTTGTTTTTTAACACATTGTGGACATCTGAAGTTCCCCAGCCCCTAGTGCTGTCACAATAAATCAAACAAACAAATAACCATCTCCATTGTTTTGTGGATTCTTTCCCCATGAGGCAGATGCTTATGTTTTACAAATGAAAGCTCATTGTTGTCAGGAACATTTAAGAGGCTTAACCTGTCTCCTCTGGCATATGGCACAGGCTTTTCATGATGAAACGGGCTGTGTGCAGTGGCAGACAGAATTGCAAGCCTCTCTCTGAAACTTCATCAGTGGCTATTGCATAGCAACATTGCTTCCCTATGCAGGGGCTTGTCGGGGCCTCTTCCACCATAAAAGGAGGGGGGGAAATAACAGGCTGTTTCCTTTGGTAGAAAATACTCATATTTTAATGGGTATGATGTCATGAATTATTAAACTAGCTTAACTTTAAAGTCAAACCAAAAGAACACATAGTGAAGAATGACCTCGGGACTATTGAAAAATGGGAATGTTGACTGTGCCTGCAGACTCAAAGATGGATTTCTACTTTAGTTTATATTTATGCAACTGTGAAACTTGTTCCCAGAGAAATCCTTTGTGCAGCCGTGTGGAGAAAGTTATTACATTTTAGTGCAGAAGAGCTGTAAAGTTTCTTCCCTGTGTCTCATGAAAACTCCAGTGCTGGCAATCTTTGTGCTGGGGAACCAGCCCTGAGGAATGACAGGTAGTCTCTAGAAGACAAAAGGAAACAGACCAACATTGTTCTTTTAAAAAGAGCCTAACATTAGGTTCTTATAAGGGATTTGTGCAGACCCAGTCAGTTTCAGTGTTCTCTTGTTTCTGATTCAAGAACAAAGAAGATTTTCCAGCCCCACTGTAGCCTGACCACATGGCCTGGCCAGCAGCAGACTGCACTGTGACTTCTGCCCTTGGAGAGTGCGGGAGAGTGCTGGAGAGCACCTGGTGCAGGAGAGGATCTTACAAAGCTGTGAGTGTGGCCACTCCTGACTCATTCTCTGGCTATAGACCCTAACATTAGATGTCCCTGCATCTCCTTCAGTGGGTGGGAAAGCTGTGTCTACACCCAGAGAGACATGTGGCTCAATCTCCTCTTCTGTCTTCTATGTAACCCAGTTCATTAAACAACCTCTGAGGAAAGGAAAGGAGTAGGAAGTAGGGAGGGAGGAGAAACTCATTACTGAGAGTCATTAAATGCTTGGCTCTGTCTTATTAAAATTCACCATGTAGGTGCGTGTGTTATTCCCATTTACAGGGGAATAAACTGAGGCTCAGTGTGTGAGATTTTCAACATCACAGTTATTCACAAAGTTGGGCTTTAGCCTGACCAGGTGGTGGTATAGTGTATAGTTTGTTGGCCTGGGACACTGAGGAGCCAGGTTTGAAACCCCAAGGTTGCTAGCTTGAAGCCCAAGGTTGCTAGCTTGAGCAAGGGGTCACTGGCTCAGTTGGAGGTTCCAGGTTGAGGCACATAGGAGAAAGCAATCAATGAACAACTAAGGTGCCACAATGAAGAATTGATGCTTTTCATCTCTCTTCTTTCCTGTCTGACTGTCCCCTTGCCTTGCTAAAAAAAAAAAAAAAAAAAAGAAAGAAAGAAAAGCTGAGCTTTATATGAATCTAGAGCTGTCTGACCTTAGAGGGTTATATAAATTTACCACTCTTACTCTGAGGTTTTGGTTTGAATGAGTTTATGCTTTCATTTTGTTCATTTGAACATTTGCCATTATTTGCAATGTCTTCAGTTAGTCCCTTCAGATCCACTCTCCACTCTGCTCTCTGATTTGGCAAACTGATCTATCTGGATTGGGGCCCTTGTTTTCAGTTTACAGTTGGGTCTGCCCAATGCAGACATAGATAGGGCATTGGGGAGGAGGTGATGGAAAATAAGGTGGGGGCTTATTTTCTCTTCTTCGGGTTTTCTACCATAGGTCACCCCTCCTGTCTGGTAGCCTACTCCATCCATGCAGCTCTCTTCTCTGGGTGTTAATAACTGGTCCCTCCCCTTTCCCCTTGAGGCTTTGAGGGGTGGCAACATTAGGGAAGAGCTCTCTGGTGCTAGCCCCAGGGTACAGCTCTGTTTCTGGTGCTTTCCTAAACACTGCCCACACTTTTATAAATTAGCCCCTGTATTAAGACGTTGAATTACTCAATCTGAAGGTCACTTGTTACCTTCTGAGGCCTTGACTGATTCAGGTACACATTACTTTAGTCAGTGTTTGGGTGTTGCTCCCATTAATGACTGCTTGTACTGGGAGGGTGGTGATTTTTTTTTTTTTAATTTTATTCATTTTAGAGAGGAGACACAGAGTGAGAGAGAGAGAGAGAGAGAAAGAGAGAAAGGGGGGAGGAGCTGGAAGCATCAACTCCCATATGTGCCTTGACCAGGCCAGTGCAGGGTCTTGAACTGGCAACCTCAGTGTTCCCAGGTTGACGCTTTATCCACTGCGCTACCACAGGTCAGGCAGGGTGGTGATTTTTATCTCCTCTTTTTTCCCTAAGGATTTATTCTTAACTTTCAGAAGATCTGCTTTTTTCATCTTTCACCTTCCTTTTTGCCTTACTACTTGCTCTCTGAATTTCTGCTTTCCCTCTCAGATTAAGTCTGCAAGACCAGAGAGAGCCAGCTCCCATTATTATTTTCCAAGATTGAGTTTCTCTGCTTTCCAGAGTCTTGTCTTTATTCTTGTATAAGCATTTCTTTGCAAAATAGTCTGTTGAGAAAACAGTCTTGAGAAACAATGCACACTTTCTAACCTTCTAGGGAAAATTACTATTTCTCCAAAAAGGAAGGGAAACGATGAAAGTATGTCTAGTAAGTAACAGTCAGGATAACAAAGGGGGAAAAGGGCAGGGAGATTCCGAGTCAAGGTCAGTTTCCTTAGCTGTTGGATTGCAGCATGCATTTAATGGTGATAAAATCTTTTTCCTATATAAATACATTTTATATTAAAACTGCAGCCACTTATATAAAGGATTTTATGTCTGCACAGTCTTTACTGAGCATGAAAGATGAAAAATAAAAAAAGCCTTTTTTTCCCCTTAATAAAATGCCTCTCAGGCCCACTGCCTTTTGGGCTCACAGCAATGGAGGTTCAGAGGTGGCCAGAGTGGCTCATACAGTTTTTTTCTGTGCTATTTAACCTTATATGCTTGTTATTCTGGGTCTCTGTGTCTCCTGAATAAATAGTAAATCTTTCCTGATGGTGTGGCAGCTTTATGATATGGATTCATGCTTATTTTCAGAGGAGCACGAGAGAGCCTTTAATGTATTTTCTCTCCTTTTACTGGTGATTTAACCAGAGCCTGTGTTTGTCAGGGGGGGAAGGCCGGTGGTCCAGCCTCCTCTGGTACAGCACAGGAAGAATTGATGGTGGTGTTATTTTATAGGTTGGCATGAAACAGATTAATTCTTCTGTTGAAGGTTTATTGACTCATGATTTCTTCAAGGTCTGAAATTTGTGATCTACACCTGATCTTTAAGATAAGAAGATAAAGTATCAAGACTGTTGGGCAAACAAGTGTGTTAGGTTTACTCACTTGTATTTTGCCTGATTGGTGCATAAACTCAGGGCAGTGACATTTGTGTATAGACTATGTGAGGGTGTGGATGCTTGCCCTCAGGGCAGCAGATTGCAAACCACAGATTGCTTTCCTGCTTGGGAGGGGCCATTGTTTGCTAGAGAAGGGGTTTCTCCTCTCTGGCCTGTTTTGCTTGTGAGTCCTGAGAGGGAGAGAGAGAGAGGAAAGTGGTTTTCCCTGTTTACTTGCTCATCTGCCATTGTGAGACTCTAATAAATGGAATGAGCCACCATTTTCTGGCTCCATAGTTCCTTTACTATCTTTCCAAATTCAGTGCAAATCTGTATGGCCATGGCCACCAGCCTTACATCTGGCACAGCAAGCAGTGTTTGGATCAGATTGGTATGGAGCCACCCACATCCTGGAAGGGTGGGATAGAGGAGTGGTCACTGTTCTCCAGTGTATGGTTCCTTTTGGCTGTTCCTTTGGGGTCTGTGGGCTGGGTGTTTTTTACAACCTTGAAAGAGGAAATCAAGAGTTCTGTGTAAGAAGCTTCCTGAGGTCAAAAGCTCGAGGATGAGCTGCAGACCAAGGGTCAATAATGGCTTGACCTGGAGTGAATGCTGGAGAAGAAGGCCAACTGGGTTCGAGAGCTGCAGTGTGAGATGCAAGCTGAGCACCAATGGTACCTGGAACTGGAACAATCTCTGGAGAAGGAATTATAAGTTCATGAGTTGTAGTTTGCTCTGGCAGCTGAATTTTGGCACTGGAAGTTGTTGGAGAAACAATGCCAGGTTCAAGAGCTTGAGTGTCAGCTTCAGGCTGAGAGCTGGCAGCCACAGGAGCCGAAATGGTGGCTAAAGGAACAGCAGCATCGTGCTGGCGGATTGGCTTTGAGTTGGGAGAAGCAGGTGTTTCCAACTCCTTTTCTGAGGATGAGGAGGCTCGGCTGGAGCTGCAGACTCTGAGCCTGGCTAGTGGTAGCCCAGAAGGTAAAAACCCAGCAGCCAAGAATCCCTCAGGGGCAGCCACAGCATCCTTTCCAGGTAGCGGAGCACTCTGTGGTCTAACCCTACACCTGGGCAGAGCTGATAGAGTTGGGGGCACAATTCAGGCAGAAACCCACTGAGCCCTTGGCAGCCTAGTTGCTGTGGTTGTGGGTCATAATGGTGGATGGCATCATGCTCTCTGGAACACAGAGAGAAAATGGCTACCATTACCACACACTCCTCCTTAAGGTAGAGTCTTTAGAACTTCCGTGACAACAGGGATGAGGGGGAGGCCTGAGGCCCCATGTGAAATTGATAATTCATTGATCACCTTCTAATGTGCAGCAGGTGTTAGTGTTAGAAAATAATAGGTGCTTTTTTTTTTTTTTTTTTTTTTTTTTTTTTCTGCAACAGGTAAGAGAACTATTAAGGAAGCATAGGCCTTGAATGTGTTTGACCCCACCCGGCTCTGTAAGCTTGCTGAGGGGTTTGAATGGGGCTTTTGGCAATTGACAGAGGGCTTATGGAAAGGTACTAAGGTCTGTTAATAAGAGCTGTGTGCCTAGTTGCTGTAATGGACCTTTACTTTGGTAATTTGCACAGACAATTGGGCTGTCTATCAGGGACTGATCATTGAATGGTAATGGATTCTTGGACTGCAACCAGAGGGGGACACTGGCTCCCTTATTAGATGGACATGCTGCTTTTGGACAGTATGAGAGATCCTGATGGGGGTGGAGGCCCTCCTACACCAGGAAGCTGCTCTCATCCAGTTGCAGAGATGCACCAAGGACACTTTACGGTTTTAATGGACACAGTCCTGGACTATACAGGCACTCCCACCTACTGTGGGTTAAGGGGCTAGAGACGGGCCCCCAGTTAGCACCTTGGGCAGAGTGCTCAGGGAGACATTGTGAAGGGCACCTTTATAATTATTGTAATTGTATAACTTGTGCTGTTGCTGTAGTCTGTTTATGTAATGTACCTCACTCCTCGCACAGGGACTATCAGGAAGATAACTGTCATGTAGAATGTGAAGTAAGCAACCCTAAAGGGGTGGAATGTTGAGCAGACAAGAGTGTTAGGCTTGCTCACTTGTATTTTGCCTGATTGGTGCACGAGCACGGGGGCAGTGCCATGTGGTATAATCAGAAGTGAAATAAGGTCAGAGGTGGTTGAGGCCCCAGGCGCAGAAGAAAATATTTGGCCCTTTCATTAGGAAAAAGTGTAAAGTTGGGGTTTTGTGGGCCCCTTCAAAAGTCAGGTCCCTGTGCCTGGTGCTTGCACCCTCCTTTAAATCCACCTCTGGGTATAGTCTATGGAAGGCTGTGGGTACTTGCCCTCAGGGTGGCAGATTGCAAATTGCAGACTGTCTGCCTACTTGGGAGGGGCCATTGTTTGCTGGATAAGGGGTCCCCTGCCTCTGGCTTGTTTTGTTTGTAAATCCTGAGAGGGAGGGAGAGAGGAGGGAAGGGGTTTTTCCTGTCTGCTGTTGCGAGACTCTAGTAAATGAAATGGCCCACCATTTTTATGGCTCCATAGTTCCTTTACCATCTGCCCAAATTCAAGGCAAATCTGTATAGCCATGGCCACTGGCCTTACAAACACCTTCATAGGTCTTCCTTCTAACACAGGATCACACTGGTTGAAAGTTTGGTGAACAGACTTTAAGGCTGTTCATTTTGGGCAGATTGGAAGTGGTCTCATAAGGTTCAAGGGCATGTGAACATTAGATACTTTAGAAGAAAAATTTTAACTAATAGAGCAACTACATTTCTTCCCTTGGTCATTGCTGATATTCATGAAGTAAAGCTGTTGGACTGGACTACTCCTGGTCAAGAGTATGGTACAGAGGAAACTAAAACACTAGCTCTACAATTTATGAGTATTTGAAAAATACATTTGTACAAGAAATTATCTGCCAAGAGAAGCAGAGTATTGTTGGTAGGGATCTGACCTATTGCAGGAGATGCCTCATCATCTATAAATAGCTGCTCTTTGAGTTAGAATGAATTACCTAAAAACGGCAGGTTCCACATTTTACATCTTAAATAGCCAGAGCTGCATTTCCCATTGGGTGCTTAACTGTAACTTTTAAAATCTGAAAATTTCTAGCACACGGGCCTGACCTGACTGTTCTTAGCCACAACTTTAACAAAGCTTTAAAAACAGCCCGAAGCCAGCATAGTGGAGGGACCATTTACTTAAACAACTATTTCCCTACCCTGTGATGTCATGTAGACCTAAGCCTTTTCTGTAGTTTTCTGCTACAAAAGCAGCATATGGTCTATTGTTACAATCAGATATTCTTGTGGGAAGGAAAAGGACATGGTGAATGGAGAGGATATTATTGTTGAGTCTAAAGCTATTGTTTTGAGCCTTAAACTAAGTTTTCTGTAATTTCATTTTTTAAAAATCTCAACCTTTCAGGAAGGTTTGGCTGATATGCTCTGATTTTTATTTTTGATAGCATGGGACTAATGTTTATTCTGGGCTCCTGAAAATTGGTTCGGAGGACTTTCCATGGAGGAGAAAATGTAGACAAATATTGGTAGTTTACTTAGTGTTGAAAGCATTAGCTGTTAAAGAAAGGAGATGACAGTTCTGTAAGCCAAAAAGTCACGATCTTTTTGCTCTTTAAGTATATATTTCTTAAAACCTTCAGAAGGAACTGTGAAAAATTAAATGCAAGCAAGAGGGCTGAATGTCACTTAGAAAACAAACCTGCCATGCCTTGGAGAGAATCACCTCATTAAAAGGAAACATTTTATTTGAATAATGAGTTGTTATTATCTGGGACAGAATAAAGAACATGATGTCACTAAGCAGACACCTAGGTGTGAGCGTGCGCGTGCCTGCACACACACACGCACACACGCTTATACAATGCATGCTCAGAGGGAAGAAGGAATGCTGAAAAGAAAGAAGCGGGTTGGTGTGCTTTATAATTCTGGATTTGTTTATCAAGTTTTGAATTAATTAGGTACCATGTTGAATTCCAAATGTGATAATTAGGCAAATTAATGCTGCAGTGAAGTTATTAATGAGGCAAAATATGCTAATATGCTTCTGATAAAGAGCTCTTCTTCTGCCTTACCAAGGAATTGGCAAACATCTTTTATTTGGGGCCAGACAGCTTATCTCAAGTGATTTACTATAAAGGTTCCCAGCCGTATGCTATGAACACATGTTGTAAATAGGGGTTAATGTCTAAATTGTTCATATGTCTAAACCTTGACATGGCACAGCAAGTCCCATGACGCCGTTGGCCTGGCCCCTGAGCCGCAACGGTGCCCAGAAAGCCCATGAGCTCTTCGACGCCCTTCAATGACGGTATGAATCCAACAAATCCCACCGCTTGCTGGTGTCGTTCTTATTAACATCATCACCGACATTCAACATGAGGTGAACACTGGCTGCCAACCTGCTGGTTTCTTTTTGGCAGACTTGCTGTCTCCTTCGGTTTTTAGATGTTCAAAACTGCTAGCCCAGAATCATTAGGGAATCCATTTAGTGGTTTCAAAGTGACACAGCAGAATTTCTCTTTCCTACTTAAACTCTGCTATTAAGAGCTCATGGTGTCTCAGGAACCCTCCTAACCTAAGCCCAGGGAGAAATGCCATTTACCCAGGGGGATCTGGCCTCTAAAAACAAAATTTATAGGGATATGAAAATAACTTTTTCCACGAGCTTATCATTATTTTAATTCTTTTAATCACACACTCCATAAGTATGGCCTGTATAATTTTGATTCATTCAGATGTAATATTTGCTAAATGAATTTCATTCTGCACCCCAGGTAGAAGAGTTTTGACTTGTAAATTTGAGGAGGGATGACTCTGACTCTGTTGCACATTTGAATGGGGTAGGCCAGTGGTCAGTTCTTGGCTGAATGCTGTTGAGGTGTGTCCTATGGCAGGGACAGACTATTTAATAACTGAAAAGCATGCACAGAAAGAAAATGAATCCGTTAGGAATGCATTTGACTGCAAGTTACAGAAAGCCTTATGAACAGTGGCTTTAGCAAATAGAGAATTTATTTTTCTCCTGTAAAAAAGCAGATCAGGGTAGGTGGTCCACAGCTAAACTGTGTCTCAACCATGTTGTTGAAGTTCTTTCCATCTTTCCATTGTGTCATTTTAGTTGGGCGGCTTTTGTCGATGTGGCATTGGGTGGTTGCTGTACCTGTAGACAAGACATCTGGGTTTCAGGCAGGAAGAAGAGCAAAGGGGGTCAGTCAATCTGTCTATTTTGAAAAGATTTCCTGGAACTTCTGTTTATATCTCATTGGTCAGAATCATGCCAAATGGCTGCCCTGAACCAGAAGGTCATAGATGAGTTTGGATCAGCTGGCCAGTGGTCTTTGTTACACTTCTTTTCTCAGGAGCCATGATCCTGGGAATGAGGTTGTATCCTCAATTACCTGCCACACTAGGGTGCTTACCTGAAAATTTGGCTGCCTAAACAAATCTGATATTTGGCTTCTCTGGACAAAGGGAAGTACAGGTCATAAAACCATTTTGCTCTCCCTAAGATGAAAGTAGTGTAGTGTGATGATTAAACCTGTGAACTTTAGGTTGATCTATGTGATGTTTGACACATGGCTTTCACCTCTCTAATCCCAAATTTCCCTATCTGTGAACTGAAGAATGTTCTGGGGGTTTTTGTTGGGAAATCATTGGGGTAACACATGTAAAGTATCTAGCTCGTTATATTTAGCTATTTAGTTCAACAATGAGTAGTAGCTGTTAAGGCAGTAAATTAAATTCAGGTTGCATTCATAATGAGCTAACATGTAATGGGGGAAAATAGTTGCACATAACATTTTACCTTTTAAGAGAGTGGATTCTGGTGGGTGGAGAGGCCTTTGTGCTGAATGGATTAATGATCAGAAGGATGTAAGTTTGAATGGATAAAATCTGTAGACAAAAGGTGGAGAAAGTGAGAAATGTGGGAAGGGAAAGAGCAAGGAGGAGCAGGCAGGAGGAAGGCTGGCTGGGGATGGGGTGAGCGAAAGGAGGCCCAGCAGCTGTGAAGCAGGGGGAGGCCTGAGAAGGGATGCCTCATGGGAAATTTTGCCATGAAGCTGTGCACTGTGTGATGCAAACCCTTTATCTGACTCACCTGCAGAACCTTCTGGAAAACATGTCTGACTAATCTTGAGGTGAATGGATATACCAGGGCTTGCCTCAAGCTGGTGTGAAGTAACAATTGACATATGGTTTCCAGACTTTTTTTTTTTTTTACTCAGGTTTCACCACTAAGCAAGTTAATTTTAAAGGTGACAGACGAAGAAAAAATATGAAGAGGTCTCACGTGAATTCAGTGTTTGGTTTTCTGAGAAACAGAAAATGACAATTTAAGATGTGGTGACACTCTTCTTCCATGCCACTAATGAACAAATGCCATGAAGTAAGAGGGAAGACACCCATCTTTCTTGGTGTCCTTCTTCCTAGGTCTTGGATGCTCTGCATAATCAAATCATAACATGTGTGTGATTTTAGCACTTGAAAACAAAATACTTATTTGTTATTTTTATTTTTTGGCAAAACATACTTCTAAACAAAAGCCAATTACTATATTTTGTGCTTGATTGAAAAATGTAAACCAGCAATCTGTTTCAAAACTGGAGGAAAAGCTGGTTGCTTTGAATATATTTAACAATGAGTAGATCCAGAGATTTCCAAAGGTTCCTGTGAGTATACAGTTGACCCTTGTACAACATGGGTTTGAACTTAAATGTGGATTATTAAAAAATAGATATGTGCAATACTATAAATATATTTTAACTTCCTTATGATTTTCTTTCTTTTCTTTCTTTCTTTTTTTTTTTTTTGACAGAGACAGAGAGTCAGAGAGAGGGAAGATAGGGACAGACAAACAGGAAGGGAGAGAGGTGAGAAGCATCAAGCCTTTGTTGTGGTTCCTTCATTGTTCATTGATTGCTTTCTCATATGTGCCTTGACAGCAGAGTGAGTGACCCATTGCATAAGCAACCTTGGGATCAAGCCAGTGACCCCACACTCAGGCAGGTGAGCCTGTGTTCAAGCTGGATGAGCTTGCGTTCAAAACGGCGACCTCAGGGTTTCGAACCTGAGTCCTCCGCATCCCAGTTTGATGCTCTATCCACTGCGCCACTACTTGGTCAGGCCTTATGATTTTCTTAATAGCATTTTTTTTTCTCTCTAGCTTACTTTATTGCAAGAATACAGTGTAGAGAGGACGGCCAGATGGCGATGGAGTAGGCGGAATTACCAACTTCCAACTCCCAGAACCAAAGTGGATTATAACTTAATTTTAAAAACCATCATCTGGATAAACCAACTTTGAACTAAACTAAGTGGACTCTTCAATCAAGGAACACTGAAGAAGCCACATTGTGACAGGTAGGAAAAGCAAAAATGCAGAGAGGGCTGCCCAGCTCCCTGGAGTGACCAGCAGCCCGGAGAGACTCACATGGCATGAGGAGAGTTTAGCGGAGAGGGAGGGACCTAGGTCCCAGAAACAAAGCCCCAGCCTGCAGCCCCAGAGCCTAGAAGAGGCGTTTGGACAGTATTGAGCTGTGAAACAAGTGAGGATACTGTTTGTGAGAAAGAGACAGTTTTCTCAGACCCAGGATTCTTCTTAAAGGGAAGCGCAGAAAACCTCTCTCACAACCACTCACCCGGGGCTCCGGGGAATGGGTACAGAGGAGAGGACCAGAGCAGCGGGAAGAGAGTGTGGACTGGAAGGCACAGGGAGAACCACTCTGAGGGACAGCCACCCTAACCCCTGGGCTGAGTCACTTCCCTAATTGAAAACGAATATTTCCCCTGGAACTAGCAATACCAGCAAAGGGAGAAAGGACACCAGCCAAACAAGCTCTCCCGTGGCACTTAGAGCAGAGATGCTTAGAAGGAGGGAGCTTCCAGGACTACAGTATGGAGTGTTAGGGTCTGAGCTGCAGTGCACCCACCCACACTGCTGAGGGCTTGCTGGAAAGATGGTTGCGGCGGGATGCTGAAACACGGTTCTGTCGGCGGGGGCAGAGTCCCAGCCGGTGTGAGCTCGGTCTAGCCAATCAGTGGTGGAGGGGACGTGCGAAAGCGGTCTGGCAGCTGCGGGCCCACCTGCAGCCCCACCTGTGGAAGAATAGCGGGAGGCCAGGAACGGGCAGAGATCTGCTGCTGAGCAGGGCCCCTGTGGGCACACAGCATCACCTGGCCTCCCAAGTTTGCGACCCTGTGCGAGCTGGCCCTGACTGTGGGGATGGGGCTAAAGCCTGAGACAGGTGGAGGCTCACAGCTGAGTGCACACCTGCAGCCCCGTCTGACCCGAGAAACTGCGGCAAGCAGGCTCTGACCTTGGGGGCTGGGTGGAAGCCTGGGAACAGGCTGGGTCCGCAGCTGAGCAAAGGTGCTCACCCGTATATTGGGTGCTAAGGCTTGTGACTTGAGTGCAGTGCGCAACCCCACCTGTGGGGGCGAGGTGAAGGCCCAGACAGGCTGAGGCTTGTAGAGCCGGGCACGAGAACTCAGCTCCTCCTGCGGAGGAGAGGCGAAAATCACAACAGCACTTGCAGTGGACTGGCGCTGGCAACAAACATACCCAACCACCCTAAGCAGTGGCAGAGGGGGTGGCAGGCCTGCAGACAGACCACACCTAGGGAACACAGAGGCAACACCCATTGGACACCAGTGGCCAGACCCTTCTTATACACAGACAAAATGGGCAGGCAGAAAAATGCAACCCAAATGAATCAAGAGAAATCCCTAGAGAAGGACCTGAATGAACCAGATATAACCAAATTACCAGATGCAGAGTTTAAAATAATTATAGGATGTTCAAAGAGATTAGAGCAACAATGGATAGTAATTACGAACACCTAAATAAAGAGATAACAAGTATAAAAAGGAAATTGAAATAATAAAAAAGAATTAGAAAAAATGACAAATACGGAATTGAAGACCACAATGGAAGGAATTAAAAGCAAGATGGATGAAGCTGAGGATCGAATCAGCAAGTTAGAGGACAAAATAAACAAAGGCACAGAAGCAGAGCAGAAAAAAGAAAAGAGACTCAAAAAATGTGAGGAAACTCTATGGGAGCTCTGTGACAACATGAAGAGAAACAACATCCGCATCATAGGGGTTCCTGAAGAAGAGGAGAGAGAACAAGAAATAGAAAATTTGTTCAATCAAATAATAGCAGAAAACTTCCCTAAATTAAAGCTGGAAAACATTTCACACGTTCAAGAAGCACACAGAACTCCATTAAAGAGAAACCCAAAGAAATCTACTCCAAGACACATCATAGTTAAAATACCAAAGCTAAGGGATAAAGAGAAAAATTTTAAAGCTGCTAGAGAAAAAAAAGGCTATCACCTACAAAGGAGCCCCCATAACGAAGACATCTGACTACTCAACAGAAACACTTGAGTCAAGAAGGGAATGGCAAGATATTCAAAGTAATGCAGAACAAGAACCTACAACCAAGACTACTCTATCCAGCAAGGCTAACATTTAAAATTGAAGGAGAAATTAAGAGCTTCCCAGACAAAAAAAGCCTCAAGGAATTTATTAATACCAAACCAATTCTGCAAGAGATACTAAGGGGCCTGTTGTGAATAGTTCAAAGGGAGGAAAGAATATAGCAAAAGAAGACAAAATAAACAAAAGTTGTTTATTGCCATTTAAAGAATAAAATGGCAATAAACAACTACATATCAATAATAACCTTAAATGTAAATGGATTAAATGATCCAATCAAAAGACATAGGGTAGCTGCATGGATAAAGAAACAGGACCCATACATATGCTGTCTACAAGAGACACACCTTAAAACAAAAGATGCACATAGACTGAAGATAAAAGGATGGAAAAAAATAGTTCATGCAAATGGAAATGAAAAAAAAGCCGGGGTAGCAATACTTATATCTGACAAAATGGACTTTAAAACAGGCTGTAGTAAGAGATAAAGAAGGACACTACATAATGATAAAGGGAACAATTCAACAGGAAGATATAACTATTATAAATATCTACGCACCAAACATAGGAGCCCTGACATACATAAAGCAGACTTTGATGGATATAAAGGGCGAGATTAACAGCAATACTATCATAGTAGGGGATTTCAATACCCCACTAACATCACTGGATAGATCCTCAAGAAAGAAAATAAATAAAGAAGCAGCAGACTTAAAGGAGACACTAGATCAACTTGATTTAATAGATATCTTCAGAACTTTTCACCCTAAAGCAGTAGAATATACATTCTTTTTAAGCGCTCATGGTAGATTCTCTAGGATAGACCACATGTTAGGACACAAAACTGGTCTCAACAAATTTAAGAAGATTGAAATCATATCAAGCATTTTCTCTGGTCACAATGGCATGAACCTAAAAATTAACCACAAAAAAAAAAAAACAACTGAAAAATACTCAAACACTTGGAAACTAAATAGCATGTTATTAAATAACAAATGGATTAACAATGAGATCAAAGAAGAAGAAACAAATGATAATGAGCATACATCAACTCAAAATTTATGGGACACAGCAAAAGCAGTACTGAGAGGGAAGTTCATAGCACTACAGGCATACCTTAAGAAGCTAGAAAAAGTTCAGATAAGCAACCTGACCCTGCATTTAAAAGAACTAGAAAAACAACAGCAAATAAAGCCCAGGACTAGTAGAAGGAAGGAAATAATAAAGATCAGAGCAGAAATAAATGACTTAGAGGCCAAGGAAACAATACAGAGGATCAATGAAACCAGAAGCTGGTTCTTTGAAAAGGTAAACAAGATTGATGAACCTTTAACTGGACTCACGAAGATAAAAAGAGAGAGGAATCAAATAAATAAAATTAGAAATGAGAGTGGAGAAATAACAACTGACACAACAGAAATACACAGTATTGTAAGAAAATACTATGACAAAAAATTAGCAAACCTAGGTGAAATGGACAAATTTCTTGAATCATATAATCTTCCAAAAATCAATCTAGAAGAATCAGAACACCTAAACAGACCTATTACAACAAATGAGATCGAAACAGTTATTAAAACCTCCCCAAAAAGGGAAGTCCTGGGCCTGATGGCTTCACAAGTGAATTCTACCAAAAATTCAAAGAAGAACTAATTCCTATCCTCCTCAAGCTATTTCAAAAAATTCAAGAGGAAGGAAGACTTCCAAGCTCCTTTTATGAGGCGAGCATAATTCTGATCCCGAAACCCGGCAAAGACAACACAAAGAAAGAAAATTATAGGCCAATATTCCTGACGAATTTAGATTCTAAAATTCTCAACAAAATATTAGCCAACCAGATCCAGCAATATATGAAAAAAATCATACACCATGATCAAGTGGGATTTATTCTGGAGAGGCAAAGCTGGTTCAATATTCACAAATCAATCAATGTGATTCATCACATAAACAAAAGGAAGGACAAAAATCACATGATAATTTCAATAGATGCAGAAAGGGCATTTGATAAAATCCAGCACCCATTCATGCTCAAAACTCTCAATAAAGTGGGAATACAGGGAACATTCCTTAACATGATAAAGTCCATCTATGACAAACCCAGAGCAAACATCATTCTCAATGGGCAAAAATGAAAAGCAATCCCCTTAAGATCAGGAACCAGGCAGGGGTGCCCCCTTTCACCACTCTTATTCAACATAGTTCTGGAAGTCCTAGCTACAGCAATCAGACAAGAAAAAGAAATAAAAGGCATCCAAATTGGAAAAGAAGAAGTAAAACTGTCATTATTTGCAGATGATATGATATTGTATATAGAAAACCCTAAAGTCTCAGTCAAAAAACTACTGGGCCTGATAAATGAATTCAGCAAGGTGGCAGGATATAAAATTAATACTCAGAAATCAGAGGCATTTCTATATACCAACAATGAACTGGCAGCAAAAGAAATTAAGGAAACAGCCCCTTCACTATTGCAACCAAAAAAATAAAGTACCTAGGAGTAAATTTAACCAAGGAGGTTAAGGACGTTTACTCAGAAAATTATAAAACTTTGATAAAAGAAATCAAGGAAGATACAAACAAGTGGAAGCATATATCGTGCTCATGATTAGGAAGAATAAACATCATTAAAATGTCTATATTACCCAAAGCAATTTATAAATTCAATGCAATACCAATTAAAATTCCAATGACATACTTTAAAGATATAGAACACATATTCCAAAAATTTATATGGAACCAAAAAAGAACACGAATAGCATCAGCAATCTTAAGAAGAAAAAATAAAGCAGGAAGTATCACTCTTCTGGATATCAAGGTATACTACAAGGCCATTATACTCAAGACAGCCTGGTACTGGCATAAGAACAGGCACATAGATCAATGGAACAGAACAGAGAACCCAGAAATAAACCCACAGCTTTATGGACAACTGATATTTGACAAAGGAGGAAAGAACATACAATGGAGTAAAGACAGCCTCTTTAACAAATGGTGTTGGGAAAATTGGACATCTACCTGCAATAAAATGAAACTAGACCATCAGCTTACACCATTCACAAAAACAAACTCAAAATGGATAAAAGACTTAAATGTAAGCCGTGAAACTGTAAGCATCTTAGAAGAAAACATAGACAGCAAGCTCTCTGACATTTGTTGCAGCAGTATATTTGCCGATTTATCTCCTCGGGTAAATGAAATAAAAAGCAAGATTAACAAATGGGACTATATCAAACTAAAAAGTTTTGCACAGCTAAAGACAATAAGAACAGAATAAAAAGACAAACCACACAATGGGAGAACATTTTCGACAACACGTCTGGTAAGGGGTTAATAACCAAAATTTATAAAGAACTTATAAAACTCAACACCAGGAAGACAAACAATCCAATCAAAAACTGGGCAAAAGAAATGAATACTACACTTGATCTTAGCGTAAAGGCCGAGAAGCGATAGGGCAAAAGAAATGAATATAAATTTCTTCAAAGAGGACATACAGTTGGCCAATAGGCATATGAAAAAATGCTCTACATCATTAATCATTAGAGAAATGCAAATTAAAACCACAATGAGATATTACCTCACACCAGTCAGAAGGGCACTCATCAGCAAAACAACACAGAATAAGTGCTGGCGAGGATGTGGAGAAAAGGAACCCTTCTGCACTGCTGGTGGGAATGCAGACTGGTGCAGCCACTTTGGAAAACAGTATGGAGATTCCTCAAAAAATTAAAAATCAAACTGCCTTTTGACCCAGCCATCCCACTTTTAGGAATATACCCTAAGAATACCATAACACTGTTCGAAAAGAAGAAATGCGCCCCCATGTTCGTGGCAGCATGGTTCACAATAGCGAAGATCTGGAAACAGCCCAAGTGTCTGTCAGAGGACGAGTGGATTAAACAGCTTTG
Organism: Rhynchonycteris naso; assembly: GCA_037038555.1. NCBI lineage: Eukaryota > Metazoa > Chordata > Mammalia > Chiroptera > Emballonuridae > Rhynchonycteris > Rhynchonycteris naso. Next base: position 94,120,006 of record CM072998.1, on the reverse strand, counting down.
GTACATATATACTATGGAATACTACTCAGCCATAAGAAATGATGACATCGGATGATTTACAACAAAATGGATGGACCTTGATAACATTATATGGAGTGAAGTAAATAAAACAGAAAAAAACTGAGAACAGCATGATTTCATACATAGGTGGAACATAAAAACGAGTCTATAAGACATGGACAAGAGTGTGGTGGTTACGGGGTTGGGGGAGGGAAGAGAGGGAGGGAGGGGGGGAGAGGGGCACAAAGAAAACCAGATAGAAGGTTACAGAGGACAATTTGACTTTGGGTGATGGGTATTCAACATAATTGAATGATAATATTGCCTGGAGATGTTTTCTTTGAACATATGTACCCTGATTTATTAATGTCACCTCATTAAAATTAATAAAAAAAGGAATACAGTGTATAATATATTTAACACACAAAATATGTGTTAATCCATGACTTAGGTTATCAGTAAGTCTTCTGGTCAGCAGTAGGGTGTAAGTAGTTAAGTTTTTATGAAGTCAAAGGTTATGTGTAAATTTTTGACTGCACAGGGTTTTGTAACCCTATCCTTTGATAATTGAAATGTGTCATGAAAAGACACAAATTCATTAAAAGTTTGAAGAGGTGAAGCTAACAGTAGATAACAGAAGTGGTACCTGAGAGAGAGAAAGCGGGGAGGAGCTGGAAGCATCAACTCCCATATGTGCAGGGTTTTGAACTGGCGACCTCAGTGTTCCCAGGTCGACGCTTTATCCACTGTGCCACCACAGGTCAGGCCCCCTTGGTATTTTTCAATACACAAAAAGAATTGTCAGCAGCCCATTGACGAGAAGTGTGGTTTGCCTGCCTGCAGGTATGCAGGGGATTGTTGTAAACCATGTGAGAGAAGCCTTCAAATTTGTGAGAGGAAGAAACATCTGCTTCTTGACCTCAAGAGTGCCATGTCTGATCAGTTCTCTGTGAGGTTCATGAGAGTATGAGCCAAGACAGTGATAGGAGCAGCAGGGAGGCAATACCTTCCGGGACTGGGCACAACACTTCTGGTCCTTCATACTGAATATTAGTCAGTCACAGGCAATCTTTGGAAACATTCACTGGTGTTCACCAGTATTTCCAATGGCCATACTTTCTAGCATTCAGACAGATGAGAACTCTGCTTCTGTTTCCTCAGGGAAGCCTGACACGGAAAAAAATGAGAGCAATTGTTTGAGGGAGGAGGGGAAAAAGGAGTTTTAAGTTTCAAAAGCCTAGGACTTAGGGCATAAACAAAAGATTTGGTGTCAAATGTGATCAGAGCCAGTTTCTCTTGTTCCTGAGAGTTGGGTGAAGTTGGCCCCAGCTAGAGAAAGGGAAAAGAAGACACAGTGGTTCAGAAAACGGAGCCTCTAAGAAGGGATCTGTCTTCTGTCTCTGCCCAAATCAACTCCCTCCCCCCCCCCATGTCCCAAGGGAGCCCCAGTGCCCTGCCTATTCAAGGAGAGCCCAATGATCCAGCAATACCACCGAGTGAAGGTGAAGGTCATTGTCAGCCTTGTGAGTTTCTTGTGGCCCCCGAAGGACTGGGGAGCAGCAATTATGCCCCCATTCCAGAGCAGGTTCAGAGCCGCTGAGACGCAGACTGGGAAAGGAAATGCTTATGACAGGGTTCCAAGGAGTGAATCAACTCAACAAACCACAGTACAAGGAGAACGCCCTAGCAACCCAGAACCAGATGCTCCCTGCACTCCAAGGGCTAGCAACTTAGCATCTCAGGTGGATGCAATAATTTAGGTAAAAACATTAGTGGGACCTGGGCGAACATCACCATGAGAGATGCCACGTTTTCCTCTCACAGCCGGGTGAACTCTGGGAAAGACTTTCACGTCTAGGAGATGACTGAAATGTGTCATGGAAAGACACACATTCATTAAGAGTGTGAAAGAGGTGAAGGTAACAGTGACTAACAGAGGGAGCACCTGAGACAGCATGTCACAGCACTATAATTGTGAGATAAAGAAGAGGATATAACAGCCATGGGCCAGTCCCTTAAATTTGCTGTTTCAAAGGAAAATAAAGGTCTCAAAAATTTACTAATTTTAATTTTTTAATTTTGACAAAATTGATCACTTAAACCATTTCTAAGTGCATATTTCAGTGGCATTAAGCACATTCACATTGCTGTATAACCAATACCACTATCCTCTCCAGAAATTTTTATCAGCTTTTATTAAAACTCTGGACACATTAAACAATAACACTTCATTCCTGCCTCCCCAGACCCTATTATCTTCTATTACAGATTCTGTCTGTATGAATTTGACCATTCTAGGTATCTCTTGTAAGTGGAATAATACAAAATTTGACCATTTTTGTCTGGCTTACTTCACTTTGCAAAATTTGTTTTTTTTTTTGTGTGTGTGTTGATTTTTCTTTTATTAATTAAAATGGGGTGACATTGATAAATCAGGGTACATATGTTCAGAGAAAACATCTCCAAGTTTTTTTGACATTTGATTATGTTGCATACCCATCACCCAAAGTCAAATTGTCTTCTGTCACCTTCTATCTGGTTTTCTTTGTACTTCTCCTCTCCCCCCACCCCGCTCTCTCCTTCCTCCCCCAACCCCATAACCACGACACTCTTGTCCATGTCTCTAATCTCATTCTTATGTCCCACCTATGCATGAAATCATATAGTTCTTAGTTTTTTCTGATATACTTATTTCACTCAGTACAATGTTATCAAGGTCCATCCATGTTGTTGCAAATGATCCGATGTCTTCATTTCTTATGGCTGAGTAGTATTCCATGTTAATGAGTGCCATTCTGACAAGTGTGAGGTGGTATCCCATTGTGGTTTTTTTTTTTTTTTTCTTTTTAAAATTTATTTATTTATTTATTTATTTATTTATTTTTATATATTTTATTATTATTAATTCTAATGGGGTGACATCAATAAATCAGGGTACATATGTACAATGAAAACATCTCCAGGTTATCTTATCATTCAATTGTGTTGCATACCCATCACCAAAAGTCAAATTGTCCTCTGTCACCTTCAATCTGGTTTTCCCTGCGTCCCTCCCCTCCTCCCTATCCCATTCTTCCCTCCCTCCCCCCATCCCATAACCACCACTCTCTTGTCCATGTCTCATACCCTCACTTTCATGTCCCACCTATGTATGTAATCGTGCTGTTCTCAGTTTTTCTTTTTTTCTGATTTACTTATTTCACTCCGTATAATGTTATCAAGGTACATCCATTTTGTTATAAATGATCCGATGTCATTGTTTCTTATGGCTGAGTAGTATTCCATAGTATATATGTACCATAGCTTTTTAATCCACTCGTCTTCTGACGGACACTTGGGCTGGTTCCAGATCTTCGCTATTGTGAACAATGCTGCCACGAACATGGGGGCGCATTTCTTCTTTTCGAACAGTGCTATGGTGTTCTTAGGGTATATTCCTAAAAGTGGGATAGCTGGGTCAAAAGGCAGTTCGATTTTTAATTTTCTGAGGAATCTCCAAACTGTTTTCCACAGTGGCTGCACCAGTCTGCATTCCCACCAGCAGTGCAGAAGGGTTCCCTTTTCTCCACATCCTCGCCAGCACTTATTCTGTGTTGTTTTGCTGATAAGTGCCATTCTGACTGGTGTGAGGTGATATCTCATTGTGGTTTTAATTTGCATTTCTCTAATGATTAGTGATGTTGAGCATTTTTTCATATGCCTATTGGCCATCTGTATGTCCTCTTTGGAGAAATTTCTATTCATTTCTTTTGCCCATTTTTTGATTGGATTGTTTGTCTTCCTGGTGTTGCTTTTTATAAGTTCTTTATAAATTTTAGTTATTAACCCCTTATCAGATGTGCTGTCAAATATGTTCTCCCATTGTGTGGTTTGTCTTTTTATTCTGTTCCTATTGTCTTTAGCTGTGCAAAAACTTTTTAGTTTGATATAGTCCCATTTGTTTATCTTGCCTTTTATTTCAGTTGCCCATGAAGATAAATCTGCAAATATACCGCTGCTACAGATGTCGGAGAGCTTGCTGCCTATGTTTTCTTCTAAGATGTTTATGGTTTCACGGCTTACATTTAAGTCTTTTATCCATTTTGAGTTTGTTTTTGTGAATGGTGTAAGTTGATGGTCTAGTTTCATTTTTTTGCAGGTAGATGTCCAATTTTCCCAACACCATTTGTTAAAGAGGCTGTCTTTACTCCATTGTATGTTCTTTCCTCCTTTGTCAAATATCAGTTGTCCATAAAGCTGTGGGTTTATTTCTGGGTTCTCTGTTCTGTTCCATTGATCTATGTGCCTGTTCTTATGCCAGTACCAGGCTGTCTTGAGTATAATGGCCTTGTAGTAAACCTTGATATCAGGAAGAGTGATACCTCCTGCTTTATTTTTTCTTTTTAAGATTGCTGAGGCTATTCGTGTTCTTTTTTGGTTCCATATAAATTTTTGGAATATGTGTTCTATATCTTTGAAGTATGTCATTGGTATTTTAATTGGTATTGCATTGAATTTATAAATTGTTTTGGGTAATATAGACATTTTAATGATGTTTATTCTTCCTAGCCATGAGCACGGTATGTGCTTCCACTTGTTTGTATCTTCCTTGATTTCTTTTATCAATGTTCTATAATTTTCTGAGTACAAGTCCTTAACCTCCTTGGTTAAATTTACTCCTAGGTACTTTATTTTTTTGGCTGCAATAGTGAAGGGGATTGTTTCCTTAATTGCAAAATTTTTTCAAGGTTCATTTATGTTGTAACAGGTATCAGAATTGTCTTCTTTTTTAAGGCTGAATAATATTCTGTTGTATGTACATATCATATTTTGTTCATCGAGTCATTTGTTGATAGACTTCCGGGCTGTTTTCATTTGTTGGCTATTGTGAATAATGCTGCTAGGAACGTTAAGTGTACAAATATCTAGTCATGCCTCTGCTTTCAATTCTTTGGGGTATATACTGAGAAGTAGAATTATTGCATCATAAGGTAATTTTATGTTTAAATTTTTAAGCATCCACCATACTGTTTTCCACAGCAGTTGTACCATTTTATATTCCCACTAGTGATGCACAAGGGTTCTAATTTCCCCACATCCTTACCAACTCTTGTTATTTTCTATTTGTGTGTTTTAAATAATATTCATCCTAATGAGTATGAATTGTCTTCTCATTGTGGTTTTGCTTTGCATTTCCCTAATGATTAATGATGTTGAACATCTTTTCATGTGTTTATTGGCCATTTGCAATTCAGACTGTGTATGTTCTTTGGAGAACGGGCTATTCAAGTCCTTTGCATATTTAAAAAATTGGGTAGTTAGGTTTTTGTTGTTGGGTAGAAACTTTTAATTCTATCCCCTTCTGTTCTCCTTAATGAAATATGGTCATAAAATTTTTGTAGAAAGGAGAGAGTAATTTAAGAGGATTAGATGGTTCTGGGAAGAGAGAGCACCAAAGTCTCAATGCATAGAATTGTATTTTATTTCCTTAGCATAAGAAGCCCTTTCTAACCTGGCCTCATCTGCCTGTCCATTCAGATTTTCTGTCCTGACCAGCCCAAAGCTCTACTACAGTCATTAATTACCTGCTGTTCCACCAATGCCGAAAGAACTTTCACACCTCCAAACTTAGTAGAGATAAAGTCTCACCTTCTCTGTGAAGGCTTTCCTGATGTGCCTCATTTGTTCTTATGGTACATCACTCATTCATTCAAGAAATGTTCATTGAGCACACACCATTACCAGTGTGAAAATTAATAAACAGAAACCTCATTTAAAATGGAGTCTGGAGGCTAGAACTCACACAGGTGTCACTCAGTGCACATTACTGTTCTTACTGGGAAGAGATGTACCTTGTGTGGGGCAGCTATGTTAGTCTTGCTTGTGGGGTTACCAGCTGCAAGCACTTTGCCTGATTGGTATGTGAGTGTGTGGCTGCACCATGTGTACATGGCCTATGTAAGACTATGGGTGCTTGCACTCAGGGGGATTGTAGATGGTGGATTGCCTGCCCCCCACTGTGAGGGGCCATTCTTGCTGTTTCTTTGCCTGAGAAGAGATTTTCTCCTGCCTGTGTGCTTATCTGCCATTGTGAAACTTTATTAAATAGAATGAGCCAACACTTTCTAGCTCCACAATTTCTCTACCATCTGCCCGAATCCAATGTGAACCTGCCTGCCCTTGGCCACCGGCATTGCACCTTGCATCTAGAACAGGAAGTTATACTGCTTAACCACCTCATTTATAGAAAAGATTCTCTCTTGCCCAGCCAATGGGAGACTGCAATTCTCAGTGAGTGAAAAGTCAGTATACTTTGAACTTTCAGTTTCCTCCAATGGACTCTCTATTTATAAGCCCCTCCCAAGTCTGTTAGAGTGTTCTCTTTTCTTTGGACTTGTATGTGGTCCACCATTATGTTCTGAATGGCAGTTCTTTGTTGTTCCAAAATGAACCCCTTTTGCTGGAGAAATATCTGGCTGCCTATTTGTTTAATGTCACACCTGGTACAAAGTACAGTGTTATTGTTGGTGAAATGATGAAACCTTGATTCTTGTTTTCTTGAAGAAAAGAATTCAGTCAAGAGACAAAGTGCAGCAAGTAAAGCAAGAATTTATTGGCCATGCAGGAATATATTCAGAAGAAATGAACCTACACTAAGGTGGTCAGAGAAAAGGGGGCCTTGGAGACAGTTCAAGGGGTTAGCCCGACACGAGATGGCACTGCCTATTGCTCCTCTGGTTGCAAGTCTCATAGAGTCCCTTAGCTTAGGAGAAAGAGAGTAGCAGGGAAAATGTGCCTGGAGGGAAGAAGAGGAGGAGGAGAAAGCACAAGTGTACTCCCAGAAGGAAGCAGATGCTGGGTCCTCCATTCTAAGGGCTTTTAATGATGGAGATCTTAGGAGAGGTCCCACACGTGGATCTCAGTATTCATCAGTTTTTCAGGTGTGTCCTTTTAGGGTCATGGCCGTCACTGATTGGTTGGTGCAAGGGTAGGGGGTCAATGGTCAATGCAGCTGATGCTGATGTCAACCGTGGCATCAATTGTCTGGTTTTGCTGCTTTTTTGGGCCTGGAACTGAAATACAGTGAAGGCCTGGATATATTTAATGCTTAATGGCTATTATCTGGCTCTCTTCTATTCTCCCCTGTTAAGGAGGTCTAACCTGTGTGACTAATAACATGCCAGGGAGGAAGGTCAGGGGAAGGTCCAAATTGCATGACCAGCAATATGCTAGTGAAAGAAGGGTCACCCCCTGGGGGTAAGGTCTTTGTTTTGCAACTTTTAGCCATTGCTAGGCATCTGGGGCTTTCCTCCCTGGTGGCATCTGTGCCTAGCCTATCGCTCTTACTCTGCTCATGTCTGTTTAACTACCCACCTGTTGGGCAGATAAAATATATTATGCTCACTTTGTTAAAGATGGCGCTGCCCACATGGAAGTTCGTTGATATTAATGTGTGTTCTGGAACAGGCTGCGGGCAGGCCGGGTCATTATAGCCTAAGTCTTAGTTTAAGAGTAAGCTCTTCCCTACACCCTTGACTGATTGGATGATGTAGGGTGGTGCACTCTCCTGAGGAATCCCATTATGCCTCAGATGGGTGGCTTTGTATCAGAGACTTTCTTGTCTGTAGATTGGATTAAGGGTTTGGATTTTCTGTGCTATAAACTGGGACAGTCCAGGAGCTTGCTCTCTCTTGGTTCCTGAGTTCCTGAGGTTAGTATCAGAGAGGAGAGCAGATTAAGGCCATATGGAGGAGAGAAGCAGCCAAGATGGCAGAGTACTGAGGAAGAAACCAGTTTGTTAAGAGTTTGTGCTGGAGGAGATGGGGAACAGAGGTGAATAAGTCTGGTGAGCTAGAAACCTTTGATTTTAGGAAACTCGGATAAGTCAGTAGCTTTGTGAGCACTGAATGTGTGGGTTTTGGAGCCCCATGTGTGTTTTTGCTTGCCCGCCGGGTGCAAGCTAGAATTAAAGCTGATGGCTCACCAGTTCTTGGCTCCGGTGTTTCATTGCCATCTGTCTGAATCCAATGCGAACCTGCATGGGTCAGGCTGCTGTGATAGTGGCCGCGACTACTGGCTTTACACCACCATAGTGCCAGATATGGGGGATTCAATAGTCAATTAAGCAGCTGCTGTTTTCAAGGATCTCATTGTCTAGTGGGGAAAATGGGTATATGTAAGGTCAAGGGCCACCGCCATCATGGCCATTCACATGCAGGTTCCCATTAGATTTGGACAGACGGTAAAGAAACAGTGGAGACAAAAAATGATTGGCCATTTCTTTATTCAAGACTTGCACCAGCCGATGAGCAAACACACACAGGGGAAAACACTTTCCTTTCATTCATTCAGAGCTCACAAAACTACTGACACATTCTCTGGTTTCACACCAGGAGAATCTTCTCCGGTTTTTCCTAGAAACAAAGCCCCACCAGTTTCCAAGGCCCCTCACCTCTGGTTCCTCATCTGCCAACATGGCTTCTTACTCTGCAAAACTGGCTTCTCTCTCTTTCCCTGCCATCTTGGCTCCTTCTTCTCCTTTTCCTTCTCTTCTTTTAAAACTTTTCTGGCACCAAAACCTCTGCTCCAACGCACATTAGCATCACAGTGGCCTTTCCCAAGCAGGAATGTAATTAGCAATTTCACAGATCACATACCTGATGCTGCCCAGTGCCATTTTTAACAATAAAAGTGAGCAAACTCAAACAAATTTTACAAACTCATTTGCCCAACAATATGTTATCTGTCATTTACAATTTACTGTGAATAAGAGCCAAGATGAAAGTAAAAAGGGTGAGGAACATCCTTTTCCTGAGCTGGAAGAAGGAGTTAGTATTTGTGTGCTGTTGTGAACATTCCCATCTTCCGTAAATTAAATGCGAGTTTGTGTTTTATTATTTTTATTTTTATATCCCTTAACAGAATCATTTGTAAACAGCCATTGGCTTTTAGGATGCATACCCTCTCTTTACAATGAGTGGTATTGCAATTAGGAGGTGGTGTTCCTGCACACTAGGCCATATGAAGGTGCAGTCAGCTGTATGTGCTCAGGCAGGCTTGCGGAGGAACAACTGGAGGCTTGCTGGCCTACACCCTCCCTGAGCGGGCTCACAGGATGTGTTCATGTTTGTGTGTAGATGGGCATGAAGAGTTATGGGAAATCCATTGTTGTAAAGCCAGTAGTCGCGGCCACCATCACAGCAGCCTGACCCGTGCAGGTTCGCATTGCATTCGAACAGTCGGTAATGAAACACAGGAGCCACGAACTGGTGAGTCATCAGCTTTAATTCTAGCTTGCACCCGGTGGGCAAGCAAAAACACACACTGGGCTCCAAAACCCACACATTCAGTGCTCACAAAGCTACTGACTTATCCGAGTTTCCTAGCATTAAAGCTTTCTAGCTTACCAGATTTATTCACCTCTGTTCCCCATCTCCTCCTGCACAAACTCTTAACAAACTGGCTTCTCCCTCAGCACTCTGCCATCTTGGCTGCTTCTTCTGGACTCCATGTGGCCTTACTCTGCTCTCCTCTCTAATACTAACCTCAGGAACCGAGAGCGAGCAAGCTCCCAGACTGCCCCAGTTTATAGCCTAGAAAATCCAAACCTTTAATCCAATTATACATACAAGAAAGTCTCTGATACAAAGCCACCCATCTGAGGCATAATGGAATTCCTCAGGAGAGTGCACCACCCTACATCATCCAATAAGTCAAGAATGTGGAAAAGAGCTTACTCTTAAACTAAGCCTTAGGCTATAACGACCCGGCCTGCCCACAGCCTGTTCCAGAACACACATTAATATTAACGAACTTCCATGTGGGCAGCGCCATCTTTAACAAAGTGAGCATAATATATTTTATCTGCCCAACAATTGTCCATTCTGGTATCGTGCACAGAATGTGCGTGGTACAGAGCAGTAGCTCAATAAACGCTTCTGGTATTATTGGATTCAATGTATCATGGAGAAAGTTTTATCTCCTTTACCAATAATGAATCCATAGTCTAGGGCAGGAGGGAATAGAGTAGTGTTAAGTGTGAATTGTCATTGAATTTGATTCAGAAGAAGCATATGATGAAGTATTTGCTGCGTTTTTGAGAAACAGGTTGCTTATCTGGCCTTCAGTAGTCCTAGAGGAAGGTAAAAGGGGCCCTACAAAAAGGTAAAGGGAGAGAATTGCAGAAACAGGAAGCTTAGAAGGACCAGGCCTAGGGGCCAGACCCATTGTTACAGTGAGATTTACACTTGAATGCAGGGTTTAGCTCTGGAGCAGGGAGAGGACACTTCTGGGGATTACTGAGAAGGAGGAATCAACTTTGTATGGATTTTGAGGGGCAGAGAATGGAAAAAAAGAAAACGGATTTACGATATTGGTTTTAGGATTTAGAAGGGAGGATTTAATTTGGAAGATAAAGGATTTATCGTTAGATATAGTGACAATTAAATACTGAAATCACGCAGTCTGAATTGCAACCTTCAGGGGCCCTCCAATACCCCAGTGTGGGGGAACACCACCTCCTAACTGGAATGCTACTTTGAGAGGAGAGGATGTGCATCAAGGAAGCTGACGACTGCCTATAAATCACTCTCTTTAGGGCAAAAGTTTCCCTTCAGCTCAAATCTGTTACTTAAAGCATTATTTATTCACAAGTTTGAAATAGCTCCCGCCCTCCTGCTCTCAGAGCTCTGCTGCCTTCCTGTCATCAGTTAGTTCCAGCAGGCAGATGAGAGACCTGAAATCAGGGTGCAGGAACCGTGGGCCCATTGAGCAAATAAAAAATCACTCCTCAATGTGGATTGAGCAGGAATTTGTGATACTTCCTTTTTTTTTCTTTCTCTCTCTCTCTCTTTCTTTCTCTCTCTCTCTCTTTCTTTCTTTCCTCTTTCTCTTTCTCTCTTTCTTTCCTCTTTCTCTTTCTCTCTTTCTTTCTCTCTTTCTTTCCTTCCTCTTTCTCTCTCTCTTTCTCTCTCTCTCTCTCTCTCTTTCTTTCATTAAGTGAGGGGTGGGGAGGCAGAGAGAGAGAGACAGACTCCTGTATGTGCCCTGATCTGGATCCACCTGGCAAGTTCCCTACCAGGAGATTGTTCGGCAGATAAAATATAATATGCTCACTTTGTTAAAGATGGTGCTGCCCACATGGAAGCCCGTCACCCAGGTGATATTATTTGCCCTTATGCTTGTGATGGCTGTGGGGGAAAAGTTGTAATGTAAGCAGGCCGGGTTGTTATAGCCTAAGGCTTTGTTTTAAGAGTAAGCTCTTCTCCACACCCTTGACTGATTGGATGATGTAGGGTGGTGATGTAGGGAGGAATCCCATTATACCTCAGATGGGTGGCTTTGTATCAGAGACTTTCTTGTATGTATAATTGGATTAAAGGTTTGGATTATCTATGCTATAAAGTGGGCGGACCGGTAGCTAGATCTCTCTCTTGGTTCCAGAGTTCCTGAGGTTAGTATTAGAGAGCAGAGCAGATTAAGGCCATGTGAAGGAGAAGTAGCCAAGATGGCAGAGTGCTGAGAAAGAAGCCAGTTTGTTAAGAGTTTGTGCTGGAGGAGATGGGAACAGAGGTGAATAAGTCTGGTGAGCTAGAAACCTTTGATTCTAGGAAACTCGGATAAGTCAGTAGCTTTGTGAGCACTGAATGTGTGGGTTTTGGAGCCCAGTGTGTGTTTTGCTTGCCCGCCGGGTGCAAGCTAGAATTAAAGCTGATGGCTCACCAGTTCGTGGCTCCTGTGTTTCATTGCCATCTGTCTGAATCCAATGCGAACCAGCACGGGTCAGGCTGCTGTGATGGTGGCCGCGACTACTGGCTTTACAGAGATGCTCTGCCCATCTGGTGCTGCTGCTCCACTGCTTGGCAAACAAGCTATTTCAGTGCCTGAGGCGAGGCCATGGAGCCATCCTCAGTGCCTGGGATCAACTTACTCAAACAATTCAAGCCCTGGCTGCAGAAGAGGAAATGAGAGAGAGAAGGAGGAAGAGGAGGAGGAATGGAGAAGCAGATGGTCACTTCTCCTTTGTGCTCTGATTGGGACTCGAACCCAGGACTTCCATATATCAGGCCGACACTCTACCACTGAGCCAATCGGCCAGGGCCTGTGATACCTCTTAAAACATAAAACAGAACTCTAGTTGGCTTATGCAGGACAGCAGGAGGCTTGCAGGCCTAACACATGCAAGTGTTTATGTGCAGACCGATATGAGTAGTCGTGGGTAACCCATAGCTGATTCTGGAAGAGTGCTGAACCAGGGGACAGGAAGCACAGCCTCAGCGGTATGCTGCCCTGTGTGATATGAAATTTCCACACCTCCTTCTCCCACCACTGCTGCTAATGGTTGTTTAAGGTTCATTATTCAAGCAAACGCCACCTGGCTAAGCCCCAGTGGAGGGAAAGACCTGGGTAAAATCCTGGATGTGCCTCTTAATAGCCCTGAGGTTTTGGACAAGGTACTTAAATCTCTACATTGGTTTTCTCACTTGTGAAAGTGACAGAATAATGCGCCCCCTCAGATTGTTATCATGAAGAATATGTGGGAAGTTTTTATACAGAGCTTGGTGCTATGTGTGCCCTTGATGGCTCGCTCACACACAGTAGGTGATTTACAAAGGGGCAGCTGTAATACTCACTATTAATGACGGTAATGCCACACAGTCAGCTGTGCAACAATGTAAAATAGTTTTTCCTTTTTTATACCTTAACAAAAATTTAAGCCTTTATACAGATTGCCAGAAAATTCAATCTCAATCAGTTCAGAATCTCAGCCCATTGGCATCCCCAGGGAGGGGATCTGGTCACTGATCACTACCACTTCGTGCCTGCTCCCACTTCCACATTCACATCTACACCTGGACTTCTGTCAGCAAACATGGAGGCTATATTTTCCCCTCCCATCTGTGAGGCCTTTTTAGATCTGTCTTTTCCTTGATTACTTCTGCTCTTTCTTTGGATAGATGGAAGAGGTGGCTGTTTCCCACATCATCTGGGAGTGCTGAAAGACCCTCTTGGTCTGACTACCTACAATCCCTACCACGGATACTAGGCCACTGCCTGACCACGTGTTAGCTTCCCCTGCAAAGCTCTTCAATCCACAGAAGCCCTGTGGGTTCTTCCCTGGGCCCTCATGGCACCTGCCTGGGGCAGTGGTGGAGATAACACCTCAGTCTCCTGTGACCTTCACCTCCCCTTTGCACAAACACATTTTCTGTGAGACTTTTAGAATAATAGCCTCCTCCTGAGCTTTTAGAATGCAAGTCTTTGCCTTAAACTCAGCTGTGAGTTTCAAATCTGAAACTCCCAAATCAAGAATTGACTTTTTCTTTCTCTCAGCATTTCTGCTCTGCCATTCATTTCCTGAAGCGCTAAGTGTGGGATTCGTAGTATCTGCCTGGGGAGAGAGGGGTGGGTAGAGGGAATGAGGTTATTTCAGGGCATGAGAATCTTGCTTAAAAATCTCAAAATCTACTACACGGCTCTTATTATATCCACCCTCCATACAGTCTCAGCACCCTGGGGCTGAGTTGCCATTGATTTACTTCAATGCTGAAGCATTCGAGGATGACTGTTTTGACCTGTTGCTGGCCAAATTAAAAGAAAGAAGAAGAAAAGAAGCAGATAGCAAAGCCAGGAAGGAAGTTTGACATGACTCCCGGTCAGTTTAGTGGGGAGCTAAATGCAACTCTGGCCTCCTTCTGCTTTTCAGTCCCCCGAAGGTCATGCCAGTATTCTTGATCTGTTTTCCTACTTCCTTATTTCACAGTCTATCACTGGATGCTCAGCTGCCTAGGCAACAACATTCAGCGCAGCTCTCAGCAACGTGTTCCTGGAGACTGCTTTGAGTTCCACACGTGGAACTGGAACGTTTTGTGATATCTGGGGTGTGTTCTTAGTCTTTTTTTTTTTGTCAGCATATAGCCTTGTGCTGACTCAGAGAAGCTGCTCAGACCGATTTGTGTAACTTTTGGGGTATAGGATCTGAGCAGAAAAGGTTATTTATATTTGAAAGATATCATCATCACCCTCATGTTCAAGTGACCATACTGATGCTGTTGGCATCTCACTGTGTCCCCTTGCTTATTAAGTAGAGTATCTGATCAATGTTCTTTTGAACCGTATTATGTTGTCAGCTGGGCACTTGGGATAACAACATTTACTTTCACTTGCATAGAGGCCACAGGAAAATGTAAGCAACAATATTTATATGTTTGCTCAGACTTCACTAGCTGTGATACAACAGGACTTGTAGAATTGAACTGTGGAAAGAATGCTAAAAAGTCCACCCCCACTACCACCGGTAATAACAATAGCTGCCATTTATGAAACAACCCTTTTGTGCCTGGACCTAACTAGACTCTTCACATACATTATCTCATTGAAATTTTTCCGACAGACCTAGAAGGCAGGCACTGCTCTCCTACTTTATAAATAGAAAAATGAGTTTAGAGAGATGAAATGTTTTGTCCCTGGCTACATGGTGAGAGAATGGAGCCAGAATTTGAACCTGGATCAGTCTGACCTCAGAGTCCTTGCCTGTTAGGCTGGGGGATGGGGTGGTGTTATGCTGATCTGCTCACCAAGCAGCTTATTGGCATTGCCAAATTCCTAGCATTGGCCCATGTCTAATACATAGCACAATCACACTTAAAAGAAAATGACCAATTGCTCATGTTAGAAATTAACACCATGTTCTGAAGTGTTTCCTTTCTGCTCTGAAGTAGAGTTATATAACAGGTATAGGTTCTTCCTCTCCATGTTCCAAGAACCATTTATTTTTCCTGAAACCCACCCACATATCTCTGTTCCATCCTCACTTCCTGGTTTGGTTCAACCGAACATCGCAGATCAGGATGCTGAAGGGGTTTCCTAGTTCATCTTCCTGATGCTTGTCTTTTGTTTTCCTCTAATCCAGACTCTGCCCATTTAATCTTTCTAATTTAGAAATCTGTTCATTACTCTTCAGAGATTCCCCATGAGCTTAAAATAAAATTTGACTCCTTCAAATGGCCTTCGAGACCTCTTCTAATCTGATACCTACTGCTCCTAACGCCTCACTCCTCACCATCCTCAGGTCCACACTCCGTATCTGAGTGCACCATTATATGGCTGCCTCTAGGCCTTTTCATGTGCTGTTCCCTTCACGTAGGACACTGCTGTCCTTTGCCATTGACCTGGCCAACTTCTGCTCATCCTCCACATTTTGGTTTGTATGTCACTCCTCTGAGCAGCCTTTCCTGACCCCTAAGCCTGGGAAAAAACCCCTTTCATGTGCTCCCACAGTGCTCTGCACAACCTGAGTCGAGCCTTCCATTACCCCAAATCACATGCGTTCTCCTCACCTTCCTTCCCCACAAGTCAGCCACCTCCATTGTTAGTCAGAATTTAGCTTTAGACCTGGCATTGAGTCAGCACTTAATAACTATTTGGTGAGTTAATGGAGAATTATATTCAATTTATTCTTATAGTCATTTTTGAATCAGAATAGTTTCCTGAAACCTTGGGCTTAGAAACGTCATTATACTTGGGGGCGGCAGCCCTTTCAAAGAAGTGAATTAAAAATGGCTTCAGAATCCCTGATATAGTCTTTCAGGAACTGTGGGGAAGCCTTTGTCTAACCATCTTCAAATTTAAAAGGTAAGAGATGCAAGATGTTATTTTAAAGCACAGACCCAAGGACTCCTATGAGTGTTCTCTCTTACTAAATTGGATTGTCACTAACATTAGACAACAGAGGAAAACCACATTTTCACCCAATTAATGAATAATCCCATTACACACAATATTGAGGACTAGAACTACATCTCCTTGTCACTTTCTCACTTCCCTCCCATCCCAGCCAGGACTGAAGCTGCTGAAAACGTCTGCTTTGACTTTTCCTTTTCAGAGGAGTTGTCAGAGCCTTAAAAAGGCCCTGATTTGCAGACTCTCCCTCTCCTGCAGTTGAAGGACCAGATGGGACTATTGATTACATGGGGGAGCTAAGAGTTCTAGCCTCTTGGCTCTTATCCTCGCTCTCAGAAAATTCCTCACTGGATTTTCATACCAGTTCATGCTCTGTGTGCATTTTTCTCCTGCACATCCATGGCTCCTGCCCCAGGGATTATATTTAGCCGTTCAGGTTTCCCAGGCTTCAACATTTGTGTGCATTTGCGGGGCTTTCTCAGTGAAGGCTCAGTTCTGGGCTGCCATTTGTTTAAAGGCCATGTTTGTATCCATCCCCACAGACCTGGCCTGCTGCTGACACAAACTCCCCCTCCTCCCCATCTCAGGCCCGACTCTTCGAGCCCTGGGAACTGTGCTCTTGCCTGAGCAGAGGGTGATCAAATAGACCTGGGCTGCATTTAGGGGGGGGTTCTTTAGTGCCATCTGCCACCTCCACAGAGGTTATTGGCATAAACTGATTTGCTAAACAAAATGGTTAACAACTAATAAATAAAACTTAGAAAAATTCCAAAAGAGATGTGAATATGACTCTTCTGAGGCCACAGGTCTTGTATCCTTTATGTGCCCCTCCTGTCCCCCCCCCCCCCCACTAAGTGCACCCCATCTGAACCTTGGTTCCAGTAGGAGGCAGCTGCCATCAGGCCTGGGGAGATACCATTTTTTCCTTTTAAAGTTTTCTTTTTTTGTGTGTATGAAGTATAGCATAACAACAGAAAAATTCAAACCATACCTACACAGCAACAACCAGCACAGCCACCTCCCTCAAGTCAAGAAATAGAACATAGCTTCTACCTCATCTGTGGCCTTCCGACCCCTCCCACCTCATCTCAATTCCTTCCTTCCCTCAGACATAGCCACACTATACTGACTTTTGATAATCATTTCCTTACTTTATGCTAATGTTTACCACATTCAAATGTGTCCTAAAGCAATAGGGTGATATCGAATGTTTTTGATATTGTAATGATTTTGAACATTATCAAAATGGAATCATACTATGCATGTTCTTTTATCTTCATATATTTTATTTTGTTCAAGATTATGATGACTCACTTTTGTTGCTGTATAATAACAATGGTAAAGGTATTGACTGCCTTTCCCACAACTTATTTATTCCTCCTATTGTTGATGAATACGTTGGTTTTTGACTTTGTGGTATTACAACCACATGACTGTGAACATTCCATCCAGACTGTGCATCTTGGCACACATTGGCATGGGACTCTGTAGGACACATACCTCAGAGGGGGACTGCAGGGTCACAGGAAATGGGCATCTGCAACTTTCCTAGACAATGTACAGATTTCCAAAGTGGCTGTTCCAGTCCCCAGGTTTCTCATGAGTCCTCATGTGCCATGTATTCATCAGTACTTGGTCTTGTTAGACTTATTAGTCTTTGAAGCTAAGACTTTTCTTCAGGATTGGCCCAGTAAGTGGCACCCTTCTTAATGACTTCCGTATGTTCTCAAAGCAAGAAAGGGCTTCTAGCCCTTTCCCTCAAACACAGATGGCAAAAGCAGCACAGTGGATGCTTGTCTGTATTAAACATGGGCAGTAGGCGTTTCCTCAGAGAGAAGAGCTATTTCCTCCCCTGGCTGGTTGTCTCTCCCCATATGGATTGCAGGATCAGTGCTAACAATGGCAATTAGACCCTCTGTGCCATCTGGTTGGCTGGGGCTGCTGTGGAAAGGACATCTGCTGGCAGCTGCTTGGGGAGGAAGGACAAACCAGGACTAGGCATGAGCTAGGAGCTGCTCACTTGTGTGGACTTAGTCCCTGAAGCCAGTTCCACACAAAACAACAATGCTTCCTCACTGATTCTATTTACTAGAGAGGAATCACCCAGTGGTCACTGTGGAGCTCCTAAAGGAAAGAGAAACAATTATTCCCAGGTTGCGGACCCAGTTTAGTGAATCTGGCTTTTCACAGGGATGACTACCTCCACATCAGCACTGGTTGCTGTCATGGCTCTTGTGGGGCCTTGTGTAACAAGGGGTAGAATTACCTGTCTCCTGTGCTGCTGTGAGGGAAATGAGAGAGACATGTGAGAGCTCTTTGAAAATGATCAAGGTATTTGGGTTTAGAGTCAGAGATTTCTGGGTGAGGATGTTGCTATAGAGACTTTAAGAGGGGAATTATGGTTTTAGGTAAAGTTTCCCCCCAAGGCAAGACCCTCCATAGATGGTAACAGTGGGAAGAGTTTCCATGGGGGGAGAAAAGAAGGATTGGACCTTGCTTTATACTCTGTTTTCCTTCGTGCTTATTTGTACCTAATTATTGGGGCAGAGGGTATGCTGAGAAGTGGGAGGGGCACCTTTAACAAATCTTTTCTGTAGTTTGTGGATGATAAAAAAAAAACAGGCAGATACGAAGAAAACACACCCATCGTCACCAACTAGATGATTCGGGTCTAAGGCATGGGTTACTTGCCCTCCCTTTCAGCTCCTGTCTTCTCCCTGTTTATCTCCTCTCTATCCTCAGAGAGGCAGAGACCATCTTTAATCCTTAGTCCGATCAGACTGACCTAGGATGGGTCCTCTAAGAGTCCTGGTTTACTGGGGACTGTCTTGGTTTACACCTATTGTTCCAGCATAATGACTAATAATGCTGGTTTTTATTCTGGAAAGCATCCCAGTTGGAGTGATAAATTATATGTTTGCCCTATCTAAGACCCCCTGACAGGTTCTGGTTTATTCTAGGAGAATCTGCTCTTCCTGCCTTTAGGAGAGATGCCACTCTCTATCCACAGGAGTGGCTTTCCCAGCAGGAGCCTCTTTATGTAGCTGTGTGACCACCCTGCCTGGATCCAAATCCTTGCTTTGCTCTTTACTAGCTGCATAATTTGAGCGCAAGTCACTTGGTTTGCCTTTGTTTCAGTTTTCCCAAGTAAAAAATGAGGATAATGATAATAGTACTTGGCATGGAGTAGGCAGCCAATACATTTTGGCCAATAGTATTATTTTTTTAAAGAGTTTATTTTATTCATTTTAGAGAGGAAAAAGAGAGAGAAAGGGGAGAGGAACAGGAAGCATCAACTCCCATATGTGCCTTGACCAGCGACCTCAGCATTCCAGGTCTATCCTTTATCCACTGCGCCGCCACAGGTCAGACTAGTCAATACTATTATTACTTTAGGGCAAGGACCCTAAACTGACAGCCCTGCAGACAGAGCCCAGCCTGTTAGTACTTATGTTTGGCTCACCCAGTGTTTTCAGAGTCTTAAGGCTGAAGGCTTATAAGAAGGAGGGCACCCTTCAGAAGGGCAAAAGTGTCATTATCCGATTCATGAGTTGATCATAAGCTACCTTCCTGGTATTGGAGTCTGCAACACGTCTTCAGGCCTGGACATGATGAGCACATCAGGTCTGGACTAAGAGACAGGAACGGGTGTCACTATATATGTTCTCTCCCTTCCACCTCCCTTTCTCCAAGTTAGACTCCAGTCCAGGCTCCAGTTCACATGAGAAGGAGGTTCACCCTTGGAAATCAGTCTCCTTTGTACCAGAGGTATTTCTTCCCACCCCAATATTCCTTAGAGAAGTGCCTCTCAAACCTTAATGGGCATACACATTGCTAGGAATTTTATTAGAAATGCAGATTCTGGTTCAAGAGATCTGGAGTGGGACCTAAGATTCTGTGTTTCTAACAAGCTCTTAGGTGGTCTTGATGCTGCTTGCTTAAGGATTTGAGGAACAGTGGATCCTCAGGAAAAGTGTTTCTTCTTGAGGGTGAGAGTGAGACCTCTTCCCAGAACAGACTGAGCACTTTCTGTGAGCAGGGAGTGGTTGATTCGCTCTGCCGGCTATTCCCCCACCCCCATCCCCAACCCAAAATATCCAGTAAAGAATGGCCACCCAGAAAACATTCATATCTTTATGCTTTATGTTGAGACCTAGTTAGGAGTTATTGATGCCCCCTTAAGAGTAGGCTCAACCTTTGAGACTTTCTGTCTGCCTCTCATTATGTAAACGTGAGTTTTTATCTGATCTTATTTTAGAAAACTGAGTCAACTAGAAACTTGCTATTATTTATAATAATCTCCACTTATTTGAGGTTTTACCTTCTGTGGGTTCTGCTACCCGTAGGTAACCACAGTCCAAAAATATTAAATAGAAAATTCCAGAAATAAACAATTATAAGTTATAAACAGGGTGCTCTTCTGAGTAGTTTGATGACAATCTAGGCAGTTCCGCTTCCTCCCTCCTGGGACGTAAATCATCCCTTTGTCTGGTTGTAGATGCTCCCTCCTGCTAGTAGTTGTCCAGGTTATCTATCTACTGTCACAGTATCACAGTGCTAGTGTTCAAGTAACCTTTATTTACATAATAATGACCCCAAAGAGCAAAAGTAGTGATGCTGACAATCTGGGTATGCCATAGAGAAGCCATAAAATGTTTTCTTTCAGTGAAAAGGCGAGTACAGTACAATAAGATTTTTTTGAGAGGAAGAGATCACATTCCCATACTTTTATTATAGCATATTTTATAATAATTCAATTTTATTATTAGTCATTGTTAATTTCTTACCATGCATAATTTATAAATTAAACTTATAAAATATAGGAATATATAGTATATATAGTGCTATCTATGGTTTCAGGCATCCACAGGGGGTCTTGGAATATATCCCCCACCGATAAGGGGGAGATTAATGTAGTCTCAAGTGGGTTCTCAGAGCGTGGTTCTGAGACTAGCAGCATCAACATTGCTGGGAATCTGTCAGAATTGCAAATACCGCCTCCCTCCCTGCCCCGGGACCTACAGAATCAGAAACTCTGGGAGTTGTGTCCAGCAATTGTGTTCAACAAACCTATGTAGGCAACAACCTGGATGTTAAATTCCTTAGGTGAGTTCCCGGAGAACAGGGTCCTGGGTCCTGGCTGGCTTTGGGGTCTGCTCGAGTTCCTGGAGTGTGCTGGTCAGTGGAAGATTTCAGTTGTGAGTCAGGGAGATGATTCTAAGAAGGGGGATTGAAAGATGGCAACTTCAGGTGAGGAAAAGCAGAAACAAGTGATTCATTTTCTGGGGATAATTTTTTGACATTATGCAAATGTTCTAAGCAATAAAACCAGCTAGTTATGTACAGGAAATATATGCTCCCCATGCTGAGTGGTCTAAAGAGAGCGTTATCAGTGATTAGACTTCAAAACCCCTGTTACACAAAGTCTAATGACAGGAAATATACCACACCAGCTAAATAAAATGCACATGGGATGTTATGAGAGTTTTCAAGAGCATTTTATTTTGCATAATATATTTATTTTTCCAGAACAGAAATGGGATATTAAAAAGTCAGCAGGTATATAGCTTGTTTTAAAATTATTATTACTTTACTCTGGCTTTGCAGACTTTTCTTCTCTCCCTCCAACTGCTATTGCACAGAAACATAGAATATTTTATCCTGAAGGGATCCTGGAGATCAGTAAGTCTACTCTTTGCAGTTCACAAGTGAGGTACTCAGGTGTTCAGACATATGAGATGGCTTGCCCTGAGTGAGGGTTGGGGCTTGTACCCAGGACTCCTGATTTTCAGATCCTGGGAATCCCACTGATGTCTTTCAGGGGTCACAGGTCAGGTAAGGGACTTGGGAAAGTAGCCTCAAGCATTCTCTTGCATGTTGCCAGCGTTGGAGTAGTGAGGCGGGCAGCAATGTCATTTACATGTGTGCGCACAACCCGATACAGCAGCTGAGAGCATCTTGCCTCCTGCAAGTTCACTTCTGAGGCTGTAGTTCAGTCAGATACACCCTCTATTTATACTGAGGCTTTAATCTCAGTCTGTAGGAAGTAAAAAACAGCACTTCTGTAGCCCAAGTATTGCCATGTGTTGGGGGTCATGGGGAACACGCCTTCTCCTGAGATGGGCATCTTGGGCTTAGGACCTGGGAAGTTGCCCATCACCCTTCGTTTACAAGAACTCTGCACTTGCCTTAAAAATCTGTTGTCACCGTTTTGAAAATCTTAATACTTTTTTGAAAAAGGGGACCTGTATTCTCATTTTGCATTGGACCCTGCAAATTACGTAGCTGGTCTTTCTCTACATCTCTCATACCTTCTCCTGCACATTCTCTGAAACTCATTTTCTCCAAGACGCCTTCTCTTCTCTTATATATCATGATACTAAAGCTAATCCCTACCATTAATTGCTTTTCTTCAACCCTGTGAGGTGGATACTGTTATTGTCATCATACCCACCTAACAAATGAAGAGACTGTGGCTTAGGGAAAGATGAGCTGGTTTGAAGCTTACATACTGAGGAACTGAAATTAGAACCCAGGTCAGCTTGACTCCAGAGAACAGAGGCCTAACCACAATGCTGTACAGCCTCACTTTGTTGTCTGTTTAGTGCTTAATACTCCGTGACATTTCCTCGCTTCTGCAGACATTTGACTGCAGGGGAGAGACTGTGTCCTTCGTTACAGGGACTGTGTTCTCTAGTCAGTGTCACCCAGCCCCATGCCTAGCATGGACAGGGCACTCAATGAGCATTTATGTAATAAAGGCCATTTGGCTAAATTTAACATGTGTTTAGCCATATCAGAACTTCCTGCAAACCAAAGAGGCTTCCAGGTTTGTGTTTAAATGTCTCCTGTGAGTGAAGCCGCATAGTATTCACGGCGGGGACTGAGAGGCACCTTACATTTGACTTCATGAATTATTTATGGAATTAACGCCAGAATCATCATTAATTTGTGGAAGGAAAGAAGTTGCTACGTGGCTTGGTGCCTGTGATTCTCTGGCAGGGATAAATTACCTTCACAACGGCAGCTGGAGAAGAGCCGAAAGCTGGTTTCCAGGGGAGACAGAGCACTTAACCCCCCCACCCCCCCTTCCTCCTCTTTCCCTCAACTGAAAAATCCAGACTAGCAGCAGAGAACCAACTCAGTATTTCTCAACATTTAGTTAACGCACGTTTTTAAGTACTTCCTGTGGGTGCAGGGCATATGCCAGGTCTGGGGATACACAACCAAGAAGGAATGGAAATTATTACATTATCAGGTGATGAATGGCAAGAATACAGTGTGAAGAAATTCCTCTGTGTGTTGGGGGATTATGCCTAAATCAAGCCATACAGGGCAAAAGAAAAGGACTTCACCTACTAGAAAGTAGGGGTAGGAGAAGTGTAGGGGCAGATTTTCCCATTGGGAGGAATCCTGCAACAGCTTGGAGAGGGACCTGCAAATAGTAGAAATAACTGGTGTAGGGAGAGAGGTTCTGAGAGGTGACCTGGGAGGGCTCAGGCAGGAGCTGGGGACTGGATGCTGGTCATATACCAACAGGCTTGGGTTTTGTCCAGGTGGCTGAGAGTGTAGATGGCGGATGGATTCTGCTCGGTCAATGGCCAGTTGTGGTTCCTATGCCATTATTGGGGTGGCTCTTCGGAGAGTGAGGTCTCACCCACTCCAGATGGGTAGTGGCTGTGGGGGCTCCCAGGTCTCTGAGGCCTCAGCGTGAGGGAAGCATGCTTGCCCAAGTGAGAGAGCCGTGGGACTGCAATGGAGTGGCTCCACAATCCTGCCCTGTCAGCAAGTTTGCTTTCTGAGACCTACTGTATAATAGCAATTTCTTTCCCATTTTCTTCAAAGCATCAGGAGGAAGTATAGTTGTGGCTGGGTTCAGCAGCCCTCGCTTTTGAGCAATAAACTACAAATGATCACAGTTTACTTTGATGCTTTCGCGCCCCCCCCCCCCCCCCGCCCCCCAGTCACTGAGGCTTCTCGCTATTTACTAGCTGGAGAGTGGCCTGTGTGACCACGCTCTACCTTTGGAATGAGCCCTTGCCTCTCTGAGCTTGTCTTAACGTGTTATTTATTCTTCAATTCTTCCTTGGCCTCAAACAGTGCGCTGAGCCCCGGGCTGCTGAGACCACACTTAAGTCCAAACATGCTGCCCCAACCTTTACGGGAGAAAAGATTATTCCCGACTCCATTTATTTCCAGGTAGAAAAGAATCAGAGAGCCCTGCAGGGCGAAGGCAAAGATGAGGCACTCCAGATAAGTGTTCTTCCCCCTCCGTATTACTTATTTATTAAAGCCAGTGAGGCATAACTAAGAGAAGGGAAAGGAACCGAGGAAATAGAGAATACAATGGCCCTTAGATTTTAATGGGAGAGATGGCTGGAAGTGATTCTTAAATTATTAAATAAATCGATTTGATTCTTGAAGCTGGCCTCCAAGGTGTGTTTGTCAGTTTCATTATCATTGTCTTCAAGGGTAAGAAGAGTCACTCATGGAGAAAGTTTTATTATTTTTTTCCCCCTTCCATTTTATTTGGAAGACTGCAGTACATGACCCCTGTTCAATTAAACACTAGCTTCTTTATGTAAGTGGAGCAGTGTTTTTCTGTTTTTATGTTGGCTCTCATTCTTGATCTCATTTGTCTCACAGGCCCGCAGACGTGTAACAAGATTGGATC
This sequence comes from Rhynchonycteris naso, assembly GCA_037038555.1. Classification (NCBI taxonomy): domain Eukaryota; kingdom Metazoa; phylum Chordata; class Mammalia; order Chiroptera; family Emballonuridae; genus Rhynchonycteris; species Rhynchonycteris naso. The sequence continues at coordinate 94,095,672 of CM072998.1, read as the reverse complement.
AGCTGTGGGGCACACGCACTTTGGAGAATCCTGATCCCATTTCAATTATAAGACCATTTGGTCATAGACGAGCTCTGTGATAATTTGTCCACGCACGAGAGTCCTGTCATTTAGCTATTTGCCTAACTGAATCCGCTGAGCATTGGAATAATAGTTTGTGCTGCCCCAAATGCCAAGAAAAACACCTTAATGCAAATAGGGGGATTTATGATATTTTATTTTGGGGTTTGGGTTTTGACTGCAGTAGTGTTTGCTCCTTTCTCTCGTATATCCCTCTTTCCCCTTAACATTTCTACTGCCTCCAGCCCAATGGTAAAAATGCCAGAATATCTACATTCTTTTTCTTAATTATCCTCCTGAGGAAAGCAGGCCAACCAACAGGGTGCAAAAAATTTAAACCATAAATAACAAACCGAAAGGAAATAAAAGAAATGACACCAGAATAAACTAAGCTATTAACTGAAAGCTTTACATCACCATCATCCCTGGGCCTGAAAAATCTAAGGCAAGGTAGTTAAGAATTTGTTTTCTGAAAAATGTCATTACAATCTGCAGCAATTAAAAATGGATGAAGGAAACATTTCTCCATGATTTCCGGTGGTACTTCAGGCACTGATGCATGAAACATTTGGGCAACATAGTTTCCACTCCTTTCTTGAGAACAAGTGGTGCTAAAAAGGACATATCTGGGTCCTTTGGGGCGTCCGTCATGCTTCCTGGGTCTGGGGTGCTGGCAGGGTTGGGATAAGGGAAGTGAGCACAGTCAAGGGTAGTGATTGAAGGCTTCCTGAGATAAATGAGCGCTCCTCCCTGGACCCTCTGTGTAATTGTTACTTTTCAACTCTGTACACCTGGTGTAAAGAACTCCATTCACACGTGCAGGCCTGTCAGCTTTCCAATTAAGGGTTTGCAGTTCAATTTCCTGGATGCTCCCCCAACGCTGGGGGTGGGGAGAACGTGCTTGTGTGTTGGCAACACAGAACACCAGAGGCGGGGACACCTCTGTGCAGGTGTAGGGCGTATCCGGCAGGCGCAGGAAGGAGTTTTTGCTTGCTTCTCAGCTGCCTTGAGGCCTGGGGACTCCTTGAAGACTCAAGTCTGCTTTGCCAAGTGAGCCAGTCCTACTTTGGTGGCTAGGACTGGACAGAAGCCCAGAGTATGCAGGAGTGTGTGTGCGGGCATGTGGCCAGCGTGCAGGAGTGTGTGTGTGTGTGTGTACACGTGGCCGGCAGGCGCACACCTACCAGCTGTCTTACCCATTGTCTCCCACCAGCCCTCCAGTCTAGGAGCAGAATGGGCTCCATGTGAGATACAGAGAAGGCTTGACTTTTCCATATGACTGAGAGCAAGTTGGGTGAGAAAAGCAAGGTGCAGGAAAGTGTGTGTGAGAAGATCTAAGTTTTGTGAAACAAACCATAACAAGCTGCTCAAACTCTGTGGGAAAGTTAAGAAGGGTTGTACTGGATTATGTAAGTTCAGAGGAGGAAAATCTAGAACATGTGCTATGTTCTTAAAATGAATTACTGGAGTAGGGGTATGAGAATGAGGTGAGGATGCTGAAAGGAGAAGGGGTAAGGCATCCATGATGACAGCATTCTACCCCATTTCTGCAAAACTTTATATATATTATATATATATATATATATATATAAAGTTGAACTGTTTTACCCTACTCTTCTCATCTCTACTCCAAAAGTGCTTCCTCTGGAAAATCTTCAGTGGCAGGTACTCAGCACGCAGTTTTGTCCGGGCTTTTTTTCTGCTGCATTCCAGGGTCACCCTCTGTAGCTGTGTTTCTGGCATAAGTTGAGAAAGAAAGAGCAGAGCCACTGTGCCGCAGGAAACAAACGGTGTTAACTGTGCTTCTTGTCTCCCCTCCCCTCTGTTCTGATCAAGGGGCAGAGGTAGGAAGGAGACTTTCTCAAAAAGCCTCACTCCTCTTAAATAGACACGATGCCCTTTGGGCAGGCAGAGGCGTTCAGTAGGGAGGAGACCTCTAGAGACTGACTAGGCTTTTCCCATCACCCCCAGGGAAGAAACAGACTTTGTGGGAAACAGAGCTAGTATCTGAAGATGGATGACAGGGCAGCAGTTTTCAGCTCAGCATAAGGAAGAGCTTTCTAACCACCTGAGTTGACCACTGGCTGGGCCATTTTTCAGAGGGGAGTCTCATTGCTGGCAGGGTTTAGAGCCTGGTGATGCCTTGGTCAAAATTCTTGCACCATGTGGCTCTGGATTTTAACATCTCATGGGGTGCCTGACCAGGCGGTGGCACAGTGGATAGAACGTTGGACTGGGATGTGGAAGACCCAGGTTCGAGACCCCGAACTCGCCAGCTTGAGAGCGGGCCCGTCTGGCTTGAGCAAAAGCTCGCCAGCTTGGATCCAAGGTCACTGGCTCCAGCAAGGGGTGGCTCGGTCTGCTGAAGGCCCGCGGTCAAGGCATGTGTGAGAAAGCAATCAATGAACAACTATGGTGTCGCAACGGCAATGGAAAAGCTAATGATTGATGCTTCTCATCTCTCTCCATTCCTGTCTGTTCCTATCTATCCTTCTCTCTGACTCTCTCTCTGTTCCTGTAAAAAAAAAAGAAAAAAAGATCGCAAGGGTTGCACTGTATAATATACTAGCCAAGCCATATGTGGCCACTGAGTACTAGAAATGAGGCTAGTGCAACTGAGAAACTAATTTTTAAATTTTAATTATATATATATATATATATACACACACACACACACACACACACACATACACACATATATGTGTATGTATGTGTGTGTGTGTGTGTGTGTGTGTGTGTGTGTGTTAGACAGAGAGAGAGAGGGAGGGAGGGCAATGGAGTAATGGCTGCAGATGGGCAGAACATCAGCCCCAGACGGGGGTTGCTGGATGGATCCCAGTTGGGGTGCATGCAGGAGTCTGTCTTTCTGCCTCTCTGACTCTCACTTGATAAAAAAAGTATATATATATATACATATATATGTATATATATATGAATGTACATATATATGAATGAAACAAAATCAATATCTTGAAGAGATATATTCACTTCCATGTTCATTATAGCATTATTCACAATAGCCAAAATATGGAAGCTACCTAAGTGTCTGTTGACGAGAATGAATAAAGAAGATGGTGTGTATATATCACATTGTGTTTTAGCCATCACACATATATAATGGGATATTATTCAGCCACAAAAAAGAAAAAAGTGTTGTTATTTGTGATAATATGGATGAACCACAAGGGTATTATGCTAAGTGAAGAAACCAGACAGAGAAAAGCAAGTATTGCATCATTTATATATGGAATCTAAAAAACAAAAAATTGAACTTATAGAGTAGGATGGTGGTTGCCAGGATCTGAGCGCTAGGGAAAATGGGGAGAGGTTAGTTAAAGGGTACAAACTTTCAATTATAAGATGAATAAGTTCTGAGGATATAGTGTATATCACAGTGACATAGGTGATAAGTATTATGTACTTGAAATTTGCTAAGAGTAGATTTCAAACATTCTAATACACAAACAAAATGGTAACTGTGTGAGGTGATAGATGTATTAATTAACCTGACTGTGGCAATCATTTCTACACACACAGACACACACACACAGACACACACCAAATCACCACTTGTACACTTTAATACATACAATTTTATTTGCCATTTATACCTTAATAAACCTGGAGGAAAAAATTAATTTAAAAACTGAAGCAGTGTAAAATATTATTTTCTGTCAGACATACTCCATTGTTTTGGTAGCACTACTTACACTTCAACCACTGAAATTTCAACAGCCAGATGGAGATGTCAGGAAGTGCAGAACACTCATCAGATTTTGAAGACCTAGTATAAAAAAGACTAAAATATTTCATTAATAATTTTTATATTAATTACCTATTAAAGTAAAGTTTTAAAAATATTAGATTAAGCAAAGTACATTGTTAAAATTAATTTCATGTTTAAAAATGTGATTACTAGAAAATGTAAAATTATATCTGGGGCTTGCATTGTATTTTCACTGAGCAGAGAGAGTTAGTGATTCTGTACAATTGTTCTTGTCCTTGATGTGGATCTTTAGAGAGAGTTACTCCACGGATATGTGTGGCTTCCACGCTGGCCACCCAACAGAATTTTTATTAGTGAAGCTAGTGGAACTCATGTCATAAGTATCTGGATTTCAAAAGAATGACCAGTGCAATGATGTCAGGAGCTCTGGGAACTTCTGGTGTAATTTATTATACAAGAGCTGAGCTTGCGTGTTCAAAAACTGGTGTTTAAATTAATAGGATGAGGTTTCTTTTAAAAATTGAAATATATAACCCAAATTTTATTCACTGCCTTTACCAAGAAGTTAAAGTTGAATAAAAGAAATTTTTCTTTGTTCTGTATCATTAAAATACATCCCAAGAAAGGCCTGGACACACAGTGGTAGACTCTAAATTAAGCAATAAGATATGCACTTTTAGTTTCCTAATATCCCACCATTGAAAAAGTAGGTTAGAACTAAAATAAACACGCTGCCTTGGAATGAGAATTAATATGTGCTAGCGTGGTTGGTGGAAAGCACCATGATACAACTGCATTTTGGAATATTTCGCTTTGTCAAAAAAACCCAATGGTATTCTTCCCTTTGGAATTAAATCTTCATTTAGAAGTGTTTTTTTTTTAAATTACTTGTTTTGTGTGTTTTACAAAGTACCTTTATTGAGCTATTATGACATTTTGTTCCTTATGTCATATTCTGTCACATCCTCTGAAGGAAATAACCCTTCTCTGTCACTCCTTGGGAAGCCAAGTGTATATCGTGCCATGGTTCCATGGAGGAAGGGCGGTATTAATTATGAAATGTATTTTGGAGGTTCTGGAAAATACACTTTGTTGTCATTCCACTAGGGATACCCGAGGGCAATGAAGAGAGGGAGATGGGGTGGGGTGGAGGGGTTTAAACCATTAAACCAAGCTTCTGGTTCTCACTCTGCTGGCCCCTTTGATTCTGGATCATCTGCTTTTCAAATTAAGTATGAATTCTAATCTCATTGTCCAAAATATATATTCCCCATTTAGAGTAAGCTAAAGCAGAGACTGATCATGTTATAAATGGAGGCTGCTGGAATCAGGTTGGGATCTGAGCATGAATGAATTGGAACAGAAAGGAATCCCAGAGTCTTGAGCAGGCCCTCATTTCTGTCACGGACTGGGAGAGAAGGAGAAAGGCAATTTGAGCACAATCCCAGAGTTTATTATCAGGGTGGAAGCAGACAAGGTGCTGATGTTAGTGTGAAGGAAGACAGTTTAACTATCACCTTCTGCAATGAAAGCTTTAAAAGACACTTTAAGTATCACCTTTTAAAATGAAAATGCTAAAAGTTTAGCCTAGGCGGCTATCAGGACCACAAACGACAACTCCTTTTTAAAGAGATAAAAGGAAAACACCACTGCAGAATACCTGGCCCACAAAATATCACGTGGCTTAAATCGTGACCTGTTGTTCTGAATAGTTTGACTCCTAAAGCCCTATCTTTGGGTAGCCCTTGGGGCTTTATGACATATTAGACATACGTGAGATCAAAGGCTGAGGTGGGCTCCTAGGTTTCAAGCCAGGATTTCTACTAGACTGTGTGTGACCTAACCTCAAAAATTGCAAGACAGAGGGATTTCCTGTTTTAGTTCTATCATAATTTAGGGGAAATGACTACTGTTACGGGCTTTCTACATTCTGCCTTTGAATGCTCACAGTAACGTGTAAGGTAGGATACACATTCTGTAAATCAGGACACTGAGGCTCTGAGAGATGAAATAATGTGCCCCAAGTTAAATAGCCATTGAGCAGGGGACTTGGTGTGTATTGTCAGGTCTGTCTGACTCCAAATCCATGTTCTTCCTTACTACACTATATTGCTCTTATTAAATTCTTTTCAATATATAATCAGTATCTTTCCAGCTATAATTTAAGCTTGTTATCTCAGTGCTTGGTGGAAATGAAGCCGTTATTCTTGATTTCCATTCAAAATCTTTTATGTATTTTAAGATGGCCACCTCAGCCTTTTCCTACCTTTTTCTTGCCTGTTGTAGAGAGCTAAGGGAAGGTGATGTTCATACCCCTGAACTGGCTTTGTTTCTTTTAGTTGACATTTAATACGTATCTATGCAGATAAGTTTTGCTTATAGGAAACTGGCTAAATGTTTTATTTCATTCCTTATTCATCCTAAGGATTCCACAGTGTACAGGTTGTATGCTATGCGCTGGGTTAGAAGCTGGACATTTAAAGACTAAGATCTGTGCTACAGTATAACAAAGAGCACCTGCTTCTGTTTGAACAGGATGGAGAGTTCTTCACGGGGCTGATGGCAGTAGAGCTAGGCGTTGGATGATGAAGAGGAAGACTGATGGCATGTGTGGACCTCCAGGGATACAGAACAGCAAAAGGAACCTCATTTACAAAGTCACAGGAGCAGTGACAGTGCTGTGTAGGGGAGAGGACACATTCTGGTATGACTGGGAGATGTAGGTTCTGCACAAGAAGGGAGCAGAAGATGATTCAGGGCAAGCATCAGGCCAGAGAGTTTCTGTGTCATGGTAAAGAGTTCATACTTTGTTTTTAATTTTGAGAATTAAAAATATATGAAGAATAATTTAATAGGTATCTATGTCTATAGTTCTACCACTCATAATTAAAAACCATTAACATTTAACCATATATTTTTTAGCATTTTTTAAAAAAGAAGTCAAACAATAGAGATAAATTTAAATCAGCACCTCTTGCTTAATTCCTTTCTCTCAAACCCATTTCCTGAGGCGATGGTTACTCATTTGTGTGTGTTTCCTTTTAGATCATTTAAAGCACATTTACACGCAGGGATTATGCTATAGAACATCATTCTGCATCTCTTCTCTCCCCTCAGTGTTGTTTTTGGCTCTATCCATGTTGATAGACTAATTCACTCATTTTAACTGTTGTATAAAATACCATTGTATGAATACAGTATTTTATTTATTCATTTCCTTATTGATGGTGATATTGGTTGTTTCCAGTTTTACGCTATGAAAAATGATGTTGTAGTCGGCATCTTTATTCTTATTTCTCTAGGGAACAGTAACTGCTTTTTCCTGATGATGAGAAAGCCATGTTGCAGAGTGGAGGATTTATTAAGAAAACAAATTATAAAACAATAAGCACAAAATAGATCTCTGGAGATTCTCACTCAGAAACAGGGTCTGAGGGTCATATTTTTTTGGGGGAGATATTTTTGGGTAACAAGTTCCCTATGTGATTCTTTTCATTTAGGGAAGCTATGAAATGGGTACAAAGTACATACACCCATGTACTCTCTCCTGAGAGAGGTGTGGGGCCACTGTAGGGTTTTATGTCAAGAGGTGTCATAATATAGTTTGTGTTCAGAAATATTACTTTGGCGACAATATGAACAATATTCTGAGCTCAACTTCCTTTGTAAGGTAGTTCATTTTAGTGATGCAAAGTGAAGTACTACACGGTCCCTAAAGGCAAGTAAGATGCAATTTACTAGAACATTTTACAGAAATGTGGCAAATGGGACCCAAGGCCTGAAGGCTTATGATCCACAGACAAACTGTTTCCTGGCCCAGGGTTTCTGGAAAAGATCACACCTTTGAGGAATGGCTGGTCAATGGCAGCATCCACGTTGCCCTTGTCTGCCCACCTGTAAGGTGATTCTTTATGTTTTCCATATCTTTGTTCTTCTATGTCTTTTTCTAGAAAGAAAGTTGGAAAAATATCTAAATAGGGTTTATTTGTTGTATATACAGTGGTACCTTGAGATACGAATTTAATTTGTTCTGTAATTGGGCTCATAAGTCAGTGAACTCATATATAAACTGCCAATACTGGACCTGTGCGCCAACACGCCAACTAGTGGCAGCTTCCCAAATCACGACTCATATATTGGATTTTGCTCAGATCTCGAACAAAAATATGGACCAAGTCGCAGCTAGTTTCTTAAAAAATTTGTAAGTTTGTATCTCAAGGTACCACTGTATTTCATATTCCCCCATTTTCCACAAATGTGAAGTATCAAGATCTGTGATAGTTTTAGTTTTCAACTCATGCAGAACCAATGAAAATAATTTAGCTTTTAATAATCCAACCATTCATTTCAGTATTAATACCCTTTTCTGAAACCTGAAGGAATGATACTTCTAACCCATACACGAAGGTAGATATTAGGCATTATATATTAGGAGTCTTAGAGGCCATCCTGTAACAACTCCCTCGTTTACCAGACGGTGAACTAACATTCCAAGAGCAGAACAAGTTCCTTTGAGGCCATTCTGAGGATTAGTGGTGGAGCCAGGGCTGGAGCGAAGGTCTCTGCCTTTGTTCTTTCTGCACACTTGTAATTATCTATACAAATAAGCCACACCCCTTCCCGTTTTTAGGGGGTGGTGGCTGGGAAATCACCTGGTCACCTTTGGGATGGGCCAAACAGTAAGTAACTCCCATGTCATGCTCCCTTGAGAGAACTCCCTTCCCCAAGCATCTCAACATCTGTTCTACCAGCTGAGCTCTCCCGCTAGCCTGTGCTGGTTCCGGGACCAGGCACGGACCAGGCAGCCGTTTCTCATTGTGGTCCTGCTTCCTGTGGCTAATGGAAGCTCAAAGTTCTTTTTGAAGTTAATGGAGGAGCTCTGCTCTTAGATAAGCTTTGAGGGAAATGAAGCAAGAAACTACAGAGAGACATATTCCGACCTGCCAAGGAGAGGGGCTACTTTTAAGCCGGGAAAGGAGACATTACTGTTGAGTGAAAGAATCCTTTTGACCCTTTATTACTGCCTCTTAGATGGAATGCTTTTATGTTGAGCGTATTGATACAAATGAAGTGCCCAAGTCAAAACTTTTACTTTCAGAGAGAAAAAGCTCTTTTAGAGTTTTTATTTTTCCACTATCAATTATCTACCTCCAGTTTCTCAGAAAAGTACTATTCTGTGTAGTGACAAAGATATATTGTTTGATTTGACATCAGAAGAACAGGGTTCAAGTCTTGGCTTTGCTACTTATTCACTGTATGATCATGGGCAAGTCACGTCTCCTCCCATCCAGCTCAGTCTCCTAAGTCTCAGATGGCAGTGGTTAGGACCTGCATCCCATGGTTCATTCATTTATTCATTTTTGTACACTCTTTTATCCACCTGTAATGTGGCAGGCACTGAGCTAGGTGCTAGGAATGCAAAGCGAGGCAGGATCCCTGCTGCCATGGAGTTCACATTCCATCGAAGGAGATGATCAAGTCATCACATTAATGAATATGTATTACAAACAGATTGCGCTCTTGGAGGGCCAGCAATATGGTTCTATTAGAGAGCACAGCAGGGGGTTGGTGTTCCTGAAAGGGTGGAGAAAAGGTAAAGTAGGAAAATGGTTGAGGAAGCGTTCCCTGAGGAAAAGAAATTTGAGCTTGAATCCGAAAGACACCATAGTCAGGAGTAGGATGAATCTGTTCGCAGCTATCTCAGCGTTTGCGTGTCCTGGTGCAGTGACGAATATTTCTCCTGTTCACTCTCAAGAGAACCCCAATTTGGATGATAAATTATATGGTTTCCTATGATGGTTAGTTTTATGTGTCCACTTGGCTCGGCTTTAGTCCTCAGTTATTCCCTGAAATGCCTATCAAGGTATACTTGTGAAGGTGTTTTATAGATGTGAAATAAAACCTATAATCAGTTTACCTTACAAAGATTGTCCTAGATAATCTCGTGAGCTTTATCCAATCAGTTGGAAGACTGTAGGGCCAGTATCCAAGGCCACCATTACAACAGCCTGGCCAGTGCAGGTTCGCATTAGATTCGGACAGTCAGTAATGAAACAATGGAGCCAAGAACTGGTGAGCCATCAGCTTTAATCCTAGCTTGCTCCCAGAGGGCAAGTAAAAACACACACTGGGCTCCAAAACCCACTCATTCAGTGCTCACAAAGCTACTGACTTATCCGAATTTCCTAGAATCAAAAGGTTTCTAGTTCACTAGACTTATTCACCTCTGTTCCCCAACTCCTTCTCTCTGCACAAACTGGCTTCTTCCTCAGCACTCCGCCATCTTGACTGCTTCTCCTGTCCTCCATGTGGCCTTAATCTGCTCTCCTCTCTAATACTAACCTCAGGAACCAAGAGAGAGCAAGCTTCCGGCCTGCCCCACTTTATAGCATAGATTCAAAACCTTTAATCCAATCTACAAACAAGAAAGTCTCCGATACAAAGTCACTTATCTGAGACATACTGGGAGGATTTCTCATGAGAGTTCACCACCCTACATCATCCAATCAGTCAAGGGTGTGGGGAAAAGCTTACTCTTAAAACTTGCACGTGGGCAGTGCCATCTTTAATAAAGTGAGCATAATATATTTCATCTGCCCAACAAAGACTGTAAGTGCAGAACTTAGGTTTCTCTGAAAAAGAAAAATATTCTGCCTGAACAACAGCATTGGCTCTGCCTGAGATTCTCCTGTCCTTCCTGACAGCTTGCCTTGTGGATTTCACACTTGCCTAGCTAGGCCCAACAATCACAAAAGACACTTTCTTGCAATAAATGTCTTAATATTTTCTAGTGGTTCTGCTTTAGTAGTAGACTCTTTACTAGTACACCCCCCTACCCATAGAGCCATGTCTACCTGTGCCACAGTGGCCTAGGGAATTGGAATGAGAAACGTTGTCACCTTCCAGGGCCCTAGACTGGAGGCCGGGGGCCTGGGGAATTGTGGTGGGTTTTTGGTTGCTACAGTGACTGGAGATAGTATTGAGACTTAGTGCCCAGGTTCTAGGCTTCTAAACGCCCTGCTATGCACAGCAGCCCTGCATGATGGAGAGATGTCTTACCTAAAATGCCCATGACACTCCATTCTCAAACACTAGGACTTTCACAAAATGATAATGATAAAAAGGGACAGTGGCAAGGGAGGTAAGGGTTCTGGCAGAGGTTGCTGATGTGCCAGGCCATAGACTTAGGTGAATTAGGAAAGAAGTAAAGAAAGAAAATTATTCAGAGGGTTCAATGAACTGGAAATCTCAACAAAGTTGAAAAATAATCCTAGAGAAAGTCAATGAACAAGCAAGTTGGATGCAGAGGAGATTATCATCTTGAGGTAAGATTCTGGAATCAAGGATTTGAAGGTGAAGTAGTTCCCACTGATGACAAAGTCCATGTGTGACCAAGGGGGTTGGTGGTAGAGGTGAATAAAGAAAGCTCCAAAGACTTAGGTCAAGAGTGACAGATGGGTGATCCATACACATATTTTGATGCAGAGAAAGGCAAGTCCAAAGTTGTGAAGAACAGATGAAATGATGGATTGGAAAATTATCTGTGAACTCTCAGTGGAGTTATGGTCACAGAGCCTAGAGCAGAAGGGGTCCTGTCTCTTGGCACTGCTTGTTTGTTATTCAGGACGCTGCTTGCCTGAGGAAGGTGAAGCGGACTCAGCCGTCCTTCATGCTCAGAGGAGAAGAGTGCTGTGGGAGTGCAGCCTTTACCTTTGCTGTGGCCCCGCTCTCTGCATCTCAAAGCATGACAGATGCCTCCTGACCTGACTGTCACTCATAGAGTTGTGTGACACAATACAGGGATGACAGCTCATACAAAGCAATAAAGGGAACTGAGAAACAGAGAGCAGAAGTGGCACATCTTAGATGTAGTGTGCATCCAGGGGCAAGCTGAGATTAAAACCATTCAGCATTTATTTACAAGTCAAGCCAGACAGGGATTTGGGTGCTTACTCACACCTGGAGTAACCCCACTGTCATTTCTGTCTATATGACTATGGGGATTTGGTGCTGCCCCAGAACTTGTTTCTCTCTTAAAGGGGAGTCCAAAAGCCCATTGGTCACAGGGTGATAGATGCTGTGTGGTGTTATGGAGACACTTTGTATAGTGTGGACAAGATCAGCCATGGCAGTGAAACATTCTAAGCCTCTATTGAATAAGGAGGTTGTTCTGACTCTGTTGTCTCAGAAGACTCCTTTTATTTAAAGACAAATCACCCTATTGTTTATGCTTCTTTCTATATTTCTTCTGTGTCTAAATTTTGGTGGCTCTTACTGTGAGAATACCAACCCAGACTGCTGGCCTTCTGCAGGGTTCCTCAAAGTGACAATTAGGTGGTGGGATTTAAATTTTAATGAAGTTTTCATTTTTAAATGTATTTATTGATTTTAGAGAGAGAAAGAAACAGAAACACCAATCTGTTTCCTATATGTACCCTGACTGGGGATCAAACTTGCAACCTTTGTGTATCAGAATGACAGGCTAACCAACTGAGCAATCTAGCCAGGGCATAATGAAGTTTTCTTTATGGCAACTCAAATCGATAAAGATGATCATCTCACTTCTTAGCTGGGGAACTAGGTGCAGAGAAGGTCCGTGATTAGAATGAGATCATGCAGCAAATCAGCAGAAGGACTGGCTCTGAAGTTGCAGTTGTCTAATGATGGTGGCATTTGAGTGCTTTACCATGAGCTAAGTGTTTTGCACAGTTTATTTGGACAATTCCTTACATCCTATCATTATCGTCATCACCACCATCATCATCACTATCACCATCACCACCACTACCATCATCATCATCACCACCATCATCATCACCATTATTATCACCATCACTACCATCATCTTCATCATCACCATACCAATCTTCAAATTATAGATGAAGAAACAGATATACATTTTTTTTTCAGAGTTAGGTAATTAACGCATGGTAGGTTTTGAACCCAAGCTATTTGGCTCTGTCTCCAAGCACACTGACCTCCTGTCTTGCTCTGCTCTCCGTGTCTTGCCTCCTTGTACTACTTCACTGCCAATCAATATAAAGTCACTTTGCCAGGTGCTGTGCTGGATGGGAGTTAAGAGCATACTAGAATACCAGAGAGAGTGATAGAGATTGATGGGCCATCCACATAAGGATAATGCTAAGCTGTTTTCCAGGTTGCTGCAGAGCAGCCATACTCTGTTACTTCATGTGCATCTCTTATGTGAATGCTAAGGTTGTGTTATATGGTATTCTGACATGGCCTCTTTCTGGGTAGGCATGGTCTTCACATGGAGTGAGATTATTCCTGATGTCTCTTAATTTTAAAAGAGATAGATTCTTAGTCAGGAACAGAACTGTGAGAATGGAGAGAACTCAACTCTCTTTTTGGGTAGGCTCTGAAGGATGATGATGTCTAAGGGTAGGCCCATGTGCGGTGGGCACTGGGAATGCTGGCTGTCAGGCTGCGATGAAGGAGAGACAGGAAGGAGACGGGTGTTATGGTGCTCTGATAACTGAAAAGGAGTAAGCAGTGTTTTGTAAGAGAGATGACCTAGATTTTTGGCATGCTCTGTGATTTTCTGTTTTGTTATTCCCAGTCATTAGTAAAGCCTTTTGAATTGTTCCAGCTCAGAGCCAACTGTGCTGGCATGTATGCAGAGAAGAGGTAACCTGTGAACACCGCTCAGTTATCAAGTGGGAGCTGTGGTGCCCTCTTAGAACATGCATCAAATTTGGCCAGAAAGTCTAGCTGAGAGGTGCAGTTTCTTAAATAGAGTCCCAATGTCCCAAGAAGCTCTTTTCAGAAGAATCACTTTTAGAGTCACACCTAGAGGTTTGTCTTTTTGATGATGGTGGTGTCATTTCTTCATTGTCTAAGCTAAAGCCTGTACCTCCCGCTGCCTGGTAAGTTGTTCTTTTGGAGGAGTGAGCTGCCCTGGAGCTGTGAGGGCAGACGTTTCTGTTCTGAATTCTACGATTATGGACAAACTCCCATGGGTGCTCACCAAACACACAGCCTACCATCACTGTGGCCGTCAGAGATCTTCACTGCAGAGAAAGATTTAAAAAACTTAATTGCTATTTTATATAGTTTTATAACAACACTCAAGTATTGAAGTAGAAAAAATTTAGCCATAGTCTGCTACATCAAAACATTAAACTATTTTCATGGTTTTACATCATAATAATCATAGATATGGTACAGTTTACAGGTCTTCTTCTGTATGTGTGTGTGTGTGTGTGTGTGTGTGTGTGTGTGTGTGTGTGTGTGTGTGATGTTTCTGTTTTGTTTTTCCATACTACAGGGATAATATGCTCCTGATTCCCTGAAACAACTTGCATTCATTGATTCTTGATTCTTAAAAGGCTAATTATTAAATGTATAGTGAAATATGAGTTAGTTGTATAGATTTGTATAGATAGGAATGAATTCATGCACTAGGGAGAAATTATTTGTCACAATGTTGCAATTTTTATACATTAAAAAAATTTTGAGCCTGACCTGTGGTGGCGCAGTGGATAAAGCATCGGCCTAGAATGCTGAGGTCATCGGTTCAAAACCCTGAGCTTGACTGTTTAAGGCACATATGGGAGTTGATGTTTCCTGTCCCTTCCCCTGTCTCTCTATCTCCTCTCTAAAATGAATACACTCTTAAAACATATTTTGACATAGTCTTCATATTTATAATACTTTTCTCATGAATGTGTTTCCCAGCTGGAAGGTGATTTTGCCCTGCAGAGGATATTTCGCCAGGTCTGGACACTGTTTTAGTTGTCACAACTAGGGGATGGCACTACTAGCATCTAGTAGGTAGAGGTCAGAGTGCTACTAATCATCCAAGTGCACAGGGTAGCTCCTGCCACAAAAAATGATCTGGCCTGCAATGTCAGGAGAGTTGAGGTGGAGAAACTCTGTTACAACAGAAAACAGTAATTTCATAGTGCTTTGAGCAGATGCCTAGTTCACTTAAGCATCCCCTGCTCCCTTCACAAGATGTCAGCTATCTGCTGGTTTTTCAGTGTTGTGTGACCGTCTTCAGGCACTGACTCTGCCTAGCTTTGCGCTGGCAGTGGGTTATTCAGAGGGGTGGAGAGGGAAGGTTCCAGCCACCACCTTGCTTCTCTGGGTTTGGGAATCATCCTTGAGACAGGTGAGAGGGCAGGGCTTTTCTACAATAACACATATAGACTGTTTGTAGTTACTAAACTTTATTAGTTACTGAAATTTAAATGAGTGAATGCCTTAAGCAGCAGGAACACAATAGAGCAGGAGTGAGGCTGGGGGGAAAGGCAAAATCTTGGCACCAGTGGGGCTCAGGAATATCCAAAGTGAGATGATTCACATTGATTCTGAAGGTATTCTCTTAGGTTAGTCAGTGTGGGCTTACTAGTAACCAGCCATGCCCAGCTAAAATTGCAACCCCCCCCCAATAAAATAAAATAAAATTGCAACTCCCTCCACACTTTTTACACACCTTCTCTACTTAATGTTTTTTAGTACCCATTGCTGTCTTGTGTGCTATCTGTTTCACCTGTTTATTTCTGTCTCCCCTCCATGGGAACAGGGATTTGTATACTGCTGTTTCTGAGCACCCAGAACAGCTTGTGGCTCAGAGTGGGTGCTCGATGCCTATTTGCTGAATCAGTGGGTAGAAAATTCACAGACACATGAGGCTGTTTTGCTCTTAATAGAGCTTCACTGTGATCATTGCTCTCAGGTCTGGTTTCTCTTTCACTCTCTCTTTATTTCTTCTGGGGTTCCTTGCTGATGTTGAGGGGAGGGATGTATTGTTGGAGGGGTAGAATGACTCAGAGAGAGTGTAAGAGAGAGAGAGAGGGGTGGGGAGGGAGCCCTCTGTGGGGGACAAGGGTAGAGATAGCCAGAGAGAGGTGTG
This sequence comes from Rhynchonycteris naso, assembly GCA_037038555.1. NCBI lineage: Eukaryota > Metazoa > Chordata > Mammalia > Chiroptera > Emballonuridae > Rhynchonycteris > Rhynchonycteris naso. The sequence goes on along the minus strand of CM072998.1, from coordinate 94,080,007 downwards.
GATAGGAAGTGCTACAGGTCAAGAGCCAGGAGCCACTGCCAGCATTTCTGGGCTGTGACTTCTGGGAGCTGTGCCCTGTGTCACATGGGCCACACTGAGCTTCCTTGTCAGGTCATCCTTGCTGCCAGGGGCTTCCTTAAGGCCCCACCAAATGCGGCTGCTCCTTTGGCCTGCTGTCTCCACGTCAGCCTGGGGCTCCTCCCTGGGACTCATTATGTGCTGGATTCCAGGGCGCTGCTCACCAGATAGCTGGGGCTCAGGCCAAACTGAGGCTCCTGGTCTGAGGGCTCACGGTCACATTCTATTTAATGTTTCTGAAATTTTGAATATTCTTCACTCTAAAAAAAAAAGACCACAAACAATCCCTGAGTCTTTATAGCCACATTTTTATTAAAATGTCACCAGACCCAACAAAACAAGGGTGGTGAGGAGGGATGGGGAAGAGGATGGGGAGAGGCCTCTTCCCCACCCCTCCTCCACGCAGTTGATGGGGGACACCTCTGCCTCAGGTGCTGCAGCCTTGCTGTTGGCAGCTCTGGAGACCAGTGTTATGTTGCATGTCACTCAAAGGCAGGTGAGCCAAAGCCACATCTCACCGGCTGACTGTGCAGCTGCGACTTCGATCGGGGGGTTCTGCCCGCCTCAGCTTGGCAGCTTGGGTTCTTGAAAAGCAAGTGACAAGGGCAATAATCTGCACTTGGCAAAGCAAACCCAAACACACTCTGAAAGGCACAGCTGGGCCAGACTCAGCAGCTTTATTCATTAGGCTGTTCATCTTCAGGCTGTCAGCCAAGTTCACGAGGGCAGTCCCAGGCAGGGAAGCTGTGATTTCAACAATTCAATCCAGTCCCACAGATGATGTCGAGCTCGTACTGAGCACGAGGCCATGTGAGTGGTTGCTGAGGTAAAGACAAGTAAGGGACAGTTCCAGCCTCAGGGAGCTTCCCTTCCAGCTTCTCTAAGAACCACAAGGGCCACCTGACCAGGCAGTGGCGCAGTGGATAGAGCATAGGACGGGGACGCAGAGGACCGAGGTTTGAAACCCCAAAGTTACTGGCTTGAGTGTGGGCTCATCTGATTTGAGTAAGGCTCACCAGCTTGAGCCCAAGGTCGCTGGCTCAAGCAAGGGGTCACTCGGTCTGCTGTAGCCCTCCGGTCAAGGCACACACATATGAGAAAGCAATCAATGAACAGCTAAGGTGATGCAACAAAGAATTGATGCTGCTCATGTCTCTCCTTTTCTGTCTGTCTGTCCCTAACTGTACCTCTCTCTGTCTCTGTCACAAAAAAAAAAAAGAAAGAAAGAAAGAAAGAGAAGAAAAGAAAAAAGAAAAGAAAAGAAAAGAAAAGAAAAAGAACCACAAGGGTTTGGCAGCAGAGGTGGCTGGGGTTCAGAGTTGGAACAGAGAATGTCCAGGTGAAAAATCAGGACAGATGCCATGGAGGAGAAGTCCTAAAGTCTGGATGTAATTTCTTCCTCCCCTCCCTCCTCCCTTTTCTATGTAGACAGGATAATTACCCCTATCCCCAATGTCCATGTCTTAATCCCCAGAATCTATGACCATATTACCTTATATAATGAAAGAGACTTTACAAATGTTAAGGATTTTGAGATGGGAAGATGATCTTGGATTATTGAGGTGAGTTCTACATATAATCACTAAGAGAGAGAGAGAGAGAGAGATTTGAATATACTATGCTGCTAGTTTTGAAGACAGGATAAAGCCATTAATCGAGGAATATAGGCAGCCTTTAGGTCAGTGGAAAAGGCAAGGAAATGAATTCTTCTCCTTACATTGTCCAGGAGCAATGATCCTGGTGACCCATCTTTGACTTCTGCTCTCCAGAAATGTGAAGAAATATATTTGTGGGTTTTTTTATTTTTATTTATTTATTTTTATTAATTTTAATGGGGTGACACCAATAAATCAGGGTACATATGTTCAAAGAAAACATCTCCAGGTTATCTTATCATTCAATTATGTTGCATACCCATCACCCAAAGTCAAATTGTCCTCTGTCACCTTTTATCTGGTTTTCCCTGTGTCCCTCCCCTCCTCCCTATCCCACCCTCTCCTCCCTCCCCCCACCCCATAACCACCACATTCTTGTCCATATCTCATAGTCTCACTTTTATGTCCCACTTATGTATGAAATCATGCTGTTCTTAGTTTTTTTTTTCTGATTTACTTATTTCACTCCATATAATGTTATCAAGGTCCATCCATTTTGTTGTAAATGATCCGATGTCATCATTTCTTATGGCTGAGCAGTATTCCATAGTATATATGTACCAAAGCTTTTTAATCCACTCATCCTCTGACAGACACTTGGGCTGTTTCCAGATCTTCACTATTGTGAACAATGCTGCCACAAACATGGGGGCGCATTTCTTCTTTTCAAACAGTGTTATGGTGTTCTTAAGTTATATTCCTATAAGTGGGATAGCTGGGTCAAAAGGCAGTTCGATTTTTAATTTTTTGAGGAATCTCCATACTGTTTTCCACAATGGCTGCACCAGTCTGCATTCCCACCAGCAGAGCAGGAGGGTTCCCTTCTCTCCGCATCCTTGCCAGCACTTATTCTGTGTTGTTTTGCTGATGAGTGCCCTTCTGACTGGTGTGAGGTGATATCTCATTGTGGTTTTAATTTGCATTTCTCTAATGATTAGTGATGTTGAGCATTTTTTTCATATGCCTATTGGCCATCTGTATGTCCTCTTTGGAGAAATTTCTATTCATTTCTTTTGCCCATTTTTTGATTGGATTGTTTGTCTTCCTGGTGTTGAGTTTTATAAGTTCTTTATAAATTTTGGTTATTAACCCCTTATCACACGTGTTGTCGAATATGTTCTCCCATTGTGTGGTTTGTCTTTTTATTCTGTTCTTATTGTCTTTAGCTGTGCAAAAACTTTTTAGTTTGATATAGTTCTATTTGTTTATCTTGCTTTTATTTTATTTGCCCATGGAGATAAATCGGCAAATATATTGCTGCTACAGATGTCAGAGAGCTTGCTGCCTATGTTTTCTTCAAAGATGCTTACGGTTTCACGGCTTACATTTAAGTCTTTTATCTATTTTCAGTTTGTTTTTGTGAATGGTGTAAGTTGATGGTCTAGTTTCATTTTTTTGCAGGTAGATGTCCAATTTTCCCAACACCATTTGTTAAAGAGGCTGTCTTTACACCATTGTATGTTCTTTCCTCCTTTGTCAAATATCAGTTGTCCATAAAGCTGTGGGTTTATTTCTGGGTTCTCTGTTCTGTTCCATTGATCTATGTGCCTGTTCTTATGCCAGTACCAGGCTGTCTTGAGTATAATGGCCTTATAGTAAACCTTGAATTCTGGAAGAGTGATACCTCCTGCTTTATTTTTTCTTTTTAAGATTGCTGAGGCTATTCGTGTTCTTTTTTGGTTCCATATAACTTTTTGGAATATGTGTTCTATATCTTTAAAGTATGTCATTGGTATTTTAATTGGTATTGCATTGAATTTATAAATTGCTTTGGGTAATATAAACATTTTAATGATGTTTATTCTTCCTAACCATGAGCACGATATATGCTTCCACTTAATTTGTATCTTCCATGATTTCTTTTATCAATGTTTTATAATTTTCTGAGTACAAGTTTTTAACCTCCTTTGTTAAATTTACTCCTAGGTACTTTATTTTTTTTGGCTTCAATAGTGAAGGGGATTGTTTTCTTAATTTCTTTTGCTGACAGGTCATTGTTGGTATATAGAAATGCCTCTGATTTCTGAGTATTAATTTTATATCCTGCCACCTTGCTGAATTCATTTATCAGGTCCAGTAGTTTTTTGACTGAGACTTTAGGGTTTTCTATATACAATATCATATCATCTGCAAATAATGACAGCTTTACTTCTTCGTTTCCAATTTGTATGCCTTTTATTTCTTCTTCTTGTCTGATTGCTGTAGCTAGGACTTCCAGATCTATGTTGATAAGAGTGGTAAAAGGGGGCACCCCAGCCTGGTTCCTGATCTTAAGGGGATTGCTTTTCATTTTTGCCCATTTAGTATGATGTTTGCTGTGGGTTTGTAATAGATGGCCTTTATCATGTTAAGGAATGTTCCCTGTATTCCCACTTTACTGAGAGTTTCGATCATGAATGGGTGCTGGATTTTATCAAATGCCTTTCTGCATCTATTGAAATTATCATGTGATTTTTGTCCTTCCTTTTGTTTATGTGATGAATCACATTGATTGATTTGTGAATATTGAACCAGCCTTGCCTCTCCAGAATAAATCCCACTTGACCATGGTGTATGATTTTTTTCATATATTGCTGGATCTGGTTGGCTAATATTTTGTTGAGAATTTTAGCGTCTAAATTAATCAGAAATATACGCCTATAATTTTCTTTCTTTGTGTTGTCTTTGCCTGGTTTCGGGATCAGAATTATGCTCGCCTCATAAAAGGAGTATGGAAGTCTTCCTTCCTCTTGAATTTTTTGAAATAGCTTGAGGAGGATAGGAATTAGTTCTTCTTTGAATTTTTGATAGAATTCATTTGTGAAGCCATCAGGCCCAGGACTTTTTTTTTTCGGAGTTTTTTGATAACTGTTTCGATCTCATTTGTTGTAATTGTTCTGTTTAGGTGTTCTGATTCTTCCAGATTGATTTTTGGAAGATTATGTGATTCAAGAAATTTGTCTATTTCACCTAGGTTTCCTAATTTTTTGTCATAGAGTTCTTCATAGTATTTTCTTACAATGCTTTGTATTTCTGTTGTGTCAGTTGTTATTTCTCCACTCTCATTACTAATTTTATTTATTTCGGTCCTCTCTCTTTTTTTCTTGGTGAGTCTAGTTAAAGGTTCATCAATCTTGTTTACCTTTTCAAAGAACCAGCTCTTGGTTTAATTGATCTTCTGTATTGTTTCCTTAGCCTGTATGTCATTTATTTCTGCTCTGATCTTTATTATTTCCTTCCTTCTACTGGTCCTGGGCTTTATGCTGTTGTTTTTCTAGTTCTTCTAGATGCAGGGTCAGGTTGCTTATTTGAGCTTTTTCTAGCTTCTTTTGGTATGCCTGTAGTGCAATGAACTTCCCTCTCAGTAATGCTTTTGCTGTGTCCCATAAATTTTGAGTTGATGTATGCTCATTATTATTCGTTTCTAGAAACTTTTTTATTTCTTCTTTGATCTCATTGTTAATCCATTCATTATTTAATAACATGCTATTTTGTTTCCAAATGTTTGAGTATTTTTCTCATTTTCTTTTGTGGTTAGTGTCTAGTTTCATGGCATTGTGATCAGAGAAAATGCTTGATATGATTTCAATCTTTTTAAATTTATTGAGACCATTTTTGTGTCCTAACATGTGTTCTATCCTAGAAAATGTACCATGAGCACTTGAGAAGAATGTATATTCTACTGCTTTAGGGTGAAAAGTTCTGAAGATATCTATTAAATCGAGTTTATCTAGTGTCTCCTTTAAGTCTGCTGTTTTTTTATTAATTTTTTTTCTTGAGGATCTATCCAGTGTTTTTAATGGGGTATTGAAATTCCCTACTATGATAGTATTGCTGTTAATCTCACCCTTTATATCCATCAAAGTCTGCTTTATGTATGTCAGGGCTCCTATATTTGGTGTGTAGATATTTATAATAGTTTTATCTTCCTGTTGAATTGTTCTCTTATCATTATGTAGTGTCCTTCTTTATCTCTTACTACAGCCTATGTTTTAAAGTCCATTTTGTCAGATATAAGTACTGCTACCCCGGCTTTTCTTTCATTTTCATTTGCATGACATATTTTTTTTTCATCCTTTTACCTTCAGTCTATGTGCATCTTTTTTTAAGGTGTGTCTTTTGTAGATAGCATATGTATGGGTCCTGTTTCTTTATCCATGCAGCTACCCTATGTCTTTTGCTTGGATCATTTAATCCATTTACATTTAAGGTTATTATTGATATGTAGTTGTTTATTGCCATTTTATTCTTTAAAGCTGTACTCTTCTTTTGCTATATTCTTTCCTCCCTTTGAACTGTTCAGAACAGACCCCTTAGTATCTCTTGCAGAATTGGTTTGGTTTTAATGAAGTCCTTGAGGCTTTCTTTGTCTGGGAAGGTCTTTATTTCTCCTTCAATTTTAAATGTTAGCCTTGCTGGATAGAGTAGTCTTGGTTGTAGGTTCTTGTTCTGCATTACTTTGAATATATCTTGCCATTCCCTTCTGGCCTCAAGTATTTCTGTTGAGAAGTCCGATGTCATCCTTATGGGGGCTCCTTTGTAGATGATAGCCTTTTTTCCCTAGCAGCTTTAAAAATTTTCTCTTTATCCCTTAGCTTTGATATTTTAAATATGTGTCTTGGTGTAGATTTTTTTGGGTTTCTCTTTAATGGAGTTCTGTGTGTTTCTTGAACATGTGGAATGTTTCCCAACCTTAATTTAGGAAAGTTTTCTGCTATGATTTGATTGAACAAAGTTTCCATTTCCTGTCCTCTCTCCTCTTTTTCAGGCACCCCTATGATGTGAATGTTGTTTTTCTTCATGTTGTCACAGAGCTCCCATAGAGTTTCCTCACATTTTTTGAGTCTCTTTTCCTTTTTCTTCTCTGCTTCTGTGCCTTTGTTTATTGTGTCCTCTAACTCGCTTCTTTGATCCTCGGCGTGATTCATCCTGCTTTTAATTCCTTCCATTGTGGTCTTCAGTTCTGATACTGTATTTGTCATTTCTGTCTGATTCTTTTCTATTATTTCAATTTTGTTTTTTATACTTGTTATCTCTTTATTTAGGTGTTCATAGTGACTATCCATTGTTGCTCTAATTTCTTTTAACATCCTAACTATCATTATTCTAAATTCTGCTTCTGGTAATTTGGTTATATCTAGTTCATTCAGGTCCTTCTCTGGGGATTTCTCTTGATTCATTTGGCTTGCATTCCTCTGCCTGCCCATTTTGTCTGTGTATAAGAAGGTTGTGGCCACTGGAGTCCAGTAGGTGTTGCTTTTGTGTTCTCTGGGTGTGGTCTGTCTGCAGTCCCTCCACCCCTCTGTTGCTGCCTAGGGCTGATGGGTATTGGCGTTGCCAGCACTGGTCTACTGTGTCTGTTTCTGTGATTTCTGCCTCTTCTCCGCGGGAGGGGCTGTCACTCAAGCCACAAGCCTCAGCACCAAGGGTAGAGGTGAGCACATTTGCTCAGTTGTGTACCCAGCCTGTTTCCAGGCTTCTGCCCAGCCCCCGCAGTCAGAGCCTGCTCGCCACAGTTTCTTGGGTTGGACTGGGCTGCTGACGTGCTCTCAGCTGTGAGCCTTTGCCCATCCGTAGCTTTAGCCCTGCCCTCGAGGTTAAGGCCCTCCTTTGCAGGATCGCAAACCGTGGTTTATTGGGCCGGGCATGACTACAGGCGTGCGCTCAGCTATGAGCTTCTGCTCATCTGGGGCTCTAACCCTGCCCTCACGTTCAGAGCCAACTTGAGCACACAGGATGGCAAACCGCGGTTTCTTGGGCCGGTTGGGGCTGTTGGTGTGAGCTCAGACACAAGCCTCCACCCGTCCCTGGACCTAGCCCCGTCCCCGCGGTCATGGCCGGCTTGCATAGGGTCGCAGAGCTTATCTCTGCCCGTTCCTGGCCTCCCGCTTTTCCCCCACAGGTGGGGTTACAGGTGGGCCCGCAGTTGCCGGGCCGCTTTCGCGCATCCCCTTCACCCCTGCTGGGCTAGACCGAGCTCACACAGGCTGGGCCTCTGCCCTCGCTGACAGAACTGCGTTTCAGCGTCTCGCCGCCACCATCCCTCCAGCAACCCTTAGCAGAGTAGGAAGTGCCCTAACTCTTCATACTGTAGTCCTGGGAGCTCCCTCCCTCTAAGCAGCTCTGCTCTAAGTGCTGCGGGATAACTTGTTTGGCTGGTGTCCTGTCTCCCTTTGCTGGTATTGCTAGTTCCAGGGGAAATATTCGTTTTAGATTAGAGAAGTGACTTAGCCCCGGGGTTAGGGTGGCTGCCCCTCAGAGTTTTTCTCCATGTGGCTTCCAGTTTACTCTCTCTTCCTGCTGCTCTTGTCATCTTCTCTGACCCCGTTCCCTGGAGCCCCGGGTGAGTGGCTGTGAGAGAGGTTTTCTGCGCTGTCCCTTTAAGAATCTTGGGTCTGAGAAAACTGTCTCTTTCTCACTAATAGTATCCTCACTTGTTTCACAGCTCAATACTGTCCAACGCCTCTTCTAGGCTCTGGGACTGCAGGCTGGGGCTTTGTTCCTGGGATCCAGGTCCCTCCCTCTCCGCCAAACTCTCCTCCCGCCACGCGGGTCTCTCTGGGCTGCCATTCGCTCCGGGGAGCTTGGCAGCCCTCTTCGCGTTTTTGCTATTCCTACCAGTCTCAATTTGGCTTCTCTCTGTGTTCATTGGTTGAAGAGTCCATTTAGTTTAGTTCAAAGTTGGTTTATCTAGATGATGGTTCTTAAAATTAAGTTATAATCCACTTTGGTTCTGGGAGTTGGAAGTTGGTACGTCCGCCTACTTCATCGCCATCTTGCTCTCATATTTGTGTTTTTTAAGTCACTAAATTTGTGGTAATTTGTGTCAGCAGCATGGGAAACACATATACTCCTTTTTCCTTCCCTTCCTCCTTCCTTCTCTCCTTTATTCTCTCTTCTTATCTTACCTCCCCTGCTCTCCTCTCCTTTTCCCTCCCTCCCTCCTTTTTTCCTTCCTTCCTTCCTTCCTTCCTTCCTTCCTTCCTCCAACTACAAAAATAATATATACTCTTTTTTTCAAGTTTCAAACAATATAGTAGTGCATAAAGTAAAACAAGGAAAGATCTCTCTCATAATCCAGCCTCCCATCTTCTTGGTGAGAGGTACAGTGGTTCAGAATTAAGGACCTGGGCTCACACTCTGGCTCTGTCACTTATTCCCTGCATAATGTTTGGCAAGTTATGGACCTTCCTCTGTGTTGGTTAACTCATTTTTAAAATCTGGAAAGGGTTACTCACTTCAAAGAATTGTTAATTCAGTGCTTATAAGAGTAAAGACCTGTTACATGTCAGATTTTATCTTCCTACATCTTATTCTATTTTATAAAAACACATACATATGTACCTATTTATACAAATAATATAGAAAGACCTGTTTTTACTAAAATAGTATATGATGTCATCCATATTATTTTGCAACAATTATATCTGAACTGGTTATTTTAGGCAGAGTTATCACTGGTATATAATACACTGATGAAACAGTATGGAGAGTGTTTGGGAGAGAATAAATAGAGCAAACAGTTTGATGAGAGAGAGAGAGAGAGAGAGAGAGAGAGAGAGAGAGAGAGAAATTGGAATGAATGGTGTTCCTGGGCAGATTGTAGAGGGCCTTGATTGAAATGCACTAAAGATTTCTGCTGAAAGGGTAAAGAGTGAGAGAGAATGAGTGTTGCTCTTCAGGGAGGCAAGAAAGCAGGGTTAAGATGGTGTGGTGTGATATATAGGTAAGGACACAATGCAGCTTAAGTTGGGAGGATGGCGGTGAGGAAAGAAAGAATGTGGGTGGATTTAGTGACAACGTGAGAGTATGATTTCCTGAACTAGATTATTGGTTGAACAACATGGCTGTGAGAGTTTGAGCACTGGGTACCTGGGAGAATGGTGATACTAAAATCTTGGATGTCATGCTTGACTTCTTTTTCTTTATGTCATTGCCAAAATTCAATCAAACAATATGATAATATTCATAAGTTTTGTTACCTTAACTTCTCAGAATTTATCATACTCATCATCCCTTTGTACTTATTCTTTAGTACTCAATTTAGGCATTCAATCTTTCAAAACCCAACCAAGACTGGGGAGGAAGGAGCCTGGGAACCTCTTCCCCAGTCTTGGCTGGGTTTTCTCCATAAATGCTTCTCTTCAATGCATGAACTTCTGTGTCTATCTTTCTGCATTTCCACATTGTTTTATAGTGACCTGATTATCTGTCTGGTCTCTTCCACTAGCTGATGAAGACCTTGAGGGAAAGGACTGAATTTTATTAATTTTTGTATTGTCAGTGCTCAGTACATTGCCTGCATAGATGCCATTTTGAATATGTTTGGTTAAAATATCTAAATGGGACAATATTCTAGCCAAACAAATGCAGCTAGAAAGAAGAATATGGGGCTCTGATCAAAGGTGCAGAAACAGATCATAAGACTTCTTCAAAGAGGTGATATAATGAGTCTGGGTAGAGAAGAGCCTGGAGGTTGGGACCTTGGGAGGGGAGTTCTCAGACTGAGATAGTGAGGGAGAGAAACCAGTGAAAAGCAACCAAAAAGGAGCAGTCAGAGAGTGGTGGGACATCCAGGATGGTGAAATAGCAGGAAAACCGAAGAGAGTTTGAAGAAGAGGAGTGCCGTTAGTGGGGCGGAAAGTTGCATGGAGGCCAGGGGGCTGAGGGGCAAGGAAAAGCCTTTCCTCTGGTGTTTGAAAGATCATTCCTGAGCTTTGTGAGATGAGGAAGGTGACTGTGTGATACGGGATGAAAGAGGACTGAGTGGTGAAGCAGTAGAAATGTTGATGCCTCTTTCAACATGTTTAGAAGGGAAGGAAAAGGAGGAATAAAAGAATAAGACAGGGGTCCCCAAACTTTTTACACAGGGGGCCAGTTCACTGTCCCTCAGACCATTGGATGGCCGGACTATATAAATAACTATGAACAAATCCCTATGCACACTGCACATATCTTATTTTAAAGTAAAAAAACAAAACGGGAACAAATACATTATTTAAAATAAAGAACAAATAAATTTAAATCAACAAACTGACCAGTATTTCAATGGGAACTATGGATGCGGATGCATCCTGTGCTCCTCTCACTGACCATCAACGAAAGAGGTGCCCCTTTCGGAACTGCGGCGGGGGCTGAATAAATGACCTCAGGGGGTCACATGTGGCCTGTGGGCTGTAGTTTGGAGACCCCTGGAATAAGACCTGAGCAAGAAGCAAGGTAACTTAATCTATGGAGGACTGAATGGAAAAAGCTTGTAGAGCCTGGAAACTGAAAGTGTAAGCAAGCGAGAGGTAAGGGAAGGAAGGGGCACTTCCTCACTGGGACAGGCATGGTCAAGGAGGCATGGGTAGAGAGAGATTTTGCAGCAGAATGGAGTCAAATGTTCTCTTGATAATGTAGAAAGAGAGGTCATGTTCAGGAAGAAAGGGTGTGGGCAATGGGTTTGGGGTACGAGCAAAGCAAGACATTTGGATCAGCCACTTTAGGGAGTTTGAGAAGGAGTAACAAGCACAGCATTCACCGCTTAGATTTTGATGGCCTCTAGCTTTTCCAGTCCTGCTCAGCAGCAGGGGAGCAGGAGCAGGGTGAGGATGGGGTACTAGGCCTGAGAAGACTGCAGAAGGTCAATGTGGGGGAGATGTAGGGGGTGGGAGCAAGCACACAAGCACATTGTAAAAATGGCTGAGCATGGATTTTGGTTGGAATGAGGATAAGACATAAAAAATTAGAGCGAGCTGATCACTGCAGCTCATGAGAGGTTATGGGAACAGAGCTCCGTGGCATTGGACAAACCTCATCCTGAATCCCCAGAGAAGAATCCAGCTATACCAATGCCATCTCATTCCTCCTAATTGGTTTAAAAGGAAAAACAATGCTTTATAAAAAATCTGTGGAACCCTTTTTCCCAAAAGAGCTTCACAACCTCTGTACCCTGATGGTGTCTGAGAACTTTGTAGGGTGACTTCAGCCCATCTTCGAATGTTCTCACACATGTTTGAGTCTGGAGGGTTCTGAGTATGTGGTTTATGTTCCATGTCTATGGCCCCTCTCTCCCACTCCCCTCTCCCCTACTCTAAGTGTGGTATCGGGCAACTCAGGGAGCTCCCACCGTCTGCAGTGGCCTGCCGGGGAAGCCTGCACAGTGCAACACCTTGCTCTGAAAGAAGTAGGCCTTTGTCCAGTGGGAATAGCTATGGTGGAAAGCAGTTTTCTCTTTGGGTTTTTGTATTGGGGCATTTGGGGGTCTTATCAATGTCCCCAAGATGGAAATCTGGTTGGCTGACTGATAGGTGTGGGCCAAGAAAACATATAGATTTACATTTTCCTCATGGAGGAAGCTGAGCCATTGACTTCCAGTCATGAATACCGTACATGGTTATCCCATCTGGAATTGCAAAGGCCTGTGAGTGCCAAGAGGCAGTAGGGCAGAAGCTTCGTGGTCTTTTACCACCCCAGTGCTCTTGGGTCATAGAGCTTCTTCCCACTCTGATTTTTTATATTTATATTTTTTCCTTTCATGATTTTGAATTCTCTTTGGGTGGGGGCTAAGCTACAAGCACCAAAGCCAGGCCATATCTACAGAAGCTTTTGCTCAGCAAGCCCCTTCTGAGAAGAAGTAGGATCAGGAGGGTGTGCTCAGTGGCCTGAGCAGCCTTTGTTCCCAGGACTCAGGGTCCTGCTGACCATATGGGGCCCCTTTCTTCTCTCCCACAGGTCATCTCTGCCCCAGCCCGCTCTTCACTTGACTGATTCCTCACCTGAAGTGCCGACACTGAGGGACTGGGAGCTGAGCTCCACTGCAAAAATGTGCTGCATTCCCAGAGCACAGATGGTTCAGATAGAGCCTCCCCTCCTTAACTTTGCCTATTCTCTCTTTCCTATTGATTCATTGAATTTCACTGAGGAGATTATTTGATTTGGAGATGGATTCTGCAATTACCTTAACATATTATCTGAGCCACACAATGCAGGCAAACTTAGGTTTTATTTACACAGTCTGAATTATCCAGGTGATGCCATCTTGTAGACCTCGCCTCGGAGAAAACAGGAACGAAGGAGGCATGCAGGGAGACCCAGCCCCAGAGCCCTGTGCCCAGAGGACCCTACCTTGGCGGAAGCTTGGAGATCAGAATATGTGTTGCAGAACAAGAACTTGTCTCTCCTCCAGCCTCAGCCTAATCCATTGGTCGCTTTGGATTATTTCCTTCATACCCATGCGAGGAGGCAGCTCGTCAGTTGCAAGGATTCTCGTCGTGCTCTGTTGTGGCATGAAACGCAAATACCATTTTCTTTCAGCTCCTGCTTCTGCAGGGCCTGCCTGAATTCATTTGCATTGTTTCCAAACCTGGCGCTTTAAAACAAAGGAGAAGGCCCCAGAATGATCAACACTGCACACATAGTGGGAGGGCCATTTGCTGGGAAAGGATTGCAAGGAGAACCAGTACTTTATGAATATTCACTGAAGTGTAAACCTGCACATTGCTTATATGCTTTTCTGCATTCTAATTTGCCTGTGAATGCAAATGAGTCCTGTTTAAAACAGAGAGAAGGAGAACAGGCTCCTCGCAAAACACCCAGTTGAAAGATATTTGTACATCATGTCTGATATTTAGTAAACAGAGAGACAAATCCAATCATTTTCCAAATGAGACCTCAGAAACAATAATAATAATAAAAAAGATCACAAAAACCTGGAAAGTAGGAATGTGCAGAACTAAGTGCTTTCCTAAAAAGGGGGATGCAATTAGTGTGTCTCCGGGTGCAATTAGTGTCCTAATTATACAAAGGTGGATTTTGCTCATCTCTTTGGTTATCTGACTGTCGGGTTTAGTTGTCTGGAGAAGCCCTACAATGGAGGGGCTGGGTCCCGCCCTTGGGCTGGCGATGGATGGTCCTGCAGGGAGAGGGGCCCAGATAAATGTCACTTCGGGAAGTTCCTTCATCTTTCTTTTGGACTGACAGATGGTTTCAGTTCGGGTTGAACTGCCTGCTGCTGCTTTCAGTGCAAGAGTGTTACCTTTTTGGATTCATGAAAGCCACTCAATCAAAGATAAAAAGGCAGGCCAGGGTGAGGAATCAATAAAATCTCTACCTTCAGTTGGAGTGTCTAATAGTAATTCTGCTCGTGTCACTGCCTGGTTAAACAGTCATAGTCCTGCTAAAAGCCCTATCCGACATAATAGATTCATGTGGCTTTGCTCTATTGTGTTGCGTTTGGTCTGAACAAGGGGATGGGGCTCCTGTTTCTCTGAAACAAACCAGACACTGAGGCATTGTGCTTTAAAATGTATTCACCCACTGCGGGCCGTCTCCTCAGAGCAGAAGGGGCTTCCTCTGTAACCCGCTTGTATTTCCAGATACCTGATATTATTCATCGCAAACCCTCCTTTGGAGATGTTTCAGGACCAATCCCAGGTCACGCTGCTTACATGGAAATGTGTTCTTTGTTGGTGGTGGCTCTTGGAAAAACCATAAACACAAATACTTTTTTATTTCCAGCCGAGCCAATTGTATATACATTGAGATCTGCGCTCACGGAGTCGCCAGCACATGTCACACATCTCAGAACTGAACTAGAGAGCACTTAATGGCTCAGTCACCAAATGGTGGAGTTTCAGGCAGGGCCTTTGGTGGTAGCTTCTTGTGAAACAAGTTTAAGCTGGGATGGGGGAAGGTGCTGGGTTTTCTTAAGCTCCTTGTGTGGCAGCGTGGTTAATATCTACGTGCAAATGCTGTTACTTCCCTTACCCCCCCCCACACACACACACTCATGGGCCCTGGAACGGCTCTAAACCCACAGCTTATGTGGCAGTGAATCAGAGAGGTGTCAGAGGTGTCAGGCCTTTTCTTTCTAATTTTTCTTCCTCTGGTCTTATAGAGAAAAAAATGAAGTATTTGTGCCTGAATTGAGCAGCATTAACTGGAATTGGCTGGGTCACCACCCACACATTGATGTCTACGGATTTTGAGTGAAAGAGAATCACAGAGCATGTTATTTCACCATCTGGTCCGAGAAAGAAGAGATGGTACAAGCAGCACTTTGTTGGCCACTCTGAGCAGACTCTTTGATCACGAGTGCCCTTTGTGAAGGCTTCTGGTGACCTCTCCTCTCCCTTCTCCCTCAAAATCCTCCTTGCCCTTCACTTCCTTTGGAAGGCTTGTCTGTGGCGGCCCGGCCTGGCTGGAGCCTTCTTTGGTGCAACGTGGCAGACTGCAGAAGAGAGAAAATTACTGAGCATCTTCCCCCTTATTGCTCCCTTGCACTCTGCCCCAGGACACTTCAGCAGATGTAGACGACTTTAATAGCTACCTAAAGAGAAATGCATGACAATCTCATTAGGGGAGCCATAATGCCCTGTGGAGGATCTCACAGAGGATGATATATCAACGTCAAGTTTGTTATGGCCTTCCCAAGGATGGCGGTTGGCCCCTACCCATAATCGTCCATTCATTGCCCATTTGACCTGGCTCCTAATGATACTTCGCTCTCTCTTGATTCAGTCTCCCTTTGAGGCCCTCTACAATTGCTGATACAGCTCTGTACTGCGGGTAAATCAGAGCCAGTAAGTGACAATCACAAAAAAGCAGTTAGTGGGTCACCCCACGGCCTGCCCTGACATGACACATTAAGGTTCTTTCTTTTCTTGTCCCAGAGGTCCTCCCTCACACTCCATCCCGAGCACAACATCTGCAGGAGGTCAAGGCACTGGGAATCCTGAGGTTTCCAACCATCTGCTAAGGAAAAAGGAAACCGTGCTGGAGGAGGGAGGAGAAGGACCTAAATGATATTCTGAAGCCCTTCTTAAAGTTATTTATTGCGAGCGAGGACAGGAGAATCGTTATTAATGCTACCAGCCCATTGTCTTCCTTCTGTGCCTCAGAGGGCGGTGGACATAATTAAAGCCGAAGCTGAGTTCATTTCTCCCCTTGGAGGCTTAAATAGCCTGCAGTCATTTCCCATTCCTCCCTTCCCACTAGTGCCGGTCCTCCCTAGCTGCTGAAAAATTCAACATTCCTATAAACTACAGCACTTTGTAAAGGTCACGCGCCAGTTAATCTGAACCCAGGTCTGGCGCCCTGCTCACTGGAGCTGCAGCCATCGCTGTCCTGCCCGGTGATGGGGACAGGGCCCTGCCTGTGGAGGATGAGGGGGCACTGAGCTCTTTAAATATTGCCAAGTGTTTCCTGGATCAGCATGATATTTAAAGATTTTTGTTCCACCTGCCTGAGAAATATAGAGTCCAGCCGAGAGGCAAGAAAATGAATATGGATTTCTTGCCCTTTCAGTGTATTCACCCAGAAAATAGCCATTTCTTTTTTCCTTTCTTTCTTTTCTTCTTTTTTTCTTTTTTGCCTAGCTGGGGATTGCAGGCTCCAGGCAGCCACGATTACAATCATGCATCATGAATGAAATGTGCCATTTGGAGAAAATCAGCCACTCATTTCATTTCAAACCCCCCTACAAATCAATAGTGCTAGCAGAGTTTTCAGGCTGAGCTGGTTGTTGTGCTTGAACTAAAGTACTTTCTCCACATACTTCTGACACTCAGACTTGCCAGGGGCAGACTCTATGCCTGGGGCTCTGACAAGAAAATGATCAGCCTCCAAAAGCTGGGTCTGGATCACGATGGGGGGAGCAGACATGCTTCCTTGCTTGAGTGCTGCCTGAACTAGCTTTTTATGAATTCTTTCATTAAGAAACAAAACAAAACAAATCATATCTGGAATCCTTTCTGTGTACCAGGCACTGTGCATAACCCTGGGATATAAGAACAGACGTGGTAGACACAGGCCCTGCCTTCATGTGGCTGCCAGAGTTTAATATGGGAGACAGAATATTAACGGAGCAAGTACAATACAGTGTGATAAACCTTAGCACATTGGGAGCATTTTTATATCTCTGGTTTCCTGTTTTTTATTTTCTTTTTTTCTTTTATAGGCAAAATGCAGAAGGTTAAGAAGATAAACTCTCAAGGCATTCACTCTCCCCTTTCAGGATCCTAATCAATCAGTCGGGCAATCTGACAATCAAATATTCAACCTTCCCTTGTTTCCAGGGCTGAACAGGTTCTTTCTCCTTCTGTTGCCAGGGTCCCCACAAGCTGGTGTAGACAAGTCTCGTGCAGATGCCATGTGAACTCACAGCTGAGATGCCAGGTAAACGTTATGGACTTTGAGAACTTCGAGGCAATTCAGAGAGTTTCTTGGGATTTCAGAGGAGGAAAAGATGGCTAAGTGCCTCATCAGTTCCAGATACCCTTTTCTCTGCACCTTCTTAGCCGCTCCCCTGGCTCCTATTACTTACATCTGGAGACGATGCCTCAGTGTAGTCTCCAGCCCAGGTATTTCCCGGGAGCTTTTCCCTCTCCCTCGCCCGTCCTTTGGCTAACTCCTACTCATTTGCCTTCTCCCAACGTAAGCAGCATTGACTCCAAGACTCTTATTTATTCCTTTGAGCCAAGTTAGGGGTTTGATCACACATTCCTGTGGCACTTGGGTCTTTACCGTAGCACTTACCACATTTTGGTGATCATTAACTTGTGTCAACTTTTCCACAAGTCTGCAAGGCCCCCAAGGACAGGGACCATGTCTCTCCAACTCACTGTGGTTTCCCCATTGCCACCATGGAGCTTGGCATTTCATTGGTGTTTGGTAAGTAATTAGCTTTATAAATAAGTGGCTATCCAGTTCTTCTAGAGCAGTGATTTTTCTTCTCCTGGCACACATAAACTAATTACTAATTCTGCAGCACACCAAAAAAAACCCCCAACAACTATTTTTGCTGATCTGACAAAAAATAGGTATAATTTTTACTCAAGCACATGGGACAGCTATTGTTGTGTTGGCTGTTGTCACTTATTAATTTGACGGTCTGAAGGAAAAGAGGTCAGTGCCTCTGACTAAATAGTCAGGTGTTGCATGTTTTAAAAATTCTTGCGGCACACCAGAGTGCTTCATGTGGTACACTGGCTGAAAATCACTGCTCTAGAGAATAAACACACCTCTCTTTAAGGCATGATTCCAGTTCATTTCCCTCTATTTGGGTGGTTCATCCCAGAGTAAGATCAAACTAAACTGACTTTGAGCCAATGTATTTCCAGCAGAGTGCAGTGTCTTAGGCAGAGTTTCTGAAAGACCAGAGCCTGAGACAAGGCTTCAGGGTTAAGGTGTTCTTTGGGAAGTACAATTCCAGGGCGATGAAAGTGAAGGAAAAGAGAAAAGGGGCAGGGAAAGATGGGAAGCCACTCAAGGTGATGTGTCACTGTGCTGACCTAGAATCATGATGGCATATGTGTGCATGCACGCACACACAACAACAACAACAAACAAACAACATAATTACAGCCAGTGGCTCTGCAGGTACACCTGCTCAACCTTGCAGGATAGTCTTAGAAGGACCAGATGGAAAACCACGCCTCAGACAGTCCTCAGGAAGAGAAAGAGAAGGGGATTTATCTTCCCACTTCTACTCCCATTGGTCAAGGTAAAGACCTATGGAAACTTCCCTGTATTTATGGTTTATTTTATTTGACCCTCTTGAAAGCCACCGAGGAAGTCAGAGCTCATGCCCTATGAGATGATATTTCTTCCAAGTCACATATATGCAGAACAGGGTAAAATATAGCAGGCCAGAGACTATTATTTTGTAAAACTGCATGATGGCAAGGTTGGCCCTTAGTTGGTATCTAGAAATATAGATTTTAAAAGGGTTTTCATTACTGTGCCTAAACTTTTTTGTTCAAGTGATACAGTCTATGCTGATCACTTGTTTTCCTTCTGGGAATCTGGAGTTTTGGGATGTGCTGGCAGAGGGTACCTACATGGGCCATCCCCAATAAAAACTTTGGGGCATTGAGTCTCTAATGAGCTTCCTGGCAGACAACATTGTCACAATCCATTGTGGGTTATTGTCATAACCCATTGCTAAAGGAATTGAGTGAGTCTTGAGGGACTTCATTAGGAGAGGACTCTTGGAAGCTTGAGCCAGGTTCCTCCTGGACTTCTCCCCATGTGCCTTTTCCCTTTGCTGCTTGTGTTTTGTATCCTTTTGCTGTCAGAACTCATAACCATGAGTATGACTACATGCCAGGATCCTGGGAACCATCCTGGTGAATCACTGAACCTGTGGGTGGTCTTGGAGACCACTGACACAGTGGGTGTGGCTGGTTGGCCTGGAGTGGAAGAACCAAGCAGGCTTTGGGAAACTGGCATTTCCCCCCTTATCTTTAGCTGTACTATTTGGAGGGTGTGTGTGGGGAGGGGTATGGAGAGAGTGAGGATGCAGTGGTGGGTGAAGACTGCCCCTGTGTGTGGGAGGAAGTCACCATTTACACCTCACCAATGTTAGAATGGAAGGTTTTGGACAAAATGATACGTGGTTCTAGATGTTGTAAAGCTAATATCAACATTTCTCTGATATAGAAGTGTTTGTAGGACAGTTCTCCTGGAGTCCAGTATTTATTGACTGCCCAGATACAACTTTCCAG
The DNA here is from genome assembly GCA_037038555.1 of Rhynchonycteris naso. Lineage (NCBI taxonomy): Eukaryota > Metazoa > Chordata > Mammalia > Chiroptera > Emballonuridae > Rhynchonycteris > Rhynchonycteris naso. Next base: position 94,060,806 of record CM072998.1, on the reverse strand, counting down.
ATGGTGGCTGTCTTGGGCTTGACCTAGGACCAGCCTAAGGCCACATAGGACATTCTAAAACCCCTATTTCTCTATCAGTGAGTATAAGAATGATTTGGCTGCAAGTAGTAAAGTTTAACTAACTTAAGCAAAAATGTATTATTAGAGGGCTTCAGAGTAGCTTGCAAAGACTAGTAGCTAAACAGGTTGGCTTTAGATCGGGCAGACACAGGGCAGTTCTGGTATATCAGCAGTTGGCCCAACATTCTAGAGTATGATTATTGGTAGAAGCTATTACCTCTTGGCTTCCTTTTTTGTCAAAAATTTAAATTCTCCAGAAAGGGCTGTGATTGGTCTACTCAGAACTCTTGGCCACCCTGGTAGCCAAGGGGAGGATTTCTATGACTGACAGCTCATATACATCAAAATATATCAGGGGAGAAAGAATTCTCCAAACAAAGGAGGATTCCATTACCAGAAGCAGGTAAGATACTAACATAGACCTGCTTTTCTAATGTTGACTCTGCCTTATGAAATTCAAGTCTCTAGGTCATAATTCTGCTGCTGGGACATTGGAAGCCTAGTGTTACTACCATAGTACCCTGGGGCTTTGACAGGTTTGGTTACTCTTGAGGGTCTTCTGTGTCTCTTTAGTTTTTCCATGCCTTTTAAACATATCTAAAAAAATATATTTTTTAAGTGAGAGGAAAGGAGATAGACAGACTCTTGCCTGCCCCCAGCCCCCGGGATCCACCTGGCAACCTCTGTCTAGGGCTGATGCTCGAATCAACTGAGCTATCCTCAGCACTTGGGGTAGACACTCGAACCAATTGAACCACTGGTTGTGGGAGGAGAAGAAAGAAAGAAGTGGGGAGGGAGGATAAGAGAAGCAGATGGTTGCTTCTTACATGTTTCTTGACTGAGGATTGAACCTGGGACTTTGGCATACTGGGCTGACATTCTAGCCATTAAGCCAACCGGCCAAGGTCCAAAAGTACTTTTAGAAGGCTCCCTATTTATGTTCCTAATCTCTTGTTGCCACCTAAGGGAGCCTTGGTGATTTTGTCAACCAGAGCTCTATCACCTTTCATGCTTCTCCAAGCCTTTGAAGAGACTCTATTGTCTGCTTAGAGAGTGTGCTTTCCTTGGCTGCAAATGCCTACTCACTTTCAAGCTCCCATATCATTTTTCTGTGATCCTTGTACTTCCTGAAGTCGTTCATTTAGTGGCAGCGGGTCATGTAGACGCCAGGTCTCCTGGCTTCCAGTTAGAGTCATTACAATAAAGTAGCCATTGCCTGATCAGGCGGTGGCGCAGTGGATAGAGTGTTGGACTGGGATGTGGAATACCCAGGTTCGAGACCCCGAGCTCGCCAGCTTGAGTGCGGGACCATCTGGCTTGAACAAAAGCTCGCCAGCTTGGACCTAAGGTCGCTGGCTCCAGCAAGGGGTTGCTTGGTTCGCTGAAGGCCCGCAGTCAAGGCACATGTGAGAAAGCAATCAATGAACAACTAAGGTGTCACAACGGCAAGGAAAAACTAATGATTGATGCTTCTTACCTCTCTCTGTTCCTGTCTGTCCCTGTCTATCCCTCTCTCTGTCCCTGTTAAAAAAACAAAAATAAAGTAGCCATTAATTAGGGTTTTGGGGTCAAACAACCCTGGTTTGAGTACCAGCTCTGCATCTCCTATACTAGATAACCTTGAGAATATCAGCGGTACTCTTCTTATAGATTCTTGTGAAGATTAAATAAGATAAGGCCTGTAGAGTGGTTTGCACAATGACTGGCACAGTGTAAGTGTTCAATAAATGTTAGCTATTATTGTATTGTATTCCTGTCCCAGGAAGATTATGTCAATGAATTAAAGTATAAAGAGCTTTAAAATCCTCAGGGGCAAGTAGAGTAACCATAATATGCAAAGACTTGGAAAGCCCCAGGGAAGAGTCAGTATTGAATAGTCTGTGGAAGTGTAAACAAATCTTAAACTACTAATTAGGCAAGAGCATAATCCATTATTCTAAATAATGAAATATATATGCAGTTGTTTGTTGTTCATGGTTCAAAATAATAAACTCTAAATTAGTCACTCAGAGCATTATTAATAACAAAAGACAGTCTGCAATGTAGCTAAAGTTGTATTTTTGACCCTCATGAATTTGGTAATAAGAGAAAATGTCAAAGTCAGATTCTTTTGAGATTAACATGGATCACTAAAATGATTTGTTTTTGTGGGAAGATAACCGAATTTGGAATTAGAACACCTGAGTATGACTTCTGGCTTTGTTGATTTCCAGGTCTATGATCCTGGAGAAGACACAACCTTTCTGGGTATTTCCTCATCTATAAAGTGAGAAGACATTCTTACAGTGCTGTGACTTTAGGTAATAGGCAATCTACAATAAAAGACCTCAAGTAATGCAAAATGCTTACTAGACCACACAGTGCAGTTTTATTCAAGATCATACTTATTTTTAAAAAAGCATTAATGAATTGATTCCTTTGTTCTTTCATTAATTGATCAGCACCTGTTGTAAACTCAGCATGATACAAATTTCATATGGGGATAAAAATGCAGCAGGAAATGTGGCGTTCACTCTCAAATATACAGTAGGCTAGTTGAAAAGACAGTATACACAGTACATACGCAAATGCATCTTTAAGGTGTTTCTGCATTAAAATCTAGGGAAATACAAATTAAGAGTAAGATCAGTTATTTAAGAAAAGTCATCTCGAGGGAGGTCTTAGATTGTGTCCTGTACTATATAAATCGAGGAAAACTTACACGGCTGTAACAGAATGAGCGAGACAGAGGAGGAAACAGTAAAGGCCTGTTTGGTAATGGTCGGTCAACAATCAGTTAGTGGCCACATTTGTACTGAATATAGAGGATTGCAGTGCTGTCCTAGGTGCTGTGGGGGATCGGAAGAAGGAAGAGGCTTGACTTCTATGCCCTAGAAGTTTGCAATCTACAAAGTACTAAGAGAGGTGAGAGAAACGACTGGAGAAGCACCTGAAGAAGAAACAAGGCATGAGTTAAATGCTACGTGTTTTTGAGCTGAACGGGTTTAGCCATCTCAAAAACCTGGCTGCTATTTTTCTATGGAGGAAGACTGTACCTTTAAATCTGAAGCTCAAGAAAACATTTCAGTTTTCCAAGTTTCTGCTAAGCCATCCTGAAAAAAATATTCAACAGCTTTCTCCAGCCAGAGGCCTCAATAGCCAATCTCTGTCTCAAATGATAAATGATATTTGTCAGTTGACAAATCAAATGGCCTCAACCATTTGAGGACATGGTCCTGCTGTGCACAACACTCCTGTTTAACCAGCCAAGAGCACCTTGAGGTGAGGAGAAGCCTCTTTGTGCTCTAGCCTTTTGGAGAGAGAGCTGGGAAATGAGTAGCCTCTGCTCAGAAAGCACTGCCTCATTATGAGCTGACAGTAACTGTTTCATCAGGGGGGTACTTCTCAGGTCCTGGGGCTGGATTAGCTGGGGCTGGCCTGGGACCTTACTGATGGCCAGCACTTTGTCTGTTTCTGCAGAGATCTTTGCTCTTTTTCTAATATCCTCTGGATGCTATTCTCTGAGAGTAGACGTCAATGTGATGAGCAGGGGACAAATATTACAGGATATAGCTGACAATGACATCATAGCACAGTTGATGGAGGTGTGCATAGGTGGGAGAGAGGGTAAGTCACTTTGGTACTTTGGGCCATGGAATATTTTCCTTTGTGTGGATCTCTGTCTCTGCAGGGTGTTTAAACCCCTAGCCTCATTTACTGAATGATCACATTGCCCCCAGTCATAGTGACTGTTAAGACCCTCAACACATTTCCAACCTCTGCTTCCAGGGTTTGTGGAGAACCTAAAGGCTTGTGGGATAATGGGTGTCTGCAGGCAGCATTGTCCTGCACTGAGTGCCATTCTGCTCTGCTGTTCTGTAGGAGCCTGGGACAGGACAGGGTCTCTGCCTTTCTCTAACTGGCCTCTGGGGGTGGTGGACTGCAGATCAGATGTGGTATGCTCCTCACTCTGCTGTCTGAGCTAGGTGGTTACTCCATGCTGAGCCCTCTGGAAGAATTCATCAGCTTTCCAGAATGAGGTGAGGCCATAGCATTGGGTGCAGGGGACCTGTGAGAGTTAGGCAAAGAGAGTTAGCCAGTTAAAGAAAGGGAGAGCATGATAGTCCTTCACTGAAAACAGTTCCTTAGGAGAAGGGCTTTCCGATTTGATCCAGTCCTAGTTGAGGACCCAAAGGTCAAGTGGCCTAATCTGCTGTCCTGTTTTCTAGTGTGTGCTCAATTGAATCAGGGTGACCTGGATCACTTGTGGAAAATGTGATTTAAGGCTCCGAGACCCACTATGTCAGGTTCTCTGAATTTGGGACTGGGAATCTGAATTTTCAAAAAATGCCCTCTGTGATTCTTCTTTAAGCTAATGTTTGAGAGAATTAATACTCTGGCCACTGCTTGAGTTCCCTGCATGAGAACCCTGAACATCTCTAGTGGAGGGGTCTCACTGCCCCTGGTGGCAGCACACCACTCCCCCCATCCCCCAGCACTTGAATGGTCCACAAACTTTCTCCCCTGAGTAAAGTATGGTCTCATTGATAATGAAAGAACCTCCAAACTCAAACTGTGATGTGTGTGCGCGTGCATGCGCATCATATGTGAATGTGAACATTTCAAAAAGGCTTGAAAGGATACACATTAAACTTAAATATGGCTCCCTGTGGGAGGGGGAGTAAAATGTGGGTTTGTGGGGATGTCAAAGCCAAAAGGAGAACCTTTATTTTTCTATATATCTATAAATATATCTATATCGCTTGAATTTGTCTTTGCCAATGTACATATAATAGTCATGTAATTTAAACAAGAAAAGACAAAACAGAACTTCCACTGACATTCTTTATATTGGGCCAAAATCTGCTTCACTCTATTTTCCCCTCTGGTTCCAGCAGAGTCACTTGGGGCTCTACAGAATGTGTAGTTTCTTGCCCACCTGTCAATAGTGTTTGAATGCTGCTCTCTTGTCCCTTGTAGGCACCAGCTCTCTAGTCCAAATGGCCCGGGCTCCTTGACCCCCACATTGTGATCTGGTGCATGAATCTTCCTGGGATTGCCCCTCCTTACTTACCTGCCAGTGTTGTTCAGCTCGACCGTATTCTGTGAAAATTATGTCCCGTGCTCTGTACCGAAAGCATTATTCGAGTGTGCTATGACCAGAACAGAGGGAGTCAGACAGTCATCTCCATTTAACTAGGTTCTATCTTCTCATTAATGCTGCTTAAGGCTTCCTGGCAGCCATGCCACATTGCTGACTCCTGCTGAGTCGAGAGTCAACCACAACTCCTAAATCTTTGTCACACTGGCTGCTGCCCAGGCTCATCCCCACCACCCGGTATTGCTGTCTGTGGCCTTCGGGACCCAAGTGGAGAACTTGAAATAATGCCTATTACACTTCATCTTGTTAGGCTTGGCTCATTGATTCAGGAGGCTGAAGCTCTTTTCTTTCTGGATCTTGATTTTGTTCCCAGCAAAAACCTTTTCCTGCAAAGTTTGATTTTATTTGATTGCAGAAGAAACTCCCCCCCACAAAACCCTCTTTATTGTGAACAAGAGAGTCTCCTTGAAAATCAACTCAAGCCTGGCATTTTCTAATACCCTGAACAAATGCAGAAATTGCTGTCAGCTTGGTTGGACAAGACTCCACTTCAGAGTCTGCTACCTGCAGGCTTCGAAGGCAGGTCCATGACATAAGTCACTGTGCTGGGAGGGAGCGCTGCAGACAGCAGGTCCCTTCCCAGACAGATGGGTGTCTCTTCTTTTCTGAAAGGTTCCCTGGGAAGGCTCGACTGGGAGCATCTTCTCGGAATAGGATGACTGTGTATTGTGAATAGCTTTATTGCTCGGAGCATCTGGATGTTGTGATAAACAGCATGATAGATGGTTTTAACTCCTCGAGATTGGGTTGCCCAGAGAGACAGAACAGAAAAGAGAACATTTACTTCCTTGTTACTTGGAATGGAGCAGACTTGCTCACACAGTGATTGTTCCTACCCATCTTGGTGGTAATTTCAGCACAATGGACCTGAGGGGGTTGTAGAGAAGGAGGGATTTGTTGGGGTTGTGATCTGGATGAGTGTTCATGTCTATGTGGCAAATATTTTTTGAAGATTGATGCAGGTCACTGTGCTAGCACTGGGGAACAAGTGGCAGAAAAACTATACACGAGGCTTATGTTAATAAAGTAATCACTCAAAGACAAGTATGAATCACAAGAGTGGTCAAGGCAACAAAGAGAACATGTGATGATGGAGAGTGTTATTCTAGTCTGGAAGGTCAGGGAGGGCTTCTCTGAAGAGATGCCACTTCAGCTGACATCTGCAAGTTGAGTAGGAGATAACTTGGCACTGAGGTAGAAGATATGACAGATATAGATGCTAACTATGTGCTAAGGTCCGGTGGCAGGTGGAGACTTAGCACGGTCAGGGATAGTACAGAAGGCCAGTGTGCCTGGATGAGGGAAGTTAGGAGGAAGCATGTTGCTGTGTAAGGTAGAAGCATTGATAATATTAGTTGATATTTTTACTTAAGGTTCTCTATGTCCCAGGCACCACACTAAGGACCACATATGTATGAATTCATTGACTATTTCATCAGGTGCTTACGAGGTCAGTGCTCTTCTTACTTCCATTTTACAAGAAAGGAAACTGAGATAGGAGTTAAGCCACTTCTGCAAGTTGGTAAGGGGCATTGCTCTTCAGGGTCTTTGAGTTTCTTTAGGAATTTTGTTTTTTATGTGAAGAACTGGGAGACAATATCAAAGGTGCTACGCAGGGCAGAGATATGGGAAGATCTGTGTTTTGAGACTGCTTGGGCCGCAGGATGGAGAAAGGCTGGTGAGGAGCAAAGGAGACAAGGAAGAGCCAAACGAGGAAGCTGTCATGGTGGCCTGGGGCACGGTGCCCAGAGCTCTGACCTGAAGGTGGCTGTGGTGATGCCAGAAACAGCCTGATTGGAAAGGGGGATTTTTAAAAAAGTAAATCAGAACCTGATAAGAGATTGGATTGAGGGTGAGAAAGAAGATGTCGAGGACGACTATGAGGTTTCTGTCAAACCCAGCTGGGTGGATGGGAGGATTGTGAGTTCTACTTTTGGCACACTAAATTTGATGAGCCTTTGAGAGAACTAAGTAGGCAGTTGGATAAGAACTTCTGATTTTCAAAGGGGAGGGTGAACTCTGATTCTTGGAGTCACTGGTGAGTAGGTGGTGAATGTAGTGTAGCCTGGATGCAATTGCCCAGGGAGAGAGTAGAGAATAAGGAACGGAAGGAACCCGGGACTGAGCCAGCCATAATGAACGCCAGCGTGTAATGGCCAGAGAGAAGAAGGAGGCCTGTAAATGTAACTGAAACAGGGTGGCCCAGGGAGGGAAACCAGGAGACTGTGAGGGCATGGGGGCACAGTATCCAGGAGAGAATCTGTTCGTAGGAAGGGCAGGATTACTAGCGCTGAATGCTTCTGAGATGTCCAATAACACGAGGAGTGGAAATTGTCCATGGTGTTCATCAATGTGGATATTGTATTCATTTCTCAGGGCTGCCATAACAGATTAGGGTAACCTGGGCCGTGATCTCTCTGAAGGGTTTGAAAGAAGCTCCTTCCTAGTCTCTGGTAGTCAGCAGCAATCCTGAGTGCTTCTTGGCTTGTGTACATGTCACTGCGAGTTCTGCCTCCATCTCCTTGTGGCCCTCTCCCCTGCCTGCCTGTGTCTGTGTCTAAATTTCCTTCTTTTTATAAGGACACTAGTCATCTTAGATAGGTCCACCCTAATTTAGTATGACCTCATCTTAACTTGCTAGCATCTACAATAACTTTATTTCCAAACAGGGCATGGGGCTAAGGCCAGAAAACCTACATATGGTGCTCACAACTGGTATGACCTTGGGTAAACCACTTCTCTCCCTGAGCCTGGTTTTTCATCCAGGGAGTGATCATTCCCAGGTAATCCAGCTTTAGCTTGACTAGGAGCTCTTGTGAGGCCCCAAGGAGGTAAGGTCCAGGAAGACTTGGCAGAGTGTAAAAGCCATATTGATAATTATGTGGTCTCAGGGAAGACTTCTCCCTGTGTTTGGATGGATGTGTCTATGGGCCAGCTTGAGGCAGAGGCTCCAGGTGGTACGGCAACTGTAGAGCCTTCCTCCCTGAGACTGTTGACCCACCAGACAGCACGGCAACCCACCTGTTGAGCAGGCTGGCCTTCCTCAGTGTCCTCTGAGCAACTGCCTGGAGGAACCATGTGGGCATGATTTGTGGCATGGAGAACCTCTCTCTTTACCCATTGGAGGGTTCATGTCAGTCAGGGGCCTCACACAGTCTGTCCTGGAGCCTCTGATGCTGGCAGAGAAGTCAGAGCCTGGAGTCCTTGATTCTTGGGTGCCAGTTTGGTGTTTGAAGACTTTACCTGCTGAGGTCTTTGGTGCTGTGTCCGTCACCAGGACAGGCCTCTGGCAACCAAGTTCCAAGAACTTCTATGGGTGACAAGGTGAGGGACATTTTGCCACAGGGGCTGGGGAAACCAGCCTGGGCACAAAAGCTGGTTGTAGAGGTGACAGGTGAGCAAGCCAAGGGTAGGTGTGAGCCACAGCCCAAGTTGTGATGGAGAGTCCCCTGCAGCGTGGAGCTCAGTGATGGGGTGCAAGGGAGTCTGACATGCAGAGAGCTGTGGTGGGCTCTGTGAGGAAGGGCAGAGTATCCTTCCGAGACAAGGAGCAGGTTAGCTGCAGGGGCTCAGTTACTAGCAATGATTAATTTACTCCTGGCTGGATTTGTCAGGTGTCAGGTCCCCGGCACTGGGCTAGATGGTTGGTGTGGTGCCCGGGCTGAGAGGCTGCAGCAAGAGAGAGCAAGGACTCTGGGGGGAGGGACTTGCCCAGTTGGGATGGGGGGCGCCACCCTCCCACCACAGCAGCCCTCATGTGCACAGGGATCACCGATGATTTCTCTCTAAAAAAAAACCCACACAGTCCCAGATGCAGTAGATCTGGAGGGCAAGAGACTCTGCACTTCTAACTGGTTCCTGGGTGATGCTGAGCTGCAGTTGCACAGGTCACACTTTGGGTAGCAAGGTTGGGGACGGGGGATCAATTATTAATCCAGGGGAATTTCACAGCATTCATAGGCAGGCTGCAGCTGAGTCTCCAAGTCTTTGGCACTGGGAACCCTCCGGCTGTCAGCAGTGATGGCCTGTCTGGACCATGTGGTCTCTTGTCTGAACACCTGTTGTCTTCCTGTCGCTGACCTGGCTTCCTCGACAAGACTGTGTGACCCAGCACACCCTGGGCCACCAGCACCACCGCAAGAACTCTTACTGCGACCTTGTGCCTCCAGTTCTCAATCTGTCAGGCTCTAGATTTTTCCTGGTCTCTTACTTCAGACTTTTTTCTCTTTCAAGATTCTGATTGGCTCAGCTGGTCAGCTGTCCACATTCGGTCTAAGCAGCTATGCTAAGGGGCCCACAAGCTGAGCTGTCCAGAGGTGCTTTCAAATGAGATTCTGGGACACCACCCAACAGGCAGACCCAGTGAGCTGGATGAGAGAAATGCAGTCTTGATGAACTGTTTCAAACAGGTGTGATCAGAAACCCTTGGAAAATATATTAGAATTTTAGCATATATTTTGGCCACTTTCCAAAATGCAAAATTATTTTGAATTATTTATAGAACTAAATAGGTGGGCACCAAAATCTTTATCTTGCTTTAGGCCCTGGAAGGAACATAGGCTTGGCATGAGCCCCGAAACACTCCTCAAAGAGAAATGACCATGTGGAGGGTCGCAATGAAGGGCCTGTGGCTTGAGACAGACTAAGAGGAGAGAAGAGGGAGGGTTGAGATGGGGCTGTCTAGAAACGAGGAATGCGCCACCAGCACCCCGATGCAGGAGGATGGCTGGTTTCAGTGACAGTAGTCGGGACTGGATATGGGGAAGGAACACGGCTCACAATACCTTGGGCTGTTCAATCTAGAAAAGGACAGATAAGGAAGCTAGACACAGAGGGACCCTGATCTCCTCAAGGTTACGCTCCCAGCAGGAGGCTGAGCCAGCCAAGAAGGCCTACGTCCTGACACCCAGCCCTGAACTTTTCAGAAGATGAGAGGACTCTTAAGAATACACAATGCGTCCAAGGCTTTTGTTCTCACAGGAGCAAGTTTGCAAAGCAGAGGTGGAGGACTCTGAAAAAGGGCGAACAGTCCCCGAGGAGAGGGGGGTTGCTGCAGAAGCTCTGTTGCCAGCAATTATTAATTCACTCCTGCTGGAGCTGTCTTGGGGGCCTCGGAGCACAGTAACATTACTAGTGTTGGCAGCTGCCGAGGAAGGAACCCGGCTCACTCTCAGGGGGAGGAAGGTGCGACTCCTCACAAGGTTGTTCTTCCAGCTCTGGCTCTGGGGAGCAACCGTCAGGGTGCGTGGGCCTGGGAGCAGGCTGCTGAGGACACGATGTTCCGGGGATGGTAGCGGATCTTGGAGAAGGGACAGAAGCTGGGCCAAAAGACTGGAACTTATGCAAATCAGGTCTGAGGATGGCTCAAGGAGGGGGCAGCCCCTGCCTACACCTCCCATCTCAGTTTACCCTGCCCGACACCTCAGGAAGACAGAAAGAGGAATATTCCAAGGGAACATAATTGCTTATCTTCAACACTAAGCTTGTTCAGGAGGGTGTGTGTTGTGTGTGTCTGTGTGTGTTTGTAGGTAAGGAAATGAGCCCTCTTTTTCTCTTGAACATTTTCTTGCTAAAGGAGCCCGTATGTCAAAGTTCCTGTGAGGCAGAGAGGTTTAGCAGAAAGAAAACTTGGTGGTTCAGGAAACTGGGTTAATGGTTGCATTAATCCTGGGAGCAGCTGAGCATTTCTTCTGGGGTGTGAAGTTCTCCAGAACTTTTGTGTGAAGGGCCGGGTCACTCGGGGCTGTGGCACCACGCAGTTTCGGGGGCTGCTGCGTTCTTTGGAAAGGTGAGCTCTTTCAGTGAACTTATTTTGTATAGGTTATTTAATTAGGGAGGAACTAAGGCAAAACTGCGACAGGTAAGACGGCATCTTATGCTGCTACCTCATGCACTCTTTCTCTCATTTTGCTACTAGTGTCCTTATAGTTACCCAGCCAGGACAGCTTCCCTCTGTTTCAAAATCTCCCTTCTTCCTCTCTTGTTGAGTCGCCTCATTCACTTGATTCCCTGGGCATAACTGACTGTCACAGAGGAAATCAATCTGAAACAAGAGTGCTGAGGAAAACAGAACAACGGAATCAGAGAACCAGGAGGACCTGGGGGATCATCTAGGTCAGATTACAAACCTTGTGTCAAAGGATTTTGGTTTATTTCTTAAATTCAAATGTGAAGGCCTTTTTCATTGATGCATGTGTTGTTTGTTTCTCCCCTGCCCACCACTGTGTTTTATTTCACAACTGCCTGTTAAATCAGTCATGCTTCCTTCTATCTTGAGGCGGGTGGATCTGTGCATAAGGGTCCCCTAGTGAGTCCCCTCACTCTAATGATCAGGGAACTGAGATCAAAGAGGAGCCTGATTTGCTGTACTTGTTAAATAGGCTCACTCTCCAGGGAATATTGGCTATTTCAAGGGTGGGACTGGAGAGGAAATTGGGAGGAACAAATTTCAAGTGGAGAGGACTTTCCCAGCCTCTCCGTTTGTTTGCTGACTGCCACCCTAAGCCGTTGTCCTCCTCTTCCCCAGCTGTAAGCCAAGGCGCTGGACAACTTATCCTCATGTACTCCTTCCAGCTCTTTTATCCTCTAATTTCCTCCCCGGAGAAATTGGGAAGAGTCCATGAGCCAAGATTAATGGTCGGAATCTCTCAGAAGTTCACACTGCAAGTAACTCGATCAAAGCACATTAGAATCAGTTGTCTGATAGTTAATAATCTGAGAAACTGATTGGGTTGCTGTTTGATCCCTCTAATATAGTTAAGATGGCCTAAAGAATTGGATTGACCCTTTAGTAGTCATCAAATTGAATCAATGGTGGCTTCTCATTTTGGCTCTGTTATCAGCATGTAATCACATGATTTATAGAGAGGTGTCTTTTGCCCAACAGTCTGCATTATAAGTGTGTAATGAGGAATTTGGCTGGCCTCTGTCCCTGGTTTCTGGGAGGTAATCTCTAAATCCTTGGAATTTGCCAAGTGATAGTTTTTACATTACTCATAGTGGGCCCCTTGGACCACAACTGATAGTTTTTGGTAATGAGATAAGGCAGGATGTGGGTTGCCATGCTAGACAGACCAACCGCATGATGAGGAGGTTGGCATTTTGAGCCAGTGATAAGAGCCCAACCTCTAGGTAAATGATGGGAACTGGAGATTAAGTTCAATCATGTGGCCAATAATTAAATTAATCAATGTCTACATTACAAACAGAAAAACAACAGTAAAAACTCTAGATACCAAAGCTTGGGTAAACTTGCCAGGTTGTCACACATTTATACACTGTGCGGGTGACAGTCTGTGAGGATGATATAGGTTTTATGTTTGAGATTCATTCCCCTGGACCTCACTCTGGGGATCCCTCCCCTTGCATGGTTCTTATTTGTATCTTTTCCCTATAATGAAGCTGTAAGCATAAGTGCAGCACTTTCCTGAGTTCTGTGAGTGAGTCTAGCAAATCATTGAACCTGAAGAAGTAGTGGAAATCTCCAAATTTGAAGGTCTAAGTGAGGACCCTTGGAGCTTACGGCTAGTATCTGTTGGAAGGGTGGATGACTGTACTTTTAGCCTGTGAAGTCTGGTCTAATTCCAGGTAGTGGGAAAAGAAAGGGTAAGACAGAAGCATTTATGTCAAGAAGGGCTGATAGATAAAAAGCTGAAATTCCAAGAAGGTTCTAAGACTATTCCCTTCCATGTCTAGGCTGTGCCTTCCCACACATCTGTGCGCACCTCTCTGCTCTCTCCATCTCCCTCCTGGGTCCTCATCTTCAATTCTGTATGAAGCCACTGGATTCTTCAGAGAGGCACATTCATGGCCTGATTGGTAGCCTTCAGGGTGAGCAAAATACTGATCTGCAGACTGCATGGGTTCAAATTCTGGCATCACCATTAACCAGCCATGCAACTCGGGGCAAGGGGAATTATGTAAGCTCTCTGCTTTTTTTTTCATCTGTAGGATGGAGATACAACGACCTCATTAATGAAATGAATAATTACTCATAAAGCACTTAAAATTTGCACAGAATCTGGGAAGGTCTTCATTAATTCTTCTTCTTCATTGAGCTCTACTGATAGAGAAAGCATAATATGCTGTAAAGTACACGGCTTTGGAGATAGGCTGGCCTGGGTTTCAAGTCATACCTTTGCCACCATCCTGCTGCACAACTTGGAGAAAGACACAAAGCTTCTCAGTGCCCAGTTTTCTCCTCCACACAATGGAGCCACTGATATTTACAGCTTTATCCCAAGGCATAACAATGATATATCTTAAGCCCCTGATGTAGCAAGTGCTCAGTGGGTGGTTGCTGTAATCACTAGCTCTGCTCCTGGGTGTGTGTAGCTGATAAGCTGCCTGCCAGTGGTGCCTGGAGTTGTAGGCATGGGGCAGTCCTGTGGGGAGGAAAGGTGAGTTCAGCGGTGGTATTGTTGAGCCTGTTGTTGGAGCCCTGGAACCTGAAGGAAGTCAGGCTGGGGGATAAAGTCAACTAAAAGTGAAACCCATGACCCAGAGTCAGGTTAGATTGCTAAAAGACTGAGGGAAAAAAGGAGAGGCTTGGCATGTCTCCAGGAGATGTTTCCACAGAACAATTCTGGGGACAGACATCCAGCCCCAGCAGCTCAGGGTTGTTGCCAGGAAGGTGAAACGCATTGCTGTTCTCCACAGTGGGCTTAGTTATTTATATGTCACATTGTTTGTTTCTTGAATAGGTATTTGACAGAAGTAAAGTCAGCAGAGCACATCAGCGGGGATAGTGTTTCACCAGCAAATACATTAGAATAATGAATCGGCTAAGGCATAACTAAGTGCATGGCATAAATATGTCGGCTGGCCATTATGAATTCATCCTTGTATAGGGATCCTTAATGCATCTCTATTAAAACTTTAAATGAAACGCCCTTTTCCTATCAGGCCAGTATTTTAATTACAGGCTGCAGTAATATTAGTGCATCCTCGAGGGGCTGTGGCAGTCCCGCTGGGGCCCAGTGCAGGCTCTCTGTGAAAGTTCCTGCAGGCCATCAGAGGACATCCAGACCTGCCTGGCCCACGGTGAAGTGTCTGACCTCTCTTGTTCCTTCCTCCCTCAGGGACCTCGCTTCTTCCTCCTCCTGTTTGAGTGGAGGGCTGGAAGGAGCAGGCTGACAATGCAAGGCCAAGCAGAGAGCCACATAAGGCCTTGGGGCTCAGCCAAGGCACGCGAGGGGAACAAAGTGCTAGGATTACTGGACACCCCCCACCCACCCCCTCCGGAGAGGCCACAGCAAACATTTCCAAAGTGCTCTGGACTGACACTTCAATGCCCCACTCCCTGCTGAGAAAGCTTTCTTTCTGAGGCTTGCCATTGAAAGAACAGTTGCCCTCTCTTACTGCCCTTTGTCTACTTTTTCCCCCTTGTGGGGAAGAAAGGAAGAAAAAGAGCTGAAGAAAGCAAAGAAAGAAACTGTCACAAGACCCATTCCTCAGATATCAATCATTTGTGGGGGGAGAGGAGGTGAGTCTGGGAGAAACACAGAGGGGTGGAGGAAGGTCCCAAGCTGGTTTTTGAAGGGCTCTAAAGCTTCCATTTCTATTTACACAAAACTAACATGATGAGAAAGAACCATTTCAAAAGTTTTCTTATAATTTGCGCCCTGAGTGCAGCTTTGTGTCCCCTGTTCCCTTTCTCTTTCTCTGTGCCATGTATACCATACACATCTGATTGGTGTGTCTTGTCACTGGCCACCTCAGGAGCCTAAGATTATTATGTTTTTCTTGATCAGTTTAAAACAACTGTGTGAGAGGTGCACACAATATACTGGGAACTTCAGAAATCCCTGCAGTAAATGCCCCGTCTCTGGTGTAGGTCTCCAAAGAATTTGTCTTAAATGTTCCGGGGTGGTGCCTGACCTGTGGTGGCGCAGTGGATAAAGCATAAACATGGAATGTTTATGTTGCTGGTTCAAACCCTGGGTTTGCCTGGTCAAGGCATGTATGGAAATTGATGCTTCCTGCTCCTCCCCCTCTTCCTTTCTAATATAAATAAATAAAGACTTAAAAAAAAGAAAAGAATGTTCCGGGATAGAGAGTGACTTAGCTAATTTTATGGGATGCCCGTGGGATTTATTTTCCTTCTTTCTTTTTCACTTCCAGAAAATTTTAAAGAATTTGAAGTTTCCCAGGGGAAAAAGAAATCAGCTCCAATATATTCATATTACCCAACTCCATGTGTGTGCATGCAAATGCCTGTGTGTGTGTGTGTGTGTGTGTGTGTGTGTGTGACAGTAACAGAAAGAAAGCCAAGTGCCTCTCAGTAGTTGACAAGGTTTCTCTGGAAAGCACAGCTAGCTAAGTGAGAGGAGGCAGAGGATGGGGACAAAGGAACCTTGATCTGATGTCATCAAACCTATTCATTATTACATCCTTCCCCATCTCACAAAAGAATGCATGTTCTTTTCTCAGTGGGGTGATTGTACTCATTTTACTTTTGACATTGAGTGTGGCCATTATATTCTTTTTCATATTTTATATTTATAAGAACATATGCCATTTACAGGATATTTAAGAGTCCTTTTGGGTCATTGAGCAGGAAAGTTTTAGAATAAAATTTGACCTTAAAAATCTTGTTCACTTCTTCAGTTTTTAGATGAGGAGAAACTGAATGTGGAAAGAAGTGTCTTACCTAAGAACGCGAACTAAATTAGTGGTGGAGAAAGGATTAAGCTCAGCAAAGAACAGACACATGCCCAGTAGACTGTTGTAAACACCAGGCAAGTTATTCTTCCTGATCATCTCCCCATCCTCCGTTATTTTAATTCATCAGTAAATGCACTGCTGCGTAGCAGGCTCTGGGAATATGGAGAATCATCACAGGTGGGCGTCAGGATGTGTGTGCTCAGAGGAAAAATGACAGTTGAAGCATATCATTTCCAGAAGAGAAAAAAAAATATGGTAATTTTTATCGTCCTATTTTTGGGTAAGAAAAACCGAGGGTTGAATTCCCATTTTCAGACTTTCTATGGAATGTAATATGGACTGTGGTCTTCCTGTTAGGACCCAGTGACTCCAGGCCAGACTGATGTGCAAATGATATTCTTAGCAATGCACTGTGGTCTGCATTTCAGCCTCATACATCCAAGGGAGTTAGAAGCTAAGGCTCATCTGAGTGTCACAGTCTGATGCGGGTGGGGAATAGGCAGTTGGGTATGAAGGAGGCTTTATTGGAAGAGAAGAAAATGTCAGAGAAGGGAGGAGTGCACTGCTCAGGGCACCTGTGTGGTCATGGAGTCTGGCAGTGTTTGCAAGCCAGGGGCTGAGCAGGGCCTCACACCCTGTTTGTTCAGTGTGACAAACCGTGCACCTTGGTACAGAGTGATATTGCCCAGGTGGGGCTTGGAGAAAGATTCTCTTCCTATGTAAATCCCAAATAAGCTCGAGCTGGCCCTGCTGCGGTGCCTCCTGGCCCGGTGGTGAGGGCAGGGCACAGAAAAGGGCATTGGTGGGTGTCTGGTGGAAGCAGATTTCTGCGTGAGCTTCACAGTCGTTTCCAGCACATCAGCCTTGGGTTCAATTGCCAAGCTGGCGTTTCCCCTAGCACTCTTTCAGCTCTCTATGGTGTCACATTCTGGGCCTCAAAGGAGACGGCTGAGGCATTCAGGACATTGGAACAGGGACTACTGAATTGTGTGTGTGTGAGAGCACGTGTGTTGAGTGACAGCTGCTGGCTTGAAGAGTTCAAGTTGGTTTTCAACTCAAATTCCTGGGGAGTTTCATTTTGTGTGGTGGAGGTGACCATGCTGCCGCCGACATCGCCATGAGTCCAATTCTAGTGCAAATCACTGGGCCTGGTGTGGGGGGAGGCATCATCTCTCTTGCCACTAGATTGAAGCAGTGACCTCAGAGAGCACTGTGACGGGGAGAGTAGCGGTGAGTGTGAGCAAGCCTGGGATGACGGAGGTCCTGCTGATGGGAGACAGCGTATGCGCACATCTCCGCGGAGGGACAGGAGAAGGGAGCCGAGGGCAGCTGAAATCCTTCACAACTTGCAGGCACAAAACCTCTTAAATCATCATTGAAAAGTCGTTAGAAATCTGGCAGAGGAGCAAGGTACAGATTGCCAAGAGAGGACACAAAACCCCATTTTCTCTCCACAATACCTGTAATGAGCTGGAAGGGTTGGGGTGGAGCTGAGAAACAGATTTCCTGCTCTAACTAAAGTCTCTTTTCAGCCTGGTTTGCTACAGTTTTACAATGTGTTAGAATTTACATTCACGTGTTTGTTAACCATTCTTTGGCGCAATGAAATGTTTTTATCTGTCTGACCTTGACCTTTGCCATCTGGTCCTGCAAACTGTTGAGCTGAAGTCAGATGCTGGGGATGAAGGGGGGGGGGAGTCAGTAGGGGTGGCCAGCACATTCAGATCGAGCCTCAATGGGACTCAGCGATGGGAATCCCATCCTGACTCTAGGGAGGCCTTTCCCACAAATTCATTTAAAAGGGAAAATGCCCTTTCATGAACCTGTGTTCTTTTAATGGCTAAGTCCCATGTCATGATTGGTGCTAATTTTCAAATTTCCATTGGAAAAGTTAAGGGAATTTGTGGGTCACTTGCAGCAGATGTGAGGCCTGTAACTTGACCCTTTTATGGGGCCAGAGGGTTAGTGTATGAGTTCTTTGAGGAGGGGACTGCAGCCGCTGCTGCCGCTGACGTAGGGTTTGGAACATCATCTTCCCCTCTCTGGAGCTTAGTACACATTAACTTTCTAAAACAAGAAAAACAAGCAATCTAAGGCAAGAGCCCACTCTGGCTTTTTGAAGAGTGGGGAGAGAAATCAGGGTTCAGATTCTTTTAAGTTAACCCAGGTTTATTATCCTTGATACAGGAGAAATTCAGATAAAGTTAAATATTTCATTGAGTGTGAACCACCCATGATGAAAGAGCTAATAATCCATTATGTTATTATTTGGGGCCCGGGATGGAGTGGTCTTAGATGAGCTCTACGTCTTATTGATAATTACAAAGTCAAAGGGACAATTGGGAAGAAACTTTGGCTTTTGCTAGTGTGGATGTCCAGTGGCCTGAAAGTCACAGGCCATCATATACAGTCCTTTCTTCCCCTGTCTCCTGCCTAGACAGGACAACTCTCAGAACTATCACAGACAGATGCTGTCTTATTCCCGAAGATCTCCCATGGGAGACAACACCTCAATCTCCCGTGACTCTTTTCATCTGCGTTGTTTTTCCCTAATATTTCTTATCTTGGTTTTGCTTATTGATAGGGCAATGCCACCACCCAGTTTTTGTTGTTGTTGTTGTTGTTGTTTTGTTCTTTTTTCTTTGTATTTTTCCAAAGTTAGAAGCGGAAAGGCAGTCAGACAGACTCTCTCATGCACCCAACTGGGATCCACCCAGCATGCCCACTAGGGGACGATACTCTGCCCATCTGGGGCATTGCTTTGCTGCAATGGGAGCCATTCTAGCACCTGAGGCAGAAGCCGTGGAGCCATCCTCAGTGTCTGGGCCAACTTTGCTCCAGTAGAGCCTTGGCTGTGGGAGGGGAAGAGACAGATAGAGAGAAAGGAGAAGGCGAGGGGTAGAAAATCAGATGGGCGCTTCTCCTGTGTGCCCTGGCCGGGAATCAAACCCTGGACATCCACATGCCAAGCCGATGCTCTACCTCTGAGCCAACTGGCCAGGGCCCACCACCCAGTTTATTGGTGGATGAGGGTTTATTGTCACCTTCAAAGACTGTAGTTCTGGGGAATTGTAGGTCTCTGTGGCCACTCACTCATGAACACATACGGATTGAGTGCTAACTACACAGTAGGTGCTGAGGAAAGCAACGATTAAAGTAGCTAAGAAGCTCTGACTTCGCATTCAGGTGAATCCTTGGCTTCCTGTGGTTTAATTAAAGTGTGAACTTTTTTTTTTTTCTATAGCACAGACTATTTTGTGGTACATTGTGTCAACATGTGTATCTTTCTTGCTGTTCATAAGGAGCCGTTCATTAGCCTGTATTGTGCACCTAATGGGCACAAGGCCTGGTGGTTTCTGAAGCATCCAGCTCTGTGGTATACTCTACCGGGCCCGTAAAGACCAGATAATATTCCCATTATCTCTTGTCCTCTGAGGACTGACATTTTTACATGGATAGCAGGGCGAAGGGCCCACTGTGAGCCCATTCATCAGTTCCATAAATTACTTAAAAGAACATACTTGTTCCGTTTTTTCTCAACATGTTCCCCAACTCTGGCTTGACTGAAGTGAACCTGACTCTCAGGACTTCTAATCTGGAATGTAGCTTCTTATGTGGAACTTTCATTAGCTCCCAGCAGGAGTATTGCCTGCAGCTTTTTTTTTTTTTTTTTTTCCAGTGCTTGGTTCTGCAAACCTCCTTTTCTCTTAATTGATCAATTTTCCTGTTCAGAAATAGACATAATCAGATATATTGCTTGGTAGCCGCTCCGAGAAAGCATTAGCTCGGTCTGCTTTGACAGGCATTAGGATCGACACCCCCAGGCGTTGCTTTTCTTTTTCAAGAAAAATTAAATGACTAAGTAAGAGGGTGTTAGAGCAAAGTTATATTACTGCTTGGCATTTGAGAAACTTGCTAATGTGTCCTTTGAACTCTTGGTTTCCTACTCCCTGAGGACTTGCTGATACTTTGTTTTAATGGCAGCATAAAAATCTCAGTTTGACTCCGGGTGGCATTATTTGGGCTTTAAGAATGGAAATTGTTGTTTTTATTGCAATCATTGGTCTAGTGATTCTGACAGCCACCATGTCCAAGTAACTGATGTTGAGAGAATGCTTCTAATTTGGAAGGCTTCTTTCAAATTAGATCTCTAGCACCCTCCTGGTGGTTGGCATTGACAACTCCCAGCATTTCCTAAGGCTGATCTGTAATGAAGTCAATACTTTGAAAAAAAAAAAAAAAATGGCGGAGAGCGAAAATGGCTCTCCCGGAGTAATGAGTCATGGTGGTGGGAAACAGGTTGGCCCTGGAACACGATGAATCTGAGCTTGACTCCATTCTTCCCCTTACTCAGCTTAGTGGAACGACTCAGGAACTCCTCAGTCTGAGTTTTTGCATTTATAGAATGTGAACAGCAGATATAAACTTCAGTTTACAACTCAGTTGTACAAAAAGATTACTTTCAAAATTTTCCCCAAACAGTTTTATATCTATTGTCGGACCCCATTCTGTTGTGATGCAGTGAGTCAATCACAGGCAAATTGGCCCTCTTCAGTTTTCCTTTCTTCTTGTAAGATGAGGAAGGCCCATTTGACCTTGTTCTCACCTGTCCACAAAAAGCTAACACAGTGCCCTTTGCCCCATCTGGGTCTTGGTCATCCATCAACCCCAGGTGGCCCCTGAGATACCCTTCGCTGCTCTCCATGTACTCCTATCAGGTCTAGAGGTGCTTTTTTACTTTAATGGTATGAATGAGACCCTTGCAATAATTTTGCTGTTTCCAGGCAACAATGGGTTATAAAAATTTCTGTTATGCTGCTAAGGGACCCTTTTTCAACTCATTATTATATAACATTGCTCTCTGGAGGCCTCACCATCTCCTGGGGGCTCTGTTGGTCAATAGGAGCGGGACTCCCTCTCTAGGGCCCAGCAAAATCCACCATCACCCCTCTTTTTGTCTTATCTGTCTCTAGCCAGATAGAAGCTTTTCTAGTCCATAGAGAGAGCTCTGCTCTCAAACTTTGCTCCACTCAAACATTTAACCTATGCCCAAGGTCCTTCTGAGTCTTGTAAGAACAAATAATTTTTAGAAAGGAATGCCAGAATGTTCTCTCTTTTCTTTTTTGCTGCTTTCCACTCTGTATTATCTGCCCCTAGAATGATGAGAGTTGACTGGGCTAGCTGCTTGAAATGGGGCAGTGAAGAGGTGAAAAAAGTGATCTACCCAGGGAAAAACAGATAACCAATTAATATTTTAAACATTATCCTGCTGCACAAGGGGTAATAACATCCTGTAGCACTAGTATGGAGTTCCAATGTGAATGCTCAGTATTGCGATTCTTCAGAGAATAGGTGGATACCACAGTCCACACCGTGTCTACCTCTCACTACTCTAGCAGATGAGAGGGAAGGCTGGCTGCAGTGTCCCTTTTGCTACCACTGTTTCTCCATTTGTTTTCTTTGTCTCAGTGTTCTATCTATACTCATTTGTTTGTGTCAGAAGTTAGGCGATTACCTTGAACATCTCTTGTTTGCCCTTCTGTTCCTAATCACTTTCCCAAGTCCAATCAATTGCCAAGTTTGATTAATTTGTCTTCAGTTCTCTGTTTGTCTTTTTCTGTCTCCAGGTTTCTCCCATCTCTTTCCGGATCTATTTTACACTCATCTCCCCATGCATTCTTGCTCACCTTTTAATTCTTTTTCCCATAGTAGATGGAGGGTGTAAGTAACCACAAAGCCTCTCCCCACCCTGGCTTTCCATAACCTGACAAGAAAGGACTGTGAACTCAGGTACTGTGTGATCTGGCACTGGCTCCTCCTTGAGCCTCATTTTGTTGTACTCTGTATGGTGCAGATGAAGGTTTTCAAAGCCAAAAAGCCCTTCGTGCTTCTTGGAGGTTCTCTCACCTGATCGACTCTCCCTTCTATTGTCCTTGGCTGATGATCCCGCCTTATAAATGCCAGCATCAGGTACCCATGCTGTCCTCTGACTTGCTCACTGTTGTGCAGATGACCTAACCTCCATTGTTGAGAAAACAGAGGGCACAATTTCTGAGCCCCCTACACTGACTTCATGTCTTCCGCTGAAATACCTTTCTCTTCACTGGTCCTTCTTCCTCTCCCATGGTAAAACAGTTGTGGTACACATCTGTCCCAGCTTGTCTTTCTTCCTCGGTGCCTACTCTTCTCCCAAGCCTATTATCTAATAAAACTCAGGGCCCCCAGTTAAATTAGAAGTTAAATAAACAGTAAACCATTTTTTTAGTACAAACATGTCCAAAATATTGCAATGGGGCATACTTATGCTAAAATATCATTTACTGTTTATCTGAAATTTATGTTTAACTGAGTACTTGTAATTTTATTAGCTAAATCTGGCAACCCTAACTCTCCCTCCTTAAAACTGTTCCCATCCACTGGGTGCTCCTACTCAGCATTAAAATCTTCTTAAGCTACTTCCAGCAAAAAACTCTTAGGAACAAACAAATAATTCCCTTGATTTTATTCTCCTTGAAGCTAGTACCCAATCATATGGTCTACTTTCTATTTCAACTTGCTTACTTGCTTTTTGCTTCTTAGGTCTTTGTAGTATGATTTTCAGTTACACCGATCAACACTCTTCTTAAATATCACACATCCTTTCCAAATTCCCTTTCCTGCAATCTTCACATCTGATTAGGCTTTTCGTCTGGGTGTCCCACAGGTATTTTCCCTCACACACTCTGTACTCCCAAATGTTCAACAGTTAACTTTTAACTGCCTCTTGAAATTTATCCCTCTTTCTGTTCTAATTGTTGTAATTTGAAAGTCTCTACACATATCTCGTTGCTTGTACTGGAACCTATGGAGTCATATTTCTCCTTGTTTATCATTCACAATATAATTGGTTACCAGGTTTTATGGCTTCTGACTCTGGAATAAACTTATCTCAGTTATCTCTTCTTTCCTTCACTACCTTCCCATCCCATTAGGCTTCTTTCATTGCTCACTTAAGTTAGTAGCAATTTAAGGTCAAAGGGGATGCAACATTTTATGTTTTTTATATAAGCAAAATTAACTTCAAGGATTGTGCCAAATTTAACTCCTGCCCATATTGATTGTTGTTTTGAAAGAAACAACAATCCAATAGGTTAAATGCCATTTCAGTGTTTTAATTGCATTACTAAGAAAGTTTAATATCTTTTTAGCCTCCAGGTCTTTTGAAAATCCAATGCGGGATCTAAGTCTCCTGCTTAAAATCCTTCATTGCCTCTCTTTGCAAGTGGGATGAAATCGAAAATCCTTGGCATGACATGTAATACTTGTAGTTATCTGGTCTCCAAATACTTTCCTAAAATTTAATTTAACATTTTGCTCCCCCCACATTCTGAATGAAAGCGAGTGCAGAAGGAGGGATAGATGGTCATTTTACTGAGGTCAGGAACTGTGTCTCTTCCTCCTCTCACCACTAATCTTATCTCTAGCACATAGGCAGTGCTCAGCGAATGGAAGGGTGATGGGTGAGAATGAGTAAGTGGGAATAAAGGCTTTGTTGGAGAGATGGGCAAGGAGGCATTAGGGCCAAGCAAGAAATAGCAATTGGTTGGTAGATGAGTGTGTTGGAGATATCCTTGGATTTATGGCTCCAAAATGCCTGCTCTTTATAATATATAATCTTGTGTAATTCACAAAAATGCACACATAGTTGTACATGTTGATAATATCTTCACCAATGTACCAGGAAAAGGAAGGAAGTTATTGTCTTGAGGCAACAATAGCAATCCCTTCAACTGCAATTCTAGGACCTTTTTTTTTTTCTTTTCCAGCTGGCTACAACCCCTATCTCTACTTTCTGGGCTACCATTTGCTGACTTTTCTCCACTTTCCCACAAGATGACAGCAGTCAGGCACCACAGCTCTGCCCAGTTGCTGGGTCTCTCCTGTACCTCTCCACTTCATGCTGGTCCCTGGACAGCTCCCTTCCTATCTCAGCACCACCACTGGAGGGCAATTTCCAGGTCGTCCCAGCTGCACCCTCTAGTGGCCATTAGAATGTTGCACAACTGTCAAGGAATGGCTTTCTCCAGTTGAAATAGGGCAACAACCTGTGCAATCCTGTAATATCACAAATTAACTCTGTCCCATCTAGTGTTCCCTGCTGCAAGGATTGTGTGCCATGTGTGACTCAGGCATGGTCTGAATCCATTGTGGAGAGGGCTTGGCAACACTCTGAGCATCAGACTGACAGTTTGCCAGGGCTGTACTGCTGTTAGGCTGGGGGTTTAGGGAAAGATTCTCTCAGCATCGCAGGGTTGCTTCTCCCTTCTCTTGTCTTGGGGCACGAAGTCCCTTACCTATCCTATAATTCATAAAGGAGAGGTGTGAATTTAACTCTAATACAACAGCCTGACCTGTGGTGGCGCAGTGGATAAAGCGTCGACATGAAACAGAGGTTGCCAGTTCGAATCTCTGGGCTTGCCAGGTCAAGGCAACATGGGAGTTGATGCTCCCTGCTTCTCCCTCCTCTCTCTCTCTCTCTCTCTTCTCTCTAATGAATAAATGAAGTCTTAAAAAAAGGTAAAAGAAATGATAACTCTAATGACCCTTGAGTTCAATGGGTGGTTTTAATATGTTACATATTTGCATTAGTTACAACAAAAGAGAACACATAGTTGTTCAAAATGGTGGAGTTGCAGCTGACAGTCCTGACTTAAAAAAATAAAGAACAGCGTCAAGATGTCAACTGGCCTACAACCTTTCTATTCTGAGGCTGCTCCCATTTGGGGGCTGACTGACTCGCACAGTTCATGCTCATTTCACTCAGCGAGGAAAGAAAGCAGCCCCGAGGTACTGAGCGAGTCCGCTCCCCAGCTCCCAGCCTCTCCGCAGCACAGCCTGGGCTCAAGCTGTCAGGTGGGTGCGCAAGTTGTCACTTTCCTTCTGCCGCCTCTCCCCAGAGCCCGACCGAGTCTCCTTGAGGCGGCTGAAGGAGTGACAGACAGACGTATTGTATAGTGGGGCCATTTGAGGGAAACACGTGAGGTGTGGGAAATGTGATTTATAGGAATTTTTTTCCCCAGGGGAAAATAGATTTCATTATTTTCCACCTCAGGTAAGGGGTAAACCTCTAGGCTTGACCTTGGAAGGTTGTGCGGCTCTAACGGTGCTGGCTGAAATGCTGATACAGAGTAAAACCTCATTAAATCAATATTGGTTATTCAAAATCATGCTTGATTGGAAGCAACTGCTTTCCCTCAGCTGCCTGATGCCCCACTGTTCCTTGAACAAAAATATTAACTACTCTAAAGTGGGTTAAGCTGGTGAAGTTTTTTCTGGTCCTTAGCATTTCAAATTAATAAGGTTTTTATTTTATTTTACTTTTTTATTTTTCAAATAGAAGACAGTTCTGAAACACCAAGTCCAATACTGATTATAATCTACTACTGTCACATGTAAGTAAGTTTATTAACAGGAATATCCTGTCTGTTTCAGTAAAAACGTCATGCATTTTCTCTTCCCATTTTCACAGGTGTAGTGTTTGCTTATTAGAATGAATAACTTTATGGGTCCCTAGGCAAACAGAATTTATGTAAATAAACAGCCATGGCTTGTTATCCATGACAACGGACAACTGGAAAAAAGACAATGAATTCACTCAATGTAAAGGTTTTTTGTGTTTTGTTTTCTTTTTTAGTCAAAGTGAAACCAGGCTGAAGGGACTGGGAAAAGATGTGAGATCACAGGTGACCTTGGAAAATTTTACCTTCCACTCACACGCCTCCAAACCAAACTGGTGGTAGCAGACTTTATCGCTGTCCTCTGGGTTTTTAATAAAGGGTAACAAAGTACCTCAGAAGAGAATAGGCAGGTAGTCAGAGCTCTGTTTATCTTCGTGATCAGCCTGGAAAGTTCCAGATTTATAATGCAGCATGTAGATCATCAGACTGCTGGGCCTTCAGAGGCAGTACCATGTATTTGTATGTTTGCCATCTATTAACTAAAGAGTTTTGGGGGTTTAAGTGCAGCAGGCCATTGGATTAAATGTCTGTGTCTTGTCGCTCTTTCCTTCTTTCCTTTGGTCCTTCCTCTGGTTGAAGCCAGGAGAGTGCCTCCTGTTTGTGTTTTTACTGTGTCTCTCTCCTCCCAAATGTATCCAAGTTTCCAGATCTCCACTGTGGGGGATGGGAACAGGTCCAGGTGGGATTAGTGGGGTGCTCATGAGAGGCTAGCAATGAGGTCTAGAGCGAGAGAAGGCTGAGAGATGGGCTTTTAGCTCACTGGTCTTGGGTCCTGGCGGGGTTTCTCTTGTCTACTTTGGGAAGGCTGCTGACTTGCCCATGTGTATGAGGCTTTGGAGACAACCAGTTAAAACCTATTTTGAGAACACCTGATGCATGTAAAAATTTTATAAAACCCAGTATGAGGACATGGTCACTCACAGAACAAAAGAATTCCTTCCAGATTCCTGTAAACCATGAACATTCCTAAGAGTATGTCATTGTTCCTCAATCTGCTCACCACATTTTTAGGTGTCTCTTTTTAGAGTGAGCAGGGAAACTCTCAGATTATCACAGGGGACACTTGGATAAGGAGAGTGTGGGGTCATTAACAAAGCCAGGAAGCCTGCAATTTAGGGTGGCTGGGTTGGAAGAACATGAGGACATTCAACAAATTGAGGGCATTTCTCTTTTATCTATCCCTTGCCCTCATTAATTTCCCCCAATGCATTGTTTTCTCAGGATTGCAGTGAAATGAACCTTGCTTGTGATTTGTCTAGTCATAATTAGTGTCTTCCTTTCTCTTGTTAGACAGTAATGCCAATAATGACTGCAAACATTTTGTCTCCTTTTAGAAAGGCAAAGAGCCAAAATCATTATATCTGCAAGTTGATGTCAGCTTTATAATGCAGAGATGCAAGCTTCACACTCCATATGTGTGCCAAATTTTCATTAAGACTTTGGAAGGTTTAAATCATGCATTAAGCAGAGATCCTGTTTTTGTTTTTGTTTTTCCTGATTAATTTTTCTTCCTACTTATTTGTACTGAAAGCCAGAGCTTTCTGTTTACTGTGACTCATTTTCAGGGGAAATGAGTGGAAGGAAGGAGCGAGATGGAAGGAGGAGTGGTAATCGTATGACAAGGGGAAAGGGAAGTGGCTGCAGGGACCAGTGTGAGGGGAATTGGAAGAGGAGGGGAGGGAGAGACTAAGCAAGAAAAGAATAGAGACTAAGAAACAAGGACAAGATGTGAGGGGTGTGTGTGTGTGTGTGTGTGTGTGTGTGTGTGTCTAGGGGAAATAAGTTGATTAGAAAGAAGTCAACATACCAGAGGGAAAAGTTAACTTGATTGACTTAGTTTGGCTAGTTCTCTTCACCTGGGCTCATACCCAGACACTCCAGAGAGGATAGTTTAGAAATAGAAGAAATGTATCACATGCCTTTGAGCAGACTGCTCCCCAGGGGACGTTTTCCAGACCCAAATGGTAGGATCCCACCCATTCTGCTCTGCAGAAGAGGTAATTTACTCCACACAAATGAACACTTGGTTCCCAGGGAGAGTGTTTCTTCCTTTCTGCTCACAACAGAATGAGGTCCAATATTCCCAGCCTCGGTGGAAATTATGCACCCATAAACTAAGGAAATGCGATAATGAATGGATTTTGATAGTATTTGGAGGAAGGAAGGCAGCAATTTTTTTCAAGACTTCCGACTTGGGCGCCCTGTTCCACCCCTGTGTGAACCAAGAATGTTTTAGGAATTTGTACTGAACAGCTAGAGACAGAACACACTTCCCCCCCCCCCCCCCAGTGTTGGCCATGATGATTATTTAATCTCCCAGTGTTCACCCAAAAGTGCAAATTTCTCAATTCCCTCCGAGGCACTGGGAAAATAGGTTTGGGTTTGATAAGCTGCCTGCTGCTGGCTCCTCTGTTTTCTGGTGTCAAGGTTTCTCAATAGTGGACTCAACAGTTGCATTTTTCACCTATGAAAGAATTGCCATCAAAAAACCAGACGGCGGATAATTGTATTTTGTGAATTGACGGTAAAGTGACTCGGTTTCAGTCAAGGTCCAAAGGCTGATAGTGTTCCACCAGGAAAAATGGTCTTTGTGAGCGAATTCATTTTCGAGTGCTCATTTTTAATGGAGGAAAATCTTGCCTAGATTTTTAAAAAAAGCTTTTCCAATATGCAGCCAGAAGGTTCAGAATCCTTAATAGCACTGGTCACCTCTGCTGTATTGGTGTGAATGCAAGACTCCCAGGAAGACTGGAGGCTCCAGCTTCCAACCAGAGTCTTCATCTGTCTCCTCAACCTCCCAGAAAGAAAATAAAAATAAATACCCATAAAACTCCTCCTTGATTGGCAGCAAATGTGCTGGTAGCTTGCTGTCTGGCTGGAGTAGACAGGAAGCATGAAGCTGCTGAGTATTCCCCTCTGAACTCACCTAGGGCAGCCCTGCCCCTGTCTGGAGCCAAATTAAGATGCTGCCCAGAAATGTGCCCACTACTTGTGAAGCCAGGCTCATCCATTCAGAGCTGCCAAGGAGTAACTTGTCTTCTTTCCCTTCTCCCACTGGGCCCTCCTGCAGTTCCCTGGGACTCTTGTTCTGACCAGTTTTTCATTGGAACTTGAGCAAGATAGAAAGAGAAGCCTGTACTCTCCTCCTTGCCCTAGAAAAAGTGCACCATGGGAGAGTGAGAATAAAGGCACAGCCTGTGAATCCCTTCCTTGCACATGTTGGATTCATGTCTATCTCTGGACATGCTGTTCAGCCCACTTGGAACACCCTTCTCTCTCCCATCAGCACCCATTTACCCAAATTTGATTCATTTTTCAAGACTCATTAAATCCCATCTGCTTCATGAAGATTTTTTCCATCTCTGTGTTCATTCCCTCCCCTGGTCTCCTACTGTACCTACAATCTGTCTTGGCATTTAATGTGAATACAGACTGTGTCTTGTGTTACTTCTCTCTTCCCTTCTGTGTCCTGCACAGCACTGGTCCATAATAAGCTTTGAGAACTATTTTTGTATCTAAACATAAAAAAGGTAAAGATATGGTATATAGTACATATATATACTACCAGTGCAGCAGATTTGTTTATATCAGATTCACCACAAACACATGAATAATTCATTTTTTACCATGTTATATAGCTATGATGCCAGAAGGTAATAGGAATTCCTCAGCTCTGTTTTAATCTTATGGGGCCACCATCATATATGCAGTCCATCCTTGATTGAAACATTGTTAGGCA
This sequence comes from Rhynchonycteris naso, assembly GCA_037038555.1. NCBI lineage: Eukaryota > Metazoa > Chordata > Mammalia > Chiroptera > Emballonuridae > Rhynchonycteris > Rhynchonycteris naso. The sequence continues at coordinate 94,031,705 of CM072998.1, read as the reverse complement.
ATGCATGACTATTATTTTATGTAGATCAAGTTAAGATAAAACGATTAGGATGGGAAGAGCAGAACCTCGAGGCTGGGGGAAAATCATCACACATGATATTTTACATAAGCAGGTAGGTAGGGTCCCACCTGTTGCGATGGCTTCCTGATGGCAGAAATTATATGAATGTTTCCTGGGATCAGGCTCTTCAGAGGTCAGTGTTCAGCTCCCTCACGGTGTGATTACAATTGAAGCTGAATCAAATGTCAGGAGGGCAGAGAACAGGTAGTAGCAAACCCTGCTGTTAACATTGGTGGTAGTGGATTGGTCATGGAAGGGTGGAGACCTTTGAGTTGGGTCTTGAGTATGTGTCATAGTCATGGTCCTTTAGCTTGGCCACAGTCGGGAAGGGACCCCAGAAGTTCCACAGACAGATTCCCTGATTGTAGCATGCTAGAGAGTGGTACACGTGGACATGCTCATTGGCACCAGCCATTCAGGGTAAGGCAGGGGAGTGTTTGGTGATTCTGCCATTGTGTTCCCCAGACACACACAGCTGCCTAGGTAAGAGTCTTTCAGCTGCTGGGCAGCTGGGAGCCCAGGGACAAGGAGGACAAGGCAACATTCCAAGGCTGGCTGGTAGTGACACGGTGAGCCTCGCAGCACTCTCTGATGGAGGAGAAGAGGAAATCTGCTCTTAAGATTGAATCTAAACTACAAATGATAGGGACAGAAGGCTCAAGCCTAGAGCATTCTGTTGTCAGGGCTGTCAGAGAGATGGTCCAAGCGGTCACTCCTTTTTGGGAGTCAGGGAGTCATCAGCTCACGGCACATCAAGTTCCCCATAGGAATAACCTGGTGGCCAGTGGCAGTGGCAGCGGCAGCTTGATTAGCCCTGTGTGCATGGCCATTAGTTAAAAACACAAACAAAAGCAATGCCCACCCCTCCCCCAAACAAGAATGTGGTGTTTCCTTCCCGTGCTTGCCAGCTCTGGTGATTTTTAATGCCACCTTCAGGATGTGCTGACAACTCTTTGGGTTTGGCAGCACTGAAGAGCGGTTTGGCCCCAGAAAGCTTTGTTTAAAATGAAATGATCTGAAATGAAACCAAAGGAGAGGTGCTTTGTCGCAATGTGGTCACAGTTCCTTTCAGCCTTGGCCCACTGGTTGGTGAGAGGCAGAGGAGGGCGCAGCCTCTGGCTCTGAGCTCTGGGAAAGTGCTTGGGAGCTGCGCCCCAGAAGCCCCCAGGCAGCGAGTGGGGCCTGAGGTGCCCAGGGGAATGACTACAGGGTTTTTCTCTGTGCTAGGCTATTTTGACCAGTTTGGAGGCTGATCATTATTTATCCATTGACCCAGTCATTTGAAAATATTTATTAAACATTGCTGACATGCAAGGCATGCGCTAGGCGTGAGACACACAATGTCACTGTGATCTGTGCCCTCATTGGGGCTCATAGTACAGTCATAACAGTCGATGGCTGAACAACGAATGGAGTTACTGGAGTGGATCTCATCTGGTCCAAGAGAACAACCAATATAATTAGTCTGACAATTGGGTCATTTATTCAATCATTATTTTAGTTGTTTGATTCAACCTATGTTCATTAATTTCTAGATGCCAGGAGCTGTGCTAAGTTTTGCTGGAGGGCTCAGCACCTCATGAAGAAGGCGATGACAAAGAAAAGACACCCTGAATGCAGGAGGACACAGAGCCACCAACCCGGCTGTTAGCGTTGTTGGTGGGGGCTGGGCGGAGGTGGTTTCATAAGGGCAGGAGATGCTTAGCAGAGGAGAACTGTGAGGAAAAGAAGAGGAAGGAGAATGGTAGCTAGAGGAAAGGCCACCCAGGGGCACAGCATGGACACAGGTTTGGAGAGGAGAGGAAGTGGGCCTGTGGATGGTCCTATAGGTGTGGGCACGCGGAGAAGAAGCAGCCAGCCTTTTCATCTTTTTCTTCCTCCCTCCCCTCCTCCTCCTTCTCCTTTTCCTTCTCTTCCCCCCCCCTCCTCCTCCCCCCCCTCCTCCTTCTCCCTCTCCTCCACCTCCTCCTCTCCCTCCTCCTCCTCCTCCTCTTTCTCCTCCTTCTCCTCATCCTTCTCTTCTTCTCCTTTTCTCTTTCTCCTCCTATTCCTTCTCCTTCTTCTCTCCTCCTTCTCCTTCTACTTCCCCACCTCCTCACTCTCCCCCTCTTCCTTTTCTTTCTCTTCTCCCTCACCCTCCTCCTCCTCCTTCTTTCTGGGGCTTTGTCTGTAAATGCTGAATTCATACACTGCTGAGATGAAATCTTAGAAGACTGAAAATTCTACCATCTGACTGAATGGGAGCAGAAAAATGTGGGCACGACACAGCTAAGCCTTCAAAATGCAAACTTGCCTTCATGCTGCAAACTAGAGTCCTAAGTTAATGTCATTTGTTTTCTAAATCCTCTACTTGTTACTGAGAAAAGTCTTCAGATTTCCTGGAGAGGTCATAACAGGAAGAATACACGGATACACTTACTTTAAAACAGGGGTTGGGAACCTTTTTGGTTGAAAGAGCCATGAACGCCACATATTTTAAAATGTAATTCCATGAGAGCCATACAATATGTTTAACACTAAATACAAGTAAATGTGCGCTTTTTATGTAAGACCAACATTTTTAAAGTACAATAAGCCTCTGAATTCTTTTTAATAACGTTGTTATGCTGTTGCTAACCAATGATGAATAAAATACTTCTTACCATTAATGCGACTTCTGGTGCTGCATGGTTTTGCTGATGGCTTTGTAGTCTGGTTGATACGTGGTGAGGTTAAGCTTCATGCAGGCATTGAGACTTCCATCTGTTAAATGTGATCGTAGGTTGGTCTTAACGTTCTTTAGATGTGAGAAAGACTGCTCACATGCATACGTAGAGCCAAACATTGTCAGTACAGCAATACTCACATACTGCAGTGTGTGGTATGTGACGAGAAGCGCGTTCCAAGTTTTGACAATCAGTCCGTGGGTTGAAGTTTTTTCATGTCTCCCCACTTCTATTTGCTCGCCAACTCTGCTTTCTGTCATGCAAGTCTTTCCAAATCTTCATTCAGTGAGTTGAACTTATTCACCCACATGTCTGAGACCTTCAGGTTAGCAGCTTGTAGCTCAAAATCTCTGACATAGACACCGGGGATGTAACTCAGGTCAGCGCTGTCCACTGCACACTCGTGTGGATGGGTGATAAACTTAAAAAGATGAGTGCGCCACAAAATTCTCAAAAGCACGCTTTGAATGACTGCAGGAGACTAGATGTGAAGCCCACTAGCTGCTGGAGATCAAGATGTGGAGCAGGGTCACTTGCTGTGCATGCATCTTTAAACTCTCCCAGTTTTTCAAAGTGTAGTAAACGGCCTGTTTCAATGTCCATGATGAAGAGTTCCAGCTTGTTTTTAAATGCAAACACTGCTTGTCAAAGGGATAAAACTGTATTTCCAAAGCCTTGCATTTTCACATTGAGCTGGTTCAGATGTTCAGTCATGTCCACGAGATAGTTGAACTTCAGGAGCCACTCAGTGTTAGCTAACCCAGGATGCTCGACGTTTTTCATTTCAAAAAAAATCTGGATTTCACTCAGACTAGCCGCGAAATGGCTGAGCACCTTCCCTCATGACAACCAACACACATTGCTGTGCAGAAGCAGACCAGGGTAATTATTCCCAACTTCATCCAGCAGTGTTTTAAACTGGGATCATTTAAAGCTTGGGCAACAATAAAGTTGACCACCGAATGATCAGGGACATCACCTCACCAAGCTGCTCACCACACATCTGAGCACAAAGTATCTCCCGATGTAGGATGCAGTGAAAACTTAGAATGGGTCTCTTTTCTTGTTCACGAAAAAGCGCTACGAATCCTGTTTTTCCCCACCATGCACGGAGCACCATCAGTACACACTGAAATAAGTTTATCCATCAGTAGGCTTTTTTCTTTAGCGAACTCAGTGAAAGACTAGAAAAAATCCTTCCCTCTTGTTGTCTCTTTCATAGGAAAAACAGTAAGACTTTCCTCACGTAGTGTGTCACCAACAGCATACCTTGCAATCACGCTGAACTGGGATAAATGGCTTACGTCTGTTGACTCATCCAAAGCGAGAGAAAAGAATGGTGCTGCATTTATGTCCTTCACTTGTGTTGCCTCAATTGATTTGCCATCATGATGGTATGATTGTGAACAGTTCTTGCCAACAGAGGCATGTCTTTTATTCATTTGATTATCTTGTCTTTTTCTGAAAAGTCATAAAAAAGTTCATTGGCAACATTAAGCATGAATGTTTTGGCATACTCTTCATCTGTGAATGGCTTTCCATTTCTCACAATTGCTAAAGCACTAGCAAAGCTAGCCAAATTCCAGTCACCTTGTTGGATCCAAACACAGAGTTGCTGCTGACTAGCTTGCATTCTGCACAGTAGCTTTTTTTTTGTTTTGTTTTTGTTTTACAGAAGAACAGAGAGAGAGGGATAGATAGGGATAGACAGACAGGAATGGAGGGAGGTGAGAAGCATCAATCATTAGTTTTTCATTGCCGTTGCGACACCTTAGTTGTTCATTGATTGTTTTCTCACATGTGCCTTGACTGCAGGCCTTCAGCAGACCGAGCAACCCTTTGCTGGAGACAGCGACCTTGGGTCCAAGCTGGAGAGCTTTTAGCTCAAGCCAGATGGGCCTGCGCTCAAGCTGACGAGCTAAGGGTTTCGAACCTGGGTCTTCTGCATCCCAGTCCAACGCTCTATCCACTGCACCACCGCCTGGTCAGGCTGCACAGTAGCTCTTGACATGCTTTCTTCCTGCTGTCCCCTGCTGGATATTTCGATGCAAATGTAGTATGGCGTGTGTCAAAGTGCCGCTTTATATTTGACCGTTTCATTGATGCAATTTTATCATTGCATATTAGACACACTTCAGAACCTGCTCTCTCAGCAAAGGCGAATTCCTCTGTCCTTTCCTGCTGAAAAGTACGATACTCCTCATCTTTATTTCTTTTAGCCATCTTCTTCGTCAGAAGGGTTTCTGCAATTTAGCTAGCTGACTACTTGATTAAAAGGAGGGAAGTTTACTTTCTGACCTCACAACGACCCGTGTACTTTACACATTATCCAATAGAAATTTGGTGTTGTCCCGGAGGACAGCTTGATTGGCTCCAGCTACCCGCAACCATGAACATGAGCAGTAGGAAATGAATGGATTGTAATACATGAGAATGTTTTATATTTTTAATGTTATTATTTTTTTTTATTAAAAATTTGTCTGTGAGCCAGATGCAGCTATCAAAAGAGCCACATCTGGCTCAGGAGCCATAGGTTCCTGACCCCTGCTTTAAAACATCTGCTTCACTCTTCAATTAGCTCTGATGATTAAAGCAATTTGCCTACAGGCCAGATTCAAGGACAAAGGCAGTGTTTGGGTCTATAGGGCTGCACATTCCCACCCTGGGAAGAGAAGTTTTCATGGAAGCTATTGCTACTCTGGATATTTATAAAATAACATTTAGGGGCCAATCTGTATGTTTTAACAAATTTTACTATCATGGAAAAGCTGAAATTAATTCTCATCATTTCACAAGGGAGATTTTAAAACTTGCAGACAATTTTGCTATTTTGTCAGTTTGGGAAGGACCCATTTAAACTTTATAGTTACATTAATTTTTAATTTAAATTTAATTAGATGAATTCAAATTAAGAAGGTGACCATAATCAATTTACTTTCCTATTAGTTCCTTAATGCTTTGGCAAACTGCATTCTAGGCTTCTCTTTTAACAAGCTGGATACATATTCATGGGTTTCCTAAGAAAAGATAAATTTGATCTCGATATGTGGACCCATGGCATCGCAGCAATCAAGGAGCAGTGAGGGAGAGATATGCACTCTGGTATTAATTATGAATCAGGCATTAAGAACTGGTAAATAATTATAGCTTTATGTGTCACAACACAAGTTAAGGATCAGTGTGTTTTTCCATTTCCAGATGCATTTTGGGGGCTATTTCTAGCCCTATTTAGATACTGCCTGACCATAAACTGGGGTATAGATGGGTAACTCTAATTCATAGTTAACTCATAACAAGCAGTTTTGACCTTACTAAACTGCTGATGTAGGAATATATTCAATTTTAGAAGCTGGAATCCTGAGTTTCTAGGAGCTTCTGGGTCACTATCTCTCTGCCCCCAAAGTTTTTTCACTCTTAAGGAGTCTGTGTAGAGCAATCTTGCATTGGGCAGGAGGTTGGAGGTGAGGTCCTCACGGGTCTGGATATTCAAAGTGTGTGTGGTCCATAGGCCAGCAGCATCTGCATTGCCCAGGAGCTGGTTAAAATACAGAGTCTCAGGCCCACCAGGACCTACCAAATCAGGTCAGTCTTTTAATAAGATCCCTAGGTGATCTGTTTGTACAAAGAGATGCTGCTGAGGTACCTTTCAGCTTGAGCAGTTTGTGATGCTCCACTTTCCTTGGCTTACTTCTCTACTTCCCCAGCCTCCCTGTCTACCCCATCATACCCTGAGCAGGTGGATACTGCTGAGGTCCGTCTGAATGCCTGCGCGGGGCTGGAGCCATGGTCTTTGGGTTGAAGCCTGGCTCTGCTCCTTCTCGGCTGTGGTTTCAAGCAAGTTTCTAACTTTATAGGGCTGTTGTGAGGAGCGACTGAAGCCAGGCCTGCAGGAAATAATGCCTCCCAGTCCAGCATTCTGCAAATAGTAGTTGGGATGATGATGATGATCATGATGACGGCATTGAGGAAAAAGTAACTTACAGAGAACAGAGGTAATGAACTCGGTGGACAATGAAAGGACGCTTTGAGAGTCTTTAAAAATAATCATGCATCATGGTGATCTCTGCCCGACCACCTAGAATGGAAGTTAAAAGGAGAGGTGTTCTTGGCATGGCTTTTGGAAGAACAGAAATAGTATTCCCAGAGGGTGAAACTTGCCCTGAAAAAGAAAGGAGAGGAGTTTAAAGTGACACCCCAGTGCTCTTTCTGTTTGGACCTCTTCCCATTCTGACTTTTCTGTCTCAAAATGCTGTTGTAATTCCACCAAGTGAACGTTTGCTGCTTTAGGAGGAAATCAGCCTTTTCTCTGGAGGAGGAGAAAATAAGAACCCTGCTTGCCTTTTCTCCAGTTTAAATGAATGAGGAAGGAAAGCAAATGTTTGAAATCCTGAAGTCTAAAACCTGAATTTAAAAATTTCTGTGTTATAAAGGCACTTAAAGGAATCATTTTTCAGAGACTCCTATTATGCACCTCAAACACAGTGACTGCCCATAATGGAATTGAACTTCCCTCTTACTTGCCGGCCAATAGAATTCCCTTTCATCAGTTTCTTTAGTCTCTCCTGCTCCAGAAGTATGAAAATGACCTCTATCCCGATAATAAATCTTGACCTCTTCAAAGATAGAATGAGCTGTGAGTATGATGGGGTTAAGGAGACCAGATGCCCAGGAATGTTTTCATTGTCCTTTCAAAATGCTAGGAGATCCTGCTGAACTAGAAGAGGGAGGTTTAGCATTTCCCATTAGCAGTTGCTGGTCACAAAGGTCAGGAGCTCTGGCCTGGCAGGAACTATGAATACCGAATACTAAGGGCTCCTTTTTCCTTGTTCTCTGGAAGGCACATTATGGCCATGAATTTCCACTTTATTTTCAAAGCAATGAAAGACAAGAAAAGCCAAACATTAAAAAAAACAAAAACCCTTATCTTAAACCTTTTCGAATTGTAAGCCCATACACATAGGGGTCAGGACAAGAGGCCTTTCTTTTAAAAATATTTTCTGTCAGGTGTGCCCAATGAACTATTCAGAAAGCTCATTTTCTCTTACTTGGGAGGTGCAGGCTTTCTACCAGCTTCACTCACAAAGCAATTTACAGCCAAATGCTGAAATATATTAGAATTTAAATCTCAACTTCCCAGTTAAATTTTGGGCACTGTGTTTGCTTGGGTGTCAATGGGCTCTGAAACTTTGAACTTGGTTCTAGAATTGGTGGCTTGCAGCATCTAAAGGGACGATGGTGGTGGAGATAGGGCGGTGTGTGTGTGGGGGGGCTGCTGAATTCTGACCTCAGAAATATCCTCGGCTGGGATGACTCTCTCCCTCCTGTCTCCCTGGGCACTGTGCATCTTCCTTTAGACCCATGGTGTGTGTGACTCCTCCTGTGCATTGTCCTCATTTGGGGACCTGAGAGGCAGCACAACACAGGGTTAAGGACTTGACTCAGGAGACAACTACCTGGGCTTTCACCTTATATCTGCAGCCTACTGGCAATAGTAGTTTAGGCAAGATGCTCTATGCCTCAGTTTCCTTATCTGCACACTTCAGATAAGGAGAGTTTAGTAGGCAGTTACACAGGCGTGAGCAGAGGAGGAACACAGGCCAGGTGCAGAGGGTCCGTGGGGCAGCCAGCCCTGAGTGCCTAGCAATGGGCAAAGTGACAAGTCCTTGCAGGACCACTCCCTTAAACACTAGCCCCTGGAGATGACATCTAGGCCTCAGGTGTGTTTCAGCTCCAGAAAAGCAGCAAAAGCAGGTGGAGCAATGCCATGGCTAACATCAGGACCAGCTGCAGTGACTAATGGCCCCACTCCTGGCACCACCCACTGAGTGGAGACCATGACCCTGAGGAACTGTACCTGAAAAGCTGATGAATATTCCATTGGGATTCTCCCCTGAGCCTTCCAGATAAAAGCCCTCAGGATAGAGGACAGCTGTGCCTTTCCCTGCCCCTTTCTTTCCCCAGCATTCACATGCACTCTCCCTCTCTCTCCAGAGTGCACTTGATGCTCTCCTCTCTCTTTCATCTCTCAAAGCACATCTCTCTCTCTCTCTCTCCCCCCAGCCTAAGCTCCAAGAATCCTCTTTTGCCGCAACTTGTTTCCTGAGCCCATTTTTTCTATGAGTCACTTTATTCTTTGTGATTTTCCAAATAAACGTTCTCTTACAGTTTGAGTCTTGCCTCTGAATTCTTTCTGAGTCAGTCTCAAGTACCTAGGTTGCTGAACCGAGGTCTAACACCTGGTGCTCTTTGCCGCCACTAACAGTAGTACCTACCTTGCCGGATCATAGTAAAAATTAAAAGGGTTCATATATAGAATGCATTTAAAATAGTGCCTCGCTTATAGCAATCAGTATAGATTTACTTGCTATTTTTCATTTCTTCTGCCTGGCCTCAAGCTCTGAGGAAGAATCTGTCTTTATACTTTTTTGCAGTGCCAGGTGTAGCACTTTTCAGCAGTAACTAATATTTACTATGTGCTCATGAATGGGCCAGACCCTGACTGAGAGGCATGATCACTGCCCTCCTGGTATGTGTGGACTCTGGAGAGACTGGTTAGTATTGCAATACTCCTTATTGGGGAAGTTTGGGATGCTATGGAGCACACATCAGTGGTGCTTACATCTGTCTGACCTGTGGGTAGCAGGCTAGGTCTCTTGGAGGGAAGTGATGCTTTGACAGGGTCTGCAGGACAAGCAGGAGAGGAGCAGAGAGTGCTCTGGGTGAAGGGAATCACCCGTGAAAAGCATCCCATGAATAACTGTTGATTGGAAAAATATTTTGGCCAGTTTTTGAGAAGGTGAAAATACCTCACCATCCTCTTAAATAGTTTTAGTTGAAACAGGAATGCCTAGACACTTCTGCTGGTCATTCCTCAATTCCCTGACTAAAAATGAAGTAGGCATCCTTAGAGGAGTCCTCCCCCTCCCGGGGGGCTTCCTAGTGCTAAGGGCTCTGGGTGAAGCCATGGCTTGGGCACACTCATGTGCTTTATGAAGCATGTCAAGCCTCCTTCTTTGCCTTGTCCATCCTGGCATGTTAAAACTCTTTGAAAGGAGTTTTATTCCCTTCTGGATGGCTTGTGGCCACCTCCCCTCCACTCCCAAAGAACTTTATTCCCTTATACCCTCTTCTGTTTTCCTCACTAGGTCTCCATAAAATATAGCCATCTTTTGAACTGGAAGACAGTGGCCTTAAATTAAAAAAATTGATTGGCTAATCTGTTAAAATCTATCGAGAGCAAAAGGTAAATGTTTTCAAACTCTTATTAAGTCCCCTGGGAGAGGCGTTTTGGCACTGCAGAGGTGAGTGAGTCACCACCTTCCTTTCCCTGGAGAGCAGTGGATGTAGCCCTTGTTAATATCCAGCACCTTGCTCTGAAGATAAACCCTTGATTGGGTTGGAAGGCGGGCTGCTTTCCTTGCCCCTTGATATCAGGGTCCTTTTGACTCTCAGTAACCTTTGCAGCGTTTCACTCAACATGATCAATAACTTTCCATTAATGCTTCTGGGCCTGGAGGAAACAGACTAGATTAGAGAAGGTGAATGGGTTGATAGATACTTCAGAGTCACCCACAAGTAAATCGTTATTTCATATACAGAATCCAGGAGAGAGCTTCACTCTAAGTGTACTCATTTCCCCAGCACAAGTGAGTGACTGCATTGCTCTCTGGAGGGGGCTGAGGTGGCTGTCAGCATTTTGAGAATTAGCTTACTTTGGCCTTTCTTTCCATGAAGAAGAAAATGCCCTCTGAACAAATCTCTCCCTGGAGAACTTTCTAGAACAACTGAACATGTACAGGGACTTTCCTAAATAAATAAATAAATAAATAAATAAATAAAATCCTACATTTTAATTTTTATAGTGAGTTTATCATTCTGCAAAACGTGGGAGACAGAAGTACAATATATAGTGATTTCTCATGAGGAAACAAGCGGCAAGATCTGATAAGGGATGGTTTTCCCGTGCCAGCCTCTCACAGCTGCTCATGTGTTTCACATTGGAAAGTGCCCTCAGAATTGTTTAGGAAATGTGCAGAGTGGGCACACAAGTCTGACAACGCAGCAGAGCAGCCATGCCCAAAGCCTTGGGCCTGTGAAAATCCCACAAGACAGAAAAGAAACTGGAGAGTGGAATAAGACGGTTCTCACTAAAAATGGAGAAGATCGTATCATGTTTCTCTCTTAGGGATCCACGTGGGCTGGGATCTTAATAGCGTGTTATAACCTAGGCTTCCTTCCTTCTAGACTCCATAGTATTTTCCTCTTAGAGTCATGCCCACCTTTTATATATATATATATATATTGATTTTAATGGGGTGACATTAATAAATCAGGGTACATATGTTCAAAGAAAACATGTCCAGGTTATCTTGTCATTCAATTATGTTGCATACCCATCACCCAAAGTTAAATTGTCCTCTGTCACCTTTTATCTGGTTTTCTTTGTGCCCCTCCCCTCCCCCCTCTCCCTTCCTCTCCTCCCTCCACCCACCCCGTAACCACCACACTCTTGTCCATGTCTCATAGTCTCACTTTTATGTCCCATCTATGTATGAAATAATGCTGTTCTCAGTTTTTTTCTGTTTTACTTATTTCACTCCATATAATGTTATCAAGGTCCATCCATTTTGTTGTAAATGATCCTATGTCATCATTTCTTATGGCTGAGTAGTATTCCATAGTATATATGTACCAAAGCTTTTTAATCCACTCGTCCTCTGACGGACACTTGGGCTGTTTTCAGATCTTCGCTATAGTGAACATTGCTGCCACGAACATGGGGGCGCATTTCTTCTTTACGAACAGTGCTATGGTGTTCTTAGGGTATATTCCTAAAAGTGGGATGGCTGGGTCAAAAGGCAGTTTGATTTTTAATTTTTTGAGGAATCTCCATACTGTTTTCCACAGTGGCTGCACCAGTCTGCATTCCCACCAGCAGTGCAGGAGGATTCCCTTTTCTCCACATCCTTGCCAGCACTTATTCTGTGTTGTTTTGCTGATGAGTGCCATTCTGACTGGTGTGAGGTGATATCTCATTGTGGTTTTAATTTGCATTTCTCTAATGATTAGTGATGTTGAGCATTTTTTTCATATGCCTATTGGCCATCTGTATGTCCTCTTTGGAGAAATTTCTATTCATTTCTTTTGCCCATTTTTTGATTGAATTGTTTGTCTTCCTGGTGTTGAGTTTTATAAGTTCTTTATAAATTTTGGTTATTAACCCCTTATCAGACGTGTTGTCTAATATGTTCTCCCATTGTGTGGTTTGTCTTTTTATTTTGTTCTAATTGTCTTTAGCTGCACAAAATCTTTTTAGTTTGATATAGTCCCATTTGTTTATCCTGCCTTTTATTTCATTTGCCCGTGGAGATAAATCAGCAAATATGTTGCTGCGACAGATGTCGAAGAGCTTGCTGCCTATGTTTTCTTCTAAGATGCTTATGGTTTCACAGCTTACATTTAAGTCTTTTATCTATTTTGAGTTTGCTTTTGTGAATGGTGTAAGTTGATGGTCTAGTTTCATTTTTTTGCAGGTAGATGTCCAATTTTCCCAACACCATTTGTTAAAGAGTCTGTCTTTACTCCATTGTATGTTCTTTCCTCCTTTGTCAAATATCAGTTGTCCATAAAGGTGTGGGTTTATTTCTGGGTTCTCTGTTCTGTTCCATTGATCTATGTGCCTGTTCTTATGCCAGTACTATTGAGTACAATGGCCTTGTAGTAAACCTTGATATCAGGAAGAGTGATAGCTCCTGCTTTAATTTTTCTTTTTAAGATTGCTGAGGCTATTCGTGTTCTTTTTTGGTTCCATATAAATTTTTGGAATATGTGTTCTATATCTTAGAAGTAAGTCATTGGTATTTTAATTGGTATTGCATTGAATTTATAAATTGCTTTGGGTAATATAGACATTTTAATGATATTTATTCTTCCTAACCATGAGCACTGTAAATGCTTTCATTTGTTTGTATCTTCCTTGATTTCTTTTATCAATGTTTTATAATTTTCCAAGTACAAGTCCTTAACCTCCCTGGTTAAATTTACACCTAGGTACTTTATATTTTTGGTTGCAATAGTGAAGGGGATTGTTTCCTTAATTTCTTTTGCTGACAGTTCATTGTTGGTATATAGAAATGCCTCTGATTTCTGAGTATTAATTTTATATCCTGCCACCTTGCTGAACTCATTTATAAGGTCCAGTAGTTTTTTGACTGAGACTTTAGGGTTTTCTATATACAATATCATATCATCTGCAAATAATGACAGTTTTACTTCTTCTTTTCCAATTTGGATGCCTTTTATTTCTTCTTCTTGTCTGATTGCTGTGGCTAAGACTTCCAGAACTATGTTGAATAAGAGTGGTGAAAAGGGGCACCCCAGCCTGGTTCCTGATCTTAAGGGGATTGCTTTTAATTTTTGCCCATTTAGCATGATGTTTGCTGTGGGTTTGTCGTAGATGGCCTTTATCATGTTAAGGAATGTTCCCTGTATTCCCACTTTACTGAGAGTTATGATCATGAATGGGTGCTGGATTTTATCAAATGCTTTTTCTGCATCTATTGAAATTATCATGTGATTTTTGTCCTTCCTTTTGTTTATGTGATGAATCACATTGATTGATTTGCGAATATTGAACCAGCCTTGCCTCTCCAGAATAAATCCCACTTGATTATGGTTTGTTTTTTTTTTTATATTTCTGGATCCGGTTGGCTAATATTTTGTTGAGAATTTTAGCGTCTAAATTCATCAGGGATATTGGCCTATAAATTTCTTTATTTGTGTTGTCTTTGCCTGATTTTGGGATCAGATTTATGTTTGCCTCATAAAAGGAGTTTGGAAGTCTTCCATCCTCTTGAATTTTTTGAAATAGCTTGAGGAAAATAGGTGTTAGTTGTTTAAATTTTTGATAGAATTCACTTGTGAAGCCATCAGGCCCAGGACTTTTCTTTGTTGGGAGTTTTTTTGATAACCGTTTTTATCTCATTTGTTATAATTGGTCTGTCTAGGTGTTCTGATTCTTCCAATTGATTTTGGAAGATTATATGATTCAAGAAATTTGTCCATTTCACCTAGGTTGTCTAATTTTTTGGCATAGTGTTCTTCATAGTATTTTCTTACAATACTTTGTATTTCTGTGTGTCAGTTGTTATTTCTCCATTCTCATTTCTAATTTTATTTATTTGAGTCATCTCTCTTTTTCTTCTTGGTGAGTCTAGTTTAAGGTTCATCAATCCTGTTTACCTTTTCAAAGAACCAGCTTCTGGTTTCATTGATCCTCTGTATTGTTTCCTTAGCCTCTATGTCATTTATTTCTGCTCTGATCTTCATTATTTCCTTCCTTCTACTTGTCTTGGGCTTTATTTGCTGTTGTTTTTCCAGTTCTTTTAGATGCAGGGTCAACTTGCTTATTTGAGCTTTTTCTAGCTTCTTATGATATGCCTGTAGTGCTATGAACTTCCCCCTCAGTACTGCTTTTGCTGTGTCCCATAAATTTTGAGTTGATGTATGCTCATTATCATTCGTTTCTAGAAACTTTTATATTTCTTCTTTGATCTCTTTGTTAATCTATTCGTTATTTAATAACATGGTATTTAGTTTCCAAATGTTTGAGTATTTTTCAGTTTTTCTTTTGTGGTTAATTTCTAGTTTCATGGCATTGTGATCAGAGAAAATGCTTGATATGATTTCAATCTTCTTAAATCTGTTGAGACCACTTTTGTGTCCTAACATGTGGTCTATCCTAGAGAATGTACCATGAGTGCTTGAAAAGGATGTATATTCTACTGCTTTAGGGTGAAAAGTTCTGAAGATATCTATTAAATTGAGTTGATGTAGTGTATCCTTTAAGTCTGCTGTTTCTTTATTAATTTTCTTTCTTGAGGATCTATCCAGTGATGTTAATGGGGTATTGAAATCCCCTACTATTATAGTATTGCTATTAATCTCACCCTTTATATCCATCAAAGTCTGTTTTATGTATGTCAGGGCTCCTATGTTTGGTGCGTAGATATTTATAATGGTTATATCTTCCTGTTGAATTGTTCCCTTTATCATTATGTAGTGTCCTTCTTTATCTCTTACTACAGCCTTTGTTTTAAATTCCATCTCGTCAGATATAAGTATTGCTACTCCAGCTCCTTTTTCATTTCCATTTGCATGAAATATTTTTTTCCATCCTTTTACCTTCAGTCTATGTGCATCTTTTGTTTTAAGGTGTGTCTCTTGTAGACAGCATATGTATGGGTCCTGTTTCTTTATCCACACAGCTACCCTATGTCTTTTGATTGGATCATTTAATCCATTTACATTTAAGGTTATTATGGATATGTAGTTGTTTATTGCCATTTTATTCTTTAAAGCTGTATTCGTCTTTGCTATATTCTTTTCTCCCTTTGAACTGTTCACAACAGGCCCCTTAGCACCTCTTGCAGAATTGGTTTGGTTTTAATGAAGTCCTGAGGGTTTTTATTTTGTCTGAGAAGCTCTTTATTTCTCCTACAATTTTAAGTGTTAGCCTTGCTGGATAGAGTAGTCTTGGTTGTAGGTTCTTGTTCCTCATTACTTTGAATATATCTTGCCATTCCCTTCTGGCCTCAAGTGTTTCTGTTGAGAAGTTGGATGTCATCCTTATGGGGGCTCCTTTGTAGGTGATAGCCTTTTTTTCTCTAGCAGCTTTTAAAATTTTCTCTTTATCACTTAGCTTTGGTATTTTAACTATGATGTGTCTTGGTGTAGATTTCTTTGGATTTCTCTTTAATAGAGTTCTCTGTGCTTCTTGAATATGTGAAATATTTTCCCGTCTTAATTTAGGGAAGTTTTCTGCTATGATTTGATTGAACAAAGTTTCTATTTCTTGTTCTCTCTCCTCTTCTTCAGGAACCCCTATTATGCGGATGTTATTTCTTTTCATGTTGTCACAGAGCTCGCTTAGAGTTTTCTCAGATATTTTGAGTCTCTTCTTTTTTCTGCTCTGCTTCTGTGCCTTTGTTTATTTTGTGCTCTAACTCGCTGATTCGATCCTCAGCGTGATTCATCCTGCTTTTAATTCCTTCCATTGTGGTCTTCAGTTCTGATACTGTATTTGTCATTTCTGTCTGATTCTTTTTTATTATTTCAATTTCCTTTTTTAAACTTTTTATCTCTTTATTTAGGTGTTCGTAATGACTATCCATTGTTGCTCTAAGCTCTTTGGACATCCTAACTATCATTATTTTAAACTCTGCATCAGGTAGTTTGGTTATATCTGATTCATTCAGGTCCTTCTCTGGGGATTTCTTTTGATTCATTTGGGTGGCATTCCTCTGCCTGCCCATTTTGTCTGTGTGTAAGAAGGGTTTGGCTACTGGAGTCCAATGGGTGTTGCCTCTCTGTTCTCTAGGTTTGGTCTATCTGCAGGCGTGCCACCCCCTCTGCCGCTGCCTAGGGCGGTTCATTGTGAGTGTTGCCGGTGCCGGCCACTCCAGCTGCTGCTGCGGTCTCTGCCTCGCCTCTGCAGGAGGGGCTATGTTCTCGTGCCAGACTGTATAAGCCTCAGCCAGTCTTGGCCTTCACCCCTCGGGCTACAAGCCTGGGCACCAAGGGCAATGGTGAGCACTTTTGCTCAGTTGTGGGTCCCTGTCAGCCTGTTCCTCCAGCCAGGAGAGGCTTCTGGTGCACGCTCAGCCATGAGCCGGGCTTCCTCCCACCCCTGCCAACCTCAGCTTTTCGGCCAGGCTGCTGGTGCACTCTCAACTGTAAGCCCGGGCTTCTGCCCCACCTCTATGCGCAAAGCCGGTTTGTGCAGGGCTTCAATTCTCGGAGGCCAGGTGAGGCTGTGCACCTGCTCACCCCAGCCCAGCAGTTGATCTCTGCCCATTTTGGGCTTCCTCTTTTCCCTCACAGGTGGGGTTGCAGGCTGGCTTGCAGCTGCCAGACCATTTTCACGCGTCTCCTTCACTCCCCCCTCCCCCCCCCCCCCCGGGCTAGATCGAGCTCACACTAGCCAGCTCGGCCTCTGCCCTCACTGACTGAACCGTGCTTCCATGTCCGGCTGCCGCCTGCCCTCCAGTAAGCCCTCAGCAGTGTCGGTAGGGGCGCTGCAGCTCAGACCTTAACACTCCATACTGTAGTCCTGAAAGCTCCTTTCTTCTAAGCGACTATGCTCTGATGGCTGCAGGGGAGCCTGTTTGGCTGGTGTCCTGCTTCCCCTTGCTGGTTCCAAGGGAAATATTGTTTCAGATTTGTGGAGTCACTCAGCCCAGGGTTTAGGGTGGCTGTTCCTCAAAGCTTTTCTCCCTGTGCCTTCCAGTCCACACTCTCTTCCTGCTGCTCTGGTCCTCTCCTCTCTTCCTGCTGCTCTGGTCCTCTCCTCTCTTCCTGTCTCCCGGAGTCCCGGGTGAGTGGTTGTGACAGAGGTTTTCTGCGCTGTCCCTTTAAGAAGAATACTGGGTCTGAGACAACTGTCTCTTTCTCACAAACAGTATCCTAACCTGTTTCCCAGCTAAATACTGTCCATACGCCTCTTCTAGGCTCTGGGGCTGTAGGCTGGGGCTTTGTTCCTAGGACCCTGGTCCCTACCCTTCCGCTGGCCTTTCTCCCCGCCACAGGAGTCTCTCAGGGCTGCCTTTCACTCCAGAGAGCTGGGCAGCTCTTTCCACATTTTCGCTTTTCCTACCAGTTTCAATGTGGCTTCTTCAGTGTTCCCCGGTTGAAGAGTCCTCTCTGTCCAGTTCAGCGTTGGTTTATCCAGATGATGGTTCTTAAAATCAAGTTATAATCCACTTTAGTTCTGGGAGTTGGAAGTTGGTATGTCCGCTTACTTCATTGCCATCTTGCTTCCATGCCTACCTTTTATTGTTTATTTACTGATGTATATGTTGTGCCATATAAGATAGAGACTTTGCTTTGTAATAATATCTTTTAAAATTAGCATTCACTTAAACATGATCAAAGTAATATATGGATGTGATGAATAAAATCAGAGAGCAAACGGGTTTATAATGAGAAGCAGTGGAAACTGTCCCACTCACAACCATCTCTTAGCACAGAGGCAACCACCTTGAACTTTGTTAGCTTTCTCTGCATAATTAATTATTATTTATTGGTTCATCAACTTCAAACATTATTTATTCTTTTCCTACTATGATTATTTACCTCTCAAACTCTATTCCTGTTTCTTTCTCTATCCTTCACAAATCAAGTTTTGTTAGTTAGAGAAACAGTATTTACATTACCATAAGTATTTGAATATATTATTCCTCAGAGCCAAATAGAGTACTATAATTACATTTTTTAGCTAACAGCTATTGATTTTTCCTTGTTTCAATTGACTTTCTTTTTTTATGTGTATTGTTTGCTCTTACATCTTTTACTATTCCAAATCATTTTATTTTTAAATTTAAAAATTTTTTTTAAATTTTATTTATTTATTTATTTATTTATTTATTTATTTATTTATAGGGACAGAGAGAGAGTCAAAGAGAGGGATAGATAGGAACAGACAGACAGGAATGGAGAGAGGTGAGAAGCATCAATCATTAGTTTCTTGTTGCCATTGCGACACCATAGTTGTTCATTGATTGCTTTCTCACATGTGCCTTGACCGCGGGCCTTCAGCAGACTGAGCCACCCCTTGCTGGAGCCAGTGACCTTGGGTCCAAGCTGACTAGCTTTTGCTCAAGCCAGATGGGCCCGTGCTCAAGCTGGTGAGCTCGGGGTCTCGAACCTGGGTCTTCTGCATCCCAGTCCAACGCTCTATCCACTGCGCCACTGCCTGGTCAGGCCCAAATCATTTTATATTTAGAGAGAGAGAAAGAGAGAAAAGAAATAAGGAGTGTCAACTCATAGTTGCATCACTTTATTTGTTCATTCATTGCTTCTCATGTGTGCCTTGATGAAGGGTTCAAGCTGAGCCAGGGACTCCTTGCTCAAGCCAGTGAACTTAGGTTTCAAGCCATCGATCTTTGGGCTCAAGCCAGTGACCTTGGGATCATGTTGATGATTTTATGCTCAAGCCAGCTACCTCGGGGTTTTGAACCTGGTACCTCAGCATCCCAGGTTGAGATTCTATCCACCACACTATCACCAGTCAGGCCCAAATCTTTAAGGATATATTAAACCCTAGTAATACCTGATTTACTTCTCTTTTTTTTAATTATTATTATTTTCAATTTTTCTTAAGTGAGAAGCAGGGAGGCAGAGAGACAGATTCTCACATGCACCCTGACTGGGATCAACCCAGAAAGCCCCCTATGGGGTGATGCTTTGCCCATCTGGGGCCATTGCTCTGTTGCTAAGCAACTGGGCTATTTTAGCACCTGAGGTGAGGCCATGAAGCCATCCTCAGTGCCTGGGGCCGACTTGCCCTAACTGAGCCATGATGGCAGGAGGGGAAGAAAGATATAAAGAGAAGGGAGACGGGAAGGGGTGTATAAGCAGATGGTTGCTTCTCCTTTGTGCCCTGACTGGGAATTGAACCCTGGATATCCACATGCTGGGCCAATGCTCTACCACTGAGGCAACCAGCCAGGGCCTGAGTTACTTCTCTTATCCTCAATTTTCCAATGAGTCTCCCTTTAGTGAATAATTTGCTGTGAAAAAGCAAACTTCTTGAAGAAAAGGGAACCCTTGTGCTTTTTAGTGAGAATGCATATTAGTGCAGCCACTGTGGAAAGCAGTAAGGGGAGTTATTTCAAAATTAAAAATGGAACTGTAACTGGGAATAAATATACTATATTACTGATTTACTGATTTAGTCTGACAAACCATAAAATAGAGCTAAATAAGAATGTACTAACAAAATAGAGTTTCTATAAAATGTTAGATCCAGTTTATTACTCTTATAACCATGATTTAATATTACCAGCTTAGTAATCACAGTTATTCATTCTGTGACAAATCAAAAGTATATAAATGAATCCTGTACTTTTACCTCTGTACAAGCTCTCATTGCAGTTATTAGGCTTGTTCCCCTCCAGCTGACACATCCAGGGTTAACATCTGCACAAGAAGAATAAGTGTAAGTGGGAGATATGTGCACCTCTCCTACTGCTCTCACCATGTGGAGGCTCACAGTCCTGATTCTCACTCAAGGCCAAGAGGACAACCTGACTGTGGGAATCGGTAGACACTTATTACATGAAACAAAAACCTTAATTTACGTTACTTGCTAGCTTCAGTTCCTGTAACAACCAACAGAATGGACTCCAAACTTCAACTTTGAGAGATGTGAGACCTTCAATCATTTATTTGAATAAACTCTGATAAGTCCCTTCAGCAAAGAACTCTCAATTCCCCCTTATGATGTCTTTGTTCTATTTTCGTTTATTCCCCCTCCTTACTCCTCATTATAAAAACCTTTGGGCTGGCCCACATGGCTGCTACAGCAAGCTCCACTGCTCATGGGCCCTGGGTTCCTGCGCTGGGACCTGGGGACAAGTTTAGCTGTGGACATGGAAAAAAACAACAACAAAAAAACCCCTTTGCCCAGGCCCTGGCCTGTTGGCTCAGTGGTAGAGTGTTGGCCTGGCATGTCGATGTCCCACCTTTGATTCCCAGCCATGGCACGCAGGAGAAGCACCCATTTGTTTTTTCACCCTTCACCCTCTCCTTACTCTCTGTCTCTCTCTTCCCCTCCTGCAGCCAAGGCTCCATTGGAGCAAAGTTGGCCCAGGTGCTGAGGATGACTCCATGGCCTCCACTTCAGGCACTAGAATGGCTTCAATTGCAACAGAGCAACACCCCAGATGGGCAGAGCATTGTCCCCAAGTGGTCATATCAGGTGGATCCCTGTTGGATACATGCGGGAGTCTGTCTTTCTGCCTCCCTGCTTCTCACTTTAGAAAATAACACACACACACACACACACACACACACACACACACACACACACGAAAAACCTTTGCCCACACCAAAAGAGCAAGATGGGTTTTTGTGGTTGGGAGTACCCCTATCATCTTAGGTGGCTAGCACTAGAATAAACCTTTTTCTTTCTCATCAGTACCTATATCATATAATTGGTTTTCATGGTGACAGGTAACTGGACCTGCAGGTCTCTTTTCTGGTTTCAGAACTGCCTTATGACCCAGTAATTCTACTTCTGGGAATTTTTCTGAAGAAACCCAAAACACTAATTCAAAAGAATATATGCAGTCCTATTTCATTGCAGCATTATTTACAATAGCCAAAATTTGAAAGCAGCCCAAGTGTCTTTCAGTAGATGACTGTATAAATAGCTGTGGTACATTTACACAATGGAATATTAGTCAACTGTAAAAATAAAAGAAATCTTACCCCATGTGACAGCGTGGATGGACCTGGAGAGCATTATGCTAAGTAAAATAAGCTCATCAGGAAAGACAAGTGCCATATGATCTCACTCATATGTGGAATCTAATATAGAAAATGAACTAACATACAAAATAGGAACAGCCTCATAGAAAGCAGGCTGACAGCTGTTGTGGGGGCTTAGTTGAGGGGTGGAGAGATTGAGCAAAGAAGAAAAAAGAAGATAAAAATTCATGGAAATGAACAATAGTGTGGTGATTGCTTGGAGGAAGGTAGATGGAGCAAAGTGGAGAAGGCTATAGTAGGAATACATGGTGATGGATGGAGACTTGTATTGGGTTGGTGAACACACAATACTCTGTACAGAAGATGTGTTTTAGAATTGTGCACCTGAAGACCGTATAATTTTGTTAACCAGTGTCACCACAATAAACTCAATAAGAAGATTGAAAAAGCAATCTCTTCAAGGGGAACACCATATCTTTACATCTGTATATTGTCTGACACATACGGGGCATTCATTAAATATTTGACAAATTAGCAAGTGACTATATTTCCACAAAGTACTGAACAAATGGAGTTAGGCATTATGTGCTTGAATGAAATTACTTTCAGATGTCAAGTGTAATAACATAATTTCTTTTGAATCCTCCAATTTCCTCTCATTGTCTTTATTTTTTACTCTTGTGTTCACCTTGTAAACAACAATGTGTTCCCAAGCACAACGTGAATCAAAACCAGAAATGGATGTTGCAGGTATTGTCAATCACCTTTGCTCATTTCACGACTCTGTGTCACATTTTGGTAATTCTTGCAATATTTCAAACTATGATTATTATAGTTGTTATGGTGATCTGTGATCAGTAATCTTTGATGATATTATTACAATTGTTTTGGGGCACCATGAGTCATTCCCACCAAAGATGACAAACTTGATATATGTCGTATGTGTTCTAACTGTGCCACTGAGAGGTTGTTCCCCAACTGTCTCCCTCCTGTCCAGCCTTCCTATTCCCTGAGACACAACAATATTGAAATTAGGCCAATTAATAACCCTGCAATGGCCTCTAAGTGTTCAAGTGAAAGGAAGAGACACACATCTCTCACTTTAAATCAAAAGCTATAAAAAGTTGAACTTAGTGAAAAAGGCAAGCCAAAATAGGCGAAAACCTAGGCCTCTTGTACAACAGATGGCCAAGTTGTAAACTGGCAATATCTCTGAGGGATCTGTGTATTACTTTACCTCCAGAGGCAGATTTAACAGCGGGCGCACCGGCCCGTGTCCTGGGCCCCGACTTCTGAAGGGCCCTGAAAACCCCAACTTTACACTTTTTTCTAATGACACCAAGTTTGGTTTCATATGTGCTATTTTAACATTAATAGTACATAATATTTTTTATTTATTTAGAAATATGGTTAACATGTATTTTTATTTTCCCTGTCTCTTTTTTTAAGGAGCCCAACACTTTTTCTACGCCCAGGGCCTCAACTGACCTTAACCTGCCTCTGTTTACCTTTCTTCTTGGTGTGATTACCCATATACAATTTCTGCTAAAGGGCCTTTGCACCATCTGGTCCCTTTACCACAAATTTTCTTCCCATCTCCTTTCATACTCTCTTTCTCCAACACACATACCTGGATCTCACCTGCTCTTTCTTCATGGCTCAGCTCGGTCATCACTATTTTATGACGTCACGTAGCAGCTATCTCCATTGCAACTAAACTTTGGTCTGAGTGATTCTTTGATTAATGGCTGTCTCCCCCACTAGACAGTAAGCTTCCAAGTGTGGGACTCTCTTTTGCCTTCTATTTCATCACCAACTTGCTGCATGGAGCTTTGTACAATGCGGTGCTCAATTGCACCATTAACACCTTTCTCCATGATTTAACTTTTCATGACTTTAAACTTCTAGAAATTTCCTTTATAAAAATAATTATAAAAAACTGACTGTTGGGCTGGGTGAAGAATTATGAAAGGAGAGGAGAATTAAGAAATCTGGACTAGTGAATTATTAAAAGATCCAGGTAATTTTATTACTGTCTTTTCTCTTTTTTTAGAGAAGTTTTCACTAACGTGGAGTTGCTTTCTATTGGCTATGGAAAGAAAGTATGAAAACCTCTATTCATATTTATTTTATTTTAAATACAGTATAGTACAGTGATGGGCAATCTTTTGAGCTTAGTGTGTCAAAATTTGCCAAAAAACCAAGCATAACTCTGGTGTGTGTCACTTTGAGAGAAATGGCCTAACCAGAAGTCCCAGAACTAGATGCTCTGTGCCGGAGTTCTGTTGTTTTGGCCAACAGACCTCCGGCACAGAGTGTCTACACTCCAGCAAGTGTTTTATCCTTGGTTACTGCACCTCGCCATTCAGGAGCCGAGGATGAAACGTCCTTCTCGGCATGAGACCCCATGCTGACACACATGTCATAGGTTCGCCATCACAGGTATAGTACAATGCTTTATTCATCTGTCATTATGAGTATTCGAGTTTTTCCACATAAGTGAATTTTCTAGGCACTAATGCATAAGCATCCCATTTAGCACCAAAAGATTTTTATATGTACATTTTTAACAGAATATCTCTAGTATATACTCAGACCTTCCTGCCTTCTTTGAAAGACTACATTGGCCTTAAGACTTTTTCTGGTGACTTACTATCAGATATATTGGAGAGTAAAATGTGCCTATAATTGATTTTCACAGGATTGTGCAATATGTTAGAAAATTAGTTAGATATGAAGACCATGATTTTCTTATTATAAGAAATCAAATATTAAGTAAATGCTAAAAATATATAAAATACGTGTAGAGTAAAAAGAATAACATAAGAGTTATTATGTTAAAAAGAAAAACGTAAGAGTACCCACAGCCCTGTTTTAAAATAGAGTATTTTAAGTTATCTCAAAAACTTGGAAGCACTGCTTTTTAGATTCCTCTCTTTTCCCTCTGCCCTTAGACGCAACCACTATTCTGAATTTTGTGTTCTGGTTATCTTGCCTTTTTATGTCTTCAAAAAGTGTATTTGCAGTCTGAATAATGTATTATTTAATTTTGCATGTTTCTGATTATTTATAAATGGGTCATGCTGTATATATTCTGCAACTTGTTGGGCTTTTTGGCTCAGTATTATGTTCGTGAACTCATCTCTTGTTAGTAACTGTAGCTGTAATTAATTCATTTTCACTGATGTATAATGTCCCATGTGAGATAACTATCTATTTTTTAATCAATCCTAGTGGGTTGTTTTTACATTTTGCTATTACAAACAATGTTCTCTGACCATGCCCTGCACATATCCCCTGTGCACATGTGCAAGAAAATCTGTTCAGTATGAATCTATGGAATTGTGGGGTCATAGGTTATATACATCTTAACTTAGCCAAAATGTTCTCCAAGTAATTGTACAAATTTATACTCCCAGAGGTTGAGTTTTAGTTGTTCTGCATTTTCTCTAGCCCCTGATATTGTCAAATCTTTTATTTTTGCCATTTTGGTAAATGTAAAATGGTGTTTCATGATAGCTTTAATTTGCATTTTCCCAGTTACTAATGAGGTTGAACATTTTTCCCCATATTTTGATAGGTTATTAAAATACTTACTGTGAAGTTTCTGTTAAAATATTTTGCCCTTTAAATTGAGTTTTATTTGACTTTTTGTGTGTGTTGATCTGTAGTTCTTTAAATTTCATGAAATCTAAAAGATCACTGATTGTAAGAACTGTCCAAACCCATAGAATCTACAACACCAAGAGTAAATTCTAATGTAAACTGAAATTGTTGATTTACTCATTTCTCCTTGTAATTCAGTGGTTCTTAACCTTTTTTGAGGTACTGAACCCACCAGTTTCATATGCGCATTCACCGTACCCTTCTTTAGTGATAAATAAAAAATATGATTTTTTTTTAAATATGATTTTTTTTCCAAATTCAAGACATAGGTATATGTTTTTTTACTGGTGCACAAAATGAGCCATACATGAACATCACCTTGCTCAAATAACAAAACCAACAAAGTGCATGAACTCACAACAAATTACGGTATTACTTTATTCTGGCCTCTGTGGCAGAGGCTTCTCCGAACCCCTGAGACTGACTCATTGAACCCCTAGGGTTCGATAGAACCCAGGTTAAGAACCACTGTTGTAATTCTATCGGTCATTGCCTTATATATTTTGAGTTTATTGTTAGCTGTGAATATGTTTATGATTGATATATTTTCTCATTCTATTGTTTGTTTTACCACTTTTTGACACTTATATAATTTTTGCTTTAAAATCTACATTGTTGAACATAGAAATTAATATTCAGCTTTGTTTCAGTTGATACGTGTTTTATCTATTTTTTATTTTCCATGAGTCTTTTTCTTGTTTTTGGGTATACATTTTTAACATTTGCTTTTTATTTTGTTTTTAAAACCAATCTAAAGGTATTTATGAATGAATTTAACACATTGGCATTTATTTTAATTATTATGATATTAGAACTAATTTTTACCAAATTATTTCATGTTTTCAACAGCATATGCTTTTGTTTATTTTTTTCTCTTTTCTCTCCATTTTATGGTTTACATTTTCTTCTATTGGTTTCAATTTATATATTCTTTTTTCTTCATATGGTATTTTCTCTTGATTTCAAACTCATACAAAATTATCTATCCTTGATTTCTTAAGCTTATTAATAGCTATGTGTTCTGCTTAACACTGAAGTTCACAGTTTTTTAAACTAGATACTTAAAAATGTTATTCCATCATCTTCTTGCATCCTATAATATGGTTGAAAAATCTAATATCAATCTGAATCTCATTTCCTTCCCCCACCCAGCCTTATTGAGATATAATTGACATATGACATTGTATAAGTTTAAAGTGCACAGTGTGTTGATTCGATACACTTATATTTGCAGTATGATTACCACCATAGCATTAGCTAACTCCTTTATGTCACTTAATTGTCATTTCTTTTTTTTGTGGTGAGAATATTTAAGATCTACTCTCCACAACTTTCAAACATGTAACACAGTATTACTAACTATCATCATCGTGCGCTGTACATTGGATCCTCAGACCTTATTCATCTGATAACTGGAAGTTTGTACCATTTACAACATCTCAATTCTCCCACCCTTCAGCCCCTGGTAACCACCATTCTATAGTCTTTTTTTTCCCTGTCAATTCAGCTGTTTTAGATTTCACATATATAATATCACACAGTATTATTTTTATCTGCTGACTTATTTAATTTAGCACAATGACCTGAAGATCCATCCATGTAGGGATCACATAGGAATTCATGGCAGGATATCTTTAATATATTTAAGATGTCTTTAATATATTTGTTGAGCTTCTTTTAAATTAGATCTAATAATTCTGCTTCAGATGATACATAGATTCCAGTTTGTTGGATTTCTTTTGAGGTCCAGGAGCATGTATTGAAAAGGGGCCAGGCTGTTGTCAGTTCTGTTGAATTTACAAAGAGAGGACAGGCCAGCCTGTGAGGAAAGTTCGAGCTCCTGATGACCCTCTGATGACCCTCTGGTTTGCTGACATTTTACCTGGCAACAACTCAGGTCCCATTTCACTTTAAACCTTTAGGGAAAAGCTGCACTGGGAAGAGACAGACTTCACAGGTTGTTATCCCTCAGCTCATGGGCTTTGGAAGGCAACTTGTGGAAGAGTTAGAACTTGAGGGCAGATGGCCAGTTGGTCCTTTATTTCTCAATTATTAACCTTAGCAAGGCATATGCTCTTCCCTGGTTTCACCTCTTGGACAAATGCAACTTGTTGTGAGCTGCTCCAATTGCTTTGCTTCCTACAGTGAAGAGACAAGCAAAAAGTATCTCAAGAGATTGTGGACAGGAGGCAAGAGGAGAACTTAAAGCTTTCTACCAATCTACACTTTATCTCTACCTCTGGCGTTTCTGGTTCCAGGCTCCTACCACTTACCTTCTTACCTAATGTCTGAGACCAAGTCAAGTCATACTTCCATTTCTTTCAGAATTTTCTCTCTTTCTCTCTCTTTTTTTTTTTTGTTTCTGAAATCCACTCTCCACTCTTGCTTCTATAGTTTCTCTCTCTATGATTGGTGGAGGGAGCAAGCAGCACATTTTAATTTGCCATCTGGCCCCTCATTTATATTTATTATAATGGCTATTATTCTGATTTATTTCAACAATGTTCTTTTATTCTCTCCTTGATTGTTATTTTTCTCTATACTTTTTCTCCTCCCTTCCTTTCTTCTCTCTTTTTAAATTAATTTGAAATATATCTATTTTTCATTTTTCCCCTTTAGGATCAGGAAATTAGACACTCTACCTATATTCCCTCATTGATGCAGTAGTTAGAGTTAGTTTTGACTGGAAGACAAAACCTTAAATGAATATAAATAGCTTTTGAAAAACCCAGGTAGAATGTTAATGAATTGGATGACTAGTACTAAGATATCCATTCTTCTCAAACTGACATATTGATTAAATAAAATCTCAATCTACATCCCAGAGATGTTTTTGAAGAAATTGCTTAGATAAATCAATAATATTTATGGAAGTGTAAAAGATCTATAAGGGTCAAAACAATCTTTTTTTTTTTTTAAACAATCTTAAAAAAGAAAAATAAGTTGGAAGATTTACACATGGTTTTAAGACTTATTATAAAATTATAATTATCAAAACAGTTTAATATTAATGTAAGGATAGTATTATATAGGTGTAAGGCTAGATAAATAGATCAATGAAATTGAATAATATTCAGAAATAAACCCATATGTATATACTTAATTGATTTTTGATAGGTGCATTGATATAGTTCAGTGGGGGAAATGAAAGTGTTTTGAGTAAGGGTATTTGAATGATTGAATATTTGTATGGAAAAAAACAACTTTAAACTCTTCTTTACATTATCTACAAAAATTAATTTGCAGTAGGTCATATACTTAAAACATAAAGGAATCATAAAGCTTCTAACAGGAAAATATCTTTGTGACTTTTGAGCAGGCAATGATTTCCTGAGAGGACAAAAACTATACAGATTTTGATTTTACCAAAGTAAAAATTTTTATTCATCAGACTACTTATATATGACAAAATACTTCTATTTAGAACATAAAACTCTTTCTAATCAACAATAAAAAGAGGAGCAACCCAATAAAAGTGGACGAAATACTTGAACATTCACAAAAGATTCGTTAACAGCTAATAAACATATGAAACTGTTCTCCATATCACTAGTCAGCAGGGAAATGAAAATGAAAACCACCAACTAGATGGCTAACCTTAAAAAAGGAAAAAGCTAAGTATCAAGTGTTGGAGTGCCTCAAATTCTCATTTATTGCTGGTAGGAGTGTAATGGCTTAATTATTTTGGAAAACTGGCAGTTTCATATTTATAAGCTTACCATTTTGACATAAGAAATTCTATGTGTTTATCCAAGAGAAAATGTGCATCTCCAAAAATCTTGTTTAAGAATGTTTATAGTAGCCTTATTTATAATAACAATCCCAAACTAGAAATAACCCAATATTCACCAACAAGAGAATAAACAAGACTTTTTCCCCCTTTTTTTTTAGTGAGAGAGACAGGAAGAGAGAGAGATGAGAAGTATCAACTTGTAATTGTGGCCCTTTAGTTGTTTATTGATTTCTTCTAATGCATGCCTTGGATGGGGAGCTCCAGCAGAACCAGTGACCCCTTGCTCAAGGCCTTGACCTTGAGCCTAAGCCAGAGACCCTGGGCTTCAAGTGAGTAACCTTCAGGCTCAAGCTAGTGACCATGGGATTGCACCTACAATCCCACATTCAAGCTGTTGACCTCAGGCTTTCAAACCTGGGTCCTCAGCCTCCCAGGTCGACTCTCTATTCACTGCACTACCACCTGGTCAGGAATAAGCAAGATGTTTTTATATTTCTGTATGTGATACTATTTAGAAATAAAAAGAATATGCTACTGATATACAATATGGATAAATTTCAAAAACATTATGCTGAGCAAAAGAAACTAAACACAAAAGTATAATTTCACTTATGTGAAGTTCAGGAAAAGGCAATACTACTCTAGGGTTATAGAAATTAGAATGGGTTAGCTCTGGGAGAGGGGAATTGACTCAGAAGGGGCATAAAGAAATTTTTTTGTGGTGAGGGAAATATTTTATATATTGTTTGGTGGTAGTTACACGCATATATACAATTGTCAAAATTCTTTGCACTGTATTTAAGATATGTGAATTTTTTATTGTACATAAATTATATCTTAATCCCCACCCCCACTCACAATATTTTGGGGAAAAAATGATCAACAATTGAAGTGTTACAAGATTCCAAATATGTAGGTGCTAGCTTTTTGTTCCATCATGCAGCTTAGCAGTCAGAGGCGGATTTAATGGCTGGTGCACCGGGCACGTGCCCTGGGCCCTCACTTCTGAAGGGCCCCACAAAACCCCAACTTTACACTTTTTCTAATGACACCAAGTTTGATTTCATTTGTGTAATCTTAACATTAATAGTACATAATATTTTTTATTTATTTAAAAATATGGTTAACATGTGTTTTTATTTTCCCTGTCTCTTGTTTTTAAGGGGCCCAATATTTTCTTCTGCACTTGGGGTCTCAATAGACCTTAATCTGCCTCCGATAGTAGTTTATGTTTTTATGTAGTGTGTATTTAGAGGTAGCCATGTAGTTATTTCTTTCTTTCCTCATTGGTTTTTTTTCTTTCATCTAAGTTGTTTCATCAAATATTTTTTCCTTGACTGAAGTAGCTTTAGGGTTTATTTTAATGAGAGCCTATTGTGGCAGATTCCTATTTTCTTTCTGATTTAACCTTTATCTTGATAAACATTTTTACTGGATAGATAATTCTAGGTTGCTTGTTATTTCCATTTAGTGCATTGTGATATCGTCTCATGTTCCAGCTGCTGTTGGGAAGCCAGGTTGTCTGTCTTATAGTTAGCTCTTCCTTCGTAGGCAACATGTCTACTCTCTCATCTCTAGTTTCTGGAGCAGGCAACTTCCTCTTCTGTCTCTAAGGAGAGGGTGAGTTTACTTCTGGTTTACCTCCACATGGAGAATATAGCCTTTGGGGCACCATATTTATAAATGTGGTCTCACATCATACTCTCCATATTTGGGGAGGCCTTAAGTCTTTATCTTTTGTATTCTTCAATTCACAAAGTCATTAAAGCTGAAGCTTAAATTCGCCAGATTAAGCAGATACCCTCAGGTGGAAGCTTCCTCCATGCTTTGTTCACTTTCCTGGGTTGCATCTTTCAGTTAGAATTTAGCATTGTTGAGCAAATAAAATATATTATGCTCACTTTGTTAAAGATGGCACTGCCCACATGGAAGTTTGTTGATATTAATGTGTGTTCTAGAACAGGCTGTGGGCAGGCCGGGTCGTTACAGCCTAAGGCTTAGTTTAAGAGTAAGCTCTTCCCCACACCCTTGACTGATTGGATGATGTAGGGTGGTGCACTCCCCTGAGGAATTCCATTATGCCTCAGATGGGTGGCTTTGTATCAGAGACTTTCTTGTATGTATAATTGGATTAAAGGTTTGAATTTTCTATGCTATAAACTGGGGCAGTCCGGGAGCTTGCTCTCTCTTGGTTCCTGAGTTCCTGAGATTAGTATTAGAGAGTAGAGCAGAGTAAGGCCACGTGAAGGCCAGGAGAAGCAGCCGAGATGGCAGAGTGCTGAGGAAGAAGCCAGTTTGTTAAGAGTTTGTGCAGGAGGAGATGGGAAACAGAGGTGAATAAGTCTGGTGAGCTAGAAGCCTTTGATGCTAGGAAACTCGGATAAGTCAGTAGCTTTGTGAGCACTGAATGTGTGGGATTTGGACCCCAGTGTGTGTGTTTGCTTGCCTGCCGGGTGCAAGCTAGGATTAAAGTTGATGGCTCACCAGTTCGTGGCTCCTGTGTTTTATTACCAACTGTTCGAATCTAATGCGAACCTGCGTGGGTCAGGCTGCTATGATGGTGGCCTTGACTACTGGCTTTACAAGCATCTAAGAATTTACTACTTTCTCATTAGTCTATCATCACATTTGCATAGATTTAAGAAAACATGCCTGACCAGTAGAGGTGCAGTGGATAAAGTATTGACCTGGGATGCTGAGGTCCCAGGCTCAAAAAACCCTGAGGTCACTGGTTTGAGTGCGGGATCATTGACATAATCCAATGGTCACTGGCTTGAGCCCAAGTTGACCTCAGGGCTTGAATAAGGGGCCACTGGCTTGGTTGGAGCCCCCTCCCTGGTCAAGGCACAAAAGAGAAGAAATTAATGAACAACTAAAGTGATGCAAGTATGAGTGTCTGCTTCTCATCTTTCTCCTCTGTCTCTCTCTCTCTTACAAAAGAAAAAAAAATGCACTTAGCATCTTTAGTTGTTTTCACCAGAAAGTATGAATCTAGATAGCTAGTCTGTCATCAGAAACAAGTCCTGTATTTATGTTTTATCGCATTTTAATAAAATGTTTATATTATGTATGTTTTCAAATGTATACATGATATATTAATATAGTTGTATTTGCATTTACCTCATAAATGAATAAATAAATGTGAACTTATCAAGAGTGCATGCTCAGAAATATTTATGGTGTGGGTATGTGTTAAGCCAGTAGCCGGGGCCACCATTATCACAGCCGCCTGGCTCATGCAGGTTCGCATTAGATTCGAACAGTCGGTAACGAAACACAGGAGCCACGAACTGGTGAGCCATCAGCTTTAATTCTAGCTTGCACCCGGCGTGCAAGCAAAAACACACACTGGGGTCCAAAACCCACACATCCAGTGCTCACAAAGCTACTGACTTATCCGAGTTTCCTAGAATCAAAGGTTTCTAGCTCACCAGACTTATTCACCATTGTTCCCCATCTCCTCTCTACACAAACTCTGCACAAACTGGCTTCTTCCTCAGCATTCCACCATCTTGGCTGCCTCCTCTCCTCTATGTGGCCTTAATCCACTCTCCTTTCTAATACTAACCTCAGGAACCGAGAGAGAGCAAGCTACTGGTCTGTCTTACTTTATAATGTAGAAATCCAAACCCTTAATCCAATCTACAGACAAGGAAGTCTCTGATACAAAGTCACCCATCTGAGGCATAATGGGATTCCTCAGAAGAGTGTACCACCCTACATCATCCAATCAGTCAAGGGTGTGGGGAAAAGCTTACTCTTAAAACCAAGCCTTAGGCCATAACGACCTGGCCTGCTTACATTACAGCCTTTCCCCCACACCCATCCCAAGAATAAGGGCAAATAATATCATCTGGGTGACGGGCTTCCATGTGGGCAACACCATCTTTAACAAAGTGAGCATATTATATTTTATCTGCCCAACAGTATGCAATAAAAAAGTTTGGGGGAACCCATCTTAGAGTCACAACCTGGACCATTTTCTCCCTCTCAATGAGTGGGGCGGTGACCACAGCAGAAAGTTTGCTTGAGAGGCCTCTAATACCTTGGAGATCTCTAGGCTTCTCTCTTGCTTTTTTATTATGGGGCAAAGTCTATGAAAATTATGCAAATTTTGATGGTTATTTTTAATTTTCTAAAACGGTCTTGAAATCTTTTGGGGAATGTACGTGTACTTCTTCATCGAGGTGAAGGCTGGGTAGTTCCATTGTCCTGTGTCTCTGGTAGCACATGGGCCTGCAATGCTGCCTAGGGATGAGCTGGCTGGTCGGTGCTGCTGCTCTTTAGACCGCGCTGCCAGCACCTGGGCAACTGTGACCCCCTCCTCCTCTGCATTGCCCCTGGTTGGTTTCACTCTTCCACTCTAAGAAGGTTTTTATATTGGAGATGAGACTTTTGACAGAGAAATACTTGCTTTTATTTTGTAGGCAGCAAAATGGTACCAGAATATTATTGGCTATTGGACCTCGGTTTAGCAACCTTGTTACTTGAGTTCTGGCTAAGAAAGAATTCAGAGCTAAGACTCACACTGTAAGAGAAAGTTTATTTAGAAAGCCAGAGAGGTAGAAGAAGTGAACTGTAGAAGAAATGGGCTCAGGAAACAAGTTTCAGAGGCAAAAGAAGGGCCCTTGGAGCTTAGGAGAAATAGAGGCAAGGCAAACATACTTGGGGTGGGGAAAGCATGAGCAGCTTCTTAGAGAGAGCTCTGGGTCCTCTGTGCTGAGTGTGCTTATCTGGAGGTCTCAGGGGAGGGTCCCAGCGGAATATTCATTAGCTTTCCAGGTGTGTGCTTTCAGAGTTGTGGTCTCTACTGATTGGTTGGCACCAGGGAATGGGGTCATTAGTCAATACAGCTGGTCCTGATGTCAGGTGTGGTGTTGCTCAGGGGTCCCCAAACGTTTTACACAGGGGCCAGTTCACTGTCCCTTAGACCGTTGGAGGGCTGGACTATAAAAAAAACTATAAACAAATCCCTATGCACACTGCACATATCTTATTTTAAAGTAAAAAAAACCAAAAGGGGAACAAATACAATATTTAAAATAAAGAACAAGTAAATTTAAATCAACAAACTGGCCAGTATTTCAATGAGAATTATGAGTGTGGATGTATCCTGTGCTCCTCTCATTGACCACCAATGAAAGAGGTGCCCCTTCTGGAACTGCGGCGGCAGGGGCCTGATAAATGGCCCCAGGGGGCTGCATGCGGCCTGTGGGCCATAGTTTGGGGACCCCTGGTGTTGCTTGTCTAGTATTGCTGCTTCTGGGCCTGGAGGAGCTGAAACAGAACTGAGGCCCAGATATATTTGATGTGGGTCAGAACCTCACTGTCCTGGTGGTGTCTAATCCCCTTCTAAGGCAGTTTAACCCACCTGACTAGCAACATGCCAGGGAAAGAGAGGCCAAGGGAGTGTTTGAACGGTACGCATGACCAGCGATATACTAAGGGAGGAAAGGTCACTGGGGATAAGGTCCCAGTCCAGTTTTGCCTGTTGCTAGGTACTCAGGGCTTTCTGCCCTGGTGACCTTCCATACTTGGCCTATTGCCCTTGCTTTGCTCATACTTGTCCAATTGCCTGCTACAATTTGACTGATAGAACATTGGCAAAGGTAGTCCATTTTACCAGTTGCTGGCTAATGTCCTGGCTTGGAAGAGCAATAACCTCATTAATGAATTACTATCTCCTACTTACAGACAAACTCACCTCATTTATTTCCTTAAAAAGATGGTGTCATTGATTAAAGATGGCCATTAGTGACCATGAATAAGTGTATCTGCTCACCCCTCAAAGATGTTGGTCATTTGCATTTTATGTTAGGAAGCAAAACAGATGGTTCTTTGGCTAACTTAGGTATGTATTTAAGGTGGACTCAGAGTTCTAAATAATAATAATAATCAAGCAAGAAATTATTTAAGTACATCTAAGTTTAATAAATAGATGTAGAGATATCTATTTGTAGCCTTTACATTGGAAGCAATTCTAACATTTGGCTAAATTACATGCAGAATATACTGGCAGTATTCATGTTATTGAGGACACAATTCACAAATATGTTGACATCCCAGATAATGTCTGACTATAACATAGCACTTAGAGAAAGATTCAAAGCCAAAGCAGAATATAGTCTTCCCTCAATATCTGCAGGGGATGGGTTCAATCTGTGGATGGATACTGAAATCTGTGGCTGTTCCCTGAAAAGGATGTATATGTAAAGTAACCCTCAAATGCCCAAGAAGTCAAGAGGCCAAAGGACGAAACAGACAACTTCAGCTTGTCAGTTTAAAGAGTTTCAATAAGGAACTTAGTTACAGAAACACAATCCTGAGTAGCAGCAGGACAAAATGATGCCCACACCATTCTTCCTCTGACCACTGGTTTTATATCCCCCTGAGAAATGGACCTATAGAGTTGGAAAAAAATGGAGAGGTGACAGAGGGGAACAAAAGGTCCAGATACTGGGGGCTCTGGCACCAGGGTGAGTTAAAAGATAGATAACACTGAGAATACTTTTCCTCAGAGGAAGGACTAATGGTGGAGGGAGGATTCATGGTAGTTCGTGATTAACCTGGAGTCTCTGAACAATCCAGAGTCCTTGGGGGGAAGGGACATGGAAGGGAAGGGGATCAAAGGTTCAGCTGGATGAATTTAAAATAGGGTCAGCTTTATCTGCACAGGGGATGTTCAGGTCCCTTACATAAAGTGACACAGTATTCGTGTATAATCTATGCATAACCTCCTGTATACTTTAACTCATCTTTAGATTATTTATAATACCTAATACAAAGTAAATGCTACATAAATAGTTGTTATACTCTGTTGTTTAGGGCATAATGCCAAGTAAAAGTCTACATATTTAGTTCAGATGTAGTCAGCCTAGGTCTAACTACTTAACTACTGAGTACATGTCAGCAACACTTAAATGTCATCAATGTACCATTTAAATAATACTTG
The DNA here is from genome assembly GCA_037038555.1 of Rhynchonycteris naso. Lineage (NCBI taxonomy): Eukaryota > Metazoa > Chordata > Mammalia > Chiroptera > Emballonuridae > Rhynchonycteris > Rhynchonycteris naso. Next base: position 93,996,319 of record CM072998.1, on the reverse strand, counting down.
ATCTATGGTTGGTTGGATCGCAGATGCAGAACCCATAGATGCAGAGGGCTGATTAGATATTCCACTTCATGGAGAGCCTGAAACCAAAGTCAAATGCTAATTTTTACAAAAAGGCATTGAAATTATATATATATACACACACATATTTTGTGACAGAGACAGAGAGAGGGACAGACAGGGACAGAAAGACAGGAAGGGAGAGAGAAGAGAAGTGTTAGTTCTTCGTTGTGGCACCTTAGTTGTTCATTGATTGCTTTCTCTTATGTTCCTTGACCGGGGGGGCTACAGCAGACTGAGTGACTCCTGATTCAAGTCAGCCACCTTGGTCTCAAGCTGGTGAGCCTTGCTCAAACCAGATGAGCCCACGCTCAAGCTGGAGACCTTGGGGTTTCGGACCTGGGTCCTCCTCATCCCAGTCCGACGCTCTATCCTCTGTGCCACTGCCTGGTCAGGCTGAAGTTCTATATTTTAAAAGTAAAAAGAATTAGGTTGGATTGAAACCCAAGCCTATGTATCATTAAAATAATTGAATTTGGATATCAAAATATTAGACGGAACCAAATCAGAACTCCATATGTTCTTGATTGGAGATAACAGGTTGCTCCTTTTTAAACTAAATTGCACTTTTGAAAGGGAATGGAAGTTATTATGCTATTAGACATTCAAAATGATGGGATTCACAGGATTAGCTGTCAGAGGGAAGGTAGAGATGTGCCAATAGGGACAAACTTCTTGATGCTCCTAAGGTGATCATGACCTGTCTCTTGTCCTTTAGCATAATTTATGTGTCTCCACTGGGTCTTTCTACAGGTGTTTCTAAAAGTTGTCATTGGCTGAGCTTAGGGTTGGTCATTGTAGTCTGGTAGGGACTGACCATATAAGGGGACAAAATCAACTGGACTGACTATGTCACTGGTCACTTTCAGAGGGGGGTGGGGCATGGAGCCAGATTGTGTAAATTGAGCTTTTCATGAATGGATGAGGAGACATTTGCAAATGACATGGCTCCAGACCCCCCCACCCCACCCCCAAGCTGTGCTGTCTTTTCTGGGTGAGCCTGATTGCTTTTTGGCTCTACTCAGTGCAGTGTTTTCCATCAAATCAGTCTTTCCTCCACAGGGGTATTTATTATGTGCCATTCTGAAAATAAAAGGGATGCGGAGCAATCATCCAGCAAAACCATAAAACATTTTATTATCCGAGACTGTGAGGGGACAGGTTTGACATACAACGGTGGGAGCTGCAATGGCCGAACAATGTGGTACTAAAGCGTGATTTAATGAGGCTTAGAGGATTAAGTTCAGTCTGAAAAGTTCCAGTCTGTCTTGGGCAGAGGTAAAGTGAGCTGGCTTGGGCACCTGACTGAGCATCACACCAGATAGGCTCCGCCAGCGGCCTCCATTTGTCCTGCTATCCCAGACAACCATTGTCAGGGAGAATTGAGCACTGGAAACTTCTGACTGATTTAGAGAACCTCTAACTTGGCGCAGCTTCCTGGTGGCTTCCATTTTACAAGGCCAGCAGTTAATCCAACAAAAGCCTGAATTCATTTCCCTCTATATTTGTTGATTGCCAGTTGAGAGCTGGATGCTGTCAACTTGCATTTAAAAGAATTCCATTTCACTGGAATTGAGATCCTTCACCCTCTGATAAGTGGCAGGGTGCCATCTTGGGCAACACTTTTTGTTTTCCACTTTTCCAGGGGAAAAACTCATTAGCAGATGGTGGCTGGTCATCAAGTCAATCATTGTCATTGGATTTAATCATACACATCTTTCAGATCCAGCTGAACTAAACCTACTTGTTATACTGCATTAGTGTGTTGGCACAACCTCAGCCTTAAGTTATGAACATAAGACATCCATGGATTCATGGACAAGTTCAAGCACTGTTTATTTTTTTATTGAAGTGGATGTGTTTGTTGCATATTTATTAATTATGGTATGCTTGGTCTCATGAGGAATGAGTGAGGGTATGGAAGAGTTAAAAGCCCCAGCTCCTGTCTGAAAGGGAGCGATGATTTAGAAGGTGAGATGAGGTACACACACAAAGGGTTAAACAAGAATACAATGTTAAGTGAGCTACAGGCTTTGATGCAGGTGGCTTTAGTCTAGTCTAATGTGGTGGTTCTCCAATGACATGGTACCACAGAATGACCTGAGACACTTTGAAGAAAAATAAATGTTCTGCTTCTGTTTTAGTCATTTTGAGCTGCAATAATAAAAATATCGTGGACTGGGTGGCTTAAACAACAACTATTTATTATTTACCATTCTGATGTTGGGAAGTGCATAACCAAGGTGCCAGCAGATTTGTTGTCTGGTGAGAGTCCACTTCCTGGTCTGCAAATGGCTCTTTCTGTTGTGTCCTCATATGAGAGGGAGGAGAGAGAGGGAGAAAAAAAAAAGAAGAAAGAGGAGGAGGAGGAGGAGGAGGAGGAGGAGGAGGAGAAGAAGAAGAAGAAGAAGGGGAAGGAAAGGGAGAAACTCTCCAGTCTTTTTTGTAAAGGTTCTAATCCAATTCATGAGGGTTCCACATTCATGACCTAATTACCTTTAAAAGGCCCAATCTTGTAATACCAACACATCAGAGGTTAGAATTTGAAGACACTTTAAGATATGAAATTTTAGGGGGTACGAACATTCAGCACATAACAGGTCCTCATACCCGAGACCTTGATTCTGTGACTCTGTAGAGGGAATAGGCACTGGTACTGGAGAAATTACCCAGGTGGTTCTATTGGCTCCTTGATTCAAAAGTGCTGCTCGGGCTGGGAACTGCTGGTCTGGGAGACAGATCACTACTAGGGTGTTGTTGTTTTTTAAACATTTAGATACTACTCTAGATTTTGTCCCTCTCCAGATAAATAGGAGCTTTCTATTCTCTACTCTTATAGCTTCTTGTTCACATCTCAGTGGCACAGAAGCTGTTCTACAAATGTTTGTTGAATGAAGGAGTGAAGAAATGAGCTAGTTGACCTTGGGTAAGAGATATGAACACTTTATTTAGGAATTTTTGCCTCAAGGTTTATAAAGATTGGGGAAGGTGGAATTATGCTATTATTCTGTGGGGCTATATTAAATGTAGATGTCTTCCTGTAATGACTCTGAAGCCCTTTTAGAATAAAGATGTGGGCCCTGGCCAGTTAGCTCATTCAGTTAAGAGCATTGTCCCCAAACAACAAGGTTGTGGGTTCAATCCCTGGTCAGGGCACACATGGGAAGCAACCAACGAATGCATGACTGAGTGGAACAACAAATGCTTCCTTTCCTCTTCCCCTCTCTTTCCCTTCCTCTCTCTGTCTTTCTAAAAATCAATAAAAATTAAGCTCTGGCTGGATAACTTGGTTGGTTGGAGTGTTATTCTGGAGCGTGGAGGTTGCTGGTTTGATTCCCCTGTCAGGACACATACAGGAGCAGCTGGAAGTTCCTGTCTCTCTCTCTCCCTGCCCCTCACAAAACAAACAAACAAACAAACAAACAAATAAAGGTGTAATGCAAATTCTAGGCATTCTCATGGACAATTGACCTGGAGAAATGATACCTTTGTTCTCCCATTTGGTATTAAGACAGGTAAATTTTGATGAAATTATAGCAGAACAGATGCTAGTATGAGTCTACTAATATCTAAATGAGATGGCTGACTTTCAAAATAGTTGGAAATACAGCTAGGGCCTAGAGTCTATGAAGAAATAGTAGTCCAAAAAGGTAACCTCAAAATCATGGTAATGACCCAGGTGTGGGGACGGGGGCCAAGGGTCTCTCCCAGTCCTTCCATCCCACTGGCATTGTTGATCTCTAGGTTACTCCTCTTCCAAAATTTTATTTTCAAACCCTCTTTGCAAATACATTTGTCTACTTGGGGAGGGTGTTCAGGTGTGAGGAGGCTAATATTTCCAAGGCAATGTTTAGACACTAGTATTTCTAAGAGACAAGTTGTTACATTTACAGTGACAAAGTGACTATAGCTGTCTTTTCCTTTTCTATAAATTAGTTTAACTTTGTTTACAACTACCTCCCCAATTTTCTTCTTTGTGACAAAGATTAGCATTCAAAGTTCTAAGCCACATCTTCTAGATTACAAGAAGGCTTCTGCTTCTCAGTAAACAATTTAGCCATTTAGTTGTCGTAAATTTTGTGTCATGTGTTTCTGAAGCCCAAACTCACTTGTTTATTTGGGGTTGAGAGTCCCGGAGGAGCCCTGTGCAATGTCTTCACCTGACCTCTTCTCTCTGGAGCTGAGGCGAGTGTGACCTCCCTCAGCTGTTGCTGGGAAGCAGCAGGCCTCTGTCTTATATTGAATTAGCCAACTTTCTCCTCTGAGATTAAAAAATGCCTTAAAATTTTTCAGGTGAAAAACTAAGGTCCAAGGACATCAAAGGTCCCCCTTCAAATTGTGTTGTCTCTCTGGAGTGGGTCTTTTCCCAGGGGCCTCTTGACTGTATATTTTGAAAAAAAAACCCCACAAAAACATAAGGTCAGACTATCATTAAGGAAATTGGTATCATTTAAAGATGAATTAGATATTCCCCTTTTCTAAACTGCTCTGGGAAGAGAACAAAGGAAGTGTCACATGATGGTGGTTAACACAAAGGTGTTTTTTTGCTAGTGTAAATGGTAACCAGAAATAAGAAAGGCGGTTTTGTCAAGACAGCAGGGCATAAGCAGTGACAGTAATTTCAAGGAAGGACTTTGGATGAGCGGTGTGGTTCTACATGAGTCAGTCCCCAAAGCATCCGGCTGGAGTCACTTTCTAACATCACCTCACTTCAACTTCTACCTTTAGAGCAGGGTGATTCTGCACGTCAAACCCTGAACTTAAATGAATGCGAAGCTCTGTTGGAGAAACCTCACGCCTCTTTGCAGCCACAGCTGGGCAGCCACCAGAGAGTTTTCAAGCTAGACATGTTTTTCCCTAACATCTGTCAGCTTAGCTAAATCAGAGCTCCAAATGAACAATGTAATACCCAAGATCATTATCTGGATGTGTGACATTCCCTCCCTCTTCTCCCTGGAGGACTTAATATTCAAAATGAAAAACAACATTTGTAAGGTACAAAGAGAGGGAGGCTTTTCGTCTTTATTATTATTACTACTAATAATACATTTTCATTAACATGGTTTTAGTAGTATGAAATAAGAGAAATGAAACTCGACCCCCTTCAAATCAACATGTTCCCGAGTGACTTTGGCAGAAGGTACTGTGTCTTTGACTCATTCAATCCAAGATAAGCCTATTAATTAAGCTTTAGTTACAGGTGCGGTCTACACAGATGTAATTTTTTGCTTGGGGCTAACTGAAAACTTGCAAGTGGGCTCTGGGTTCAACTTTTTATTTTTTTTTACAACTTGGAAAAGATGTGGTTGTGCTCCAGGTAAAAAGAGAGAGTTGATTCACTAATCAAGTCAACAATTATTTATTGAGTACCTGCTTGATGCTCAGCTAGGTGCCAGAGTTGTAAGGTATGCATGATAAGGAGAGCTTACACCTTTAATGAGGAAACATGACTCACATTCCAAGCAGCGTGGCATTGTGGACAGAGCACAGCATCTGGAATCCAAGCAGACCTGGTTTAGAAATCCAGTTCCATAGTTTAAAAGTAGTATGACCTTGATAAGTTTCTTTTTTATTAAAATAGGATATTAATATTGTTAAGATTTTGGTAAGCATTGGCAATAACTTTGTAGGGCACCTGCCACATCAGAGATACTCTAAAAATATTATTATAACATGGAATATATATATAATAACTTAGCCATTAATAACACTCATGCAAATGCTCAAGATGAGAGGGAATAGTGCTGTCTAGAATAGCTAGCAGAAACAAATATTTCTCATTTTACCAATGCAGAAACAAAGGCTCAGAGAAGTTGACTTGCCCAGCCCGGTAACTCCACTGGGAGCAGGGGCCAGATTGATCACACATGTGGGTTTGCTTGGGGAGCTGGTGCTATGGATGTGGTGGTTCCCAAACCTGGCGAAATGTTAGGACAACTTATGAGCTTTTAAGAAAACTGGCTTTCAAGCGAGTCTGACTCAGGAGGCTTGGGGTGAGGTCTGCAATATGTTTGTTCAGTGAGGTCCTGGCTTGCAGAGCAGCAGCCCATTGGTACAGCAGCTGGAGCACTGAGTGGGGAGCTTCCATCACAGACCTCCTGCCCTGCTGTGTGATGGGCAATCCAGCCTCTCCATTTGTAGTCATCTCATCTGTCTCTTGAAAGGGTTGCTTTGGTTGAGATTCAGGTCACCACTATCTCTTATGATCACTCCATTACATCCCTTCAGCTCAAACTGGACTGGAGTTTGGGTAGGCTATGGCTTGCAGGTGAGAAGTGGCCTAACAAGAGCGGTAGAAAGAAGGTAGAACTGTGCCATGAGCCTGGCTGGGCGAAGGTTTCCTGTGTGGAAGGAGAGGGAGACCCAGTCAGGTGGCTAGAACAGAGCTTCAGTATAGAGACCTTTGGGGAGAGGGGGCAGGTTTTAGGCATCATTTAATGGAAACTGTATTATGTGGAACATGACGCCTTTGAGATGCTCTCAAAGAGAATAAGTTTGGGAGATGCTACGTACTGTATCACGGTTGAGATTCATAATACATATTGAGAGTTCTGAGGAGTCTAATTAATTTTCCTTAGTTGAGTATGTTTCAAATTTATTTGATCATAGGGCACTTAAAAAAACTATTAACTAATATTGCACGGAACACTTTTGGGGGAACACTGTTGCAGAAAACAGAGTCATTGTAAGATCTGGGCTCAGCTTTAGAAAACCGGGAAAATGGTCATTAGAAAGAATGGTTATGAAGAGCAGAAAATGAACTAGGATTTCTCAGTTAAGAAGAGAAGAGAAGGCTTATGCAGTACTTTTTTGGTTATATGAAATGGTATAATGAAGAACATGATTTATTGTTCTTCATATTCACTGAGCATCAAGCCAGAAGAAATGGGCTTAATAGTTAGGCGTAGAGATTTAGGAGAAAGAAAACGGAAATCTTTCTGATAAGGGATATAAACTAGAATAGTTTATCTAGAGAAACAATGTAATTTCCAGAGTTTCATCCATTTCACGTAATAAGCCTAGATAACAACTCAAGTACCATATATTTTCTTCTCTGTCTTTCCACATTCAGGGATCCAGGCACATACTCGGGAGCCACAGCAGCTGAAACAAAGAGTCAGCAACTTATGGAACTGTAGATTTGGAAAGAACCCAACATCTGGTCCAACTTTTCTCCAAAGCAGGGGTATTTCCTGCAGCACTCCTGCCCAGTCACACTCAGGAACACGCTGGAAACAGCACCAGTGCATGGGAAATCATTACTTTTCTAGGTAGCTCATTTCACTTATGGATGGCTTAAACTGTTAGGAAGCTCTGCCTTACCATGAACCAAAATATGTATCATTACATCTTACACATTTTAGACCTTGTTATTTGTGCTGGAGTTCCACAGAATATACTTATTACTTTTTTTCCTCTGGGATGACAGAAGACAAATATCCTATCCACACTAATCCTTCTTTAAGACAAGTTGTCCAAGTCCTTTAGACATTTCTCCTAATATATGGCCTCTAGAGGATATGGGTTAATCATGAAGTATAGCCAGGTTACCGCCTTTCTGGGTCTGGGCAGTCTAACTGCAGAGAGGCCAGGTGGGCAGGGCAGTTCTCTAAGATGCAGCATTAGACCAGTCCCCATGTCGGAGGGCTGGGCTGGCAGATCCGTTTGGTCAATTTATACGTGTGATCAAGAGGCCATAAAAAAAATCCATCCTAATGTAAAACAGTTGATGAACACCAGTTTGGCAGGATAGTGGGCTCTCAAGAGAGGGCACTGTGGGAGGGTGTTTAGAATTAGGAAGATTTAGACCTGTAGTTTTTCTAAGTTACCGAGTACAATAACCAAAGCTGCTTTGTCAACTAGATCAATGGGGTGAAATGTGGAGGTACAAGAGATGTCGCAGCAGCTTCCCACATCACATCTTTCTTGCAGCTGCTGCACCCTAGACACTGGGAACAGGAGTGGTTTCGAGGGGCACTCTGTGTATGAATGTATGTGAGACATCACTGAGGGAGCGGGCAGGTGTGATTCAGTGTCTCAAAATAATGCTGTTCATGACTGTTACTGGGACTACCCTTGTCCCTCAGACCTCATCAGCCTGGAATTAATGAGCCAGATTTTATAAATCTGTTCAGGTCTTTCTTACTCCAATAAAGAATTGCATTAGTGAGATTTTGTTGTTCAGCAATCACATCATGCAGTTAACACAAATACTTTTTTTATACAAACCACTACCAAGGTCTTCCTCCTTATATTGTAGTACATTATTTGAATCTAAATGTGGATTTAACACTGTTCCTGCTACATTTTATTTGATTGATTTAACTTTATTGATATTTTTAATATAGTTTTTCAAAAGTGCTAGGTATTCCTCCTGTCGTCCATCTTCACTTTTGATTAACATGCCTTCCATTTCTTTTTCAGAGCCGAGCCTTGGAACATGCCCATCAGAAAGGCATCCGGGAGAGAGGGAGCTTTGTGGCATGCTACTGGAGACTTTTCTTGAGTAAGACACCAGACTTTTAATCCACTCTTCAAATTAACATGTCCAGCCATCTTATTCACAGAATAGGACTATTTTCAAGTATGTATTCCTCCATCTTATTCTCAGAGAAATCAAAGACTATTGAAATGATTTACCCAAATCAAGATACATTATGTGATACTTTGATTTTTTCCCCCTATTTTATATTCATAGGGATTTGGGCTTGACGGGAAACCAAAAGTGTATCTTACCAGAGAAAGCCATTGCAGTTTCTGGGTGACATAGGTCTCACCCCCCCCCCCCTCAGTCCCAAGTATGCCCAATAGATCACTGTGTAACAAGCAGTAACTGCCTTGCCTAGCATTCAGTTCAAACTCTATACACCGTTTATAAGTCCTTAGTTGGCTGGCTTACCTCTTCATCTTGTCTTTCTTGGAGTTCCCCTCATACTCCAGTTCTCTTATTAGACCATGTTCTCTAAACTTTTGTCTACTGAACCCCTGCTTCTGCTTTCTGGACACTCTTCTCTCTTCATTTTGTTTGATTAACTCATAGTCTTCCTCTAGCTTGGATCTAACTTCCTTGAGGAAACCAACCTTGACCCCCCAGGGCTGGATTACGTGTCCTTCCCACATCCTCCTTTCCATCCTGGACTTACCCTATGGTAGCACCTGCCACTCAGGTGTCTTGCTTATGGGCTTCTTCTTCCAGTTGGCTGTTAACTCTTTGAGAGCAGTGACTGTGCTTGGTGCATAGCAGCCCCTCAATAATTCAATTAAAAACTACAGGTCACAGCCTTACAGGGCCCAGATACATTAATGTGAACAAGACATATCAGAGTAGTCTGAAAGACCTCAAGGTCTTTTGTCAATATTTGGAGTGTGGCCTTGAATGAGTCATTGTCTTTTTGGGCTTCAGTTTATCTGTGAAATGACAATAATCTTTAAGGTTTTTGGCTAATGCAAGAAACAATTCAACTGGAAACAGCAGACCTGACCTGGATCTGATGAGAGTGTTAGGAAAGGTGTTTAATAAATCCCATTCACTTCTCTTAGTCTCAGTTTCTTTATTAGATAAAGAGGCTAAACTCTGAGCAGTAGTAGATAAGCATGAAGTCAGACACAGACTGACAGTGTTGAACAAGCCACTTTGTGACTCAGTTTTCTTCTTTACAAGTTCCTTATTACTTGGCTGCATCCTTGTGAGGAGGACTAAATGAACTAACCCCAGAAACTAAGGAAAGGGTAAAAATATATTGAGCCTGATCAGGCAGTGGCTGAGTGGATAGAGCATTGGTCTGTGTGCTGAGGACCCAGGCTGGAAAGCCTGAGGTAGTCAGCTTGAGCGTGGGCTTACCAGCTTGAGCACGGGGTGGCCAGTTTGAGCATGGGATCATAGATGTGACCCCATAGTGGCTGGCTTGAAGCCCAAGGTTGCTGACTCTGCTGCAAGGCACATATGAGAAAGCAATCAATGAACAGCTAAGGCACCACGACTACAAGTTTATATATATATAATACCAATTCTGTGTTTGGTACACTCATAATGTCATAGCTGTTAATCCTGCCAACAACTGACATAGTTGGTTTTAGACAAGTCTGTTTAATGGAAGGAGGAAATGGTTCAAGGTCACGCTGTTTGTAAATGGCAGAACTGGCTCCCAGTGTGACTCCAGAGTCCACGCCTGTTTTAATCCTGTCTCTACTGGTTTCTCCTTTGTTCTGCACCCAGCCCTGGACCTGGCATGAAGGCTCTCTCCGCCGTTCCAGGTCTAAGTTTGGATGTAGGACCCACTCCAGCCCCAAGAACGTCTGAAAATGGAGCGAGGTCTGGCCAGAGCCTGCGGGAGCACTCGCTGGGCTGAGCTGGGTGAAGCTTCTCTCACCGTCTCTCCGAGCGGAGCGCACAAGTGGGGTGGCCACGCAGTGCGCATGGTTTATAAAAAGCCATCCCGAGCACCGTCTTGGGACTGCAGCCATTTATTCCCACTTTTTCCTTGTAAAGTGTTACTGTTTTACACCAAGGGCAGTTAATCCTGAATGGGATGTACAGGCATTTAATTCACCTCCACTTTTTTTTGCCAACTCTGCTTTTTTTCCTTGCTCTTGCTTCTGAAGTTATATATGATTCTGAAAGAGGAGGCCATTTTCTATCTGAAAGGAGAAAAAAAAAGAGCTGACGGCTTTAAAGAGAAACCTTCCATCGTAGGAAAGAACATTTGGTTGGAGAGATAATACCTTTGTTTTTAAAAATGGAATCCTGCTTCCGTGGCGTTTGTCTTCTGACCTTGACCCCATTTCCGGTCTGATGCTAAGACCTTTGTAGAGGCAATCGATATCTGTGCACCTGGTGAAGGAGAAATGGAGGCTAGATATGATCAGTTCCATTTGTCAAATGGGGAAATTGAAGCTCAAAGAGGTTAAATCACTTGTTTGAGATCAGAATGGAAGGCTGCGGGGGCAAATTGGGGTTAATGGAGAAACGGAAAGAAAGAGAGAGAGCACCTCTGGCTAGCTAGCTGTTCCCCCTTTCATAGACCCCTTCAATCCCCCCCCCAACCCAGCTATCTCGTGCACTTCTCTCCAGTTTGTGACACTAATATTGTTGCGCTTTATTTGCAGATGAGGAGACTGTGAGTCTCTGTAGCATTAGCTTTTGGCTAAAAGTTGCACACCTTGAGATTGCAAAGCATGTCTGGAGCCTAAACCTTGAGTCCCCACCCTCCAGTTGCCTTCATTAATACCCGCTACTTACCTGCCCCAGCTTTTGCAGAGAATCTAAATATAATGGATGGCTGCTGCAGAATGCCAGGGTATTTTAATTTATAGAAAAGAATAATGGGGTTCAGGTGAATTCCCTGTTCTGTATATTCTCTTTGGAATGAGGCTTAGTTTTATTGTACTTTCACTTCCCATTAGCTCTAGCTAAAGTGATTCCATAATGCCTTATAAACCCAAACATGAGTAATTGATGGCAGCCTCAGGAGCTTGAGCAGGAGAAAATCAGACTGACTAGAATCTCCAGGGTGAAGAATTAACATTTATTCGTTTAGTGAAATGAATTTATGTCCTAATAAAGCCAGTTATGGACTAGACAGTGATTTAATGATGCATTTTCTGTAAGAAGAGCAAATATGAACTTCTGGGCCTGGGTTAGATTGTAATCGATATGCCACCTACTAAAACAGTGTTTCAGATATGTTCAAAAAAGTCTATGAAACTTCCTTAATACATAAAATTTGTGTTTAACCCATTCTGTCAATGGAGTTGGAAGTTAAAAAGAAATTCAATCAGCATCTCTAAAACCATGAACAGTACATTTATTCATTACTCCCACAAGATCAGGAGTCTGAGCTCTCCTGGAAGCTTGAAGAATGAAGATCAGGACAAATGCCACTGTAAAAAGAAAGAAAAAAAATACTGAATATAAATATGCATGACATTCTTTAACTCTAGGTTCTTGCTCTGGGTCTGTAGGAGGACAAGGAGAAGGTCAGAAAAGGGTCCTTCTAACGGACAGGGTGGAGTGCAGAGAGGACATCCTGACTACTATCCCTTGGCCATTAGACAGTCCATCTCTCCCATTATAAGCCCAGTAGACCCCGAAGAGAACTGAGAAATTGGTTTTCTTTGGTAATGAAATTCTCATTGTGAAAACCTCAGTCATCTTGTGTCTTTGCTTTTGTATCTGGTATCTAACCCATTAAGAAATCTAATAGGCTCTACTTTCAAAGTATCTCCTGAATCTGGTCACTTCTCTCCATCACCAGTGCTATCTTCCTAGTTCAGCCACTACCTTCTCTTTGCCTGGGTAACCTCAAGTCATACTAATTGGTCCTTCTGCTTCTATTCTTCATTCTTTCTCTCTCCACCCCATCCCCCCTTTTTCTCCCAGCCCTTCACACAGACATTTATAATCTGTTCTTAATATATTAGCCTGAGGTGATGCTTTTAGAATAAAAGGCAGATCCTATTTCCTCCGCTCCAAACTATCAGTGGTTTCCCATTTCACACAGAGTAAAGGAAAGTCCTTTTGGTGACTCACAAAACCCTGCACCACTGGCCCCTAAGCCCCCCTCCCCATCCCCGCTCCTCACACCTTACCGCCAGGTCCCTGGCTCTTTCTGCTGCAGCCACGCTGACTTCCTTGCTCTTTCTGTAAGGCAGCAGGCTCGTTTCTGCCTTAGTGCTTCTGTTTGTATAACTATTTCCCCAGGTATCCCTTACCGATTTCATGTTTTTGCTCACTCTCGCCTTCTCAATTGAAGTCCACTCTGATTACGCTATTTCACATTGTAACCCCTCCAAGTCCCTCACGTACTTCTGCTCAAATTCTTCCATCTCTTTTTCCAGAGCACTTATTACTTTTTGGCAATGCTATTTAATGATTTTTGTTTGTTTGTTTTCTGACTCTCTTATTTGAATGTAAGCTTTGCAAAAGGCTAGAATCTGCCTGTTTTGTTTACTGATGCAGCCCAAAAGCCTAGGACAAGGCCTAGCCAGTGGGAAATGCTCAGGAAATGGTTGTTGAATGAATGAATGGTCCGCTAAAAACCATCTTAAAATAGATTTAATACTGATGTGAGAAGTAGAGCTAATTCAATTTTGTTCTTACAGTATGATGTTTTGCAGCCTGATTTTTGTTATATGTTTTGTTTTTAATTCTGGGAAGTAAGATATATTGAATTGGATAGAAGCCATATTCTCTATGTCTATGAAGTTTTGAGATCTTGTGCAAAAGAGTTTCAATTAGATGAAGAGGACTTTTTATTTGAATAATTATTGTTAAATCCTATCTTATTAAATCATATCACAAATTTTTAAATTTGAAACTAAGTGGAAGAACATTAGGAAAAATATACCCTCTTGTAATGTCACCATTGACACTGACAAAATATTTGAGCGCTCACTGGGTGCAGAGCAGTGGGAAGGAAAAGACCCATTAAATATGTGGCGCACACATCTGTGTTGCTGGGAGGCCAGATGTTCTAGTTGTGGGAGTTTTATGTTTCCAGTACTTCTAAACAGGGCATCTGAGTTGTACATTTAAATGAACTTTGTAAGGGGTGCTGGTAAGTATAAAATGCGGTCAACAGCAAAGAAAGCAGACGGGTTCAGGTGGAGATATCTTGTGATACTTGGGATGATTTTTTAAAATTATACTTTATCAGGCAAAATCTAGACTGAAGTTGTCATCCTAATTCACATTTGTATAGCACTTGTGCAGCCTACAAAGCACTTGCTTATAATATATCATCTCAAGTGTATAGTTTCTGGGAAAAGGTTTGCTAAAACCATTGTCTCTCCCAGCACAGTCAAGATGTAGATTTCAGTTCTGTGGCCCTGGAGACCAATGTTTCAGAGTTGCGTGGATGGGGAGCCCTCAGAAGGAGCCCACAGTGGTGAGGCAGGCAGTCAGGCAGCCACACACCTGGTGCTGCATCAACTGCACAGACTCCACCACCACACTGCCTGGTTTTAAATCCAGGTTTGCCTCTAACTTGCTGTGATCTGGTGCTTCGGTTTGATCATCTGTAGGATGGGATTAGTAATAGTAGCTTCTTATAGGACTCCTATGAGAATTAAATAAGTTTATAAATGGAGAGGGCTTAACAGAAATTCCTGGCACCTGGGGAGCCTCTTGCATGTCAGCTGTTAGTATTCAGAAACAGTAAAGGGACCTGCTTGTCACTCATTTCTCCTTTATTTATTTGGTCACAGTGCTTGAAAATTTCTCCTTAGATTCACTCCATTGGGTATATAATTTTAACATTGTTAAGAAACAGAACCTTATGAGAATCAGATGAAAAGTATGAACCCTTTCTCCAGAACAATGGGCATATTCTCATGCATATACATACAATTTTGCCTGCAACTTCAGGGGATTTATAAATTCTAACGTCCAGATGAAGAATCTCCAGGTCAGGGTATTGTGTTTCCAAAGGCTGAGATTAAATTGTTCCTGGTTTGAGTCATTTGACCTGTCCCATCTAGAACATGGAGCCCTGAATGGGCAGACTCAAGGGGATTCCGGGGTATCTATAACCTAAGGGATATGTGAGGAGCAACTGGAAGTAGAAGAGACAGAGACAATGGAACAGAGACCAGAATTCGCAGTGTAATCGCTACCCTGGGGCGCTCTGCTCACCACCTTCAAGACGCCTGCCTCTCCTAAGAAGCCAGGGTAAGCCTGCCGCTCTCCCCTTTTGTCTCCTCTGAAACTCAGTCATTTCTCCCTGGCGGCTTCCAGCTGCTGAGAGGCCCCAAGAGGGAGAGACATCCTAGTGAAAATGAAGAGGGTCTGAGCAGATCAGAGCAGGGACTGGAGAGTGATCTGACAAAGGTAGTTATGCCATGCAAGCAGAGCTGTATAATTGGATGTCAATATGTGTATTTCAAAACAGTCTCCAAGTATCCCAACTTCCCAGGGAGATGAAAAAAGATTTTTCAGTAAGACAGGTTGTTATATCTTAAAGAAAGCATCTGGTACTTCCCAAGGATAGAGCAAAAGCACAAAGTGATGAGAGCCACATGACATGGGATGGCTTTGACATCTTCTTTCACACAGCTGGAGAGGTCTTCAGATTTCTTTGTGTGTCCTTTCTTCTTCTACAGCTTCTGAGGCAATGGTCAGAGTTTGGCTTGTGGAAGTAGCAGCCTTGAGGTTTGGCCCAAATCAGCTCTTTGGAAGAAAATGCTGATTTTTCATATTTTATCTGCTGTTAGAAGAGGATAATACAAGATTTCTTTTATTTCTTCTCCTCTTGGGGACTTGGTAAAGATTAATTAGGTGCTACATGTGAAGTGTTTTAAGCTCTGGGAGAAAAAGGTGCTAAGCATTATTTCTAAAGTTAGTTTCCTTAACCTATTTCGTGAAATAGGGAACTCCACTCATTAATTGGAGTTTCAGTGGAAGTCACCTATTCTTCATAGTAAAATGGCCAGTGGGGTGGTGGAGGTAGTGGGGGCTTGATGATAGAAACAGTGGTCAGTTCAATCTACTCAATTCCAAAGGGGAACTTTTTTTATGAACTGTGGTGCTGGTTGAACTAATACTAATCCAAAGTAGTGAGAGCAGATGCAGCTGGGGCCAAAGCAGCAGGTCCCCTATGAGACTTCTTGTCCTAGGGATGGCAGAGAAAGGGAAGGGGCATCATGACAGAGACCAGGCAGCCAGAGACCCCAGGATGGGAGTTTCTGCCTTTCTACAAGGCAGAGTAGCAGAATACCTTGACTCAAAAGAATCAACTCACCTTCTTGGCCAAGCAACTGTACCTCATGGTAGCCCAATGTGTGGTGAGGACCATGCTGATCCTGAGTTCCTTCTTGGATGGTCTTCCACACTTCCGGAGTAAAGCACAATCACATATCTGTTCTAAATGGAGGCAAAGTCTTGAATCAAGAAAGTTGCTCCATTTATTCACTTCATAAATATTTATTGGGTATCTATAATTAGTCATGGTCCTAAGTACTAAGGATACAGCTGTGTAAGGTAGTCAAGGTCCCTGTTCCCAAGGAACTTACATTCTAGCAGGAGAGACAGTCAGTAAACCAGTTAAACAAATCCTCTTATTTGTCTCCACCAGAACGTAAGCTCTACAAGGACAGGTTATTTTTTTTTAAATCTGTTTTATTTCTGTCTTCATAGCAACTGCAATAGGCCTTGATAGCTAGATACTAGGTGTTTCATAAGTATTTGCTGAATAAATGAGTGAAAAAGATCATTTCGGATAGCAGTAAGTACAAAGAAGAAAATGTATCGATCTATGGGTGGGAAATAAAGATGGGGAAGTAAGCAAGGGTTGGGAGATGTAAGGTCTTGTAAGCAATTTGTTTTAAGCACAGGAAATATGCAATTTAGTCGACATTTTCAGAAGACCACTGGAGTGCTCTTCAAGGGAACAAATAGGAACAAATAGGAAAAGAACAAATAGGAAGGGGGAAAAACTAGAGTCAGGGAAAATAGTAAGGGAGCTGATTTGGTGGTCCCGACCAGAGGTGGTGATGCCTTGCCCCAGCTAGATAGCCATGCATACGGTGGGAAGTAGTCAGGTTCCGGACACGTTTTGGAGGAGGAACCAGTGGGATTTGTTGATATACTGAATGTAGAGATTAGGCAAGAAAAGAGTTGAAGGTGACTATAGGGGTTGTGGCCTGTGTGAGTACATAGATGATGGTGCCATTAACTGACAGGTGAATACCAGGGTTTCTGGAGCGCAGGCCCGGAGGGTGGATAAGATTGGTTGGGGTGGAGGTTAGTTCTTCTGGGATGTGTGCTGACTGCCTGGGACAGTTTGGCCAGACATGTTGAAGAGTGGCAGGGGAAGGGGTAGATTTGCACATGACAAGGTAAGGTAAAATTCAAGCTTTGGAGTCATATAATTTTTTTTCAGCTTTATGAAGGTATAATTGACAAATATAATTATAAGATATTTAAAGAGTTCATTGTGATGACTTACGGTAATATATGTATACATTGTGAAAGGATTCCTCTCATCTAATTCATTGACACTTCTATCACTTTATTTTTATGAGAACAGTAAGTTCTACTCTCTTAGAAAATTTTAATTGTATAATACAGTGTTATTAACTCTAGTCACCATGTTTTACATTAGATCCTTAGACCTTATTCACCTTATAGCTGAAAATTTGTGCCTTTTACCAGTCTTTCCCTATGTCTCCTACCCTCAGCTTCTGGCAACCACTCCTCTATTTTGTTTCTATGAGTTTGACTTATTTCCCCCCTTAAATTCCACATATAAGTGATACCATGTGATACTTGTCTTTCTCTGTCTGGCTTATTTCACTTAGCATAATGCTCTCCAGGTTTATTTATGTTGTTGCAAATTACAGGATTTCCTTTTTCCTTGTGGCTGAATTATATTCCGTGTGTGTATGTGTGTGTGTGTGTGTGCGTGCATGTGACATTTTTTATCCATTCATCCATTTGCAGATATTTACATTGTTTCCATATCTTGCCTATTGTGAATAATACTGCACTGAACACTGCAGTTCAGACACCCCTGTAGATTCTGTTTTCACTTCTTTTGGATACACACCTAGAAGTGGGATTGCTGAATCATTTGATAGTTTGATTTTAGTTTTTGAGGAACCACCATTCTATTTTCTGTAATGGCTTTACCAATTCACATTTCTACCAACAGTGCACAAGGGTTTCCTTTTCTCCACATCTTTGCCAACTCTTATCTCTTGTCTTACTGATAGCCATTCTAACAGGTGTGAGGTAATATCTGATATCTCATTGTGGTTCTGACTTGCATTTCCTTGATAATTAGTGATACTGAGCATTTTTTTTCCTGGACCATTAGTCATTTGTATGTAATCTTGGGGAAAATGCCTGTTTAGTTCCTCTGCCCAGTTTTTCATTGAATTTTGGTTTGTTTTTGCTATTGAGTAGTATAAGTTCTTTGTATAATTTGGATACCAACCCCTTCTCAGATATGCTACTTAAAATATTTTCTCCTATTCTGTAGGTTACCTTTTAATTCTGTTAATGGTGTTCTTTGCTGTGCAGAAGCTTTTTAGTTCAATGTAGTCCCACTTCTTTATTTTTGTTTCTGTTGCATATGCTTTTGGTGTCAGAGCCAAAAAAAAAAAAAAGCACTGTCAAGGGGATGAAAGGATTGAGCAAAAAAGGAAAAATAAAAGAGAAAAAGCTCATGGACATGGACAGTAGTGTGATAACTGCCAGGGGAGGATACAGGGGGGATAAACAGTGATGGATGGAGAAAAGCTTTCAGCTTTTCCATGTTGAATATAATGTTAGTTGTGGGCTTCTCAAAAATGGCCTTTATTATGTTGAGGTACATTTTCTTACACCCAGTTTGTTGAGTATTCTTATTGAATTTTGTTATATGCTTTTCTGCATCCTTTCACAATGCATACATATATGAATCATCGCCTTGTACAGATTATCTATATCCTTCATTTTGTTAATGTGGTGTATTATATTGATTGACTGACAGATGTTGAAACATCCTTGTACCCTGGAATGAATTCCATTGATCATGGTAGCTAATCCTTTTATGTACTGTTGAGTTTAGGCTGCTAGTATTTTGTTGATGATTATTTACATCTGTTTGTCAGAAATATTGGCCTGTAATTTTCTTTTCTTGTGGTGTCCTTGTTTGGTTTTGTTATCTGGGTAATGGTAGCTTTGATTCTAGAAATGTTCCCTCCGCTTCTATTTTTTGGAATAATTTGAGAAAGGCATTAATCCTTATCTAAATGTTTGATAGAATTTACCAGTGAAGCTATTTGGTTCTGGACTTTTCTTTGTTGGGAGGTTTTTAATTACTGTTTCAATCTCCTTGCAAGTAATTGATCTATTCAGATTTTCTATATTTCATGATTCTGTTTTGGTAGGTTACATGTTTTAAAAATGTATCCATTTCTTTTAGGATGCCCAATCTGTTGGAGTGTGATTGTTCACAGTAGTCTCTTATGACATTCCTTGTGATTGTATTTGTGTGGTGTCACTTGTACTGTCTCCTCTTTAATTTTAATTTCATTCATTTGAATCCACTTATTTTCCCTTTGTATGTCTAGGGAAAGTTTTATCTATTTTGTTTATACAGTATTTTCAAAAACCAGCTCTTAGTTTTACTCATTTTTTTTTCTTGGAAATTTTTATATTTAGACTCCAAGGGATCTTAGAACTACCTAAACCAAAGGGTTTACCTTTCTCTCTTTGCTTTTAAAGACGAGGGATTTTTAAATGAAAACTTACTAAAAGCCCAAGAAGGAAGGTAATTTAATTGTTCTCCTGAGCCCAAGTCTAGGTCTGCTATATTTGGCTGCCGTTTTTCATATCTGTCCAGATGTGCTCATAAAGGCAACATATGTGTCTCATACCAACTCAGGTAGAGATTCATTCATTTGACTTATAATGAAATATTGTGAAATAGGAGCTTAGTGCAGTAGGACATTATTAAACTCCACCAGTCCTTCAGACTTTAGTGGAGCCAAGATTATATATTTTTTTGAGTCAGTTTGATGGATGAAGGAAAAATGGCTGGATCATGAGTGTGAGAAACAGAGCAACGTCTAGGAAAAAGCCCCAGCAAAGAGGAGAGGGCCTTGTATGATAGTCTTGCTGAGGCCTGCTGAACTTCTACTGCATAGTCATTTTTGTTTTCTAGATTTGGCCCCTTCACATCCTCTTCAGGAAACTCTCTGCCTTAAGTTCCTGTTGGCTTTGATACATTTTGCTGAGACACTGTACCCTTCTTCCTCTGCTCCTGGGCAATATATGATATTGCTGTTAATGACAGGTCATTCAGAAGGTCCCAGGCCTCCTTCCAGGTGAGACATTCATAAGGGCCGGCTGGACACCTCCCTTGGCTACATTATCACCCTCCAGTTACAGAGATAATGCAGGGAACTACCGGCAAGAACAAACAATGATTCATTTACTTGGTTAACTGTAAACCTCCAAGGACCATCTAAGCCCTGCCAAGTGGCTTTGCACATTGTGAGTAGGAGAGAGTGCTCCAGAAAATGATTGCCAACCAGGTGGCGCCTCACACTGCTGGTAACACATTCTGTGAGAGCTGAGGGAACTGTAGGCACATCTACCAAAACCATGTGCTGTTTAAAGAGGTGATGGAACTCTTAAAGTCCCAACTCTAGAACCTCTAGGGATGTATGGAGGTTAAGAACCCCAGAAGGAAGCTGTACCTTAGAAGGCAGTCACAATTGATTGCTGTTGACCTAGCCCATCACAACCCCACAAACCAAACTGACTGAGACCACACACACACACACACACAAAAAACAATTAAAAATAAGGAAGTCATTTACTTTTTCCTCGCACTTCAGGTTCTTCAATCAGAAAATGGGAATAATAACAGCACCACCTGTCATGAACCAGCGTGCCTCGTAATTTTGCAGGTCTCGAGTGGGAATGGCAGAGGATTAGAAAATAAACACAGAAAGAAAAAGGATGGGATCAGGAGGTCTTCTGGTGGCTGATGACCTACCAAAAGTGCCTGCACTCTCAGTTTATTTTTACAGTGTAAAGCAAAGTCATTTGCAAAACAAAGAGAGCTCAGATACAAAGTTACATTTCTGAGGCAAACCAAGAACTTGCCCAAGTGCAGAAAACCCCCACCATGCATAACATCTTAACTTCACAAAACAAAGGGTAAAAAGAAAACTGCCTCCAGTCTCTTTGAGGGACATGGAGGATAGGATGAGTAGAAACCATCAGCACTATAGCTAACATGGAGGTGTGAGGAAGAGCATGTAAATTGCCTTTACCAACCTCAAGAACCAGTCAGAGGTTGTGGGGAAGAGCTTAGCCTTTGGCAACTTAATCAAGCAATGAGGTGGGGGGATGGGCAGCAAGGACTGGTCAGTTTACTTCCAGTCTGCCATGTAAGGTCGGTGGATAATGGGGGAAGGTCACATGAGAAACCAGACCCGGGAACTTTGGCTAGAACTGCTCACACCCAGGCGCGCCAAAAGAAACTTCCCAGGAGTCCTTGGGAAAAGAGCGACTGTCTGTCAGCCAGTGAGATTTTGCGACATCATATTAGCTCGACTACCCTAGACGAGACCTTTTAAATATCCCTCATGCGGTTTCGTTTATGCAACTTCCCTGGCCTCTGTCCCCAGGGACAGGGAACATTGTCCGGGCAGCGCGGTACTAAATAAAGCCTTTACTATTCCACACTTTGTGGCTATAGCCCCTTTCTTCTTCCTCGGTAGGGAAAAATACCTTGCATTTGGTGCTGAAACCTGGGAGGAGTCAGAAGTCCACAAAGACCGCTTCTCTCCCCTCCCCCTCCGAGAAAGAACCAGGACCTCTGACTTTCCACCCACTTTGGCTCACAGTGTGGTAAGTCCCCTGCCTCCAGCTTCCCCTCAGCTCTTTCTGCTGAGACTACCTGTCCAAAACTGCAGCTGATTCTTTTTTGTTCCGAGTGTGTGTGTGCCCGTGGAGACGTCCTGAGCACATCCACTTTACCTATCCCTCCGGTGGCCAGAGCTTGAGTTTTGGGATGCAAATTCTCATCTCTAACCACTCTGAAGACTGAGGGCAGCCGTGGGGGCACAGGAATCTAAACCTAATCCAAAAACACTCTGGGAGTTGCCTTATCTGAAATCTCTCCCTCCCTAAAGAAGAAGAAACTGTTCTTTTCCGCTGTGGCCAGGCCACAGAACCCACTGGATAATTGAACCAGGTAACCTCCTGAAGGGATTTTCGGTTGTAACACCCTCACCAATTTAACTATCGCCCAAAGAACTGGGAACTTGTTGGAGATCCCTTACATCCAGGGCTTCTAGTTATTTGCACTCTGGTCCTAATATTTGTGCGGCCTGTTCTACGCGCAGGCCCTTTTTTGTCAGAGAAACCTCACCTAAAACCTTCGCTTCTAATCTTTCCTCCTTCACCCAACCCCCAACTCTCTCCCCCTCCTGCCTGACCCCCGGGGGCGCCCCTCACTCAGGACCCCTCTCTGGTCCCTCTGTGGACCTCTTCCGCTCAGGTCTCTTCCCTCCAAGAGCCCCCTCCCCTCCCTTTGCAGGATCCTGTTTCTCATTCATCTGCAAATACCAATATCTCTTTTTCCTCCCCTGCTGGCCAGGGGCCCCTCCCTTCTCCTCTGTATTCTTAAGCCCCTCCTCTGTCAGGCCATCCTCTGCCTGCCATTGGCTCTTACCCTGGTTTGCAGGATGCCCAACCCCAGTCTGCCTGCAGGAAGTTCTGGCCCTGTCCTGCCTCTGGCTCCAGCATTTCCAGCTGGATCTGGGTGCAGGTCTCCCCAGGAGCCTACCTCTTTTTATTCTAACTCCCAAACCCCTATTCGAGACCTGTGAACATGGCATTTAAAGTTTTCAATGGTCGCAGCTAGTAGAAAAAGCCAAGGCTATTCACCAGGTCCACATGCAGCAGAAGGTAATGCTCCAAACCCAGACTCTTCTGGCAGCCCTGGGGCCAGCAGAGCAATAGGGGCAAGGCACAGAAAGTGCCTGGCCAAAGTCTGGACCCCACCAGCAGCTTGCTTTAAGTGTGGCAAGCAGGACCACTGTGCCCAACAGTGTCCCTGCCCATGGCTACCCATTAAGCTCTGCCCTGACTGCAAGCAGCCTGGTCACTGGCGGAACAATTGCCCCTTTGGGCAGCAGGCTCATCCTCAACGTCTCTACGTGGAGGCCCAGTGTTCGGCAGATAAAATATAATATGCTCACTTTGTTAAAGATGGCACTGCCCACATGGAAGCCCGTCATCCAGGTAATATTATTTGCCCTTATGCTTGAGATGGCTGTGGGGGAAAAGCTGTAATGTAGGCAGGCCAGGTCATTATAGCCTAAGGCTTAGTTTAAGAATAAGCTCTTCTCCACACCCTTGACTGATTGGATGATGTAGGGTGGTGCACTCTCTTGAGGAATCCCATTATGCCTCAGATGGGTGGCTTTGTATAAGAGACTTTCTTTACGTATAATTGGATTAAAGGTTTAGATTTTCTAGGCTATAAACTGGGGCAGTCTGGGAGCTTGATCTCGCTCTTGGTTCCTGAGTTCCTGAGGTTAGTATTAGAAGAGAGGAGAGCAGAGTAAGGCCACGTGAAGGCCAGGAGAAGCAGCCGAGATGGCAGAGTGCTGAGGAAGAAGCCAGTTTGTTAAGAGTTTGTGCAGGAGGAGATGGGGAACAGAGGTGAATAAGTCTGGTGAGCTACAAACCTTAGATTCTAGGAAACTTGGATAAGTCAGTAGCTTTGTGAGCACTGAATGTGTGGGTTTTGGAGCCCAGTGTGTGTTTTTGCATGCCCGCCGGGTGCAAGCTAGAATTAAAGCTGATGGCTCACCAGTTTTTGGCTCCGGTGTTTCATTGCCATCTGTCCGAATCTAATGTGAACCTGCATGGGTCAGGCTGCTGTGATAGTAGCCTTGACTACTGGCTTTACACCCAGCCAGCCAGGTGGGCCCATCGCTTGAACTCCTAGGACTGACACTCTGGACTTGAAGACCCCCATCAGCCTCACCAAACCCCAGGGTAATGCTGCAGAAATGGGTAAGTCCATCTCATTTCTTGTGGACACAAGAGCTACTGTTTGGCAGATAAAATATAATATGCTCACTTTGTTAAAGATGGTGCTGCCCACATGGAAGCCTGTCACCCAGGTGATATTATTTGCCCTTATGCTTGGGATGGGTGTGGGGGAAAGGCTGTAATGTAAGCAGGCCAGGTTGTTATAGCCTAAGGCTTGGTTTTAAGAGTAAGCTTTTCCCCACACCGTTGACTGATTGGATGATGTAGGGTGGTGATGTAGGAAGGAATCCCATTATGCCTCAGATGGGTGACTTTGTATCAGAGACTTCCTCGTTTGTATAATTGGATTAAAGGTTTTGAGTCTGCTATAAAGTGGGAGAGAACAGTAGCTTGATCTCTCTCTCTCTTGGTTCCTGAGTTCCTGAGGTTGGTATTAGAGAGGAGAGCAGAGTGAGGCCACGTGAAGGCCAGGAGAAGCAGCCAAGATGGCAGAGTGCTGAGGAAGAAGCCAGTTTGTTAAGAGTTTGTGCAGGAGGAGATGGGAAACAGAGGTAAATAAGTCTGGTGAGCTAGAAAGCTTTGATGCTAGGAAACTCGGATAAGTCAGTAGCTTTGTGAGCACTGAATGTGTGTGTTTTGGAGCCCAGTGTGTGTTTTTGCATGCCCGCCGGGTGCAAGCTAGAATTAAAGCTGATGGCTCACCAGTTTGTGGCTCCTGTGTTTCATTACTGACTGTTCGAATCCATTGCGAACCTGCACGGGTCAGACGGCTGTGAACCTGACCGTGACTACTGGCTTTACAGCTATCTTCTCTGTTTTGCCACCTGTTGGGCAGATAAAATATATTATGCTCACTTTGTTAAAGATGGCGCTGCCCACATGGAAGCTTGTCACCCAGGTGATTGCTTGGGATGGACGTGATTATATTGATGTGTGTGGGGGACAGACTGTAAGCAGGCAGAGTTGTTATAGCCCAAGGCTTAGTTTTAAGACTAAGCCTTTCCCACCCTTTTTGATGTAGGGTGGTACACTCTCATGAGGAATCTTCCCATTATGCCTCAGATAAGTGACTTTGTATCAGAGACTTCCTTGTTTGTAGATTGGATTAAAGGTTTTGAATCTACACTATTAAGTGGGGCAGGCCAGAAGCTTGCTCTCTTTCGGTTCCTGAGATTAGCATTAGAGAGGAGAGCAGAGTAAGGCCACATAAAGGAGGTTAGGAGAAGCAGCCAAGATGGTGGAGTGCTGAGGGAGAAGCCAGTTTGTGCAGAGTTTGTGCAGGAGGAGATGGAGAACAGAGGTGAATAAGACTGGTGAGCTAGAAGCCGTTGATTCTAGGAAACTCGGATAAGTCAGTAGCTTTGTGAGCACTGAATGAATGGGTTTTGGAGCCCAGAGTGTTTTTTTACTTGCCCTCTGGGTGCAAGCTAGGATTAAAGCTAATGGCCCACCAGTTTTTGGCTCTGTTGTTTCATTACCGATTGTCCGAATCAAATGTGAACTTGCACTGGCCAGGTGGCTGTGATGGTGGCCATTGCTACTGGCTTTACACCACCACACTCTAGACCTCTTGTTCCCTCATAGGTCTCGATTCTGGGAATGGATGGGACCCCGTTTTTTCCCCTTAGCACGCCGCCCCTGACATGCAGTTTGGACAGAATCCCCTTTTCACATTCGTTCTTAGTTATGCCATCGTGCCCTGTACCCCTTCTGTGTCTAGACATTCTACACAGTCTCGGAGCCACTATCCAGCTGACAGCATCTTCCCACTTATTCCTACCATATCTCAATACCAAGGGCTCCCCCATATACAATACTACCCTCATTTCTAATCATGTCTCTTGCCTCAAGCTTGCTCCCATGCAGGATCGCTGGCAGTCAGAACCACTGGGCCCTACTCATCTCCAGCTCACCAAAAGGTTGGGCCCTGCAGACCCTCCTGTTGCTCCTGTCCCTCCCACCAGGAACCTGCCGTCAGAGTGAGCTGAAGCAGGGAGCAATGCTGTTCAGTAAGACTTGCCTAATAAAAGAAGCTTAAATCTCCCCAACTGTCTGCGAGAAAAATTAAGCAAGAATCTCTTCTCCTACAACCCGCTAAACTCCTGATGGCAGCCACCCATTCTTACCTGGGCTGCCCCTATCCTAAATCTTCTTCTAATTATCAGCATATAACTCATATTTACTTCTCTTTTTTAAATTTTTACAGAACCAAATCTGCAAGGTTTCTCAACTCACAAGCAAGCAGATGTTCCTTCTGACAACCCTCAAAGCCACCACCTGCTGATCTCTCCCTCCCCATGACACCCCTGATCAGCAGGAAGTAGCCAGATGAATAAGTAGCGCCCCTAATTAACACAAAAAGATCAAAATATAAAGTCGATGGATAATGGAGGAAGGTCACATGAGGAACCAGACCCGGGAACTTTGGCCAAAAGAAACTTCCCAGGAGTCCTTGGGAAAAGAGTGATTGTCTGTCAGCCAGTGAGATTTTGCCACGTCATATTAGCTCTACCACCCTGGACGAGACCTTTTAAATATCCCTCATGCGGTTTCATTTATGCGACTTCCCTGGCCTCTGTCCCTGGGGACAGGGAACATTGTCCGGGCAGCGCGGTACTAAATAAAGCCTTTACTATTCCACACTTTGTGACTACAGCCCCTTTCTTCTTCCTCGGCAGGGAAAAATACCTTACACCCCACACCTCTGTCCCCCCCACCCCCCAAATCTAAACCCAGGAACTCTGTCAGCTTGCAGTCTCCCACAACCACCTAGTTAGCTCAGAGGGTTATTGTGGGCATAAAGTCATGTTTCAACTGTCGCGTATTACTGAGAAACCAAGCATCTAGGTGCATCAGGGCTGGGGTGGGGCTGGGCAAGCAACATAAATCTGTTGATCAAGGCCAGATGTGAGATAATTGAGACTAAGGTGGCCACTGGCACATTGAGACATTTTGTAAAGTTCAGATTTTATGCAACCATGTGAAGCCTGACAAAACATCCGTGGGCTGAATTTGACTTTAGGCCATAAGTTTTAGATTCTTGAAAAGCACAAGGTAGAGCAATTGATTAGCTGTTGTGTGGGAAGTCCAGATGGGACAACAAAGGCCTGTTTTTTATGTTGCCAGTGTAGGAGACTGATAATTTAGTGTGGTTTGGAGGGGTTTCTTCAAATATCTCCCTCTCCAGTCTTCCAGAAACTGAAATCCTTAGCCACTGGGGTGTGGGAGTCGGGGAGGGCAGGAGCAGCAATGATTAAGGGATTAATGGTTCCTGTTAAGATGTAAATTTTTATCTGTGATGGAAAACCTATTGATTCTATTCGGGTTATTAACACTTAAGCATTTTAAGACAGTAACCAAAAACCTCTGCAGACTCTAATTATACCTTTTAGCTTTAACATCGCCATTTGACTACCTGCTATGTATAGGTACCTTACTAGAGGCTGGGATTACATATATAAATCCAACTTGACTTTGTCTTCAAAGGTGTTTGACTGCAAGGATCAAGGTGGTGCCCTTTTGTTCATCACTGGATACCCAGTACCCCACAGTGCCCGGAACAGAGAGGGAATTTAGTAAACAGATGGGAGCTCGGCACCACCACCGCTCCTGACATGCACAACAAATGTGGAAAGTAAGGTACAGTGGGACTGTGGATGAGTTTAGCAAATTAACTCTGGAAGGGAAAGAGGCTGGGGAGAGAAATACAGATGAAAGGGAAACTAGAGAAATATCTGCATCTGTGTTGCCTGTCACCACTCAGCCAAATAAGTAGAGACAAGGATTGAATCTTTATGGGAGCTGACTTCAGATGGCCAGCGATCTGAGAAAACAGGGTGTCAGTCAAATAAATTTGTAAATATGATACATATGTTTGCTCGCTTATAGTTTGCATTGGGTGTGGGGGACAGGCTGTAAGCCTGTAAAGCCATTATAGCCTAAGGCTTAGTTTTAAGACTAAACCTTTCCTGCTCTTTTAATACTAAGATCTTTTCAAAACTAAGCTTCTCCCCACACCCTTGACTGTTGCATGATGTGGGGTGGTGCACTCTTATGAGGAATATCATTTATGTCTCAGATAAGTGGCTTTGTATCAGAGACTTCCTTATTTGTATATTGGATTAAAGGTTTGGATTTCTACACTATAAATGGGGCCTTGCTCTCTCTGGGTTCCTAAAGTTAGCATTGCAGAAGAGAGGCAGCCAAGATGGCGGAGTGCTAAAGGAGAAGCCAGTTTGTACAGAGTTTGTGCAGAGAGAAGGAGATGGGGAACAGAGGTGAATAAGGCTGGTGAGGTACAAATCTTTGATTCTAGGAAACTCGGATAAGTCAGTGGCTTTGGGAGCCCTGAATGGAAAGGGAAGTGTTTTCCCACTGTGTGTATTTCTCGCCTCAGGGTGTGAGCTAGGATTAAAGGTAATAGCCCACCAGTTCTTGGCTCCGTTGTTTCATTACCATCTCTCCGAATCAAATGCAAACCTGCATGGGCCAGGCAGCCGTGATGGTGGCAGTGCCTACTGGCCATACACAGGGGTTCTGTGCCCAAAAACCATCTTAACACCTCATCACAGCCAACCTTTTTTATAAGGGAAAGAAAGGGGTAGGTAAGGGGTTCAGAATTAAGGGAAAAGTTAATTAGATAAAAGTTGCAGTCTGGGCATTCTTCTAGCAATCTTTAATCTGCTGATCAGTAATTCTTTATCTGTATCCTGTCAGCAGGTGTTCAGTCCTTGGAGCATCAGGGCTTTGAAATCATCTTGCTTGTGGATCTCCTGGGCTTGAGGTACAAAGGTGGATTGCTTACAGCCTAGTGAAGTCACGTAGGCCCATTCATGTATCCAGAACCTGGAACAAAGCTTTTTACATGCATTAATCATTAATCCCATTGAATATAACTTAAAGCTACTATTACTAAACCTCAACTTCTAATTTGTGAGTTCCCCTATCAAAGAGGGAATGATGGTGTAAAGCCAGTAGTCGCAGCCATTATCACAGCCACCTGGCCAGTGTAGGTTCGCATTAGATTCGGACAGTCAGTAATGAAACAACGGAGCCAAAAACTGGTGAGCCATCAGCTTTAATCCTAGCTTGCACCCAGAGGGCAAGTAAAAACACACACTGGGCTCTAAAACCCACTCATTCAGTGCTCACAAACCTACTGACTTATCCGAGTTTCCTAGCATCAAAGGTTTCTAGCTCACCAGCCTTATTCACCTCTGTTTCCCATCTCCTTCTCTCTACACAAACTCTGCACAAACTGGCTTCTTCCTCAGCACTCCACCATCTTGGCTGCTTCTCCTCTCCTCCACGTGGCCTTAATCTGTTCTCTTCTCTAATGCTAACCTCAGGAACCGAGAGTGAGCAAGCTCCCGGTCTGCCCCACTTTATAGTGTAGAAATCTAAACCTTTAATCCAATCTACCAACAAGGAAGTCTCTGATACAAAGTCACTCATCTGAGGCATAATGGGAGGATTCCTCATGAGAGTGCCCTACCCCACATCATCCAATCAGTCAAGGATGTGGACAAAAGCTTACTCTTAAAACTAAGCCTTTGGCTATAACAACCTGGCCTGCCCACAGCCTATCCCCCAACACAATATCAACAGACTTCCATGTGGGCAGCGCCATCTTTAACAAAGTGAGTATAATATATTTTATCTGCCCAACAGATGGGTTAGGGGCTGGTGAGGAAAGGGGATTCTGCTGGGTCTGGGAAGCTTGGGAGACAGAATTCCCAGGAGAGGAAGTTGTCAGTAAGCAGGGAGTGCTGGGCAAGAGCTGAAACTGGGGGGACCGGCAAGGTCAAAGTGAGTGTCAGGATGGCTCTGGGACCTGGTGGGGCTGGTGGTGGGTTCCTGAGAAGGCTCTGCCAGGTGGGCACTCAGCTGGGTTGCTAGGAAGCTCCTGGTCTAGGAGAGCTTCTTATTGGGTCCTTCTAGGCAAACAAAGAGCCACAGAGGTCAGCCGTCCCGTGCAGTCCCGGACTCTAATATCTGTAGTCAGCCTCCTGAAAACATTCCTGTCTATGAGTTACAGGCCTTTTCCCAAGCCCAGGGTTCTCCTTCTTTCCTGGCACCTGGTGAAAGCGGTTATCTCACAATCCTCCTCCAGATTTAAAAGATAAAGGGTTTTTTTTTGTGTGTGTGTGTTGGTATTTCACCTCTGATACCAGAGCTGCTAATTGCAGCTGTTATCAGTGGTTGTTAGGGCAAGATGCTTTGAAGGAAAACAATGCTTTCAGGTGTAATTTGGACTCTTTCCCGGGTTTGGCAACTTGACTTCTTAGTTCAAGGTCAGAATATCGTGTTAGAGCCTGCAGGCGAGGATCTCAACTTGCCTCATGTGCCTGTGGGCAGCATTAGTAGTTTTTCCCAGTTTCCATAATCTCATCTGCAGTATTTCAGCCTTGCTGTTTGCCATTTCATCGTGCAGCACAGCACTCAGAGTACTGCCGTCACCAGACATGCTGATGTTTTCATACCTGGAGCTATGAAGGAGTCTACCTTTTCTTTAGACTCCAAAAGCATTGATTTGATCATTTCAAAAAATGGGAAAAATTACATCTAACCCATAAATTTCTGTGAAGAAATGTGATATGGTTGAGAGAGATGAATTTTGGAGTCAGAAGGAAGGAGGTTTAAATTTCTTCTCCCCCATTTACCGCATTATTGTGTGGTCTTGGGTTATTTTTAAGTCTCAGTTTCTTCAACTGGAAAAGTGCATATAATCATACTGACTTTCATTAGTGTTGGGAAGATAAAATATATTATGCTCACTTTGTTAAAGATGGCGCTGCCCACATGGAAGTTCGTTGATATTAATGTGTGTTCTGGAACAGGCTGTGGGCAGGCTGGTCGTTATAGCCTAAGGCTTAGTTTAAGAGTAAGCTCTTCCCCACACCCTTGACTGATTGGATAATGTAGGGTGGTGATGTAGGGAGGAATCCCATTATGCCTCAGATGGGTGGCTTTGTATCAGAGACTTTCTTGTATGTATAATTGGATTAAAGGTTTGGATTTTCTATGCTATAAACTGGGGCAGTCCGGGAGCCTGCTCTCTCTTGGTTCCAGAGTTCCTGAGGTTAGTATTAGAGAGGAGAGCAGATTAAGGCCATGTGGAGAAGTAGCCAAGATGGCAGAGTGCTGAGGAAGAAGCCAGTTTGTTAAGAGTTTGTGCTGGAGGAGATGGGGAACAGAGGTGAATAAGTCTGGTGAGCTAGAAACCTTTGATTCTAGGAAACTCGAATAAGTCAGTAGCTTTGTGAGCACTGAATGTGTGGGTTTTGGAGCCCAGTGTGTGTTTTTGCTTGCCTGCCGGGTGCAAGCTAGAATTAAAGCTGATGGCTCACCAGTTTTTGGCTCCTGTGTTTCATTACCGACTGTTCGAATCTAATGTGAACCTGCACGGGTCAGGCGGCTGTGATAGTGGCCCTCGACTATTGGCTTTACAATTAGACACACAGAAGGCCAGCTTACATGATAGTCCCCCCCCCCCCCCCCCCCACCGCCGCTTCTTCCTCCTCCACTTTAAGGATCATCCTTAAAGTCTAAGCTCCCTTGTGGACATGTAATGAAGGCTCACTATGGAGTCTTCTTCTTTCACTTTTCATGGGTTTCCAGAACATTCCTTTTCTGGGTGGTTCTACCTTTCTTGACCTACAATTACCCTTTGCTGCAAAATGACCACTCCTCTTTCCCTCATCCCACTTCCCCAAAAGGTTGGCCTCATTTAGGTGTTGGGAAGGAAGCAGTCTGATTAAACTGATTTCATATCAATGTGCTAACGAACCTTTAAGGTTTACGGGAATTATTTGCATTTTCTATCAGAATTCTTAATCAATGGCAGAATCACCCTGGTAGAATTTCTGGCTGCAGGACAAAGGAAAGTATAGAATTTTAGACCTTATGAAGGAGGTGATAGTGTTAAGGTTGGAAAGGTAGAATGGTGCTGAGGTGGGTCAGTTTTGCCATCACCTGCAGTGCCTTCAGCTAAAGCTGTCGCTGGGCAGTGCCTGAACAAAGCACACAGTTATTTCAGAGCTAAATCTGGAGGGAGATGCTATCTGTCTGCACACAAAAGCTATTCCTTAAGAGATCTGAAGGATTAAGATCTGGCCCGCTATTAAAATTATTGTTTAGAATTTGCATGGCCCACTTTATTTTCAGAGTTCTTTTTATTCATTAATTAGTTATTCATTTATTTAATGTAGTTTTTAATTGTGTGCTTATTCCATCTTGCAAAGGTAGAATTATTCAGAAGAACATTTAAAAGAAATTAACAGTATGACAGGGTTTATAATTGTGCTTTAATCTTAAATTAATATCCCTCCTGTTTTCACGTTATCGGGACAATTATCCTGAACGAAACCAAAAGCAGCAAATTATGTATTGCCCTATATATGGCATTCCCTCCCGGAGAGCACACCATTTATCATGGCTTTTTAATCTCCTCCATGTGCACTAGAAGATAAAACATCTCAACAATATTTCAGTGTTTGGAGCAGATTAAAGCCCTGCAAACATTTGTGTTTGTTTGTTTCACCCTGTTCCACTGTTGCGTCTAAGTGGGTCAGAGTTTAGTGGGTTTGGATATATCTTCAGGAATAGGGACCCTGAAAAAGTCATATCGGTAACCCTAGCAGGAAAAACTGGAGACTGCAGGTTTCTCTCCATATTTTCTTTTCATGGCACTTCCTCTTTTCCAGTGCTAGCAGAATAATCGTGCCTGGTGCCAATCGCTGAGTTAAGAGTAAAGAGAACAAAGGCAGCATTTAGATCCTTGCACTGACTGGGATGTTTTTTGTTCTCAGAGGAGAGTCCCCAAATGTAAAGCCAGTAGTCAGGGCCACCATCACAGCAGCCTGACCCATGCAGGTTCGCATTAGATTCGAACAGTCGGTAATGAAACAAAGGAGCCAAGAACTGGTGAGCTGTTGGGCAGATAAAATATATTATGCTCACTTTGTTAAAGATGGTGCTGCCCACATGGAAGTTTGTTTATATTTATGTGTAATGGGGAACAGGCTGTGGGCAGGCCGGGTCGTTATAGCCTAAGGCTTGTTTTTTTTTTTTAACAGGTTTTTTAAAAAATTAATTAATTAATTAATTTTATTCATTTTAGAGAGGAGAGACACACACACACAGAGAGAGAGAGAGAGAGAGAGAGAGAGAGAGAGAGAGAGAGAAAGAAAGGGGGAGGAGCTGGAAGAATCAACTCTTATATGTGCCTCAACTCCCATATGTGCCTTAACCAGACCAGTGCAGGGTTTTGAACTGGCGACGTCAGTGTTCCCAGGTCATTGCTTTATCCACTGCGCCACCACAGGTCAGGCTAAGGCTTGGTTTTAAGAGTAAGATTTTCCCCATACCCTTGACTGATTGGATGATGTAGGGTGGTGCACTCTCCTGAGGAATCCCATTATGCCTCAGATGGGTGGCTTTGTATCAGAGACTTCCTTGTCTGTAGATTAGATTAAGGGTTTGGATTTCTACATTATAAAGTGGGGCAGGCCAGGAGCTTGCTCTCTCGGTTCCTGGGATGAGTATAAAGAGAAGAGCAGAGTAAGGCCACATGGAGGCCAGGAGAAGCAGCCAAGATGGTAGAGTGCTGAGAGAGAAGCAAGTTTGTGCAGGAGGAGATGGGGAACAGAGGTGAATAAGTCTGGTGAGCTAGAAACCTTTGATTCTAGGAAACTCGGATAAGTCAGTAGCTTTGTGAGCACTGAATGTGTGGGTTTTAGAGCCCAGTGTGTGTTTTTGCTTGCCCGCCGGGTGCAAGCTAGAATTAAAGCTGATGGCTCACCAGTTCGTGGCTCCTGTGTTTCATTACTGACTGTTAGAATCCAATGCGAACGTGCACGGGTCAGGCGGCTGTGATCCTGACCCCTGCTACTGGCTTTACATTTGGCGTAGTCTGTGGCAGGATTTGATACAGATTGGCATGGAGCCACCACCACCTTTGAGCGGTGAAGTAGAGGACTGGCTGCTGTTATGGTTCCCTATGGCTGTTTTTTGGGGGACTGTTGGCTGGCTGACTTTTACAGCCATGCATGAGAAACCAAGAGCTCTATGGAAGAGGCTGCCTGGGACCTGCAAACCGAGCAGTGGAAGGAGCTGGAGGAAACATGGGAGAAAGAGATGCCGACCCTCCAGCTGGAGAAAGTGCTGCAGGAGGAGACCGACCAGGTTTGCGAGATTCGCCTGGAAATGGAGCAGACGCTGGAGAAGGAATCACAGGTTCCTGAGTTGGAGATTGCCCTGGATGTTGTGGAGAGCCAGCAGCGGCATGAGGCCGGGGCTGAGGCCGGGGTTGGAGCTGCAAGGCCTGCTGAGCAGAAGGCAGCGGTGGCCCGGAACTCGAGCCCAGCAGCGGGAGCTGATGTTTCCAGTTCCTCTTTGGAGGATGAGGAGAATCCAGCTGGAGTTGTAATCCGCAGTCTCCAGAAGATGAGAGCCCAGCTGAAACGGCAGGGAGTGCCTGCCAAGCTGCTGGTAGGTCTGCGATTTTGGGACATAGGGGTGGATGCCATCATACTCTCTGGAGCAGAGATGGAAATGCTGACTGCCATTGCCACGTGCTCCTTTTTGGGACAGTGTGAGACCTGCCATGATGGCAGGAATGAGCGGGGAGGCTAAGGCCCCATGTGCGTGGACTGATTTCCTGGGCTACGACCTGAGTGAGCACTGGCTCCTTTGTTGGATGGACTTACGGATTTTGGACGATGTGAAATACCCTGATGGGGGTTGGGGGCGACTTTGATGGAGGCCCTGCTGCCCCGGGAAGCTTTTCCCATGGCTAGAAAGAAGGCTGAGGACATTTTGCACTTTTGGCAAAGTGCTTAGAGACTGGTGAAATGTACCTTTGTAATTGTTGAAGTTGTATGATTTGTCATGTTGTTGTAATTTGTGTAATGTGCCTAATTTCCTTGTACCGGAATGCCAGTGGTGTAAATTGTGGGTAGTAAAGTGTGCATAGGGGTGGATTGTTTGGCAGATAAAATATATTATGCTCACTTTGTTAAAGATGGAGCTGTCCATGTGGAAGTTTGTTTATATTAATGTGTAATGGAGAACAGGCTGTGGGCAGGCCGGGTCGTTATAGCCTAAGGCTTGGTTTTAAGAGTAAGCTCTTCCCCACACCCTTGACTGATTGGATGATGTAGGGTGGTGGACTCTCCTGAGGAATCCCATTATACAGAGACTTCCTTGTTTGTATAATTGGATTAAAGGTTTTGATTCTAGGGTATAAAGTGGGAGAGACCAGTTGCTTGATCTCTTTCTCGGTTCCTGAAGTATTAGAGAGGAGAGCAGACTAAGGCCACTTGGAGGCCAGGAGAAGCAGCCTAGATGGCAGAATGCTGAGGAAGAAGGCAATTTGAGCAGAGTTTGTACAGGAGGAGAAGTGGAACAGATGTGAATAAGTCTGGTGAGCTAGAAACCTTTGATTCTAGGAAACTCGGATAAGTCAGTAGCTTTGTGAGCACTGAATGTGTGGATTTTGGAGCCCAGTGTGTGTTTTTGCTTGCCTGCTGGGTGCAAGCTAGAATTAAAGCTGATGACTCACCAGTTTTTGGCTCCGTTGTTTTATTACCCACTGTTCGAATCTAATACGAACCTGCACTGGTCAGGCTGCTGTGATGGTGGCCCTGGCTTTTGGCTTTACACTGCCCCCAGCTTTGTCTGCCCTGAGGGGAGGCCTGAGAAAGATGCTGTGGGATTCCAGAGAATAGCCTGTTGGAAACTGTATTAGTCAGGATTGTTCAGTCAATATATAAACCGATCTGACCTGTGAATACATACCAGCTTGTTTGGCAGATAAAATATATTATGCTCACTTTGTTAAAGATGGTGCTGCCCACAGGGAAGCCCGTTGCTGAGGTGATAACATTAGTTGCCCTTCCTGCTTGGGATGGGCGTGATTGTATTAATGTGTGTTGGGGGAGGGCTTTTGTGCCAAAAGGTTTTAAAAGAAAGAGAGATCACGTTGTTTGAGGGAAGAATGATTGCATTCTAGGAGTTCATGCTGTAAGAGAGCAGAGTAAGGCCAGGTGGAGGCCAGGGGAAGCAGCCAAGATGGCAGAGCGCTAAGGCAGAAACCAGTTTGTGCAGAGAGAAGCAGATGGGGAACAGAGGTGAATAAGTCTGGTGAACTAGAAACCTTTGATTCTAGGAAACTCGGATAAGTCAGTAGCTTTGTGAGCACTGAATGAGTGGGTTTTGGAGCCCAGAGTGTGTTTTTACTTGCCCTCTGGGTGCAAGCTAGAATTAAAGCTGATGGCTCACCAGTTCTTGGCTCTGTTGTTTCATTACCGACTGTCCGAATCTAATGCGAACGTGCACGGGCCAGGCTGCTGTGATGGTGGCCATGGCTACTGGCCTTACACAGCTCACATGATTGTGAAAGCTGTCAGGTCCAAAATCTGCAGGGTGGGCTGGAGACCTAAGTAAGAGTTGGTGTTGCAGTTGAGCCTGAAGATTGGAAACTCAGGCAGAATTTCTATGTTGTAGTTCAGAGGCAGAATCCATTTTTAGGGGGAAGCCTCAAGTCTTTGCTCTTCAGCCATTCAATGTATTAGGCGAGGCACACCCACAAAATAGAGGGTAATCTACATTACCTGAAATCAACTGGTAATAAATGTTAATCACCTTTAAAATATACCTTTCCAGAAACACATAGACTAGTGCTTGATTGTAAAGCCAGTAGGCACGGCCACCACTACACCCACCTGGTCCTGCGGATCAGGGTTGTGAAGGCAGTGTTGCAGGGACACGCATCACACTCCCCTTTGCAATTACCCATCCTTCGGCGTGTGAATAACACCAAGCAGTACCGCCTGCCAGGTGGTTATGAAGAAGTCACAGGGACAATCCTTGAACTAGAAAAGGTGGGGATAATACATCCATCATCACAGCCGCCTGGCCCATGCAGGTTTGCATTTGATTCGGACAGACGGTAATGAAACAATGGAGCCAAGAACTGGCAGGCCATTAGCTTTAATCCTAGCTTGCACTCTGTGGGCAAGAGATACACACAGTGGGAAAACACTTCCCTTTCCATTCAGGGCTCCTAAAGCCACTGACTTATCCGAGTTTCCAGAACAAAGCTATCTACCTCACCAGCCTTATTCACCTCTGTTCCCCATCTCCTTCTCTCTGCACAAACTGTCTTCTCCTTCAGCACTCCACCATCTTGGCTGATTTGCCTCTTTTCCATGTGACCTTTTCTCTCTTCTCCTCTCTAATGCTAATCTCAGGAACTGAGAGAGAGCAAGCTCCTGGTTTGCCCCATTTTATAGTGTAGAAATCAAAACCTTTAATCCAATATACAAACAAGGAAGTCTCTGATACAAAGTCACTTAGCTGAGGCATAATGGGTGTATTCCTCATGAGAGTGCACCACCCCACATCATCCAATCAGTCAAGGGTGTGGGGAAAAGCTTACTCTTAAAATGAAGGCTTCAGCTATAACGATGCTGCCTGCTTACAGCCTATCCCCAACACCCAATGCAAACTATAAGCGAACAAACATATATATCTTATTTACAAACTTATTTGTCCAACATTGACCCAACAACTAGGCTCCATAGCCTAGCTAAGTTGACCATCACAGAAACCAAGAGTCCTGCTGTCTGTGTAGTCCACAGTGCCTTCTTTGCAGGATAGCAGTGAACGCTAGAGCTGCCTCTCACCCTGACTGCACCTGGTGGCCTTGCCCAGTTGGCGGTGTCCTTCATTATCAGAGTTCCTTTTTGGAGGAAAGCTAAGCATGGTCCTTGTGGATGGCACTGTTTCTTTCTGTGCTCCTCCCCTCTCACTGGCACCACTTTTTCGTTCCTGTCCCAGGTCTCTGACCTTCGACTCAGGAGCACAGGGCCCTCTCCCATGATATAGAATATTTAAAAGGCAAACTACTTTAGGTACATATAGTATACATACAGAAAAATGCACAAGTCAGAAGAGGACAGTTTGATGGATTTTCATCAAGAGA
Organism: Rhynchonycteris naso; assembly: GCA_037038555.1. NCBI lineage: Eukaryota > Metazoa > Chordata > Mammalia > Chiroptera > Emballonuridae > Rhynchonycteris > Rhynchonycteris naso. The sequence goes on along the minus strand of CM072998.1, from coordinate 93,958,772 downwards.
GCCACCTCATGTAACAGAACCGAGAGCAAGGAACAAGCCTCTCCTTTGTCACCACCCCTGCCACTACTCCCCAGCCCCAAGCGTTACCTCTCTCCTGACCTCTAGCACCACACCTTAGTTTTGCCTTTATTTTGAGTTTTATATAAAGCGGTAGCACAGTAAGTCTTCTTTCATCATAGGTTTTTCTTTTTTTTCACAGGGACACAGAGAGAGGGATTGATAGGAACAGACAGACAGGAACGGTGAGAGGTGAGAAGCATCAATCATTAGTTTTTTGTTGCCGTTGCAACACCTTAGTTGTTCATTGATTGCTTTCTCACATGTGCCTTGACAGTGGGCCTTCAGCAGACCGAGCAACCCCTTGCTGGAGCCAGCGACCTTGAGTCCAAGCTGGTGAGCTTTTTTTTTTGCTCAAGCCAGATGGGCCCTCGTTCAAGCTGGCGAGCTCGGGGTCTTGAACCTGGGTCTTCTGCATTCCAGTCCAATGCTCTATCCACTGCGCCACCACCTGGTCAGGCTCATCATAGTTTTGTGTGGAGAAATATCATGATGGGAAGTACTCTGAGTGGCTCTGTCCCCTTCTCACCTCTATCCTTGTGAGCAACAAACATGGCTGGTCTACTACACAGTGGACATTGTGCCAGAGACTGTGGACACACACAGTTGCCCAAGAGATATTTCAGAGCAGCAACCTGGAGGCTCTGTGAGGAAACCAGGAAGGGGCCCTGCCCCAGCAATCTCAGAACTGGCTGGATTCCTGGTCTGTCTTCCTAGTGGGCCCCATGAGGGCAGCAATTCAGATTTGCTCCACAGAGAAATGGCACTGAAAGCATGCTCTTGAGCTTTTCCTTCCTGGGCCTCAGGCTGGGACATTCCGTTACTCAGAACACATCTGTTCCGACCTCCCAGTGCCTTACGGGTCTCTGTGATCTTTTGATAGACTAGTTGCTGATAAGCACTGTGGTTGATAACAATTTATGGCATTACTGCTCTGAAAGTGTTTGTATCTTAATAATGCCGCAAGCCACCAAACAGCTGTGGCTTAGTAAGGCAGTCCATGGTGTTTATTTGCTTCCATCTCCTTCAGTGGCTTCTTCTGAGAGACCCTTAAATAGGATGTTACCCAAGGTTGTATCCTCATGCCCCTCTTTTTATTGCATTGATCTTGATCATAGATGTCAGTTCCTTCCAAATCTCTAAGCACCCCAGGTATTTCCCCAGGCCCCAGCCTGCATTCCTACTGCCAGCTGGACCATTTCCTCCTGAGGATCTTGCCCAGGCCTTCCACTCCTGCTCCTAAAATGTCCTCTTTTGCCCTGGCCATGTGGCTCAGTGGTAGAGTGTCGGCCCAGCCTGTGGAAATCCTGGGTTCGATTCCTGGTCAGGACACACAGGAGAAGCGCCCATCTGCTTCTCCACCCCTTCCCCTCTCCCTTCTTTCTATCTCTCTCTTCCCCTCCTGCAGCCATAGCTCCATTGGAGCAAAGTTGGCCCGGGTGCTGAGGACAGCTCCATGGCCTCTGCCTCAGGCACTAGAATAGCTCTGGTTGCAATAGAGCAATGGCCCAGAGGAGCTGAGCATCGCCCCCTAGTGGGCTTGCTGGGTGAATCCTGGTGGAGCGCATGTGGGAGTCTCTCTGCCTCCCTGCTTCTCACTTCAGAAAAAAAAAATGTCCCCATACCCTACCCTACCATCGCTGTGCCACTCTTTCATCCACCTGTCTACAGCTCACGGGTCCCCTTTATTCTACCTACAAGGAGCCCGTGTGACTGCTCTTTTCCAGTTCCCTTGCCACCACCCTTATACTCCCCCTTTTTACTTCCATCTGGCTTGTTGGAAATGCTGCCTTTCCTGCCTCATCACTCTTCATCTCCCTAGCCCTGCACCATCAGATGCATGTTTTACACATGCAATGGCAGCTCAGTGCCTATGCAACCAAGCTGCACTCACTGGCTGGGCATCCCCGTCTTCCATAACCTATCCCCAGAAATTCATTTCAGCAGAGATCCTGATTTCCCCAGGTGCCCTCTGTCACAGTTCAGCCCTTCCCACTCCTGCTGCTTCTAGGGGGCAGAGTACTTTAGTACTGGATGGTTGAGAGGGGTCAAAGAGATAAGGCCCCTCATCTCTTGGGTCATACTGGTATCTACTGCATATCGCACAGGCCTCAGAAGCTTTTCCTTTTGATTCCAGCAGAAATCTTTCCTTTCTTGAACTTTGTTGCACTTATGTTTTCTGTATGGCTTTTGCCTTATGTTAGAATTAATTTTATATCTGAGTGTTTGACCTCTATGTGGTTAGAATGATGCTTTTACCACCACCAAAGATGTCCACTCCCTAATCCCTTGAAACCTATGAATATTTTATGCTTCATGCAAAGGGTAATTCAGGTTGCTATCAGCTGACCTGGAGATGAGGAAATGATCTTGGATTATCCACATAGACTCAATATAATCACAAGTGTCCTTAACACTGGAAGAGAGAGGTGAAGAAAAGAGTCAGTGACTAAATAATGTGGAATGGGAAAGACTTGACCAGACATTGCTGGCTTTAAAGATGGAAGAAGTGAACATGAGCCAAGAAATGCAGGCAGCCTCCAGAAGCCAGAAAAGAATTTGCTTTATATAAAAATATTATTTTAAATAGATACTACTGGAAGATATGCTACATTAATCCTGTGGCTTGTCATACTTCTGGTACACTAAGGGTAAGGATACCCCAGTCTAGGTGCTTGGTAAGCTGAGCTACTCAGTGTCTATTCAAAATACTATTTCTATGCTAAAATAAAATGAACACATTCTAGACTCACTGTCACTTGCTGAATTTCGGGGCTGGGTCAACCTGCACACCTGTTTCTTGAGTGACCTAGAGTTTCAGCCAGTAGGTTTCAATGCTGTTGGCGCTGCTCTCATTTGCACATTCCTTTCTTTACTCAAACCCTATGCTAAGGTGAGCAGAACCAGAGCTGGTCACCACTTTGCCTTCTGAACAGTCACTGCTCTCTTTTCTTCCCCTGGGCTTAGTTCCTGATCCTCTTGCCCTGCCTGTGGTGTGATCAGTAGTGTTTCCTCATCTGCTGTATAGGGAAATGGCATTTCCTTTTCTGCTCAGATATACCTGTGTCCTGTCAGGTGGGGCAGTGGGATTGGGATCACAATCAGGGCTCTGGTCTCAGTTCTGCCACCAGCCAGCTGGGAACTCTAAGCAGCTTCCCTTGCCTCTATGGGCTATTTATTTCTCAATGAGAAAGAGGGCTTTGAAGTAGATGGACCTAGAAAATGAGGCCACCAAGAACCCCCACTCAGAGTTCTTTAAGGACTCCTATAATGCTGAGGAGGAAGCCCAACCTCCCCATTACAGCTCACACAGCCTTTCATGATCTGACCCTTTTTTATGTTGAGGCCTTTCTTCTTACTTTCCTCCTCAGACTCTGGTGGTGACGAGTGACTTGAAGTTCCCAGGATATTCCATAGTCTCTTTTGTTCTCAGGACCTTGTAGATGATGCTCCCCAGTCTTTACCACATTTCCTGTGTCCTTTCTGCCTTTCTCTCCCCTTGATTCTTTCTTTTGGGGGCTCAGCTAAGGCTTTATTTTCTGAGGTCATCTTTCTGACCCTGCCCCCTCAGGTCTGGTTAGGTGCTACTTTCTTTTTTTTTTTTTTTTTTTTTTAATATATATTTTATTATTATTAATTCTAATGGGGTGACATCAATAAATCAGGGTACATATGTACAATGAAAACATCTCCAGGTTATCTTATCATTCAATTGTGTTGCATACCCATCACCAAAAGTCAAATTGTCCTCTGTCACCTTCAATCTGGTTTTCCCTGCGTCCCTCCCCTCCTCCCTATCCCACTCTTCCCTCCCTCCCCCCATCCCATAACCACCACTCTCTTGTCCATGTCTCATACCCTCACTTTCATGTCCCACCTATGTATGTAATCGTGCTGTTTTCAGTTTTTCTTTTTTTCTGATTTACTTATTTCACTCCGTATAATGTTATCAAGGTACATCCATTTTGTTATAAATGCTCCGATGTCATCGTTTCTTATGGCTGAGTAGTATTCCATAGTATATATGTACCATAGCTTTTTAATCCACTCGTCTTCTGACGGACACTTGGGCTGGTTCCAGATCTTCGCTATTGTGAACAATGCTGCCACGAACATGGGGGCGCATTTCTTCTTTTCGAACAGTGCTATGGTGTTCTTAGGGTATATTCCTAAAAGTGGGATAGCTGGGTCAAAAGGCAGTTCGATTTTTAATTTTCTGAGGAATCTCCAAACTGTTTTCCACAGTGGCTGCACCAGTCTGCATTCCCACCAGCAGTGCAGAAGGGTTCCCTTTTCTCCACATCCTCGCCAGCACTTATTCTGTGTTGTTTTGCTGATAAGTGCCATTCTGACTGGTGTGAGGTGATATCTCATTGTGGTTTTAATTTGCATTTCTCTAATGATTAGTGATGTTGAGCATTTTTTCATATGCCTATTGGCCATCTGGATGTCCTCTTTGGAGAAATTTCTATTCATTTCTTTAGCCCATTTTTTGATTGGGTTGTTTGTCTTCCTGGTGTTGCGTTTTATAAGTTCTTTATAAATTTTAGTTATTAACCCCTTATCAGATGTGCTGCCGAATATGTTCTCCCATTGTGTGGTTTGTCTTTTTATTCTGTTCCTATTGTCTTTAGCTGTGCAAAAACTTTTTAGTTTGATATAGTCCCATTTGTTTATCTTGCCTTTTATTTCAGTTGCCCATGAAGATAAATCGGCAAATATACCGCTGCTACAGATGTCGGAGAGCTTGCTGCCTATGTTTTCTTCTAAGATGCTTATGGTTTCACGGCTTACATTTAAGTCTTTTATCCATTTTGAGTTTGTTTTTGTGAATGGTGTAAGTTGATGGTCTAGTTTCATTTTTTTGCAGGTAGATGTCCAATTTTCCCAACACCATTTGTTAAAGAGGCTGTCTCTACTCCATTGTATGTTCTTTCCTCCTTTGTCAAATATCAGTTGTCCATAAAGCTGTGGGTTTATTTCTGGGTTCTCTGTTCTGTTCCATTGATCTATGTGCCTGTTCTTATGCCAGTACCAGGCTGTCTTGAGTATAATGGCCTTGTAGTAAACCTTGATATCAGGAAGAGTGATACCTCCTGCTTTATTTTTTCTTTTTAAGATTGCTGAGGCTATTCGTGTTCTTTTTTGGTTCCATATAAATTTTTGGAATATGTGTTCTATATCTTTGAAGTATGTCATTGGTATTTTAATTGGTATTGCATTGAATTTATAAATTGCTTTGGGTAATATAGACATTTTAATGATGTTTATTCTTCCTAGCCATGAGCACGGTATGTGCTTCCACTTGTTTGTATCTTCCTTGATTTCTTTTATCAATGTTCTATAATTTTCCGAGTACAAGTCCTTAACCTCCTTGGTTAAATTTACTCCTAGGTACTTTATTTTTTTGGCTGCAATAGTGAAGGGGATTGTTTCCTTAATTTCTTTTGCTGATATTTCATTGTTGGTGTATAGAAATGCCTCTGATTTCTGAGTATTAATTTTATATCCTGCCACCTTGCTGAAATCATTTATAAGGTCCAGTAGTTTTTTGACTGAGACTTTAGGGTTTTCAATATACAATATCATATCATCTGCAAATAATGACAGTTTTACTTCTTCTTTTCCAATTTGTATGCCTTTTATTTCTTCTTCTTGTCTGATTGCTGTAGCTAGGACTTCCAGAACTATGTTGAATAAGAGTGGTGAAAGTGGGCAACCCTGCCTGGTTCCTGATCTTAAGGGGATTGCTTTTAATCTTTGTCCATTTAGTATGATGTTTGCTGTGGGTTTATCGTATATGGCCTTTATCATGTTAAAGAATGATCCCTGTATTCCCACTTTACTGAGAGTTTTGAGCATGAATGGGTGCTGGATTTTATCAAATGCCTTTTCTGCATCTATTGAAATTATCATGTGATTTTTGTCCTTCCTTTTGTTTATGTGGTGAATCACATTGATTGATTTGCGAATATTGAACCAGCCTTGCCTCTCCAGAATAAATCCCACTTGATCGTGGTGTATGATTTTTTTCATATATTGCTGGATCCGGTTGGCTAATATTTTGTTGAGAATTTTAGCGTCTAAATTCATCAGGGATATAGGCCTATAATTTTCTTTCTTTGTGTTGTCTTTGCCCGGTTTTGGGATCAGAATTATGCTCGCCTCATAAAAGGAGTTTGGAAGTCTTCCTTCCTCTTGAATTTTTTGAAATAGCTTGAGGAGAATAGGAGTTAGTTCTTCTTTGAATTTTTGATAGAATTCACTTGTGAAGCCATCAGGCCCAGGACTTTTCTTTTTTGGGAGTTTTTTGATAACTGTTTCGATCTCATTTGCTGTAATTGGTCTGTTTAGGTATTCTGATTCTTCCAGATTGATTTTTGGAAGGTTATATGATTCAAGAAATTTGTCCATTTCACCAAGATTGTCTAATTTTTTGGCATATAGTTCTTCATAGTATTTTCTTACAATGCTTTGTATTTCTGTTGTGTCAGTTGTTATTTCTCCACTGTCCTTTCTAATTTTATTTATTTGAGTCCTCTCTCTTTTTTTCTTGGTGAGTCTAGTTAAAGGTTCATCAATCTTGTTTACCTTTTCAAAGAACCAGCTTCTTGTTTCATTGATCCTCTGTATTGTTTCCTTAGCCTCTATGTCATTTATTTCTGCTCTGACCTTTATTATTTCCTTCCTTCTACTTGTCTTGGGTTTTATTTGTTGTTGTTTTTCTAGTTCTTTTAGATGCAGGGTCAGGTTGCTTATTTGAGCTTTTTCTAGCTTCTTATGATATGCCTGTAGTGCAATAAACTTCCCTCTCAGAACTGCTTTTGCTGTGTCCCATAAATTTTGAGTTGATGTATGCTCATTATCATTTGTTTCTAGAAACTTTTTTATTTCTTCTTTGATCTCATTGTTAATCCATTCATTATTTAATAACATGCTATTTAGTTTCCAAGTGTTAGAGTATTTTTCAGTTTTTCTTTTGTGGTTAATTTCTAGTTTCATAGCATTGTGATCAGAGAAAATGCTTGATATGATTTCAATCTTCTTAAATTTATTGAGACCATTTTTGTGTCCTAACATGTGGTCTATCCTAGAAAACGTACCATGAGCGCTTGAGAAGAATGTATATTCTACTGCTTTAGGGTGAAAAGTTCTGAAGATATCTATTAAATCAAGTTGATCTAGTGTCTCCTTTAAGTCTGCTGTTTCTTTATTAATTTTCTTTCTTGAGGATCTATCCAGTGTTGTTAGAGGGGTATTGAAATCCCCTACTATGATAGTATTGCTGTTAATCTCGCCCTTTATATCCATCAAAGTCTGTTTTATGTATGTCGGGGCTCCTATATTTGGTGCGTAGATATTTACAATAGTTATATCTTCCTGTTGAATTGTTCCCTTTATCATTATGTAGTGTCCTTCTTTATCTCTTACTACAGCCTTTGTTTTAAAGTCCATTTTGTCTGATATAAGTATTGCTACCCCTGCTTTTTTTTCATTTGCATTTGCATGAAATATTTTTTTCCATCCTTTTACCTTCAGTCTATGAGCATCTTTTGTTTTAAGGTGTGTCTCTTGTAGACAGCATATGTATGGGTCCTGTTTCTTTATCCATGCAGCTACCCTATGTCTTTTGATTGGATCATTTAATCCATTTACATTTAAGGTTATTATTGATATGTAGTTGTTTATTGCCATTGTATTCTTTAAAGCTGTATTCTTCTTTTGCTCTATTCATTCCTCCCTTTAAACTGTTCACAAGAGGCCCCTTAGTATCTCTTGCAGAATTGGTTTGGTTTTTATGAATTCCTTCAGGCTTTCTTTTTCTGGGAAGCTCTTTATTTCTCCTTCAATTTTAAACGTTAGCCTTGCTGGATAAAGTAGTCTTGGCTGTAGGTTCTTGTTCTGCATTACTTTGATTATTTCTTGCCATTCCCTTCTGGCCTCAAGTGTTTCTGTTGAGAAGTCCGATGTCATCCTTATGGGGGCTCCTTTGTAGGTGATAGTCTTTTTTTCTCTAGCAGCTTTTAAAATTTTTTCTTTATCCATTAGCTTTGGTATTTTAACTATGATGTGTCTTGGTGTAGATTTTTTTGGGTTTCTCCTTAATGGAGTTCTGTGTGCTTCTTGAATGTGTGGAGTGTTTCCCAGCCTTAATTTAGGAAAGTTTTCTGCTATGATTGATTGAACAAAGTTTCCATTTCCTGTCCTCTCCCCTCTTCTTCAGGCATCCCTATGATGCGAATGTTGTTTCTCTTCATGTTGTCACAAAGCTCCCTTAGAGTTTCCTCACATTTTTTAAGTCTCTTTTCCTTTTTCTTCTCTGCTTCTGTGCCTTTGTTTATTGTGTCCTCTAACTCGCTTATTCGATCCTCAGCGTCATCCATCCTGCTTTTAATTCCTTCCATTGTGGTCTTCAGTTCTGATACTGTATTTGTCATTTCTGTCTGATTCTTTTTTATTATTTCAATTTCATTTTTTATACTTGTTATGTCTTTATTTAGGTGTTCATAATGACTATCCATTGTTGCTCTAATTTCTTTGAACATCCTATCATTATTCTAAATTCTGCTTCTGGTAATTTGGTTATATCTGGTTCATTCAGGTCCTTCTCTGGGGATTTCTCTTGATTCATTTGGTTTGCATTCCTCTGCCTGCCCATTTTTTCTGTGTATAAGCGAGTTGTGGCCACTGGAGTCCAGTAGGTGTTGCCTTTGTGTTCTCTAGGTGTGGTCTATCTGCCGGCCCCCCACCTCCTCTGCCGATGCCTAGGGTGGTTGGGTATGAGCGTTGCCAGCGCCGGCCCACTGTGGCTTTTGCTATGATTTCTGCCTCTCCTCCGTGGGAGGGGCTGTGACTGAAGCCACAAGATTAGCACCAAGGGTAGAGGTGAGCACCTTTGCTCAGCTGCGGACCCAGCCTATTTCCGGACTTCCGCCCAGAACCAGCAGTCGGAGCCTGCTCGCTACAGTTCCGCGGGTTAGGCGGGGCTTTTGACGTGCTCTCAGCTGTAAGCTTTTGCCCGTCCGGAGCTTTAGCCCCGCCCTCGAGGCCAAGGCCCTACGGCGCAGGGTCGGAAACCAAGGTTTATTGGGGCGGGCGTGTTTGCTGGCTTCCGCCGAGCTGCGTACTTCCGCTCGTCCCGGACTCTACCCCGCCCCCGTGTTCGGAGCCCGCTCGTGCACGTATGAATGGTATCCGGGGTTTCTCCGGCCGGGCGCGGATAGTAGCGTGGGCTCAGCTGCGAGCCTCCACTTGTCTCTGGGTCCACCCCGTTCCCGCGCTCGGAGCCCGCTCGTGCACGTATACTGGCCAACTGCGGTTTCTCCGGCCCGGGGGGGTTGCGGTGGGGGAGTGAGGGACTGGTAACGTCAGCTCAGCCACAGCCCCTGCCCGTCCCTGGTCCTAGCCCGGTCCCCGCGGTCAGGGCCGGCTTGCGCAGGGCCTGCCCGTTCCTGGCCTCCCGCTTTGTCCCCGTAAGTGGGATTAAAGGCGGGCCCGCAGCTTCTGGACCGCTTTCGCGGTCCCCTCTGACCCTCTGGGCTAGACCGATCTCCCACCGGCTTGGCCTCTGCCCACGCCAACAGAACCGCCTTTCAGCGTCCTGCCTCCCCAAACCCTTAAGCAGCCCTCAGCAGAGTAGGAAGGGACCTAACACTCCACACTGTAGGCCTGGGAGCTCCCTCACTTGTTTCACAGCTCAAAACTGTCCAAACGCCTTTCTAGGCTCTGAGACTGCAGGCTGGGGCTTGGTTCCTGGGACCCAGGTCCCTCCCTCTCCGCCAAACTCTCCTCCCGCCACACGGGTCTCTCCGGGCTGCCGTTTGCTCCGGGGAGCTGGGCAGCCCTCTTCGCGTTTTCGCTATTCCTACCAGTCTCAATGTGGCTTCTTCTGTGTTCCTTGGTTGAAGAGTCCACTTAGTTTTGTTGAAAGTTGGTTTATCCAGGTGATGGTACTTAAAATTGAGTTGTAATCCACTTTGGTTCTGGGAGTTGGAAGTTGGTACGTCCGCCTACTCCGTCGCCATCTTGCTCCTCTCCTGGTTAGGTGCTACTTTCTTACAGGCCACTCTGACACTGCTTTATCTCTATTTAGCATGGTTCTAAGAGCCTTCTACTTGTCTGAGTCCTATCTATCCCTAATAGTCTAGAGGCATTTTGAAGGCAACACATGTGACTTGTTCACTATAGACCCCTTCTGTATCTGCAGCTGTACTGACCAAAATGGTAACCACTAGCTAGAGGCAGCAACTGAATACTTGAAATGTGGCTACTTGGAGTTGAGTTTTGTTGAAAGTATCAAATACACACTGTATTTCAAGGATTCAGTACAAAAAATATAGTCTCTTATATTGATTGCTTGTTGAAGTAAGTCTTAGGATAAACTGAAATAGACAAAATATATTAGTAATTTTAATTTCACCAGTTTATTTTTACTCATTGTCATGTGGCTACTAGAAAATGTAGCATTTGTGCTTCACATCATACTTTTGTTGGACTGTGCTGGGTGAGAATGTACTGCCTGGCACTTCTGTTGAAGGCATGAGCTGGTAGATAGATCTGTCATAAAGGGTGGGTGACTGGCTTCCCATCTCAGCCTCAGCTAATGTTGCTTTAAGTGCTGGCTTTGCTCCGTGTGACCTCACAACCCTCTCATGATGAGACTCTGAGCTGGGTAGCCTGGCTGTCAGTGGCCTTGGGCCTGGGTCCTCCAGGGAGGCAGCAAGCTAGTGTCAAACACCCTGTCTAACCCCATGGGCCCAGTCCTGCAGGCACATTGTGTACCTTCCCATATCTCCAGGAATAAAATATTAACTTGACATCCTGAATTGGGAACAAGATAGATGCTCATTTTGAACAATTGTGACACTCTTTGATACCATTGGGGCAATCTGGGTGAGGACACTTCTTTTACTAGAAATTTCCCATGTTATTGAATCTTGATACAGTAAACAAGCAAGATGGACTGATAGACCTGGGAATTTTCCAATGCTTTGTAAGCCTGAAGAACAAAGAACCCTTTTCTTAATGAGTAACTGGCTTTCCTTTGTGTGTAGAACTTGGACATTTTCCCTCAGCCTGTATTACGTGGACTGATTATAAAACCAAGTCAGGAAGGGGGTTTTAGTAGACCATGCTTATCACTGATTAGAGTCTTTGAACTTTAATTTTTTGAAGATTTACTGTTTGCTTGGAACAGTCCTGGGAGTTGTGGGAACACCGTCTCCTGAGGTGCAGAAGCTCTAGCCAGGCACAGAAGTTCTAAGAATCTGGTTAACATTTTGAAAGCCATATTCTTAGACCACAATGGGTTTAGCTTAAAATCACACCCAGCATTTACATAGTGCTTCTATAATTTCCAAAGTGTAGTCACACATGGTAATCTCACTTGGCCCTTATATTTACTTGGTGCTCTTTTACACAAAATTTTGTGACAGAGTTGTCTACACTTGCTGTTTCTTTAATTTTTTTCTTTTCACTCTCTGTTAAACCTCCTCAGCTATGGTTTCAGGCCTAGCACTCTGGTGAAACTTGCTCCCAGAAAGTGTCACCCTGACCCACATGTTGCTAAACCAGTTGTCAATTTTTAGTCTTCTCATTTCACCTGGCCCATTTGAGCCATTTGACACAGGTGATAGCTCTTTCCCCTTTGAAATTCTTCCTTCATTTGCGGTCATGTATGTCACATTGCTTGGCTTTCTTCTGACTTCACAGACCACTCCTTCTCCATTTCCTTGGCTCTTATCTCCTTACCTGCTTGAATTTTAACCTTGGAGCCTTCCAGATTTTAGATCTCAGACATCTCCTCTCTTTCCTTCTCTTTTATTTTTAAAAAATCTATTATCTATATTGATGACAGTTAAAACCATGAGATGTGATTCATCTAACATACTATATATTTATTCATTGTATCTCGTGGTTTTGAATATCATGTATCTGCTAATAATTCTAAATATTTATTATAAGTTGGTATTTTTCTTCTTCTTTTTAAAATTTTATTTATTGAGTTTAGAGAGAGGAGAGAGAGAGAGTAAGAATGGCAGGAGGAGGAGCAGGAAGCATCATAATTGCTTTCGGTATGTACCTTGATTGGACAAGCCTGGGGTTTCGAACTGGCGACCTTAGCATCCCAGGTTGACACTTTATCCACTGTATTACCACAGACCAAGCTGGACTTCTCTTTTTAATTCCATACTCATGTATTCAACGACCTACACAATGTCATAACTTGAATGGCTAAAAAACACCTCTAATTTTACATTTTGAAACCAAGTCCCTGAATTTTTCCTCCAGATGTGTTTCTTCTGTGGTGTTCTCCATTTCACTTAGGCCAGTTTCATCTTTCCATTTGCTAAGACCAGAAACCTCAGAACAAGTCTTGACCACTCTTGTTTTTTTACAGCCTATGGCAAGAATTTTCATCTCTAACATCCAGCTGAGCCAGTGAACCCTTTGCTCAAGCCAAAGACCTTGGGCTCAAGCCAGTGACCTTGGGTTTCAAGCCAATGATCTTTGGTTCAGGTCAGTGACCATAGGGTCATATCTATGATCTCATGCTCAAGCTGGTGACCCTGAAGTCAAGCTAGTGAGCCCGTGCTTAAGCTGGATGAGCCCACGCTCAAGTTGGCAAACTTGGGGTTTTGAACCTGGGTCCTCAGCATCGCAGGTTGATGCTCTATCCACTGAGCTACCACCTGATCAGGCTGGGAAAAGTAGTCCTGGTTGTAGGTCCTTACTTTTCATTACTTTGAATGAGGTTGATTCTTAGTGAGTCACTAGGTAGGAGTGAGGGGTGTTCACCAGACTGATACAGTTTCGAACTTGGTGTCAGTGCTGGGTTTGTGGTCATTCATCAAATGTCCCAGGGTATACCAAATCTAGTTGCCACCCATTATATTCTCGCTAGTGGAGTATGGTCTCAAAGAGCCATCAGGATGAAGACAACAGAGTTTAACATGCCCAACACATCAAATCTTTGGCTGTGTCGAAGGAGAGTTTTGCACTTGTCAGGCATGCATTGGTAAAATGACCCCTGTTCTAAAGCCACACAACTCACTCTGACCCAGTTCTGCCAGGAGCCCAATCTCAGCAAGATGGAGCTGGGGGAAGTCAGTAGTTTGGGACTAGTGGATCTCCCATTAAGGGGTGGTACCAGTCAAGCTTGGGGGAAGGTGGGCTGAATAACTCCTGTCTCAAAACCACACAACTCAGTCTGTCCTCGAATCTTCTCAGGCTTTGGCAGGGTGGAGACACTAGCAACTGGGAGGCTGAAGCCCCTGGGAGACCAGAAAGTGGAACTAGTGGATCTCCTATGAGGGAGAAGTGCCAGTCAGGTTCACTAAAAAGTGGAGAATGGTTCCCACCCCCAAACCACATAACTCAGTCACTGACACCCCCTGAGTCTGCCCAGACCTCTATACCTCAGCTCAGGCAGTTGACTCCTTAGCAGGGTGCAAGCTTCACAGAGTGTGGAGAGAGAAAGTTCAGAGGAGGGTGCTATTGCTTTCTTCCAGGCTGATGCCAAAGGAAGGGAGAGCTCCACCTATGAAAGGTGGCTTCTGTGTTATGGGAGAGTGACTGAGCACAGGGATCCTGGAGGCTATTTCTTTAGCTCTCTTCCCAGAACCACAAACTCCAGTCTCTCCTCATATGACTCTGGTTGGCTCTGCCTTCCCTCTACTGGAACCCAAAGTGACTGGTTGCACATGAGATTTGTGACCCTTTAAGAGGACACCTGTGTCTCTAGCAGACTTCTCTCCCAGGAGGACAGAATCCCAGCTGATTTTTATAGCCTGATGCTATGTGGCTGCCTCTTCCAAACTCTGGTGCTCTGAGCTGAGGAGCCCAGAGTAGGGTCAAAACCCCACACTTCTCAGGGGAAATGCCCCTGCAGCTGAGATATTCCCCTTGAATCTCAGCTGCTGCCTGTGCAAACAGGGTTAGACCTTTGTGAGTCTCTGTCCTTCCTATCAGGCACAGTGTGGCTTCTGTAAATCCTTGGTTATAAGACTTCTCTTCAGGTTGTCTTCAATTAGTTATTCAGGTTTCTAGCTCTATATTTTAGCTGTAATTTCTGTTTTGTCCCAGGAGAAGATGAATGTAATATCCACCTCTGCCTCCATCTTGAATCAATTATATTTAAATAATCATAGATAAGGTTGAGTTATTTGATACTTTTGTGATCATATTTGCATAAGTTTCCTGCATTGTTTGGCTATTGCTTCATTTTATGATTCATTAAATTTTGTTCTACTTAAATAGCAGTTTCAAAATTTGTTTCTTTGTGTTCTGATTGTTTTCCAAAACTCATAAATCTAGGTTTAGTGATATAGCATGTAATTCTTGGTAATACATTTTAACACTCTGCTGTTCTTCTGATGAAATAGGGGAAATGCAAGATCCCAATTAGCACATCCTTTCTTTTTTTTTTTTAAAGACAATATTTCTTGCTTCTGAAAAGTTGTCCTTTCAAATTTGAAATCTTTAGAACAGTGATTGTATATCCAAAAGGCCTATAAAGGCTAGATAGATCACATACATAAAGGAAAGAGACCAAGTGTGAATTATAGGGAATAGGTGTGCAGTTTAAAGGGGTAGCTGCTTCCCAGCTCCAGCTCACTGATACGTAAGTGTAGATGTGGGTACCAGATCTTTCTTTTGTCCCCAAAGGAACTTCAAACACAGGAATTTATTTAAAATCTCTAGATTTTTTAAAATGTAGGCTCAAGCTCTGGCTGGGTGGCTCAGGGTATAAAGCAGGGGTCCCCAAACTACGGCCATTTATCCAGCCCCTGCCTCACTTCCGGAAGGGGCACCTCTTTCATTGGTGGTCAGTGAGAGGAGTACAGGATGCATCCGTACCCATAGTTCCCATTGAAATACTGGTCAGTTTGTTGATTTAAATTTACTTGTTCTTTATTTTAAATATTGTATTTGTTCCCGTTTTGTTTTTTTACTTTAAAATAAGATATGTGCAGTGTGCGTAGGGATTTGTTCATAGTTTTTTTTATAGTCCAACCCTCCAATGGTCTGAAAGACAGTGAACTGGCCCCCTGTGTAAAAAGTTTGGGAACTCCTGGTATAAAGTGTCAACATAGTGCACTAGAGGTCATGGGTTCAACCCCTGATCTGGGCACATAGGAGAAACAATCAATGAGTGCACAACTAAATGGAGCAACTAAGTGAAACAATGAGTTGATACTTCTCTGTCTCTCTCTCTTTCTTCTTACCCCAGTCTCTCTCTTTCTCTATCTCTCTCAAATCAATGTAAAAAAAAAAAATTAAAAAGAAAATATAAGCTCAAATAAAACACCATGTGACCACTCTTGTAGAGGTAATTTTTAACATGATTTCTTCACTTTGTTTCATATATTTCTGAAATAGTTTTTTCTCTTATCTGATAAGCTTTTTAATATAAAGAAAAAATTGTCTATAATTTATGTTTAAGGCTCTTTAGAGAGAATTCCAGTAACATTTACCATTAACATTTATGAAGAAATGTTAAGTTTGAAATCTATGACAGTAACCCAGCTGGTTAGCTAACCTCCTGTCAGTGGAAATAGCAATTTGCTACAATTTCCTATGTTTCAGTAATCTCTGAAGCTTCTCCATCATTGCTAATAAGTTGTATGCTTTACCATAACGGTGCAATATAAATATAATATAAGTAACTTATGTGATTAAAATTTTTCTAGAAGCCACAATAAAATAAAAAAACAGGTGAAATTAATTCTAGTAAAATATTCTATTTAATTCAATATATCTAAAATATTACTATTTCAACATGTGATCAATATAAAAATTACTAATAAAATATTTTACATTGTTTTCTTTCCTACTAAGTCATTGAAATCCAGTAGGTATTTTATACCTATAACAAACACATTTTGGTTTGGACAAGTCAAAGTCATACTTCAACTGCTCAATAGACACATATGTCTAGTGGGTACCCTATTGGAAAGTTCAGGTTTCTCGTGTTCTGCTATGCTAATGTGCCCAGTGTCACACACCTAGGAATTTGGTAGTTTTGCTCACTATTTTGACCTCTTTGCCCTTCTCATCACACTGAGTTGTCCCTAAGTGCAGAATTCTGACATCTAGCCTGAACTTGGCATTTGTAAGTTTTGAGAAGATTCATGCAGAGAAGTAATAGAAACAGAAAAATAAAAGCTGTAAATAAATCTGAAAATGGTACTATTAATAGTTGCAGTGGTCACATTTAGAATTTCCAAGTGACAACTTCGTGGGGATGCAGAAAAGGCAGCTCAGTGAGAGATGTCCGATGCCAGACATGTGCAAGTAACTATGGGAGAAACAGGCCTAGCTGAGATGCTGACATTTGAACTCAGGTGGTTTGAATGTGAGGCAAGAAGAGCTTCTGCAATGGGGCAGATAAGGAAGAGGAAGAAACATCTTCAGCTCTGATTGGGGGAACCAACTCAACTGGGCTTTGAGGGATGACTGGGTAACTTACGCAATTTAATAGGTGTCCGAAACTCAAGTGTTGCTGTGGGGATGCAGTAAGGGTGTGCCTCAATGTGGTCAGGAGATGGAAAGAGGACTTTAGCGGGCAGCCTATGGTCTTAGGTCTCTGGGAAGACACTCTCTGGTGGGGTCCAGAGATCAGCCTGAGAATTCGTGTCTCCTGCATCCCTCTGTCCCTGGAGGTGGCGGTGTCTCTTGACTCCACAATGACATTCCTAAAGGAAATACTTCTGAGCCCTCTTGTGTCTCATTAGTCCAAATACTGCCTTAGAATATGTAGAGTTTCTCTCTCTTTTTATTTTCCTAAAGAGTCAGTATATGTTACCTTTCAATACTTTTTGTCATTGTTGTTTCCTTTTAACTTTTGCTCAGAACTTTGCACTGGTTTCCATCAATTGTGCTTTTCACTAGTTTGGTTTTACATATTATCAGTGTCGATGATTTTGCTGCAGGTTGAAAACATAAGTGTTTGGTTGCAAATTCTGTATTTTGGGCTTTGAGTCTTCTAAACCATAATGGGTTGGCTAGATGTAGGTAGTGCTGGGCCTAGATATGCTCAGAGAATGGGAATGTTGATTTGAGGGTTGGGTCAGGCTGAGGAACAACCATAGGAGTTCTGACTAGAGGATGAGTTGCTAGTGTTTGCTACATGATACTGCGGGGGCATCAGCATCATCATGACCCTGGAGAGAAATCAGGTTGCTTGAGGGTTTTGATTCATGTAATTTCTCTTGCTTGAAATTTACTCCCTTTTATCCAATGCTAATTTTAAAAATTAGCATTATCTCCAATACTAGCTTAAGAATTTCCTTCCCAAGTTTTATGAAATCAACTCATTCATTCATTCATACATTTATTGAATATATTTCTTTAGTGTGTAAATGTTTATTTGACACCAACGGCCAAGCACTGAGCAAGGTGCTGGAGACTGACAACTAGAAAGGCCTTCCTCTCCCTCTACCAGAAGCTTACTACTTGGTGAACTCTTTCTCACACCAACCCACCCAGATTGGGCCACCACAGTCTAGCCAGTCATTCTTCAATATTCAAGCAATTGGTTTTGTGTTCAATTTGTTATTTTTATTCCTAGTGTATTCTCTGAAGTGGCCTGCCTCCCTTGATTGACTAAAGTTTTATATTTGCAAAAATTATTCTTTTCTTTCTCTCTCTCTCTCTCTCTCTCTCTCTCTCTCTCTCTCTCCTTCAGTCCTTCCTTCCTTCCTTCCTTCCTTCCTTCCTTCCTTCCTTCCTTCCTTCCTTCCTTCCTTTCTTCTCTTGGTAGGCACTGATACTTTGCAGAGAGTGGGGCTCAATACACATTGCTAACTTTCTTTTTTGTGTGCATGAATGATGTCAGTTGATAATTACTTTTAAACATGATTATTGGCATTGATTATAAGAATTGGAAAGGTTTTGGAAAAGGACTCAAAAGACACAAAATGGTCATCACAACACAGCCTCTCTAAGACATGTATAGACTACACACAACTTCTATTGTTCTCTTATACACTAGATACCTCAGGACACCCTCCTCTGAAAGTACCACAGTATGTTTGGCACTGGTTTCTAGTGTCAGGGGGATTAAATGAAGGCTCTAACTATATAGTTATCTCTTCTCTGTGTTATAACTGTTCAAGGAAGAGAGTTAGGGAATTCCCCTAATGAAGTGCATAAACAGTAACTTTCCTTCAAGCTGTCAGTGAGGAATGCTGCTACTCAAGTGAATTTCAGTGAACCCCGTACTCTAGAGGGATCCCAGTGTAGGAACATATTTTTATAAATAATACACTGTTTGCTTTGCCACATTAATCATCATTGAGGCTGTCAAATAATCAGAAGGCTTATTGTTTCATAAGACACAGGTATTTGCAGAGGAACTGATCAAATTATTATTATTAATAATCTCATTACTGAGGCATCACCAATGCTTTTGTGCATTTGAGGCTATGAACAGAAGAAGTTTTATTCTAAAAATGATGGAAGCATGCAGGAACAAAGAAGCTATGAGCAGAGCGTGGAGGCTGGTTCTTTCCTCAGTGAGACACACTTGTGTTTGGGAGAATTGCTGCCTCGTTTCTGCAGGAATGCAACCCCTCCAGAAGGGATCTCCTAAAGGTAGTCGTGACTGTGGGCTACCACTGTTAATGAGATTTCTTTTTTTTTTTCCTGACAAGGGCGCTGACATGTTCTGAAAAAATGAACAAGGAAAGCTCATTAGAGACACAGACAGAGGCTACTAACAAATGAGGTGAGATTTTGCCCTTTGCTTTGTTGGATATCTGGAGGAAGAGGAGGGACTGTGATGAGAGGGAGAGAAAAGCTGTCCTTTCTATATCCATATTCATAACATTCAATTGCAGGATGATGGATGCAGTGTATTTCATTCTCACACATGCTTTCTCTGTCTTAGACTGGCTGTCTATGTAGCTAGAACATTTAACCAAAGAGGCCAAAGCTGAATCTTTTCCCACAGGGAACAGTGAATTTTATGGCCCATGTTTGACCCAGGAGGTTCTGCTCAAGTGGAGCAACTATATTCCAAATATTGCATGGGGCATATACTAAATAGATGATTTTTAATTTATCTGAAATTCACACTGGACTGGGTATCCTGTATTTTTTATATGCTAAATCTGGTAACCCTACATAGAGCAGAATATGAGACATGGGGCTTCAGACCACTCCTCCTACTCTATAAGAGCTAGCCTAGATCACCTGTCCTTGACTGCAGTCTTCACCACAGATTAACTTTAGAGCAGATATGTAAGATCCTGTTGTTGATTCCAGAGAGCTTCTGGGAGAATGCTGCTATCCTTCCTGGGTTTACTTTAACCCCTTCTAATGACCAAACTCACCTGATGATGGATGTAAAATTGGCTGGGGAAGACAGACCCCCTGCGTGGCTTCAAGGTATGTTTCAATGTGGAGGCAGCAATGACAGCCTGATTGACTGGGAGAGTGCAGACATTAAAGTTGGGGAGACTGATCTCGGTGAAGTGCCCAGGTCAGGAGGCAGAATGGGCCCCTTGCCCAGGGATGTACCCAGTGTACCTTGGGTACACCAAAAGGGGAGACTTGTCTTTTACCTTCACCTTTTCTTCTCTGTCTCTTCTTCTCTCACTGTCATTTATTCTTGTTTTCTTGTCTATTCCCTCCCCTGAGAATCTGAATAGCTTAACAAGGAGTGAAGATTGTTTCTCACATGAGCAGTCTTTATTCTGAGAGTCTATGGGGCCCGTGAGAAGAAAGAACCCTTTGGACCAGGACTTCTAAATTCTCCAAGGGTGGGTGTGAATGAAGTGGGACAGGGACCTTCTTTCTCTGTCTTGAACTCAACAACCTTACACATTGAGCCAGGCTCTAGGAAATTAAAAACAACACAATGCAAAAGACCACAAAAATATGAGATTTGTCTGACACCTCAAAGCTTATGAGCAACTTCTCAGATAATATTGTATTTAATTCTAGCAATTTAGAAATTGTTACAACAGTAGAAGGGCTGCAGGATTTGCAAAGGCCACCGAGTGACTGAGCCGGTTTTTAATATTCAGGCCAATACGTTTCTCACCCTGCAGGGAGGGGGGCAGAGGGCACAAAGGTGTGTAAAATGTTGGAGAGGGGCAAGTGGAGGCTAACGACCATCCCCATCTCTCAGCTCCATGTTGAATAAGCATTGAGCTTTTGACTGCCTAACCATGGAGCTCAGGCAGTCCTCTGAGGAGAGAAACTGCTCAATGTGAGCCTCCCCACCTGGGTCTGGGAACCCAGGCAGCATCCCACTTGGGTTCTTTGCTCTCCATGGAGCCCACAACGGTGAGGGCTGGGTGTGCAGAGCCCGAATGGAATTTCCAGGAGCAGAACATTCCTGGTGCCTCCTTCAGTGTAGGTTGTTTAGAGAACTTCGTCCAGAAGCAGACACTGTAAGGGAGAGGTCAGGGGACCAGAGCAGTGACAACTGAAGAGGGAATCACACCCTGAGGACATTCATAGTTTCTAAACAAAGCTCCCTGCCTTTCTTTTGAGAGCAGCAGTGGGTGAAAGGCTGCTGGAAGTGGCTTCTGAGTATAAGACTGAGGGTCGCCTTTCCCTCCTGGGACCAAGCTTTGCCTCATCCACAAAGACGACTTTGATCCAGTCTCTTTCAAGGAAGTAGCACATTGGAAATGAGATATTAGGCTTGATAAAGCTCTTTTGAATTAATATTTGGCAGAAGATAACCAGATCAAAGGGCAGCTGACAGAGTGGGGCTCAGGGACAAGGTATGGAACTGACTCAGGTTCCTGGGTATCCTGACCCTCCCAGGGCCGTCACGTGCCCCATGGTGGCTTCCTCTTTCCCCACAAGCTGGCGAGGGGAAATCCCCATGGGGCACTATAAGAAACTCCTGGAGTCCCTGAAGAAGCCAGCTGCTCCATCCAACAGCACACGATGAGGCCCAGTCTCCCCTTTCTACAAGCCCTTCTGTTCTTTCTCGGCTCAGCTGCAGGGTATTCAGGGGAAGAGAGGTCCCTGGCCCCTGACCCGAGCCCCAGCTCCTTAACCCTCCCTGCCTTCAGCTCTAACTTCATCTCTGGCTCTGCCAGCAGCTCCGGCTCCTACAGCTCCAGATCTGGCTCCAGGTCCAGCTCCAGGGTCGGCTTCAGCAGCTCCAGCTCCGGGTTCGGCTTCAGCTCTGGGGGTGGTGGCAGCAGCAGCAGCAGCAGCAGATCCAGTTCTGGCTCCATGTCCCAGGTGAGGAGGCCTCAGAGTCTGAGAGCTGCAGTCATTTCCTTCCCCTTGCTTTTTGGGGACCTGAATATAATTTCATGGATGGCCAGACCTGAGCACTCTAAAAGATTTACAGCTTCTTTTGTTAACTGTAGGTGCCATGGAAATGAATTAAAACCTGGGTGAAATAATTAAATTGTTAGCAAGAGAGATGACATCTTGGTTTTACCAGCAAATGACTCTCAGGAAACAGATTAAGCTTTAGAGAGGGTCTCTCACCTGGCTGTATTTTAGAATGGAGGAAGGGATGGGAGGGGAACTCTACAGGTAGAGACACCCAGGTTCTGTCCTGGGTGAGACCTGTTAGGGAAGGGGCCCTGCCTGTAACAGCTCCAGAAAAGCTTGTCCCATTGATTGGCTGCCCACCAGGGCCCCGAGGATGGTGAAGGGTGGACTGGAAGCAGTGAGAGCCATTGTGCTCTGGTTGGAGCCCTGACAGTTTCTTTGAGACTGGTTTGTAAAGGAGATGGAGGACAGAAATAGGGGAAGGAGGCATTGCTCTCTAGGAAAGTGCTATTACATAGATATTTTCCCAGAGGTATAATAGTTCTGTTTCAACCTTTTTTTATAAGAAATCTTAGAGCAATTTCCAGCTCTAAACAACAACAGAAGTAGCAACAAACAAAGAAAATCATGCATTAGAAAGGGACTTGTCTAGCCAGAGGTTATATTACTAGACTGTGTAATGAACCCAGTTCTTTGGAGGATGAGTCCTATGGACTGCCTTTAAGAAAATAGCAGGCCTTGGTCAGTTGGCTCAGTGGTAGAGTGTTAGCCCAGTGCATGGATGTCCTGAGTTCAATTTCTAGTCAGAGTACACAGTAGAAGCGACCATCTGCTTATTTACTCCTTCCCCTTCTCTCTCTCTCTCTTCCTCTCCCACAGCAATGGCTCTATTGGTTTGAGTGAGTTAGCCATTGCCCCTGAAGATGGCTCAGTGGCCTCTCCCTTAGGTGCTTAAAATAGCTTATTTGCTGAGCAACGGAGTAGTACTCCAGATGGGCACAGAACTGTCCCCCATAGGGAGCTTTGGGGAGTCTGTCTCTATGCCTCCCCTGATTTCACTTAGTTGAAAAAGAAAAGAAAATAGAAAGCGGCAGGGAGGGGTGAGAGGCAGTTCCTCACTTTTCCTCTGCCCACGTCAGCTCTGGGCCTTTCAGTAGAAGCTTTGCTCTGTAAAACCTAGACTTCCCATGCTAAGGTGTGACTTTGGGTGGGGGAGTCTTAAATCTGCCAGAGCCATACCCCCCTGTATTTTTATGATATTTACTCACAGGTCAGGTCTTAACATAATCACGTCTGAATGGAAGGGCCAATGGAAAAAGGGTGAAGAAAAAGCTTTTGCTTGTTTGTTTTTGTTTTCACCATTAGGACAATATATGCAATAAAACTTTGTTGATTAAAAATGGTTTGGGCCTGACCAGGCGGTGGCGCAGTGGATAGAACGTAGGACTGGGATGCAGAAGACCCAGGTTTGAGACCCCGAGGTCACCAGCTTGAGAGCGGCCCATCTGGCTTGAGCAAAAGCTCGCCAGCTTGGACCCAAGGTTGCTGGCTTCAGCAAGGGGTGGCTCGGTCTGCTGAAGGCCCGTGGTCAAGGCACATGTGAGAAAGCAATCAATGAACAACTATGGTGTCGAAACGGCAAGGAAAAACTAATGATTGATGCTTCTCACCTCTCTCTGTTCCTGTCTGTCTGTCCCTATCTATCCCTCTCTTTGACTCTCTCTGTCCCTGTTAAAAAAAAAAAAAAAGTTTGGATAGGACACAGAGAGAAATGACAGCAATGGTGTACATTGGGTGCCTAATAAGTGCCAGGACTATGTTAAGTATATAACATATATTATTTAACCCTAAGAGGTAGGTAAAATTAATGATCCCATTATGGAGATGAGAAAACTGAGGCTTGGAGAGGTGAAGTCATTGTCTTAAGGTCACCGAGCTAGCACCTTCTATTCTATAGCTCACACTGTCTGTCCTGTTCTTCACCAGCTCTCTTTGTGCAGCATTCTGTATTTCTAAGGCATATAGATGAAAACTGCTTATTTTAAAAGAGGAGAATGCTTTGGAAACCATGAACATGCACAGAGACTCTTTGTAGCCAGGAATCAGATGCACCATTTTATTTCATGAAAATAAATTATTTTCACAAAAACAATTAGAACTTCTTAACATTTTTTTAATGAGTTAACCATAATAATTTATTTTGTAACTTCATCACCAATCAGAAATCCGCATTTGAGTAAAGATGATCAGTGAAGATAATAGAAAATAAAATGTAGCTCAAGCAACAGAGAAATCCAAAATACCTATTTCTGAGAAGGAGATAAGTATTTAACCCTTTGAATAGTACAAATGTTCATGTATGTCCTCATGCCTTCTGACCATCCAGGGTACGATTGTACATGTGTAAGGCAACATTAAAAGAAGGCAAATGTATGTCCTTTTGTTTACCATAAGTTGGTTATCAAACAAACATGATTTTAAGTTAATAAAACTGTAACTGTAACTAATTTCATTTTTTTGCAAAACAAAACAAAACAAATAAACTCCCGGGGGTCAGCAAACATGGAAAAAACTCGCTGTTCAAAGGGTTAAAAGTAGATAAGAAATGGCAGTTAAATTATAGTTAGTGGTTTGAATTCCTTTCCTGGTTTATTCACCTCCTCTGGTGAGTCAGTGTCACAAC
Source organism: Rhynchonycteris naso (assembly GCA_037038555.1). NCBI lineage: Eukaryota > Metazoa > Chordata > Mammalia > Chiroptera > Emballonuridae > Rhynchonycteris > Rhynchonycteris naso. Next base: position 93,934,777 of record CM072998.1, on the reverse strand, counting down.
TGCAACTTCTTTTCACAGCAGACTCTAAGGTGTCACTTCCGCTGTAAGCCCAGTTTCCTAGGGCTGGCTGTCAGCTTGATGAGGTCTTTGGAAAGTGGCGGCACACCCCTTTATAACTGACATTGGGCAAGTTCCCAATGCATCATTTTCCATACTTTGAAAATGTTGAGGACCATTATTTTATGCCTTGAATCTTCACAGGCACTTAGGCTTGGCTGCTAATTAGAGACAATTGCAACCTCAGATCACAAATGTGTGTCACACCTTCCATAGCAGTGCTCAGAGCATGCTGCATGTCAGATGTCACCCTCTATGCAGGGGCCACTGTCAGGGTCCTCGTTTCATAGGTGAAAAAGGCCCCATGCTCTGCTTTGCATGGAAGCTGGCAGAGTCGGAACCAGAATGAGTCATGTGCTTTTGTCAGCAGGCTAAGGGGCTTGTAGAAAAAAAAACAGACAACTAAGGCTTTCATCATGAAAATGGGCCTGACTCACTAGCTAGGAATCAGCTCTTGTCTGTCTTCCTAACATCAGAGCCTGGCACATTATAAACACCAGTGAATGTCAATTCAACACATGCTGAGCTAGTGAGGAGCTATCTGTAAAGTGCCTTGTGGGGCACATAGGGTCCTATTTTCCCCCCACAAGGATATCAATACCCTTCCAATAACCAAAGGGACAAGCACTTACCTTTGTCTTCTGTTCCCCATGTTACACGCACATGGAGTTTAAACATTCACCACAGAGAGGGACACATCACCATTAGCTTCATTGTCTTTGAATGTGAGGAGCAGAAATATCTCTAATGGAAGACACCAATCAAACTTATGGACCATTTTGATGTCAGCTGAGCACCCTGGGCTGATGATAAGCAGGATGGCAGCGGGGGAGTCCACAGTGCCGGGACAGAGATGTTCAATAGAAGCCGGTGGAATGACTGTCAGCCGGGCCATAATTATGTGCCTGCCTTTCAGGTGAACTTCAATATTAAAAGTTGTTAGCTAGTGGCTTCTAATTGATTGTCTGAGACTGCTTGATGATCCCCAGTGTTTTTGGGTTGACAGAACTTTTCAGAGACCTTGAAGAATGGTCCAACCTGTCTTGTGCAGCTAATTAACCTTCCCTTGTCAAAGTGCAGTGCAAGGCTTTTTTTTTTTTTTTTGCAGACAGTTATTATAATAAGCTATTTCTTCAAAAGTCCATGATATATTTGTCCTTCTGTAAAAAGCCTTGGCATGCTTGAGCTGGAGTCTATCTTCAGAGGGAATGATAAAGCTGGTTCCACAGGAAGCTGGCCTCTGTGACAGGTTCCTGGGGCGACTTATCCAGTCCTTATTCATTCCTGGCAAAGACCTTTCCCTTACCCCCTTCCTAGTCCTGGTGTTTAGCATAAAACTGTTTGTTCCTCCTTCTTACTCCTCAGTTTCTGCAGGTGTGGGTATGATTGGGAAAAAAAATAAAATTGAGGCCTTTGTCAGGAATTTGTTGAGGGTATGCATGCATATATATATATATATATATATATATATATATATATATATATATTCATCTTAAAGAAGATTAGGTTAAATTAACAAGCAATTTAGTTGCAAAAGCCAGAGAACACTGATGGAATAAATCTTGATTATATAAAGTATCTAGGCCCCGCTTGCTTGGGAATCATGGAGGTTGGCGCACATTAAATGCGCAGAGCATACAACCTTGGCTGCAGCCATCTGACCTTCTAAACTTGAAGAAGTATAGCAGGATCGCTTTCAGACTCTGCAAACCACGGCTCTCCTGGTAGTTTGAGAAAGAGACACTTCAGGTTGACGGTCCACAGGTCCACAGGTGAGCTTTGGGCTGGCCTTCAGATGAAAGGCACAGTCAGTTGGCTGCCAAGAGCTATTCAGTAAAGCAATAGTAGTAATAAAAAATGTTAATTGTGGCGGGATTCCCTTGGGAAAGTTCTAAGGGGACAAAAGAAAAACAAGATCTTTGAAATCTGTCATTTTAAAATATGCAGCGGCACTGAAGTGTGAGCCTGAATATTTTAAAGAAACATCAAATATTTTAAAATGTCTTTTCTGAAAGTGGTAAGCTGGAAAACTTAAAAAAAATTGCACAAAGCCTTTAAACTCATAAATTGTTCAGCTTTTAACGAATGGCTGGTTTGTTTCCATTTTGAAGGATGTTAATTATACAATTTCTCAGGTGAAGAAAGGATGTGTTTTTGTAACCCATATCCTTGATCTTTTCCTCATTCCTACCTGTTGGAATTGGGTTAGTGTTTGGGTAAAAGTGAGGAAAAGAAAATGAGTAAGTAGAAGGAAAAGGAAAGCAACGTGTACTGATCACCTGCCATGTGCCAGGGACTTGGTTACTTTACAGTTAATTTGGAGGACAACCCTGTGAAGTAGGTTATCTCTACAGATGAGGAAACCAAGGCTTAGAGGGTTCATGTCCAGCAAGTGGTAGAATTAGAATTTGAACTCTCATCCATACTTTATTTCTCTTTCCTCACATAGGGGCAGTAATAATTTCCCTTAAGCTTCCTCAAGAAAGGAGAATCTTCTTTTAGACAAAGCTGGTTGACATAGCCATTTAGCCCAACAGGTGAAGATGTGGCTAAAATGCTGAGCAGTAACTGCCCATGAAACATGGCCCTGTTAGCTTGTTTGTAAGATTCCATTCATTTATGCATTGGACTCCACTCACTTGCCTCACAACACTGTTGACAAGCCAATTTCTGTCTCTCTAGTTACCAGAAAGCTGGTAACTTATTACTTCAGCTTTTTACTGATGTCGAACTTCTTTATATTTATAGTTGTTTTCGAATTTTACCGGCTCCAAGGATGACCACGGGACCTGCCTGTGCTCGGTGGCGCTGCCAGATTCCACTTTTCCCGCGGACAGATTGGAGCGCTTGGAAATCACAGCGCACACACTCTCTCAGAAGTTCGAGAGAGAGCTTTCTAAAGTAAGCATTCCCCCCCTCCCCGCCCTTCCAACAATATCTTAATAAGAACAAACAAAACACAACACTTTGAAAATTAAATTTATCGGAATACCATTGCTTAAAAACACTGTGTAATTTTCAGGTGTACGTTGTAATTCAACATCTGTGGGGTCCACTGCGTCCTCGCTACCCGGAGGCTAGTTTCTTTCTGTTATCATATATTTGAGCCCCTTTCCCCATATGGTCCTCCCACCACCCACTCTCCCCCTATATCCCCTGGAACCACCATTCTGTTGTCTGTCTCTCTGAGTTTGCTTTTGTTTTGTTAGTTGACAAACACTTTTTATTTAGCACTTCCTAAGCAGCTGTTCTTCACTGTATCTAAGACAGCATATTTGCATCCTATGGAAGTTTAGCATTTATACTGCTCACAAAAATTAAGGGATATTTCAAAATAAATATGAAACTATAAAATATCCCCTAATTTTGGGGAGCAGGTGTTTATAGTTCACCTGTGGAGTGCTGTATAGCAGGAAAAATGAGGGCGAGGAAGAAAATGGGATGGAGCTCATTTATGCCATGGAAAAACCCACTCCAGCATTGCGGTGCGCAGGCATTTGGAAAGAGGCCCCATGCTCTCCCTGCAAACTCCAACTCCACAATTGTTTCTTCCTTTCAGTCTTCTTCTTGGTCTTCCTCCAGCTTTTCTTTCTTTTCTTTCTTCTCCTCTAACCTCTTCATGTTTTATTTTCTCTTTCACTTTTTTTCCTTCTTATTCCTATTTCTTTACTCCTTCCCTTTATTCTTTATTTCTCCCCTTGTCTCAGTTTTTTACCTTGTCCATCCTCGCTAATCTTTCTTTCTAAAATTTTTAAAATTCCTTTTCATTTTCTCTGACTTTTGGAAGGCCCCTTCTCTTTATTCTCCTCCCTCTCTCCCCAGGTCTTTCGCCTCTTACCCCCCCCCCCCCCCCACTTCCTGCCTCTCTCTTTTTCTTTCTCTTCCTCTTATTTCCTCTTTCCAAGTATCTTTCTTTTTTTCTCTCCCTATCACTCTCTCTTGTGGTGGTTATCGTCTGTGGTCTCAGTAGGAACATCATATTAGATGTGTCTGGAGGCTTCCCTGGGAAATTGAATGAAGACTAATAGTTGCCTCAGCCTTGGTAAAGACCTTGACTGAAAGCTGCTGACCAGTGCTTTCTCTGGGTGAGGGAAATTTTTGCAGGGTTTGCCTTTCTCTGAACTGGCAATGGGACTTGGCATTCCAGTTCTGACTCTTTCTACCTGTTTAGCCAAGTTAGAAATCAATGAGAAAGGTTCCCATTTTCTGCATAGGTAAAGTTTATGCTAAGCAATAGTTGCATTATATATTATTAGATGCAAGTCCATTAATTTATAAGGAGCACTGGCCTTCCTGCAAGATTCAAAATAAGTTTTCCTTAGATATTTCAGGTTAGCCACCAAAACATCCCCCATAGTTATCCTATAAGATGAAAATTATGGTGAGGCTGACACCTGCTTTCAACCTAAATTGGTAGATAAATACTCTAAATTTAAATGAGTGTCCAGGAAAATGTGTTTGACTATTCCAGGAACCTGGCTTTTTAAGAAATAAAGTGTCCTTGAATTAATCAGCAAAAAAGGCACAGCACTAAATTATAAATTCCAACCATTAATATTCATAGCCTTATTCCAGCATAATCAAGTACAGATAAGAAGTTATGCATAAAAACATAACAGGAAAATTCTAGGTAAAGATCTTCTCAGTTAGTCATTTGCTTTGAAATAGTGCAAGCTCCTGATTTGCATGTCTCCTGGCTGGCAGAAGTGTGAAGGACAGTGTGAAAGCCCATGCTGCTCTAGGGAGAGCATGTAGCCTGCCAGGTTTGTGATGTGGGACATTGAATTCCAGTTCTGGGAGGAGGCAGGTGGCATCTGCTTTGCTAATAATAATTGGCAGGGAGGAAGTGCCGAGTAGGTGGGAAAGCTTTTAGTTTTAAAAACCTCAGTAGTTAGTCTTAAAAAAAAAAACACAACAAAACCCACTGTGATTGAGCCTAAGGAAGGAACAGTCCTGCCTGTTTAGATTTGTACAATAGAGCCATGTGACAGGTGATAATAAGAACAATAGTAACATGTTACGTTTGTGCTTTTTTTATTGCTTCTATTTTTATTCTACTCTCAAGGAAGACAGGTCCAGATTCTCCTTCCCATTTTAGAGATGGAAAAAACTGAGGCTTATAAAGGTAAAGAGACATAACTGTCCTCTTTGGGCTGGTTAAACCAGCATAGAAATTTGGGTCTTCAGAATTAATCCCAAATCTCTGTTCTCTCAGCCATACTGTTATCATCCTCTAGCTCAGACCCAATAAGAGAGACAGTCACTAATGAATTCCAATACAAAGTTATCTCTTCAACTGAAGGCTTTTGAATTTTCAAGTAAATTATTATAGCTGTCCCTAGATTGCCTTGGAAATCATTGTTTATCTAGAGGCCAGGGTGAATGCCCATTTGGGCAGGTTTGCACAAAACCGTACAAAACACTTTGCACTGCCTTACATTGATTCATTATCTGCCAGTACACAAAGACTTATGTCTCTGTCTAAGGTACTGAAAGCATTTTATACTTTCCTGTTGTGTATGATATGTTCTCTTGTGACTATACTGTAGAAGGGGATGACACAAAAGGCAGCACAGGGTTTTATTTTTCTGGAAGGTTAGGTCTTTGGGGCAAGTTATTTAATATCAAGCATTTGCTAATAGATCCTCATGCATGAGAAGGTTGAGGCAGCCTGTGAGACATTTAGCCAACCCATAAACAAACAACATTGATTGAGCAATGTTTTGTGCATTGAAATGTGAAAAATAATAAATTAAAAGGTCAGATTGAAAAAAAACAAACCAAAATTACTGTTTCTCTGATAATTGCTGTAATTTATAAGGTATCTGTTATGCGAGCTGCTTAATATATATTATCTTGAGCCCTGGCTGGTTGGTTCAGTGGTAGAGTGTTGGCCCGGTGTGTTGTAGTTCCGGGTTCAATTCCTCGCCACGGCACACAGGAGAGGCACCCATCTGCTTCTCTACCCTTTTCCCTCTCTTTTCTATCCGTCTATTCCCTTTTGGCAGCCAAAGCTCCTTTAAAGCAAAGGTGGCTCAGGCGCTGAGTATGGCCCCATGGCCTCAGCCTCAGGTGCTAGAATAGAAGGGCTCCAGTTGCAATGGAGGAAGGCATAGATGGGCAGAGCATCGCCCCCTGGTGGGCATGCCAGTTGGATCCCAGTGGGCACTTGCAGAAGTCTGTCTCTCTTGCCTCCCAGCTTCTCACTTCATAAAAATACAATATATATATATGTATATAAAATATAATCTCGAGTCTTTACAATAAGCTTGATACCATTACCCCCAATTTATAGGAGGATACCAAGGCTTAGAGGATTTAAGTTTTTTGCTCACTGACTACTAGTCAGATTACAGTTTAGATGGGGGTAGCTCTGGAGTGCTTCATATATCATGATGGTCAATTCAAGCTCATTTGATCTTGTTGCATTTATTTAAAAGAAATATTAAAATAAGAATATGCTGTATACTCTTTCAAATATACTTATTTTAAATAATCTGGCCATAGTTATGGTCACAGAGTTCAGGAAACTGGCAGAAACATGAGCTAGACTGATTCTTTAGGTTAATAGCCTGCTTGCTCTATTGCATCCTTATTTATTGCAGGACCATATTTACTGTACTGAACAACAACAAACATCCCAGGACAAACCCCCAAACTAACTTGGTTCTTAGAAGCCATCGATGATATAACATGTGCACAACAGATAGAAGCATGGAAGCTCTGAATATTGTTAGGCTGTGAATTGAAGGCAAGCATAGGTGCCTCTTCCTTTTTTTATTTTTTATTGAGTGAGAAGAGGGGAAGCAGAGACAGACTCCCACATGCACCCCAACCAGGATCCACCTGGCAAGCCCACTAGGGGAAGATGCTCTGCCCATATGGGGCTGCTACTCCATTGCTTAACAACTGAGCTCTTCCTAGTACCTGAGGTAGAGGCCATGGAGCTATCCTAACACCTGGAGCCAACATGCTCTAATCAAGCCATGTCTGCAGGAGGGGCAGAGAGAGAAAGAGAGAGAGAGAAGCGATAGAAGGAGGGGTGAAGAAGCAGATGGGTACTTCTCCTGTATGCCCTGACTGGGAATTAAACCCAGGGCATTCACATGCTGGGCCCGACACTCTACCACTGAGCCAACTGGCCAGGGCAGATGGATCTTCTAAAGTGCAAACTTGTGATAATGAGGAGCTTGGGTAGAGCTAATGACACAGGGATGTGTCCCCTCAGGGTTTTGCTACAGATCCTAGGGCAAGTTAGGCTGCCTCTGCCAAGACTGCAGTTTCCAGGGAAGGCTGGGATGTTCTAAGAATTTTACATGCCATCTTAGCATTAGAGAGCTGTACATGTGAGAGGTTTATACTAACAATCTACTAATATTAATAAAGCTTACACTGTGGGGTTTTCTGGCTCACTCTCAAATTATCCCCTTCTTTCCACACCTTCGTGGATGATTCCAGTTTTCCTAAACATCAGTGAGCTTTCCTTTACATGTCCTCTGAAAGGACCTGCACTTTTTTCCAAACAGATCTTCAAAGACCTTTCATTTCTTGGCTGAACCATTGCAGGCACACCGCACTTTCTCACAGGAAACAGACTCTGAGTTCTGCCTTGGTTTTCAGTGTGAGCCACATTTTATTTTGCAGAGATGACAGTTGAATCACTCATCTTTGGAGAACAACAGCTGCCATGTGCCACAAAAATGTTCCAGGAAAACGGAGGGCGTTTCATTTGTTCCAAGAGCTAGCTGGCAAGGCCACATGCCAACACAAGTATTCACTTCACAAACTTTCATTTCTGCAATGGAATGGCACATTATTATTGTTGTTATTATTATTATTATATCATAGACAAGGTTTTATGCCTGAATTTTTTTTTAATTTTAGAAATTGAAACTAGTTATCTTATATCTGTTTATACTTTTGAGGGGAGCTTGTTAGGTTTTATACATATATATGCATATACATATATATATTTTTTTAACCTCCTTTTCTGCCAAACTGTCACCAGCCTTATCGTCTTCTAAGTGATGGCACATCAGATGGCAGTGAGCATCAGTTGCCTCAGGAGATACACGAGCAGTGCCAAGGGCTGCATTTTCAACTTTCATTAAAATCGTCTTTGCCTGAAGCCCTAGCCCTTTAGGTCTGCGGCCTATGAGTCCATACTAATTTGCACAGCAGGGTTAAGTGGAAGGGCAGAAATGACAGAAGGTAGGGCTGCCTTTAGGATTACAAGGATTAGAGACCAACCTCTGCCTCTACATTCATCCGGGCACCCTGGTTCAGCTACTTGACATTATCATAGTTTGGGAAAAAGTATATACTTACATTCACAATTTAAAAAAGAATGGAAACCAAATAACTTTAATGAACAGGTCCTTAAAAACAAAAAAAGCCATGGCGCTTCTTTTAGAGATCATCAGACACAGAAAGAACTACCAACTGTGTTTATTGAAATATCCATTTGGAGATTCCAATTATACACTAAACCACCAAGGGAATTTTTGGAAGTATTTTAACTTAATGATCAGACATTCAAATATATGCAACAAATATGTAATTTAAAGGTCTGATTGCCATAATCAGTTCTTGGAATAAATGTGCGTGCACTTAATGAAGTGTGCGATTTGCAATTGCACATACACTCACATGTTGTGTAGTAAGTTGGCTCTTCCTGCTGTTTTATAAAAGTCAGAGGAGCTCAAAACTCATTGCAGGTGGTGATCAAGGAAAGAATTCTCAGTGCATTTCTCCTTCTAGAAGATACATACAGCAGCGGTTGTAAAAGGAGGGAGGGAGGGTGGTGGTGGTGCTGGTGGTGGTGGTGGTGATGGTGATAGTGATTTTGCCTCCAGAGAGCATTTAGCAACCTCTGGGACATTTTTGGTTGTCATACCTGGGGGACGGGCAGGTGCTTTTGGCATCTGGAAGCCATGGATACTGCTAAACATCCTATAACACACAAGCAAACCTCCCACAAGAAAGAATGATTTAGCCCCAAATGTCAACAGGGCTGAGGTAGGGAAACCCTGACTTAGAGCATGTGCTTTGAAGGGAGAGAGGAAAGCAAGAGACCCTGATTCAAACCAGTTAATTTGATGAGCTAATATCTTCAAATATGAAGTTAAAGACGAAAATGTACTTGCAATGATGATTCTGAAGCAAAATTATTTTTAGTCTGTGCAAGTGAAAAATCCACTTCCTCAATGATAATAATAAATTCTTTTTAGTTTATATTTGGCTATGTTAAAAAATATGTCATGGAATATATTTTTGATTCATTTCTTGAAAAAAAATGATTGACAGCAATCCAATTGCCCCAAGGGTGATATAGTGGAAGAAGACTGTATGATATTACTCTGGGAACTGACTTGAGCTCTTTGATTCCCTTTCAGGTGAAGGAATATGCCCAATTAATCACTATCTATGAAAAGAAACTCTCAAACCTAACTGTTCGAATAGACATCATGGAAAAAGATAGCATTTCTTACACTGAATTGGACTTTGAACTGATTAAGATAGAAGTGAAGGAGATGGAGAAACTGATCATCCAGATGAAGGACGGTTTTGTTGGGAGCTCAGAAATTGTTGACCAGCTGGAAGTAGAGGTAAGGGGTGAACTCACTTGCCAGTGCATTAATACTCAGCATCTTCAGTTAGCAGTGCAAGCACAGGATATACAAGTTTCTCTTCTGACTTCTAATTCTGTGCTCTCCCATGGCCACATGGCATATCTTGGTGTGCTGCTGTAGATGGATGCCTGTCTTTGAATAATAAGTTAAGCATAATGGGAACATATTGATTGAGGAGCAGGTATCAACTAATGATCAAGGTCCTGACTTTTAATTAATATCTCTAGGAAGGAGATAATATAAACAAGTCCATGGCCATGGTAGATCAAATGTCTTCTGTGTTCTGGATTTGTCCTCATGGGACTAGAAAACGACATATACCTGATTTTGAACTTACTAGATCTGTTTCTCCTTTTAAATGATCATATACTCCTTAATCTTTCTTGGAATTTCTCTCTACACACTGGCAACCCTTTCCAAAGGAGTTCCTTCTGAATATGTTTTAGTGAAGCCTTTTAAACTCTATGGCTAAAGACCATAGTTGGCTAATTTATATCAATGAGAATTTACTAGCATAGTCATGTCATGGGCTATAATTGAGGATTCTAGTTACAAATTTTAGAATTTCAGTTTTCTCTGTCCCCCACCATTCATTAGAAACTTAATTATGATACAACAGGAGTAAACACGAGTTTATAGGAGCAGGTTATTAGAAATGAACTTTAACGGACATTTGTGGATACTTAGACTGAGCCTTTGCTCTATTATTAAAGCCATTAAAATCTTTGCCATTTTCCTCTCGTCACACACATCTGCCTGGGATCTGACAGGCATTCATGCTAAACCATGAAATATATTCTTTTAAATGAAACCATTCAGAAGAATCTCGGGTGTATTCTTCAGCGGTGTTTCACTAAATGACAAATTCAGCCCTAGAATGTTTATGGAAGAAATTGCACAATAATATAAATAAAGTCACTCTGAATTTTTATTTCCTTAGATAAGGAATATGACACTCCTGGTAGAGAAGCTCGAGACGCTAGACAAAAACAATGTCCTCAGCATTCGCCGAGAAATTGCGCTTCTGAAGAACAAGCTAAAAGAATGTGAAGCCTCTAATGGCCAAAACATCCCTGTTGTGCCCCCTCCGCCTGCCCCTGGTAAGCTGGCCATATTTCTACCACCTGAGCTAGGCCCTCAGGAGCCTTGACCGGGGTGGGGAAGGGGTCTGGGACTGTAACCCTGAAGCCAGGATGGGCTTTTTGTAGTTTGGAGTTTACCCTTCCTTTCTTTCTTTTTTTTTTTTTTTTTAGAGAGAGAGACAGAGAGAGGGACAGATTGTGACAGACAAACAGAAAGGGAGAGAGATGAAAAGCATCAATTCTTCATTGCGACTCTTTAGTTGTTCACTGATTGCTTTTTCATATGTGCCTTGATGGGGGGTGGGGGTGTATGTGTGTGGCTACAGCAGACCGAATGACCCCTTGCTCGAGCAAGTAACCTTGGGCTCAAGCCAGTGACCATGAGGTCATGTCTATAATTCCACACTCAAGCCAGCGACCCTGCACTCAAGCCGGCAACCTCGGGGTTTTGAACCTGAGTTTTTTGTGTCCCAGGCCAATGCTCTATTTGCTGTGCCACTGCCTGGTCAGGCCACCTTTCCATTTTATAAATCTTCCCCAGGAGCTTCACAAACCATCACATTCTAGAGCTCACAGAGAAAAAGCACAGACAATGAGTTGATTTAAAACAAAGCCACATGTTACACATGTCTCCCTTGCATTTACTAGCAGGACTAATGTTCCTCCGGTGATGGAGTGGCTGTCAGGAGGCTGTGGGGCCTCTGGAACCTGTGTGCCCTCTACGACTGTGGATTGGAAGGGCTGATTGGCTCATTTGTCTGATAAACTGGTGTTATGGCTCCAATCTTCCTTTCCTCCTCCTCTCTCCCCCTCCCTCATTCTGCCTTTTTATTTTCCCTCTGTGCTTTTTTTAAAATGTCTGAGCACCTGCTGTGTGGTGGGTCCTGGGATTCTGTGAGGATTTTATGGATGGCCTGCACTTGTCAGTGTCTCCTGCTGTCCTTCTGGGACTGAGTACCTGGAGGGCACGGATGGCATCCCATGCTCAATGAAATGACCATGGGGTCACCTATAACATAGAGGTGTGTGCTCTATTAAGTAGGCCATGAGTGTGAATGAAGGCAGTGGAGTGTAGGGGTCAGGACCATGGCTCTGGGACTCCAACCTGAGCTTCCTGGCTATGTGACCACAGTGAAAAAATCCTTAATCTCCTCACTTATAAAGTGGGAAGAATAATCGCACCCGCCTTGCAGGGTTGCTGTGAGGGTTAATGAAACAGGCTTGGGGGATTTGGAGTTCTGTGATTGGCACTTATACACTGGCAGTTGTTATTATTACTACTGAGGATAATTGAAGTGGAAACCTCGCTGCAAACAAAGGCAGTGCCAGGTCTTTGTGCTCCATGGCTCATCCCTGCAGGTGTACTGAAGCCAGCGGCGTGGCTGCAGCATTCAGCCCCGTTCTTCGGGGACAGACACTTTGTCACACTTTGTCACCGGGAAACAATTGTCACGGGTCGTGAATATCTCAGCCTGAATGAGGGCTGAATCTTTTCATCAAATGGTCAGCTCTAGTTATTTTCATTAATTCCTATTGTCACAACCTGTTTCCTTTCAGGCTTTGCATTTTGGGATCCTTGTCAGTGTAGCTGGCTTCTTTTGAAGCTTTAATTAGATCTTGTCATAGTCATAAACCTCTCGGTCCTGTTCAGGGGACTCTTCCCCTCCTTCTGCAGTTGGGAATCTGTCATAGTGTGACATACGGAGGAGGTTTAGGGCAACGGCCGTGCTCTGGCCTCTGTAACAGAGCAAGGCTAAATTGGGTCTGAGATCAGAGGTGTCACTGAGAATTGTAAATGAAGGCTTGTTGTGCTGGGCCACCAAGGGCTCCCTGAGGGTAGGTGTCGAGGCAATGTCAACCTCTGATAATACCTGAGCAAGATTTTCTTTCTTCCTTTTTCTTTTCTTTCTTTCTTTTTTTTAACCTTAACAAATTTTCCTCATGGAATAGATTTTTCTGGCACAGTTTTCTCTGCACCCCTTGGAATGAGGACATTTTAGAGTAGGAATGGATGTTCAAGGTCCTCTAGCCCAGGCCCATCATTTCTCAGAGGAGGGGACTTCGATGGGGAGGAGGCTGCTTTTCCTGAGAACACACAAGAAGTGACAGAGCCAGGCTGAAGTGCAAGGCCCCCCCTTCCTGGTCAGCTCAGCACCTAGAGTGTCAGGTGTTAATAACTGAAGGGCCCGGAGAAAGCACACTGCTTAATATCTAAGTAGGAAAACAGGTGTGTCTGTTGGATTACATCCATTAAAATATTTTTTCTCCAGAACTTTCCCCTTGGTCCTCTCACTTACTTAGACTTTTGTCAGCAGACTTCAGCAGCCAGCCCAGCCCAGCTGTGTTGTTGAAGCAAATTGAACCCAGATTTTTTCTCACTTTCCGACAACCTTGGCTGCCCCTGGATCCTGGCCAAGCCACTTGGCCCTCTTCCAGCTTTGTTCATATTATATTTATGATGTTTACATTAAACGGACTCTTTGTCATGTTTTTTAAATCAATTTCTCTCACTCGCTCTCTTTCTGTTTGGATTGGCTGATAAGGCAGAATTGAAAAATCCCCAGGCACCACCAAGTTGTGAGCCTGTGGAGACTTTAATTAAAGTTTCTCACTGCTATGGGACTTTAAAATCTGGCCTCTGCTTTTTGGACTGCAGAGTTGCACAGACCCAAAAGGACTCTCAGCTATAAAGTAATTCTGCACTCTCCTGGCCGCTCCCTTGCAGCTGTGGTTTGCTATCCCTGTGGGCTGCGTGATCTTAGAACCAGAGCATGTAGTGAGGGTTCAATAAAGTGCACTTTACATTATGGTTTGTGCTGCAAATGGCATCTTTTTTCTGCTTCAATTCATAGAATTTTCTAATCTAAAATAATTGACCTTTTGCTCATTAGCCTTTTCCCCTGAAAACAACTGACTCTGTCTCTCTCTATTTTTCCCCTGAATCTAAATGACTGCATAGACAGAATGTGATGGAATATTCAAGGTTTGATCACCACTGCACTCAGAAATGCTAGGCTCTGTGCTGACACGCACAGGTGCTTGTAAATGGTTGGTGATTGACTAAGGTATGAAAGATTGGGGTGACCTACCAAAATCCCAAGCCTAAGGAAGAGCAGAGTATTGGATAGCATATATTCAATAATTCAGAATCAATTTAGTCTTAATTGTTTTGTAATGATTACCATTTTAGTTGCCTAATTCTCAGAAGACATTCTCCTTGGCTCAGAGTTTACTTGCCTAGGAGAGAGAGAATATTGATAGATCACAGATTAAATTTCCTCTGCAGACATACCATCTTTGGCTTTACAGAAAAATGCTAACCATGATACTTTAAAAAAGCCAGGTTACAGTATTTAAAGTCTCATCATGTGGATTCCCAGGATATTTTCAGAATACCATGGCAATATCTAATGAATGACATGGTGGACAGATTGCCAATCAAAGGTACCATTGTGTTAAAGGTTCCTTGAATTATGTTCTGTGAAGTAAACACCAGGCTCTTAAAAAATTCAGATATATAGCAAGATAGAGGGCAGGTATTTTATAAATCAGGGTAGGTAAGCTGGGTGTGAGAGATTTGATTAGTCTTTCATTCCTTTATTCCACAAACACTTGTATGGCGGGCCCTGTTCTGAGTACAAGTGTTACCAGAATGGGTGCAAAAGTACTTTAAACCATCATCCAGGAAGGTAGACAGTCCTGTAAACCTTCAGAGGTAACATAATGTGGGTATGCGAGGATAGTTATCATTTATTGAGTTACATGTCCGTCCCTACCTTCTCTATATTATTCCTAATAATCTTGCAGAATAGATATTATTATTTTTCTATTAACATGAGGAAACTTAGGCTGAAGGATACACTCTAGCAATTATTGGAGTGAAGACTGAATTGAAATCTACCTGGCAATATTTTTATTGTGCCAGGCTGCCTCCATAGATGCTCTAATAGAGAGAGGTACACCTTTGATTCCTGGAGTGACCAGAAAGTTCCAACAACTCAAAAACCTGATTAATACCAAATTTTTTTTTTTCTTGCTTATAGAGGAGCTAAATGGGTACTTTTGCTTTCAGTTCTATGCAGTGTTCTCTTCCACCAGAAAATTCAAAAGGATTCACTAGTCTTTTCACAATTCTTGGATCATGGCTGGGCAACGGGTTGTTTTGCCAGTGGCAGGGTAAAGTTGGGATGGGATGGCTAAGGAAGGGAATAAAGTATATTTAACATACTCTTGAAATGAAGAAAGGAATTGGGAAGGGGTGTGAGCTGAGGGAGGTGGAGAGAAGCTTAGGGTAGATGGGTAGGTGGGGGCAGGGCTGAGGACTCTGGCTGGACTAGATGAGCAGTAGATACCGGCTGTCAGTTTCAGTATTGTTTCCAAGACCATTTGCTGCCAGGGAACAGGGAAGTCCGCCATAGCTTTTCAGTGCTATAGCCACATCTGTAGTATTGGCAACGATGCTTAGTTTTCTTCCCTCTATCACTTCTTTTTGACCAGAGCCAGCAACCTAAAACTGGCCCAAAGTAGATAGAGGATAAAGTGAAGATACCAAAACAAACAAAAAAGAACAACAACAAAACAAAACCACAGAGTACTTAGGAAGGGTTGAGATGTGTGAGAGAGAGAGTTTTAAGTTCACACAGTTTTTTGTATTTTTACCAGGTATAATTTTAATGTCCTGGTCAACATGTGAAATGATGACTCATTACTTTTATTAGTGCTAGTAGTAGTCATACTGTTTTAAAGAGATTATTTTGGTTTCTTCATATTGAAGGCTTTCCACATCTAGGACAGAGTAGTTTATTATCTTTAACCCCATGATAATGTTTGAGTTAGTTATATGCATTATAAGTTTTCTTTAAATATTTTGCTGCTATTGACTTGGGATATTTCCTTGCCAAGGAGGCAAGATTCAATTAAGCAAACAATTCCTAAGTCTTCTAACCTGTGAGAAAGAAAGTGCCTTTCTTTCATTTCCTCAGAGTGAAATGTACTTGAATAAATAAATTCTTGGGAATATATTTTAACTAGAAAATCCAGTTTGTGGCATATGGAAACTCGAACAGTTTTTGTTATCATGAAACTGAACACACCAGTAACTTTATTTTAATAATTCATGCATTGTTTCATAAACAAAAGCAAACAAGCATTCATCTGAGAGATCACTTTTAGGAGAAGAAATAATAATTTATAATTTTATTTATTTCTTTAGTAGGAGCAGTTTCTTGACTGAACACATGTTGCTTTTTTATTTATGAAATGGTGCATGCATTATTAAAATAAACCCACAACTGTGTTCTGCTTAATGATATGCAAAATTATTTGAGGTTGAGTGCAGAGTGGTTTCATTTCTCTACCTGTTGTATGGCTGGCTGGCTTTCCCACCAACTGCAGATTTATGACAGCATTTAAGGAGCACGTATTTAATTCTGGGACCCAAAAGCACCAGCAGATTGGAAAAATAAAAGCAGCATTTCCAGTAGTGGTTTCACCTCTGAGCAGTCCTTTGAATGAGGTGGGGAGAGGGGGAGACATTTAGCAATGAATGGAATGAGTCAGAAGCAGAGACTCGGAGGAAATAGTTTTGCACCCCTCATGTCCCCCACAACGCTAACCGCAGGCGATTCTCCAAAAGCATAGCTCACCTCATAGCATCTAAAACCACAGCCAGCACCTCAGCATCTGTTCCCTCCTTCCCTTACCTGTTCTGCTCCAGGCAGCAAGATGGGGGGAAATGGCTTCAAATATACTTGAAGTTGTTCTTTTTTTTTTTTTTTATCCAATAAACTATCTCACTTATCTTAAGGGTATTATTAAGATCCCAGAAAATGTGTGTTCAATTCTCTAAATAATTATAAAAATACAAAGAACTTTTATCTTTTATAGCTCATAAATGGTTCAGGTTCATGGGCACTTTAGAGGAAATGCTACGTGAAGGGCCAGTTGCTCAGTTTGACTCATTCACCCAAGGCATGTAGATTCAGGCATGTAGATTCAGGGGACCCATGGGTCTGGTCAAACTTGATTGTACACATTGTGACAAGAATGTGTGGGAAGGATGAAGTACTAGCCTGCCGCTCTATGGTGCAGTAGCATACAGGTAAAGCACAAGACGCACCTGGTAACTCTGCTGCAAGATCATTACCAAGTGATCTATGTGACGGACTATGCTTTAGGCACAGAGCAGGCAATTTTGCCCTAAGATAACTCCTGTGGCTTCTCAAAGTTCCACCATTATAGGACCAACTTTCTGTATCTTTAAAATACCATATTTAAAACTTCCATTAATAAGATTATCTGGTGGCAGCACTGGTACCTCGGTGTGGATATGTAGTTGAGGTCCTGGGGAAGGGCAGAAGGGTGAAGGGAAAGGCAAGTTGCCCAGGGCAGTTTTCTCCTTCATCACATTTTTCCCTGACCATGATGAGTGGCACCTTCTGTCCCTATATGGAAACAGGGTAAGATTCTGGGACAAACTTATTTTCTTGATTTCTTTACAAGAAAAATGAAATAATGTATTATTTGTGAAATGCTTCCTGATAGAATAAAACATATTAAATTCACCAAATCTCCCTTTTCTGCCTTTGTGCAGACCCTCTAACCTTGGCAGTTTCATTTTTTCTATTTCTCGATTGAGAGTCAATCCACAGAAATAGAAGGTAGTTCTCTCCAGAGCTGACAGCAGGCTTGCACTGAAACCGAAACCAAGAGAAGATTTTGACTTTTCCTCATCAGAGCCACTGTTGTCATTGAGCCTTGACAAGAAATATATTTATGGTTTCTTTTAGTTCTTAGGATATTAAATTGTTTAATTCTTGTAATTCATTTTCTCTAAGAATAACTTTTTATTTTCTTATTTGTATATAGGAAGCTGTGCTCATGGTGGTGTGGTGAACATCAGCAGACCCTCAGTCGTTCAGCTCAACTGGAGAGGGTTTGGCTACAAATATGGTGCCTGGGGTCGGGATTACTCTCCCCAGAATCCAGACAAAGGGCTGTATTGGGTGGCGCCTTTAAATACGGATGGGAGAATCTTGGAATATTACAGACTTTATAACACACTGGATGATCTGCTATTGTATTTAAATGCCCGAGAGTACCGGCTTATATATGGTCAAGGTGGTGGTACAGTAGTTTACAATAACAACATGTATGTCAACTGGTACAACACTGGCAACCTTGCTAAAGTTAACCTGACTACTAACACGGTTGCTGTGACTCAAACTCTCCCTGCTGCTGTTTATAATAACCGCTTTTCATATGCTAATGTAGGTTGGCAAGATATTGACTTGGCCATTGATGAGAATGGATTGTGGGTGATTTATTCAACTGAAGCCAGCACTGGTAACATGGTAATCAGTAAACTCAATGACACCACACTTGTGGTGCTAAACACTTGGCATACCAAGCAGTACAAACCATCTGTTTCTAATGCCTTCATGGTATGCGGGGTTCTGTATGCCACCCGTACTTTGAACACCAGAACAGAAGAGATTTTCTACTACTATGACACAAACACAGGGAAAGAGGGCAAACTAAGCATTATTATGCATAAGATGCAGGAAACTGTGCAAAGCATCAATTATCACCCTTTTGACCAGAAACTTTTTGTCTATAATGATGGTTACCTTGTGAATTATGATCTCATCTTTGAGCAGAAGCCCCACTAACCTGTTTAGGTGTCATAGTAAGAGAGAAACAAAATATGAGTTGATAAAAATGGTATTTTCCACTTATTTAGATACTTACATAGAGATTAGGAGTGCATTTGCTTAGTGCTATTTGGGAGCATAGTTCTATCACACTAGAGACTTAAGATATTTGCCTTGATTTGATGAGTTCTCTTGGAAGCCATCTGCCTCTTGGGATACATTTCCTACTGAAATAAGGTCCTTCCATGGTAAGGGTGTCAGGCATCTAAGGGACGTTATGGATCTAAGAAAGCCTTCAGCAAGGTGACATCTGGAAATTAGGGAGCTTACAGAGAACTCCATATGGCTTCTGGAGGTCCCTTGTACAGTAGCATGACGCATTGACCAGACTTTTCCATGGAGCCTGACTAATTCTTCCAGACCTGAAAAAATCCAGGGACCACACTGGGCAGATTAATACCTGAAGTTCCTTGAAGAAAAATATCTTTGTTTTTTTTGCTAGCACCTGAAATGACATCTTATATGTCACAGATACATATATTTAGTGTGCTTATATTTTACCTATGAAATGCTCAGAGTTTTCTGGAGAAAGGCCCTTTTCTACATTAAATTGTACATATACTGTTAATCAACCCAGATGGATCTACAGATGAGGCATTGGATTATTCCCCCCACCCCACCCCACAGTCTACCTATAAATGAGTCAGTAGAACCCTCCTCCCTAATTACTTTATTCCAAAGGCAGCTTGGAAGATTGGAAACAGAGTTACCAACCAATTCCCCCCACCTTCTTCTTACCTCCTGCTTTTTATTAAAAAAATGAATGAATTTTCTTTTAATTTTTTTAATGGAACAAATATTAGACAAAATTATGTTTTTTCTAATAAGAAATAATGAACTTTTACTTACATGACTTTAAGACTATGAGAAAATCAGATAGCAGCAACCAAATGACAACATCTCTGGTTATGTAACAGAGCTCTGGCAGCACAGGTGAGGCTTGTGTGAAGTCCCATCAATTGTTTTATGCCATTTTTGTCTTTAAGACTAAAACTTACAAGGAAATATATATATTTCTTTTTTTTTTTTTGTAAAAGAAATGTAGAAAACCTGCTGTAAGTACGTTGTAAGTCAATGCAGTTGGAAAACCTTGCAGGTTATGTGCATCTGTGCTTTTGAAGGCTTTGTCATCTGGTCTTGGTTTGTTTGCCTTTTATGTTCATGAGTATGGAAGTGGCTCCTTCAGTGCTGTACTCTTCCCTTTTAATAAATGATTAAAATATGCTTTGAAAAAATTTGTCCTTTTTTTAAAATTTACTCCTTCCTTTTTTAAAATTAGGGAAAATACCCCTCTCCCCCCAAACAACTCCTACTGGGATAGCTCATATCTTGCTGTGAGGAACAGAAAATGGCTACCTTCCAAACAACAATGCCCAGGAGACCACATACATAACGGCAGAGAACATTAATAGATTCTAAAAGAGTCCAAAGTAAGACTGGGCTTTTCCATCCCTTTAAAATCCATTCTATCTGGCAGCTTTTGTTGTATGAGACTGCACTATTTTCTTTGGGGATATGACCTTATATACTTATTAATTTGCATGACTGATCTGATTATTTCCAACATTAGACTATATTTGTGTGGCTTATGTTCCTTTTCCAAATGAGCTATTAACATGGGTCAGAAGCCTCCAGATCTTTCTCAAACAGAAGGTCTTGCACAGAAAGCACAGGGACTGACTGTCCACCCTGGAGAGAGAGTATTTTTACCACAGAGAATGTAGGAGACAGTGACCTAGAGCTGCAGGGACAGATAGATGAGGCTGCTGTGGTTAGTCTTACTGAAATGCTAATTTTTAATCCATGCCAAGCCTTGGGAGGCAGCTGGTTGCTGCAATTAGAAAGATTTTTTCCTGTCTTTCAAAGCTGAGCACAGAGACAGGCATAGCCTTCAAACTGCAACAAGATATGAAGATAAAGACAGGTATGTCATGTGAGATATAAGGTAAAAACAGTGATGTTATATTTAACCTGGCTTTAGGCAATTTTCCAGATGAATGTTTCAGAATACACAGTATGACCTCTGAAGATTTGGGAAAGGAGGCAGGAAGCCAAGGTCACTCTAGCAATCAGCCTCTCACTTAAACTGCTGTGTTTGCCTGACAATTCCCCTCAGAACCTTTTTGTCCCACTGGATGTGGTAGACCAGCCAGGAGGGGCCCCCTGTGGGGAAATCTACCTGCTGGGAAGGTTGAGCCACTGAAAGAGTCAGGTTCTAGGGTTAACTGCAAAAAAGTTACACAAAAAGAATTTTAGCGCAAGATTCATCAGCTGGCTTTCCTTTGGGAAAAAATAATCGTGTACATAGGCTTAAATCAGCTTTATTGATTTTACCACAGGTAAAATCTGCTAATTTTCAATGTACAATCAAATGAGTTTTGACAAATGTATACAGTTGTGTCAAGGCTACCATAAGTTGTATGTAAAATACTTTCATCATCTTTCAAAGAGTTTTCTTGTGTCCTTTTGTAGTCAACACCTACCCTCATTTTCTAGCCCCTGGCAACCACTGATCTGTTCTCTGTCTCTATGGATCACAAATATGCAAGAAGCCTTTTGAATCTGGCTTCTTCAGGTTCTCTCTTCAATAAGAGGAATTGTGGACTCCAGTTACCCCAGAGGGTAACTGAGTATTACCAGCTGCTCTTGGGGTTTCCTGCATTTTTCTTACTTGGGGGCAGGCGGTTGGGGAAATTCTGAAGAGCTGTGGTGAACCGCTTGCCTTTATAAGTGTTTCCTAATGGTCTGGAATTGGCGGGAGTTGGGGGGTGGAGAATGAGGAGATTAGGGTTGTCTAGCTCTGGGTGTCAATCAAACCTACCTAGCAGGACTTTCCAAACCTAGAAAGTTTCCCTGCCACCAGCTTTATTCAATGTTTGTTCTCCAGTCCTTACCCCAGTGTCGCCAGCATCTCTACTTAGCTGAGTCCTGATACTGATTAATAACGCACAGAGGTTAAGATTGGAAGATTTAGAGTCAAGCCAAACTGTATTTGACTCTTGGTTCAGCTGCTTACAAGTGATATGATGTTGGGCAGTGTAAAGCCAGTAGTCGAGGTCAGGATCACAGCCGCCTGACCCGTGCATGTTCGGATTAGATTCCAACAATCGGTAATGAAACAATGAAGCAAAGAACTGGTGAGCCATCAGCTTTAATTCTAGCTTGCACCTGGCGGGCAAGCAAAAACACACACTGGGCTCCAAAACCCACTCATTCAGTGCTCACAAAGCTACTGACTTATCCGAGTTTCCTAGAATCAAAAGGTTTCTAGCTCACCACACTTATTCACCTCTGTTTCCCATCTCCTCTCTATAGAAACTCTGCACAACCTGGCTTCTCCCTCAGCACTCTGACATCTTGGCTGCTTCTCCTGGCCTCCACATGGCCTTCATCTGCTCTCCTCTCTTCTAATACTAACGTCAGGAACCAAGAGAGCAAGCTCCCGGTCTGTCCCACTTTATACTGTAGAAATCCAAACCTCTAATCCAATCTACAAACAAGGAAGTCTCTGATACAAAGTCACCCATCTGAGGCATAATGGGACTCCTCATGAGAGTGCACCACCCCACATCAGCCAATAAGTCAAGGGTGTGGGGAAAAGCTTACTCCTAAAACCAAGCCTTAGGCTATAATGACCCGGCCTGCCTACATTACAGACTTTCCCCCACACCCATCCCAAGCATAAGGGCAAATAATATCACCTGGGTGACGGGCTTCCATGTGGGCAGCACCATCTTTAACAAAGTGAGCATATTATATTTTATCTGCCCAACAGGCAGGTTCTTTACTTTTTTCTGATACTCAGTGTCATTTTCTGTACAAAGGGGTAAAATCATTGACCTCAGAGCCCTGTTGGCTGAATTAAATAATATTAAGTATAAAGTGTTTAGTGAAATCTCTGCTTTCAACAAGGAGTTCTTATCTCTGTTTCTCATTTTGAACTTTAGGTTCACACTAGTCATTGGGCTGATGAGATACAAAGCTAATTGGGATCAGAGCTGACATTTCTTCTCTAAGATTTATTGCAACCAGTGACTCTTCAAGCAGGTGCCATTCTGGTATGAAAGGGTTCCAAAGGCTGGAACGCCCTTTGTCTTCAACTGTACGATCGATCCTCACAGCTTATGTTTTTCATGTTGTGACTCAAAGAGACAGTGCAACATAAGCAGCAGAAACTCAGGCTGCTTTGCCTTTCTTTTGAGCCACTGAAAACCTAAATTAAGGCCAGCTTTCATCCAGCCCCTGGGGGAAACAAAACACATGTACATGTTCTCCTACTTGCTCTGCTGTGGTCAATGGAACATTACTCTTCTCTGAACGGGTGTGGGTATTTTTCCTATATTCAATTTCAGTAATATATATATTTATCTTGTAAGGGTCATTTGCACTGCCAGCCATAAGACTGTTTCTCTTCTCTTCTTGATTTTTGAGCCACCGAAAGGGAAATGAATGGGTGGACAGAGGGTGACAATGTGGCCATCTTCAGGATGACATTGGAAGGTTCTGGGAGTGAGCCCCCAGTCATCTCAAACAGATGTCACACCATTAAGAATAATTAGCCTCCTGGGCTCTAGAATGTTCCGGAACAACAAAACAGTGAATCGTGACACATCAAAATATAAAAGGCAGGCACATTTCTCAGGCATGCTCCCAGCCAGTGGAACAGACCAGCTGGCCTGGCTCATGGAGGAAAGATACTATTTGAGTTTTCAGTTTAGTAGCCAGGCCTCACATCTGTACCTCAGGATGCGCCCACTTGTCTCTGAGACCTGCATCTGCTCCTGGCATTCATTCAAAGGGAACAGCCCTTGGCATTAAGGTCCATGGTGGAGATAGATGGCTTTCAATCTATCCAGAGGGCAAGTTTCTCTTTGCATGCCACCCCCAGTCATCTTAAAACCTGTGAGCATGGTTTCCTAGACCTGAATATTGGAATTAAAAAAAAAAAAAAGACCTTTGGTGTGTTTGGGGACTTCTAAGCGGTATTTCAGGAGTTCAGAATTTGTGAGGGATGAGGATAGAATGGCGAATAGGGGCCAGGGTTCATAAGACATCAGAGGAATTTGGTCTTTGAGCCTCCACACAGGGAATGTATGCTGACCCCCAAGGCTCTCCAATCTTCTCTTTTCTTAGTTAGATTCTATCAGTTCTTGTGTTCTTTCTGGTTGTGGCCTCCATTGTGCTTATATCAGTATTACCAGTGACTTACAGACTTTCACCTTGGTGGCTGTCATCAGTCAGAGTTCAGTGCAGGAACAGACAATCTTTTATAACTGGGGTGTTGCTACCTGCCATATTAGCTAAAACTCACTGTCACTGTGACTTAGTAAATACCAGGGTTTCCCCCTTTACTTCAATGACCACCGCCTTCACCATTTTGTCCTTGGTTGTTGCTTTTAGAGTATCTTCCTCATCATTCCTCACATGCCAGTTGTGTTTTTTTCTGGTGGCACCATGATAGGAGAGGGCTTCTCTTCCAAGGTGACTCTTCTTCTAGTGATTCAGGAACCCATGCTCATTCTATTCCATTGTGTGGCCCTGCCATTGCCTCACATAACTCCCAAGGTCATTGTGCTTGTCTGCATCAGACAAGCAGAGGGGAGAGGAGCATGGAGGCTCTTAGGCACAGGTTGTTTAGCTCAGATCTGAAGAGGGTTCAACCCTCTCCTCACCATCCAGCCACATAGGGTCACACCTAACTGCAGAAGAGGCTGGGAAATATAGGAGTAAAGAAAATGGCAGAAGCCATCTGTCTTTACCATGGACCTTGATGCCAAGGGCTATTCCCTTTGAATGAATTCCAGCCAGTCTGCCTCACCACTCTAGGTATTGCAAGGAGAAAGAATTTAATATGGAGAATTAGTTGCTCACAAAATCACTGGCAAGGTTGGAGTAATGGCAACTGGAGGCTACCATTTGACAACTGTCTTTGAAGTCACACCACTATTGTCAACCCAGAAATCCAGAAACCACATCTGCCATGACCATTGGTATTCTCCCCATGCTCACCAAGCTGATACGGAGACACTGGAACATGGAATCCACCTGTTGCCAATACTCACCCTTGCTGGTGCCCACTTATCCATTTGCACACCTTCACTTCCTGGAGGTTATATCATCAAGTGAGGTTCATTGACTGAAATTAAGATAAACCAAGAACTGTATCTATCCAGGAGGCTGGAAAAATATAGTTTGAATCTTCCCTGCTCTGCTGGGTGACCACCGCTTTCACTGTCACTGCTGCTCCATTTTGTGTCTGACAACTGCTTCTTTTAGCACCTGTTTCATCCCCTGGTGAGTTGTCACTTTTTTCATGCCCATACTTACTGTGGCTTTGCCATGCCACCATAGTGGGAGAGAATTTCTCCTCCAACAGTGGCCGCTCTGAATGAACTTTTGAAGAGGAGCCGGATTTTACAACTTTATAGATCATGTGCCAGACTCCAGCAGAGATGTTGGAATGGTATCCTAGCGGTGAATCCGTCTCAGGAATCCACCAGTGCCATAGGAGAGGCTTGGGCTCCTCAATTCCTTTTTGAGGATAAGAGTAGCATCTCTTCTATTTGTGGGATGATCCAGAAACTTCCAAATTTAGGGTAATGCCATGCTTCTCATTTTTCTTCTGTTCATCATCCCTGAAATATTCGCTGATATTTCCCCCCAGCAGTCCTAGGTGGTCTTTTGGCTGACAGGCTGCCTTTGAGGGGTGATGTTTTATCCAACACTCCCGAGGAGATAGTGCAGATGGAGCCCACCACAGGGCCTTCAGCAGGCTTTGATCTGCTACTGAGGAGAATCCCTGTTTATGTGGTAGCATGAGGCTCCTCTCCAGTGATTCCACATAGTTTGTTGGTTTTCTCAGTACTATCCTGAGCAGGGCTAAACTGCATGGCCCCACTGAGACCATCTGCTACTTACTGGAGCCTGATGACAAATTTTCCAGCAAAATCTCAGAAGTCACTGAATGAAGGCAGAACTGCTCCAGAGAGGAAGAATTCTGGCAGCATAAGCTCAGGGAATTAGTTTGGGAAAGAAAGTTTATAATAATAGTGTTCTAGTTCCTGCTGAATAAAATATTTGGAGAGCTTTCCTTCTCCTAGGAAATATGCTGGTGGCAATAGAATGATTGTTTTTTTTAATGTTGTGTTTAATAAAAATTAGATGATTGCAGTCATTTGACCTCTACACAGATCTCCCTCCTGATCCTGTCCTGAGCATCCTGTGGGTACACGTGGCACACCGTGCCCTGGGGCTGTACTGGAGTTCTTTCATTGAAGCAGATGGGGACACAGCCATTTGAGCGAATGGGGTATGAGCCCAGAGAAGGTATAATCAGCTGCAAACAGACCAGTAAACATGGTTGTTACACATCTGGTAGATATTTCTACAGCAGTGCAGCTAATGGCGCTGGTATTTAAGTGTCCATTAGTAGACTCTAGATTCTGTTCACCCAATTAAGAAGTACCCTGGAAGCTCTCTTGGTGCCTCTCTGCTCTTATTTGGCTGCAGACCTGGCCAGCGGCAGAGCAGGGAGAGAAAATTCATTTTATCAACAGGAGAAAGGAGGTTCTAAAGTGGGCCTGATATCAGTGGGGTCTCTTAGAGGTGATACTTCTCAGAGGTGATATGTACCTGGTCTGTCTCCTGCATGGTCAAGGAAGCCAGCCTTGCACGCCATGTGTTTCCAGTGTCTGGCTCTCATTAACCCTGAATCGACAATACCTAGAGCCCGTTAATCTTAGAGATTCAATATTCTCGAGTGACAGCTTATTCCCTTTAAACTTCTGGCAGAGTGTAGGAACGGGAAGTGTTTATCCCTCCTGAAGCCTCACCTGTCTAAAAAGCCGAGCTGACTTCTGCCAACCTTGCCAACCTCTGTAGTATTCCTGAGGCCGGCTGCTGAGCGCCACTCCTTTGCCTTGGGGATTTGTTCACCGTTAAAATGCAAAGATGAAGGTGACAGAAGACTATATAACTTTGGGTGATGGGTATGTAACATAATCAAATATCAAAATAACCTGGAGATGTTTTCTCTGAACCTATGTACCCTGATTTATTAATGTCACCCCATTAAAATTAATTAAAAATAAAATAAAATAAAATGCAAAGATCTTTGGCCAAGAGAATTTATTCAGAATGATTTTTTTTAAACCTTGCCTGAGAAATTTGAATAATGAAGAACTTAAAGATTTTGAGGAAGATGTGACTAAGGGTAGAAGAGAGACATCTTTGACAGTTTACAGGACAGGAAAAGGGAAGACAATGGCCGGAAGACCTATTTACCTGCCTTTCCTGGCCCTCCCCCCCCTCCCCCCTGGGCAAAGCTCTTGCTTTTCTAATTCTTGTTTTCCTTAGGTATTAAAAACAACCACCATCATTACCACCACCTCTTAGTATGCTACATGCTGCCCCACAAAGAGTGGTGACAGGGACCCTGCTGGCTGAGATGCATTCAGCTTACACATCTTGTTTACCTGGGCCAGTCTGGTTTATGCTTGTCCTGGTGTCATTATTAATAGTGACCCCCTTTCACTCTCAGAAGTTTCCAGTTTGAACTAGGGATTGTATAGTCACCCTATTTGTAGGCACCTCATAGGAAAATGTCTTGTGTTTTGCCTCTCCAGTTTAATCTCTTCATTTTCTTTCTTGTTTTGGGAGAACATCAAGGAGAAACATGCTTCCACTTTTACACAGTGACTCAGTGACAAGGGGAAACGTAAGCTGATTGGGAAAAAAACCAAGGCACACCTAGAAGAAATCATGCTGCACAAAAATGCAGACTGCAGTGGAACATGCGTCTCTGGTTCCTCCCCAGGCCCCTAGTGCTCACTGGAGTCACTGATTGGCACCCAAGCTGTGGTGGCATTTTGGAAGCTGGCATGGTGGGCTGGGCTCTTAATGACGCAGTGAGCTGGGTGGAATTTTTGGGAAGAGTACATTATGCTAATGATGTGGCTATGTGGTGGGAGTAGCATGTGACAAAGGGACTCACAGGGGGAAGTCAAGGTCCCAGTCACATCTACTACCAGCTCCATCAATGAAATAAAGGCTGGTAACTCAACCTGGCTGCCTTAACTGGGGAGAAAGAGTCTTGGAATTAGAAAAGATGGGTTGAGGATGAGCTCAGGAAGTTTGCTCTGCTGGACTGAGCACACGTGCGTGCGTGCGCTTGCACACACACACACACACACACACACTCTCTCTCTTCCATCCATAGCATTTACTATATAGTAGGCGTTCAGCGTGTAAACATAGAGATGGGAGCTGTTAGTGCGGCATGATAGAAACAGCTCTGGTTTGGGGGGCAGTCCAACTTTATTTCAAACCCTCCCAGCTCCATGATTTACCAGCTGTGTTACCTTGGTCAAGTTTCTTACTCTTTCTGAGTCTCAGTCTCATCAACTATGAGGTATGGCTGTTGTGAAGATGAATGGATAAAATATCTCCCTGGCCTGACCTCCAGGTATGACCCTTTGGATAAGTCCATAAACAGCAGTCACCAGTTTTTCCTCATTCTTACCCCAGCTCTAGTTTTAAGGTCTTTTAAATTGAGCAGAGGGAGGCTGGTGGGAGAGAAAAATGTACTCTCTTCTGAATATTATTTAGTTCTAGGTTTTATATTTCTTACTGGCAGCTCCCAGGTCTGACCCGCCTCCCCTCACTTTATATACACCATAGGGGCCCAGCATATGCCTGGCCTTCGTCTTGCTGAATGTGTAATTATTGTTCCTGCCTCTAAATGAAGGAATAAAGTTGGGTAGGGAGTGGGGAGAATGTTGGATATACCAGGGGTCACAGAGCTGGGGTGATGTTTTGGCTCTGTGAGGTTTCTGTAGGCAGATCCTGTGAAAATTTCGAATAAGGGTTTGTCTCTCTAAGACACTGCTGAGGGCCTGCACTTGTTTCTGTTTCCAGCTGTCCCTAAACAACAAAGAGAGTAACAAGATCTGTCCTCCAGAAAATGGCCTGCTCTTGGCCTGTTTCTGTTGTGCACCGTCTGTGCCTGGCCTTGACTCTCCTGTGTTCTGTGCTGTGAGCAGAATATCAATTGGGGTGGGGAAGGAGCGAGCCAGGGCTGCCAGCCCAGCGTGTGCGTTGTCAGGGGGAAACCGTGCTACATGCACGAAAAATAGCTTCCTCTTCTCATTTTATAAATTAGCTCAGGATCCCTGGGATTATGAACTCGTATTCCCATAGATAGTGCTTTAAAAGAAAAAAGCAAAACCAACAACAACAAAGGAATCAGAATGCAGCTCTCTCAGCAGCTCCAAAGAGCAAGCACGGGTAGGAGCTGATCTGACAGTCCTGGGGGCGCCCTGAGTTCTCCTCCCTCCCTGATGCTTTTTCTACTCAGCATCACACCCACTTTGGCTGCTTCCTCACAAAAAGCTTTGATGAAACCTTGTGATCTCGGTTGGGGCTGCCAGGCTGGGGAGAAGAAGAGAGGCCCTACTTTCTAGAGAAGAAAGGTCACCCAAATTGTTGAATTCCTGTGTCTGCTGGTCCACCAGGCTTTTCAGAAATAGGTTTACCGTTTGTATGATTTTGTCATAGATGCATTGACAGCAAGAAATGGACCAAAACATTCAGACTGACTCCTTCATCCCAGAGACAAGGAAACTGAGATCCAGAGAAGGTTAAGTGACTTGCCTGAGGTTCTTACAGAGGTGAGTATGACTGGGTTTCGCTTCACTGCGTCACCTGTCAATGAAACAGACTCAGGGTTCCCAGGGGTGAAAATGGGCAGATTTTCCCATTTCATTTTATTCCAGAGTGAAAAACACAGTCCTATTTGTTCTTACCCTACTTGTAAACTCTAATGACTAGTTCTAGTGTTAAGTACTTAACATAATTTACTTAACTAGCTAATTCCTAACAATGAAAAGTAGTTTGACCTTTTATAATCCATGTTCCTCCCACAGGAAAGAAGTCCCAATATCAGTGTTTTGGTGACATTGGCATGAAAAGTGAATCACTTAGCAGAAAACCAGAGTCCAATCCCTGAAGATCATGCTTTTCTCTGCTAAATCTCCCATACAAAGTAAAATGTAGAAGGAAAAATATTCTGGAATTGAAGACATCACACACACCTATATATTCCTTGAGCGCAGTGGGGAGTTAATGCAGTAACTAAGTGGAGGAGGTTGGAGCTTCAGAGGCCTGACCTTAAGTCTTGGATGATTTTGAGCAAAGAATCTGCCTCTAAGCCTCTGTTTTCTCAGCTTGCCTTTTTGTAGAGTTGTTGTGAGGATTAAGTAGATTGATGTACATGTTAATTTTCTAATAACGTATCTGGAACATAAAGTAAGTCTTTGATTAATGTTATTACTATTATTGTTAATAAATACTTATCATGGAAAAATGTGAATGTTTGTAAAATTATGAAGAAGGAAAGCTGCCTCAATTCCATTCTTCAGAGTTTGCTACTCTTCCCATGTGTAATCATCATAGCATCATCATAACAGACGTATACTTTAGTAGGTTGGTTTTATTGATTTAGCATTCTTTTGTTAGCATCGTCCCTTCTTCTTCAAATACATAATTTTTAATGTCTACAAAATATTCCATAAATAGACATACCATAATTTATTTAAATATTTCCCAACTGTTGTATTTTAGTTTTTTTTATTTTTTAAATTATTTATTATTATTATTATTATTCTTTTACAAAATCATGGCATATAAATCTTCATTGGCACTTTTTATAATCTTCTTAGGATAGATTTCAAACTATAAACATATGTCAGAATCTTGATTCAAACTGGCAAGTAGCCTTCCTTGGCTGGGTAGCTCAGTTGGTTAGAGTATCATCCTAGTACGCAAAGGTTGTGGGTTGGATCCCTGGGGAGGGCACACACAAAAATCAAACAACAAATGCATAAATAAGTGGAACAACAAATAGATGTTTCTTTTCCTCATTGTCTCTCTCTCCCTTCCCCTTCTTTTTAATCAACAAATTAAACAAACAAACAAACTAACTAACTAAAAAAACCCGGCAAGTTGTTTTGCAAAAAGAAGCAGTGCTCTACTTTGTAAAGCTCATTCTTCAAAGCTGCATGCATCAACACTTCCCAATACGCTATTTTTGATTTTTGTGAAAAGCGTGAAGAAATACTTAACTCAACATTCTTGTTCAATCAAGAGTAGATTGTCTACTCCTTCTACTCCTGGGATGTCTTGGAAGTATCCCTAATATTTAAAATCTCCTTTAGAGTCCTTTAGAATCTCCTCCCAGGAAAGCCTCATGTGTCCTTGGTTGGAGAGTTACCCAGACCTGAGCTTCCCTCATTACCTTAGTTTATCTAATTCAGTCTTCTGATCAGTGGAATGGCATCCTTCATCATGCCCATCTTTAAACGTTTTTGGAACATTTGAGACTGTGAGTTTTTTCCTTAATGTATTTCTTTATGAAGAATGCCCCTTATTTGCTAGAAAGTACTGCCTACCCCCTAGTCCTTGAGCAATTTGCTCTTGCTCTGCAGTGCTCTCCAGGTGCACATCTTCACTCGCCAGTGTGTGGTGGCAACCACATCACAGGAGTGCTTAGTTGGTACCTCTCTGGGCTCAGCACAGGACATGTTTGCTACGTGGCTTAGATATTGTTAAAGTTCTCAAGCTTCTCTTCATTAGATCTAGGATATTTACCTTTTCTGGAATCACCCTTTCTATTCTCACCACCGCACCCCCCAGGTCAGGGCCCCTGAGTTCTTCCTGCCTCAGATGCTGCATACTCACCTAACTGGTCTCTCTGCTGCCAATCTCTTCCTCCTCCCGCAACCCACTCTACACACAGTGAGCAGATTAATGTTCCTTAAACATAGTCCTGGGGCTGCTGCTCATCACTGATGACCAGATTGCACACTCTCAAGGCCATCCAGTTCCTGGTTACCCCAGAACACTTTTCAGCCAAACTGTGTTACTCGCTGTTTCCAGAAGGGACCCAGTCCTTGTCCCAGTCATTATTTCCCTTTGCCTTATTTGTCCTCTTTCTCCCTCCATGGATCTCTTGAAATTTCGTCTATCAGAGCCAATCCCAAATACCCATATATGAAGCCTGTCTTAATGCCCCTTCACCAAGATGAAAGCTCACCCACCATTAACACAAAACACACCACTTTCTTTTCCTCAGTTTCCTTCCTAAGACAGTGATTTCTAATCTTCCCTTTATCTCATTCTTGGTAGACCATAAAGATCACCAGCCTTTATTACCTGTCTTGTACTTATTCATCTTTGTCCCAATGACTGTAGATAATAAACTCCTGGAAGCCAGGACAGTGCTTGCCTTCTAGCTGCACCCCTTACATTAGCCCAGACTGCTTTGTATGCGGTGGGCACTCGTGTTCTGAGACAGAAGTTCTCTGACACAGCCCCCTCTCATGTTGCCACAGAGTGGGAGTGCACAGCTGCTGAATTTATTGCTTTTCCCAGGAGAGGCAATTATAATGCTTTATCTTCCCCCTTTGGCTTCCAGCCAGTGGCTCTATACCTAGTCTCTAACTTTTTTTTCATTTGTTTGTTTAAAGGAATGTTCTCTCTACTCAGTCACAGAAAAATAGTGATGGTAATGAGAACTGCTGCTACTTATTGAAAGCCTACTATGTGTTAGACACTGTGCTTTACATATGGGATCTCACTTATTAACCATCATAAAAATATGTTAAATTAGATATTGTTACCTACTTTATGAATGAGAAAACTGAAGCTCAGAGAAGTTAAAAATATACCAAAATCACTCAGGTAGTAGATTCGAGTTGAAGTCAATAATTGAACCCAGATCTATTGGTTGAAATCATTTTTAGTATGTCCTACTAGAAAAGGACGGCTTAAGGGTGGGGTGGATGTCAGCCTCTGGCTCATTTTTTTCTGGGATCTAACACTGGGAGGTTTTATAGTAGGGGAAGTGCATACTTCTAGTGCAGCTTAATTATGCTAGGTCCCTGGTTTCTCTTCATCCTGTCTCAGAAAGGACAGGGAAGTGGACAGAAGCTCTTGCGTGGGTCTGAATGAGTGCTCTTGGTGAGCAGCACATAATTTATAGGTTCCCAAAGGTCTTTGAATGTACACATACTTGAGGTTTCTTCCAAAGCTCTCCAGAGATTTTAGACTCATCACTGCATTGATGGTCCAAATGTCCCCTTGACATTAAATTATGAGAAACCTGACTCCTTGCTATACAGTCTTGGTTATCTGCTTGCTCAAGGAAAGGCAGTTAAAAATTGCTATAATATATACCAAAATCAAGATAATCTCAAATGTCTTACTGTAAGCATCAAGACTGGGTATGTTGAGATAATTCAATGCTAACTTGTAAAGAACTCTAGAAACCAGCATCTTAGCTTGGTGCTTGAAATGAAGTATTTATTTAATAGATATTAATTGGATAAGTAAATGAATGAATTCAGGAATACAGGAATGAATGAGTGGTATTTAAAGTTAAGGGGTTTTTTTTGTTTGTTTTTTTGGTTTTTTGTTTTGGCAAGCAATAGGGAAAAATGACATCTTTCAATTATTAGCAGTGTGACTCCGGGTAATTTATTCTGAGGCTCAGTTTTGTTATGTGTAAAATGGTGTTGCTCATACTTGCTGTCAAGAACTGTGAAAGTCTAAAATTTTACCTTACTTCCAGCTTACTTATTGGCCTACCACAGTTTCAAAGATGCTAGGAGAAGACATGGACTTTTGCGTTAGACTACATGGACTTTATTATTGATGAAACAGAAAAACATGAATATCACCATATTTGTACAATTTCCCCCTGCAATAGATCAGATGAATGACTGTACACACAACCAGTTTTGTTATAGAAGAAAAACCACAGGCTTAAGGTCCTGAATTTATAAAGGGTAATAGGCATGCCTGTCTTTTCCATTGAAGGGTGATACCATCCTACCTTTTCAGACTGTATGCTAGCGTCTTGAGAAGATATTCTGGAACAAAGAGAGCTATTGCTTCACTTGTAATACATGCAGAAATGCATGAGACCTATGAAGAATTGTCTTCCATCAAAATCTTGAAGATCTTTTTAAAAGAGGATCAAATGATGTAACATACTGTATTAGTCAGTATAATTCAGGTTATGCAGCAGTAACAAATGACCTCCCAAATTTCAGTGCCTGAAACTTCCAAAGACATTATTTCTTGCTAATGCTATTCACTCAAAGTGAATTGACTAGGAACTCTGTTCTAAGTTATTCTCACTCTTGGTCCTAGGCTGAAAGAGGTTTTATTATGTATCACATTGCTGTGGCAGAAGGAAAGTGAGTGTGCAAAATAGCATGCTGGCTTCTAAAACTTTGTCCCAGAAGTGACATGTGTCACTTCTGTTCATGTGCATTGTTCAAAGCAAGTCACATGGTTAAAAAACCTAACTTTGAGGGAAAGGGAAGTGTGCCCAGAAGAAATAGAAATATTTATTTGGTGGGCAGCATGAATTACTTCTACACAAATGCAAAGTCCTTGCACAAGGCCTGGCACAGGAAAAATCAAAGCTTCTCTCTTACCACTCCTGGTGCAATCTGGACAGGGTCAGAAGTGTGGGGTTTTGGTCTAGAAGAGATTCACAGTGGTCATGGATTCAGATTGTTGTCTGGCTACCCATAGCTGTGGTCAAGAAAATTTGCAAAAATCCCAGCATAAAGTTATATGTCTAAGCTTGTAAATCAAATTCATCAATGCTCCTTATTACCATGCATTCAAATTCACAACTTTGTTGGTCAACATTAAAAAGAAGAAACATACAATTTCTCCCAATTTCCAATTATTGCAGAAAAATAATAACTAGATTGAGAAAGAAAATAAAAATGTTGATTTATTTTTACTCATGATATAATGCAATTACACATTCAACAGCAAAAATACTTTCTGATTTGAACTGGTCCCCTTATCTGACTAAAACCCATTGAATTATGTAGAAGGAAATAAACATTACAGATCATCACAGCTTCCATGCTTTAGAGTTAAAAAAATGCCAGACATGTCTTAGTTAATTTCTTCAATAAATAGTCATTGAGACCTCTCTATCTGTCAGATTCTGTGTTAAGAAGAATCTGAGTATAGAGTGAGAAGCAAAACACACACAGTTTCTGATTCAATTTTGCTTAAAGGCTAGAGGGAAAAAAGATCATCATAAAAGCTAATGCTTATTCATGGATTCCATAGTAAGAGCTGGGTACAGGCCTGCACAATATATTTGCATTTCATAAAGGACTCAACAGGCTCGTGGTGGTTTATTAGTCATGATAACCATGTAGAAGTAGTGAAAACCACAGATTGGAGAGAGTGTAGTCAAAGTTCAGAAAAGTCATTTGGCAAATTCTGAGGATACCAGAGTTGCTAAGACAGAATTCAGGTAGATCTCAAGATTCAGGTAACCTAGATTATAGATGCACTGACACATGGACATTTTCACTAACCTGCATCAAAACAATCATTCTAGTTTACAAGCTGTGGATACACCATTTCCAAGCAGCGCCTTTTCTTAGTCAGTATTTTTCATCAATGAATGAATTATTCAGAGAAATTATTGCACACCTATCTGGTGCCAGGCACTATGTACCCACAATTATCTTTCTATAATTATCTGCAAAGGTAGGAATGACTATTATTACTTTACCAGTGAAGGAATTGAGGATTGGAAGAGGAGAATAGACTTTCATTTTATTCCAGGACTCAAAATTGGTAGAAGGAGCCAGGATTCAATTCACTGTCTGAGCCAGGACTCTTCCCAGGGACATGAAGTTGCTCCTCCTAAGTGCCAGTAGGCCTGGCCTGTGGATGCTTCCAGACCTATAACCATGGCTCCTGCCAGACATCCTTAAACCCCCCTGCAATAATGCCAGGTTATGAAATCCAGGCAATTCTAGCAGAAACAGGTTCATTTTGGGAACACCTGCCTCTCCTCACAACAGCAGTACGACTTGCAGCTTTTATTTACCTATCCCAATGAATTCAACACAAATGTTAACCAAACAGCTTCAATGTGGCAGGCCCGAGAGGTTATATAGACCGAGCACAGCACAGCTCTGCTCTGCAAGGGTGAAACATCAAGAATGTGAGAGAAGCTTAGAACTTCAGCTGTAATGCAAGCAGACTTAACTTGGGGTTAGAGCAAATAAAGGGTAAGAGAAGAACAAGGAGAGAGAGAGAGGGAGTGAGAGATAGATAGATAGATAGAGATAGAGAGAGAGAGAGAGAGAGAGAGATGCTTCTACTAGGGAATCCAGGAAGGTTCTGGGGGAACTTGTAACTTGTCACGACCTGGAAGGATGGGTAAGTCTCAGGTGCTAGACCAGAGTCAGCGAGGGGAGTGAAGGGAAAGGGTTCATGTGAAGGAGCCATGTCATGCAGGCAGAAGGTGCCATTTCTTTCAGAAACTTGCAAGCTGGAGAAGTTGTTTTTCCAGAACTCACAAAGTCTGACCTATTTTCACAGAGGCCCTGGGGAGAAGCGGCTAGAAGAGGCAGGTGCAGTCTCAGGGCCTGCCTCGCGGGCGAGCTGAGAAGAAAGGACACTGTGGACACTTTGTAAGTCTTATATGAAAGGGAGCCATCTGGTGCCTAGTATGAAGCAAAGTTCCTTTTATTTTTTCCAGGCTTCTGGGCTCTGGTGTCTGGTGTGCCGCCCCCCCTGCAATGCAAGGGTGGAGGCATCCATTGCTCCCTGGGCTGGTAAGGGACTGCATCCATGCCTGAAACCCGACTGGTCTCAGCCTATGCCCCTCTGAAGAGAGTAGTCCCCATGGTGAACTGATGAGTAGGGAGACAGCTGTCTGTTTAGGAGACCCCTGGGTCTCCACTGCCTCCATGTGCCTGCTCCCTAGCGCAGTGGTCAGCAAACTGCGGCTCGTGAGCCACATGTGGCTCTTTGGCCCCTTGAGTGTGGCTCTTCCGCAAAATATCACGTGTGGGCGCACATGTTATAATAACAATGTACCTACCTATATAGCTTACGTTTAAAAAATTTGGCTCTCAAAAGAAATTAATAGCATTGTACTGTTGATATTTGTCTCTGTTGACTAATGATTTTGCCGACCACTGCCCGAGCGGGAGAAGTGTGGGTTTGTAATTCTGGCATTTATATCTGGGGAAAATAAAAAAAACAATTCAAATGTTCATCCAAATGGAGAGAGAATGAATCCATGTCTTCTGCTGCCTGTATCTTTTGTGTTTCATCTCTGGACCTTGAAATCTCATTATGGAGCCTGAATGAATTCCCTGCGAGCCTGACCCCCACCCTTCAGGCACCTTTTAAGCATTTCTTTGTGCTTGGTCTCCTCCTGCTCCTCCTCACTGACAGAGCTCCTTCCATCTGGATGTGGCACAGGTCTGAAAATAGCTAAACAAAGCCTTGCTACACCCCCATAAGGAAAAACCAATCACAACATGCTCTCTTCTTGCCTCAGGGGAGATGAGCATGGATAGCACAGTGACTTGGCCAAAGAGTACCACTCCTCCATCCACGTGAGAACAAGAGCGCTGGCCACAACTGCCTGGCCTTACACACTTCTGCAGCAGTGGACTCACATGTTCCTAAAGGAACTTGGTATATATCTTCCTAAACCCGCTCTTCATCTTGTGTGCCCTTTTTAGGAAAATGGCATCAACCCATCACCCAAGCTTGGAACTTTTAACTCTCTTAGACTTCAGGGACTTAATAGCTCTCCCAATGCCCAGGCCTCTCCTCTAATTCTCTCTATGACTTTAGGGGTGGATTACTACCACAGTGTGTTCTCCCAAGTCCCTGTTTCTACTGTGCTTTCCTCTTAATCCACCCCACAGGCTGCTGTTGGAATAATCTTTCTAAAACACATAGTTGGGTCATGCTTCTGCTTCGAACCTTCTCCTTCAGGGTCATATTTAAACTCCTTACCTTGATGTAGAAGTTCCATGCTCTATGCTCCAGGCTCCCTGTTCAACCTCATTTTTCACCTGTGCTCCTCTGTACTCTTTATAACCAGCCATTAGACCACTTGCTGTTCTCTGGACATGAAGCATGGTGCCTTTGCACAGGCTCCCTGCACTACTCTCACCTGCCATCAGAGCCCGGCTCGAGAGTGGTCTCTGCTCTAAAAACCAAATGGAACTGGTCACTTGTTCCTTTGTGTCACATTGTACCCGAGGAGTTAT
The DNA here is from genome assembly GCA_037038555.1 of Rhynchonycteris naso. Classification (NCBI taxonomy): domain Eukaryota; kingdom Metazoa; phylum Chordata; class Mammalia; order Chiroptera; family Emballonuridae; genus Rhynchonycteris; species Rhynchonycteris naso. Next base: position 93,897,170 of record CM072998.1, on the reverse strand, counting down.
AATATGGGGTACAAAATAATCTTTTCAACCAGCAAGTGTGTTGCATTTTTCTCTGTCCCCTATGAGGATAATCACAGAGTGAATAATGATAACGTGATGAAGATGTCCATCTTCAGCCGATACAGTGACATCTGGTGTTTGGATTCTGGACCTGGGGGTTAGGTGGAAAGTACAAGAGGAGACTGCTGCAAAGACTCTTCTCTTGTTGACTCAGATGAATGTGTGGTTTTGAGTTGGTACTGAGAAGGATGCCTCTCTCTGCGGGCAGGTGTGGGCTCCTCTGATGTACCATATTTCCCCACGTATAAGACACACCTTAATTTGGGGGCCTGAAATTTAAAAAAGAAGTATTACATTAAGTTATTGAACTCAAGTTTTATTCATAATAAAATTCATACAACTCCCCATCACTGTCAAAACTCCCACACATTAGCTTGTCCTCATCTGTGTCTGATGACGAATCACTCTCTTCAACAATGAGCGCAAAAACAAGCATGAAAAAGCAGGAAATGCAAGTAAAAAAGATCTACAACCACTGTATAAGACGCACCCAGTTTTTAGACCCAAAATTTTTTGAAAAATGATGCGTCTTATACGTGGGGAAATATGGCAAGTCATTCCTGGTGTCCCATGCACTTGGAGACAAGGTGGTCTTCCAACAAGAAACCAAAACTTTAGAAGGCGGGCCTTAGTTGGGCAGAAAAAGGAATTTTCTAGCTTCCTTGAGATTCTGGACTCTTTGATATGGACTTTAAATAGTGGGTTTAATTTGGGCTGACTGGTAGTTGGTACCTAGAGTACTGAGTCTGACTCTGCTCTCAGTGAGGAAGTGCTATGGTTGATTGGTGATGTCTGCCACAAGCAGGCTAGGGAAAACATGCAGCCTGTAGGCTACGAATTGGCCATCTCTGGTGCAGAAAGTCACAAGACCCTTTTGGGGGTCTTGGTGGGGCTAAGTGTGACCTTCAACACATGGAGGCACAGGACAGGCAGGCAGGAAGGCCTCCCAAAGGGGTCATGTACTAAAGGTGGACAAACTACATGTGTAAACATAATCTAGTTGTTTGTTATTTTTTGTTGAATTATATTTTTTGATCCCTTAGCCATTGGTGTAATCATCCAAAAAATGTAGTTGGGTCTCTGATTTGTCAAGAGGTGGAGGCTACACGCCTGGGCATAAAGAAGTCCAGGCCGGTGAGCACAGTGGGAGTGGCAATGGGAAGTGCCCTAAGACCCAAGACTCACCTCAGGGCCCAGGCCTCTCTCCTCTTCCCCTCCACAGGTGAGCTGGATTCTAACTAAGGTTCAGAGAGGTCCAGAAACTGGTCCTAAATCTCCAGCCCAGCCTAAGGCAGAGCCATGCTCCCAAACCTGGATGTCTTAGTTCCTAGTGCGCATGCTTCTTGCCCCACCAAGTGCCCCCTCCCTGGGGGTCTTGGAGGTGCGTTCCTATAGGAGCCACCTAAGGAGTGTGGGACTCAGGAGGGCTGAATAGGGGCAGGGACTGCAGCCCAGGGAGAAGCCAGAAAACCTCACCTCGGGGAATCTGGGCAGGCAGGACAGGGCTGGGATCCCCTTTGCTCTTTAAGGCAGGAAAGGGATCAGTTTCCCCGCCAGCTGGGACCTCTGTGAACTGAGGTGCCCACAACGTGTGTCAGACTGTTGACTTCATAGGAGACTTAGGGCTTGAACGACATTGTGTTAAGGGACTCCTCTGGGTCTCCTGTCTGGACCTCTGTGTTAACAATACTCTTAACCACCTGATCTGCTCTACGGATTTTTATTAATAAAAATTTTCAAAGCTTTGCATGGGGTGTTAGCTGTGTGACTTTCACTGAGTTTGAATGGGTCTGTGTAACTAAATCATGGAGCAAGGTGTCCTTGCTTTCTGTGTGTATGTGTATGTGCATGTGTGCGTGTGTGCATGTGTGTGTGTGTGTGTGTGTGTGGTGCAGCACTGTGTGGTGGGTGGGTGGGGTAGAAGTAGACATGATTTGACTGACATCACTATGAATATTTTTAGAGACCTTATGAATACTCTATAATTACATTATCTGTACTTTGAGACTAGTGTTATTGTTCAGTTGATAAAACTACTCCTTGCTAATTATAATGAACAAAGGGCTTCATTTCTTTAAAAAAGGGATTCTATAGCTTCTCTTTGCTTGAAGCAGCCCAAAATACCTACCCAGATTTTTAAAAAATGGCTAGGACAGGCACACCCAAAACAATTTTTGTTTAATCACAATTATATCTGTATAACTTATAAACAAGGAAGTGTACCTTCACACCATCTGTCTGAATGTGGTGGCAGAGAGATCAGAGGGGTTTTGTTTGCAAAGTTTAAACTGAAACCTGGGTTCTGTGTGGCTAAGTAGTGATGCTTCTCCCATTTCACAAATAAGAGAAAAGGGGATAGATAAAGCATGGGGCACTCTGCCTGTCTGTGTGGGTTTGAAAACACGAGAAAAGTGGCAGAGGGGTCAAAAGCTGGGCTTTGGCTCTGGTGGGATTTTAGCTCTGCCATATACTGTGTGATCTGTGGCAAGTTACCTTACCTCTCTGAGCCTCATATGCAAAATGGAAAGAGTAACAGTACCTCCCTTACGGCATTGTTGTGAATGGATGGAAAGCACATGTCTTAACACAGCGTTGATTCAGGGAGTTGGCTATTAATTTTAAGATGCATAGTTGACTATTAATTTTAAGATGCACTCAATAAATATGTGGGAATGAGTAAAGAATATTTGTTCTGATCACAAGATGCTTCAGGCAGCATTTTCAATTTCAAGTTGTGCCAAGAAGAAAGACTAATGAAGTGTCAGCCTCCCCCAGGAACTGTGTACCTTCCAATTGTCTCCAACAAGGACGACTGCTAATCTTTCTGCTTAACTATGACCATCTGTATTCTGCAGCAATAGCGGCCAGGAATTCTTACTGGAGACTGAGTGGAATTAGGACTGGGCTGACATAGCAGGGCCAGAGGGGCTGGTAGGCACTTATATAGCCGTACATAGCTAATGCTTATTGAACTCTTGCCATGTTCCAGGCATTGTTCTAAGTACTTTATGCCAGAATAATAATTCTACCAACAGGCACTATGGTTACTCCCATTCTATAGATGATAAAACCAGAACAGAGAGGTTGGGTTAAGAATTCTCTTGTAGAACTGGAATCTGAATCCAAGCAGTCTGGCTCCAGCTTACACTGACCACTGCTCTGTGGCCTCTCTGGAGCCTGGGAACGTGAGGTTGTGTGAATATGATTTATGTTATGAGTCAGGATGCAAAGTGGGAACAGGACATTTGTTCTCTGATCTACTGAAACCCTGCTGAGAAATGTACCCAGGATATATAATCCAACAGCATCCAATAGGGTGCCTGGAGGTGCCTTGGCTGAAGTCTTCTACATGCACATGTGTTTATGTGTGCACACAAACACACATTTGTGCGTTTAGTGAAGCATTCCATGAGGCTTAGACAGGCAGGTGAGAAATATGTAGTATAAGGATTACAAGCGGACACTGAGTAACTGAATTAAGGAATTTGGAAGACGAGAAACACAATGGATTTCCAAATACTGTGTGCTAGCTGGAGGGCTGTCACAGATTCATTTATTTCTATTTAGCCTTAAACATTTCTTAGTTTTGCCTACATGGGCAAAAGATAAAGTCATTGTCCTTTGTAATGTGTCCGTATCCTTTATGAATGCACTCCCTGCTCTAGGCAAGGGCAGTTGACAGTCACTGAGCTGGGACTGGCAGGCAGATTCCAGCATGTGTTCTGGTCTACTCCCTCCTGTCTTTCCTCTTCAGGGAGTACAGGGCTGTGTAAGTCACCATGAGGAAGGCTTAGCAATTAAGAAACCTGACAACCTACGTGATTGCTTCACCCCCAGGGGTTTCCAAATCTTTTAGAGCCAAATCTCTGTTCAATCAAAATCCTGGGTGTCCTCCATTCTTCCCATCTTCTGGGTGCCTGGGACCCATTGGTTACAAATAGACACAAGGAGTGTGCAGGCAGAATCAAAAGGCAGTTATAAGGGCCCAAACTTAACACTCATTCTGCTCTACGGTTCCATAAGAAATGAGGGGATTTATTAAATGGTAGACTAGTTTAGAGGTTTGAAACATGGGTTGTGGAGTCAAAATGCCTTGGTTCAAAGCCCAGTTTTATTAGCTGTGTGACCCTGGAAAATTTCTTAGTATCTCTGTGTCTTAATTTTCTTCACTGTATAATAGGGACTAAATAATAGCAAACTATGCCATTGGGTGGTTGTGAGATTTAACTGGATTAATATATGTGATGCACTTAGAAAAGATCCCTACATGTGGTAAGTGCTCATTATTGACCATTATTATCTAAATACTCTATCTTCTTTTCCCACAAATGCATTCCAATGTATGTAGCTAAGGTGCAAATGAGTCTAACAAGTAGGCTTTTTTTTTTTTTTTTTTTTTATTGAGGGGAGAAAGAGCAAAGCGGAGCTGGGAGAAAGATAAAATAAGAGAAAAGGGTATTGTGGAGGGCAGAAGAGACACAGAAAGGCAGTGGCACAGTGTGTGGGAGACAGGACACCATAGCCCACTCCCGACCCCCCTAGCACCCTGCTCCACTATCTCCAACCACAGCCACAGAGTCTTGAGCAATTTGAGAAATGGGGCTGTACCTTATATGAACCTACGGGAACTCATTGGAATTTTATATAACAGTTCTGTTTTATGAACCAGAACTACCTCACCCAACCATTTTATCGTAAGTCGTTTTCTTTTCTTTTCTTTTTTTCTCTTTTGGAGCTGAATGCTCTTTTATTATGTGAGATGCTGAGATCTTTTCAGACACTGCAGGCTTTGTAGTTCAGCTCCAGGTACTTGGCCGGGAGAGCATCACACATTCCAGCTGGAACTTCCTGAGCGGATGGAGAAGGCCTCGGGGCAGGAGCGCCAAGTATCATGGGTGATCTTGCGGTTATTCCACTGGTTTTTGACTAATCACAGTTTATTGAAGGCCTTAAAGTTTAGAATTCTTAACACCAGGAAGGTTACAAAAGCTGTTCTCATGTTCTCTCTTAAATATTTTTGAAGAGTAATTAAGGCAATGTATTGTTACCTTGGTTTCACAGCCGCAAATAGAGAGTGTAAATGCCTGGTGTCCAGGGCCAGGGGTCAAGAAATAAACAGACTTCCGCTGAGTTGAAGCAAGGACACAGGGAGGCCCAGGAACCTGGAGTCCGGTCTGGGAGCATCACAGATATAAGGGAGCTGGGTTAGAGGATACCTTCATGAATTCTCCAATTTTTTTAAAAGCTGAGAGCAATAAGTGGTAAGTCCAATCACAAATGTAACTGGATATAGTGTAAGAGTCAAAGGAATGATTGAACATACATGATCATAGGACATGTATACATAGGGTAATTATAAGACACATAAATATAGGTCATCATAGGAATCATTGTGATTGAGGGAGTGATGAACAATCTGCAGGAAAGACGTGATGGTCTAAAGAAATATTTCCTCCTGTTCCTCACAAATTTGACTTTGATGGTACTTTGATTCCAGAGTCTGGTGGTCAAATATTTTAGTATGGTAAGGCCATGGGAGAGAGGGTAGAACTGCAGCTAGACATATTTTTGTTGACACTGACTGGTTGTCATCTTGGCCCTGGACTTGCAGAACAAGAAGTTCATCAACTGATGAAATTCCAGAGGTACAAAAGAATAGGCCATATGCTGTGTCTTTAGAGAAGTAGAAAGGATGTGGAAAGGGAATAACTGTCTTCCCAAGATTCTGGGGTCACTGGGAAGAGCAAGATAGTTTGGCAGGAGCTCAGGCTCTGAGGTTTCTTGGAAAACTTCTAGTTTATAATATTTATTTTTTCATTTAACAAATACTTGGTATTAAAGGATGGGATATGAGGAAACAAAAATAAATAGACATATGAAAAGATGCTCAACATCACTAATCATCAGGAAAGTGCTAATTAAAATCACAATGAGATATCACTTCAAACCTGTCAGAATGGCACTCATCAAGAAATCAACAAACAACAGGTGAGGATGTGGAGAAAAAGGAACCCTCTATGCACTGTTGGTGGGAATGCAGATTGGTGCAGCCACTGTGGAAAGCAGTGCGGAGTTATCTCAAAATATTAAAAATGAAACTTTCTTATTATCCAGTGATTCCACTTCTGAAATAATTCCACTTCTACTTATTAGCTGTGTGACCTAAGTGGAATATATTTTAAGAAACCTGAAACACTAATTCAAAAAAATATTTGCTCCCCTATGTTCATTGCAGGGTTATTTATGATAGCTGAGATATGGAAGAAGCCCAGATGTTCATCAATAAATGAGTGGATAAAAAAGCTGTGGTATTTCACTGTGTAAATGGAATACACATTGTGGAAATGTGTATTTTATTGTGCAAATGTAATTTATACAATGGAATACTACTTGTCCATAAAAAAAGGGAAATCTTAATTTTTGTGACAACAAGGATGGACCGGGAGAGCATTATGCAAAGTGAAGTAAACCAGTCAGAGAAAGATAAGTACCATAAGATTTCATTTATATAAAAAATCTAATGAAAAAAATTCACTAGCAAACAAAATAGGGATAGACTCTTAGAAAAGACAGCTGTCAGAGGAAGGGTTTCAGGGAGCGCAGTGAAAAAGGTAAAGGAATTATTGTTGGGTAAACAAATGTTTTTAAATTTACTTGCTTATGTTGGGGCAGCACCATGTGTGTATAGTCTATGGAAGTTTGCTGGTGCTTGCCCTCAGGGCGGCAGATTGCAGATTGCAAATTGTGGATTGCCTTCCTGCTTTGGAGGGGCCATTGTTTGCTGGAGAAGGTTTTTATTTTTTTACCCTAGCCTGTTTTGCTGAGGATTAAGAGAGAGAGAGAGAGAGAGAGAGAGAGAGAGAGATAAAATAGAGCTGAGGGGTTTGGAAGCCCTGAGATTTTGGCCCAACCTGTTTGGCTGGAGACTGCTGAAGCTGGTGGGGGCCTGTGAGTTCAGGTGAGTTCAGAATGCTGAGGGGCTTGGGAGCCCTGCCTGTTTGCTAGGTTACCCTTAAACTATTCTAATAAACAAATGGCCCACCACTTTCTGGCTCACTGTTCCTTTACCATCTGCCCAAACCAATGGGAACCTGCATGACCATAGTGTCGGCTCTCAGGCTTACAATTATACACACACACAAAACCCTCTCTCATAGACACAGACAACAGTGTGGTGATTACCAGAGGCAAAGTAGGGTGGGGGAAGTAATATAGGGTAAGGGGGATAAAGGTGATGAGAAAAAATTGACTTGAAGTGGTGAACACACAATACAATATGCAGATGATATATTATAGAATTGTACACCTGAAATCCATATAATTTTATTAACCAATATCACCCCAATAAACTCAATAAAAATACATAAATAGACACATTCCTTGACCTTAGTTTAAACCTGATGAGCAATATGGCAGGTGTGTACACTATACAAAGCAGCAATGAGAAAACTGGGCTTATTTTGAAATTATCCAGCTTTGTGTTTCTAAATCAGAACAGTGGGGCTGGTTCTCTTTTCTAAATTCTATGGTGGCCACATGGCCCCTGTTGGTATGTTTACCCAAGTCTCAGGGCAGAGACCAGGATGAGGGAGGGACTGCTGTTAAACTTCATCTGCTTTTTTCAGTGTGGGAAATGCTACTTGAGTCTGGGGGACTTTAATCTTTAATAATTGCTCTATTTTTGGCCATGGTGCCTGAAAAAATGAACTTATCAGCATCTTTATTCTTGTCCCTTTGGGGAAGAAAGCTAGGAAGTAGAAGGGCAGTCAGAAGCCCGACTGCCCATTTAGCCCCTCTCAGCAATTGTTCACAAGCAAAGGTAGCCGGCTCCGGTAATTAGAGTCTGAGTCCTGATGGAGGTACTTTGTTCAAAGTTCAGTTACAGGCTGGGATGCAGAACTCTGCATGCCCACTTTCCTTGTTAATAGCTTTGCTGACCTTCTCCAAAGAAAAAGTCATTAGAATGTTGAGTTATGATCTGTTTCTTGTAAAATCACATCAGTTCCCCATTTATAGCTCTGTATTTCAACCAATTTTAATTACCTCTTAGAATATACTTCTCATAGCCCTTGGAGAATATTTCAAACCCTGATCCAAGCAGCCAAGCATATTTCTTGGTTTGAGAGCTGATTGTGACATGCTGCTCACAAGTCTCAACGAAAGCCTCCTCCCCTTTCCCAACAGCCACATAATCCTTATCTTTAGGGCTCTCCAGGGCTCCAAAGACCCAATATCATTTGGTTTTTTAACCTTGGATGATGACTTTTCATGGAGGACTTTAAATGTCGGGAGGTTAATGAGGAAGAGCAAAAAAAAATCTTATGTCTTCTGCAATCATTTTCTGTATCTCCCTAGGGAGGGCCTCTCCATCCTTCTCACCAGTGAACATCTTTTGAAGTCACTGGCCATCTTCTTTCTCCACCTCTGGAAAGTAGGCTGGTTCAGCTCAGAGTCCATGGGGGGAGGATCCCAAGAAGTGGGATTCTTACATCATGTCTGCTTTGTTCCTACAAAATACCCACAAGGTTAAAAATAAAAATCTCTGTTGGCTTATGAAGTCAAGAGCTTCTTGGTACATCTTGAACTTGGCTGTGTCCATTGGATTTCTCTTCCCCACCTGCTTTTAAATATTAGCCTCTATCATTTCAGACCATTTAAATGACTCAGAGATTTTTAGAGGTCTCTGTTCCTTTTATGCGCTGAATGAGACTAAAATCCCACACACCGTGGAGAGGAAACGTTTTATAGACTTTCTAAATCTTCCTATTGCCGAGAAGAATTATTTTTAAAAAGCATTTCTCTTGTCTTTTTCTTTCTAATCACTTTATCATTCTACTGGGACTGAAGCACCATGGGAAATGGCGTTCTTTTACGGCAAGGACTCATTTGCCCATAATGAACACTGAGTACAGAAGCAAATAAAAAAAAAAAAAAACAACAAAAATACCAACCCTATGCTTAGAAAGACCATTAGGAACGATTTGACATTTATTGAACAACAGATGGCGATTAAGAGCATAAAAGCTAGATTGCCTTGCTAGGAACAAAGGGCAGTTCTACTGAGGAAGTCTAACGTTTCAATTAAAATACCTCTCAATGTCAATTAAATCATATGAAGATAAGACTGAAAATGGTTTTTAGCTGCACTATAATCAATAGTGCAGTTAAAATCCTCATCAAGAAGCACCCAAGTTTTTAGTTTGACAGTTTGCTAAAGGATTAGCCAAAGCTTCAGGAAACCATTTCCTTCAGTGGAGGGTTCAAAAGGTAAACATTTAACCAGGAGTGCTTCATACGTATTAAACAGATTTATTTCAGTGATGAGAAGGAAGCCTCACAGCCTTGCTTTGTTTCAAATCTCATCTACTTTTCAGTATGGAATAGGCATTAGCGAGGGGTGGAAAAATAACCCAGTTATTTCCACACAAAAATCTCGCTTTAATGATGGCTATTTCTTTTGGGAAGCAGCATGTTGGAGTGGAGAGAGAAGTGGTTTGATAGTGAGGCAGATCTTGGTTTGAGCCGCAGCCCAGTCACATTGGGGAAGTGTCTTTAATGATCAGAATCTGTTTCCCCATAAGTTGTCATCACAATATCACCTTTTCTGGAGCGCCTGGTGCATTCTAGGTACTCAGCGAATGAGAGCCCTGATCTTCAGCCCTCAGAATATATCATTGATTTTAGTAGATTTTTACTAAAACTGTGTCCTTTAGGGCACTGGTTCAGCTACATACTCAGTGCCAACGCTTACTGTATGCTATGGGTTGAATTGTGTCCCTCTAAAATTCATATGTTGAAGTCCTTCTTAATCCCTGGTACCTCAGAATGTGACTTCATTTGGAAATATAATCATCCCTCACTATATCACAGTTCACTCTTTGTGGTCTCACTGTATCATGGATTTTAAAATTGTATATATCTAATTTTGTATCACGGATTTTTCGCTATATCATGGGATTTTGTGGTATATAGGTGTTTTTATATATTTATTATTTTAATTATTTTTTCAGTAAAATAAGCATTTTCTAGCCTAAAATATTGAAAACAATATAAAAAAGAGTGTGTGTCAGTCAAATAAGTTTGTAAATATGATATATATGTTTGCTCGCTTATAGTTTGCATTGGGTATGGGGAACAGGCTGTAAGCAGACAGGGTAGTTATAGCCTAAGGCTTAGTTTTAAGACTATGCCTTTCCCACCCTAAGTGACTTTGTATCAGAGACTTCCTTGTTTGTATATTGGATTAAAGGTTTTGATTTCTATACTATAAAATGGGGCAGAGGAGCCCATGCTGGAGGAGAGCAGAGAAGGGAGAGCAGAGAAAGGCCACATGGAGGAGAGGAGAAGCAGCCAAGATGGCAGAGTGCTGAAGGAGAAACCAGTTGTGCAGAGTTTGTGCAGGGAGAAGGAGATGGGGAACAGAGGTGAATAAGGCTGGTGAGCTAGAAACATTTGATTCTAGGAAACTCAGATAAGTTCAGTGGCTTTGGGAGCCCTGAATGGAAAGGGAAGTGTTTTCCCACTGTGAGTATTTCTTGCCCACCGTGTGCAAGCTAGGATTAAAGCTAATGGTCCACCAGTTATTGCTCCGTAGTTTCATTACCGACTGTCCGAATCAAATGTGAACCTGCATGGGCCTGGTGGCTGTGATGGTGGCCGTGGCTACTGGCCACACAGTGTGGGAGCGGTTAATAACAGTGTGGGAAAGGTTTATAAGAGTGTGGGGAGGGTTTATAAAGGCTTAAAATATATATAAATAATAAAATAAATATAAGGTCGCTACTTCACAGATTTTTGCCTATTGCAGGAAGTTCTGGAATCTAACCTCCGCGATAGATAAGAGACCACTGTAGGGTTGTTGAAGATGGACTTATTCATGTTAAGATGAAGTCATGCTATAGTAGGGTGAGCCTTAATCCAATATGACTGGTGTACTTATAAAAAGCAGAAACATGGAGACACACGTCTACACAAGCAAAACGCACATGCACATGGTGGCAGAGGTTGAAGTGATTCTATCAGCCAAGAAATGGCAAAAATTCTCCCTTGTATCATATTCTCCCTCAGCTGTCAGAAGAAACTGACCCTGCCGACAACTTGATGTTGAACTTCTAGCCTCTAAAACTTCGAGACAACAAATTTCTATTGATTAAGATACACTGTTTGTGGCACTTTACTATAGCAGCCCTGGAAAAGTAACATACTGTCCAATACATTTGATAAACTCTGGCACAACATCCTGCTTTTGAAGGTTCATAAACCAGTTTACTAAAGTCAAGTCTCTGAGAAATTCTGCTCCTAAGAATTATCTCTTGTTGGAGACCGCAAGCTGACAGGGTCCTTGCGGTTTCGATTTTTGGGGGACAGAGGTGTGGGGGACTGGCAGTAAGCTGCCAGAGTCCTTGCTGCCCATCCCCCACCTCACTTGCCTGATTAAGTTGCTAAAGGCCTAGCTCTTTCCCACAACCTCTGACTGATGGCTGAAGTTGGTAAAGGCAATTTACATGCCCTTCTCCACAGCTCCTGGTTTAGCTGTGATGCTGGATTGTTTTTACTCGTCCTATCCCCCATGTCCCTTGGAGAGACTGGAAGCAGTTTTCTTTTTACCTTTTGTTTTGTGAAATTAAGATGTTATGCATGGTGGGGGGTTTTCTGCAGTGGGGGGAATTCTTGGGTTGCCTCTGAAATGTGACTTTATACCTGAAATCTCTTTGATTTAAAAATGACTTTGTTTTACATTATAAAAACAAAGCTTTTGGGAGTGCAGGGGCTATTGATAGGCCATCAGCCCCCATAAAACCTCCTCGATCCCATCCTTTTCTTTATGTGTTTATTTTCTAATCCTCTGCCCTTCCCACCCAAGACCCACAAAATTACTTGTCGTACTGGTTCGTGACAATTTCTAAATTATCTTATTTTGCCTAAACATTTGTCTATGGAAGACATCCCTCCTTCCCTTGCACAAATACCTATTTACATACTTTGAAACTACTTTGGGAAAAAATGCTCTGGAATGTTTTGCCATTAACCCTGCCTCCTAACATTCATCACCTCATTTCTTCACCTCAGTCCCAGGGCTCCCACACTCCAGTTTTGCTGCCTCACCAGCCACTTAACCATATGCTCTGTATTGCTCCAGGGTGATAGCAGTCTCTTGGTCACCACCCCATCCCTCCTCAGCCTTCCCTGGTGCTGTCAGCCCTTTTCTCTACTTTTGCTCTTGGGTGTCAGATGTAGCTAGAAAAAATAATGAAAGCCAGTCAAATGATGAATTTGGATCCATGGCAGTAAGATGTAGTTCATTGCAAGCATAGTCTTCACTGCTGATCAGCAAGCTGTATTTTCTTGTGCTGTTCCTCTGATGCTTGTGTGCCTTTCGTCTGTGCACTCATTCATCATCTAGTGAGTGGCCCACTCTGAGCCAATTCCTATACTGGTCACTGGGTAGGGGGGTGAGTAAGGGCAGGTACTGATGAATCCCTCCCCTGAAATGCTGATGGTCTATCAGAGAAGATAAATTAATACTAAGAGAGAGAAAAAAAGCAATCACAGAAGTACTATCATAGTAAACAGAAATGGGAATAGTGAATAAGAGTTTGTCAGCCACAGGTGAGACTGTAGACTTTGGGCAGAAGGAATAGCTGATTCAGAAAATGTCAAGTTCTGGTCAGTTGTAAGGTTATCAGCTGAGACAGAATGGGATGTGAGTCTATAAAGGAGGCAGGAATAAAAATATTACATGCTAAGGCATTTGCAGTTTCTCCTGTAGGGAAGGAAAAGCCATTGATGCCTATCTATAGTGATTAGGTTTTTATTTAAGAGAGATGACTATGGGATTCTAAGTTACTTTACATTTTTTTTTGCTTGTTTCTTTTGGCATTTTCAAAATTCTCTGCCTGCCTTATCTGGGAAAGTACTACATGTTATGTAAGTATATTTTTATTAAAAGGGTTAAAAAAAATTCAAATACTGAGAAAATCTTGGCATTCTTACCATTCTTCCATCAATGTATATTTCTTTCCAATAAGTTAGGTTTGGTTTCTAGGCCCTCATTCATCTTTGTATGCGTTTGTTTGTATGTATACAAGCACATACTTACATATAGACATCTATATACGTGTACACACACACACACACAATACAATCATGCTATGCTTCTGTTTAGTGGCTTATCTATTTTTCTTACTCGCAATGTCCTGGAACTCTTTTCACATATAGGTTCATCTTAGGCTTTTTAATGGTTTTATAATATTCTATAGCATACAGCGGTCCCTTGTCTATCACGGGGGTTAGGTTACAAAACCCTCCACGATAGGATAAAAACCTCGAAGTAGTGACCTTATATTTATTTTATTATTTATATATATATTTTAAGCTTTATTTCAATTTAATATGCTTTTAATATGTTTACTTAATATTTTTATATTGTTTTTAATTTTTTAGGCTAGAAAGTGCTTATTTTACCACAAAAATATTAAAATAATAAATATATAAAGATACATATAGACCACAAAATCCCACAATATATTGAAAAATTTGCAATAAAAAATTAGATATATACAATTTAAAAATCCGTGATACAGTGAGACCGTGAAAAGTGAAGCATGATATGCCGAGGGATGACTATATATGTAATTTAATTTAATTTATTTTAACCATAAGTTCATTGACAGAACTTGCTATAATAAGTATAATAAGGATATTTTGTCCATAAATTTCATGTACATGTGTTAGTATTTTTTTAAGACTCCTAAAAGTAGAATTATTGAATCAAAGAGAAAACCATTTAAAATTTTGAAAAATATTGTCAAAAATGACTTCCAGAATGACCTCAGTAATTCATCCTTCTACTATGTTTTCTAATAAATAAAATTATCAATATTAAATTTATTCCAATTTTTGGGGACCAAAATTTTTATTTAAAAATATTCATCTTCCTTATTATTAATAAGGCTAAAGATATTTTCATATGTATATTACCTATTTATATTTATTATTCTATAAATTGCCAGTTTTATCCTTTGCTCCTTTTAAAATTTGGGACTCATCTTTACCTTATTAATTTGTAGAAGCTTTTTATATAATCTGAACACTAATTCTTTGTTATTTTAATATTTAACACTTTCTTTCAATCTGACATTTGTTTTTAACTTTATTTTGACTTATTAAAGAATATTTTAAAATAATATAAAGTAAGATGTGATCATTTCTTTATATCTTCTAATTTCTTTTTGATGCTTTTATTGTTTTCAGACTGTAAGAGTTTATATTTGTATGCAATGTGACATTGAGATCTAAGTTAATTATTTTTTTCAAAATGGTAAACCAATGTCCCAATGCCATTTACTGAATAATAAATTACTATTTTAATCAGAAATTAAAAATTAAAAATAATGTATTAAGTTGGTGTTGTTGTATACCGAAATTTGGATTGGAAGGAATCCAGGACAATAATAAAGTGAAGAGAAATGCAGTGTTACTTGTTATAATACAACCCAGAGTCCCCAAGATTTGTTACTAGGAAGAAAATGTTCAGGTAAGGCAGTCTGGTATCTTAAACTAAGGCATTAGCTTTGGCATAGAGGAGACTGACAGAAGAATGCATAAAATTGAGAGATCTTTAGGAATGGGATAGATAAGGTTTTGTTAGTGAGTGACTGAGGGATGGGGAGGGATCCTAGGGGCTAGGTTCCCAACAACCTTGGCAACACTAAGTACCAAGGAGTTTCCTGGATGAGAGAGGAGGTTGAACACAATAAAATATGATTCCTAATCTAAATGAATACAAATGCTGGATAAAACATTTAAAACTTTAAAAAGGCACACCTAAAAAAGCAAGAAGGAGGTTCTCTAATGCTAAATTGAAAAGGAAGCCCAAAGTGATGAGTAGGAGACAAAGTCACCTTGCTCAGGGAAGCCTGGAGCCAACAGAGGAAGCATAAGAGGTTGTGTGTTAAACATCATCCTGGGGACAGAGTTAAATCCACAAGCCTTTCTGAGTTGGCATGGGAACCTCAGAAATTAAGGGGGAAAAAATCACTGCCCTATACAGAAGCTGCAGCCTGAACAAGGGTGGAGACTATCTGGCCAGGTCACCACTCCAGTACTCACACATATACAGGTGTGGGGACCAAATTTATATGACCAGTGTAGATCAAAGACCTGAGACCAGAAATTAACTTAAAAACTGGTTTGGGGCTGGTTGAGCCCATATTGCCTAAGCAAAGAACTGTAAAGTTGGTCCTTTGGGAAGAAATAGAGAAAGAAAAAAGAAAGATAGAAGGACAGATAGATGATAGATAGATAAATACTGGTAGATAGATTTAGAATTTCAACCTAGACTCTTAATAATGCAAGTGCAGAATATCAAGTATAATAAAGAATCCTAAAAGCCAATGGAGGAGAAAAATGAGAAGGTTACCTGTAATCTCACCATAATGACATTGGCAATATACTTCTCCTCAGCAACAATAGTTGTCAAAAGTAATGGAATTCATTTTCAGAATCCTAAAGGCAAGTAATTTTGGGTTTAGAAATCCATAATGATTTCTATAATCTATCATTTAAGAATGAAGGTACTTTGTACTTCATGAATTTATATCAGGTGTTTATGTTATACATTGAAAAAGCTAAAGAGAAGAGTGAAAATAGGGAGGGACACTTTAGACTTACTAAGATGTAGGTTTCCTGTCCACAGTCACACTTATAGACTACACTCCCTGAAATGATTACGGAACGATATGCTTTAGACCAGTGGTTCTTAACCTTTTTTGAGGTACCGAACCCACCAGTTTCATATGCGCATTCACTGAACCCTTCTTTAGTGGTAAATAAAATATGATTTTTTTCCCCAAATTCAAGACATAAGTATATGTTTTTTTACTGGTGCACAAAATGAGCTGTGCATGAACATCACCTTGCTCAAAGAACAAAACCAACAAATTGCATGAACTCACAACAAATTACGGTATTACTTTATTCTGGCCTCCGCAGCAGAGGCTTCTCTGAACCCCTGAGACCGACTCATCAAACCCCTAGGGTTTGATAGAACCCAGGTTAAGAACCATTGCTTTAGATGGAAGGAAAATGTATTCAGAAGGAAGAAGTGGAATGCAAGTTGCAAAGGGAATAAATGAATTATGGTGGTAAATATAAAATCAATGGTAATAATAATAATAATAATAATATTGTTTATAATATGTGCTTTAAAACAGGAACCAAAATATCAAACAAACAATAAAACATAGCACAATACTAAGAGAGTTGAGGGAGCGAATTAAAGTGTGCAAAGGTCCTAGTTTATTTTGGAAGGAAGACAGATATAAATATTAACATTAGCTTTTGATAGAAAACCTTAAATTTAACTATATATATATGAAAATGTTAGTATAACTACTAAAGAAGGAAACAGACTGTACAACACTAAGTGGGTAAAGGAAAATAGAGAAAAGGAAGAAAATGTGATTAATCAACAGAAACTAAGATAAGGAAATAAAGGAAGGTGAGTGAAAGCACAGCAAATAGAAAACACCAGAGGAATTTATAAGTAGATCAGAGGAATAACAAATACCTCAAAAAATCACATAGGCATGGAATTTGGTTTTTTAAAGAAGAGACATCAAAATCAGCAGGGAAAAGACACCCTATAAAACCTGTGGTGTTTAGACAATTGACTTTCTACAAGGAAAGCTAATGAAAATGATGACTACTTCACACCACACATGAATTCCAGACAAAAGAATGAAAAACAAAGCTCTAAAACTACCAGGAAAAACTTGTTGAAATTACTTAGAAAATATTGGAAAATGTGAACTTGAAATAAGAAAGGAATTCTTTAAAAATATCAAAAAGGACAATCTATTAAGGAAAAGGTATATAAACTTGACTCCACAAGGTAGAATATTCCATAAATAAAGTGTGAAAACAACCTGTGGACTAGGAGAAGATATTTTCTGTGTACACGATAAAGAATCAGTATCCTGAATAAACAACAACAACAAAAACCTTACAAATGAATGAAAAAAAAAAAAGAGAGAATAAAAAATTGCCAAAGGATTTAGAAGGCAAGTCCCAGTTGAGATGTGAATGATGATAAGCGCAAGAAATTAGAAGAGTTCTGTATTTCACTAATTACTTGGAAAATGTAAATTAAAACAGGGAACATGTTTTAACCTCTGTCAAAAAATCAAGTCTGACACTTTCACATATTGGTAAGCAGGTGGAGAAAGATGTGTAATAAGCATTAGGAGGTGGGGACTTCAGGAGGTAGTTAGGATTAGATGAGGTCATGAGAGCTCTAGCCTTGGAAATGGAGTTTTAGTGCCCTTACAAGAGGAGACACTAGGGAGCTTCCTTCCTCTCTCTACTCTCCACCCTACAGGAATACAAGAAGTTGGCAGTCTTCAGCTAGAAGAAGACTCTCACCAAAATCCATCTATGGTAAGTTGGCACCATGATCTTGGACTTCTTGCCTCCAGATCTGGGAGAAAATAAATGTCTGTTGTTTATAAGCCACCTAGTCTCTGGTACTTTGTTACAGCAGCCTGAACAGACTCAGACATGCTCCTCAAAACCTTTTCTCATTCTGTATCTTTTTTATGGCCCTAACATTATTTTGCCTCTGTCAGTGTCATTTTTTTTAAATGTGCTTACTTGTATTACTTTATTATCTATTTTCAAATTTCCAATTGTAAAAATTTTGAAAGCCAGCACTATTTTATATCTGGGTGCTTAATAATATTTGCCAAGTTTAAGTCAACAAAGGTAAAAATCTTATAATCTTCATTAGAAAAATGTGTGATGGCCATGGGAACCATTGTTGACCAGTGAATCTCCTAGAACTTTCAAGTATCAACTTATGGGGCTCTGTAGCCCATGCATGAAAAGGGTATCTAATTTTAAACCCCCTCATATTTTAAGCTTTTCCCTTGGAGGGGAAAAATTATTAGGTTTGTTTATTCATTTTAGGAAAATTATGTTTGAGTTGGAAATGAGAATCATGGTAACAATTTAGGCATCCTGAAAATGCATTGGAATTGCCTCAAAATTAGATTTGCTTTTTTTATTTTTTTAAGAACTCTGATGCTCTCTTGATATTTCGATTACTAAAGACAACAAGATCAAGAGTGACTTTGGGGTTCCAGGAAGGTGAGTTTTGATTTAATTAGGTTTCATTGTATAAAGAGCAAATTGATTCATACTAGTGAGGAGAAAGAGGCTTGGAAAAGAGTACCGTAATTCTGCTCCATGTTGTCTGCCAATTTCTTCTCCTCATCTTTTCCTGCATCTCTTTCTGGACTATCTCTCCTTTCTACCTGTATCCTCCTTTCTTAAGGCTCTTCACCTTTCTTGGGCTGTTCAATTATCGTGTAGTGCCATTTGTTAAAAACCTCCCTCTGAAGCCCATACCTATTTCGGCTTTTCCTTATCTGCTCACAATTTATCTTTCTCGGGGATGAGGAAGGAGGGCATGTAGTATTGTGAAGACACACATTCTGTAAATCACCCTAGACATAACTATCACTTATTCAATGAGTGTTCTCTGGTGGTTTAAGGCAAGGGGAAAATTTAGCAACCCAGGACGCCTGGGCATCACTGGGTAGAAATAATTGCTAATTAGTATCCTACTAGCGTGGGAGCATTAATTGTCTTTGGGGGATCTGCTTTCTAGACCTAAAGTGTATTTTGTTCATTTAAACTTGCTATATAGGATGAGGGAGGAATGACAATTACTGAAATAGTTTCATTTCAGTAATTCAGCCTAATGGAGACCTGTCATTTAGATGATTATTCAGTAGTTGGTCTTTGTTTTTCTGCCAAGGTTTCAGAAAAACAAACTCTGATATTCCTCAAGCTTGAGAAAACATATTCTTTCCTTTAAAATAATTTATAAAATTTTATTTTATGCATGGGTACAGGAATGCTTAGAAAAGAATTGTCCTATATGACTATTTAAGAAGAGAGAAAGAAGCTATCTTTTGAAACATTTTCTTTTCATTTCAGAACACATGAAACAGTAAAATGAAATTAAGTGCTTCAAATTGATAACTTTAATTTTCTCCTAGAAAGAAAATTTGTCATCTATTTTAAGATTTATTGAGGCTAAAAGAATATGTGGGAACAAGTTTTATGATTAATTTAATGAAATTACTTGAGCATAATACTCGTAATGATATTATCTTTGAATTAAAATTCACATGAATAAGATCGATGACATTTTCAATCAGCAGATTAATTAAACTCTTGTTAATTACACTAACTCAATATGTTTGGATTATATATCAATCAATATACTGAAGCAACATCCACTTACTTTGCTTTAAGACATGCTTTTGCTGATATTTTTTCTAGCAGTTTTATTTTAGAGTTAGACTAGTTATTTCATTCTCTTTACATCAGAGGTTTCAATATTTAGCAGATTTGGATGTGAAAATAATTATTGCAACTTTTGTTTTGCTTCTTTTTATTATTGTGAACATCTCTTAAATTCTGGTGATTGCTTTAATGATCATGCTTATAACTGAATTTCGACTCTGCCATGCTCAGATTTTTTTTTGTTCATACAATACAGCGGGGGAACTCTTACAGGCAGCTGCAGCTGCACAACTCCGCCTGCTGCGTGTCTGATTTGAACCCTTATCTGCTGTTCGACTTCCTATTGCAAGCAGGGTGCTGACTAAAATGAAATCTTCTATTGTGTTTAGCATTCTAAAGAATTGTTAGCTATTTAGGTAGCTTATTCTTCCTTTGACAATTTATCCCCGAGTCCCAGTTCTAGAGGTTTAATTCCCAATGAATTCATAGTTATCTTTGTAGGTAAAAGCTGAAGAAAAAATGACTAGTGCTTTTTGACACAAAGCCAGAGAGAGATGATTTTTATATAGTCTTGGTGAGCTTGTGGGCCAATGATAAACCCACATACTGATAACTTTCTGTTTGGAGTACCTCTATGCAGAGCAACAAAACCAAACAGTGTGGTTGAACAACCAACCCACTACCTCTCCTCCTCCTACGGTTTCTGCGCATTTATTTTCTATAGTTCTCTTCACTGGGCCAAGTTTTTCTCTCAGTCTGGCAAGAGTTTACATTCTACAAATAGCTACCCTTGAATAAGTGGGAGTTTTCTGGGCTCTCAGAGAATCCAATTTGGGGCTGTCATTTAGCTCCTGTCAAAGCCTGGCTGAGACAATTGATATTTGAGGAATAGAGTTTATAGATGTGCAGTCTCCTACGTGTGTGCTAAGATGTATTCTTGATCACCAGAAAGCCCTAAATGTGGTGCTCATTAGCCTAGCCTTTCTCAGTGGAAAGTCTTTCATGAATTATGTTTTAGTGCTACGCCTTTATTTTTTTTTAAATCATTAATACTGGAAACAGTGAAGTGAAGAATATTTCCGTAGCTTCTATAAAAACTGCTTAAAGATACTGCCCATTATGTTGTTCAATGTTCCTTGTGCAAGAACTCATGCGATGAATTCCTTTTAAAATTTATTATCAGAAAAAAGTTTGTCTCTATTGAAGAAGTGAAAGTTTTGCTTTTTTTTCAGACAATACATGCCATAGTCTTCATTGTTTCTCTTTATGCATTGGCTATCGGGAGATTCAGAATAAAAGGTAAATGCTATGTTATGAGAGGAAATAGTGAGAAATCACAGGCAGGTTCTAGGAAAAGCATAAGAGAGTCTTTGTCTTCCCTGCATCTGTTCATTAATTGAGGCAGTGGACATTTATTAAAGGCACCACACCATATAATGGGGAGAGGTCCATCATCCTGACCCTGGAAGGGATCGTGGTCTAGGAGGAGGACAAGACAAACAAATGAGTCCATTGATGAGAGGCACCCTAGAGTAGAGGATATATGAGGTGTTACAGGGGGTACATAAGAAAGCACCCAGCTCTGCCTGGAGACAGGGAAGCTCTCCTTGATGAATCATGGAGCATACATCTCTCGGGGATGAAGTGCAGAGCATGAAGGCAAAAACGGGAGAAATAACAAAGCAGCCACAGCAATGTGTAGGGAGAGTGTTATCAAATAAAGCTGGGGCAATGGGCAAAGCCTCGACATCAAAGATTTCCATGCCTTTCCTGGGTGTTGCTCGTTTATTCTCTGGAGCATATAG
Source organism: Rhynchonycteris naso (assembly GCA_037038555.1). Classification (NCBI taxonomy): domain Eukaryota; kingdom Metazoa; phylum Chordata; class Mammalia; order Chiroptera; family Emballonuridae; genus Rhynchonycteris; species Rhynchonycteris naso. The sequence continues at coordinate 93,875,991 of CM072998.1, read as the reverse complement.
ATATATGTAAAAGCATTTTAAACTACATATATAGAATGGAACACTGCTCAGCCATAAGCAAAGATGAAATAATGCTGTTTAAGACAACATGAATGGATCTTGAAAGTAGCATGCTAAGCAAAATAAGGCAGACAGAAAAAGTCAAGAAACAAAAACAGTACTTAATCAACACAACCATATTTGCATGCTTAAAAGCCTTCTGGCAACCCATCAGAAGACTCCGTTTGAAGCAGAAATTTACCCATTTTTCAACTCAGACCTGCAAAGACACTTTTGAGTCCTCAGGTCTGCAAGCCTCACATTCAGTTTCTTTCTTTCTTTCTTTCTTTAATTTTTTTTTTTTAACAGGAACAGAGAGTCAGAGAGAGGGACAGATAGGGACAGACAGACAGGAATGGAGAGAGGTGAGAAGCATCAATCATTAGTTTTTCGTTGCCATTGCGACACCTTAGTTGTTCATTGATTGCTTTCTCACATGTGCCTTGACCGTGGGCCTTCAGTGGACCAAAGCAACCCCTTGCTGGAGCCAGTGACCTTGGGTCCAAGCTGGCGAGCCTTTGCTCAAGCCAGATGGGCCCACGCTCAAGCTGGCGAGCTTGGGGTCTTGAACCTGGGTCCTCCGCAACCCAGTCCGACGCTCTATTCACTGCACCACCACCTGGTCAGGTTCAGTTTCTTAGTAAGCTCTTCCCTTCTCTCTATCCCCCAGGCACTGACTTGGTTCAAGCCTCTGCCATACTGGCATGAGCTATGGCAATAGTGCCCAGTTACTTGCCTCTGGTCTTGTTCTCAAATTCAGATTAGCTCACATCACTTCTATGCTAAAAATCATACAATGGATTTTCATTTTCTGTCTGATAAAGTCCAATTCTTTAGCATGGTATGTAAGATCTTTAAACAGTGAGATGTGAGGCAGCCATCTTGATGTTACTCTGTTGCATCTACATTGTTGAGCCTTGTTGCATTCCTCCTGCTTAACATTTCCTTAGTCTAAAGATGACAATGGAGAAGCCATTGATTGATTCAAAACCAGGAGTAGAAAAGGATACTTTATTTGGTAGAGTTGTGAAATACTGCTACATTATATCTTTGGCTAATTTCCTGATACTGAAGTGCAGCCTTTTTTCTATTTTATTTTATTTTGTTTTGTTTTATTTTATTTCATTTTATTTTATTTTTTAGGTGAGAGGAGAGGAGACAGTGAGCCAGAATCCTGCATGTACCCTGACCAAGATCCACCCAGCAACCCCATCCAGGGTCGATGCTCAAGTACCAAGCTATTTTTAGCACCTGAGGCTGATTCATTCAGACCAATGGATCTATCCTCAGTGCCCAAGGCTGCTGCTTGAATCAACTGAGCCACTGACTGTGGGATGGGAAGAGGGAGAGAAGGTGGAGAGGGAAGGGGAGAAGCAGATGGTTGCTTCTCCTGTGTGCCCTTACTGGAATTGAGCCCAGAAGATCCATAAGCTGGGTTGACACTATCAACTGAGCCAATGGCCAGGGTCAGTATTTTTTCTTTTATCACAACACTTTTGCACATGTTATTTCTTTTGCCCAGAATGGCTTTCCTTTCTTTATTTTGATAGATTTATATAAAAAATAACAGAAATGTAGTGAATTCAGTACAATAAAAAATGTTTTGTTCAGGTTATAGGTAACCTAGGTGTTGTTGTCTTTGTCCCCTTTCACCTAAGCCAGGATTTAGAAGATCCTTCCCATTGCTACAATGAAGTTCAAAGAGGCAGAAGAGAGATCCAAACAAAGAACAAAAAGTCACCTTTGGGTGACTGTGAGTGGCAGCCAGTATTTATAGAATACACTTTAGAGAAAACCAAATCTCCTTAAAAATAAGCTTAAAGATAAATGTTGAACAATTGTTGACTGGGAAAATGAAAATTCTCTGCCGTTTGAATGAAAGTCCTGACACAGAGAAGCTTCCTTTGCAAAGCACCCAGGTTTCAGATGCAGAATTTTATCAAGCAAATAATGTAGCTCCAGGGCAAAGAAAAGAAAGAATTGCACACAACCTGTGGAGAGACCTTACTCTTGGCAACTGGCTAACAGTTTCACCAGTTCTGAGGGAGGAAAGATGAGAGGTTTATCGTGTGTTTTCATGCCTAAATTAACCATTTAATAATCCATATACAATCCAAAGTAAACAATGATTTAGTCATTCTCCACCGGGGAAACAAAAATTATAATCCTAAACCCCTAAAAGCAAGTATAAGTCATTTCTTTATTTGGTAAGTAAGCCCAAGAAGAAAAGAATTCTATATGTCAAGTACTTTGAATTTTGAATGCGCTTCACTGATGAGATAAAGGTATTTACATTCTGTGACCACAGCCACAGAGCAAGCAAAGAGCACAGTTAAGAGAACAGACAGGAGGGGAAGAGCAGGATTTAAAATTAAATTTCTACAAGCTTTATCTGGTATTAAGTTTCTTGGAAAGAAGCTAGAAGCTTTTGGACAGATTCAGCAACTCTAAATTTTCCTGAGACAGTCATTTGATATTAACTACAAAATTGCTACTTAATATTCATAGAATGCAACCTTCCATTGCTGCATGTGCAAAATATTCTATTATTTACTTAATCCATATTTGTTTTGTAGGAAATGAAATTTGTTTACTTAATTTGTAAAGAACTGCAACAGCCTTGTGTTAATCTATGTATAAATTGTTTTTGCATTAGTTGGAAAATCCTTCTATCTCACTATCTCAGAGCTGATGTTTTTCTTTGTAGGTTGCAAGTACATACATGCCTTTGCAGATTCAGATTTCATCCTCACATGAGGACTGGGTTCTGTAACACACTGACTTTGATTTGTTGAACCTTTCCTCTGTGCCAGGTGTTGTATTGAGCTCTATACTTGCCATTCTCTAATCTCCATGGAAGAGTCAGAGTTCAAGGAGGGGAGCAGAGCTACTGAGTGTGATGGAAATAGGGCTTATCAGGGGTGTTCTGGGGCTAGCTTGCATGGGCTCCTGAGAGCACTCATGCTCCAATCTCTCCATCTGTGTGTTCAGTGACTTAATGCTAGTAGCTTGAAAAGTGGTAGTATTGATACCATATAAATCAGCAAAGGCTACAGATTAGGTTCTCCCTGGAGATCAGATTTATTACATAGCTATGAAAGGAGTGGTGGAAGTGAAGGTCTGAAAGAGGGAGTAGGAGGATAGGAAGTGTCATTTACCAGTTCCGCTGAAGCTTTTGCTCAGAAAGACAAGTCAGAGCTTGCAGGGAATTCTGGGTGGCTAAACATGTCCAGCAGCCTAAGGTGGATTGTGAGAGGTTCTCTTGGAGAGGACCATGGGAAGCTGAAGCCTGTGTGTAGCAGGGACTCCTGTGGGTTTGCAATAAAGCATCTGGGGGCAGGCTTTGGGCTGATGTTAATGAATAGAGCCAGTTGGGTGGGCTTTGGGCTGATGTTAATGAATAGAGCCAGTTGGGGAGACAAGCTAGACGCAGAGCAGTGCAGAGTCAATACCAGTTGGGATTCAGCAGGTACTGCTGTGTCACCATCGCCATATTTGACTCCAGAGAAAGTCTCTACTCTTCCCCTTCCGTCTACCTCACTTTCATCTCCCACATTTTGAACAAGTTCCTTTTCTGGCCAATCCTAACCTTGAATCATACAGGAAAAAGTGTCTGGGAAACAGTTCTTTGTTTAACTAAGTTGACATGGCACATTATGCCTTTTTTTTTTTCAGAAAAAAACACCAAGTTCTAGTGAAGTTATGCAAATATCTCTCCAGGTCTGTTAGGTTTCAAAACATATCTTCTTAACTACTGCAGTAGATTAGGTGCATTTTTGTTTTGTCATTTTTGCTGTTTTTAAAATAATGACCAAATGAAAGGATCTTATTTCAAAACTGCTACAGGTACACATTGTTGAACCTATTTGACAATCACAATCATTCGGGGTTTTTTTGTTTGTTTGTTTTTGAGAGAGAGAGAGAGAGAGAGAGAAGAAGAAGAATCAACTTGTAGTCGCAGGACTTTTAGTTGTTCATTGATTGTTTCTCATATGTGTCTTGACCAGGGCTCCAGCCAATCCAGTGAAGCCTTGCTTCAGCCAGCAACCTTGGGCACAAGCCAATGATCATAGGATCATGTTGATGATCCCCTGCTCAAGTGGAAAAACCCTGTGCTCAAGTCGGCAACCTTGGTGTTTCAAACTTGGGACCTCAGCATTCCAGGCGATGGTCTATCCACTGCACCACCACCTATCAGGCTTAATATTCCAGTAGACAGAATGGTCAGACCAGATGAGTACAAAATCATATTTTAACAAGGCTTACTCTGGTATGCTATATCTTGCCTTTAGCTTTTAGAGATAAACAGATGCTAGGATGGTAGGGTAAGATTTCTGCCATCAAGGAGCTCTTAGTCTGTTTGACAAAAATAGACATAGCAGCACTTTGGTACCAGGTCAGTTATGTAATTTTCCACATAAACTTAGTCTCAATGTCCTCCAGGCCTTGGATGATTGCTTGGATGATTGCCTGGCCATCACTACTATTGTCTGAATCTCACTATCACCCACTGGACTTCATCATGGGCTCCGTTTTGCCCACTGAAGCAGGCACATTAGAGCTTCTTGGCTCAGATCTGATAAGACTGAACTCATAAGGGCTATGATTCTCCTCCAGTCTGGGCTCTGAATAGCATTGAATTATTGGCTGTGAACTGGACTACTCTGGCAGCTTTACATAAGGGCTGGATAACATAACTCAAAAGTGGTGGAGAATTGACACTTGGGGCATGACATTGACCAATGATAAATAGGATTTGGATGACCTTGGCCGATACCCTACCTTCCTGTCCACACGGACTATTCTCAGATGCAGTAGTTTCAGACAGCTGACTAAAAGAGGTGGGATATCATATGATTGAACAACGGACTGTGTTTTCTAGAAAGGTGTAGCCAGTCTAACCATAAATCACTTTGCTTATGCCTGCCTTCTTTTTCTTCTTCAACCCCCTTTCCCCCTCACTGTTGCTTCCCTGAGATTGTACCTCTTATAAAACTTTGGTCTTTAATCTTTGCCTCAGACTCTGATTTCTAGGAAATATATGCAATGATACCTAAAAATAAACCAATGCTAAATAAATTATAATGATGGCATGTATAAAAATACTATTGGAGAGGATTGTTTAAAAATATAATTCTTTTTATAAAAAGATATAATTCATTACTTCTGATTTGATGATTGCCTTATGTTTCACTATTCAAAGTGTTCACAAGACATGATGTGACCCTATATCATGACCCTCAGGTAACGTGTTTGCATTGTAGAAGGGATCTCATTCAGGAGTGTGTGAACTCCATATTTGGCATTGGGAAAGAATATGAAGGAGGGAAACTCTCAAGTCACATCCCATTGGTGGCCATCTTCAGCATCTTGATGTGATAATTTTTTTTTTTTTTTTTTTTTTTTTTTTTTACAGGGACAGAGAGAGAGTCAGAGAGAGGGATAGATAGGAACAGACAGATAGAAATGGAGAGAGGTGAGAAGCATCAATCATTAGTTTTTCATTGCCGTCACAACACCTTAGTTGTTCATTGATTGCTTTCTCACATGTGCCTTGACCGCGGGCCCTCAGCAGACCAAGCAACCCCTTGCTGGAGCCAGCGACCTTGGGTCCAAGCTGGTGAGCTTTTGCTCAAGCCAGATGGGCCCACGCTCAAGCTGGCGAGCTCGGGGTCTCAAACCTGGGTCCTTCACATCCCAGTCCGACACTCTATCCACTTCGCCACCACCTGGTCAGGCTCGGTGTGATAATCTTATGAGTGAACCTCACCACAGTAGAGACATGACTTTATGTTCTAACACTTGTTAAAATTACTTGAACTACCAATATTGGGAAGTAAGCAATTACACATATTCTTCAATGGAACTAGTGTATGGTTCCTTTAAAAAAAGACACTCAATCATTATTATATAGGACTATAGAAAAAAAAAAAACCACTTCATCCAGTGGCTCTGTAGTCAAGTAATACAAATCTCACTGTAAAGGCACAGTGACAGTCTATTAAAGTTAATAAATTATGGTAAAATAACAGATAACTTGCATTAATGATTAAAATATTACAGAAATTTAAATAGCGTATTTCTAAACTCAGGGATAACATGCATGTGTTCATATTTTTAAATGTGAGTGTTTGGCAGCTGTAGAGTAGCTAAATTACCTTTCTTTATTAAAAGGGAAAAAGTCTCCCAAATTGACTTTGGGGACTAAATCCCAAACTGCAAATAATTGAAAATAAAGGTTAAAAATGAATACGCTGAGACAGCAGCCACCAGAACAGAATGCATCATCACTACACAATTAAAACTGGGTGTACCACATGAAAGATTAAAACAGAAACTGTCAGTACAATATTCTAGCCACAGGGATTTGTAGCAGAGCCTTGTGGTAAAAATTAGGGCAAACGAAAAATGGTATATTTAATTTAACTTGAAGCATCTCAGATTCTTCACAGTAATTAGAAAAATAAATTTTTTTCTGTAAAAATTTTACCTTTTCAGTCCTGGCTGGTTGGGTCAGTGGTAGAGTATTGGTCTGGCATGTGGATGTCCTCGGTTTGATCCCTAGTCGGGATATACAGGAGAAGTGACCATCTGCTTCTCTACCTTCTCTCTCTCTCTCTCTCTTCCTCTCCAGCAGCCATGGCTCAATTGGTTCAAGCTCATTGGCCCTGGGCACTGAGGATGGCTCCATAAAGCCTCTGCCTTAGGTGCTAAAAATAGCTCAGTTGCAATCATGGCCCCAGATGGGCAGAGCATTGGCCCCGGACAGGGGTTGCGGGGTGGATCCCAGATAGGGTGCATATGGGATTCTGTCTCTCTATCTCTCCTCCTCTCACTTGGAAAAGAAAAAAAAATTTTTTTTACCTTTTCTTGATTAGCAACAGAATCATTTTGATGAAAAATTAGCAGTCATAGTGCATTGTTCAATTTCACTAAATTACAGCACGATTCTGGCGCTGTGTGTTATAAGAAGCCTTTAATACCATTGCTGCAGGACAATCAGAGATTTTTCCAGGTCTTGGTACTTGAATTACAAAGAAGAATATTAATAAGATAAAATCCTAGAATGGAAAAAATCTTTCAACTCTGAAATTCTATGCCTGGAAGAATCATAAGATAGTGTTTTCTTATTAAATCCCTTTACTTTAGAAGATCCACAATCCTGATTATTATTCAAACCTAATTTCAGCTCAGAAACTTAAGTAAAAGACAATCTTCAAGTTCTGAGGATTATAAAAGATGACAGGATGTATGTACTTTTGATCAAAACTGCACCAGGGGCAACAGCTGCCCACTAAAAGGCAGCTCGGAATAACTGTCAGTCAGAATAACTGGGAGGCAAGTCGGGGCAAACCACTGTGTCAGACTCCCTGGCGGCCAAACCATTACTTCTTAAATGCTGGGCAGTTAGGAAACGTTGCTGTACCGTGAAAACGACATCATGACATTCTCGGTTTGTTATTTCTCTTCAGTTTTCATTTAACATTTATGTACTTGAAAAGGCAGCCAGATTACACACTGTCCTTGTTAGGGTTTGAAACATAGCATAACATTCATCTCATTCTTCAACAAATATTGATTAGATGCCTGCTATTTACTAGGCACGATCCTAGGTCCTGGGGCTGTAACAATGGTTGAGGCTTGACCCCTGTTCTGTAGTAGCTTAGGGTCCTGTGGGATATTAGATTTGGAGGTGCAATTAGAGATCATTTAATTTTATAGATAAGGGCTTTTGGGCCCCTAGAGGGTTAGGGACCTGTCAAAGGTGATCTGGCTTATTGGAGACAGAGGTGAGAGGGTCCATATCCTCTTATTTTTACAACAGAGCTGTTTTGAATTCATTAGTCATTCATTTATTTATTCATTGACACAAATTCATTGGTTGCCCATGCTAGGCCTTACATGTCCTGCTTCTCCTGGAGATGACATGGTTAGCAGGGATGGTGAATATAAAAACAGCAATAAAGGTACAAATTCCTTAAGCCATACTCAGATATATAATGTCGCCTAATTTTTTTAAAATTTATTTTATTTATTTATTTTAGAGAGGAGACACAGAGTGAGAGTGAGAGAGAGAGAGAGAGAGAGAGAGAGAGAGAGAGAGAGAGAAAGGGGGGAGGAGCTGGAAGCATCAACTCCCATATGTGCCTTGACCAGACCAGTGCAGGGTTTTGAACTGGCGACCTCAGTGTTCCCAGGTTGATGCTTTATCCACTGCGCCACCACAGGTCAGGCGCCTAATTTTTTGATAAGTAAATTTAAACAGTATTTCAAGCTCCCCTTCCCTCCCCACTGATGGCCAAATATTTAACATGATCAATTCCAGGTGAATCCTGTTCAACCTGGTTATTTTTCACTCTCTACAGTTGATGTTAAGTTGCCCCTGAAACTTATAAATCGTTGTAGCGGCCCATCTGATCCTGGGTCATGATCTGTCGGTGCTGGCAAAAGAGTTTTGATTTTCCCTGCCCCTCACCCTCTTCATTAACTCCTTCGGCCTCTGTTAAGATGCCCATGAACCCTTGGTCGGCACTGCCTACGCTCCCCCAGTGAAACCCATGTCTGGGGTTCCAGACCCCTCCAGGTCCACTCCTCAGACTCTTTTCTCTCCAGTGAAAAATTTTAAAAAGATAAAAAAAAAAAATCTCTTTTTAGACTGGAAGACCTACTTTTACATCTTGCTTTCTTGAAAATTTGTTGCTTAAGTCATAAATATTGTGCCTCTAAGTTCTTTTGGACTCAGTTTTTGATAGTCAAATCCTAGGACTTTTAGCTTCCTTTAAGCTGTTGTCACAGAGATGATTCTTGAAAAACTACTTTGAATCAAAATAATTGACACATTTTTCTTTTAACAACCTAACCTTACTTAGTACAATGGTAAAGGGAAGGTGGTGTGTTGGTTAGTTATTGCCCAAAGCAGTAATACTTGTACTCATTTATTAAGCCTCATGGTTTCTGTGGGTCAGGCATTCACCCAGGGTACAGTGAGGACAGGTTAGCTCTGTTCTGCCATGTGTGGGGCCCCAGCTGGAAATCATCAAACACTGGGGGCTGGAATCATTGTAAAATTTATAAATTCAGTATCTAGAGGTTGCTGTTGGCAGGGAGCCTAGTTGGGGCAGTCAGCTGGAAGATCCTCACATGGCCATGTCATGTGCTGTGGACTTTTGTACAACATGTTGGCTGGTTCCAAGGCTAAAATGGGAAAGCAGAAAAGAGAACCAGGCAAAGGCCATACTGTTCTTTATAACAAGCCTTATCAATCACACAGGGTCTTTCCAAAGGTCCACTTACATTCAAGAGCAGGCAACATTGACCCCAACCTTGGATGGCAATGCTCATCCATGTCACACTGTGAGCATGTGGAGCAGGTTATATACAGTGATGCCTCGGTTTTCAACGATAATTTGTCCAAAAACGATCGGTGATCTCCAAAACTGATGAAAATCAAGGCAATTATTTCCATATGAATCAATGTAAATCCAATTAATTTGTTCAGACACTCTAAAAGACATACCAAAAACATATTTTATAGAGAATAAATGTAGTGTTTAATACTAAAACAATTAGAAATTAATATAAAATGAATATAAAAGACTAATGTAAAGAATAAATGAACATTTAACACGGCATTTACCTTTCTGAAGATTCTTCTTGGCATATGGAAGATGATGATGAGGAGAGAGAGAGGTGCAGATATTATTGTTTGAAAGGGGAATCCCCCTCCATGAGAACCTTAGGTATCTAGGTACTATCTGGGGTCACTGCCCTTCACTTACATGTAATTAGCACTTGCAATCAATAAAAGAAAACACAAAAACACTGGAAAGCAATGGAATTGTTTGGCTAGACACGTGGGGTGATACTCACACAATGAGAAACAAGCCACACTAAGCAGGAGAATATGAGGGTCACACTTTGTTTTCACAAAATTAGCAGTGAGATCACATGGGCACGTCTATGAAATCCAAGGCAACTGATGAAAACGGAGACAGAATTTTCACAGAAGAAATAGATGAAAACCGAAACCGGCAATAATCGAAGTCAACAAAAACCCAGGCATTATTACTGTATTGATGTGGCCTTCTAGGGAGAGCATAATCTGCCACAGGGAGATTAGCAGGAGACACGGGGAGTGAAAAAACGTGGGTAATACTTTACAATATTATTTTGTGATATTTGGCATGCAGCTGATGGTCATCATCATCGGTGCAGGTGTGGCCAGAAAAGGAATGGATGTATAGACAGAGAATCAAGCTGTGTGTGTGTTTGTTTAACACATTCTCTCTTAGTAAGTGAGAGGCACACTCTCCCAGTGTTTGTGTCCCACTGAGGAGCTAGTGTTGCCCTAGCACCTTTGCAGAATACATGCTATTATCTTGCCAGCCACTTCCTTTCTCTGCTTTCCCCCAGGTCTGAGTTTATGGAGGCTGATTTTCCCACCTCATCACCAATTTCTTTCCATTTTCCCTTCTTCCCTTTTCCATATTATAAGTTAATGGTTCGGTCTTTTGCTGGGGAATTAATTGGGTTATCATATCCTTAACTAATAATAGATTTTTTTTTTTTTGCCCATGAATTTTAACAGCTGCCTAATTGAAGTATCCAAATGGAATGACTAATAATGAGAAAGAAGCTTAGGCTTTTAAAGCATGACTGCAGGACTCATTTTAGGATGAGACCAGGGCAGGGTGGGTAGAAGCAGCTCAGTAGCTCCTAATTGTGCCATGCAGATACCCATCTATGTCATCTGGCCAAGGGCTGACCTGCTTTCAGCAAGCTTAACTAGCAGGGTGAGAAAAATTACCTCCTCTCCATGTTTGGGCAAAGGGGTTGATCTAGGAGAACAATGAAGCCCAGTTTCTCTTCTTGTTATTCTATATTTTTTAAATAAAATAATTGTATTATTTCATTCTGGTTATAAAATAAATGCATGCCTACTTTCAAAAATTTAAACATGACCTTGGCTGGTTGGTTCAGTGGTAGAGCGTCGGCCCGACATGTGGACATCCCAAGTTTGATCCTCGGTCAGGGCACACAGAAGAAGTGACCATCTGTTTCTCTTCCCCTCCCTTTCCACCTTGTCCTTCTTTTCCCTTCCTGCAGCCATGGCTAGATTGGTTCAAGCATTGGCCCTGGGCACTGAGGATAGCTTGGTTGGTCTGAGTGTCAGCCTCAGGTAAGGATATTTTGATTGATTTGAGCATTGGCCTCAGATGGGGGTTGCAGGTTGGATTCTGGTCAGGGCACATGTGGGAGTTTGTTTCTCTATCTCTACTTCTCTCACTTAAAAAGAAAAATTAAACAAGGAATAAAGAACAATTACCTGAAGTCTTACCACCTATATTTGTAACATTTTGACAAACATCATTTTATATATTTCTATATGTGTGGGTACCTACAGCTATGCCCATATATAACTTTGTATACATATTATAGTATACATACAGTTTTGTATCCTTTTTTTAAAATTTAATAATAGGTGGTGTCTATTTCTTCCATATCAATAAATATAGATCCACATCATCAATTTTATTGACTGCATAATATTTCTCTGTGAGACCCACCATAATCTATTTAATGAATTCTATTGAACAATAATTATGCCTATTGCATTTTTTTTGATATTATAAGCACTGCTCTAAAAAGCTTTCTTGTACATCTATTTTTATGTACTTGTCCATAGATAGATCTTTTTGGAATAAATTCCCATGAGGGGAAATTACTGCCATTCTTTCTTTTTTAAAAGAAACCATGGTGAAAGAAATCTGGCTGGACAGCCTAGTTCTAGAGAATTCACGCAACAGTTATGCATAGAGTCTATGCTGTGTCAGGAGACTGCTTTAAATGCTTGAGATGCCAAGATAAAAATATTCTTTCTAGCCTAGTGAGGAAGATAAACCCTTAAACAAATAACTATGACTGTAAGATAAAATTCCCACTAGATGTATAAACACAGTACCAAGGGAAGGTTAAGAGAAGGAGCTATTTAATCTGGGCAAAAGAGATGGGAAAGAATGAACAGAAAGCAACAGTGAACTGGTTGTGCAGTGAAGAGGAGTTAAAGAGATGAGTGCATTAGTCTGATAGGGCTGTTGTAACAAAGTATCACAGCCCAGGTATCTTAAACCAGTGATTTTCAGCCCCCAGCCCAGACCAGTGCTTGTCCACCAGAAACTCTGTGCAGGTCCACGAAAGAGTTAACTACTCTCTACAACCTTCACACATCAGGGTGGTTAACTCTTTCATGGACCAGCAATTGAGAAACACTGCCTTAAACAACAGAAATATGTTATCTCATAGTTCAAGAGGCTAGAAGTCCGAGATCAAGGTATTGGCAGGGCTCATTCCTGCCAAGAGTCATGAGGGAAAGATCTGTCCCCTTGGCTTGCAGATAACCGTCTTCTCTCTATGTTTTCCGATCATCTTTCCTCTGTGTTTGTGTCCAAGTTTTCTTTTCTTACAAGGACACAAGTCACATTAGATTAGTGCCCACCCTAATACCCTCATTTTAATTTAATTGCCTCTTTAAAGACCTTATTTGCTCCAAATACAGTCATGTTCTGAGGTACTGAGAGTTAAGAATTCAACAGGTGAGTCCAAGATGTCTGCCAAGTAGGTGGAAGCTACACTCACCTGCTTCTGGTGGCAAATTGGATTTAGAGCTAAGTTATAAAAAAATCAACTTGAATAACACACTGAAGGCTAACTTAACTGAAATATTATAACCAAGGATTTCCAGAAGGAGCCACATAGAAACTGGTAAGAAGCATGGAGATGCAAAAAAGGCCGATCCTTGCACCTAAGCACAGCAGCTGAGAAGCCAGAGGGACATCTCTGGTTGCAAAACTTTCTTTCCCCAGAAGTAGGGGCTCTCAGCCTCATGTAAGAACCCCCAAACTAGAGTAACAGAAATGGGAAAAAGATCCCAAGTAGCATTTGGTGATAAAAAATCAGTGGGTATTCAATCTGCCTGAGGGTGAAAGGAGTCTGTTAGAGGACCAGATGCCACTTGTCCAGGGCCAAGCACTCCTATTGTGATAGCTTCAGCCTGGGGAGTGTACTGCCCAGTCCTCCTGTAGAGGAGTCTGCTGGTGGCACCCAGCAGGGCATTTGGGGTGTGCTTTTTCTGGAGAAGTTCTTGGCAGAGACTCAGTGATTGAACTGTGTAGCTTTAGAAAGGGGACCATTCTTTCCCATCTCAAGTGCATAGTTGGCACGCACCCCGCCCCCCCCCCCCCACCTGTTGAAGCCCTGGGCCTGCCCTGCTGCTCTGTGGCCCCACCCTGCTGAGCTCAGTTATGCAGGGATTCAGAGTGCCATGAAGAGGTGGAACTTCAGAAGCATCTCCCAGGGAGACTTTTGTAAAGGAATCAGACCGGCAGATGCTGGGTTATGCGGCTATATCATAGAGGTCCACTCCTATCTTCCCTGTGAACTCAACCCGTGGTATTCTGGGAAGGGGAACAGGTGCCTGCTCCACTTCTACAGGCTTGCTGGCAACACCCCCAATAGGAGACTGTTTGGATCAACCCTCCCAAGTCCTGGTGGCCCCTGCCAGGCTAAGCCCAGTTCTACGGGGTGAAGGGTATACTGCTTCAAGCTGTGATATTCAGTTTATAATCACAGCTCAGAGGCAATTGTCTAAGACTTGGACAAAGTTCTTGGCCCCTTCCTGCAAACTTGGCTGGCATCACTCCCAGTGGAAGCCTTCTTTGATCTGTCCTCTGAGCCATGGTGGCTTTGCCTGCTGAGCTTGCTCCTGCAGAAGGGACAGCTAGTTGCACCAAAACTGAACCTGCAATGTGCTAGTCCTGGGGAAGGTAGAGTCAGAGACTAAGGCAGAAACACTTTCCCCACATTGAGTGTCTGACCATGTGGCTCCCAAGTTGGGGACCCACTAGTTCTGTCTTCTTGATTCCAGCCACCCTGTTTTACAGAGCATGTGACCTGTGAAGGGGTCTGTGCATTGCAGCCAGCCCGGGCACACTCTACAATCTATCTTTGGAAGGCACTGGAGGAAGACCGGGTAAACTCTGGGGGAAGTGGAGAAGCTGAAAAGTGGAGGTGCACTTTAGGGAGCCTCAGACCTTTTATAGATCTGCCTCTAGCTCTAAGCTGGAAGAAACCGATCCTTATACATAGATTAGCCCCTCTCATGGACAGCGAGGCCCAGTAGATGCAGCCACAAACAGTAAATAGAGAAGTAGCTCCAGACAGGTAACCAAAGACTGGTTACATACAACATCTGACATCAACCTGTACCTAAAATCTGCCCAATGGGTCTAGAGCCAGCAACACAACCAGTGGTGAGCTGAAGACCATGCTAGAGTTTGACCTGGCTAGCCACATAAGTGGCAACCCAAAGGGGAGGGGATTCTGACAAGCACCAAACCCTGCTGGGAACAACTTTGTTTCAGTCAGTGGACAGTCCCTGCACAGCAACTCATACATGGCAATCAAAATTTATCCATATAGTCAGCTTATAAGGGTTAACTCCACTCATGAAAGAGCTGACACCATTCAATGCTCGTCAATGCTCAACTACAATAGGAGGGTGCACATAATCAAGAAACATTCCCCGAGCACCACGCTCAGGTCATCTGAAAGACTGAGCTCAACAAAAACAGCTACATCATAAACATCATAAACAATATGATAAAACTATCATAACAAGTTTGGGAGTCATAGCAGATCTATCTAATACAGAGATACAAAATGGAGAGACAAAGAAATATGCCCCAAATGAAAGAACAAGAGAAAACTCCAGAAAAAGAATTAAAATGGAAGCAACCAGATACCAGATGCAGAGTTTGAAACAATGGTTAAAAGGATGCTCAAGGACCTGAGGGGAAAAATAGATGATCTCAGTGAGAACTTGAACTAAGAGATAGTAAGCATTAAAAAGGACATAGGGACCATAAAAAAGAACAAGTCAGAAATAAAGAATACAATATCTGAAATGAAGAATACACTAGAAGGAATTAACAGCAGGTTAGATGAAGCAATGGATTGAATCAGCAATTTATAGGAGAAGATAATCGTAAGCAGCCAAGCAGATCACTGAAAAGAAAAGAGAAATTTTTAAAATGAGAATAGGCTAAGGACCTCTGGGACAACATCAAGCATAACAACATCAGTATCATAAGGGTACCAGAAATAAAGGAGAGAGAACCTGTTTGAAGAAGAAATGGCTAAAAATTTTTCTAACCCGATGAAAGAAAAAGTCACAAAAATTTATAAAGCAGAGTCCCTATCAAGATGAACCCAAAGATAGCCACACCAAGACACATCATAATAAAAATGAAAAAGGTTAAAGACAAAAAAAGGATCTTAAAAGCAGAAAGAGAAAAATAGTTATCTATAAGGAAATTCCCATAAACCTGTCAGCTGATTTCTCAACAAAAGCACTTCAGGTGGCCAGAAGAGATTGGCATGAAATATTCAAAGTGATGAAAAACAAGTACCCATAACCAAGACTACTCTATCCAACACGGGTATTATTTAAAATTAAAGGTGAAAAAAATCCTCCTAAACAAAAAAACCTTAAAGGAGTTTATTACCACCAAAACAGGATGACAAGAAATGTTAAACGACTTGCTTTAAGAAGAAGGCAAGAGAGAGAGAGAGGAACATAGTTATTATAAAGAATAAAATGGCAATGAATAAGTTCCTGTCAATAATAATCTTAATGTAAATAGATTGCGTGCTCCAATACAAAGATACAGGGTAGCTCAATGGATAAGAAAATATGACCCATACATATGCTGTTCACAAGATATCCACCCAGAACAAAAGATACAGACTGAAAGTGAAGGGATGGAAAAAAATATTTCATGCAAATGGAAAAGAAAAGCCGCGGTAGCAATACTTATATCAGACAAAATACACCTCAAAACAAAGGTCATATTAAGATACAAAGAACATCACCATGTAATACTAAAGGGATCAATCCAACAAGAGGATATAACCCTTTTAAACATATAAGCACACAACATAAGAGTCTTTGGAGTTTTCTATATACGGAATCATGTTATCTGCAAAAAGTGATACCTTTGCTTCTTTTTTCCCAATATGGATGCCTTTTATTTCTTTCCCTTGCCTTCTTGCTCTGGCTAGGGCTTGCTCTTGCTCCTGAACTATGTTGAATAAGAATGGCGAGAGTGTGCCTCCTTGTCTTGTTCCTATTTTTAGAAGAAAAGCTTTTAGTTTTTCACCACTGAGAATGATGTTGGTTGAGGGTTTGTCATATATGGCCTTTATTATGTTGTGGCATTTTCATTCAATACTTATTTTATTGAGTGTTTTAATAGTAAATGAATGTTGTATCTTATCAAATGCCTTTTCTGCATCTACTGATAGGATCATATGATTTTTGTCCTTTGCTTTGTTAATGTGGTGCATTACATTGATCGATTTATGTGTGTTGAACCATCCCTGTGCTCCTGAAATAAATCCCACTTGATTGTGATGCACTGTTTTTCTAAATGTACTAGATTTGCTACTACAGTATTTTGTTTAACATTTTTGTGTTTGTATTCGTTAGAGATATTGGTCTGTAGTTTTCTTTTTTTGCATCCTTGCCAGGTTTTGGTATCAGGGTTATTTTGCCCTCATAAAATGTGTTAGGAAGTGTTACCTGTTCTTCAATTTTTTTGGAAGACTTTGAGAAGGATAGGTACCAAATCATCTTTGAATGTTTGATAGAATTTACTAGTAAAGCCATTTGGTCCTGGTCTTTTATTTTGGGGAGGTTTTAATAGTTGTTTTTATTTCCTTACTGTTTATCAGTTTATTGAGGTTTTCTACTTCCTCATGATTCAGTCAAGTAAGATTGTGTAGTTATAGGAACTTATCCACTTCTTTGAAGTTGCTGAATTTGATGGCGTACAGTCTTTCATAGTATTCTATATGATCCTTTGAATTTATGAAGTCTGGGTATCTACCCAAAAAACTTGAAAACACACATATGCAAAGACATATGCATCCCCATGTTCATTGCGGTATTCTTCACAGTGGCTAAGATGTGGAAACAGCCAAAGTGTGCCTTGATAGTGGATTAAATAAAGAAGATGTGGTATATACACACAATGGAATACTACATAAGTCATAAGAAATAATGAAATATTGCTATTTGTGACAACATGGATGGACCTTGAGAATATTATGCTAAGAGAAATAAGTAAATCAGAAAAAGCTAAGAACTATATAATTTCATACATCAGTGGGATATAAAACTAAGATGCATGGACATAGACAAAAGTGACGTGGTTATCAGAGGAGGGGTTGGGGAGTAAAGGGAGCCAAATATACAGTGATAGAAAGCGTTTTGACTTTGGGCGATGGGCACACAATGCAATAAATAGATCACATGCTATGGAGATGTCTACTTGAAATCTATTCGTTCCTATGGACCAATATCACCCCACTAAATTTAATTTTTAAAGTTAAAAAATAGGCAAAAGGATGTAAAGTACAGTATAAGAAATATAGTCAATAATATTGTAATAAGTACTCATGGTGCCAGATGATTACTAGACCTATCAAGGTGATCACTTAATAAACTATAGAAATGTCTAATCACTATGCTGTAAACCTAAAACTAAATATAATATTGTATGTCAAGTATAATTGAAAGATAAAACTTTTTGAAAGGAGACTTGACTTGGAGTGGTGAACACACAATACAATATACAGATGATGTATTTGCAGAATTGTATATCTGAAAATTGTATAATTTCATTAACCAATGTCACCCAAATAAATTCAGTAAAAAACTTTCTAAAAAGAACAACAAAGCCCAGGGTAAGTAGAAGGAAATAAAAAAAACAAAGATTGTAGCAGAAATATATGACATAAATACTAAAAAAACTACCAGCACTATAGTAATTTATATTGGAATTTTTTCTTTACAATGTTCATGCTAGAATGTCAAAGTGTTAAATATTATTTGAAACACTATCCTTTTGATTGGTTTAGATTCTCCTTCTCATGTTCTCTCTTTTCTTTGCCGTTTTTTTGCAAAGTTGGGTTTGGTCATGACATTTGTTAATGGATTTCATCCATATTTCATTAGGTTCTAAGGTGTAGAAAAAGTCTTACAAAGGTGTCTTTATTTACCATCTATCTTAATGCCCAGTACTGGATTGAATACCAAATTAAAACAAATCTGAGTATTACTTAGAAATGAATAATGGGTAGTGATTGAAAATTTAAGACCATTGATACATCTTTCTAAATTCTGCCTTTGAAAATATAGTATTAAAAGGAAGCAACAAAGATTCTTGATTAGTTAATAGGAGGTGAGGATTTCACATGTCTAAATTAATTTCTCAATAACATTATTATTAGTGCCATTTTGCAGCTATAGAAACTAAGGCTGAGGAACACTGAATTACACGTCCAAGGTCACACAGCTAGTAAATGCCAGAGTCAGGACTTCAAGTCATAGCCCCTGAAACTCTGTGGCTTCACTGTGTCAGTCTTTTGAGCTTTGCCCCAACATACATAATGATGTCCTGGACTGAATAGAGACAGTCCTTTTAAGAAAGTAAACAACGTCCTTGAGAGAGATGCCACAAGGCTTTATCTCTTGATTGCCACACCTACCTATCTGTCTGAAGTTTGGAAGGAGCCTGAGCCCAGCTTCAACCACACCTCCCTTCTGACAAGAATTCTCCAAAGGCACCTGTAGCAGCAGGAGGCTGGGGGAAATCACTGGGTCAGCCGGTGTGATTGAACACTGTTTCAGCATCAAAGACCTGATAAAAATCTGGAGCCTCTGGGTACTTGATTTTTAGAGTAATCCTGTCAGTTCCTTAATAATAGTAATAAATTAACCAAACAGCGGATTTAGTGATATTTTATGTCCTAGGGGTATTGCTTTCACACTTCAACTTGATAGCATGATTTATCAAGAGATAAATTACAGCTGGGAACAAATGGATTTACTGATGACAGAGAGAGGACAAGTATATTCCGAAGATGTTACCAGCGATGGGGAAGTACCTGACAAGCATACTTGAAAATCCCCAAACAAAAAGCTTCTCTTCAAAGACTGAATAATTTAAGTTCTTACCTTAGATTAGGTCATTGCAAGGACAGAAGAATTTTGATGGTTTAATTA
Organism: Rhynchonycteris naso; assembly: GCA_037038555.1. NCBI lineage: Eukaryota > Metazoa > Chordata > Mammalia > Chiroptera > Emballonuridae > Rhynchonycteris > Rhynchonycteris naso. Next base: position 93,856,826 of record CM072998.1, on the reverse strand, counting down.
CCTCCTCCCCAAATCATTATGACCTGAAAGTAGTAATTACTTTGTTCTTTGGAAATGGGATTATGCAGCCATCTCTAACCTTTTCTGAAATCCATCTGGAAGATAAGTAAATAAATGAAGGGGGTTATGCTACTATAACTATGTTATACAATTATTTACAGTAGCTGGCCCCCTCTATCCTGCACTCCCTCTCAGATATTTACTGTCTGCCTGTCATTCTCATACAGATGCATGTGACTTAGGATAGAGTTTGGTTGTTGACTTGCTCACTGAGCAAGATATCCTCATCCTTGGATGTAAAGAAAGTTGGGATTACTTTCAGGTGGTTGCTCAGAAGAGTAATCAGAAAACAGAACTAAGAAAGAGGGCCCAAGGAGATAGCAGAGAAAGGTGGCTTGGACTCTCAGGTTTAGGTAAGAGCTCACTGGAGATGTGTGAAGGTGGCACCCTCCACGCAGAGGCTAACCTGGAACTGCCAGCTGAGAATGGGTCCTGCTCTGAAAATCTGCAGATGCTCATTGTTGTATCTGAAGTATGTACTTTCAAGAAAAGACATATCAGAAAAATTCTTGGTGAGGGACAGTCTAATGGATGTGTTAATCTTAAAGTCTTTTTTGAATTTTTATGAGAGGAATAAGAGCAGGCTTATTCTTCATGGGTGTGGAGTGGTGAGGAGAGGTGGGAGTGGGGTAGACTATGAGCTTTTAGCGCCTAAAAGATACTAGCACAGTGGTTCTTAACCTTTTTTGAGGTACCAAACCCACCAGTTTCATATGCACATTCACCGAACCCTTCTTTAGTAATAAATAAAATATGATTTTTTCCCCCAAATTCAAGACATAAGTATATGTTTTTTTTACTGGTGCACAAAATGAGCTGTGCATGAACATCACCTTGCTCAAAAAACAAAACCAACAAAGTGCATGAACTCACAACAAATTACTGTATTACTTTATTCTGGCCTCCGTGGCAGAGGCTTCTCCGAACCCCTGAGACAGACTCATCAAACCCCTAGGGTTCGATAGAACCCAGGTTAAGAACCACTGTACTAGCAGGAAAAACAGCTCTAAGTTTGCGTGTCTATTTCCCTTACAAAGGAAGCAAGTTGAGGGTGCCTTGAACCTTGGATATTTAAAACATATTTTTAAAACAAAATGCAAAGTCCAGACAAAATACAATGAACGAACAGACACATAACATTTTGCCCAACAAATAATAGCAAAAAATATACAAGGGGAAGCAAGATGGCAACGGAGTATGCAGATGTACCAACTTCCAATTCCCAGAAGCAAAGTGGATTATAACTCCATTTTAAGAACCATCATCTGGAAAAACCAACTATGAACTAAACTAAGTGGACTCTTAAACCAAGGAACACAGAAGAAGCCACATTGAGACTTGTAGGAATAGCGAAAACGCGAAGAGGGCTGCCCTACTCCCCGGAGCAAACGGCAGCCCGGAGAGACCCGCATGGTGGGACGAGAGTTTGGCGGAGAGGGAGGGTCCTGAGTCCCAGGAACCAAGCCCCAGCCTGCAGTCCCAGAGCCTAGAAGAGGCATTTGGACAGTTTTGAGCTGTGAAACAAGTGAGGGAGCTCCCAGGCCTAGAGTGTGGAGTATTAGGTCCATTCCTACTCTGCTGAGGGCTGCTTAAGGGTTTGGGGCGACAGGACGCTGAAACGTGGTTCTGTCGGCGTGGGCAGAGGCCAAGCCGGTGGGAGATCGGTCTAGCCCAGAGGGTCGGAGGGGACGCGCGAAAGCGGTCTGGAAGCTGCGGGCCGCCTTTAATCCCACTTACGGGGACAAAGCGGGAGGCCAGGAACGGGCAGAAATCTGCTCTGCGACCCTGCGCAAGCCGGCCATGAACGCAGGGACTGGGCTAGGACCAGGGACAGGCAGGGGCTCGCGGCTGAGCTCACGCTACCAGGCCACCTTCCACCCCCCCACCCTCCCCACCCCCCGGCCAGAGAAACTGCAGTTGGCCAGTATACGTGCGCGAGTGGGCTCCGAGCGTGGGAACGTGCTAGTCGCAGCTGAGCTCATGCTACTATCCCCACTGCGTATTGCATTCATACGTGCACAAGCGGGCTCCGAACGCGGGGGCGGGTAGAGTCCGGGATGAGCGGAAGTACGCAGCTGAGCGGAAGCCGGCAAACACGCCCGGCCCAATAAACCTGGGTTTGCGACCCTGCGCAGAAGGGCCCTGGCCTCGAGGGCGGGACTAAATCTCCGAACGGGCAAACGCTCACAGCTGAGAGCACGTCAAAAGCCCCGCCCAACACGCGAAACTGTGGCGAGCAGGTTCTGACTGAGGGTTCTGGGCGGAAGTCCGGAAATAGGCTGGGTCCGCAGCTGAGCAAAGGTGCTCACCTCTACCCTTGGTACTAAGGCTTGTGGCTTGAGTGACAGCCCCTCCCAAGGAGGAGATGCAGAAATCACAGCAAAAGCCACAGTGGGCCAGCGCTGGCAACGCTCATACCCAACCACCCTAGGCACCGGCAGAGGGGGTGGGGGACCTGCAGACAGACCAGACCTAGAGAACACAAAGGCAACACCTACTGGACTCCAGTGGCCACAACTTGCTTATACACAGACAAAATGGGCAGGCAGAGGAATGCAAACCAAATGAATCAAGAGAAATCCCCAGAGAAGGACCTGAATGAACCAGATATAACCAAATTACCAGAAGCAGAATTTAGAATAATGATAGATAGGATGTTCAAAGAAATTAGAGCAACAATGGATAGTCATTATGAGCACCTAAATAAAGAGATAACAAGTATAAAAAACAACATTGAAATAATAAAAAAGAATCAGACAGAAATGACAAATACAGTATCAGAACTGAAGACCACAATGGAAGAAATTAAAAGCAGGATGAATCATGCTGAGGATCGAATAAGCGAGTTAGAGGACACAATAAACAAAGGCACAGAAGCAGAGAAGAAAAAGGAAAAGAGACTTAAAAAATGTGAAAAAACTCTAAGGGAGTTTTGTGACAACATGAAGAGAAACAACATTCGCATCATAGGGGTGCCTGAAGAAGAGGAGAGAGGACAGGAAATGGAAACTTTGTTCAATCAAATCATAGCAGAAAACTTTCCTAAATTAAGGCTGAGAAACACTCCACACGTTCAAGAAGCACACAGAACTCCATTAAAGAGAAACCCAAAAAGATCTACACCAAGACACATCATAGTTAAAATACCGAAGATAATGGATAAAGAAAAAATTTTAAAAGCTGCTAGAGAAAAAAAGGCTATCACCTACAAAGGAGCCCCCATAAGGATGACATCGGACTTCTCAACAGAAATACTTGAGGCCAGAAGGGAATGGCAAGATATAATCAAAGTAATGCAGAACAAGAACCTACAACCAAGACTACTTTATCCAGCAAGGTTAACGTTTAAAATTGAAGGAGAAATAAAGAGCTTCCCAGAAAAAGAAAGCCTCAAGGAATTCATAAAAACCAAACCAATTCTACAAGAGATACTAAGGGGCCTCTTGTGAACAGTTTAAAGGGAGGAAAGAATATAGCAAAAGAAGAATACAGCTTTAAAGAATAAAATGGCAATAAACAACTACATATCAATAATAACCTTAAATGTAAATGGATTAAATGATCCAAGGAAAAGACATAGGGTAGCTGCATGGATAAAGAAAAGGGACCCATACATATGCTGTCTACAAGAGACACACCTTAAAACAAAAGATGCACATAGACTGAAGTTAAAAGGATGGAAAAAAATATTTTATGCAAATGGAAATGAAAAAAAAGCAGGGGTAGCAATACTTATATCAGACAAAATGGACTTTAAAACAAAGGCTGTAGTAAGAGATAAAGAAGGACACTACATAATGATAAAGGGAACAATTCAACAGGAAGATATAACTATTATAAATATCTATGCACCAAATATAGGAGCCCCAACATACATAAAGCAGACTTTGATGGACATAAAGGGCGAGATTAACAGCAATATATCATAGTAGGGGATTTCAATACCCCTCTAACAACACTGGATAGATCCTCAAGAAAGAAAACTAATAAAGAAACAGCAGACTTAAAGGAGACACTAGATCAACTTGATTTAATAGATATCTTCAGAACTTTTCACCCTAAAGCAATAGAATATACATTCTTCTCAAGCGCTCATGGTACCTTTTCTAGGATAGACCACATGTTAGGACACAAAAATGGTCTCAATAAATTTAAGAAGATTGAAATCATATCAAGCATTTTCTCTGATCACAATGCCATGAAACTAGAAATTAACCACAAAAGAAAAACTGAAAAATACTCAAACACTTGGAAACTAAATAGTATGTTATTAAATAATGAATGGATTAACAATGAGATCAAAGAAGAAATAAAAAAGTTTCTAGAAACAAATGATAATGAGCATACATCAACTCAAAATTTATGGGACACGGCAAAAGCAGTTCTGAGAGGGAAGTTTATTGCACTACAGGCATATCATAAGAAGCTAGAAAAAGCTCAAATAAGCAACCTGACCCTGCATCTAAAAGAACTAGAAAAACAACAACAAATAAAACCCAAGACAAGTAGAAGGAAGGAAATAATAAAGATCAGAGCAGAAATAAATGACATAGAGGTGAAGGAAACAATACAGAGGATCAATGAAACCAGAAGCTGGTTCTTTGAAAAGGTAAACAAGATTGATGAACCTTTAAATAGACTCACCAAGAAAAAAAGGGAGAAGAATCAAATAAATAAAATTAGAAAGGACAGTGGAGAAATAACAACTGACACAACAGAAATACAAAGCATTGTAAGAAAATACTATGAAGAACTATATGCCAAAAAATTAGACAATCTTGGTGAAATGGACAAATTTCTTGAATCATATAACCTTCCAAAAATCAATCTGGAAGAATCAGAACACCTAAACAGACCAATTACAACAAATGAGATCGAAACAGTTATAAAAAAACTCCCCAAAAAAGAAAAGTCCTGGGCCTGATGGCTTCACAAGTGAATTCTATCAAAAATTCAAAGAAGAACTAACTCCTATCCTTCTCAAGCTATTTCAAAAAATTCAAGAGGAAGGAAGACTTCCAAACTCCTTTTATGAGGCGAGCATAATTCTGATACCAAAACTGGGCAAAGACAACACAAAGAAAGAAAATTATAGGCCTATATCCCTGATGAATTTAGACGCTAAAATTCTCAACAAAATATTAGCCAACCGGATCCAGCAATATATGAAAAAAATCATACACCATGCTCAAGTGGGATTTATTCTGGAGAGGCAAGGCTGGTTCAATATTAGCAAATCAATCAATGTGATTCATCACATAAACAAAAGGAAGGACAAAAATTACATGATAATTTCAATAGATGCAGAAAAGGCATTTGATAAAACCCAGCACCCATTCATGCTCAAAACTCTCAGTAAAGTGGGAATACAGGGATCATTCCTTAACATGATAAAGGCCATCTACGATAAACCGACAGCAAACATCATACTAAATGGACAAAAATTAAAAGCAATCCCCTTAAGATCAGGAACCAGGCAGGTATGCCCCCTTTCACCACTCTTATTCAACATAGTTCTGGAAGTCCTAGCTATAGCAATCAGATAAGAAGAAGAAATAAAAGGCATCCAAATTGGAAAAGAAGAAGTAAAACTGTCACTATTTGCAGATAATATGATATTGTATATTGAAAACCCTAAAGTCTCAGTCAAAAAACTACTGGACCTTATAAATGAATTCAGCAAGGTGGCAGGATATAAAATTAATACTCAGAAGTCAGAGGCATTTCTATATACCAACAATGAAATATCAGCAAAAGAAATTAAGGAAACAATCCCCTTCACTATTGCAGCCAAAAAAATAAAGTACCTAGGAGTAAATTTAACCAAGGAGGTTAAGGACTTGTACTCAGAAAATTATAGAACATTGATAAAAGAAATCAAGGAAGATACAAACAAGTGGAAGCATATACTGTGCTCATGGCTAGGAAGAATAAACATCATTAAAATGTCTATATTACCCAAAGCAATTTATAAATTCAATGCAATACCAATTAAAATACCAATGACATACTTCAAAGATATAGAACACATATTCCAAAAATTTATACGGAACCAAAAAAGAACACGAATAGCCTCAGCAATCTTAAAAAGAAAAAATAAAGCAGGAGGTATCACTCTTCCAGATATCAAGGTTTACTATAAGGCCATTATACTCAAGACAGCCTGCTACTGGCATAAGAAAAGGCACATAGATCAATGGAACAGAACAGAGGACCCAGCAATAAACCCACAGCTTTATGGACAACTGATATTTGGCAAAGGAGGAAAGAACATACAATGGAGTAAAGACAGCCTCTTTAACAAATGGTGTTGGGAAAATTAGACATCTACCTGCAAAAAAATGAAACTAGACCATCAACTTACACCATTCACAAAAACAAACTCAAAATGGATAAAAGACTTAAACATAGCTGTGAAACCATAAGCATCTTAGAAGAAAACATAGGCAGCAAGCTCTCCGACATCTGTAGCAGCAGTATATTTGCCTATTTATCTCCACAGGCAACTGAAATAAAAGACAAGATAAACAAATGGGACTATGTCAAACTAAAATGTTTTTGCACAGCTAAAGACAATAAGAACAGAATAAAAAGACAAACCACACAATGGGAGAACATATTCGACAACACGTCTGATAAGGGGTTAATAACTAAAATTTATAAAGAACTTATAAAACTCAACACCAGGAAGACAAACAACCCAATCAAAAAATGGGCAAAAGAAATGAATAGAAATTTCTCCAAAGAGGACATACAGATGGCCAATAGGCATATGAAAAAATGCTCAACATCACTAATCATTAGAGAAATGCAAATTAAAACCACAATGAGATATCACCTCACACCAGTCAGAATGGCACTCATCAGCAAAACAACACAGAATAAGTGCTGGCGAGGATGTGGAGAAAAGGGAACCCTTCTGCACTGCTGGTGGGAATGCAGACTGGTGCAGCCACTGTGTAAAACAGTTTGGAGATTCCTCAGAAAATTAAAAATCGAACTGCCTTTTGACCCAGCTATCCCACTTTTAGGAATATACCCTAAGAACACCATAGCACTGTTCGAAAGGAAGAAATGCACCCCCATGTTCGTGACAGCATTGTTCACAATAGCGAAGATCTGGAACCAGCCCAAGTGTCCGTCAGAAGACGAGTGGATTAAAAAGCTTTGGTACATATATACTATGGAATACTACTCAGCCATAAGAAACGATGACATCGGATCATTTATAACAAAATGGATGTACCTTGATAACATTATACGGAGTGAAATAAGTAAATTAGAGAAAAAGAAAAACTGAGAACAGCACGATTACATACATAGGTGGGACATGAAAGTGTGAATATGAGTTATGGACAAGAGAGTGGTGGTTATGGGATGGGGGGAGGGAGGGAAGAGTGGGATAGGGAGGAGGGGAGGGACACAGGGAAAACCAGAGTGAAGGTGACAGAGGACAATTTGACTTTGGGTGATGGGTATGCAACACAATTGAATGATAAGATAACCTGGAGATGTTTTCATTGTACATATGTACCCTGATTTATTGGTGTCACCCCATTAGAATTAATAATAATAAAATATATATAAAAAATACAGTATTAGAAAAAGTAGATATAAAAATAAGATTTAATTTTAGAAGCAAGCAGACTAGCTCATTAATGAACAGTCCACTCAAGGAACAAATAGGATGTAAAACACCCAGCTTTTGGATGGTTTAAAGCTAGCCATAACTAGACAACTATGTACACAAATTAAAATGAAATGGTGCAATGCAGTTTCTTGTTAAATCCCTTTAAAGTTTTCCAGTAGCCTGAAGTATCTGTCAAAATCCCAGGGAGGTTCTACAAGGAACTACAATATATGAAATCTCCAAATTCAGGGCACCTGAAGATATAGAGGTGCATGTCACTTCCCCTTCCGAGTATAAAGTGCTTTGCCATACATAAATTGTGAAAACTGTTATAAACATATCACACATTTCCATCACATGGTCTATTTGAATTCCACTGTATTTGGATTATTTTAAGATTGTAAATGTATTTAGTTGCTTCCCATAATATCTTTCTTTTCCCTGACAAATTATGAATACATTTTTATAAGAATAAAAAAAAGATCAAGTGAGAGATGAAATTCTCAGACTCTGGGGAAGCATCTTGTTTTGAGGATAAATCTCTAAGACAGAATCCCACAATCAAGGACATCTGATTTCCAGAAAAATCCTCCAAAAATTATCTAGGGGCCAGAGAAGTCATCTTTAACATGCATTCTTCATACTGTCTTACGAGAAAATATGACCACAAGCTAACATGAGGGGAAGAGCAGAACAGAACAGAAGTTTAGATCTACCTGGGAGTCAATCTTGGTGTGAAGATGAATTTTGATATCTGTCCACAGCAACCCTTGGCCTCCTACAGTCCCCTATTTTTAGTTGACAACTGTGGGGGTACTAATACTGGGAAGCAGAGCAACCCAAACTAATTGTGTTCAAATGAAGGTAGACAGAAGACTCCGATTTGGCTATCCACCAGCCTGCTACACTATCACTGTCTTTTTCTCAACCACCCATTGCAGCAGAAGCAGGAAGTCACGCAAGGGGGTGAACATCCCCATCTCTTCTGTTACTGTTCTTCTGTAGAGACCCAATTTAGTCCGTGGTGGGTAAGAAAAGAGAAACTGCTGATAATATATGTTTTGTTCTCTACCCTAAAATAAAGTGCACCAATTTTCATCTTTTTTTTTTTTTTTACAGGGACAGAGAGAGAGTCAGAGAGGGGGATAGGTAGAAACAGACAGACAGGAACAGAGAGAAATGAGAAGCATCAATCATTAGTTTTTCGTTGCCATTGCGACACCATAATTGTTCATTGATTGCTTTCTCACATGTGCTTTGACTGCAGGCCTTCAGCATACCGAGCCACCCCTTGCTGGAGCCACCGACCTTGGGTCCAAGCTGGCGAGTTTTTGCTCAAGCCAGATGAGCCCATGCTCAAGCTGACGAGGTCGGGGTCTCGAACCTGGGTCTTCAGCATCCCAGTCAGATGCTTTATCCACTGCGCCACTGCCTGGTCAGGCTCATCTGTTTTTGAACCAATTAATACATCTCTTTTGGTTTTGTTTTGTTTTAGAAGAATTATTTTTTTTCTGCCTTTGTTCTGTTGAGGCAAAGGTTTCCACATATTGCAAATTCAGTCTGCTTCATATTAACACAAATATATTACACTTTAAAAAAATCACAGTGCAGGAATAAATGGGAAGAAGTGGCATTATTTTTAAGTGAAAGGTAACACATCATACGTGGAAAAACGTGTGTCTTGATGAATTTTTACAAACTACAAACTGAAGATTCCCATGAAACCTCCATCCAGGTGAAGAAATAGAAATTTACCAGAACCCTTAGAAGGTCCACTATGCCTATCCCTTCAAGACTAACCATTATTTTGACTTCTATCACCTCTATTTTGATAAAACAGTCTTTTTTATTTACTTTAAATAAACAGAATCACACAGCACAGTATGTTATCTTTTGTGTCTGGCCTCTTTCATTCAACATTGTGGTTGAGAGAGTCAGTGTTGTTGCTGCAGCCATAGTTCATTCATTTTCATTGCTCAAGCATTTCATTGGGAGAACATGCCACTGTTTATTTAGCCTTTCTACTGCGGATGCACATTTGGGTTGTTTACAGATTTTGCTTATTATGAATAATGTTGCTATGTGCATTCTTGTCCATATCTTTGCTGGTGAACATATATGTACCATTTCTGTTGGTTATATACTTAGGTGTGGAACTGATGGGGCCACGAATATTCATATGTTTAGAATTAGTGAATATCAAAGAAAATTTTGCAATGTGACAGTGACAATTAGCATCTTGGTATAAGAGTTTCTGTTGCTCCACATATTCATTATTACATGATATTGTGCCTTTTATGATTTAGCCATGCTAGTAGCTGTGTAAATGTTACCATTTTTGAAAATATGCTTGGTAAAACATCATAGTTAAATTAAAAATAAAGTAAAACATATTTTCACGTTTTGAAGATTGAATGTTGTCCTGAGAGACAAAAATGTGGATAACCTCATTGGGGAGTAGTGGTGACAGATCACTTATATATGACCAATATTGAGAAAAGAGCTGGTTTTAATTATTCTCTCATAGATGTGCAGAGTTGTGCTAAAATGCAGAATCTCAGATTCAAATAAAAATAAAACATTTTTCACCCTATTTTGTGTTTTGTGGGCTTTTGGAAGAATTGTAATCAATACCTGATTGAAGGCAATTTGACAATTGGTCAATATATATGAGCACAGACAGTACTACAAAAGGGAGTCTGTTCATAGGCTAACCATTCAGAAGCATTTTCCCCTGTGGTAATCTAGATTCTGCTGTCATTTATTAACTCACCTTCCATTTTTTTCTACAAACTCGAAGTTTTTGAAGAAAGTTTATTTGTGGTTCTTATTGCATTATAGTTGTTAAAAAGCATGATCAATTTGTCACTCATTCTAAAAACACATTGAATGTATTCACAAAATGCCTAGTTCTTTCTGACCATGCAGGGCATCTGATCCCAAATGTCTGGAATGTATTTGGTGTCAATAACAAATTAACTTACCCAGAGTACCTCAAAGTGTTTATTTTCCTCAAATAATAACAAATATATTCACTGTTTTTATAAACCACCCATTTAAATTTGTTTCTATTTATTTTTATTTTACTTTTAAACATTTTTATTGAATTTATTATGATGACATTAGTTAATAAAACTATATAGGTTTCAAGTGCACAATTCTATAATAAATCATCTGTACATTGTGTTGTGTGTTCACTGCCCAAAGGTAAGTCTCCTTCTGTCACCATTTATCCCCTATTTACATTCTTCTACCTGCCTCCACTCCCCTTTCTTATAATCACCATACTATTGTCTGTGTTGGTGAATTTATTTTCTTAATCCCTTCACCTTTTGCACCTAGCCTTCCCAACAGTCCCTCTCTGACAACTGTCAGTCTGTTCTCTGTATCTGTGACTCTGTTTGTATTTTGTTTGTTAGTTTATTTTGTTCATTAGATTCCCCATATAATTGAATTGATATGGTATTTGTCTTTCTCTGACTGCCTTATTTTACTTTGTATAATACTCTCTAGGTCCATTCATGCTGTCCCAAAAGGTAAGATTTCCTTTCCTTTTTAATGGCCAAATTGTATTCCATTGTGTAAATGTACCACAGCTTTTATTAACCACTCATATATTGGTGGACACTTGGGCTGCTTCCAAATGTTGGCTTTTGTGAATAATGCTGCAATGAACACAAGGGTGCATATATTTTTCATATGAATGTTTCAGCTTTCTTCAGGTATATTCCCAGAAGTAGAATTGCTGGACCATAAGGCAGCTACATTTTTAATTTTTTGAGAAAACTTCATAGTGTTTTTCACAGTGTCTATTTCAATCTGCATTCCCACCAACAGTGCATGAGGGTTTCTTTTTCTCCACATCCTCACCAGCACTTGTTGTTTGTTGAATTATTATTGATGATAGCCATTCTGACAAGTGAGGTGATATCCCATTGTGGTTTTAATGTGCATCTGTCTGATGATTAGTGATGTTAAACATCTTTTTATATGTCTACTGGCCATCTGTATGTCCACTTTGGAGAAGTGGTTATTCAGGACCTTTACCCATTTTTAATTGGGTTATTTGTTTTTTGATGTTGAGTTATGTAAATTTTTTTGTAAAATTTGGATATTGACCCTTTATCAGGTGTATCACTGGCAAAAATATTCTCCCATTAAGTGGGTTGCCTTTTCATTTTGTTGATGGTTTTCTTTGTTGTACAGGAACAGATATGTAGATTAATGGAACAAAATAGAGAGCCCAGAACATGCACATACCTTTATAGTCAATATTTGGCAAAGAAGGCAAAAAACACATACAATGGGTTAAAGACAGTTTATTCAATAAATGGTGTTGGAAAAATTGGACAGATAGGTGAATATCTACCCTCTTTTCACCTTAAAACAAACAAACAAGCAAACAAACAAACAAAAAACCTTATCATCTAATTGTGCTATTGATCTAACTGCTCAGCAATGTCTTTAGGCATCTAATTTTCAAACTTTCTCTTCCATCATTTTTAATCCACCAACTTTCACACTTAGGCTTGTTGTCTCATGGTTGCAAAATGGTTGCTATACTTTAGGCATCATATCTACATTTAAGGAGTAAAAGAGAAAAAGAGAGGGTGATTCCAGACATATTCTTACTATTTATCTAGAAAAGTAAAAAGCCCCCAGAAGATTTCTGCCTATACTTCCGTATTAGTTATGTATTACTGTGGTCAATTAACCCCCTAAATTAGTGGCAAAACAACGACACCAATAACAACAAGAATTCTTCAAGGGATAAATCAGATGAAAGAAAAAAATAAATAAATTTTATTTTATAGTTTATATGACTCAGGAATGCCATAGAGGCTTAGCAAGAAGGGGCTAGCTCAAGGTCTTTTATGAAATCCCAGTCAGGACATTGATAAGGGCTGCAATAATATGAAGGCATGACTGGAACCAAAGATTTTACTTCTGAGCTGGCTCACTGCCAAAATGCTAGTTGGCAGGAAACCCCATTTACTCACCACGTGGGCCTCTCCATAATCTCCATGTTGTCTCCTCACAATATGGCAGCTGCCTTCCCCTAGAACAAGTGATCCAAGGGAGAGCAAGTCAAATCGCATTATTTTATGAACTAGCCTTGAAAGACTAACACTATTTCTTATACCTTGTATTTATTTATTTACTTTTAATTTTTATTTATTTATTCATTTTAGAGAAGAGAGAGAGAAAGAGAGAGAGAGAGAGAGAGAAAGAGAGAGAGAAGGGGGGAGGAGCAGGAAGCGTCAACTTCCACACGTGTCTTGACTGGGCAAGCCCAGGGTTTTGAACTGGCAACCTTAGTGTTCCAGGTCGACGCTTAATCCACTGTGCTGCTACAGGTCAGGCCTTTGTCTTATACTTTTGAAGAGAGAAATACCAAAAAACTTGTGGACATAATTTTAAACCAATAATGCTTCATTAATCAAAACTGATTCAGTTGTTCAGTGTAATTACAGCAGAGTCTGGGAAATAAATTTATCATTAGAAGCTATGTCCATTCTTCTCTTGAACAAAATAGGGGTCTACCAGCAGAAAGAAAGGGGAAAGGGATATTGAAGGGCAGCTAGTTTATTAATTTGTAACTAATGGAACTTTTGAGAACTTGACCAAAGGATTCCAGAGTTTATCTTAAGAAATGAACAATTTAGAACAGTTACATTTTTTTAAAAATAAGGCTTTTTAAGGGTGTATAGGGGAATGACAATGCCTATTGGACTATAAAATACAAAATGAATTAATATACAGGCAAGTGAATAAAAAAGAATATATAGTACACAGATAGATGATAATTTATAAAAAATTAATATTAAAGGAGATGAATGTTTTCATAAATGGAATTGGAAATGTGTGAGAGAGATCCATTTATATCATTACTATACAACAAAGTAAATTATAGATAAATTAAAAAGTAAAACATGAACAATAAAATCATTTTAAGAAATTAGAAGAAATTTTAGGTAAATATTTACCTTATCCCAGATTCAGAAGGACTATGTAAGTATATAAGTAGTAGACTAAATAGCAAAGGAAATGATTGATTTTAATATTTAAAATTACAAATTCTGTACCAAAAACATTATAAAATTTAAATGCAAATAAGGAAATAATGTATTATTTATATTTTAATAGGATATATTTATTAATAAGAAAAATACCGTAGCTTTCTTGATGTTAATAGCCCTTTTCTGTGGTCGACTATTTTAACTAAAAAATAAAACGGAATTTATTAACATATAATGAGTTAATAGAACTGATAATAAAAACTCTACATTCTCAATAAAATAGGCAAAAACATAAACCTACAATTCACAGAACCGATAGAACAAATGTCTAATAAGTAAGAATAAATGGTCAACCACATTAGTAATCATAGTAATGCAAATTAAAACAAAAATAAATTTAGTAATTTACCTATCAGTTTAGCACAAATTATTAAGTGTAATACTCAGGGCTGGCCAGAATGTGTGAAAGGGATTGTCAAGTACTGCTAGTGTATGCAAAGCAATTTGCCAGTCTTCATCAAGCCTCCAACATGTATGTGTTTTTTATCTCATAATTTACTTCTAAGAATCTAGTCTAAGGAAATAGCAGAAATAAATTTAGAAATGTATGTATGAAGTAGTATGTTTCAATATCATTTTGAGTAGAAACAAAAAGGAAATTATTTAAATATTTCATAATAAACTCATAGTCTTGGCTAAAGAAATCATAAAATGTCTATATAATGAATTATTTGGCTGTTTTAAAAATATTTTTTAAAGGGTTTTTTTTTTTAATTTCTTTTTATTTTATTCATTTTAGAGAGGAGACACACCCACACAGAGGGAGAGAGAGAGAGAGAGAGAGAGAGAGAGAGAGAGAGAGAGAGAGAGAAAAAAGGGAGGAGGAGCTGGAAGCATCAACTCCCATATGTGCCTTGACCAGACCAGTGCAGGGTTTTGAACTGGTGACCTCAGTGTTCCCAGGTCGATGCTTTATCCACTGCACCACCACAGGTCAGGCAGTTTTAAAAATATTTTAATGAATTTCAATGACTTAGAAAAATGTTCATAATCCAATTTTAATTATGAAAGCAGCAAACAATATAGAAAGTATATATATGACATATGAATTATGTAATGTATATTAAATAAGAATTTAAAAGTTTGGAATAAAATAGAACAAAATATTTGTGGCACTTTTTGAGAATTTGGGGGCGGTTGTCAGATTATGAAAAATTTGTGCCGCATTTGGATTTATGAACTTTTCAAGTTTTTTATAATCTTTTGCTTTGTGATTAAAAATAAGTACTCAGTAAACAAACATATTGTCTTAATCTTAACATGTAACCTATCTTACTGCTCTTGGGGAATTGTAGTGTGTGTGTGATAAAGACACAGAGAAAGAACAGGAGAGAGAGAGATGGCCAGGAAGAAGAACTGGCGGAGGGAGGGAAGGAGGACATGAGAAAGGGAAGGAGAGGGAGAAAATTTGTGTACTATAATTCTAAGAGACTTATGTCCAAAAAAAGTACCCAAAACTCATTTTTTCAGGAAGTGGCAAATGAAAGCTTACAAAAGTTCATTAACTCTTTCAGGTCACTAAGGGACCAATTAGTGCATTATGCTAACAGATATTAAATTGTATCCTACTAGCCTGGAGGAGACCAGGCACATCCGGAGGCTCTAACTCATATCACCACTGGAAAGGGATTGAAATCTGGGAAGAAGCAGGTTCATTTAATATTAATTGAATGAGTGAATAAATGAAGGGAAGGCAAAGAAAAGAGCTAACAAGCTCACAAGTATTGATTGTTTTCTATGTGCCTGGGGCTTCCCATTCATTATTTCATTTAATTCTCATGGCAACCATATGAATTACATATTATTGTTATTATCATTGTACAAGGAAAAAATATTGAACTTGTACCATGGACACATAAATACTTTCCTGCCATCCTTTAGGATGATGCTGACATTGTCCTAGGACAGTCACATTTTGCTATGGCCAGGAGTGTAAAATCTCTCTGGGTTCCCCTGACTCTTCTTTCAGGCTAAAATCCCACAGTTAAGGGTACATTCCTTGAGTTAACTGGAATGGCAGATGTCATTCTGGTTAAGATGGCAATGTCAGTAAACACAATACTTGGAATCTCCCACAAGTACATCAAAATTATGGATATATTTGCCATTCTAGATAACAAAGGGATAACAGCTGTCTGTCAGGGGAAAGTTAGAAGAGGCAATGGGATTAAAGAAGGTGAAGGGATTAGCCAAAAAAAATATGTACATAACACATAGATACAGACAACAAACACGGTAGCAATTCCCAGAGGGAAAGGGGAGATGAAGGTAGGGGGATGGTAGAAAAAGGGGTAAAATGGGGGTGGAAAGACACTTTGCATGGGAAATGGGGGGCACAATGTGATGAGTAGAGAGTTGTTATATTGAGTTGGGATACTTAAAATGTCAACACAATAAATTAAAAAATAGATGAATGGATAAAGAAGAAGTGGTGCATCTATACAATGAAATATGACTCAATCATAAAAAGGAAGGAAATCTTTCCATCTGCAAAACATGGATGGATCTAGAGGGCATTGTGCTATGTGATATAAGTCAGACAGAGAAAGGCAATTGCCATATGATTTCATTATATATAGAATCTAAAAAACAAACAAGCAAAAATAGAAACAGTGTCATAGATAACAGAGAACATTTTGATGGTTGCCAGATTGTAGGGGGGTCAGAGGGGTTGGTGAAAAAGGTGAAGAAATTTAGAAATACAAATTGATAGTCACACAATAATCATGAAGATGTTAAAAAAAAAAAACAGCATAAGGCATATTGTCAGTAACATTGTAATAACTATATATGGTGTCAGATGGTTCCTAGATTTATTGGGGTTATCACTTAGTAAGTTATATAAATGTCTAATCATGAGGTTGTACACTTAAAACTATTATAATGTTGCAGTCAACTGTAATAAAGAAAAAGATAGCAATCCTTTTTGAATTCTGGCTTTTCTAAGTCTCTTTTAAAAATTATTTTACTTATTTATTTTTAGAAATGGTAGAGAGAAAAAGGGAGAGAAGGGAGGAGAGGCAGGAAGCATCCCATACGTGCCTTGACCAGGCAATTCTAAGTCTTATGTAGTAAGTAGTATCCCATGGAGTGCAGAAAGGAGAGAGGACAGGGGAAGAGAAAACCCTTTGGGATATTAGTCATTTATACTGAAATAATGCTCCTTTTCATTGCTTCCTGAGAAGTATTTTTAATTTTAAAAAGTCAAATGAAGCAGAGGAGAGTAAAAATTGGGCACCTAAAGAAGACTAAGAAAAGTGTCTCATCTTATTTTCTAAAATAAGGGCTTGATTAACCACCTACTAATGGTTGGTGCCACATGTGTTTAGCCATTTTTCCTTTAATTTCATAAAGGCAAAAAAGGCAGGCCTTTATAAGATAGTGTCTAGGCTGCTTGGCTCTTTTTGTGCCTTTGAGCAAGGAAAATTGGCTCATATAGAGAATGTATTCTTGACTCATTTCATTAACAAGGAGTTGTAAACTGGTATGTTGGTTAGTGCAGACTTGCAAATGGTATGTGAAACTGACAAGAGAAACACAGTTGACCCTGACCAGTGGTGGCGCAGTGGAATGAATGTTGCCTTGGGATGCTTACAGCCCCAGTTCAAAACCTCAAGATCACCTGCTAAAGCTCAGGCTTTTCAGCTTGAGCACAGGGTTGCCAGCTTGAGTGTGGGGTCATCAACATGATTGCAAGGTTGCTGGCTTGAGCGCCCCGGTAAAGGCATGCATGAGAAGCAATCAATAAACAACTATTTAAAAAAAAAGAAAAGAAAAAAAAAAGAAACACATGTGAATCCGTTTTTTATAGGGATCCTGAGTTAGGGGAAGAGTTGGTTGTTTTAAATATTTTACATATTTATTTAGAAGACTTTCTGTCAGAGAGGGAGCATATTCCTGCACTGGTGGAGAGATAGTTTTACATTTTAGACAACTTCAAGTTTTGAGCACAAAGTTTCACGTCCCTATAATTTCAATTTTAAAAGAGAGACTTGAAGAAATAAGATGAAAGTTCCAAAAGAAGCTGTTTTATTCTTTCCAGCTTCTTAGTTTGGGCACATTTATATTTAGGCTTTCAAAGAATGAAGGGGGCAAAACGTTTCTTTCTAGAAAGAAAATCCAAATTAGTGACATCTTTAAATAGATTTGCACCCAAATTATATACTGTAAGCCTACAAACAACATTATAAAAAATCACCCACTTGGTTTTTTGTACTGTGATCCTTTGTATGATATCAAAAGTCCTGTAGGAAGGAGAAAATAATGATTAGGCTAAACAAAGTGAAAAGGTATTTTCTCTGCGGGAAGCTGTTAATACTGCAGCTGATAGAGACTTGGCAAATCACTCCTCTGTTGCATGTTTAAAAAATAAGTATATAAGCACTGAAATAATTCACAGGATGAGAAATCACAGGAGGAAGATAATAGCCTAGCAGATCTGAGACTGTTTTTCTGCTTATGGGATGTTGGTATTTGGCTCTTAGTCTTGTATTGACATTTTCCAGATGTCGTCTCCAGTGCTCTGACCCTAGCTGTCTTTGATTAAATACTCCATTGGCAAGTCAGCCAAGGACTTTACATTTTTGTAGAAGACAGATAATTTTTAGAAATATAGGCAAAGAGTTTGGGATTTTAAATTCCTTCCATACTTAAAAAAATTTTTTTGGGGGGGGTTATTTTAAAAGCAATACATAGTCATGACAGAAAATTAAAAAAAAATACAAAGAAGCAAAAAGAAGAGTCTATATAATAATCTTACTATGAGAAATAATTACCAATTAGTTGTGGAGTTATTTATTCTTCTATCTTTTTTTCAATACTATGGGAGTATATTTTACAAAAAAATTTTTCTCATATAGTTATTTTTAACCTTCTTGGGTCTACTCTTCAATTTGTTTCCATGAGTAAGAGTTAAAAGTCTACACTTTAGAATTAGTACCTATATTAATAAAATTTTTGGTCTGTCATTTAAGTGACATAAGTCTCAATTTTCTTCTCTGCAGAATGAAGGTAATGGTATTTTGGTTTGGAGGATGATATGAGGATAAGCAATAATATGTGTAAAATTTTTGCCACATAGCAATTGTTCAATAAATACCAGATATTATAATTTTTCTCTTTTTCTCCGTTTTTGTACCATGCTACGTTAATGCCTTGCTCTGTCTTTTGCTGGGCTCAGCTGCTCACCCTTTTGGGCTTCCCTTTCCTTCTCACTTTCCACACTAGTTTCATTTACAATCACAATCATTTCAAAATCTTTCTTGAGTCTTTGGTGTCTTGCTCCCCAAGCCTCAGCCCCCTGGAGGCTGGAAGGCCGTGCTTCTCATAGTTAGTTGTGACACTATTGGCTTTAGTCAGCTTTGAAACAGGACATTGGTTTTCACAACCAGGAAATTCAGTCCCTCACATTTCTTATGTCTCATAGTGAGTGTGATATAATTTTCTAGATGATTCTACCTGTCAGAAATAGACACTTATAAATTCTGGATAGCCTCTGACTAACCTTGGCTATACAGGGTTTATCATAGTTTTCTGCTTCCGCTGTAGGAATAATGTCTTTATTGTTTGACTTTTAGACCTTCAACTTGCATGTGAAACCATATCTGTTCTTGTACCTCTTCCCATTTCTCTGGCCATTCCCCAATGTCCTTGATATAATTTTTTCTACAACCAAACTGAGTGCTCATGGCCCAAGGTCTTCTGATCTCTGTCACTAACTTCAATCTGTTCTGTTACCTTGATCCATTATTAGTATTTATTATTATAATTAGTTGTAAGTATGCTAAAGCTAAATTGTACAAATTATTGAATTGCTTTTCATAATATTACTAAAATTGTATGTCATTTAAAAATATAAATTTCTTAAATTATTTCCTTGACAAATGAAATAAGGAGTAAGGTTTTCCATCAGAGTATGATCATCTGCACTAAGGAAAAGCAGTTTAGTGTGAATAATGATTATACTTTATTTTAGAATGTGTAAAGATTGAAAACATTGTGAACAGGTAAAAATAAAAAAACCCCCAAAACCTGGCAATAAACTTGTTTTGATTCTCTATATACAACTGTTTCTTTTAGTATGTAAAAGAAGTGACCCAATGACAATCAAGGTCTCACTTGTCTGAGAGAGGGATCTCAGGACTAAGAGGAAGAGGTCCTTGCCTCTGCAGAACAACCTTTGGGGAGAGGGCAGCATAGGACGAAGTTGTCTTTGAATGGGCAGGACCCCCATCAAGGGCTAGGACTGTTCTGGGATACATTTTTTGTGTTTCAGACTGGACTCTTATGATTTCACCTGGGACAAGCAAGATGGAATTGTTTGTTTAGAAACTGCTGAGTCCTGGAGTAAGAGCTGTCATAAGCAGTAGCATATCGATTGCCTAGCATATTCACATTTGAGGAATGCTGAGTCTGTTGGACTCAACTTCCTTGGCTTCAGCAGTGGGGTAGTGGGGCAGCGGATGAGGAATAGGCAGTCACTCGCACATCCTTCTTTTCTTTCTTTGTTGGCTGTATCCAGTAAGCAGAGTGATTTCCTTGTCCAGGTACCCACTGAATGGAATGCTCCTGTGGCTGGCCAGTGTGATTGGGCCTGGGAAGATTTATAAAATTTTTTTTTGTTATAGAAATTAAAAAATATGCAAGATTAAATAAAATAGCATAATGAACCCATAAAGTACCACATAACTTTAGCAGTTCTCAACATTTTGCTAATTTTGTTCAATTTTTCTGCCCTACCACTTACCTTACACACCTCCCTTATATCTACAGTATGTTAAAACAAATATCAGAGGAGAAATTCTCTAAATACTTTAGTCCAGGGGTCAGGAACCCTTTTGGCTGAGAGAGCCATGAACGCCACATATTTTAAAATGTAATTCCATGAGAGTCATACACTAAATACAAGTAAATGTGTGCATTTTATGTAAGACCAACATTTTTAAAGTACAATAAGCCTCTGAATTATTTTTAATAATGTTGTTATGCTGTTGCTAACCAATGATGAATAAAGTACTTCTTACCATTAATGAGACTTCTGGTGCTTCATGGTTTTGCTGATGGCTTTGTAGTCTGGTTGATATGTGGTGAGGTTAAGCTTCATGCAGGCGTTGAGACTTCCATCTGTTAAACGTAATCGTAGCTTGATCTTCACGTTCTTTAGATGTGAGAAAGACTGCTCACATGCATACATAGAGCCAAACATTATTAGTACAGCAATACTCACACGCTGCAGTGTGTGGTATGTGATGGGAAGTGTGATCCAAGTTTTGACAATCAGCTGGTCCGTGGGTTGAAGTTTTTTCATGTCTCCCACTTGTGTTTGCTCGCCAACTCTGCTTGCTGTCGTGCAAATCTTTCCAAATCGTCATTCAGTGACTTGAACTTATTCACCCACATGTCTGAGGCCTTCAGGTCAGCAGCTTGTAGCTCAAAATCTCTGACAGAGACACTGGGGATGTAACTCAGGTTGGCGCTGTCTACTGCACACTCGTGTGGATGGATGATGAACTTAAAAGACGAGTGTGCTCACGAAATTCTCCAAAGCACGCTTTGAATGACTGCAGAAAATTAGATGTGAAGCCTGCTAGCTGCTGGAGGTCAAGATGCTGAGCAGGGTCACTTGCTGTGCATGCATCTTTAAACTCTCCCAGTTTTAGTAAACAACCTGTTTCAATGTCCACAATGAAGAGTTCCAGCTTGTTTTCAAATGCAAACACTGCTTGTTGAAGGGATAAGACTGTATTTCCAATGCCTTGCATTTTTACATTGAGCTGGTTCAGATGTTCAGTCATGTCTATGAGATAGTAGAACTTCAGGAGCCACTCAGTGTTAGCTAACTCAGGATGCTCAAAGTTTTTCATTTCAAGAAAAGTCTGGATTTCGCTCAGACAAGCGAAGTGCCACTTTATATTTGACTGTTTCATTGATGCAATTTTATCATTGCATGTTAGACACATTTCAGAACCTGCTCTCTCCACAAAGGTAAATTCCTCTGTCCAGTTTGCTGAAAAGTATGATACTCCTCATCTTTTTTTCTTTTAGCCATCTTCTTCATCAAAAGGGTTTCTGCAATTAGATAGCTGACTACTTGATTAAAAGGAGGGAAGTTTACTTCCTGACCTCACAACGACTGATGTACATTACACATTATCCAATAAAAATTTGGTGTTGTCCTGGAGGACAGCTGTGATTGGCTCCAGCCACCTGCAACCATGAACATGAGCGGTAGGAAATGAATGGATTGTAATACATAAGAATGTTTTATATTTTAATGTTATTATTATTTTTATTAAAGATTTGTCTGCAAGCCAGATGCAGCCATCAAAAGAGCCACATCTGGCTTGCAAGCCATAGCTTCCCAACCCCTGCTTTAGTTGATATCTCTAAAGATAAAGACTTTTTTTTTAGAAACAACAAAATCACGGTACCATCCATACCTAACTAAATTAGTAGCGATGCCTTAATATTATCTAATATCTAGTCCATATTTAAATTTTCCTGATTGTCTAAAAAAATTATTAATTTGTTGAAATCAGAATCTAATCAAGGCTCACACATTGCATTTGATTTTTAGTTCTCATAAAGCTCTTGATTTGTAACAGTTCTTCCTTCCTTATCCCCTATTTTTATGCCATTTAGTTTTTGAAGAACTGGATCGTTTTTCCTCTGGAATTAGGGCAGATTTTGCATGAGCTGTTTCTTCAGGCCTAAAGATTTTTTTTGGCTAACTCAGAGGGCATGTGAAACAATATAACAGTGCCTGCAAACACGTTAATGTCATCCATCATGGTGGGACCCAGATGACTGAATGATTGATGGGATAAGGGAGAGCAGCTTCAGTCATAAGATATGGAAGGTTGAGAACCACTGCTCAGAGGCACTCCTTATGCAGAGAAACTTAAATGACAGTCTGGTAGAACAGCTGCCTTGACAATGACCTCATTGATCATATTTCTGTTCTTTTAAGAACCCCATTCTGACTTAGGGACCACAGGCTCTGAATTGGATTTCACATTTATTTTGGGGGGGAGGGGGGGTAGAGGGTATACTCTTTCCCGGCCACTGTGGCTGGTTGTTTTGTGTTGGTGATACACTGCCTTTTCCATCTGTAAACTCTCAGTGATTCTAGTCAACACAGTTGGAGTAGTTATTCACACACCTACTCTGTGCTCTGCAGAACAATAGAGGTGTAGTGATGCCATTTGAAAGGTATTTTCTTTTAATTCTAACTTCAGACAGCTTAACTCTCTTTGGTTTTTAAAAGCTGCTTAGTTGATTTTTTGGGCTTTGAAGCCATCTGATCTTGCTAGGAACTGGAAAAGAAAAACAGAATTCTTTCTTGACATGACCTCTGGGTTAATCTCAGCCACTCTGCCATCTTTGGGGGTTGAAATTGGTAGGAATATGGTGACAGAATAGCAGAGCTCTGGTTTGCTCCATGCCCAGACAGGCTAGTCAATATTTCTTGAACATACCTCATCATTTCTCGGCATCGAATTCAGCATTGTTTTTTAGAATTCTGTTCCTTCTGCATCTGCACTGAGACCTGTGTAGGGATCAGTTAAGGATGACAACTCTTTCTAGAAGCCTTTCTTGAGCTCCCCAACCAGGTGTGTGTTCCTCTTCTCTGCCCCTCTTCAGGACTAACAGTCAGCAAAGTTCTCGGGCTAGAACTTGTGCAGAGATCAGAGGTCTCACTTTTCTCTTGTCTCTAATTCCCTCTAAAGACTGAAGCTAGGTAGGAGACTGAAGAAAAGGGACACATCTCCAAATAATCAACAATGAAACAAAATGCATTCAAGAATGGCAGTGTGAAATGATAAACATTTGTCGAGTTATCCTTACCTGTTCCTTGTTGGTGAGTGAATGTTTCAGTTCACTTCAGTAAACTCAATTTTTCAATATTTGTCACGTGCCAAGGATCATGCTAGATACAGAGGGTATAAATAATACTAATAATAGCTAATATTTATGTCATGCTTATGATGTATCACACCCTGTTTTAAGCACTTCAAAATTATTGTTTGTTTTCTTAATCCCCAGAACAATTTTATGAAGTTGGTACTATCACTATCTCTGTTTTATTTCTGGAGAAACAAAGGCATTCTTTTTATTTATTTATTTATTTATTTATTTATTTATTTATATTTTTTGCAGGGACAGAGAGAGAGAGTCAGAGAGAGGGATAGATATGGACAGGCAGACAGGAACAGAGATGAGAAGCATCAAGCATCAGTTTTTCGTTGCCGTTGCGACACCTTCGTTGTTCATTGATTGCTTTCTCACATGTGCCTTGACCGCGGGCCTTCAGCAGACCGAGCCACCCCTTGCTGGAGCCAGTGACCTTGGGTCCAAGCTGGCGAGCTTTTGGCTCAAGCCAGATGGGCCTGCACTCAAGCTGGCAACTTTGAGGTCTCGAACCTGGGTCTTCTGCATCCCAGTCTGATGCTCTATCCACTGCACCACCGCCTGGTCAGGCCAAAGGCATTCTTAAGGTAAGCAATTTGCTAAGGTCATACAAGCTGTGACAGAGCTAGGATCTGAACCAAGGCCATGTGGCTTAAATGAAAGTTTAACATAGTCCTTTAACCTTCAAATGTTTACAGTCTGAGGATTCTAACAAAAGGGCAAATATGATTGCCTCCAGTCTCAGAATCCCAAACACATTCCACAGAACTGGATGTAACCATCAATGGGCTGCAGAGTATGTTCTAGGTCTGGATACCGGTTAGGCTGCAACAGAGATGAATGTTGAGATGGTTGTTACAGCATGCACTGGGAAGAGGGGTGATGTAAACAAGAGGGAGCTGAGCTCCCTGGTTAAATTTTAAAGTCTCCTGTAAGAGGCAGTGTTGGGCATTATCCTTCAGAAGTGACTTGGGAGGGTCGGCTGTCCAAGGAGGCTGGTCTTCCCTTGAGAAATTAACATTTGTTTCTTTTCATTAGTAGCAGTGAATCAAATTGCACAATGCCATTCAGTGGTGTGGACTTACTGCCTATTAAGAACTGTTATAAGGAGACTTCAACATATAAATAACCAGCTGGACATTTCTTTCAAAGAAACAGATCATATGGCAATTGTTGGTCAAATAAGTTCGTAAATATGATATATATGTTTGCTCGCTTATAGTTTGCTTTGGGAGTGGGAGACAGGCTGTAAGCTGGCAAAGTCATTATAGTCTAAGACTTAGTTTTAAAACTAAGCTTTTCCCCACAACCTTGACTGTTACATGATATGAGGTGATACACTCTCATAAGGAATCCCATTATGTCTCAGATAAGTGACTTTGTATCAGAGACTTCCTTGTTTGTATATTGGATTAAAGGTTTTGATTTCTACACTATAAAATGGGGCTTGCTCTCTCTCGATTCCTGAGATTAGCATTAGAGAAGAGAGTAGAGAAAGGCCACGTGGTGGAGAAGTGAAGTAGCTAAGATGGCGGAATGCTGAAGGAGAAGCCAGTTTGTGCAGATAGAAGGAGATGAAGAACAGAGGTGAATAAGGCTGGTGAGGTAGAAACCCTTGATTCTAGGAAACTCGGATAAGTCAGTGGCTTTGGGAGCCCTGAGTGAAAAGGGAAGTGTTTTACCACTGCGTGTATTTCTTGCCCGCCCAGTGCAAGCTAGGATTAAAGCTAATGGCCCACCAGTTCTTGGCTTCGTTGTTTCATTACCGTCTGTCCTAATCAAACGCGAACCTGCATGGGCCACGCAGCTGTGATGGTGCCCGTGGCTCCTGGCTTTACAGCAATGATGAAGCTCCCCTGAATGAAAGCCATATGAAATTTTAGCCAAACGTTAGAATGACATAGTGATCTCCAAAAGCATTTCTCCGAAGCTCAGGAATGTGCAGAGTAAACCCTCCATTTTAAACACTGTGTTTTTTTTTTTTTTTTTTTTAGCCAAATGGATTTTCTGAGAAAGAAGAGGTTTTAAGGACTTCTCTGGAGATAAATGAGGATATAATCATCTGCTCTAGTTGAAAATCATTCCGAGTTTCTGGCATAAATATGGGAATTTGTTGCCTTAGAAACAACTAATGCTGTGTAACTCTCATCCCTGGACAACCATTTGGGGTTTTTTATCATTTGTTTGCTTCTACCTATGGTTTTTAAACCTTTAACCCCAGGTGACAAAGCTTAATCTCTTTCCCCAATTAGGTTAATAACAAACAACCTTTCTTATTTCACCATTCATTAAACACTTGGTGGAGATTGATCCTTCTTTTCTTTAGAGGAATTCTGTTAAGATGGTGGAGAGGAGATCCTCTGTGGCAAGGAAATTGGGGATTTGATGACATCTGTCCTGATTTGCTCAGGACAGAAAAGTTCCTGGGATGTAGGATTTTCAGTGCTGCAACAGGAATGGTTGTTCACCATAACAGGGACATGGGCAGATCTCCAAACAAGGACACCCACCTCCATGGCCTCTGACCCTGGACAACTGAGTTCCTCCCCCAAAATCATTAATGGAGGGCAGGTAGAGCATGGTCCCTCTTGGACTGTCCAGTGATTGCTTCTTCAAAGATTCCCCTCCAGCAGACAGAGTTACATTAAAGAAACCAACGGTTATATTACGCACAGTCAGATTTAGTTCACTTCATTTAATTTTACTCAATTTATCAAGTCCATGTGAAGTTTCTATAAATATGTGACACTGCACTTGAGGGTGGGGATACAAAATTGAATAAGGCTCTGTCCTGTTCACCGGAGGCTCTTAGTCTAAAGCAGTGGTTCTTATCCTGGGTTCTATCAAACCCTAGGGGTTCGATGAGTTGGTCTCAGGTGTTAGGAGAAGCCTCTGCCATGGAGGCCAGAATAAAGTAATACCGTAATTTGTTGTGAGTTCATGCACTTTGTTGGTTTTGTTCTTTGAGCAAGGTGATGTTCATGCACGGCTCATTTTGTGCACCAGTAAAAAAACATATACCTATGTCTTGAATTTGGAAAAAAAAATCATATTTTATTTATCACTAAAGAAGGGTTCGGTGAATGCCCATATGAAAATGGTGGGTTTGGTACCTCAAAAAAGGTTAAGAACCACTGGTCTAAAGGAACAGATGAAGGTGTAAGTGCAGAAGCACCTTTTGATGAGATGAATGCTGTAATAGAAGTGGAAGGCAAAGTATGGAGAAGGGACATTATTAGAGTAGTCAGCTACATGAGGAGGTCAGGAAAGGCTTCACAGAGGAGGTGATACTCTAGTGGAGAACTGGAGGATAAGAAAGCATTTGCCAGCCAGCCAGGAGGGAAGAACACTTCAGTTAGAGGCAAGATCATAGAGCAAGAGCAAAGACAAGAAATGGTCTGTCAAGTAGGAACTTTATGGTATATTTAAGGAACAGCAGGTATGGTTGGAAGGCAGGGTTTGAGATAGGAAGAATAGTGGGAGAGAAGGCTCTAGGCAAGGAGAAAGAAATAGACCATGAATGCTATTGTAAACAATTATTATTACTGTTGGCCATCTATCCAACTCCCCTACCCATTTGCTGATTTTGTTCAGGTGATCCATTCTTCTGACTTAGCCATGGGCTTCTTTGAGCTAACCACAATGATCTCATTTCTCTTACCAGTGGCTCATTTAACATTTGGACTGAGATAAAATTCTGGCCAAAAGGATGTGAGGAGATTTGTGTCTGTTGAGGGCCCTCTTTCTATAGGGCCCTCAACAGACACTCTTGCTGGCAGTTGTCATGTCTGCATCTGTACAGCCATCTGTGACCATGAGGATAGCAGGCTTGAAGACTAGATGACTTGCTGAGGATGTTAGATCAGAAAGATGGGGAGTGCCTGGGGGCTTAGTCACTTTATTTTTCTTACAACATATTTTAGCATATGAGATAAAAATGTTACCTCATTGTTCTAGCCATTTAGAAGAGATTTCTGTTAAGGTGACTGAAAGCATTTAATGATATGGTAAGATATGCTAAAACATTGTATCTTTTGGTGACAAAAGAAATGGAGTAATGTCATGGGCTTTGTTTTAGACTTTGACTCCTATTTGTCAGTAGGTATATTTCTTGCCTTCAAAGCCTAGATGCAGAAACTCATTTATACGATTAGCAATTTTTTTAAGCTTATGTCAAGTACCATTCTTGATGCGGTAGGTACAGTGTCAAATAATATATGCTATGTACAGTTAGGGGGGTTGCAATCTCTTGGAGACAGAAAAGTAAATCACCCTCCCAGTATATTGTGGCAAGTGCTTTGGTAAAGTTATACTTAGGGTACTGAAGTCTTAGTGCAGGGCTCCTAGATCAATATGCTAAATTGTAAAGTGCTTATCAAGGAGCTGAAACTTGGACTAAACCAACTGAAGACTCCTGCAGCAGAAACTGGTTATCCAGAGAACTCCATCTGGGCCCAAGTGTACACACATCTAGGCAACACAGGTTCAGTGTACTGTACAACTGTGAAACATGCCCAGGTAGTCATTTTGAGACTGATATAGAAGATCAGATTGATTTAGAAAACTTTGGAATAGGTGAAAATTGGTTAGAAAATAGTTTCCATTTTCCTTCTTGGCCTCATTTTCTGAGGAAGTCTCAGAGTTTCAAGTACACTGAAAATCAACAAGAGATACCATCTATCAAGTAGCTTATGAGAAATACAATTAGTACTCAGGTGTGACTTAAGAAGAAAAGAGTGACCCCATCTTGGGGTCTTCACGAGCAAGAATTATTTGAGCTGGTTCTTAATGGATTTTCAGCCTTGTAATTGGCAGAGACGAGTGAAGAGAGTATCATCAATCAGAGGAGGGACAGCCATAAGCAAACCAGAGCACAGAGATGGGCAGGAAAGAGAGAAACGGGGCCATGCCAGTCATGCAGACAATGGGAGCTGAGGATTTGTTTCTTGGTTGTTGGAAAGATATGGCTTGAAAGGTAAGCTAGGGTGAGAAGGGTAATGCAAAGTTTGGGGTCTTAGCCTTTGTACAGTGGGAACTAACAGCAAGTTACAATGGTGAGAGTGACATGATCAAAACAAAGTTTTTGGTGGATTGGATGTTGCCTCCATACAGGATGGATTAAAAGAAAAGAAATGCAAATAAACTAAGATGTAAGCAACACCTGTTCTGTACCAAGCTCTGTGAAGTTATTGCACTTCAATTCCCAGATTTATATTCACAAGGCGGCACTTTTTTTTTCATTATAAAGCTATGGAAACTGAAGCTTCAAACCGTTTAGGAAACTTGACCAAATTTCAAGTCTAGAATGTGAAGTAGTTTTTCTGACTGTCTGAACTCAAGGCACATGGTTTGTTCTGCCTCCTCCACACAATGAGAAGGGACTGGCATCATGGAGAACTCATACCAATTATTGTGTTGAGAGTGCCCGGGCACTAAGGTTACAAAAATTCAGTTTGTTTAGGGGACAATTTCTACTCAGCCATGAACTGGAGACAGTTTGATGGGCTTGAAGAAGGGCTAACCCTTAGCTGGGCCATTAGACCCTGAGCCAGAGCGGTTGGAACAAACATTCTCATAAGAAATATTTTGTTGATGTACTTTACATTTTATGTCTTCCTATCCAAACTCTCAAAGGATGGCAAGCCATGATGGGGGTAATGAGAATTATCCTGTTCTGACTTCCTCAGAACATGAGCCACCCACTCTGCCCAGACTCTCCACACTGGCAGGTACCAGTAGAGGACAGAAGGCAGTGTTTCTTGGCTTGCCTAACACCCTGGACCTTCTTATTGCCCAGTCTGCAGGTGTGCACATGTGGGTGGGTGTGCACATACCCGTGCTACGCTGACAGAGTTGTTAGAATTAGCCTAAAGAGCTCTTATGTCACTCTCCTGGATTTTTGTTACTCAGTGCCAGGTTAACTTTCCCAACCTCTTGTTAAAGTACAAAAATAGTCTAGAGATATGAATATTAACTTCAATGATTTGGAAATACTTTCAAACAGTTTCAGAGGAAAAATGGGGGAAAGACAGTTTTAAAAAGCTGGTGCAAAGGCCTTGTGAGTGGATTTTGGAAAGAGAACTTTGATTTGATTTTTTAAGGAATTTCACACACCTAGAAAGGAGGGAAGGAAAAGCCCTAGTAATTAAGGCTATAAATCATGGTAGTGGTCCAGGATTTCTTTGGTTCTTCTTGGACACAATCCCTGGTCCAAGAAGAACCAGGGACCCCTGGTTGGCCAGAGATGGACCTGGGTCTCCAGTGCCTTCAGGAGGCTTTCCATGTGCCCTGGTGTTTCATCTCAATGCAGAAGAAAAACTCACAGCAACAAGGCGCATGAGGCGCGGTCCAAGGTTCCTTCTTTCCAGCTGCTTCTTCCGCGTGCCTGGGCGTGGCAGTATCTAGCTTTGCTACAGAGATTATTTGCTGTAAAGTTTATTGCAGCAAATATTGTTGAACATTTATAAATAGCGATAATGATTAAGACCCAGTGTGGATGACAGCTGGTGGCTCTTGATTTCAACAGTATGAGACAGCAGTGTGACAAAACCCTAAAATAGCCATAAAAATTGGCCCAGAACTTGCCATCTTGAGTCAGCAGCCAGGAGGTTGAGTTTGGGTTTGAATATCAGGCTGTAGCAGTGACAGGAACAAATCTGAGCTCATTCAGAGAAGAGCAATGAAGACCAGGAAGTGTCCAGAAATCTTAACGCACTGAGCATGCTTTGTGTAGAGAAAAGAGCTTGAAGTGGCACATGACTCTTATATGTAACAATAGTGGGACTGCTATTCTAGGCAATTAGAGACAGATGGGTGCCAGAAACAACTTCTCTAATAATGACAAAATGGGCCACTGAAAAGGAATGACCTCTCTTTAACACCAGTGACGTCCAAATATATGCAACCAATGACCTAAATCAAAGATTCTGTGATTTTATGGTTTCCTAGCGTCTTGTAGGTGACCTATTTGTATGAGTGTGTGTGCACTTGACCGCTTGCGGTTGATGGCTTTTCCTTTCCTTTCAGTCTCTTTTTAACCCAATCTAAGATGGTTTTTGCCCCAACCACCTCATGGAGATTGCTTCTGTCTTCCTCTCAGTCATCAAACCCAGTCTTCTCTCTTATTTCACTTGTTTGAAATAAGACAATAATGGCAACTCCTACTTTATGGAAACAGATGCTTCTTTTGGCTTCCATGACCTTATAGTCACCAACTGGTTTTCTTCCTAACTCACTGACTTTCATCTCAGTCTCTTTCACTAGTTCCTCCTCCTCTGCTCAACTTATAAATGTTGGAATGCCCCAAGATTCTCCTTAGTATACTTTTCTCTTTATATTAATGCTTTGTGGTGGTTTTAAAACCTGTCTTCACATTCCTTGACTCTCTTCCCATCCAGAGATGGGGGTCTGTGTCTCCTCCCTCTAAATCTGAGTTGAACTAATGGCTCATTTGTATGCAACAAGAAAAACTATTTCTAACACCAGAGGCTGGATCAGGAAACGTCATGAAGCTTCTACGTGGTTCTTTTAGGACATGGTCTTTGTAGTCCTGAACTGCTAGAACAAACGAGGTCATACTGGGAGAAAACCTAGGCTTCTAGAAAAGCTATTTGTAGTGTTCTTGAAGGCAGCCCAGCTGAGAATCCAGGCATTGGGCAGTAGAGACAAGCCTTCTCTGTGTGCTCTGTCCATGTTCTTCGTTCACAAACCCTGAAAGTGTGACTTATGCCACTACGTTTTGGGATGGTTTGTTATACAGCAATGGAACTGTTGCATTCCCTAAGGGGTTTCATCATGTAGCATGACTTGAAATGTCACCTATAAATGCTAATGACTTTGAAATCCACTTTCCAGCCCTGATCTTTTCCCAGAGCTGCAGACTCTTAAATTCAATTATCTAAGTATCTACTTGAGTCCTCCACTTGTGTATTCAGTTAGCATCACCTCAAACTGAGGAGGACTAAAACAGAAAGCTTGACATGAACTCCTGATCCTCAAACTTACTTTTCTTTTTGCTCCATCTGGGTATACACCTAGGTTTTCAAGCTGAAAATCCTTTAGTCTTGTTTCCTCCTTTTGCTCCCAACGTAACAGCAAGTTCTGTTTACTTTTTGTACAAAGTGTGCTGGAACCTGTCTCCACCTCATCTACCGCTGTCATAGTCCAACCTCATCTACCGCTGTCATAGTCCAACAAGTTACCGTAACCTTTCTGCCCATCTACTGCAACACCCTCCTGGCCAGTCTTCCTGCTTCCACTCTTGTCCTCTTAAAATTCATTTTCAACACAGTAGTCTATTACAGTAGAAGAAATTGCCTCAAAGCTTAGTGCCTCAAAACAATTTGAACAACTGTTAGATTTATTATCTAACAGTTTCTGTGGGTTAGAAACCTGGGCACAGATCAGCTAGGTCCTTTGACAGTGAGTCTCAAGTTCAACTGGGAAGCATCTGTCTCTTAGCTCAGTCATATGGTTGTGACAAGATTTAGTATATCTGGGGCTGTTAGACTAAGGGCCCCAGTTCCTTATG
Organism: Rhynchonycteris naso; assembly: GCA_037038555.1. Taxonomy (NCBI): domain Eukaryota; kingdom Metazoa; phylum Chordata; class Mammalia; order Chiroptera; family Emballonuridae; genus Rhynchonycteris; species Rhynchonycteris naso. The sequence continues at coordinate 93,824,617 of CM072998.1, read as the reverse complement.
GACTATTGACTGGAGGTCTTCTTTGGCTTCTTGCCACATGGGTCTCTCCAAAGAGCATCTTACCACATGGCAGCTGGCTTTGTCAGGGTGAGACAGAAGGCACAAGAGAGAGAGAACTAGCAAGTCACAGACTTTTGTAACCTAGTCATGGAAGTGACATTCCCATCACTTTTGTCATGTTCTATTAGTTAGAAGCAAGTCACTGAATTCAGAGCACACTCGAGGGGAGGAGATTGATTACACAGGGCATGAATACCAAGGGGAGGGGATCACTGAGCGCCATATCAGAAAGTGCCTCCCACATAGCTCCAGAGTGATCTTTTAAGATCTTAAATCATATCACAGCACACCCTTATAAACCTCAGTGGCTAATACATGCTATTATACATGTATCTAAAATCATAGATGTATTAACACCAAGAGTGAACCCCAATGCAAACAATAGTTTGGGGTAATAACAATGTGTCATTGTACCCTTCTGGTGGGGGATGTTGATATGAGGGATACCATGCATGTGTGTGAGCTGAGGGTATATGAAAAATTTCTGTACTTTCCTCTCATTTTTTCTGTGAACCAAAAACTGCTCTAAAAAATAAAGTCCATTAAACAATCATCTCCAAGGGCTTTTATTGCACTTTAAGTGAATTCCATGGTTGTGAGATTTTGGATGACCACTTAGTAAGTTATATAATGTCTAATCACCGGGGTATATATCAACTGGCTAGCTCAGTAGCTAGAGCATCAGCCTGGTGTATGGATGTTCTGGGTTCAATCCCCTGTCAGGGCACATAAGAGAAGTGACCATCTGTTTCTCTTCCCTTTTCTCTCTCCTTCTTTCTCTCTTCCCTCCTTACAGCCAGCAGTTTGATTGGTTTGAGCATTGGGCTCGGGTGCTGAGAATCGCTTGATTGGTCTCAGTGTCAGTCTCAGGTGCTAAAAATATGTTGGTTGATTTGAGCATTGGCCCCAGACAGGGGTTGCTGGGTAGATCCCAGTGGGGACACACGTGGGATTCTGTCTCACTATCCCCTTTCTTCTCACTTAAAAAAAAAGGAAAAAAAATTTAAATGACTTAAATGAATTACAAATTTCTATTGCTTTGCAAAGTCCTATGTGTTTAGTCCCAGACTTTTCTCATGTCTTATTTTACTATGCATTCTCTCATCCATTTCACTCCAGCACCCGTGGTTTTCCTTCTGTTCCTTGAGTTTCCCCAATGTACCCCTTCCGCAGGCTTTGCATTAGATGCTCTTCCTTTGGGCCACCATCCCCTGGTCTGTATGGGAGGCTGGTTCCTCTCATGCAGATCTCAGCTTCATGGTTACATCCTCAGAGAGGCCTCCTTGACCACTCAGCTGTAAATGGGTCTCTTCTCTATCATATCCATCTCTGATGCTTAGAATTGAGCTTATCACCATTTCATATTATTTTTGCTTGTGTATTTGTTACCTATCTCTTTTCTTCTTTCTCTCCTGCAAGTAGAATGTAGACCCCATGAGAACGGGGTCCATTTCTGTGTCAGCTGCCATGGCCTTCCCTGTTCCAGATTTCACCTGGGTCCTGGCTGCCCCCTGAGATGCGGAGTCCCCTGGAAGCCGCCCTCGATTCCTTCAGCTGTGTCCACAGATACCATCTGACATTCCTTTCTAGGGGGGTGAACAAGAAATATCTCTGCTATATTTACTTGTATTACCTTTGTGGGGATCCATCTTTGAATAAATTATTTGTTTAAATTTCAGATGTCACATGAAACTTACTTTAGCTGTTCAAAAAATGAATATATTGGATTTGATGAACTAACCAGTACGAGCCTGGGCTAATTCACTCCACACCTTCTGTGATAGTAACCTTGTTAATGCAATACCAGAGATTTTCTAATACACAACTTTCATGATACTCACAAGGTGGCAAATACTGTTTTAAGTGCTTTACACATTACAACTCATTGAACCATCATAGCACTTTCATTTTGCAGATGACCAAAGTAAGGCACAGAGTTGCCCAAGGTCATAAGGTTAGTAAGTGGCAAAGCTGGAATTTGATCTCAGAGTCTAACTTTAAAATGTTTGCTCTTAACTAACACATGCTCCTGCCACTGATACTGTATAAACTTCTGTAAAATTCCTCTGTCACTACTCAACACAGGAATGGTCTGGCTACAAGATTTCTGCAACCCACATAGGTATTTTTTTCCCCAAAGTATGTAGAACTTGCAATCTTTTGATTTGTTTATTGTGTTCATTAACTGTATTTCTACCACTTAAGTGACTATTTCAAGTATCTGGGACAGAGAGGGGAGAAGTGTTAAAATGCAAGAACAGACATTTTCCAAAGTGCTTTCTGAAGCCATTGTTTTACCCAGGGAACAGATTATGTTTCTAAATATCTCTCGGATCTGCTCTGGCCTGTAGTTGTGAGAGGGTTTTCAGAAGTTTCTCTGGCTTTTTGGCAGGAAGAGAAAAATTGTAAGCTTGGTTATGACCTAAAAAAGACTCCCTTGCTCCAAAGATGTTATTGACTCAACACTACTTCCTATGTTACACCAGCGAACACTCCACTTGGCTGCCACAGCGCTGGGCTTTGGCTGTGTAATTGCTTCATTCCCCGTCCGTGTGGAGCGATACCCACCCCTCTGGTTCTACTACCCCAATCTGCTCCCCTGCAAACTTCTCTCCACACACATTTTGAGATTTAGCTAGTTACATTCCAGCAAAGCAATTCTCCTGCCCAGTGATGATGATCAAATGGCAGACAGCAGGGAGCACCTGTCGCCAAGTACTGAGCTGGAATAGAATCACCTGGTTTCCTCTCCTTCCCTTCTGAGAAGGAATAGCAATATCTTACAAGTCAGGAAGGAAAAAATGGCCATATAAAACTGACTTATTGGAAAGTATTCAGGGTCCCTTTGGGGGATAGTCACCAGTGCTGTCCCCACAGGGAGCCAGGCTCCCTTGCTGGATGCACACCGAGGACCCGAGAACAAACTTCATTTCTCCGGTAATGTTGTCTCTGGGTAGGAAGAATGCTATTTTTTGTTTAAGTTGAATATTTACCTGAACAAATACCAGATGTTGATGAATATTAATTTGTGCTTAGATTAATGCTTCAAAGTGTCAATTTAATTTCCGTTTTACTATTCAGCCCCTGATTGCAATGAGCTATCCAGGATGTGAGGAGCATACACCTGGCTTGAGGACAGGGCTGGAGGTCTCCAAGGGGTAAAGCCAGGCCCTGAGGCACCGGGACAGTTCCAGGGGAGCCCAGGTGGCCCTTGCAAACCACCCAGCTCTGCACTGGCCCAGTGGAGGGCTGGCAACACCTCAAGGAGAAGGAGATGCACACATACCTCAAACAGCCACTTGACCTTCAGAACGGGCCAGGAAGGAAGCATGTGCCCACGCTGGGTTCTGAACTCTTGTGTGGTACAGACTGCTGGATGGCCTGTTCATGGTCTCCTGTCACTCTACCTTAGACCATTTCTGCTGCTGACTTTTCAGGTGCCTGAGAAATTGGATTCTAATTTGTATCCAATTAGATATGTTTGTAGGTTCACACCTGGTGAGAGGAAGAGCGCCAGCTGTTGGAGTCAGGCACATCAGGGAGTAAGTTTCAGCTCTGGATCTCACTGGCATAGGCACATATTTTAACCTTCCTGAGCCTTGTTTTTCTCACTTGTAAAACAGAGCCATTGGCAAGACTAAGTGAGATGCCTGTGTCCTATGCTTAGCAAGGGCTGGCACCCAGTAGCACTCAGTGAGTGACATCCTCTTCCCGTTCCTGCAGGTGGATAAACCCATTCTCAAATAATGTAAACATTAAACTTCTTTCATATTGAGTTTTCATACATCTCTCTCTTGTGTTTCTCTGTGTTGCCTGATTTCCTAATTCTCTGTGTGCCTTATTAGTCACTTAGTAAGTAAACATGACAAATGTTTCTATTTTGAGTTTTTGGTCAGGATCACATGAATGCTAGAATTATTTTTAAAAAGGACACCAATGACTCTGTATTCCATATTTGTCTTGTCCCCCAACGACCTATGTTGTTGTTTCTCTGTTAGCTGGACAAATAGAATGGATTGTTATTTCACAGAAAAATCATCATCTGCAGCCCCAGCCTCTGGTCTGCCCGGGCCCTGCCTCAACCCTTTACCTCTCACTCCTCCTGCCTTGCGGGCTCTCAGTACACAGACACCCAGTTGTGGGCACGTTGCTATCTGTAGTCGAGAGAGTCCCAAGTAGGGCTAATGCGCAGGATTTCAAGGCCCTGTTGCCTTGTTCTTAAAACTGCCGGCAGGTTCCAGCACACTCTGTGGACTTCCACCTCCCTCTTGATCTCTTTCTGAATTTAGGTGTTATATTTGTCTCCTGGAGCTGGTATGACAAAGTACCAAAGACTGGCTTGCTGGAAATGACAAAAATGTATTGTTTCATAGTTCAAGAAGCTGGAAATCCAAAACTGAGGTGTTGGCAGAGCCACGCTCCTTCTGAAGTCTAAAGGAGACCACCCCCTTCCCCCAAGCTTCTTCAGCTTCTGGCAGTGGCCATCCACCCTGGTGTTCCTTGGCTTATGGCAGAATTATTCCCATCTGTGCCTCTGTCCTCACACAGGATTCTCCCTGTGTCTCCACATCACCCTTCTCTGTGCATGTTTGTGTCCAAAATTTCCTTTTTTTATAAAGACACCTGTCATGTAAATTAGGTCTCATGCTATGACCTTATCTTAAATTGGCTAAATCTATAAGGATCGTATTTCCAAATAAGATCAAAAGTTAGGTTTTCAATATACCCTTTTTTTCTCTCTTGGTTGGGGGAGACACAATTTAACCCATAACATATGAAAATTATACTCATTTCTTTTGGGGGCTTTCAGATTTTACTTTAGTTTCAACCAAAATCAGTAAAGCTCTTCACAATCTGGGTTTTGTGCATTTGTTCATTCATAAAAACATTCATTTAGCACTTACAATAATGCCTGGTCTGGAACTTTTATATCTATCATCTTATTGACTTTCCAAATATCCTAGAAAGGTCGCTATCATCATTCCCATTTTATAAAGGAGAAAGCAGAGACATCAATAAGTTAAGATGCTTGCCCGTATTCTTCTCATGGTCAGTGTCAGAGCTCAGTGCCTGAGCTGAGTGAGGGCTTCTGACTCCAAGTCTATTGCATCAGATCAAAGGTGTACTGACTCAGCAACAGCATTTACTTTCTATTCAACTACATATTTCTACCCTTGACTCTGAGAAATCCTGCCTGCCCTTGATCTTTTCTCTCTCTCAACATTCTCTGGTCATTCTCTGTCTCAGTTTGACTCTTTCAGTGACTTTACCCCGTGCCCTCCCTGTCAGACCTGCAATATTGGCTCCCACTGATGACTTTCTTACTTGCCCTTTTGTTCTATTCTCTTTCAAGGACTTTCCTCTTCCTTGCCCTTTTCCTTTCTGTCTCATTCTTTGTTTTCCTAGTTCTTTAAGCTCTGCAGGATCCTGACTCCTGGGGTCATTCATCTCTACCTTAATTTAGCTGGCAGTCTCTCTCCTTTAAGTTTATACATTCTGGACATCAACATTGTTCCCCACTGCTCCTTCTTGACACTTTCCTGTTTTGTCAAAGCAACACCCATAGCTTCTGATGTATTTTAAAGAGCCTTAAGACACCACTTCACACTGGAACACAGCCCAGTTCCTTACCTCTGCTGCTTCTTCCAAACATGACATTGGACCCCTGGGGGATATTATGTGTTTTTATTTTCTCAAGCTCTGAAAGGTGGCCTCCTGCTAATGTTACTGTATGGTGCTTTTTCAACAAAACGTAAGGAGCCTAGATGTCTAACTGCTCCTCAAATGAACCTAGTGGCTTCCCTGGGAGAGCTACTTAAACTTGTTTGAAAGACTATCTGGCTGATAGGTCTACCTGGGAGGATGGCTACCCCAAACTACCCTAGGAAGATGAAAACTTAGTTTAAAAAAAAAAAAAAAAAAAAAAAAAACCCTCCAGAAAAGGTGATTTAGTTACTCCCTTACAAAATTAAAAATAGCTCCCATTAGGAAGCTCCATATCTTCTCTTGTCTGTATTGCACATGCTCATGTCCTGAGTGATCTGATCTTTATAACTTTTAGATGCTATTTATATGCTAGAAAATGTCAAATAGAATTTCTTCACCTTGGTGCCTTCCCCAAGCTCCAGATCCATATTTTTAGCTATCTGCTATCCACCTGGAGGTCCTATAGACACCTCATAGTTAACTCTCATTCATTCTGTGTTCCTCTATCTTGTAGTTTGTATATAATGTAAGATCGTGATACATCCTGCATCTCCCAAGTTATGAACCATTATCCTTAGTTTTGTGTTCAATCAGTTACCATTCTAGCTCAGAAATATCCCAATATCTGTCTCCTATTGATTCTTGTCTTCAATATTTCTCACTGAACTTCAGCCCCTTTGACTAGTCTTTCTCAGCAACCTTTCTTCATTTCAATTAAAATTTCAAAAAAGTAAAAGTCTACATGGCTGTCTTGTTTTGAAATTGCTGCTGGCTTAGATATATCTCTTATCTCTATACATTGTCATTCTGGTACTTCACAAATCTGACTATGGCCGACTTTTCATTCCTTAAGCTCTGTCCCCTAGTTTCTCCTCATGCCCAAACATCAACTTCTGCCAAATGGGCTTCTCATTGTGTCTTGGAGATAACATACTCTTTCATGCCTTAATAATTTTGCCTGTGCTATTTCCTCCACTTGGGACAACCATTATTCCCTTTTTTACTTGGCAAATTACTTCTCACATTAGTGGAACTGATAGTAATTCCCTTAGTTAGAGTTGGTGTTTCTCTCTGCTGTATTCTGATGGTACTTTATTCTGTTTTATAATCATTTGTATGTTCTCATTTGTCTCCTCCATTAGACCGTGAACTCTCCAGCAGCTAGGACAATGCCTGGCATTCCATGGAAAAAGTATAAATAATTTTAAATGATTGAAAGCTTCATAATATCTAACTCAACTCTACATCTTTTCTTTAAATCTCCTTCTTTCTTCTTTTTTTTCCTCCAGAGAGAAGACTCTCATTATTAATATTCATATTGTAAAAGCTATACATAAATAACTATATCACTAAACAAATAATTTAAAAAAGGGATTAAAAAAAGAAGGCAATGGGATAAAGTCAAGGATGGGTTAGCACATCATCCGGCTGGCTGGGCTGGGAAGGTAATAGGAGATGTCTATAGAACTTGTTCTGAGCTTCCAGCAGCCAGAAAAAGAGTACAGATTCAGTTTATTCAATTATTAGCATTTGTGTAATAAGATACTGCTCTGGGGAAGAACAGCAACTCTAAGCCTTGAGACTCAAAGGAAATTTCTCACCAGGGAGAACACCATCTTCTTCCTCTGGCAGAATCACCAGCAGAGTCATTTGTGGCTGAGCAAAGGGAGGGCAGTGTAATATTTGCCCAGCATCTGCTTTAATGAGTTTTAATTAGAAATGTGAATATATTTCCTTTTGATCTGTGTCTGATGAAGACTGACAAGAAGAAAAGTGAAGAAAGAAGCATCCCCATCCTCTAACTAAAATCCCTGTGAGTTTTACCCATTCATTCATTCATTCATTCGTTTCCTTATTAGGCACTGATTATTCATCAAATGTTTATTTATACAAGGACTTATGAGGGATTTCTCCTCCACTTACTACTGTGCAATCTCCCCCATTCTAAGTTCACCTGGAAAGGATATTATTATAGATCATCTTTCTCAGCCGGAGGCCAGAAGATACACCTGCCTAAATTGTATTGTGCAGGATTCAGCACTCTAGCCTCAGATTTTCAGTGGCCGCTAATGGTTGTCATAGGGAGGAACTAAAAGGGCTCTTGGACATGCTTTTTTTTAAGCGTTCAGGAAACATTTTCTGGCTCTGGAAAGATTGCTTTCACAGAGCAATTTTAGCCATTATCAATTGAGAATAAAACCTACTTTGCGAAATTAAATTAGCTAGTCTTCCCTCCCAGATTCATTTTTCCTCCTTTACCGTGGTGAAACCCATCTCTATTTAGCAGGCCATGTAACCTCTCCTACCTCATAGTGAAATCACTTAGTAAAATAAAAAGGCTTTAGAAAAGGAGGTTGCAAATATAAACACGAGTGCAATTAAGATCTCAACTCCATTACATTATTATAACTACTTTGCATGGAGTTCATTATGATTCGCATCAGGGTTTTAATGTTTTCTCCAGTTTAGTGGCATCCTTAGTTAGAAGGAAACATTGTGCTATAGGAAACAATTGCCTGTTGGGTTGGAAAGTAGTTTGAATAGGATTCTATTGTGATTAATTAAGCTCGCACGATAAAGTAGAAAGAACCAAATAGTTGTTCTTCAAATTGACAGCATATTTGGCAAACAAAAAAGATTTATAGCACTAAATTTAAATTTTCCCGATGTAATAATGTATTATGTAAATTACTGTTTTTTTTCTTTTTGTTGGAAGCATGGTGAGCCCTTATTATGTTTTTTTTTTCTATGTGAAGAATAGAGGCACACACAAGAATGAAGGAAATAGAAGAAAAGGCTTAATGAGCAAGCACAGGCCTGGTAATATGGATATAAGCCTTTATTTTCTCCCCATTACCTTCAAATTATTTCCCACAAACAGTGTATCTGACAATTCTTCTTTGGAGTCAGCTCTAAATGTGTGCTGCCTTTGTAAGGAGGGGCTGTCCATCTCTGTCCTTGGAGAGCAGCCCTCCTTCCTGAAAATCACTCTCCAAATTGAAAATCAGCTTCCCTGCCTTTTAGTTTATCTGCTGGCCTAACCACCATTTTATTCCACTCAGCGGGTCCTTCAGGAAATATCCATTGTCAGCCCTCAGAATATGTGGCAAGCCCCATCGGTGGTACTGGAAGCCTATAACTAACATGTCTGAAAAGAGAGTAACCAACCTGGCTTTGAAAAATGTCTCCTCTTAGTCTCTCCCTCTCTGCGTTTCCATATTCTGTTTTTTGCCTTGTCATTCTGTCTCATCTCTTCCTTTGTATCTGCACCTCTCTGTGTGTCCACTTGTGCATCCTTGGTCAGTCCATCCATTTTCTCCCCTTACCGCTCCTCCTCCTGGCCTCCTTCCCTGCCAGTGCTCTCTCCATTCTCCATCCTCTTTTCCTCTTAAATGCTGAGTTTCCAGGTTGCAATCAAGATCCCTGAAGCCAAATAAAGAGTGATGGCGCATGTCTCTGGGGAGTGTCTTCTATTAACTGGCAAGACTCAGAAACTGCTATTAATAAATAAAGGCAGTTCCCCAGGGTCAGCCTGGGTTATTCGGGCAGCTTGTCCATGTTCAGATACTCTTTGTTATTGAGGAACTCAGTTGGGCCTCCAGCACTGACTTCTTATCTGATGGAATGATGCTTTCAAGGCTGTGGCCAGGTCAGTGTGGTGCTTCAAATGTTACCTCTCTTAATGTGGTCCTTTGTCCACGCTGTCAGGTGTAGCCTGCAGGGAGCCCCAGGAGCTGACCCTGCTAGAGAGTAAAATGGCCCTAAAGTAGATGGGGACGTAATTTAAATCTCCCTTGTCTTTAGGAGATGCCAAAGCAATTATTTCCCCTTACACACCTTTCAGGTTTGGGAGGAGAACTGCTGTCTCACAGGACAGCGACAGCTTTCTGGTGGAGAGCCAAACAGGCTAAGACACCCATAATCAACCTGCTCAGCTCAGTATGTGCAGGCTTGAGAAGCAGAGTTACCAAATCATTCTGTAAATCCAAGGGGAAGAGACATGATAGAAACTTGATTGGTTTGGCAAGCTTTACATTCCTTTTCTGAGCTTGTGATGGATGTCTGGAAGAAATGTATCACAGGCACCCCCGAACAACTGCTGCTTCCTGGCTTCTGATGCTTCCTCCCTCTGCAACCTCACAGACCTTGTATTACAGGTTTCTCAAGACACTTAAAATAACTGATTTTAAAAATATGCATATATTTTAAAAATGTGTATTATACATATATGCATACATATATATACATGTATGTAAAATAAAACCTAAACCCAGGTTTCAGCCTTCTCCATCTATGAAGAAGAGAAAAGGAGTTAAAAATCCTTTTAAGGTCAAGCTATTAGTAGATGTATTAGTTCCTAAAAATTTACTCCTTTAGCTTTTATTGTTTTTCAGTCCTTGGTGCCATCTGTAAAATTAAAAGAAACAAGATTTGAAATACCTCAGGTCAGGTCAGTTCTGTTAAAAAAATGGGTGTATTAACTACTATGCATCACCCTGGGGTGCTGGGGTGGGTAGGACATGGCTTTTGCCTTTAAGAAGCTTATAGTTGCAAGGATTTTTAATCCTTGTCTCTACTCCCAAATATTAACATCAAGAAAAAGGACAGTCTCAAGGGCAGAGGTAGCAAACACTAAGGCTCTATGAGGCCTGGCTATGCAATGTTTTTTTCATTTTGTAAGGAAAGGCTGAATATTTATCATTTCTCTTCCCTAATATTTACAAACATTTCAGCTCTCACCTTCACCGTGATATAAGAGCTTCCTAAGCAGGGTGGGCCAGCACTCCTCAGAGTCCTTCCTTAGCTGAGATTGTTCAGTTTCTTCCTGCTTCCTTTAGGGCCTCAGGAGGGCAGTAGCATCTTTGTACTCACATATGGTTTTGCACATACTTTTATCTCCACACTGTGAGCAGAGGATGTCTGGGGAATGAATGCAATGCTTTGATCAGGTCACTCCTCAGACTTTGAGAAGCCATCTCTGATATCTGAACACTGGGTTATGTGTCCATCCTAAGTGCCCTCTTAGTACACCTTGTCATCCTTCCTGCCAGTGCCCTGTATATGGAAGATGGTAGAAGCATCGAGTGGAGGGCCTCACACAGACACATTAGAAACTCGGTAAGGATTTCTTGAATGAGCAGAGTAAGCAGGCCTTTGATAGCCTGGGTAGTCCACTCTAGAAAAAAACCTGCCATTTTCAAAGATCTGCCAGGTAACTTATGCTCAGACTGTGGCTAGTGAACGTTGACTTTAGGATTAAACGTTTTTTCCCTAAAGTCTTAGTCAAAATCTGTGTACTTGCCTTGCGAGTTTATGAGGACTGTCTATCCTAGCTCTTAGTAAAGTCCTCAACAAGTATTAGTTCCCATCCTATTACATGCAAACAACTCTGGAAGAAGTGGCATTTTACATTGTCCAGTTGGAATTAAATAACTGGAGAAATTTGTGGTGAAGATTGTTTATCAGGAGAGAATACAGAGAGAATGAAATGAATTAATATTTGAAAAGCACATTGTGAGCACAATGAAAATGTTTGTTGAATAAATAAACCATTACTGATGTTATTATCATTATTAAGCACTAAGACACCATGCATACAAGAACACTATTTCCAAAACACAGAAGTTCTGATATTTTAAAGAAAAAAAATATATATATATATACTATACGTTTTGAAAGCCTTCCAGATAAAACATGGAAGTACTCTTGGCTCGAGGTTTATTCTATTTAACACCTTTCAATAGGGCAACATCTGGATGTTATCGGGCTTGGCAAGACGAGATGCTGAAATGACAAATTCTGGAAATGCTGTGCATTAGGCACTCTTGTCTTTGCCTGTAATTGCCTTAAAGATATAAAAGAGCCTGATTGTAATAACTCCCCTACTGTAACTATTCTCCATTTCCATCCTGCAAGAGAAGATAGCAGGAAGCAGTACCACTCTAAGGATATGAGTAAGGAAAGAGGGGAGCTAATCTTAAATATGTGTGCCTTGAATCTCAGATAACTACTCAACAACAGTGTGAAAGGATTACCAGCAATCTTATATATATCCCTTAACCTATTAACTGGAATAATTTTTGCATTAAGATAAGGTGCCCCTAAATATTCCAAGCTAGGTGGCCCTAGGTCAGAGAGCATTTATTATTTATTTCTGAAAGTCCTGTTTCCCAGCGATAGGAATGGAAATTTGGCAGACGGGGTCTCCCCTTGTCAAGCAAGTAAAATAGTTGTTTCATTTTTAATCTGAATCCTTTGCCCCGACAGATAAATCTGAAGAGTGCTGTTAAGGATGTGATGGATCAGGCTCCTGGTGATGACTGCAGGAGAGGGAGGAAGATAGGGCAGCCACACGTCTGCAGGCCTCTCAGAAGGAAGCGGGCAGAGCCTGCCATTGCTGAGACTGGAGCGAGGAGAAGTTTGTCTCACGCATGCCTTGATTTCTTTCAGTAGACTTTCATCTCTCATTTTGGGGAATGTGTTGAAGGTCTTTGGGCTGAGCTGAGATTATGGGTGCAGTTGAGTATCATTTTGGCTGAGTTTGTTTTACCTGTGGGTACCATGAAGCTTTGTGGGCAGTAAAATGGGAGCTCTTGCTGTGGTCCAACAGCTCTAGCTGAGGTGTGCTACAGTAAACAGGGTGAGCAGGGTATGTCTGAGTAACCTCTGGTGTCATGTGGCCAAGTGCCACACTTGCAAGTACATAGGCAAGCCGTAGCTTAATCTGATCCACGCACACAGCTAAACTTGGCGATTATAGTTTCCAAGTAGACTTTTGTTTTGGATGCATAGATAATTTAGGGTTAATATTATATATGATAAGAAGTTACTGAAGATTTTAGCAGGAATTTATATGATTTCATTTATATTTAGAACAAAAATATTGAACCCTAGTTCAGGCAGGACACTGAAACCACAATGAACTAAATACTGAATAAAAATTATTAACTGTTAATGGTTTTACCTACTTAGAAATATAAAGGGAGCTCTCAAGAATACAGGATAAGATGTAGAAAGCAGTCTTTACTTACAGGGCTGAGAGAGAGCATACAAGGAAAGGACAATTTTGGAGGAAGTTTCTCTTTCAGCTGCCAAGAATGTGATTCATCCAGTGTGTTCCAGCAGAAGACAGAAGTTCACTGAGGTGGTGCAGGCTGGCTGACAGCAGGAAGCCACTTACTGGAGTGTGGGAAGAACACATGGAGGGTTTTGAGACACCAGGTCTCCTGCACACCACTGGCAAGGGAGCTGCCAGTTGTCAGGGAAGCTACGCACAGCACTTTGTAGGAAGAAAAACTTTGGAACCAGGAAAAGAAGGTTCCTTCCTCTTGCAGTCTCCTTCCAGCGCTCTCTACCGACCAGGCCTGACACTGTGTTCTTGGCAAAAGAGAAATGTTCATTGGGTTCTGCTCGAGTATCTCTAAGCAGAACACAGAAAGATATAATTAGGACTTAGAGACAATAAATTGATAACTGGAACAGGTGGCGAAGGAAAGATTGGCTTGAAAAGGGAAGGGTGTGAAGGCTGGAGTGGATGGGGCAGCAGGTAAGGTAGGATAAGATAAGATTGCTAGGTGGATGTACTCCCTTTGGTCCTGAGACATGACTGAAATAGTGGGGATGGAAGGGCAGGGAGTGGGGCTCCAGTGGTACTGACAAGGCAGAATAGATATGAACCCAGGAAGATGCGATGGAGACAAGCGAGAAGGAAGCCAAAGGAGTGCCCCTTCATAAGTCATGACTAGGGGAAAGAGAGGAACAAGTTCGGGTTTGAGGAGAAGATAATGAATTCCGTTTGGACATGTCAATTTACAGTACCTATAGAATATTCTGACAAGATTCAGAATTTCCTGGTAAAAAGCACAATGGATTCACATATATATTGGGGCTATGTATTCCCACAACTGCTACAAAATTCACGTGTAAAGAAAGGAATGAAATACAAATTTCCACCTTAAGAAAAAAATTAAACAAAAATCTTTTTCAGGCCTGACCTGTGGTGGTACAGTGGATAAAGCATCCAGCTGGAGCACTAGGTCACCGGTTTGAAATCCTTGACTTGCAGGGTCAAGGCCCATGAAGAAAGCAACTACAGGTTGATACTTATCCTGCCCCCTTCCTTTCTCTCTCTTTCCTCTCTCTACAATCAATAAATATAATCTTTTAAAGTAAAATACCAGGCAAAAATCTCTTTCAGAAATAAACTTTTCTTTTTGAGTTATTTGTGTTGTGTGCCCATCTAATTCATAAAAGTTATACAAAATTTCAATTAAAATTTGAGGTCGTATTAGTTTATTTCTCCCGCCCCCTGAAAAGAAAACAAACATCCTGAAGCAGCTTTTATTTAGGCTAAGGGTCAGCGTTAAAGCTCAGTGTGTGTGAGTGTGTGTGTGTGTGTGTGTGTGTGTGTATGCACTCGCACACACGTTTATTTCTGCATGCTTTTGTTTGTATGTAATTCCCAAAGTAGTAAAATTTCTATTTCAAGCATTGTAGAAAATGTAATGTTTTATTACTCTAGCAATTTATTAGAGGTCAAAAGTTAGTTAGACAGACATGTTTAAACTCAAAGGAAGGAGGAGAGGTTAACGGTCTGAGAAGGCACACATACCATATATATATAATCCACTCCCAACATTCATTTCTTGTTCTATGCATCATGGCACTTAATTGTGTTTTGTGTCTCATTGTTTCATACATATAAGTTTTGCTTCTTCTTTTGTGCTAAGTTTTTAGAGGGCAGACAAGATACATGTTATATGTACTTTGGAGTTTAATATTAGGTTCTCAACAAAAACTTTATTTTTATTGCTTTACAAGTGCTTATTAAGCATCACTCTGAGCCAATACAGACCTAGGTGATCCTTGGAATCAACACCAAAAACAATCCCTGTCCTTGAGATGTCCATAATTTAAAGGGAGAAAAACAAAGAAAGAGTTCATTTTGATAAAATATTATTAAATGCTTATTTATGATGTTAATTCTTTTCTGAGAAGACCCTTCAATTTTGAGTGAGTCTTTGGACTAAGGGCAAGGAAGTACTATCCATTTTTATTACACCAAAGTTTGTGAGTTGATGGGGTATCAGACACCATATAGGCTGATGATCAAGATTCCAGGAGTATATGAATGCCAAAATCAAATGAATGTTCACATATTACATGAAATTATACAGGAGAGAACATCAGAACAGTCTAGAGCTTTGTAAACTTGACAAGAACACTGGGAAGATAAACAAGTTAATATTTTATAAAGTGCTTTGAAAATAGAAAGTGCCAGCATAAGTGCTAATTATTGTTTTTAGCCCCTCGACCTTTTTCCTTCTCCCTTTACTGTTAGATCTATCTTCAAGGGATATTGTTTGTCTTTAGATGAACAATGTTTTATGAAGTCATATGTTAATATATGCATTTATAGAAGTACCATCTCTCCCATTATTTTTTCTATCCTCCCTAGAGGGCAAAGGTTGTGTTATTTATCTGTCCTTAAGGCACCTAACAATGCAATGCACATTTTGTCCCGCTATGTTGGCAATGTCTGATTTACCTTTAGAAAGAAAATGTGTGTTTAGAATTCTAGCTGTGACTACAAACTAGTTAGATTAAAAAAAAAAATCAAACTTTAGGTAATAAAGAGATTTGTGTTTAAAAGGGGTCACCAGGGGAGACTGTAGAGTCTATTCTACCAGAAATGCTGACATACTCCAAATATTTCGGTTCTCATTTGGAATTGCTTTCAGAAGCACTTTACAAACCATATTAAGAGATAGTATCATTACTTTAGGTCACATCTTATATGTGGAAAAGAGCATGAAAGACCAAAAGTAGGAAACATGCCCTAAGGGGCCTCTTTGTTATTGCTGTGTGTAAGGCTCAGAGAGTTAATGAGCTTGAAACTCATTGTAATAATAGAAAGCAAACCATACTAATGCTATACACATGCACAGGAGCTTGAGAAAATTTCAAACACAAACATTGAAAGGTTTTAAAGGATTTAATATTTTACATTGTCTGTTAACTTTATTGCTCGGAGTAAAAATTTGAACTACTTTTAAAAGACTCACTGAAGATGGAAAGAAGGAAAACAGAAAGAATGACACCACACACACATACACACCTCTCCTTTTTTTTTTTTTAACAGTAGCTTAATCAAATACTCTGGAAAACCTACTTTGGACCCGACCCCCTTCAAGGCTGGTTTCCTTCTTTCTTTCATTCACCACATTTCTGGCGCTGATAACCAAAAATTTTGGGTTGCTTTCCACCTTTTTTCTTTTTAAATCAACCTGGATTTTTACCATAAAGAAGAGGAAAGACAACTATAATGGGCAGCTAGAATATAGAGTTGGCTGAATCGTCATGGGCTTTTCTTCCTGTAAAGCCAGTGGCCATGACCACGATCACAGCCGTCTGGCCTGTGCAAGTTTGCGTTGGATTCGGACAGTCGGTAATGAAACAACAGAGACAAGATCTGGTGAGCCATCAGCTTTAATTCTAGCTTGCACCCGGCAGGCAAGCAAAAATACATAGTGGGCTCCAAAACCCACTCATTCAGTGCTCACAAAGCTACTGACTTATCCGAGTTTCCTAGCATCAAAGGTTTCTAGCTCACCAGACTTATTCACCTCTGTTTCCCATCTCCTTCTTTCTCCCTGCATAAACTCTGCACAAACTGGCTTCTGCCTCAGCACTCCGCCATCTTGGCTGCTTCTGCTTTCCTCCATGTGGCCTTAATCAGCTCTCCTCTCTAATACTAATCCCAGGAACTAGGAGAGCAAGCTCCCAGTCTGCCCCACTTTATAGCATAGATTCAAAACCTTTAATCCAATCTACAAACAAGGAAGTCTGATACAAAGTAACTTATCTGAGACATACTGGGAGGATTCCTCAGGAGAGTGCACTACTCCACGTCATCCAATCAGTCAAGGGTGTGGGGAAAAGCTTACTCTTAAAACTTGCACGTGGGCAGCACCATCTTTAACAAAGTGAGCATAATATATGTTATCTGCCCAACACTTCCTTTCTTTATCTCCTGCATCTATTTAAGGCTTGTACTGGTTTGCTAAGGCTTCTGTAACAAAGTACCACAAATGGTGACTTCAACCAACAGAAATGTGTTGCCTCTCAGTTCTGGTGTCTAGAAGTCCAAGGCTAAGGTTTTGGTGGGGTTGGTTTTTATTGAAGGCTGGGAAGAAGAATCTGTTTTATGTATTTCTCCTGATTTCTAGTGGTTTGTTGTCAATTTTTGGTGTCCCTTGGCTTGTAGACAGGACACCCTAATCCAGTGGTTCTTAACCTTTCTTGAGGTACCAAACCCACCAGTTTCATATACGCATTCACTGAACCCTTCTTTAGTGATAAATAAAATATGATTTTTTTCCCCAAATTCAAGACATAGGTATATGTTTGTTTACTGGTGCACAAAATGAGCCATGCATGAACATTACCTTGCTCAAAGAACAAAACCAACAAAGTGCATGAACTCACAACAAATTATGGTATTACTTTATTCTGGCCTCCGCGGCAGAGGCTTCTCCGAACCCCTGAGACCGACTCATCGAACCCCTTGGGTTCGATAGAACCCAGGTTAAGAACCACTGCCCTAATCTCTTGCATAATGGTCAACAGACATTCTTCCTATGTTCATGCCCATCTTTACATTTTACCTTTTGTAAGGATACCAGTTATATTGGATAGAGTTCATTCTAAGGAACAAATTTTAACTTGATTAGTTCTGTAAAGACCCTGCCTTTTAATAAAAACACATTCTGAGGTACTGAGAGTTAAGACTTCATATAAATTTGGGGTGGGGGACACACAGTCTAACCCATAACAAGTCTAAACTGGAGCTTTACAAAGAAATGAGGAGGTGGGAAATCAGCAAGCTGGAAAGCCTGATCTTTGGCCATATGGCACATACGGACAGGAAGTCATTCCTTGCATTTTCATAGACCGGCATATTTGTTGGTATAAGTAGTCTTTATCATATGCATTTCAGTTAGATTTCCACAATACTTTACCCGTACCTACCTTTCAACACAATTTTCTGACTTGTACTACAGTTCCTTATTTATCTCTCCTATACATAATTTATCTCTCCTATAAAACTGTAAACTCTTTGAAAGCAGTGTCTAATTCATATTTGTTACTATTTCTTGACTTAATATGTGCCTTATATATAATAGATACCCAATAAATTGTCACTGATTTATAAATAACCATCAGGATTTATAGTTACAGAGTTCAAAAAGAATAAGAACTCATTGTTAAACACTGTATCAGTTGGGATAGGTTAGATTGTGCTGCAGGATCAAACAACCTGAAACTCTCACTGACTTAATACAACAAAGTCTATTTCTTGCTCAGGCCAAATCTGCAGATTCAGGCAATTCTTCAAGGTGATTATATTAAATGTAGAAGCAAAGCATCCCAGGCAACTCAGCATGAAGCTTCAGGGTTTCCTCTGGCGGGGTAGAGATTACAAGAGAAGCCAGTTAAATGTCTCAACTGACAAGTGACACATGTCACTATACTTTCTTCCTGTTGGACAGAACTAATTTTATGACCTTTCCCAACTGCAAAGGGGGCTAAGAAATGTTGTCTTTTGTGTGTCAGCAAGGGGAAGAGCTCTAGAAACGCTGCTGAACACTAGTAATGTCCACTTTAGGCACTTTCTTTCTAGAAAGTGTATCTTATATTAGTATTGTGTTTTAAACAGTATTGATGGAGCCCTTACTATGTGCCAGGCAATGTTCTAAATGCTTGTGGTTTAACAGTAAAAAAGAGACTGGAGGCTATACTCCAGTGTGGTACAATGATAACAAAGGATGACCAAATAGATAAATGAGATATTTTCATACTGTGATAACTGCTATAGAGAAAATAAAACAAGATAATATGTTGGAGAATAAGTTCCCTGTGACCTCAGCAGCATACTGTTCTAAGAATCGTAGTCGTCCATTGGAAAGTTAGGGTGTACTTTTGTTTTCTCATGTGATTTAAAGTGTAATATAGTCATTGCCCTGACCTGTGGTGGCACAGTGGCTAAAGCATCGACCTGGAACGCTGAGGTCACTGGTTTGAAACCCTGGACTTGCCTGCTCATGGCACATATGGGGGTTGATGCTTCCAGCTCCTTTTCCTTTGTCTCCCTCTCATTCCCCCCCTCTCTAAAAATGAATAATAAAAAAATATATATAATAGTCATTCTTACACTATATTATATTAACTGAAATCCAATTGAACAAAATCTTCAAACTTCTGAAATTTGGAACACTTCAACACACTTTTATGTATTAAAATCAAGTAATGAGAAAATTAGGTCACAGAGAATATTTATAAAAGCATAATTTTTAAAAATGGGAGTACAAAAAATAATTAAAAATAAATAAATAAAAATGGGAGTACAAACACTCTCTTACCATATAATAAACCACTCCAAAGCTTAGTGGCTTAAAACAACAGCAATTATATATTTACTCATGCTTCTGCAATTTAGATAAAACTTAATTGGGATAGCTCATCTGTGCTCCGTGTCTATTGGGCTGGGATCCAAGATGTCTTCTTCATTTTTAACTAATGACCTACTTAGGTGACTGTTATTACTGAGGCTATTTAGGTCTCTGTCTCTTTGTGGTCTCTCCAGGTGCACAGATTCTACTTCCTCACATTATAAAAGCTGAGTTTTGAGATGGAAGATTCTAAAAGAATAAATCCAATACTAGGTACTTAACAAGGCTTTTCTTCCATCACACTTGCTAATGTCTCATTGGCCAAAGCTAATCATATGGACAAGCCCAGAGTCCATCTGGAAGGCAACTACACGAGGGCATGATTCACTGGGAGCTGACAAATGATTTGTCTATCACTGTTGACTCTCTGGACTCTTCTCATTTTTCTTGTAGAGACAATAACCTGCACCCTTTCTGAGACTTTCAAAGTCTCATTCCAAATCAGCATCAGGCTCAAGCTTAAAGTCTAAAACAGGGGTCCCCAAACTACGGCCTGTGGACCGCATGCGGCCCCCTGAGGCCATTTATCCGGCCCCCGCCGCACTTCCGGAAGGGGCACCTCTTTCATTGGTGGTCAGTGAGAGTAGCACAGGATGCATCCACACCCATAGTTCCCACTGAAATACTGGTCAGTTTGTTGATTTAAATTTACTTGTTCTTTATTTTAAATATTGTATTTGTTCCTGTTTTTTTTTTTTTTTTTTTTACTTTAAAATAAGATATGTGCAGTGTGCATAGGGATTTGTTTGGGGACCCTTGGTCTAGAATTTTATTATCTAAGTCATGTTCAGGGAGGATGAAACTTGTTAGTTATGGTTGCTTTCAATCTGAATCCTTGCAAAATGAATTGATAAGTTATCTTTCCTTCTTCTGCCTACCACCACCACCATACAATGGTGGAGCAAGAAAAAAAAAATAATGAAAGCACCCATTCAAAAAGGGTTGTAGAAATATAGCAGCCATTCTGTTACCAGACTAAAGGGGTCCATCATTCTGTTACCAGACTAAAGGGGTCCATTCACCTGCACACATAAAAGCCCGATCAAATGCAAATGGGAGTTTGCAGCAAAGATAGTAGATGTTTTTTAATTGAGGGAATGACACCAAAACCAGAGCCACTGGTAAGTTAGTTCATCCACAGGATGGGTTATTGTTGGGCAGATGAACTATATTATGTCTCACTTTGTTAAAGATGGCACTGCCCACATGCAAGTTTTAAGACTAAGCTTTCCCCCACACCCTTGACTGCATAATAGGGGGTGGTGCACTCTCCTGAGGAATCCCATTATACAGAGATTTCCTTGTTTGTATAATTGGATTAAAGGTTTTGATTCTATGGTATAAAGGGGGAGAGACCAGTAGCTTGAGCTCTCTCGGTTCCTGCTATCGCCATTGCAGGGGCCTCCCTGATCCCTTGACCTCCATGGGAAAAGCTGGTTTTCTGCTTCTCCCTTGTCTTCTCTTGTGGCTTGCCTGTATTGGTGAGACACCAATAAACAGAATGGCCTACCATCCTCCGACTCTGCCATTTCTTCACCGTCAGCCCGAATTCAATGGGAACCTGCATGTGAATGGCCATGATGGAGTCTCCTGACCTTACACTAAGAAACTCGGATAAGTCAGTAGCTTTGTGAGCACTGAATGAGTGGGTTTTGGAGCCCAGTGTGTGTTTTTGCTTGCCCACCGGGTGCAAGCTAGAATTAAAGCTGATGGTTCACCAGTTTTTGGCTCCATTGTTTCATTACCGACTGTTCGAATCAAATGCGAACCTGCACAGGTCAGGCTGCTGTGATCCTGATCCCGGCTACTGGCCTTACAACCACCCTACATGAAAAAGGGTGGGAAAGGCTTAGTCCCAAAACTAAGCCTTGGGCTATAACGACCCAGCCTGCCTACAGCCTGTCCCCCACACCCAATACAAACTATAAGCGAGCAAACATATATATCATATTTACAAACTTATTTGACCAACACATACTCACACAGCTCTTCAAGACTGAGCCTTCTTTAATTCTGCCTGCAAGTCAGGGTGTGAGGGACAACACCTTACTGTCTTTTATTATCCTTTATTATTCTTAGACAGTTTTTTTCCCCATCTGTATGACCAGTGACCACCACTGTCATGACCATGCAGGTTCTCATTGGATTTGGGTAGATGGTAAAGAAACATTGTAGCCAAAAAATTGGTGGCCCATTCTGTTAAAGTTTCCTACCAGTGGATGATCAAACAGGCAGGGAAGTCCACTTTTCTCTCATTCAGAGCTCTAAAAGCCCAGATGCATTCTCCAGTTCCAAACCTGGAAAATCGTCTCTAGTTCCTCTTGAAATCAAAGGCTCCCACCAGCCTCAGCAGAGCTCCCAAAACCCTTCAGCTCTGGTTCCACATCTGCACTCCTCTTCCTATAAAACCCAGGATAGAGAAGAAATCCCTTCTCCAGCAAACATTAGCAATACAATGGCCCCTCCCAAGCAGGAAGGTAATCTGCAATTTGCAATCTGCTGCCCTGAGGGCAAGCACCACAGCCTTTAATAGACTACATACACATGGCACTGCCCAGGCTAATGCAAAATATAAGAAAGCAAACCTAAAAAGCACATTTTAGAAGGTTATTTACTTAACACCCTGTTGGGCAAATAAATTTGTAAAATTTGTATTTTTTGAGTTTGCTCTCTTTTAGTGTTAAAAAATGGCACTGGGCAGGCCAGGTATGTGATCTGTGAAATTGCAAATTACCTTTCTGCTTGGGAAGAACCATTGTTTTGCTACTGTGTGCTGGAGGAGAGAGAAGCCAGGTTTGCAGAGTGAGAGCAGAGAGAGAATGCAGAACACTTAAGAAGAAGCAGAGTGTTGGGCACATAAAATATATTATGCTCACTTTGTTAAAGATGGCGCTGCCCACATGAAAGCCCGTCACCCAGGTGATATTATTTGCCCTTATGCTTGGGATGGCTGTGGGGGAAAAGTTGTAATGTAAGCAGGCCAGGTTGTTATGACCTAAGGCTTGGTTTTAAGAGTAAGCTTTTCCCCACACCCTTGACTGATTGGATGATGTAGGGTGGTGCACTCTCCTGAGGAATCCCATTATGCCTCTAATGGGTGGCTTTGTATCAGAGACTTTCTTGTATGTATAATTGCATTAAAGGTTTGGATTTTCTATGCTATAAACTGGGGCAGTCTGGGAGCTTGCTCTCTCTTGGTTCCTGGGTTTCGGAGGTTAGTATGAGAAAGGAGAGCAGATTAAGACCACATGGAGGAGAGGAAGCAGCCAAGATGGCAGAGTGCTGAGAAAGAGTTTGTGCAGGAAAAGATAGGAAACAGAAATGAATAAGTCTGGTGAGCTAGAAACCTTTGATTCTAGGAAACTCGGATAAGTCAGTAGCTTTGTGAGCACTGAATGTGTGGGTTTTGGAGCCTAGTGTGTGTTTTTGCTTGTCCGCCGGGTGCAAGCTAGAATTAAACCTGATGGCTCACCAGTTTTTGGCTCCGTTGTTTCATTACCGACTGTTCGAATTAAATGCGAACCTGCATGGGTCAGGCGGCTGTGATCCTGACCCCGGCTACTGGCTTTACAATGGCGCTGCCCACATAGTAGCCCATCACCCAGGTGATAATATTAATTGCTCTTCTTTCTTGGGATGGGTGTGATTATATTAATGTGTGTTGGGGGCGGGCTGTGGGCACGCTGGGTCATTATAGCCTAAGGCTTAGTATTAAGAGTAAGCTTTTCCCCATACCCTTGACTGATTGGATGATGTGGAGTGGTGCACTCTCATGAAGAATCCTCCCATTATGCCTGTAAAGCCTGTAGTTGAGGCCGCCATCACAGCCGCCTGGCCCACGCAGATTCGCATTGGATTTGAACAGATGGCAATAAAACACGGGAGCCAAGAACTGGTGAGCCATCAGCTTTAATTCTAGCTTGCACCCGGCGGGCAAGCAAAAACACACACTGGGCTCCAAAACCCACACACATTCAGTGCTCACAAAACTACTGACTTATCCGAGTTTCCTAGAATCAAAGGCTTCTAGCTCACCAGACTTATTCACCACTGTTTCCCATCTCCTCCTGCACAAACTCTTAACAAACTGCTTCTCCCTCAGCACTCTGCCATCTCGGCTGCTTCTCCTGGCCTTCACGTGGCCTTACTCTGCTCTCCTCTCTAATACTAATCTCAGGAACCCAGGAACCGAGAGAGAGAGATCTAGCTACCACTCCGCCCACTTTATAGCATAGATAATCCAAACCTTTAATCCAATTATACATTCAAGAAAGTCTCTGATACAAAGCCACCCATCTGAGGCATAATGGGATTCCTCAGGAGAGTGCACCACCCTACATCATCCAATCAGTCAAGGGTGTGGGGAAGAGCTTACTCTTAAACTAAGCCTTAGGCTATAATGACCTGGCCTGCCTACATTACAGCTTTTCCCCCACAGCCATCTCAAGCATAAGGGCAAATAATATCACCTGGATGACAGGCTTCCATGTGGGCAGCGCCATCTTTAACAAAGTGAGCATAATATATTTTATCTGCCCAACAATGCCTCAGATAAGTGACTTTGTATTAGAGACTTCCTTGTTTGTAGATTGTGAAAGATTGCTGGGTGCCGCCGATGATTGAACGAAGAGTTGAAACAGCCAAATGAGCAAAAGTCAGGCTTTATTGGGAGGACTCCGGGCAGGTTCGCAGACTTGGAATGGGAGCCCGAGAAGCCGCACCCAACTGGTGGGGCTTGAGATTTTTATACCCCTTCAGGGCTGGCTGGGGAATTTCCACTGTGGTTTCAGCCTGCAGGTGATTTGCGTAACTAGGGATGCTAATGGCTGAGGAACTTCCACTGTTTTCAGACAGGGTGTGTGTGCTAAAGGTCAGCAATTGCAGAAATACCAAAGATATGAGGAACTTTCCGGCCCCTGCCCGGAGGGTGCTACCGGACATTCCTGGCTTTTTGGTATAGGGAGTAGGGCGACGTGGTCTTATCTGGCTACTTCCTGCTGTATGGGGGCTGAGCGGGGGGAGGGGTAGGAAAGAACCAGAGCAGTTCGTATTCACTATGGTGGGCAGGGGTTGGTACTGTTGCAGCATCATCTGGTTGACCGCTATCCTGGTGATCTCCTGAAATCGGGTCTGCAGGAAGCGAAAAAGACAAGGGGTAATCAGTAAGATTAGTCCAAATATGAAAATGGATCCTATGAGTGGAGCCAGTAAAGAATACATGCAGGAGTTCCACCAAGAAGAGGCTTCTGCTGAGAATTTTTGTTTCTGGAGATCAGAGCTGAGTTTATGAAGGGCTTCTACCCTGGTCTCTACAAGGCCGGATTTGTTGATGTAGTAGCAACATTCTTCCCGCAGGAAGACACAGGTGCCCCCGTGCTTGGCCGTAAGCAGGTCCAGGGCTCGCCGGTTCTATAACGAGTCTTGGGTGAGAGAAGTTATTTGTTTCTGTAGGGAGGCTACAGTGGGGGTATCCGTATCCCAGACCTTAGGGTCGACTACAGGTAGAAGCTGGACTCTGGGGTCCGAGTCAGGCCCAGGGTCAGGATCTGGCACCAGTGCTAATAGGAAGGCCTGCCTGGGGGAGAATGAAGTGCTTGCCTGGAATTTGGACAGAATGTCTCTCCCCAGGAGGGGAACTGGGCAGGAGGGTATGACTAGGAAGGAGTGAGAGAATGGATGATCCTCAAATAGGCAATTAAGGAGGGTCGTCCACCGTGGGGTTGAGGGCGATTCATCGATTCCCATGACCGAGACCTGGGAAGGAACTGTAAGGCCCGAATGAGAGGGAAGGACAGAGTAGGTAGCCCCCGTGTCTATTAAGAAGGAAACAGACTTACCCACTACCTGGAGCGTAGCTGTAAAGCCAGTAGTCACGGGCACTATCAGAGCCACCTGACCCACGCAGGTTCGCATTGGATTCGGACAGATGGCAATGAAACACCGGAGCCACAAACTGGTGAGCCATCAGCTTTAATTCTAGCTTGCACCCGGCGGGCAAGCAAAAACACACACTGGGCTCCAAAACCCACACATTCAGTGCTCACAAAGCTACTGACTTATCCGAGTTTCCTAGAATCAAAGGTTTCTAGCTCACCAGACTTATTCACCTCTGTTTCCCATCTCCTCCTGCACAAACTCTTAACAAACTGGCTTCTTCCTCAGCACACTGCCATCTTGGCTACTTCTCCTCCACATGGCCTTAATCTGCTCTCTTCTCTAATACTAATCTCAGAAACCCAGGAACCTAGAAAGAGAGAGAGAGAGATCTAGCTACCGGTCCGCCCACTTTATAGCATAGATAATCCAAACCTTTAATCCAATTATACATACAAGAAAGTCTCTGATACAAAGCCACCCACCTGAGGCATAATGGGATTCCTCCCTACATCACCACCCTATATCATCCAATCAGTCAAGGGTATGGAGAAGAGCTTACTCTTAAAACAAACCCTTAAGCTATAACAACCCGGCCTGCTTACATTACAACTTTTCCCCCACAGCCATCCCAAGCATAAGGGCAAATAATATCACCTGGGTGACGGGCTTTCATGTGGGCAGCACCATCTTTAACAAAGTGAGCATATTACATTTTATCTGCCGAACAGTAGCCCTGGGCTCGGTGAGGGTAACCAGAGTCGAAGAGCCAGGGCCCCCTCAGTCGTCCATCAAGCCTAGCAGTTCTGAGACCGGAAATGCCTGGTTCTCAGCTCCCCAGCATTGAGGTGCCGGAGGCTGAGCCAGGGTCGGGCAGTCAGACTCCAGTGGCCCATTAGTTTGCACTGTGGGCAAGGCTTGGTGGGGGGCCTTGGTTGTGGACAGGCCTTGGCCCAGTGGCCCTCTTTGGCACATTTAAAGCAAGCGCCCGGTGGTGTGCACTGTTCTCCCTTGGAGGTTGACTTTTTTGTTGGTTCCCCTACCAGCCGGAAGGCCGCTACCAAGGCTTGGGTCTGGAGACTAATCTTCTGCTGCAGCCATTTCTGGCGGGCGGCTTCAGCTGTTTCATCTCGGGCGTTAAAAACTTTAAAAGCCATTTTTACCAGGTCTTAGATGGGAGTCTCAGGGCCCTCTTCAGCCTTTTTTAGTTTTTTTCTAACATCTGGGGCTGACTGAGAGATAAAGTGGGAGGCTAAGACTGTGGCCCCATTGCAGGACCCCGGGTTTAGGCGGGTATAACAAACAAGGGCCTCTTGAAGGCATTTAGGAAAAGGGCTGGGTTTTCTTTGGGGAGTTGGGTAATTTCCCTCAGCTTATCATAATTTACAACCTTGTTAGAAACCTCGTCCATACCTCTGATTACATATCGGAGCATAAGGTTTCGACAAGGAATGTTGGACCCTTGGCCAGGTTGATAACTCCAATTGGGGTCTTCCCCGGGGACCACCTCTGTGCCAAAGGGGATTTGGTCATCTACTAGATGGTCCCTGTCTGCCTGCTGTCTGGCGGCAGTGAGGATACATTCATGTTCCTCAGGTGTGAGAGTGGAGGTACAAATTACTTTAATGTCATGCCAGGTCAGGTCATATGTCTGAGTCAAGTACCGGAATTCCTTAATGTAGGTTGAGGGGTTGGCCGAGAAAGATCCTAGCCGTTTCTCAATCTGTGAAAGGTCTTGGAGGGAAAAGGGAACATGTACCCGAATTAGGCCCTCTGCCCCAGCCACTCCATGGAGAGGGGCAAGGACAACGGATGATGATTGGGGGCTGTGCGACCTGGTATGAGCTGCAATGGGAGAGGGGAGAGGGTTGGCGGGAGGTGGGGCAGATGGAACCAGAGGGGCGGAAGGGGCCGGAGCCTGGCCCGGGTCTGGGGGTGTTCTCCCGGGGGAGAGCCGGAGGAGGAGATAGGTGGTCGGGAAGGTCATTGGGTTGAAAGTAAGGAGGGGGTTCCTGGGATGAAGCCTTGGGAGGAGGGGAGGTCTGGGTTAGAAGAATTTGGAGAACGGAGCAGTAGGAGCAGAGATCGGAGCGGGAACAGAGATCCCAGAAAGCCTGAATATATGGGGCCTCAGAGTCTTTTCCAGTGCGCCGGCAAAAAATTGTCTAGGTCCCAGAGGACGTTAAAGTCAAAAGTACCCATAGGCAGCCAGTGAGACCGGTTATCTAGGGTGTATTGAGGCCAGGGGAGCTGTGACAGGAAGACGAGTTTCTTCCTGCGAAGTGTCTGAGTGTATCCCAATTTGGAAAAATTTTTAAGAAGACATCCTAGATGAGTTTTGGGTCTAATTTGGATTTGGAGTTCCCCATAATTTAGTAGTCCTTTGGACCCCTACGTATCGGAGGAGATAGGATATGAGGGAGGCGTCCCTTCCAGATATCCGTCTCCAGACAGGAATAGAGGAGTGAGTGAAAGGCATCCCTTTCAATCGGAACCCCTATTAAGACTCCAGGAGTTGGCGTAGGGAGGGCCTCTCGGCTCGGCCGAGTCTAGGACGAGAGACCCTGACGGAGACACAGGGGTCCAGTGAGACAGAGAATCGAATTACTCACGGTTGAAAGTCACTCTCGCAGGGAACTTCGAATTCAAAGTGACGGACAGCACGGACAGCACGAGGCAGGAGGAGAGAGAAGGGGGACTCTTGCTCAGGCCTGTGGGGACCGGGGAGGGTCACAAAGCCCTTATCCCGGGTTTCGGCACCAAAAGAAAGATTGCCGGGTGCCGCCGATGAACGAACGAAGAGCCGAAACAGCCAAATGAGCAAAAGTCAGGCTTTATTGGGAGGACTCTGGGCGGGTTCGCAGACTCGGAATGGGAGCCCGAGAAGCCACGCCCAACTGGTGGGGCTTGAGATTTTTGTACCCCTTCAGGCTGGCTGGGGAATTTCCACTGTGGTTTCGGCCTGTAGGTGATTTGCATAACTAGGGATGCTAATGGCTGAGGAACTTCCACTGTGTTTTCAGACAGGGTGTGTGTGCTAAAGGTCAGTAATTGCAGAAATACCAAAGATATGAGGGACTTTCAGGCCCCTGCCTGGAGGGTGCTACTGGACAGATTGGATTAAAGGTTTGGATTTCTACACTATAAAATGGGGGCAGACCAGAAGCTTGCTTTCTCTTGGTTCCTCAGGTTAGCATTAGAGAGGAGAGCAGATTAAGGCCACGTGGAGGAGAGAAGAAGCAGCCAAGATGGTGGAGTACTGAGGAAGAAGCCAGTTAGTGCAGAGTTTGTGTAGAGAGAATGAGATTGAGAACTGAAGTGAATAAGTCTGATGAACTAGAAACCTTTGATTCTAGGAAACTCGGATAAGTCAGTAGCTTTGTGAGCACTGAATGAGTGAGTTTTGAAGCTCAGTTGTGTTTTTACTTGCCTGCCAGGTGCAAGTAAATGAAAGCTGATGGCTCACCAGTTCTTGGCTCTGTTGTTTCATTACTGACTGTCCGAATCAAATGTGAACCTGCACTGGCCAGGCGGCTGTGATGGTGCCTACAGGCATTGGCTTTACAACATTGTTCTGGGGAAGAGTGATTATGTTCTAGGAGGAGCCCATGCTGTAGCAGAGCACAGAAAAACCACATCAAGGAGAGGAGAGGAAGCCAAGATGGTGGTGTGCTGAATGAGTAGCCAGTTTGTGCAGAGTTTGTGCAGAGAGAAGGAGATGGAGAACAGTGGTGTTGGCCAGATAAAATATATTATGCTCACTTTGTTAAAGATGGTGCTGCCCACATGAAGACCTATTGCCCAGCTGATGATATTAGTTGCCCTTCTGTAAAGCAAATAGCCAGGGTCACCATCACAGCAGCCTGGCCCATGCAGGTTCACATTGAATTCGAACAGTCGGTAATGAAACAACGAAGCCAAGAACTGGTGAGCCATCAGCTTTAATTCTAGCTTGCACCCAGTGGGCAAGCAAAAACACACACTGGGCTCCCAAACCCACTCACTCAGTGCTCACAAAGCTACTGACTTATCCGAGTTTCCTAGAATCAAAAGGTTTCTCGCTCACCACACTTATTCACCTCTGTTTCCCATCTCCTCTCTACACAAAC
Source organism: Rhynchonycteris naso (assembly GCA_037038555.1). NCBI lineage: Eukaryota > Metazoa > Chordata > Mammalia > Chiroptera > Emballonuridae > Rhynchonycteris > Rhynchonycteris naso. The sequence continues at coordinate 93,795,357 of CM072998.1, read as the reverse complement.
TCTGCACAAACTGGCTTCTTCCTCAGCATTCCAACATCTTGGCTACTTCTCCTGGCCTCCATGTGGCCTTCATCTGCTCTCCTCTCTATACTAATCCCAGGAACCGAGAGAGCAAGCTCCTGGCCTGCCCCACTTTATAGTGTAGAATCAAAACCTTTAATCCAATTGTACAAACAAGGAAGTCTCTGATACAAAGTCACCCATCTGAGGCATAATGGGATTCCTCAAGAGTGCACCACCCTACATCATCCAATCGGTCAAGGGTGTGGGGAAAAGCTTACTCTTAAAACTAAGCCTTAGGCCATAATTACCTGGCCTGCTTACATTACAGCCTTCCCCCACACCCATCCCAAGCATTAGGGCAAATAATATCACCTGGGTGACGGGCTTCCATGTGGGCAGCATGATCTTTAACAAAGTGAGCATATTATATTTTATCTGCCGAACACCTTCCTGCTTGGGAATAGGTGTGATTATGTTAATATGTGTTGGGGGAGGGCTTTCGCTCCAAAAGATTTTAAAAGGAAGAGAGATCACATTGTTCGGGAGAAGAATGAGTATGTTCTAGGAGAAGCTCATGCTGTAGGAGAGCAGATTAAGGCCATGAGGAGACTAGGAGAAGCAGCCAAAATGGTGGAGTGCTGAGAGAGAAGCCAGTTTGGGCAGAGTTTGTGCAGAGAGAGGGAGATAGGGAACAGAGGTGAATAAGTCTGGTGAGCTAGAAACTTTTGATTCTAGGAAACTCAGATAAGTCAGTAGCTTTGTGAGCACTGAATGTGTGGGTTTTGGAGCCCAGTATGTGTTTTAACTTGCCCGCTGCGTGCAAGCTAGGATTAAAGATGATGGCTCACCAGTTCTTGGCTCTCTTGTTTTATTACCGTCTGTCCGAATCTAATGCGAACCTGCATGAGCCAGGTGGCTGTGATGGTGGCCATGGCTACTGGCTTTACATTTGGCATAGTCTGTGGCAGGATTTGATATAGATGATTATGGAGCCACCACCACCTTTGAGTGGTGGAGTAGAGGACTGGCTGCTGATATGGTTCCCCATGGCTGTCCTTTTGGGGGACGTAGGCTGGCTGATTTTTGCAGCCCTCTGTGGGGAAGCCAAGAGCTCTGTGGAAGAGGCTGCCCAGGACCTGCAGGCCGACCAGCAGAAGGAGCTGGAGCAAATGAGGGGAGAAAGATGCTGACCTTGGAGCTGGAGCAAACACCGGAGGAGGCTGACCAGGTTTGTGAGATTCGCTTGGGAATGGAGCAGCTCCTGGAGAAGCAAGCACAGGTTTGTGAGGTGTAGATTACCCTTGATGCTGTGGAGATTTCTGAGAGCCAGCTGCAGCTGGAGGCCGGGGCTGAGGCTGGGGCTAGGGCAGCAAGGCCCAAGGCAGCAGTGGCCTGGGGCTGAAACCTGGTAGCGGGAGTTGGCATTTCCAGCTCCTATCCAGAAGATGAGGAGAATTGGGTTGGAATTGTGATTTGCAGACTTCAGAAGGTAAACAGCAGCAGCTGCGGTGGGAGGATGAACAGACATCCCTGGAGCCAGGCATGCATCGCCGAGTGGCTGCTGGAACAGCAGGGACTGCCTGCTAAGCCACTGGTGGGTTCACTGACATTTTGGGACAAAGCAGTGAATGTCATCATGCTCTCTAAAGCAGAGATGGGAATACTGGTCGCCATTGCCACGTGCTCCTCCTTGGGACATCTGAAAAGCTGTCAGGATTTCAGGGATGAAGGGTGTGGCTAAGGCCCCATATGTTGTGGACTGATTTTCTGGACTATGACCAAATGAGTACTGGCTCCTTTGCTGAATGGACTTATAGATTTTGGACAATGTGAAATACCCTGATGGCGGTGCAGGGGCGGCTTTGCTGGAAGCATTCCCTGGCCTGAAAGCTTTGCCCATGGCTTAAAAGAAGGCTGAGGACATTTTGCACTTTTGGCAAAGTGCTCAGAGACTGGTGAAATGTACCCTTGTAGTTGTTGAAATTGTGTAATTTGTCATGTTTGTTGTAATTTGAGTAATGTGCCTAATCTTCTTTCACAGGGATGCTGGTGATGTAGATTGTGGGTAGTAAAGTGAGCATAGGGGTGGATTGTGGGGCAGATAAATATATTATGCTCACTTTGTTAAAGATGGCACTGTCCACATGGAGACCCATTGCCCAGGTGATGATATTAGTTGCCCTTCCTGCTTGGGAATGGGCATGATTATGTTAATATGTGTTGGGTGAAGGCTTTCACACCAAAAGGTTTTAAAAGGAAGAGAGATCATGTTGTTCACGGGAAGAGTGATTATGTTCTAGTAGGAGCCCATGCTGTAGGAGAACAGATTAAAGTCATGTGGAGGAGAAAAGCAGCCAAGATGGAGGAGTGCTGATGGATAAGCCAGTTAGGGTAGAGTTTGTGCTGGAGAAGGAGATGGGGAACAGAGGTGAATAAGTCTGGTAAGCTAGAAACCTTTGATTCTAGGAAACTCGAATAAGTCAGTAGCTTAGTGAGCACTGAATGAGTGGGTTTTGGAGTCCAGTGTGTGTTTTTACTTGCCCGCTGGATGCAAGCTAGGATTAAAGATGATGGCTCACCAGTTTTTGGCTCTGTTGTTTCATTACCGACTGTCCGAATAAAATGGAACCAGCATGGGCCAGGTGGCTGTGATTGTGGCCATGGCTACTGTCCCTACAGAGGTGAATAAGGCTGGTGATCTAGAAACCTTTGATTCTAGGAAACTCGGATAAGTCAGTGGCTTTGGGAGCCCTGAATGGAAAGGGAAGTGTTTTCGCACTGTGTGTATTTTTTGCCTTCAGGGTGCAAGCTAGGATTAAAGCTAATGGCCCACCAGTTCTTGGCTCCATTCTTTCATTATTGTCTGTCCAAAACAAATGTGAACCTGCATGGGCCAGGTGGCTGTGATGGTGGCTGTGGCTACTGACTTTACACAGAGTTTGTGCAGAGAGAAGGGAGAAGAGGTGCAAATGGGGCACAGAGGTTAGGGGCTTTCGCGAGCTCTCCTTAGACTGGTGAGGCTTTTGATTCTAGGAGAAACTGAAGAAGATTCTCCTGGCTATGGAACTGGAGAATGTGTTAGTGGCTTTGGGAGCCCTCTTTGTTTGCTTGTCGGCTAGTGTGAGTCTTGAATAAAGGAATGGCCCACCATTTTTCGGCTCCACTGTTTCTTTACCATCTGCCCAAATGCAATGGGAACCTGCATGTGACTGGCCATGACAGCAGCGGCCCCTGGCCATATACACTCTCTAATTGAAACAGTCTGTGAATCTTGAATATTCTTAGTGTTGTAGAGTACCCGTACCTCAATTCCGTGGGTTTACGTAGAGACACCAAGTCCAGATGAATTTTGAAGAGTTTTATTAAATATGCTGGCCACATATGGCTGAGATGGAGCAGTTGCAAACCCAAATCACGTGCTCCAAAAACATTTCAGAGGCTGGCTATACACCCTTGATCACACACGGGCAGGGGAGAGCATGACATCATGGCACACACTTACAACATTTGTTTAGGGAATACACAGAAACATTAAGGCTTTCAAGGTAACAAAATCAAAGATGTTTGCAAATCTTTTAGGGTTCATCTTCCCTTCTTAGCCTAGAGCAGTGGTTCTTAACCTTTTTTGAGGTACTGAACCCACCAGTTTCACAAGCGCATTCACCGAACCCTTCCTTAGTGATAAATAAAACATGATTTTTTTTTTTTTCCAAATTCAAGACATAGGTATATGTTTGTTTACTGGTGCACAAAATGAGCCATGCATGAACATCACCTTGCTCAAAGAACAAAACCAACAAAGTGCATGAACTCACAACAAATTATGGTATTACTTTATTCTGGCCTCCATGGCAGAGGCTTCTCTGAACCCCTGAGACTGACTCATCGAACCCATAGGGTTCTCTAGAACCCAGGTTAAGAACCACTGGCCTAGAGGTATGTTACTCTCAAGATTCCAGGAAGGAGAGGAACTATAATCAATGCAAGGTGGTATGTAAATTCCGTCTCCCATTATAAGAGAAGAAGTTTCTCGGTTAACCTTTATTTTAGATTTAAAACTAAATGACCCATTGTTCCTGCAAGCCAGAAACTTCTACTTTCTTCTCCCTCCCCTCCCCAAAGGAAGGATGGGACAAGAAAGCCTGACCTTTCCTCCTAGAATATTGTCTGGCCAGTAGCCACGGCCACCATCACAGCCACCTGGCCCATGCAGGTTTAGGTTTGATTAGGACAGATGGTAAAGAAACAATAAAGCCAAGAACTGGTGGTCCATTACATTTATTCCTAGCTTGAACTTGGGGGATGAGAAATACACACAGTGGGAAAACACTTCCCTTTCCATTCAGGGCTCCCAAAGCCACTGACTTATCTGAGTTTCCTACAATCAAAGGTTTCTAGCTCTCAACCCTTATTCACCTCTCTTCCCCATCTCCTTCTCTCTGCACAAACTGGCTTCTCCTTCAGTGCTCCGCCATCTTGGCTGCCTCTCCTCTCCTCCACATGGCCTTTCTCTGTTCACCTCTCTAATGCTAATCTCAGGAACCGAGAGAGAGCAAGCTCCCGGTCTGCCCCATTTTATAGTGTAGAAATAAAAACCTTTAATTCAATTACACATAAGGTAGTCTCTGATACAAAGTCACTTATATGAGGCATAAGTGGGATTTCTCATAAGAGTCCACCACCCCATATCATGCAACAGTCAAGGGTGTGGGGAAAAGCTTAGTCTTAAAACTCAACCTTAGGCTCTAATGACTTTGCCAGTTTATAGCCTGTCTCCCACACCCAATGCAAACTGTAAGTGAGCAAATGTATATATCATATTTACAAACTTATTTGACCAACAAATATCAATATTAATTTTTCAGCTTTTTGGCACCTTACTACATTAGAAGTTCTTTTGTCTAACCAAAAGTTTATAAAGGTGTGCCCTAAATTTTTCTCAGCTTTCTTAAAAAACATCTTTGATTTGATCTTCACCTTGGGGCCCCCTTTTGCTGGTTATGACCTAGTTTAGGTGTTTCCCTTGAGGTAATTTCTTACTTTACAAATATTTTCTGAAGACACACTGAGGATGAGAATTAGTTTTATTTTTTAACCTAAATTCCTTTACATTTCTTCTAAATTCTGCTTGAAAACTGAACAGTTAATTCTTAAGCTCACCATACTCTTTTCCTAGCTTATTTAAAACAATGGAAAGATGTCAGGTGCTACTTTGAACATTCTTCATGGATCCTTTGCTGGGTCCACAAGTTAATTAGATATCCTTTCTATTTTCCATGTTACGTTAGGTGACAGTTGTGCTAATTAAGTTTCACATACATAACTTGGATTTTCTTCTTTTTTACTTTCAAAAGCAATTTCCTCACTGCCCTGCTAACTATGACTAAGAGTCTTCTTGAGGTTTCACGGGTCTCTGCCCATCACACAATTTCAAATGCTACGTGTTTCAGGTTTCTGGTGTAGACTTACTTCTCTTGTGGTTACCAGTTTCTAATTTTCAAGTTACCTCCAGGGACTGTTTTACTAATTGTTCTGCCAGCACAGAACTCAGCTCCCTCTTTCTCTAGCTCCCAAAAGCTATTGCTTCACTGCCCTTTCATTCTTTGCTAAGACAGTGACACAAGCAGAAACCTCGTCCAAGTTATTTCCTTTGGGCAATAAGTAAGTACACATTTAATTCGATCCCCTATATCTTCGGAATCAACAGTTATAGCACTGAATAGCCGTAATTGTAGTTATTAAAATTTCTCAACTGCCAAAGATTCAGTTTTCTTAGACTTAACAAAAGTTACAATCAATACTTTGCTTCCTCTCTTTCCCCCTCTCTCTTTTTCCTTCCTTCTTTTTCTTTTTCTCTTCTTATATTCATTCATTCATTCATTCATATTACATTTACTGAGTGCTTCCTATGAGCCAGGCATATGGTACTTGGCATTGAGATACTGAAATAAACAAAATAATCTGTTTGCATAAAGCTTATACTCTAGAAATAAACGTTTTCCTTAGTGTTGGGTAGATAAAATATATTATGCTCACTTTGTTAAAGATGGCGCTGCCCACGTGGAGGCCCATTGCACAGGTGATGATATTAGTTGCCCTTCCTGCTTGGGAATGGGCATGATTATGTTAATATGTTTTGGGAGATGACTTTTGCCATAAAAGGTTTTAAAGAGAAGAGGGATTACGTTCAAGGAAGAGAGATCACGTTGTTCGGGAGAAGAATGATTGCATTCTAGGAGAAGGGCAGAGAGCAGATTAAAGCCATGTGGAGGAGAGGAGAAGCAGCCAAGATGGTGGAGTGCTGATGGATAAGCCATTTAGGGCAGAGTTTGTGAAGAGAGAGGGAGATGCGGAACAGAGGTGAATAAGTCTGGTAAGCTAGAAACCTTTGATTCTAGGAAACTCGGATAAGTCAGTAGCTTTGTGAGCACTGAATGAGTGGGTTTTGGAGCCCAGTGTGTGTTTTTGCTTGTCCGCTGGGTGCAAGCTAGGATTAAAGATGATGGCTCACCAGTTCTTGGCTCCATCGTTTCATTACCGACTGTCCGAATCAAATGCTAACCTGCATGAGCCAGGTGGCTGTGATGGTGGCCGTGGCAACTGGCTTTCCACTTAATTATTCTAAAAATTAAAACAAACCAGAAAACCCATGTAGTTATTTGATAGCCATGTGTTGGGCAGATAAAATATAATATGCTCACTTTGTTAAAGATGGCGCTGCCCACATGGAAGTCCGTCACCCAGGTAATATTATTTGCCCTTATGCTTGGGATGGGTGTGGGGGAAAGTCTGTAATGTAGGCAGGCCGGGTCATTATAGCTGTAAAGCCAGCAGTCACAGCCACCATCACAGCCACCTGACCCGTACAGGTACACATTAGATTCAAACAGTCGATAATGAAATAATGGAGCCAAAACTGGTGAGCCATCAGCTTTAATTCTAGCTTGCACCCAGCGGGCAAGCAAAAACACACACTGGGCTCCAAAACCCACTCATTCAGTGCTCACTAACCTACTGACTTATCCGAGTTTCCTAGAATCAAAGGTTTCTAGCTCACCAGACTTATTCACCTCTGTTCCCCATCTCCTCCAGCATAAACTCTGCACAAACTGGCTTCTCACTCAGCATTCCACCATCTTGGCTGCTTCTCCTGCCTTCACATGGCCTTCATCTGCTCTCCTCTCTGATACTAATCCCAGGAATCGAGAGAGAGAGAGATCAAGCTACTGGTCTCTCCCACTTTATACTGTAGAATCAAAACCTCCAATCCAAGTATACAAACAAGGAAGTCTCTGTATAATGGGATTCCTCAGGAGAGTGCACCACCCTACATCATCCAATCAGTCAAGGGTGTGGGGAAGAGCTTACTCTTAAAGCCAAGCCTTAGGCCATAACGACCTGGCCTGCTTACATTACAGCCTTTCCCCCACACCCACCCCAAGCATAAGGACAAATAATATCACCTGGGTGACGGGCTTCCATGTGGGCAGCGCCATCTTTAACAAAGTGAGCATGTTATATTTTATCTGCCCAACAATAGCCTAAGGCTTGGTTTTAGGAGTAAGCTTTTCCCCCCACCCTTGACTGATTGGATGATGTAGGGTGGTGCACTCTCCTGAGGAATCCCATTATGCCTCAGATGGGTGACTTTGTATCAGAGACTTCCTTGTTTGTATAATTGGATTAAAGGTTTGGATTCTACACTATAAAGTGAGGCAGGCCAGGAGCTTGTTCGCTCTTGGTTCCTGAGGTATTAGAGAGGAGAGCAGAGTAAGGCCACATGGAGGCCAGGAGAAGCAGCCAAGATGGCAGAATGCTGAGGGAGAAGCCAGTTTGTTAAGAGTTTGTGCTGGAGGAGATGGGGAACAGAGGTGAATAAGTCTGGTGAGCTAGAAACCTTTGATTCTAGGAAACTCGGATAAGTCAGTAGCTTTGTGAGCACTGAATGTGTGGGTTTTGGAGCCCAGTGTGTGTTTTTGCTTGCCCGCTGGGTGCAAGCTAAAATTAAAGCTGATGGCTCACCAGTTCTTGGCTCCATTGTTTCATTACCGACTGTTTGAATCTAATGCGAACCTGCACGAGTCAGGCGGCTATGATCCTGACCTGGACTACTGACTTTACACCATGAAAAAATATAAACAAAAGTATTTTTTTTGATGCACTTCTCTTCACCTGTTGGTGAACTCTCCACTTTGGAAACCCTCTCCTTGGAGGTCACTGTTCTTACATATTCTCTTAGAAAGTTTTCCCCAGAAACGACCTTAGCATTTATCTATAGTTTTCCTGCCTTTCTACATGCGAATACATACTTTTGTATCCTCTTTGATTCCTCTAGTCTTGCTTTTGACTTGGGTTCCCCAACCTCTGTTTCAGTAATGTCATACTGAGTAATCATTACTTTGCTGGATAATAATAATAACATTCTGTTCGGCAGATAAAATATAATATGCTCAGTTTGTTAAAGATGGTGCTGCCCACATGGAAGCCCGTCACCCAGGTGATATTATTTGCCCTTATGCTTGTGATGGCTGTGGGGGAAAAGTTGTAATGTAAGCAGGCCGGGTCATTATAGCTTAAGGCTTTGTTTTAAGAGTAAGCTCTTCTCCACACCCTTGACTGATTGGATGATATAGGGTGGTGATGTAGGGAGGAATCCCATTATGCCTCAGATGGGTGACTTTGTATCAGAGACTTCCTTGTTTGTATAATTGGATTAAAGGTTTTGAGTCTGCTATAAAGTGGGAGAAAACAGTAGCTTGATCTCTCTCTTGGTTCCTGAGTTCCTGAGGTTAGTATTAGAGAGCAGAGCAGATTAAGGCCATGTGGAGGAGAAGTAGCCAAGATGGCAGAGTGCTGAGGAAGAAGCCAGTTTGTTAAGAGTTTGTGCTAGAGGAGATGGGGAACAGAGGTGAATAAGTCTGGTGAGCTAGAAACCTTTGATTCTAGGAAACTCAGATAAGTCAGTAGCTTTGTGAGCACTGAATGTGTGGGTTTTGGAACCCAGTGTGTGTTTTTGCTTGCCCGCCGGGTGCAAGCTAGAATTAAAGCTGATGGCTCACCAATTTTTGGCTCCTGTGTTTCATTACCGACTGTTTGAATCCAATGCGAACCTGCATGGGTCAGGCTGCTGTGATGGTGGCCGCGACTACTGGCTTTACATTTGGCGTAGTCTGTGGCAGGATTCGATACAGATCGGCATGGAACCACCACCACCTTTGAGTGGTGGAGTAGAGGACTGGCTGCTGTTATGGTTTCCCATAGCTGTTTTTTGGGGGACTGTTGGCTGGCTGACATTTTCAGCCATGCGTGAGGAAACCGAGAGCTCTGAGGAAGAGGCTGCCCAGGACCTGCAGGCCAAGCAGTGGAAGAAGGCAGAGGAAACGTGGGAGAAACAGATGCTGACCCTGGAGTTGAAGGAAGCGCTGGAGGAGGAGGCTGACCAGGTTTGCGAGATTCACCTGGAAATGGAGCAGACGCTGGAGAAGGAATCACAGGTTCGTGAGTTGGAGATTGCCCTGGATGTTGTGGAGAGCCAGCAGCGGCATGAGGCCGGGCCTGAGGCCGGGGCTGGAGCTGAGGCCAAGACTGGGGCTGAGGTCGGGGTTGGAGCTGCAAGGCCTGCTGAGCAGAAGGCAGCGGTGGCCCGGAGATCAAGCCCAGCAGCAGGAGCTGGTGTTTTCAGTTCCTCTTTGGAGGATGAAGAGAATCAAGCTGGAGTTGCAATCCGCAGCCTCCAGAAGGTGAGAGCACAGCAGCAAGGAGTAGCTACGCTGCCGGTAGGTCTGCGATTTTGGGACATAAGGGTGGATGCCATCTGTAAGGCCAGGAGCCGCCATTGTGGCCATTCACATGCAGGTTCCCATTGGATTCGGGCTGACGGTGAAGAAATGGCAGAGTCGGAGGATGGTAGGCCATTCTGTTTATTGGTGTCTCACCAATACAGGCAAGCCACAAGAGAAGACAAGGGAGAAGCAGAAAACCAGCTTTTCCCATGGAGGTCAAGGGATCAGGGAGGCCCCTGCAATGGCAATAGCAGGAACCGAGAGAGCTCAAGCTACTGGTCTTTCCCATTTTATAGCATAGATAATCCAAACCTTTAATCCAATTATACAAACAAGGAAATCTCTGTATAATGGGATTTCTCAGGAGAGTGCACCACCCTACATTATCCAATCAGTCAAGGGTGTGGGGAAGAGCTTACTCTTAAAGCCAAGCCTTAGGTCATAACAACCTGGCCTACTTACATTACAGCCTTTCCCCCACACCCATCCCAAGCACAAGGGCAAATAATATTACCTGGGTGACGGGCTTCCATGTGGGCAGCGCCATCTTTAACAAAGTGAGCATATTATATTTATCTGCCCAACAATCCACCCCTATGCTCACTTTACTACCCACAATCTACACTACCGGCATCCCTGTACAAGGAAATTAAGTACATTACACAAATTACAGCAGTAGCACAAATCATACAATTTCAACAATTACAAAGGTACATTGCATAAACAGAAACAGTACCAACTACAGCAATAGGATTAACAAATCAAAAGCTATGGGCGAAATGACAGAGCTGTCAACGGCACCAAGAGAGGCAAATCTTTTCCCTCTGGCAAAATACAGGCCAGAGTTTTATCTGCAGACAGCACCATAGCTGGTACCAGAGGCTGCCCTGAGCGGGCATACCAAACCTTATTGGCCAATACACCAGCATCTGCTGGTTCTATGTGTAGTAAAATAGGAGAACTCATTATCGGCCATAAAGAAATTACAAAGGTGCCCTTCATTATGCTGTCCCCCTGAGCACTCAAAGGATAATACACTTCTACCTTAGGTGGCCAGGTGCTGGTTGCCCAAGGAGTTAACTGGAGGTCCACCTCTAGCCCCTTTCCCCATGGTGCCAACAAGGCCACCCATCTCAGATGGGGGGCCTGGACAGTCCAGGACCAAGTCCATTGAAGCCGTTGGCCTTTAAGAAGGGCTGTTGGGGCAGGCAAGAGCACGTTGCCCTGCTGTCCAAAGCCTGGCTTGAGTAAAATGTCCTTGGTGCGTATCTGCAACTGAATGGGGGCAGCTGCCCGATGCAGGAGTGCGTCCACTGGAGCTGGGCTCCCACGTCGAGGTCTCTCATTCAAAATCCGGAGTACTGTCCATAAGCGGCGTGTCCATCCAGTAAGGGAGCTGGTGCCCCCCTCCTGTCGCAGTCCCTGCTTTAAGAGTCCATTATACCGCAGCTTGATACCGAGTCAATGATACCAGCAGCTTGGGGGTGGTAGGGAACATGGTATTTCTAGTCCACCCCCAGCTCTTGAGCCCATTGCCTCACCATTGAACCAGTGAAGTGGGTACCGTTGTCACTTTCAAGGACCAGTGGTCGCCCATATGCAGCACTCAGGCGGTCCAAAGCCTGTATGACTGCCCTCTGGTCAGGATTACGGGCAGGATAAGCAGCGAGCAGACCGGTGGCAGTATCTACACAAGTGACCGCATACTGGTACCCTTCTGACTTTGGTAAGGGTCCAATGATGTCTATCTGCCATCGTGTCAGTGGAAAATGACCCCTCTGAATCTGTCCAGGTGACACCAGTGTTCTCCGAGGGTGCTCCTTGGAACACACTGCACATTGCTCACAAGCTGCAAGTACCTCTGCATAGGACACAGGCAAGTTCCACGCCTTAACCGTAGCCCACATAGTTTTCTGTCCTGCATGGAGCAGGCGCCGGTGGAGCCATTGCGCCACATCACCTGCAGGTGCAGTCTCCAACCATCGCACCTTTGCCAATGTATCTGCCTCATCATTCCCAGGATGGGCTAGAGGGGCATGCCCCGTGACATGATATACTGTCACCTGCTTCTGGTGTCCTATTTCCCATAAGTCCTGCCACATGGCCTGACCCCATAGTGGGCGGTGCATTACCATCCACTGGTTAATGTGCCAAGTAGCAATCCAAAGGGTTAGTCCACGATATACAGCCCAGCTGTCAGTACAGATCACCAGAGGTGAAGGTTCATTGTGGGCAACTAGCCAAACAGCTCTTAATTCTGCCCATTGGCTGCTTTGGCCTGTACCCGTGTCCATCCAAATAGTCTCAGTGGCCGGATGGAAGGTTATGGCCATCCACTTGGCAGGTTGGCCCCTGCTGGAACCATCAGTATACCAGGCATCCTCAGGGATGGGCACCCGCCCCTCCTGGTAGGGACTGACTTTAGGTTCTGCCTCCTGAGCCCTAGCTGCACCTGACTCTAAGGTTGCATAGGTGACTGGACCCAAGACTTCCTTCAGTTCTGCCCTCAATGGGCTGGTGCTAAGAGCACAGCGTTGTTGCAGGTAGGCACCCCACTTGGCCAGGGTGGACATTTGGGCCATACCACTACGTGGTTTGGTCTCCCAATCTCTCACCTATCCTGGAATAGGGTATGTTGCCTTGACTGTAACTGGTGTTGTGGTTGTAATACTCTCAGTGGCCAGGAGGGCAGCATACACAGCTGCCAGCTGCTTCTCCACTAATGAGTAACGAACTTCAGCACCTTTCCACAATTGGGACCAAAACCCAATAGGTTGCCGTAAGCGCTCTGTTCGTTGCCACAAGCCCCATCCAAACCCCTCCAAGGTTACATGAACATCTAGCTCACAGGGCCTGGCAGGATCAAACACATTCAAGGCCTGTGCCACCTTGACAGCTCTCTTAGCTGCTGCAAATGAACCTTGCGCCTGCTCAGTCCAATCCCAACGAACCCCCTTCCGTATAAGGTTGTACAAGGGGCGTAGTAACTGAGCCAAATGGGGTATAAATGCTCGCCAATACTCCAACAGACCTAAGAATTCCTGTAACTGTTTTACCGTAGTGGGCACGAGGTATGCTTGGATCTTATCTATAACTGCGTCAGGGATAACTTTTGTTTTACCCGACCAGACAACTCCCATGAATTTAACAGATAACCCAGGTCCTTGTAATTTGTCCTCATTGACTGCCCAGCCTAATGCTTTCAAATGGGATAGCAGGGTAGGGACTGCTTGCTCCAATTCTGGAAGAGAATCACTAGTTAACATAATATCATCAATATAACGATACATGCGAACTGCCTCTGGCTGTTTCCATTTAGCCAGGTCAGCAGCCACCAGCCCATGGCACAAGGTGGGGCTATGCAAATAGCCCTGGGGTAATACTGTAAAAGTCCATTGTCTCCCTTCCCAACTGAAGGCAAATTGGTCTTGACTCTCTGCAGCTATATCAATGGAGAAGAAAGCATTGGCCAAGTCTGCCACAAAGTGGTAAGTCCCCAACTCATGGCTTAACCGATCCATCATGTTAGCTATCGAGGGAACAGCAGCGTGCAAAGGGGGAACAACTTTGTTAAGTTCTCTGTAATCTACTGTCATTCTCCAGGTTCCGTCTGGTTTGCGCACAGGCCATACCGGGGAGTTGTAAGGACTGTGTGCTGGCCGAATGATCCCCACCTTTTCTAGTTCGAGGATTGTCCCTGTGACTTCTTCATAACCACCTGGCAGGCGGTACTGCTTGGTGTTAGTCACACGCCGAGGGATGGGCAATTGCAAAGGGGAATGTGATGCATGTCCCCGCAACACTGCCTTCACAACCCTGATCCGCAGCCGGAACTCCCCGGCTGTAGTTTCCAACCATAGTCCTTGCAAAACATCTATCCCCAAAATATATTCAGGAATAGGAGATACATACACCTTATATGGCTTAGCAGGCAGTCTTCCTATCCCCAGTGGAATAGTTATTGGCTTCACTTGAACAATTTGGCCCCCATAGCCATCAATGGCCACTGGGGTCCCAGCAAACCGCTCTGGGTTCCCATAGAGGAGGGAACATTCTGCACCTGTATCCACCAAGGCCAACACCCGTTGTACATTGGAAGGGGACCAGTGGATAGCCAGTTCCACGTGTGGCCTCCGGTCCCCGCCCATCCCCGTTAGACAGGTCCCTAGGCCTTTTTCCTATTCAAACCGGTACAATGGGTCTTGGGAGTTCTCTCCCTCGGCCGTCTCTATCATATAATCTTGTAACCGAGCTGCCCGCGCACCAAATGTTTTATTGGTAGCTGCTGGGGCCCTTCGTCTCAATGGCTGGAACTTCTGTTCTGGTTTAAGCTGCCGCCAAAGCTCCAAAAGAATTTTATTAGACTGGCCATCCAATTTCCCCTTATTTGCTCCAGCCGCAATCAAATCTACCCACATCTGTGTTCGGGTAACCTTTATAGGCCCATTTCCCTTGTTAGTTGGGGGGGCAATATGGGCAGCAGCCCTCACTGCTTTATGATCTCTAGTGGCTTCCAACTCTCCCAAATCTGCTACCATCTGTGTAACTGCATTGATGGGCTGCCCCACATAGGGGCCCAAGATAGCCACAAGTGACCCAAAAAGGGCTGACGGGGCGCTAGCAAGAATAAATTCCCTCATTTTTGCCGTAAACACTTCCTCATCTGGCCCACGGGACCCAGGGTTGAAAACAGCATTCTTCATACCTAGTTCCCGAAGGACCTTTACTAACTCGCTGTAGCACTGCCACCGACTCATTGCCCCTGGTAATTCTCCAGCATTCTGCCAGACCATATGAATGGCAGCCATCACCCATTCTAATAGGGTATGGTCTCCAGGGTTGCCATGGCAGTTCTGAAGACGCTGCCTCAAGGAGGAGTGTGTGGTAATGGCGGCCAATTTCTCCCTCTCTGTTCCGGAGAGCATGATGCCATCCACCCCTATGTCCCATAATCGTAGTAACCAGGCTACCAGGGATTCAGTAGGTTTCTGCCTAAATTGTGCCCCCAACTCCATCAGCTCTGCCTGGGTATAGGGCCGGACCACAGAGTGTTCCATTACCTGGGCAGGAGGCTGTGGCTGCCCCTGAGGGACTCTAAGCTGCTGGGTTTTTACCTTCTTGTCGACCACTGGTCGGGCTCTCAGTGTGCGTATGGCAGCTTCAGCCTGAGCCTTCTCATCCTCAGAAGAGGAGTTACAAGCGCCTGCTCCCGCTGACTCAAAACCAGTCCACCAGCACGGGTGCTGCTGCTCCTTTGGCGACCGTTTAGGCTCCTGTGGCTGCTGGCTTTTGGCCGGAAGCTGAGACTCGAGCTCTTGAATCCGCAGTTGTTTCTCCAACAACTGCCGGTGGAAACGTTCAGCTTCCAGGGCAAACTGCAACTCGCGAACCCGTAATTCCTTCTCCAGTGCTTGCTCCAATTCCAGCCTTTTCTGCCGTTCGATTTGCAATTCATACTGAAGCTTTCGACCTCGAGCAGCTTCTTTCACAGAACTCTTGGTTTCCTCTTTAGTAAAAAACACGCAGCCCACAGCTCCTAAAAGGATAGCCATGGGAAGCCAGAACTGCAACCAGTCCTCTACCCCACCCCTCAGGGGTGGTGGCCCCATACCGATCTCCGAATCCTGCTGACTAAGCCAGTTGTAAAGCCAGGAGCCGCCATTGTGGCCATTCACATGCAGGTTCCCATTGGATTCGGGCTGACGGTGAAGAAATGGCAGAGTCGGAGGATGGTAGGCCATTCTGTTTATTGGTGTCTCACCAATACAGGCAAGCCACAAGAGAAGACAAGGGAGAAGCAGAAAACCAGCTTTTCCCATGGAGGTCAAGGGATCAGGGAGGCCCCTGCAATGGCAATAGCAGGAACCGAGAGAGCTCAAGCTACTGGTCTTTCCCATTTTATAGCATAGATAATCCAAACCTTTAATCCAATTATACAAACAAGGAAATCTCTGTATAATGGGATTTCTCAGGAGAGTGCACCACCCTACATTATCCAATCAGTCAAGGGTGTGGGGAAGAGCTTACTCTTAAAGCCAAGCCTTAGGTCATAACAACCTGGCCTGCTTACATTACAGCCTTTCCCTCACACCCATCCCAAGCACAAGGGCAAATAATATTACCTGGGTGACGGGCTTCCATGTGGGCAGCGCCATCTTTAACAAAGTGAGCATATTATATTTATCTGCCCAACACCATCATGCTCCCCAGAGCAGAGATGGAAATTCTGACTGCCATGGCCATGTGCTCCTTTTTGGGACAGTGTACGAGCTGCCAGGATGGCAGAAATGAGGGGGGCGGCTAACACCCCATGTGCATGGACTGATTTCCTGGACTATGACTGGATGGTCACAGGCTCCTTTGTTAAATGGACTTATGGATTTTGGACAATGTGAAATACCCTGATGGGGGTGGGGATGGCTTTGCTGGAGGCCCTCTTACTCCGGGAAGCTTTTCCCATGGCTAGAAAGAAGGCTGAGGACATTTTGCACTTTTGGCAAAGTGCTTAGAGACTGGTGAAATGTGTGTACCTTTGTAATTTTTGAAATTGTATGATTTGTCATGCTGTTGTAATTTGTGTAATATGCCTAATTTCCTTGTACAGGAATGCCAGTGGTGTAAATTGTGGGTAGTAAAGTGAGCATAGGGGTGGATTGTTGGGCGGATAAAATATAATATGCTCACTTTGTTAAAGATGGTGCTGCCCACATGGAAGCCCGTCACCCAGGTGATATTATTTGCCCTTATGCTTGTGATGGCTGTGGGGGAAAAGTTGTAATGTAAGCAGGCCGGGTCGTTATAGCTTAAGGCTTTGTTTTAAGAGTAAGCTCTTCTCCACACCCTTGACTGATTGGATGATATAGGGTGGTGATGTAGGGAGGAATCCCATTATGCCTCAGATGGGTGACTTTGTATCAGAGACTTCCTTGTTTGTATAATTGGATTAAAGGCTTTGAGTTTGCTATAAAGTGGGAGAGAACAGTAGCTTGATCTCTCTCTTGGTTCCTGAGTTCCTGAGGTTAGTATTAGAGAGCAGAGCAGATTAAGGCCATGTGGAAGGGAAGTAGCCAAGATGGCAGAGTGCTGAGGAAGAAGCCAGTTTGTTAAGAGTTTGTGCTGGAGGAGATGGGGAACAGAGGTGAATAAGTCTGGTGAGCTAGAAACCTTTGATTCTAGGAAACTCGGATAAGTCAGTAGCTTTGTGAGCACTGAATGTGTGGGTTTTGGAGCCCAGTGTGTGTTTTTGCTTGCCCGCCGGGTGCAAGCTAGAATTAAAGCTGATGGCTCACCAGTTTTTGGCTCCTGTGTTTCATTACCGACTGTTCGAATCTAATGCGAACCTGCACGGGTCAGGTGGCTGTGATCCCGGCCTTGACTACTGGCTTTACACATTCCGATAGGAATTTTCTGCGATGTAATGCCTCTACACAAAGAATGTCTAAATTATTCCTGGGCTTATGATAAAGATATGCAGGGATAAGTGGGCCGTTCAGGCTTCCTTAAATTGCTATGGCAACTCCACATGGTTTCTGTGCTTCCTGAACTTCTCCCTAAAAGTCAGGCCATGCGTTGGAGAAGGCACGCTTTTAATTGTGGGTAGAACGAATAGCTGTTCAATCAAGTTTAGCTTTTTTTTTTTTCTTTTTTCTTTGTCCATACTAGACTGGTTTACAATGCAGGACTGGCTTCATGCCTTTACTTTGGAAAACACCTATGGCTCCTCGAGTTGCTGAAGGAACACTCAGTCAAGTGGTGAAACTTCTACCTTACAGCCACCAGAACTTTGACTGCATACATGTATAACTCTGTGACCAGCATTTGTTTTTCACATTTATGTGAAATAAATCTATGTTAATTGACCTCTTCTAAATATTTAAAATCTGAGAAAGATTTCTAACCCGCCCCTCTCTTTTCCTTAATGCAATTTTCTTTTACGATTGTAAGGCTAGAGGCCACCTCTGTGGCTATTCACATGCAGGTTCTCATTGAATTCTGGAAGACGGTAAAGAAACAGCGGAGTCGGAGGATGGTAGGCCATTCTGTTTATTGGTGTCTCACCAAGACAGGCAAGCCACAAGGGAAGACAAGGGAAAAGCAAAACCTGCTTTTCCAATAGAGGGTGTTGGGCAGATAAAATATATTATGCTCACTTTGTTAAAGATGGCACTGCCCATGTGGAGACCTGTTGCCCAGGTGATGATATTGGTTGCCCTTCTTGCTTGGGATGGGTGTGATTATATTAAT
This sequence comes from Rhynchonycteris naso, assembly GCA_037038555.1. Taxonomy (NCBI): domain Eukaryota; kingdom Metazoa; phylum Chordata; class Mammalia; order Chiroptera; family Emballonuridae; genus Rhynchonycteris; species Rhynchonycteris naso. The sequence goes on along the minus strand of CM072998.1, from coordinate 93,777,328 downwards.
GTGTGTTGGAGACAGGCTGTAAGCAGGCAGGATTGTTATACCCTAAGGCTTAGTTTTAAGACTAAGCCTTTCCCATCCTTTTTGATGTAGGGTGGTACACTCTCATGAGGAATCCTCCCATTATGCCTCAGATAAATGACTTTGTATCAGAGACTTCCTCCTTTGTAGATTGGATTAAAGGTTTGGATTTCTACTACTATAAAGTGGGGCAGACCGGGAGCTTGCTCTCTCTTGGTTCCTGAGGTTAGCATTAGAGAGGAGAGCAAAGAAAGGCTATGTGGAGGAGGCCAGGAGAAGCAGCCAAGATGGTGGAGTGCTGAAGGCAAGCCAGTTTGAGCAGAGTTTGTGCTGGATAAGGAGATGGGAAACAGAGGTGAATAAGTCTGGTGAGTTAGAAACCTTTGATTCTAGGAAACTCGGATAAGTCAGTAGCTTTGTGAGCACTGAATGAGTGGGTTTTGGAGCCCAGTGTGTGTTTTTGCTTGCCCGCCGGGTGGAAGCTAGAATTAAAGCTGATGGCTCACCAGTTTTTGGCTCCGTTTTTTCATTACTGTCTGTTCGAATCTAATGCGAACCTGCACTGGCCAGGTGGCTATGATGGTAGCCCTGGCTATTGGCTTTACATGACTCCTCCCCCACATTGGAGTTTTTATCTGTGAGAATTAAATATAGGCAGTTCAGCCATGGGAGGTGCTGTGAAACCAGGCTCCCAGTGCAGAAATTAGGAACAGAAGCTGCCCGAGTCCACTATGCCTCTTGATACCTATGCAACCTGTCAGGTTGGGAGGCTGTTACATTCTTATAAACATGGAATGTTCTCCAGGGGAAGGGAACAATGGCCAACATTCATTACTCTCTTCAAACAATCATTTCTTAATATATAACATGCAGGTAAGAATATCTTCCCAGCTTTCCCAAATAAAAGTTGTATTTAGAGAGTTCTGCCCCTCACCCCCATGGAGGTGTGTTGGTCAAATAAGTTTGTAAATATGATATATATGTTTGCTTGCTTATAGTTTGCATTGGATGTGGAGGACAGGCTGTAAGCAGGCAGGATCCTTATAGCCTAAGGCTTAGTTTTAAAACTAAGCTTTTCCCCACACCCTTGACTGTTGCATGATGTGGGGTGGTGCACTCTCATGAGGAATCCCATTATGCCTCAGATAAGTGACTTTGTATCAGAGACTTTCTTGTTTGTATATTGGATTAAAGGTTTTGATTTCTACACTATAAAATGGGGCAAACTGGGAGCTTGCTCTCTCTTAGTTCCTAAGATTAGCATTAGAGAGGAGAACAGAGAAAGGCCACATGGATGAGAGGATACGCAGGCAAGATGGCGGAGTTCTGAAGGAGAAGCCAGTTTGTGCAGAGTTTGTGTAGGGAGAAGGAGATGGGGAACAGAGGTAAATAAGGCTGGTGAGGTAGAAATCTTTGATTCTAGAAAACTCAGATAAGTCAGTGGCTTTGGGAGCCCTAAATGGAAAGGAAAGTGTTTTCCCACTGTGTATATTTCTTGCCTGCTGGATGCAAGCTAGTATTAAAGCTAATGGCCCAGCAGTTCTTGGCTCCATTGTTTCATTACCATCTGTTCGAATCAAATGCAAACCTGCACAAGCCAGGCGGCTGTGATGGTGGCCGTGACTACTGGCCATACAAGGTGTTTTTAAGTTTCTGAGAGCTTTCCTGCAAACCCAAACAGGAATATGTTCCTGCACGGAGGGGAAGGACTCACTGACTTCAGAACTCAGTTTGAGTTGCTGTTTATGGTCAAGTGAGGTAGTTTTTCTGTGCTTCTTGGAGAGCAAGATGAAATCCAGAGACAGAGACGGACATTTATTTGTACCTTTATTGTTACCTGGAAGATTTTTATTTCTCTTTTTGTTTTTTATTTATTTTTTTGTCAGAATCAAAATAGGATCTAAAAGTGCTCCCTTTCTCTGGGCATAGTTAGGTGTAAAACAGCTTCAAACTAAAGCATTATGACAAAATTACTTCTCCTCTTTCAGGGCAGGACAGTATAAGCCTATTTATTATCTTTGTGTAGTTATCAGCACCACTTGAAACTCCAATTAGTGCAGCTAATCACCATTGGCTCCTCTGGTACTCAACTGGCAAACAGCTTAGTCTAATTAATACTTTGGAGCGGTGGGTAAATGGCATTTGTTTTACTTCTCCAGACATGTTTTCTAAGTAAAACTCTGATTTGGGGCTTATTTCATTGCAAATGGACAATTTATAAAAAGGAACAAAAAATGAATTCTGTATGAAACTAACAAAACAAGATCTTAAATCATCCTTTCAAAAATGGGGACTAGAAGGAAGGCTACTCAATGGCCAAAGACATATTTCTCATTTATTTGTTGTTTTTTAAAAAAATGAATTTATAAAATAGAAGAGGCATTATTCATTTAAACTCAGGTTTGTAAAGAGAATCATTTCTATTTGACTCATTAACAATAATTCTTTGCTTAGAAACAGGACAAAGTATTAATAATCTGGGCCTCTGGGCTTAATTCAAGTGGGTTTAAATCCAGGGGTCTGTGGCAAATTTATTATAACTACCTGAGTGATCTCCAGGAAAATATAATACCTTCTCTGTGGCCACTATGTACAGGAAGTAGAAGTTGCCAATCTGTTCATTCATAGAGAAATTCTCTATGGGCACTTGTCCCCCAAATTCAGACTGCCCCTATCTTCCAGTCCTAGTGAGGTCCTGGAGTTAATTTGGATGTGGATCAGATTCTCATGAGGAAGACGGGCTTGGCCATGTGCCCAGTGCAGTGATGACCAATGTAGCCTATTGATAACATGTGCCTTAGAGGAAGAAGTAGATACGCTCATAATTTAGTCAACCCACTGTGACTATGGAAAACTCCATTCTGATGGTCATTGTCCCCTTGACCTTCATGTCTGAAGAACAGCTCCCCTATATTAACATTAACCCAGCCAGTGAAGGTGGGTGTGGTTTTCTTTCAGGACTGCCTCTCTCCATAGGTCTGTTTCCCAGAGTAATTTGTTTATAATTAAACAATTGTGTTATTCTCTTCCCTTGAAAAAGGCCTGTATTTCAGAGACTACCATAGTTTCTAAACCAGAAAAGGCTGTAGAGAAAAATCATGAACCACAAAGAGTTGCAAATTTCTTTGGTTTTTGAGCCCAAGCCTTTTACTGGGTGCTGGTCTGGGTAAAGGGGGCAGTTAAAATTTAAGTTGAAAATTCTGTGTTTAATTTTTGAGAATATGAAAGAGCTGACTGTTACTTGGGAAGAGATTTGAAACCTTTTGTAGGCTTTTTGAGTCTTTCAGATAAAGGCAACCACACCACCGCTCCTAGGGAGTAGTTCTGCCAGTAGGGAAGGAAATGCCGCTCCCCAATGTGGAGCATTATTTTATATAATTATGGATATATTTCCTTCCAAAAATATTTTTTTCCCCAGAAGCTGATATTTCAAAGGCTTGCAATTCTGCGTCTCATTATCAAATAATCTTTTTTGTACTCCGGTGTTTATTATTGGATTGCAACAACGGTAAAGCTCTGGGGTTTTTTGTCTCCTTTGGTATGCTAATTAGCCTGTTTCCTTTTGATCTTTTTCTAACTGAAAAGAGTGAAAAGCTATCTCGGTAGGGAATCTTGGTGCTGTACATTCATTCCCTCATCTCCATAATCTTGAGGATCAGAGGAAGACAACAATTTCACTGCTGAGTGAGAGCTTCTAGAAGCTTTCCTTAGAGCTCACTGCTGCCAACTAATCCTGCTGGCACTCTGAGGTGGGCACAGAGGAGGAAGACACAGAGGGGGAAAGGCACAAACATTTCATGCAGCCAAGTGAATGAACTCAGTCGCTTTTATTTTCCAAGCATTCAATATATGCAAATATATGTCATTTTGCCTAATTTTTTACTTTTAGATTTCTTTCTCCTAGGAATGTGCTTTTAGTGATAAACAGTGAATGTGTAGCTTGAGAAAAATGGCCTGAATAATTGGAAAACATCCATAGCTGATGTAAAGCCAGTAGCTTCGGCCTACATCACAGCTGCCTGGCCAGTAGTGCAGGTTTGCATTTGATTTAGACAGTCGGTAATAAAACAATGGAGCCAAGAACTGGTGAGCCATCATCTTTAATTGTAGCTTGCACCCAGCGGGCAAGTAAAAACACACCCTGGGCTCCAAAATCTTCTCATTCAGTGCTCACAAAGCTACTGATTTATTCGAGTTTCCTAGAATTAAAGGTTTCTAGCTCACCAGACTTATTCACCTGTTTCCCATCTCCCTTTCTCTACACAAACTCTGCACAAACTGGCTTCTCCTTCAGTGCTCCACCATCTTGGCTGCTTCTCCTGGTCTCCACGTGACCTTAATCTGCTCTCCTCCCTGCTCTCCTCCCTGCTCTCTTCCCTCCTCCTAGAATACAATCAACCTTCTCCCAGAACAACTGATCTCTCTTTCTTTTAAAACCTTTTGGCGCAAAAGCCCTTCCCAACACGTATTAACATAATTACACCCATCTACAGAGAAAGAAGGGCAACCAATATCATCACCTGGGCAACAGGCCTCCACATGGGCAGTGCCATCTTTAACAAAGTGAGCATAATATATTTTATTTGCCCAACTATCCACCCCTATGCTCACTTTACTACCCACAATATACACCACCGGCATTCCTGTGCAAGGAAATTAGGCACGTTACACAAATTACAAATACATGACAAATTATACAATTTCAACAATTACAAAGGTACACTTCACCAGTCTCTGAGCACTTTGTCAAAAGTGCAAAATGTCCTCAGCCTTCTTTGTTGCCGTTTGAAAGGCTTCCCGGGGCAGGGGAAGGGCCTCCAGCAAAGCTGCCTCCACCCCCATCAGGGTATTTCACATTGTCCAAAATCCATAAGTCCATCCAACAAAGGAGCCAGTGCCAGCTCTGGTCACAGTCCAGGAATCAGTTCACGCACATGGGGCCTCAGACCTCCTTCCTTATCCCGGAAATCCTGGCAGCTTTTTGGATGTCCCAAGGAGGAACACGTGGCAATGGCAGTCAGCATTTCCATCTCTGCTCTGGAGAGCATGATGGCATCCATCCTTATGTCCCCAAATCACAGACCTACCAGCAGCTTAGCAGGCACTCCCTGCTGTTCCAGTAGCCACTCAGAGATAAAAGCCTGGCTTCCAGGATGTTCGTTCATCCTCCTGCCACAGCTATTGCCGTTTACCTTCTGGAGTCTGCGAATCACAACTCCAGCCCAATTATCTCATCTAATGGATAGAAGCTGGAAATGCCAGCTCCCACTGCCAGGCCTGAGCCCCAGGCCACTGCTGCCTTGGGCCTTGCCACCTCGGCCCCAGCCTCAGCCCTGGCCTCCTGCTGCAGCTGGTTCTTGGAAATCTCCACAATACCCAGGGCAATTTGCAACTCGCGAACCTGTGATTCCTTCTCCAGCAGCTGCTCCATTTCCAAGTGAATCTCATGAACCTAGATGGTCTCCTCCGATGCTTGCTCCAGCTCCAGGGTCGGCATCTCTTTCGCCCACATTTGTTCCAGCTCCTTCTACTGCTCGGCCTGCAGGTCCTGGGCAGCCTCTTCCACAGAGCTCTTGGTTTTCTCACGCATGGCTGTGGCTGTAAAAGTCAGCCAGCCTACGAATCCCAAAAGGACAGCCATGGGGAACCATACCAGCAGCCGGTCCTCTATTACACCGCTCAAAGGTGCTGGTAGCTCCGTGCTGATCTATATTGAATCCTGCCACAGACTAGGCCAAATGTAAAGCCAGTAGCTTCGGCCACCATCACAGCTGCCTGGCCAGTGCAGGTTCACATTTGATTCAGACAGTTGATAATGAAACAACAAAGCCAAGAACTGGTGAGCCATTACCTTTAATTCTAGCTTGCACCCAGCAGGCAAGTAAAAACACACTGGGCTCCAAAACCCTCTCATTCAGTGCTCACAAAGCTACTGACTTATTTGAGTTTCCTAGAATCAAAGGTTTCTAGCTCACCAGACTTATTCACCTCTGTTCCCCATCTTCTCTCTACACAAACTCTTCACAAACTGGCTTCTCCTTCAGCGCTCCACCATCTTGGCTGTTTCTCCTGGTCTCCACGTGGCCTTAATCTGCTCTCTGCCCTCCTCCCAGAACACAATCACCCTTCTTCCAGAACAACTGATCTCTCTTCCTTTTAAAACCTTTTGGTGTGAAAGCCCTCCTCCAACACATATTAACATAATTAAGCCCATTTCCAGAGCAAGAAGGGCAACCAATATCATCACCTGGGTGACAGGCTTCCACGTGGGCAGCACCATCTTTAACAAAGTGAACATAATATATTTTATCTGCCCAACAGCTGACAAGATTTGCTAGATGGTGAAGCTGTCTTTCAAGAGACACAGTGAACTCAGATATGTGGAGTAAGTGGAGAAAATGGGGCAGCTCTTATGGGTTGAAGGCATATATTTGTCTGTTAGAATATGTGTGAGAATGGATAGAAAAATGAAGTTATTAGATTTCTAATTTGAACACTGGTCTTGTATAGTTGTAAATAGTCACCATTTTATTAAAAGCTGGGTAGGGACATAGGACAAAGTCTTGGAAGTGGAATGGAAAATTTCATTAACAACATCATCACCTGACATCTATTAAGAATGTACTGGCAGAGCAGCACTTATTGTGAGGATCAAGCAAATTGACAATTAAATATTCTAGTCACAAGATCTATATCCAGCGTCTCCAGGCATACACACATACACATGCATGGTTGAACCATATAAATGTGCTATTTGTGCAAATATAAAGCAATTATCTCATATGCTTCAACCTAATACAATTTACTGTTTGAACGGTATGCTTATAAGGTAAGGTGACCAGATTTTAAAATTGGTAAAGTGGGACACCATTGACCAGGGGGGTGGGGGGGAGGGGGGTTCTTGATTAAAAATTTCGTCAATATGGAGCAAAAAAAAATTTTTATAGAATGCAAAAATAGTATTGTAATATATTTTTTAAAATTTCAACATAAGTACAATTTACAAATCTAATACATTAAAAAAATTATGTATAGTATTATTTTATTCTTTGGCATATTTCTCATTTGAGTGAAACTTTTTTTAGTAGATTGCTGTCGTTGTTTAAAAGGTCATGAAATTTTTCACAAGAATTTGTTAAATTATATTTCACACATAAAATGGCTTTCCAAGTCTCAACACTTAATTATGATATTTCTGATGTCCACACTTTGTTTACCGTTGAAAAAATGCGTTCAGTCGCAGCATTAGTTCCTGGTAAAGACAGCGCGTATTCCACAATTTTTAGTGCATTATTGTATGGAACATGGTTTGTTTGAAAATGATGAAATATTTCTAAGCATTTGTTCTCTATTGTGATTTTTGTTGATGCCCAAGATTTAACCTTTTCGTTATCAACATATTTTTTTAATAATGATACCTCACTAAAAAGATCATTTTCGGAAATATTACTATATGGGAAATTTTGAGTGAGTCAGGGGGATCAGGTTACATAGTCCCGAAACCGATGCCCGAGCTGCATGAGCAGGCGGGAGCAGGCAGGGCAGCGCTGCCCACATCCAACCCCGCTTCCAGCTGGAGACCAAGTAGCTTGTGCCTCACGGACCCCAGAGCCACAGGCTGGAGTCCAGGATGCAGGCCTATGGGTAGTTAGGGCACTTGACAGCCACCACCCCAGGAGGTACGTCCCACCCAAAGTTCTTTGTTTTGGGGGCCCCGCACGGGGCAGCCAGCTCTTGTGGCAGTGCAGGCGCTTCCAGGTGGAGGCGGGGTCTCCCTGCCGAAAACCGTATATTCCCTTCCCGTTCTCCTGCAGTTCCCTAGCTTTTCGTGTGTTCTTTCCAAAACTCAGGACTTTTTTAAAACACCGCGGGATGTGGGACAAATTGTTAAAAATCAGGACTGTCCCGCCAAAAGAAGGATGTCTGGTCATCTTATTGTAAGGTAATTATTTATTTAAATAAATTATTTTTTAAAAAAGACAAAGAGAGAAGATGCAAGAAAGAGAGAATTTATTCATGAGAAAGAAATACTGACTCCTTTAAAATTATCCTAAGAGAAATCTGATTTCAAAAGTGCTGCCATGACTTTAAGGCATCTTTAGAATAGTATTAAACCTGAGGATTTTCATTTCCTTAATGTTTGGAAAGCAATCATTACCCTTTGAAAATGGGCTTAAATTTTGGAAATGAAAGAGTCATTCAACATTACCTCTTGTGAATACAATAATTTATACTGAATAAAACTATTTTGAGCTTTCTTTTAAATAAGTAAAATTTGAGTTTAGATAATGCAACAATTTCCTTGGGTGTCATATCGGCCATCAGAGCCATTTAATTTTCCATTTAGAAGATAACTTAGAGATTGGTTGGCCCAACAGTCCTTAAATGTTGTTGAACATAAAAAATCCCCAGGGGAAATATTAATGATGCAATTTGGGCACCTTACTGTAGAATCTGATTTACTAGATTTAAGAAGAGACCCAGAAATCTACATTTTAAATATTGTTGTCAGATGATTCTGAGGCAGGACGTTGTCAACCACATTTGGATTTGCCATTCTCATCTATGGAGATAGACCGTGATGTTCAGTGACATAATGAAGGTCACTTTGCCACACAGAAACTGGCTCAGAAACTGAACTGCTGTCTCCTGGACTCCCAGGAGAGGTTTAGAAAGGAATGTTTTGGTCCGAATGACCGTTCAGTCCTTATAGGCTAAGTGGCATTCAATCACCTTCAAAATCTTTAAGTTTAGGTTTTCTCATTTGAAAAATCACAGTAACACTGATATTAAACTGTAATGTTGCGTCCATATAACTTGCTTACTATAGGGCCTGGCAGATAATAATTGCTCAATAAATATTAGCTCGTGGGTTTTAGTCAAAGATTTCCATTATGGCTTTTTTTTTTTTTTCTGTAGCTATGTATTTCCTTTCCTGTACTTGTCTCTTTTCATGGCTTCCCTCAACCTACCTCCTTTTTGATGGGCATTTCTGCTGGGCATTATTTCCGCATGACTTTGGTCACACCTTGGTTCCTGGTCCTGCCACCAGACTAGAAAGACTTTGGTGAAAGGTAGCAATCAGCTATAATAACTCTCTGGAATCCTCCCTGAGAGGAACAGCTGGGTCTTTTCACATTTTGCCTTTATGCCCAATTAACCCCTAACTACAGCCCTCCTGGCTTGATATTGTTGCAAAAAAACCCACAAAAAACAGCCTTCAACTGTGAAACCAAACTGTGTAGAGATTGAAGGTATCAGCTCAGAAATTCCTTCTTCATGCCAGATGAGTGGAGGGTGAGAAGCAGGCTAAGGGGAGGGGCAGCCAGAGCAGCTGGTGAGAATGGCACTGGCCCATGGGCTCTTCAGACCTGGATCAGAAGCCAGAGGCACTAATGATGATGCTGGAGGGAGAAAGACAGCATGAGGCATCCATGCAAGGTGCCAATGAAGTACTTGTATCTCTTCCCCATCTGTTCTGTCACCCCATTCACCCTCCCATTTGCTCACAAATAAATAGGCAATGGGCGACCAAATGCTGCTTGAGCTACCTGATGTTGCTAATTACTATGGCTGTTTAGAGCCAATTATCTCCACAAAAGCAAAACATCTTCATACAGCATTCCAAATAGATACTGTTTCGTCTGGGACAGAGACAGATTGAACACTGTGGCTTAGTTCAAGCTAAAAGGGCTCTCTCTTCTTTGGCACTGTTTTCAAAGATGCATTTGTTGTCTCCTTTTTTTCTTTTAACTTTATTGTAGGTGTGCAGATGCTATAATTACTAAAAATGCAGGAAGCATGATTGGGGTAAGAGAATTCTCCATAGATAAATTTGTATGTGTCTTTTCATCTGTGATATAGATTTTGTCAGTTTTACAAATCGATCTGATCTTATCTTAATTTGAATCCCTTAAGTATTTCTCTACTTTTCCTCTCTCAGTCTCAATACCGTTAAAGGATAGCATGTAAATGGACTAGTTAAGACCTCCACATAACAAAATTGTGCGTATATTCATTCAAACGAATGTTGGGAATCTACTTGAGAATTTCATTTAACAAAAGATTGGGCAAAGAACCTTTAGGTTAACTGTCTTGTCTTTAGTATAAGTGAAATGATGTTTACGTAAAATAAATGAGCTGTAAATCTGAAATAATTATCTGATTTTCTGGTCAAAGCATTTCAAGTAGGGGAAAAAGTAGGCTATAAGTAATAAATATTTTCTGCTGCTCTGATTAGTGTCTTTGGACAATTGCTCACCTCTCACCCTTTGTAGGTACAGGCCAAGTTGTTGCTCTCCCCTCCAGAGTCTCTATGGGAAGGAATAAAGATGCTTCACATAAAAGGTATGTCCATGATTTCAGTCTCTTCTGTAGATGAAGGAAGTTTCCATAATGAAGCCAAGCACCTGGAGAAAAAGAATGCTGAGAAGTGCATTTCTGGACTGTGGAAACACCTGGGAATGGCTGACTATTCTTGGGCATACTTCTAATTTCTCCTTTGTTTCTCTAGAGGAGAATACATAATATGTCATGGCAAACATGCACGGTTAGGTAAAGTGAAGATTAATGCCCATCCAGCTATTCATTCCTTCACTGCAGTGCTAACCATGGACTCTCATGGTAAGCAAGACACACAGTGACTTGCCTAGTCTAGTTAAGGTGAAGTCTGTGGGAAACTGAAAGGGTCTGTTTGTTAACTGGAGTAAGAGAAGCAACACCAAGATACTTCAGGGCCTAAGAAGTGATTTTAGTACACATGTTGCTGGCATGAGTATAGAGTAGTGTTTCTAATGGTCCTAATTTTGCGATTCCAGCTTAGTTTTCTGAAATTTAGAAGTACCAAGATTATTTCTCAGAGTGTCATGACCTATACCACAAATTTGGATTCCTCAGCTCCTTACCCATGGTAGTAAGTGCTAATATTAAACAAGACTTCAATTTTTGGGGCTTTTGTTGCTATTGATAGCTAATGTAAAACCCATCTGGTGACTGAGGGGAAACTTACTAGGTACCCCCTTTTTATCACATGAACATTGGGTAATAGCTAGCTGTTCTAAAAATAATCTGTTTGTGGAGATGTAAATTAGAAGTGTGTGTGTGTGAGAGAGAGAAAGAGAGAGGTGGAGAGAATGTGTGTATGGGTTCATGGGTCAATTATATGTGAATGTGTTTGTATTTATGGATGTGAATGTGCAGATGTGTTAGTGTATGAGTCTGTATGTGTGTGTGTGAATATGTATATTCATTACATAGGCCTCTACCTACCCTGCGGAGGATTGGGAGACTCTTCTGGAGAAGTTATTTAAAATGTATAGCAGTTGAATAATTCTAGTAAATCAGTACATACATAACATAGTTTTGAAAAGAAGCTTATTGAAAAGAAATAAACTTTTGCCAATGAATTTTAGGCTCTTATTCTACTATGAGGCAACATTTGGACAGTGTCTACAGTAATCTGTATAGTGGTTCAGGCAGCATTTCTTTTAAATTGGCCTTTTAAGTATAGCAGTGACTACTCATAAACAGGACTGAGCAATTTCTTAGTGGGAGGTGACTCCTCAGCTCCTTACCCATGCTATCTGAAAACCTAATATGAGTGGGTAACATATCTCCCCAGGGTGGAATACATAGCACATGGGGATATTTCAGAGTAAATATCTTTATATATTTTTTGTGATGAAAAGAATGTGCTCAATGCTAAAATTCCTTTTGAAAATGAGCCAGAAATGATAGATAATTATTTTTTTTCTTTTTCTTATAAAAATTCTTATCTGCGTGATCTCTCTTCTGTAACTACTCTTAGAGGTTGTCACATTTAAGGCTGATTTTGCTGTGCTGTGTTCTGATGTACTTCCCTAATTTCAGACTGGGTCTTCATGACATACAGTGAGTAGAGCTCTATTACTTGTCAGTCTAATTTAGGTATCTGGGGGCTTGATTTTCTTTGTTAGTCATTTAGATTTATTCAATATAATTTATTAAGCAAATTTTCATATCACCGATGGTGACAAGCCTTAGGGAGAAAATGATGAATAATGTAGTGCCCTTAGAGTGGAAGGGATGCTTTTTTCCTAAGAAAAAGGACCAATTTAGTGAGATGGGAGCACACAAAAGGGAGAGAGGAATTCTTTCTGTGGGTGAAGGGAGTTTCACAGAAGAAATGATGGATAAGCTGAGGCTTGAACAATAGTTATGAATCTGTCACGTCGCAGAATCGATCTGGGGAAAGTGGGAGAACATTCCAGGCCAAGCTGTGAATTTATAAAAGTAAACCCTACTATTGAATTTCCATCACAATTTCAGACTTAGTTATCATTTTTCTCCTTTCTCACTCACTATTTGAGCCTTGCCATTTCTCTCTTGTCCTGGACTTGATTTTCTTCCGAAGTCTTTTGACTCAAGCACTTGGCTCAGGATAAAAATATAAGCCCCTGCCTAACCAGGAGTAATTCTGTTCTATACTGTATATATTATGCTGCCTTCCATGTCTAGAACAAGCTGATTTCTTGGTTTGGAATTTGTTCTTTAGTTAAAGACCAAAACAATACTTTATATTCTCCAGAGCTAGTGTAACCTCTATGCAATAACCCTGGAAAAAGAACAAACCCTTCATTTTTGTACAAAATACAAATAGTTTGGGCAACCCATAGCTCTAGCCAGAACTTATTTTAGGCTCTGTATTACTTCAAGAGGCTCACATGAAGTAAAGAATAGTTTGAAATTGGTCTCCATCTGCTTTTTAAAATTTTATTTCTTGTTTTTTGAATTGTGAGGCACAAGAGCTTAAGTGCCCTTTAGATAGATCAAGATGGACAAACCGATAAAACCAAACCAAACCAAACAAACAAAAAACCCCAAGGAACAACTCCAAAAGCTAAAAAGCTACTTGTCCAATATTGCAATAGACTTAGACCTTTTGTGTGTGGGAACGGATGACAAAAGAGTTCCACTTGTAAACAAGACATGACGATTTATTGGAGTAAGGTAATGAAGGTATCAACAAGGGGTTAGAGCAAATATTCTTCTGAAAACATCAATGACATTCTGTTCCATTTCATACAAGGTGGGACTGTAAATCTGTAAAGGTCAGAAAATGGCTTCCTTTCAGGCTGATATGAAATGTTCAAAGATGTCAGTATGCACCACTTTGTTACAATGTTACACAGCAAAGCAGGCTAAACTTGTGGTTTAATTCCTGCCTGTGTTTTTGATATCTGTCTTGATTAATGTAGAGCAAAGGATTTGGTTAATCACTGAGATTATCTATTTTTGTATTAACACCTGCTTTGCCTTTTGCTTTGCGTAAATGATAGTGTGCTTTCTCTAGATGATTTTTATATAGTATGAGAAGAGAATTCTCTCTATCTTTTTACCTATCGGCACTTATATCTTTTCCCTTCCATTTTCTTGAATTCCATATCATGCATTGTAACACAAGCATGACAAATGAGATGTGGATACCTGGGGATGATTAATATTATTTACTGTGATGCCTCTTCTGGTCAATTACCTGGAAAGAGGCAATCAGAGTTTTGGGTTTCTATTATCTTCCCCACTTCTGATTTCTGCTTTGCTAATGTTAGAAGATTCTGTGATTGGTTTGACAATTCTGGTTAGTTCTGCAAATATTTATCAAATGCATGTGCAAAGCTTTGTATTGTTGTGTGTATGTATGTGTGTGTGTGTGGGGCAACTGGAAGTGGGGGACAGCATTGTGGACAAATATAAACAAGAATTAATCCATTATTTTTAACAAAGACCCTAAAGTGTTTAAGGGGGAAGGTTGTCATGCAAACAGGAAGAAGTGAAATGAGATTTATAGTGGAAGCATATGCATAATACTCTCGTAACCTAGAAAAGGGAAGGGAAGCTTTAGGAAAGCCAATTTCTCTTGAGCTGTAAAAATCCTTATAAACTGGAACTCATTACTTCTAGCTTAACATATTCTGAAGCTGTGATATGAATAGATCCAACTTCATTTCAAATGCATATTTCAAATTGCCTTTGGTTTTGAATTTTTGTGGCAATGTGTTTTATAGACTCAACTTGTTCCAACGACAGGTAGTACATAGTTAAATATTATAAAAAAGCAAACTATTTAGTTTCAGAAACCCAGCTCTTTCAAGCTTTCTTTGTCTGGGTAGTTTTCTCTCACATGCTGTCTTAAACATCAATACTTTTGATTGTGGCTCAGGAAGTTTGATCATTAAATTACTTCCCTTCTTATTACACATTGTGTTTTCTTAGTTACGAATAAACTTCAGGGAATCTGTGTAGTCACTGTGAGTTTATGCCAAAAATTCTCTCTGTACATTTTTCTTAGAAAAGAGTTTCATCAGATTTCCAAAAAGATCCATGAACCAGACAATGTAAAACTATTATATGTTCTCCGTCATGATTTTATTCACTCTCAATATTTCAATACCAACTAAATGTTGATGACTCTAAAATCTATATTTCTAGCCTAAATTTCCCTTAAGATTTGTTCTTATATATCCAAATGTTTACCACCTACCTTTGCTTCTTTGAACCAACAGCACAAGTTCACTGATTCCAAGGTTAACTTCATAATCTTTCATTCACGTGTACATATTTTCCATCTTCATTGATGTCACCAGCATTTAGTCACTCAGGATAGGAAATAGAATAATTTAGATAATTTCTACTCATTCTTTAAGACAATTCAAATGCAATTGCTTCTAAAAGACCCTCTTGACCACCCAGGACAGGCTGGTTACTTTCTTATGTGCTCCCAAGCACTCTATGTGTATCTCCATTATTGCTCAGCCATATGTGAATTATCTGTTTATTTTTCAGTTTCTCTCATTAGTCTCTAAGCTCTTCAAAGGAAGTGACCATTTCTTAGTTGGTTTAAAAGTCAACACCAAGCCCAGAGTCAAACACTCAGAAATGCTTAGGAATCAATTAAGAGGAGAAATTAGGGATCTTCAAAAATATGTGTACTTGGCTTCTCGAAATACAGATGTAGTGATATATAGTGATAACATCTTGAAATATTCTAATTTCATGGCCCATGAAAGTGTAAAGGAAAGAACAATCTAATAGGGTCTGCTAACACAAAATTATTTTTAAAGTCAGATCTAAATGCTAAGTCTATGTTACTCAATAAGAAGGAGATGCTGACTATGTAGTAATAACCTATATACTATGTGTCCTTTCTAAACTTAAAAATCTTTCTCCCCAGAGGAAAAATATTCATTAAGTTAAACATTTAGGTTTTAAAAATAATATTTTAGAATCAAGTAATTAGTAATCCATAGCTTCTTGTGAGAAATTGTGTCAGATACAAGTACAAAATTCTAGAGACTTCATGAGTTCTGCTGGAAGCATAACGGACAAGTGTACCAATACTTTGCCCATTGTGTTTAAGGCAAAGGAACACATTGTGTTTAAGTTAACACTTTTAAAATAGAGACTAATTGGAAAGGAGTTAGAAAATGCCCTTTAGTCAATCCTTCACTTACCAGACACCTTTTTCAGCCATTGCAGTCAGGTTTTCTTCACTTTTCAAATGAATGAGAATTTTGTTTTCCTTCCTCTTCTCAAGGATTAAGGGTGCGGGAGTGCCTTTCCCTACTCTATGCCATGTTAGATGTTTGCCAGGTAGTATTTGCCAGAAAAGAGAGCCTAACATCTCATCCTGGATGTGTCACCATGGGAACAGAGCTGAACGCAGAGAGAGTTTCAGCAAGAGGTCAACATGTATGCTCTGGAGTCTGAAGCCAGAAATTTGGGTCTGACTCTAGCTTAGAAAATCCTAAAGGCAAGATGTCCCCGAAGATCAGACCAATGGAAGAAACCACAGGAGGATTCATGTACATCCAGATTTTAGAAGGTGCAAGATTTCTCATGGGCTAATTGGACATTCTGTGGTAAGTAGCAAGTTCAGAGGAATCTTGAAAAGGCTTAGTCTAAGAGATCTTCTTGTCAGGGCAAGGTTTCCCCAATAAAAAGTCAGTCTGGGATATGCTACTGGGGCAGCAGCGAGGTAAGTGGTCTAGGAATGATGTTGGAGTGTGTGTGTGTGTGTTAGGGTGGATTCTTTCCCCCTAATCCCATTCTCAGCTCCCACCCCACCTCAATTGTTGAGGAGCCAGAAATAAACATTGCAATGGAACAGGCAAGGAAATAAAGAAGCCCTAACTAAAAACTGCACATTAAAAAATCTGCATTACTGAAATTACCAGGTTATTATTTGTACTAAATGCTATTGATGCCCTCCTACATATTCTTTTCAGTCAATGAAAAATTTGTCAGCTGTTGTGAATGGGGGCTATGAATAGTTTACAGCTGCTGCTTCTCTGTGCTGTTGAGACCTGCCTGTGGCCAAACAGGACCCACCTCATCCTGGGAGCTATGAATTCCCCCTCTGCTAAACGAAGACACTTAATAATTTATAGAAATGGTCAAATTTCTGCTGCTGGAATTGGATATTAAAAATATTAAAAGTAATTTTGGGGGAATGTTTGTTCCTGGCAACAGTGAACTAAAATAATCTAGACAAAATGTACTTTATACAAAGTCTATTTGAAGCATTGAAAAACTACCAAAGCAAATACAACTCAAGAAGCCATGATCTTGGACAGAAAAATACAGAGAGGTAAATTTGATTTTCAGAAATATTTTTCCCTTCAAGGTATTTACCAATTCCAAAGAAGGGGTTGGAAGGCTGAGAAATTGAGCAAAAACTGTTAGCTGAAAGGTTGAGAAACCAAATAGAGCTTCTAGTGTTCTCATGGGTTAGGGGAACACAACTGTAATTCAGGACCCACTCAAAAAAGGAGACCCTGGTAAACCCTACAGTGTTTTAATTAGGTCTCTGATGGTCCACATCTTAGTAGTGAGGGTTGGTCAGATAAATCAGCCCCCAAACGTTGTGTCCAGATATAAATCAGTTTATCCTTTGATCAGATTAAAATAATCTTTTCCTATCCCATCAGAAACAAAAGTACAAAAGTAAATGCTGTCTTGAAAAAGTTGACATTATCCAGAGTCTTGAAGTAATTTTTTTTAATTTTTATATATGATATCTGAAGTACAGTAAAAAAAAAAAATCAGTAGGCAATCGTAGGAGTAAGCAGATGTTTCTGAAAACTAGAAGAAAAAACACAATAAGAAAAGACTTGGCAGAGATCCAGATATTGAAATTATCTGACATAAACTTCATAAACATGATGAAAATAAAAGGCAAGATGGAAAGTTTAAGCCAATAGATTAGAAATAATCAAATAGAAAGTCTAGAGGAAATTGTTAGTAACTTAATAGATAAGTTTAATAGCTGATTTAAAATTGCTTTATGCCTGACCAGGCGGTGGCGCAGTAGATGGAGCGTCGGACTGGGATGCGGAAGACCCAGGTTCGAGACCCCAAGCTTGCCAGCTTGAGCACGGGACCATCTGGTTTGAGCAAAAGCTCGCCAGCTTGGACCCAAGGTCGCTGGCTCCAGCAAGGGGTAGCTTGGTCTGCTAAAGGCCCGTGGTCAAGGCACATGTGAGAAAGCAATCAATGAACAACTAAGGTGTCATGACGGCAATGAAAAACTAGTGATTGATGCTTCTCACCTCTCTCCGTTCCTGTCTGTCTGTCCCTATCTATCCCTCTCTCTGACTCTCTCTCTGTCCCTGTAAAAAAGAAAATAAAGAAAATGTCTCCAAGAATAAAAAACAAAAATAAATTATAAAATTGCTTTATAAAGAATCAGTTAACTATTAAAAGATAAGTGAAAAAAATCTTAACATAAGAGAAATATGAGGCCTAAGTAAGAGATCAAACATACATTGACCACATTTTTCACTAAGGAACACATGTATAATCCTTCAATAAAAAGATAGAGATTGGAGCAGAAGCCTTATTTGAAGGGATGATAGCCAAAAATTCTCCAAAAATATTGAAAGTTACCAAGAGTCAAGGAGCATTACAAATCCCTTGTATGCTCCTAATAGGATAAAAAGACCAAACCGAGGTACATCATAGTAAAATTGCTACAAACTTAAGAAAAAGAGAGAGAAAAAAATACAAGGCACGCCAAAGAAGACAAAAATTCAAAACAAAACTGTAACATGACTTCCCCCCAATAACAGAAGCTAGCTAATAGTAAAAGTATTTATTCAACATTTTGAAATTTTTCTTTAAATTATTTACTCAAAATTGTGAAAAAATAAACTTTTAGCCTAGAATTATATCTAGGTAAAAATATCCCTTAAAAATAAAGCAAAATAGATTATTAGACCAAAAAGAGCTGAGATAATTTTGTCACCAGCTGACATGCACCATAGTAGATACTAAAGTAAGTTTTTCTGAAAGATGATCCTAGAGGGACGAAGCCTACAGACACAAGGAAGAATGAGAAACAGTGTAAAGGGTAAATCTATGGGCAGATCTAGATGAATACTAAAAGTATATAATAATAATAACAATAATAATAATATGGTTTTGTGGGGTTTAAATATATATGAGATAGATACATGACAAAAATAGAACAAAAGGCTGGAGAATAGACAGAGTTATATTGTTCTAAGGTCCTTATGTTATATCATGGTAAAAATCAAAGATTCATGGTTTATTGTAGGTTATCTCTTAAAAGAATAGTAAAAGTATAATAAACAAAATAAAAAAGAGGAAATTAAACAATAAGGTAAAAAATAAGAATAAAAGGAACGAGGAACATATGAAGAAGAGAAAAAAATTGTAGCCAGATGGTATATTGAAACCCGCATATATTGGTAAGTGCATTAAATGAAAAACTAAGTGCTCTAATTAAAAGACAAATATTGTCAAACTGGATTTAAAAAAACTTTGTGGTACTTCCAGTAAACAAGTTAAAAATAAAGATACAGAAAGGTTTACAGTAATAGTATGACAAAGATATTCCTTATTAACATTAACCAAAGGACATAGTCCTGCTAAACTAATAACTGGCCAAGCAGGCATCAAGGCAAGAAAGATTATTGGAGGGATATTTCACAATGATAAAATGGTTAATTTGCCAGGAAATAACACTGACAAATTTGTGTGGATATAATAACTAAGTCTCAAAATTTATAAAGAAACTGATAGAGACAAAATGAGAAAATGCCAAAAGCACAATAGTTTTAAGAAATTTTAGTTCTATACCTCTTTCAGTGACTGATATAATCAGCATAGGATAATAATTAGTAAGGATATAGGAGATTTGAACAACAATGTTTAACATCCTTGAGCAAATTGACAAACATAGAACATTGCATCCAACAACTTCAGTGCAAACTAAAACAAGTCTCAACAAATGTCCAAATAGTTAAGTTCATATAGACTAACTATGTTGTTCAACTATAGTGGAATTAACCTAAAAAACAATCACAAAACGATGACTAGAAAAATCTCCAAATATTTGGAAATGAAGCAATAAGCTTCTAAATAAACCATTGGTCAAAGAGGAAATCACAGTGGGAAGAGAACTAGTACCATTGTGTTGAAATCATAATTGTAGCAGTCATGAAACTGGCCCAAGGAAATGAAATAGATTCTTTCTTTTTCATTCTCTTATTGTTAAGGTTTTTAGAATTCTGTATTTGTGACATGGAAATGCCATGGTAGGACTTTTTATGTATTTGTTTTGTAGTTTGGTGTATTAATTTTATAGGTCATATGGTCAACTTACAGTGGTTTTGGGGGACAATCATGAAAATAACATTAGAAACACTGAACACTGTGTCCAGGCATAGAAGTGATAATATTTATATCACTCCAAAGATCCATCAAATGGCCCAAGTCCTCTCCTATTCTCATTCATGAAAAATGTTATTCTCCCTTTGAAAAAATCAGGCAGGTGTTTAGGAGTACAGCGAAGCTCTTTACACCATTATTTTACCAAGCCTACTGTACTAAGTAAGAATCCTGTTATCTTTGCTCAAATATGAAGAAAAGACATATATAAACAAAATGAGACTAATTAGATGTTTTTGTGTTCAGAATAAGGGCAAGAATGAAAACATTTTTTTATGGGCAAACTTTCAAAAGGCTGTTTCTTCTTAGGGAATATGACGTTATTAAATAATAATGTTCATATGTTATGAAATGAAAGATGATGCTCCATGTTGTTCTTTCTTATCATAGGTTTTCAGTGCCCAAAGTATTAAAGTCAGAGATATTTAAAAGTCTATGGGCCAAAAGTTATGCTGTGGCATTAGCTGCTGTGCTCTGAATACCTTTGTCTTCTGTAGCAGTTTATCACAAATTAAGTGTGGTAGATTAATCACCAGAGCTAAATTTAGGGAGATAAGGAGCTTGTTGATTCCTGCCGTGAGCCCTCCCATAGCTTTAACCTCCAAGGCAAACTACCAGCCCATCAGCTGCAAAACATTGCTGGCTTTTATTGGAAATGCAAAATTCTTCCTTGAAGTTAGGATGAAGGGCTGTGTTTGTAATATTGTACTCATAAAACAAACTCTATTCTTTCCGAGTAATTGGCTTCCTGCTGACAGGAGCTCTAAAGAGACATCTGACAAGAGTTTGAATTGGCGTGTTAGTAGTTTTCTTACGTAGCTCTCTCCATGAGCTGTTTATATTTCCTCCTGTTAGCACACCCTTCACTTGGTAAAGATGAATTTGGATTTTCAATGTCTTCTTGTACAGACTTATTAGTGATTTGTAGTTGTATAGAGTTCTCACCTCTTTGTGACTGTCAAATTCATGGTTAGGCTACACCATGTGAAATCCTAGGGTCCTGGAATCTGAGAAGCCCCAAATGATCCCAGGATTTTGAATTTTTCCTGTTCTGTACTCCTTTGTTTGTTCTTTACAAATCACCTAGATTTTATACAATGCAAAGTCTGGTTCTATTTTCAGTGTCTGCCCTTTAGCTTGTTACAGAGCACAATTTGATTCTTCTTTCAAAGGACAGTTCAAACCTGCTTTAAATAATTACTTTTGGGAAGAAAACATCCCAGATCCTAAAGTGCTGAGACTGAAGTAGTTTGGGGGCATATTTTAATGAGGTAACAAAATCAGAATAAAAGCATTTCTGTAGATGACTGCTGTGTTAAACCAATAATGGAAGTGCTGAAATTCCTGGGTGTCAGGGTTGATTGGTGGAGTCAGAATTTAGGAATACTTTTGGTGAAATAATGGGTGAGGGATAATTCAGAAACAAGATTCTTGCATCTACTTATAACAACACTCCTCCTTCATTCGCACTCACCCGTAAGCCATGGGATGGAATTGCAGTGATGAAATGTGTTCCTATTAAACTCTTCAAAGAGCAAAAGCTTCAGAAAATCCAAAGAGCTGTCTTCTCTTTATCAATTAGAAAAGTTAACATTTAAAATTAGTGACTGGAATACAGATCTTAAATATATGAACTAATACAGCAGTTTAAGAGACTGAAATCCAGAAAGGCAGAACTAAATCACATAAAAATTAGTTGGGACACTGCTTAATAGAAAGTGCAGTGGTGTAACAATGCAAAGACCTGGATTCCAAACTTATTTCTCCCTACTACTTATCATCTGACCTAATTTGTGTAAGTCACTTGATCTTTCAGGGCCTTAGTTTTTTTCTGGAGTAACCTGAAGAATTTGGGCAAATGTTAAGGAGCCCACGAGCCTGTGCATTAAGCCTTGGGCACTTATCAGACTTGGATTAGTCTGTTGCAGATAACTGACATGTATGGGCAGGGTTAATATTCTAAATATGTACCAGCTCTACAACGTAAGTACTCACCAATAAACATGGAGGCTTGATACAAACAACCAGAAGCACTGTGCATGTGCATGCTAGCTGAATATCAGCTATACCCATGGGGATGGAACCTTGGCTATTTATGCCAAATGGCCAAAGCAGGAAAGATCTTAGGGATCATCAGTCCATTTTCCTGATTTTCTAGGCTGTTCTATCTTCTGTTAGAAGAAGCACATCTTGATATTGAAGGATTACTGTATTAAGATGACAAATGCAAATTGATTTAGGTACATAATTAGAGATTTCAGTAAATGCGGTTGATGGTCACACTAATGACACCGATGGGTTACAACCCCCTGTAGCCACAAACTCTGTTAGTACTCTTCCATGTTGACTCTGGCCGTGGTTATGTGACTTGCTTTGGCATAGGGCAGTGACAATTGTGACCCAAGAAGAGACATAACAAATGCCTTCTGCTTCTGCAACACAGCAACAATATTTTTGAATGTCAATATACAGCTTACAACCATCTTATTTTCAACACCACTTTGAGGCAATAAAAAAATATCCATTTTTATTTTTGTGCCAAAGTTTCTGATATCTTTCATCTCGAAGCAACAAGTCAAAAAGTTTATATAAAACAAAGCCCTGAGGACTTCTGTTTTTTTCTCATAATAACTTTAAAACTGGACAAATATATAAGGCAACTATTTTCAGGTATTAAAAACAAGTGACAGAATGCCCAAGGAAAGGGAAACTCTTTCTCTGTGTTCATCCAGCTCTCTGCCCAAGTTTCCCACTCTGGCACAGGAAGCTGGAGTCCAGGCAATGGGTGCTGGTCCAGTTAACCTGACAAGGACAAATAAGAATTGGGGTTAATCAAATGGATGAAAGTTGCTTATCAAGACACTGGGGAAAAGGGAGCTGTGTTGGACAGTGTTATCATGAAACCTTGACTGAGGACTGGGATACATATGGGTGGGGTAAGATCACACAAGGCTTGCTACTTCAGATACCATAGCTTGAACATTACTTGAAGGTGTCGAGTTCTGAAACAGCTTGAGTTTCTTCTTAGCAACCCCAGGATGTATGAGACAGCAGAAAGGGCATACTTTAGAAGAAAGGACTATACATTATAATAAGGCTTGGTCTGGAACCCACCCTATTAAAGCTTAAAGATTCAAACTTTGCCAAGATCCTCATGGGAGCCAGAGTTTGGAAATTAAGTCCACAAAGTCATAGAGAATGAGAAACAACTAGAGCTTTGCACAGCCTAAACCAAAGCTAATAATTTCATGTATATTAGCCCATAATTAAAAATAAAAGATAAACTAATATTTCTCATTAATATAAATGTAAAAATAAAAATTTTAGCAAATCAAATCCAGTAATAGAAGAAAGGTAATAAATCATGACCATGTAGGATTGATCCTAGGATTATAAGACTAGTTTAACATTTGAAAACTAATACATGTAATTTACCGCCCAAACAAAATAAAAGAGAAAAAGCATATGATCTTCAAAAGATTCAAGAAAAAACATTTGACACAATCAACACCCATATATAATAAAATCTTAGCAAATTAAAAATAAAAATAAAGTTTCCAAAATTGATAATGGGCATGTTAAATATATCTATAACAAATATCATAGTTACTAATGAAATACTGAAAAAGTTCTCTCAGACTGAGAATGGCAATGATATCTATTCTCATTACTTCTATTCAATATTTTACTGGAGGTCCTGACCCATGAAATAAAGCAAGAAAAAATGAATAAAAGGGATAAAGATTAAGAAGAAAGGAATAAGACAGTTTCTACTTACAGATGACATAATAAAAAAAAAACTGAAGTAATCTATAAGAAACAAACATATAAACAAGTAACAGCTAGAATTAGTGACCGCATTTAGAAATATTTTAGGATGCACCCAAGTAAAAAAACATCCACTGTAGTTCTATATATTAACATATAACAACTATAAAATAAATATAAAAAAATTAGTGTATTATCAAAAAACTTAAAATACTTTTGAATAAAAATAACAAGAGACAAAAAAGACTTATGTATTGAAAAGAATGAACAGTTCTGAGAGAAATTTTTAAAATTCTAAATAAAGAGCTATCCTATGTTTATAGATTGGCTGACTCAATATGTTGAGATGTTCATTTTCCTCAAATTGAAATACAGATTCAATGCAATACCAAAGTTGTAGAAGTCATTTTTGTAGAAATTGAGAAGCTGATTCTAACATTTACACAGAAATGCAAAAGACATTGAATGTCAAAATGATTTTGAAAATAAAAAAGAAAGTTGGAGAACTCATACTGCCTGGTTTCATGACCTTCTATAAATGTTATAGTAATCAAAACAATATGGAATTGTTAGAAGGGTAGACATGTAATCAGTGGAACAAAATAGTGAATTCAGAAATAGACCCATAAATACATGATCAATTTATTTTGACAAAAGCAACAAAAAGCAACAAGATAATTCAATTGGAAAGAGAGTCTTTCCAACAAATAGTACTAGAACGACTGGACAGACATAAAAAAAACAACAACAAAAAAAACCTTGGCCTGCAGCCCATACCATACAAAGAAATTAATTAAAAATAAATCAGCCTGACCAGGCGGTGGCGCAGTGGATAGAGCGTCGGACTGAGATGCGGAAGACCCAGTTCGAGACCCCGAGGTTGTCAGCTTAAACGTGTTTGCTCGCCAGCTTGGACCCAAGGTCGCTGGCTCCAATAAGGGGTTGCTCGGTCTGCTGAAGGCCCGCAGTCAAAGCACATATGAGAAAGCAATCAATGAACAATTATGGTGTCACAATGGCAACAATAAACTAATGATTGGTGCTTCTCATCTCTCTCTGTTACTGTCTGTCTTTCCCTACCTATCCCTCTCTCTGACTATCTGTCCCTGTTTAAAACAAACAAACAAAAACAAACAAACAAAAATAAATCACAATTCTAAATGTCAAAGCTAAAGCTTAGAAGATAAAGTGAAAACATATCTATATCATCTTAGTTGAGCTAAAAATTTCCTTGAGAAGGCACAAATAGCACTACTTATTAAATTAACATTTAAAAACTTGTAAATGCAAAAAACTTTTACAACTCAAAAATAAGAATGCAAGCAAGCTTATTAAAAATGTGAAAAAGACTTAACACTCATAAAATAAGGTATACAAGGAGCATATACACCTCAACAATAAAGAAGACAATCCAGTAAAAGAGGAAAAATACTTGAACAAACACTGCACAAAAGAATAAAAATGGCCAATCGGGATATGAAAAAAATTTCGACATCATTATTTATCAGGAAAATGCAAATTAAAAGCACCATGTGATGTCACTTACACATAACTGAATGTAAAACTTCTGTGTTTGTAAAAATGGCTGTGAATATGAAATGTAAGGGAGATGCGGGGCAGCTGAAAGCCTCCTATGCTGCTGATGGGATGGAAAACGGCATAACCTTTATGAAAAATAGTCTGTCAGTTTCCTATAAAATTCAGCATGCTCTTGCCAAATACTTCAGCAATTGCTCTTGTAGGTATTTGTCCCCCATTCTCTCAAAATAAAAATAAGCCCATAAAAGACTTGTGTGCTAACATTCACAGTGGCTTTATTGATAAGGGGCAAAAAATGTAAACAACCCAAATGTCCACACAAGTGAATGCTAAACAAAGAGTAGTATATTCATACAATAGAGAAATACTCAGTAATACAACAAACAAGAATAAAATACATGGAACAACATGGATCATCTCAAAAATGCACTGTGTCTGTAAAGTCATGGTGCACTTTTGACCGGTGACCAGTGAAAAGTGCACCATGACTTTACGGACACACTGTATTATACAGAGTGAAAGAAGATAGACACAAAAGAATACCTGTTGTGTGATTCCATTTATATGAATTTGGACAACAGGTAAAACTAACACGAGGTGATAGGGTTCTGATCAAGGGTTGTCTGGAGTGTGATGAATGCAAAGTGGCACTGAGGGAACTTTACGGGGAGATATTCTGCACCTTGAGAAAGGTGCTGATTTTACAGTATATTCTCTTGTCAAAATAGATGCATTTTATTGTATGCAAATAATTTTTTAATAAAATGAATTCAAAAAGAAAATCTGTTGATACTAAAAATAACAAAACAATAGCAACAACAAGAACAGAAAAGCCTTGAGAATGTCTTATTGAATGGTTCTTTTTATTGAAGAAAAAATATTACTTATCTCTATCCAATTATAGGGGATATAAAATATAGAATTGCAATATTATAAAATTTAAGGAGAGTACAAGGTTCAATTTAAATACAACTATGATTAAACCTTTTCACATTAACAAATCTAAATGTTACAAAAGCAGGAGAGAGACATTGATGGCTCCATTTTTATATTAGGGAGAATGAGCCTCAGAGAGGTTAAGTGGTTTGCCTGCCTAAAATATAGCAGAGTAGAAGCCAGGATTCAAAACTCAGATAGTTTGGCACTAATTCTAATATTCTTTCCACTATATCATGCTGTTTATCTTAGGCATCCATTTTAAAATATTTTCAATAGACAAAGCTAACAATGTTCTTTCCCTTGCTAAACCTTAAATTGTATTTCCTTTGATGTTATTAGAAAAAGTCTTTTTTTCCTTGGCACCAAGTTGGGGTTTTTATTGTTGGTGTTCAAAAATCTTCTCAATCACCAGTGCTCCAGAGCTGTGGGGATCTTTATCTTCCTGGCAGGAGGTATGGACCCTCTGAACAGTCAAATTAAATTGAGTCTTATAATAGCATTTTCTCTCCCCGACCTGCATTGCTGATGAGAGTAGAAATTGGTACATTATTTCTGGAGAGCACTTTAGCAATCGGTTTCAAAACTCTTAAAATCTGGCACATCTTTGGGCTAAGAAACTACCCTTATGGAAATTTATCCCAAGGAAATTAACAGATGTGTGTGTGTATTGCACAAGAATGTTCATCATAGAATAATCAATCAACCAAAAATGAAAAACAAACTAAATGTCTGTGTCAGAGACTCTTGTTTTCTTCCAATATCATGTTTCTTATTCCTTAACAATAAAAACCGTGGTTTGTAGAGGGATACATCGCCACCCAGTAGAGCATTACAAACTGTGGCCCCTCTCACAGCTAATTTTTGGCCCGTGGAAGTGTGGTGTGTTACTTCTAAGAAGTCTCCTTAAAAAAATCACACTTTCTTTGACCTTTTCCCCTTGGCTTACTGGATTGTGGATGTAGTGTTTGGACTTGAAGCATACATTTTGGAACATGAGGCAGAACTCTAAGGATGACAGAAAAAAGACAGTAGTCTAGGTTCTGGAACTGTGGGAATACCCACCATGCAAGCTATGAGACTTAAGGAAAGAAAATTTGCATGAAATTTTGCACTTTCTTTTGCATGAAAGAAAATAAACTCCAATCTAGTTTAAGCACTGTATTTGAATTTTGTCACAAATAACCAAATCTAATGTAACAAACAAAATGCTCAACAACAAAGGGATGGTTAAATTATGGTATATGTATAGGGTATGATACGGAGCAACTATAAAATGACATCACACAAGACTCTTCATAAATAAATATGAAAATATTTTCACAGTATAAGGCTAAGAGGAAAGGATTGGGCTATATTTAAAAGCAGGATGCAGACAATATTTGCAAATATTTTGTCACATACACATGCGTATGTATATTTATATGTATCTATATGTATGTTTTTCTAAGTGTACACAGATCTCTTGATATATATGTCTATATAGAGATACATAATATACATTACATATAAATATAAACATATATAAATATAAAAATGGTGACAGCTTTATATTTAAGTAGGGAAATTGAAGGTTTTGTTCTTTTTAAATATGAGGTTTTCTATATTTTTCACATTGAGTATGCATTACATTGGTTATTAGGAAGGAAAAGCTGTCAAAATAAAATAATCTTTTCCCAAAATAAAACAAGTTTAATTGTGATTCATTAGTTTTAAAGAAAAGGCTATAGTAACAGATGAATAAAAGAAAGAAGAAATTAAATATTGAGGACATGTTCTCCCTTTACAGTATGCATTTTAAAATATGTGTCGCTGCTGTGTATCTTATGCAAACGCACGAGTGGTTATGAGTACTTTTTAAAACTGTATGTGAGCCAATTATTTGGTAGATGCGTGAACGTATATATTTTATGATTCCTACTCAAATAAGATGTGAAGAAGAGGGATATTCTAAAGATGACATCTAGCGGTTGCTGTGGTAACCTTATGGGCTACATTTTGGTAATCTTTGTCAATTTCTAGAGTTTGAATTGGCATATTCTTAGCTTTCACAAAGAAAGGAAGCAGCAATTGGTGGTCATTAACCTTACAGAATATATTTATGATTTCCATTCCTCTTTGAAAAGATAGCTGGAGTCACAGTGGAGGTGTTGAAGAACAGCCCTAAAATAATGAAAGGAATCTAAAACCTGTCTTAGAATTTTCATGTCAAACTTAAAGAACTGTCACTCTAGATAATAATAAAAGTTCATGTTTGTTATAGACTACTTATGATGCAAGAGCCACAGTGCTCAGTGATTTATAAACATCATCTCCTTTGTATCTGTTTCCTGACTTAAACCTTTAAATAGTCCTGTAAAGCGGGATATCCTGGGATTCAAACCTAAGTCATCTGCGTACTCTCGTACTCACTGCCCTGTGCAGTATCCAGGTGGTTGCCCATGACACCTGGTCTGGGTCCATTATAAATGTTCCTGTACTGCAACAAAGATGGCTTATCCCCTCTCACCTTAATTAACCACACTTAATCGACAGCATCTGCTTTGAGCATGACACTATTACAATTTTATAGAAATGTGATGGTCTCTTCTTATGACATAAAAATACAAACTAAGCTTACAAGAAAAACTAAGATGCATTGTAATTTTACTTCGGAGTCTGGCTGTGAGGTAAGGCAGGATGGTGGGAAGTGAGGTAAATCTAATCAGTGTTGGGAGAGATGCACCTCCCCCTCCCGAGGCAGTGAGAAACTGCTTCCCCAGGGAACCGACCTTTGAATTAGCTCTCAAGCCTTGCTTCTCAAAGAGCAGCCATGAAAGTGTGGCAATGGCTTCACCTCAGAGCTTGTTGGAAATGCAGAATCTCAGGTTCTCTCTTAGATCTACTGGATCAGAATCTGCATTTTGATGAGATCCTCTGGTGATCTGAAGGCACATTAGTGTTGGAAAAGCTCTGCTGTAAAGAACATATTTCAGACAGCATGGCAAACATAGTCGTTAATATTGTAATAACTGTATGGTGCTGTGTGGGTACTAAAATTATCGGGTGGGGTCACTTTGTAAATTACAGCTAGTGCTCGACTTACGACCACGATTGGTTCTGACAGATCGGTGGTAACACGATTTGGTCGTAAGTTCAGTAGGCTATATGTACAGTACTGTGAAATGATGTTATAAAAATCTTTAAGTCATATTTTATTATAATTTTCTTTCATTATTGTTATATGTCATAATTTTCTGTGTTCATTTTATGCCATTTGTATAATCTCTACAACATGTTGTTTCTTATTTTTACATTTGTCAGGTTTAAGTAAAACACGGCGTTACCAGTACAACTAGTTTAATATTTGCAAAACATACAAAATTACAAAATACAGGTGCATACAAAAATACAAAATACAGGTGTAAAAAATACCATAGGAAACATTTTCTCAATTGCAAAGTGCTGCTGGAAGCTGGTCTGCACTGTCAAACGCCCTGCTGGGCAACGTTTGCACTGCCAGACATGGAGTAGTCGTGGCTAGCGATTGTGGTCGTAAAGTTGAATGGTCGTAAGTTGCATAGGTCGTAAGTCTATCAATACCTGTACATAAATGTCTAACCACTATGCTGTATACCTGTAAGTAACATAAAATAGTATTGAATGTCATTGTAACTGAAAAAAAAGAGGTTGTATAGCAATTCAGCAGCATGTGTGGAAGAAACAGCATGAGCAAAGGCACAGTGGTAGAAGCGATTAAAGGAGTTGCAGGGGAAGCTCATGCCCGGCTGAGCTATAGCACAGGCTGTGGTGTGTGAGATGGTGTGTAGTGGGAACACAGGTACGGCCAAGTTCATGGAGGGTCTGAGAGCTATATCTTGTAGTGGTAGCAAGAACAACTCAGAGTTTTTGATCAGGAAGTGATCTAATGATAATTTTTATTTAATAGTGCTGTAAAGCCAGTAGCCAGGGCCAAGGCCACCATCACAGCCGCTTGACCCGTGCAGGTTCCCATTAGATTCGAACAGTCGGTAATGAAACAATGGACCCAAGAACTGGTGAGCCATCAGCTTTAATTCTAGCTTCCACCCAGTGGGCAAGCAAAAACACACACTGGGCTCCAAAACCCACTCATTCAGTGCTCATAAAGCTACCGACTTATCCGAGTTTCCTAGAACCAAAGGTTTCTAGCTCACCAGACTTATTCACCTCTGTTTCCCATCTCCTTCTCTCTACACAAACTCTGCACAAACTGGCTTCTTCTTCAGCATTCCGCCATTTCGCCATCTTGGCTGCCTCATCTCCTCCACGTGGCCTTAATCTGCTCTCCTTTCTAATACTAACCTCAGGAACGAAGAGAGAACAAGTTCCTGGTCTGCCCCACTTTATTAAAGGTTAGAATCCAAACCTTTAATCCAATCTAAAAACAAGAAAGTCTCTAATACAAAGTCACCCATCTGAGGTATAGTGGGATTCCTCAGGTGAGCACACCACCCTACATCATCTAATCAGTCAAGGGTGTGGGGAAAAGCTTACTCTTAAAACCAAGCCTTAGGCCTTAATGACCTGGCCTGCTTACATTACAGCCTTTCCCCCACACCCATCCCAAGCATAATGGCAAATAATATCACCTGGGTGACGGGCTTCCATTTGGGCAGCTCCATCTTTAACAAAGTGAGCATAATATATTTTATCTGCCCAACAAGCGCCTTTAAAGTTATAAAGTATTTAAGCGTTGTGATAAATTTAGTACTTAACCTTTGTGTAATATATAATTCCTTTACATATTTCCTTTTGTCTTTATACTGCCAAACAAATTATTAGTAGGCATTACATTTATGGAGGTTATTAAAAGAGAATGAAGTAAATCCTGAAGGCAAACAGGAACCTTTGAGTATTCTACACTCAACATCCATTCACTGTTAAGGATTTAATGGTTAAATTGACCCAGGAGATTTAAAAGCACACATACCTTGCCCTTCAGGAAGAGATGGAACAAGAAGATAAAGTATTGTCTCACTGTATTTTGTGTTGGTCAGGCCCTTCTTGGCTCTTACAATCTTAGAAGAGATCTTGAAACCCTTCCCCCAGGGTCATTGGATGAAGTTTCCTGGAGAGACAGAAGCTTTTTATAAAGCTGTCAACTGTCCAGAATAAGGGAAATAAATAAAGTAACCAGGAACAAAAGAAATAGATAAGAGGTGAATTCTTGAATTAAGGTGGGTTGGGGGATGTCTTGTCTGCCTTAAATTAATATAAGAGAAGAAGATTTGGGAAGGGTAGGGTGAGTCAACTGAATGGAAACTTCATCAGCAAGCTGATGGCAGTATTTCAGAGACAAAATGAGTCAACAGATACATTGAATACAAGGGAGGGATAATTACAGGTGGACAGGGAACATTTCATATGAGGTGATTGGGTTTGTCAGCCAGGGTGAGCTAAGGGGAAAAAGGGAAAGAGAAATAAGCAAACATTCTGCTCCTGTACCTTGATCCCTGCTAACTAGGACACTCTTTGTTTCCACCAGTTGGTGACTTAATGAGTTCCCCTAAGAAAACTTAATGACAACTGACCACCAATATAAGATACAATGGCTGAGTTCTGCAACAAATCAGATCTTGGAAGAGTTGCACTGTACTCAGTCAAGATGAGTATCAGTACTCATGATCTAACAACCTATCTGATACACTTAATCTTCCCCAACACAAAGTATGACAAATAATTCCCATTAAAACAAACAAACAACTATCTGGAAAAGGGAATATACTACATACAATAGCCTTTGTCCTCAAGAAATAAGCATATCCTGTTGTCCAGAAGATGGGAGGGTTCCCTACTCTGCCTGAAGGGTGAAATTCTATATTGGCCAAGATGGCCTCCCCAGATTTTGGTCACAAGAATGGTTTCTCTTAGCCACTGTCCTTTGTGACCATATCTGAACTGCACATCGGGATAATATTCTAAGGGCTTTATCAAGGTAACAGGTCACTTTTTATTGAGGATTCAAAAATCTCAGTCCTTTGTTTGCCAGGTAATAGTCTATTATTTATTTGTATTTGATCAACTCCATGAGCAAATCTGAAGAAAGTGCTGGAATTTACTCCCAACCGAAGGATTTCCATCTCCTAGCAGTAGTCTTAGGTGCTCTTAAAGAGCGCTCAGCTTAAATGACTTCCACTTGGGCCTCTCCAGGACTATTCAGAACAATTGCTTGAAGTGGTAGTCACAGCAAATACTATCCCTTTGTTTTCAGGTTGCATCCCAAGGTATGGCTTTTTACCATAGGGTAATTGTCATTTATTTCTTAACTTGGATATTCCGGACTTACAAAGAGTTTGAAAGGGACACAGAAGCTCAAGACTTTGTGAGTGTAAAGCCAGTAGTTGCGGCCAGGATTACAGCTGCCTGGCCAATGCAAGTTCACATTAGATTCGAACAGTCAGTAATGAAACAATGGAGCCAAAAACTGGTGAGCCATCAGCTTTAATTCTAGCTTCCACCCGGCAGGCAAGCAAAAACACACACTGGGCTCCAAAACACACACATTCAGTGCTCACAAAGCTACTGTCTTATCTGAGTTTCCTAGAATCAAAGGTTTCTAGCTCACCAGACTTATTCACCTCTGTTCCCCATCTCCTCCAGCACAAACTCTTAACAAACTGGCTTCTCCCTCAGCATTCTGCCATCTTGGCTGCTTCTCCTGGCCTCCATGTGGCCTTAATCTGCTCTCCTCTCTAATACCTCAGGAACCAAGAGCAAGCAAGCTCCTGGTCTCTCCCACTTTATAATGTAGAATCAAAACCTTTAATCCAATTATACAAACAAGGAAGTCTCTGATACAAAGTCACCCATCTGAGGCATAATGGGATTCCTCAGGAGAGTACACCACCCTACATCATCCAATCAGTTAAGGGTGTGGGGAAGAGTTTACTCTTAAAACCAAGTCTTAGGCCATAACGACCTGGCCTGCTTACATTACAGCCTTTCCCCCACACCCATCCCAAGCATAAGGGCAAATATAATATCACCTGGGTGATGGGCTTCCATGTGGGCAGCGCCATTTTTAACAAAGTGAGCATAATATATTTTATCTGCCCAACAGTGAGACTTGAATGTTATCTTCCTGATTATTTTTTGCCTTTATTATTATCATTTTTGCACTAACTTTACTTTAGTGGAGACAATTTTTTTTCTACCCTTAATACTTGCAAAGATTGCTAGCTTTCATTCCACTGGATTATTGACCTCAGTTAAAAAGGGACAGTTTTATTGACATATTTTCTTCCCTTTCCACTCTCAGTAGACTATCTTCGATTGGAGCATATCCTTTCCCTTTAAGCATAACCAAATTCTTTCTATCTCTGACCCCCATTCTCTGACTTTCATAGACACATGATCTTAATCCCAAATTATGAGTGGTAATGACTTCCCAGCATCTGTACAAACACATAGCAAGAGTGCAGGTCAACCTCTCAACTTAGTACAGGTTGTTTTCCATGGGCCTACTTTCTTTTCTGTATACTCCTCAGCTAATTATACATTTTAGAGTCTGTTACTTATAATTCTTTTCTCAGTTTTGAAATTCATTATGATTGTTTAGGAAATAAATAGGAATCCAACCACTAAGTGGATTGAACATAAAGGCGAAACTTGGTGTCACACTTAAATGAAAAGTTCAGTGGGAGATCAGGCATGGTTGGATCTAAGTGCTCAGTAACATCTCAGTTCTTCTTTGAAAAATGTTGGATTTATACTCAGGTATGCACTTAACATCTTCTTAGCTCAGCAACTCTAGAGGAAAATACATCCTTTTGTTAGTAATTGCAGCAGTAATCCTAGAGCTGATACCCAATGACCATGATTGGCTATGATTGGGAACTATGCACCTACTTGAGTCAATGACAAGAGCTGGGAGGATGGGTTTCTCTAGTTTGGCTAAATGTGACCTTCTTAGCAACAAGGGTGGAGAGTGTTTCATACCCTACTCACAGGTATTGATTTGATTAAGAGCTGGTTTCTCAAAAGAAAATTGGATGTTGAGTAGGAAAAATCAACAAATGTTTTACATTCCCAGAGAGGTCAGGGTTGGAACTGACTCGAGAAACCAGTTTTGTTACATGTGGCTGCACCAAATCTTGCATAGATTCCATAAGTCTCACTTATTCTCAAAGTCTCACATAATATACAAATTCCATGTACTAAGCTTGTGATCCTTTAGCCATTTTTCTAGTGTAGAATTGAGATGATGTTATATGGTAAGAATTACACAGAGTAGAATGTAGTGGTGGGACCCTTACAAGCATTACACAAATATTGATGAGCCTGTTTTGTGTGGTAGACAGTATGCTGGACACCAGGACACAAATTTAATAAAAACATAGTTAATACCTGGAAGAACTTATAATAAGGGTATGAAATAAACCTTTAAATAAATCACAATGTGAAATGCAAATGCATATAACAAAGAACACAGTTGTCTTTTGAGATTTCACAAGGTGCTAGGCACTGGTTCTCTTGGCTTTTCCCATAGTTTCTAACTTAAATCTCAAAGCAACCCCTCAAGATAAACATTCCTACCTAAACACATTGAGGTTTGAAGAGATGAATTTTCTGTTTTTGATTTTAAGCTGGTAAGTAGCAGAAGCCTTCAGGAATACTATCTGGGAATACTGTATTTCTAAGTAGGTGGGAATACTGAGAAAGTATGCCCATTCTGTAGGTCATCCAACAGCTTAAAAATTATTTATTTGTTCCATCATCTCCATTACCCAAAGTGTATCTGTTATGAAGTCTTATATAACTGATAAAACTTTATAACCCTTTGCAATGTTCTTCAGGTTTGCACCTTATACTTCTTACAACTCATTGTTCAGGCCCTCAACAAATTCTACCTAGATTTCAAGGCAGCTTAATTGATTATCTTCTTGCTTCCAATCTCTTCCTCACTGCTACCTTAAAAGTATCTCAACTCCTTAGCTTAGTATTAAGGTCTTCCTCAACTGTGCCACCCATTCAAACTTGTCCCCATAGTGTCCTCCTTAAACCATCCACTCCAACCAAATGAGTCTAAAAAAGACTCAGTGCCTGCCCTTCTCCACAACGTGTTCACATTACTTCAAGCTCCCTCCATCCATGGTCATTCTGATTGGCTGTGATTTACCTATAAACTCTGAGATCACTTCTTGTTTGCACTTGATAGAACTTTCTCCATGTGGTTTGGTACTTGTGACGTTCTCTGAACTCCCTAATGTTTTTACATTTTTTAATGTGCAAGTCTTTTCTTTTATAGGCTGCAACTTTATATTATTGTCAATACTTGATCAAATCTCTGTTAATCAAGGGCCTGAAAGTGCATGGGTTACTGGTAGACATGAGCTTTTGTGCAGAGTAAGAATAGAGAGGTTCAGCTAAGAGAAAGAGAATTGAAGATACAATAAGACAGATGAAAAGTTACTTTTCAATATTCTTTTATTCTTTTCTTGCTTTGCTACACTCTCTGGTGGAGGTCAGAGGTCAGACCTTCTCTCTACAGAGTGGTAAGAATACAAAGTATGACCCTTGAGTCAATGACTAAAGGTCAAGGACCAAAGTCTGTCTTACTGCCTCACTTGAGATATAAGGCATCCCTGGACCAAAATGGTAAAATAGGTTTCATTATTCATTGACTTAGTTTCCTTCATATAACTATACTAATAAAAACCAGTAGTTTAAAAGTTAGTTTTAGGTAGCATTTTAAGATTACATGGTTTTGATAATATTATTAACATAATAAGGTGACCACTCGTCCTCCTTTAGCCCTTCTTTTGTAAGTTCTGTCCTCCCTCGTAAAGTGTCTTCCTTTTTGATATTGGAAGTGTCCATATTCGACCGATGCAGAGTTGATCCATTGCGTGTGATATGACATATTTGTATCTAAATGAGTACTTTTTCTTACAATTATTATTAAAAATCAATAGGCATGTAAGCATAACTACAATATAAAATATAACAAATGTTTTTTATTATGCATTTATCATATAGTGTATTATTGTTGCAATGAATAAAATGTTTCTTTTATTCATGATATTGTTTTCTTCAATTTATTTTCGTCCTCCTTTTCATTGTAAAAAAGTTGGTCACATTAATAATAATCCTACAGTAAACTTTTAAAATTGAAGATTATATCACTAAAATAGTTGTTTTATGTTAAGGGAAATTTTTGATTAATGTTGATACTCTATAATGGTTCCCTGTGATTTTTTCTAGGTGAAAGCACTTAAGTAGTTTATAAAATATCATTTGCTTCTATGCTATGCTTGTAGATGGTATTTTGGCTGACTTCAGGGCTGAGTTACTTTCCCTGAAATCATTTTACAAGAAGAACCAAAATTTGCTGATACATTTTTTTAGATGACTTCACAGTTAAGACATAATAATGAACTGATTATGCAATGGGGTGACAAGGACATGAAAATGATAGTTATTAGATAACAACACTATTTCTCACTGTGTTGGGACTCATACAGCTGAAGATTGGCTTTAGTTTTTTTTCAATGTATGATTTCAAAAAAGAAAATGAAAATAAACCTGTGAGGTTGATTTGTTTCTTTTAGTCTTAATAGCTTCACTTTCTAGAACTCCTTGAAGGCAGTAACATTACACTTGATAACATTTTGCTCACTCATCTCCAGAATGTTTGTTGAGAAGTGAATGTGGGTCTCAGTATGGTACACACAGTGATTTGTTCCAAATGTCAAAACAAACAAAAAACAGAACAAAACAAAAAACCTGTTTTGGGCCAGGTCCTATAGAAGTTGATGCATACTGACTGCTGTGTGGACATCATAATGTAGCCAAATTTGCACATTAGGTACTTTCTTGTGGTTTCATTTTCCCCCGCAAACATGTTACTAGTTTTAGGTAATAAGAAGAGGAAATATGCAAAGGTATAGGTACCATCCTGACTTAGGGGCCATTCCCTCCTGTTTATGGTGAGAGTTCCTTTAATTTACTTATGGCGTGCTTTAGTGTGTAAGGGACACACTGATGTCATATATTTTGTAAAACAGAAAATCTTTTACTGAAATGATTGAAATGCAAATCCTGTTATACATTTCTAGTTTCTTGGTATTCCTGGGAAACACTAGTGTTCGGCAGATAAAATATAATATGCTCACTTTGTTAAAGATGGTGCTGCTCACATGGAAGCCCGTCACCCAGGTGATATTATTTGCCCTTATGCTTGGGATGGGTGTGGGGGAGAGGCTGTAATGTAAGCAGGCCAGGTCGTTATGGCCTAAGGCTTGGTTTTAAGAGTAAATTCTTCTCCACACCCTTGACTGATTGGATGATGTAGGGTGGTGATGTAGGGAGGAATCCCATTATGCCTCAGATGGGTGGCTTTGTATCAGAGACTTTCTTATATGTATAATTGGATTAAAGGTTTGGATTATCTATGCTATAAAGTGGGCGGACCGGTAGCTAGATCTCTCTCTTGGTTCCTGAGTTCCTGAGGTTAGTATTAGAAAGGAGAGCAGAGTAAGGCCATGTGGAGGAGAGGAGGCAGCCAAGATGGCGGAGTGCTGAGGAAGAAGCCAGTTTGTTAAGAGTTTGTGCAGGAGGAGATGGGAAACAGAGGTGAATAAGTCTGGTGAGCTAGAAACTTTGATTTTAGGAAACTCGGATAAGTCAGTAGCTTTGTGAGCACTGAATTGTGTGGGTTTTGGAGCCCAGTGTGTGTTTTTGCTTGCCCGCCGGTTGCAAGCTAGAATTAAAGCTGATGGCTCACCAATTTTTGGCTCCGGTGTTTCTTTGCCATCTGTCCGAATCCAATGCGAACCTGCATGGGTCAGGCTACAGTGATGGGTGCCTTGGCCACAGGCTTTACAACTAGCATGCCTGGTGCTTTTGTTTTAGGAAGGAAAGGAAGCACTTCAGAGAATTCACTATAGTCCTCTCCCCTCACTTCTTTTAAAACCAAACTGACCAAGAGGACCAAATTGTGGCTCTCTTCACATTTTGGTCTTCCTGTGGTGGTGGTTGTCCTCTGCCACATGGTTTGTTTTGCTTTATGTTTGACTCCAGTGGACATCACGACTGCATTTTATGGACTTACAGTTTGGCTATATGCTGGCAAATGGGAAAACAAGCAACGTAAAGCAAATTTCTGCTACAATGCTTTTAATATTGAGACAGATTTTTATCTCACAGAGTCAACAGAACGGAACATGAGAGCACTTGCAGCTCAGGGCTGTAACCACAGCTTTCTGATGACATATCCCTAGGGGGACACATCATACAGTTTCCATATTATTCAGCTTGTCACTCTACTGGCACAGCACTGATTTTTGCCTCAGAAAATGTCTCCTTCCTGAAGCTCCAGCTGTCCTTCATTTATAAAGCAATGCTTTAATAAGGTGGGTTGTGCACTAGG
The DNA here is from genome assembly GCA_037038555.1 of Rhynchonycteris naso. Classification (NCBI taxonomy): domain Eukaryota; kingdom Metazoa; phylum Chordata; class Mammalia; order Chiroptera; family Emballonuridae; genus Rhynchonycteris; species Rhynchonycteris naso. The sequence goes on along the minus strand of CM072998.1, from coordinate 93,738,948 downwards.
AAACAATGATAATGTTAATAACGAAACACTAACAATATAACACATTCCTAATCATCATCTATGGTCTACTGGCTGCCAAACAGCTGGAGGAAAAGTCAGAAAAAATGCAATCAAGCATTTAAACATCATAGCTAGATGTTTCCAAACGTAAGTGCCCAGATGCTTAGCATTGTGGAGGTAATGTTTGATTGCTTCCGTTTTTCATATTTTATATGAATCGTACGTTCTGTAAATAGAATTGTGGTCATTTCTTCACTTCAGTACACTGAGCAGTTTTTCTGATCATGAATGGTGACAATAACACTGAAGACTGGCAGAGACTATGTGAGATGAGGGAGAAGAAAAAGGAATGAGACTCAGACTGTGGTTAAATGGGTCCCTCTCCTGGCTGTTGTACATGGAAGCATGTGCCTTTTTAAAGAATCAGTTTTCAGTCTTCAGTTAAGGGCACCTAGGAATTCTTTTCCCAGAGACTCAGAGGCTGATATAGCCAGGTACTTCCTGGGGACCCCAGTTCTAAGAAAGCAAGCAAACTGTCTTTACACCATTGAGGAAGCTGGCTTAAAAGGAAGCTGGTCTCACTAAACTTAAGTAGATTGTTCCCTTCTTCAGACATATGCTTCATCTGGCAGAATTAAAAATATAAAGTAAACACAATAAAGTTCTTCTTTTCTTTTTTTGGGGGGGAGCTCTCAGAGTACCCAATCAAAATCAATTCATGTTTCCCACTGCATTTTTCAGATATCGGGTACTGGTACTTAAACTTAGAGTCACTGCCAAATGCTCCCCCCAATTAAAATCCTTGCAAATTAATTATCTCATCAAAACTGACTCAGTTGCCGAACTGAATTCATGGATCTTGGCAATAAAATAAATGCAACTTCCTCCTAACAGTGAAAGAAAAAATAGCCATTTATTAATATGTCCCTGCAGGTATCAATAACATTACAGATTATGTAAGAGCCAAGAAGAGCCTGGGCATATTAATAACTCAGCCTGTTCACTGATTTTATTCAAGATGACTGGTAAGGAACACTCTGCACTGATGACTCCATGGCATGAGTAACAGTGTCATCATTAACATGGGGGCTGTTTATCATTTAGAGCACTTCACACATAAAGTAGAACTTAACACAAGACTATTTATTGTGCTTCAGACAGATGGTTTAATGTGTCTTTAGCCTTTACAGCCTATCGGGCCACCCGTGATTTTCTTCGACCAAGGGCTTTTAAAAAATAATTGGTCTGTTGCAATTTTGTAACAAGACTTGACTGCAATATATTTCCCTAAATCTTTTTCTTACCCTTAACTATCCTTTACAGTGGTTTGTGGTTGACAGACCTCCCTGGCTGACACTGATTCCTCACATAGAAGTAATTACTGACACGAAAGGAGATAAAAGGGCTGAAATTTCACCATTAATGGTTTCTTTGCTGTGGAAAGCTATTCCGAAATGATTACTTTGAAAAACAGTTCTTCCCTGATTAGACATTGGCTAACTCTGGAAAAGCTGTTTGCTCAGAATCTCTCAGTACAGGAAATGATAACCCAACAGAGATGGGTAACTGTGGGTAGCACAGGATGCATAGATGCGTTCCTCTCAAAATGATGGGGAAGAAGAGCAATTGTGTCTCTGTCTGAGGAATATTAAGTGTGCTCAGAAAGGAATAAAGAGGCTGCGGGTCCCCTGCTCAGAATATCAAAGTGAGAAGCAAGCACACTGGAAAGGCAAGTGGGGTGCATTTTTAGAGTGCAAACTTCTAGGGGAATCTTAAGGACCCCCTGCACAGCCCTGGCCACTGTTCAGCTTTCCAGACCCCCTTTATGAGCCTTTTTACCCGAACTACACGACCCAGGGGCCGTGAAACTCTGCAGCTTGGCCCAGAAGGATGCTTACTTGAATATGTTTTTTTTATATAACCTCCCCTGTACGGTTCAGAAGAGACATGCTTAGGCCTGGGGCAGGAAAATGTGATTACACAGCAGAGATAGTTTCGTGATCAGATGTATTTAATAGGGCAAGCGTCTTCTAACTGCACATTCAGCAGGGCTCAAGAAGACTGGAAACCTGGGCGATTGGCTTTTCTCTGAGTAGCAAAGAAGTCTTGCTGGAGACTCAGATTTTCATTGACTCTGTATTCAGGGCTGGACTGGAGTCCTTGCTACTTCTGGGACTGCTGCTGATGGCAGGGTCTTGCATTGAAACTGTCAAATTTTGCACCAATGAAGAAGTCCCCTTCATTGTCATAAGTTCTATCCCACCACCTCCTGTTTACTTCTCAGCTCCAGAATTTCACCTAATCAAATCAAACAGCTCACTGCTATGGGTGCGCCAAGGTGATGGGGTGGGGGTGGGGGGTAGCTGCCCATCACGAGAGCCTGGACCCTGTTGTGCAGCCAGGCCCCACAGCGTGTGCTAGCCTTGAACGTGATCAGCTTTTCATAGGAGCAGTTCCAGCTTGTGCACGTGGAAGTGAAGGTTGACATGACAACGAGTCACGCTTCCCCAAGGGCAGTCATGGGCACACACATCCCCCCGAAGGAAATCGACCCAGACGAGAGCCCAATAACCATGTGGTGTCAGCCCTTCACACCTGCGCCCAGCATCTTCCACCTTAACACATATTCAGGCTGCTTCACCCTGGCGGGACCCATGGACTACAAGCACCAGGGCACCAGGAGCTAGACATGTGAGCTCAGGACCATGACCCCGGGGAGTGTGCTGCCACCTGCAAGGTCAATGTGTCTATCCACGATGACAATGACAACCCACGGGACATGGCCATCACCCCATTGGCCACTCCGAGCACACCTGCGGGGGTAAGGGTGGGCCACAGACCTAGAAGTGGGCACCTCCTCACTGGCGCACTAGGGCCTAGTAGTGCTGGCCCGCCCTCAGACAGGACTGGGGTGCCTGCGGGGCAGCGTGCTGCGCCCTCTAATGGCAGGAGCACTTCCGGCTGGCAGAGCTGCAGCTAGGATTAGAGGCGCTCCACAGCAGCTCCCAGGCTGGTACGTGATGCACTTGCATTGTATTGGACCAGAGCAACCACGTGCCTCAGCTGGTGTCCTGCCACTCTTCAATGGCGCAGCCCAGCTGCCTGTGCCCTGGTGCGTGCCCCTGGCTACCTGGTGACCAGGCAAGGGATCTGGCACAGGGCCCTAACTTTGAGCTGACTGTTCATACAGACAGCAGCCCTGGCCCTAACGCTACATCCACCAACCAGTGAGCTCTCCCTGCTGCGCTGCTTGTCCTTACATTCCACCAGGCCACTGATGGCGGTCCGTAGTGTTGTGGGAGGTTGACCTGCCAGCCATGTGCTGCACTGCCAAATTGCTCCTAGGTAAGAACTGCGGATTAGGCGCCACCTGGCAGAGAAGTGGTGCTGGTGTCACTGCCGCCAAACAGAAGGGTAAGACCGGCCTTGCGGTGCTCAGAACAGGGAGCAGGGTGGCAGCCTGACCTCTCTGTGGTCAGTGTTTTGGCTAGCGCGCTCTGCCTTCTGCTGGTGGCCATCATTACCGTGACTTGTTTCTGCCAAGACGAGGCTAAGGCGCGGAGGAGGAAGTTTTATGACCACAGCCTAAACTAGTGCTGCATGAAGGATGGCCAGGTTGGCCCAAGTCACAGAGTGTCATACGCTGACTCTTGGGGCTTCGACCTGAGTTCTCTGGGGAGAAATTGCCCCTTTTCATTTCCGCAGAAGCCCACAAAGGTGAGCCTGCCAAGAGATTTCCCAGTCCGGGGACAGTGGCGTGTGCTGTGCTCCTCACTTCTGGAGAGGAGCGGTATCCCGTTCGCCCAAATAAAAGCATACCAACTTTCTCAGTATCCTTGTTAATGTTTAGTAGACTTTCATGCCAGCAGCATTATGATAATTCAGTGCCTGGTTAGGGTGGGGACTTCAAATGGCTAATTTTAGAGGACTTGTTTATTTTATTTCAGGGAAAAAAAAGATCTCAAATGAGGGTAGGAGGCCTCTACTGTTTTTGCCCCTGGTAACTTCCTTATGGGTCCAGTTTAAATGCCAGCATCCCCAGGGTTTAAATACTATATCCCTGAAGCACTCCAGATGAGGGATGTCGTGACTTCACTGTCAGTTTTGATATCTAAGTGTGAAATAGTATTTGCTGCTACTTTCACCCCTCTTTCAAAATAGGGTTCAGTTTCATTCCTTTTCATTCCCCATCCCTGTGTAGAGAGAAGATAAATCTGATGCATGCTTAAGGCAATTTCAGAATATTTATCATCTCTAAGCAATGTATTTGAGGTTTTGTACATTTTTTATGGATAGCAGAGTAATTCTTTCCATTTCACTTCCTATACACATTCAAACCCAGATGAATTTAGTGTGAAAGGTAGTGGAAAAGGAGACAGTGAACGGAAGGGCAGCAGTTCTGGTATCAGTAAGAGGGCTACAAGCAAACATCCCTCCAATGGTTGCCAAGTAGGAGGGTAAGTTCAAACCTGTGACTTTGAAGCTCTTCCTCTCAAAATCATCATAATACTAGATGCCTGCATTAGCAAGAAAAAAAAATGAAACAAGGGGTCTCAATTACGCATTCATTAAGGGAGGTATGCTGAATGATGCTGAATTGAGCTGACATTGTTTGACCACTTATTATTTTGCTTGTTCTGTGTATTTTAGATATTTTACACTTATTGACTTATTTATTCCCAGAATAAATTCAATGAGGTAGGAAACGGAGATACAGAGAGTTTAAGTAACTTTCCCAAGTGTTGGTGTTAAGATCTTAGCTCAGAAGTTCTGGCTCTAGATTTCTTGCTCTTAATCACTCTATTTAACTGCTTGTCTATTAATTCAAAAAGATTAAAACATCTAAAAATCAGAGTATTGTGGTTATTAACACTAAAATAATTTTGTGAGACAAGCACTAAGGATAACTTCCCATACATAGACATTCCAAGTGGGAATTGCATATAGATAGGTAAGTTTCATTTGGGCCGGACACCATTTACTGGGAATGTATGAATATGTGGTTTTGTTTGGCTTGGCTTTGCCTAGAGAATCTTGTACCAGCACGACCTCATGTATTCAGTCCATCTTCTCTAGATTTGGGGGTTATGCTTTAGGCCAAAACCTCTGTAAGGTTGTCTAGTTCTGGAGTGGTAGCTCCTATGAAAAGAGTCATAGTCGCCTGACCAGGCAGTGGCACAGTGGATAGAGCATCAGACTGGGATGCGGAAGACCCAGGTTCGAGACCCTGAGGTCGCCAGCTTGAGCGCGGGACCATCTGGCTTGAGCAAAAGCTCGCTAGCGTGGAACCAAGGTCACTGGCTCGAGCAAAGGGTTGCTCCGTCTGCTGAAGGCCCACGGTCAAGGCACATGTGAGAAAGCAATCAATGAACTAAGGTGTTGCAATGGCAATGAAAAACTAATGATTGATGCTTCTCACCTCTCTCTGTTCCTGTCTGTCCCTATCTATCCCTCTCTCTGTCCCTGTAAAAAAAAAAAAAAAAAGAATATAGTCAATTACTAGGCATTTTTTGTTAGTTTCCATGAAGTTAGGTTCCCTAAATAAAGAGATACCTTACTCTGAAAGGTGAGTCTTAATGGTAAGTCCTACTGATTCAAGTTCCTCTTTGCCATAATGGATATTTGTGCCCATTCTATATTCAGTGACTTCAACTTTTTCTTTTCTTTTTTTCATGAGATGACTTCTGGAAGTGTTTGCATCCTAATGCTCTTCTTCTGAATATTCTGTAGTTTGTAAATATCTTTCCTAAAATGAGGCACTTAGAATTGAACACAGTACTCCAGACCCAGCCTCTACAGTGATCTCCAAATTCATATATTCAATGGCCTACTCAACATCTCCATTTGGGTATTTAACAGATGTGCTACATGTTCAAAATTAAACTCTTGATTTTTATTCCCCAAGCTTGTTCTTTCTCTAATGTTTGTATCTCGATAAATGACACCTCTATTCGTACAGTTGCTTACTCTGCCCCAAATCATTCAGACATTTTTGATTTGTATCTTTCTAATCCATCAACAAATCCTATTGGATTTTATTTAAAAATATATTCTCAATCAATGCTATTCTCATTGCCTTCATTACTGCTACCTTTCTTCAGGCACTATCATCTCTTGCTTGGACAACTGGAATAGCCTCAAAACTGCCCTCTGCTTCTACTCTTGCCTTCTTGCAGTGTGTTCTCCATTCAAGAACTGGAGTGATCTTAATTCATTAATCAGATCACATTATTCACCTCTTCAAAGATAATGCAATCCAAAATCCTTACCATGGTGTCACAGTACCTGCTGCTGCTTTGTAACAAACTAGCCCTAAAATGTAGCCATTTAATACAACCATTTTATTATGCTTATGGATTCTATGAGTCAGTTTGGACAGGAGATAGCAGAGATGGCTTATTTCTGCTCTCGTCTTTGAAGACTTAGCAGAGATATGTTGGCTGGGGGCTAGAATCATTTGAAGGATTCTTTAGTCATATGTCTGGCATGTGGACTAGCATGACTGAAAATCTAGAATTGAGAACTTGGGGGTAGAAGTGCCCCCTACATGTGCCTTGATTTTCTCACAGTATGGCACCTTCAGGAAAGTCACATGGAAGCTGAGGGTTGCAAACATGAATGTTCCATCAAACAAGACAGAAGTCCCATTCTCTTTTAGAACTAAGCCTAAGAAATGACAGTCATTTCCATCATATCCTACTGGTCTAAGCAGTCGTAAGCCCATCTGGACTCAAAGGGAGGGGGTACAGACCCTAGCCTCTATGCTGAAAAATTATTTAAGAATTTCAGGGCCATGTTTTTACATAAACCACACATAGTTCATGACCCCTGCCTGCTTTTCCCACTTGATTTCTACTTTCCCCTCGACAATTTTGGTTAATTTATTTGCTATCTTGTGGTTTTCGAATACACCAGGCATATCTCCATCTCAGACCTCAGGGGTTTGCTGTTTCCTCTGCCTAGTAAGCTCTCTCTCTATGTATGCCTATCATGACTTCCTGCCTTCACCTAAGCTTTGCTCAAAAGTCTATCTTCTCAAAAAGGTCTTTCACACCTCAGTTTGCCTCTGCCCCATCACACTCACCCTGTTTTATTTTTCTCCATTGCATCTATCACTTCCTGACCTTATTTTATATATTTATTTGTTTTCTATTCTAGGAGGAATCACTAGCATCAAATATGTATCAAAAAAGTTTACTGAAGGTGTGGTCTAACCAACACATACACTGTGACTCTATTTCTTAGGATATTAGTATTGCACTTTAGATTATGGTAAAATTGTGTCAGTGTTTTTAGAAGTTCCATAGTGCTGTTTACTTGGTGGAAAATATTAATGTCATCTTAAAACTTGAAGATTTTATAATAAATTTATCTTTCTGGATCATTTAATGTTAAATTAGGTTTTTTTTTTTAAATTAATTCTTGGAACTTCTACTGTTTATTCTATATTTAGGGAATTACCAGCTTATTCTTGCCTTAACTCAGTTTCCTCTTCATAACAGAAAGCAGGCTCTCTGATTCCATGAAAATAGCTCCGGGTGTTGCTATGGCAAACAGTAATGTGATCAAGGCCGTGTATTTCATCTAGGAGGATATAGTTCTTTGGTAACAGCAATCACAATCTTTCCTCTTACCTATATCCCACAGCTATATTTTATTTATTTATTAAACATTATTTATACAGTACCTACATGTGCCAGGAAGAGTTCTAGATGCTTTGCAAATATTAACTTACTCAATCCTTATAATAATACTATTAGGTAAGCAATGTCATTTAATGACATTTCTCATATGAGAAAACTGAGGTATAGAAATGTCGGGGTAATTTCATCAGCCGTAAGGGGCAACACTGGGCTTCCACCTCTGGAAGTCTGGTTCTATAGTCCATGCTTTCAGTGTTCTGCTGTAACATATTTCCAGTGGGTTTCAAACACTTATTTTATGTCTTCTAAATATTTTGGACTGATTTACATTCCTGAGGATGTTCCTATCTTTAAGTGAAATATTCTAATTTATGGTTTAGTTTGTACTCAGATTTGCTGCTGCTTTTTCTTATAAAGCTTCAAGTGGGATGGATAATTGAAAGAATGACACATGGGGTTTGTTGGGCAGATAAAATATATTATGCTCACTTTGTTAAAGATGGCGCTGCCCATATAGAAGTTCGTTGATATTAATGTGTGTTTGGGGACAGGTTGTGGGCAGGCTGGGTCATTATAGCCTAAGGCTTAGTTTTAAGAGTAAGCTTTTCCCCACATTCTTGACTGATTGGATGATGTGGGTTGGTGCACTCTCCTGAAGAATCCCATTATGCCTCAGATGGGTGACTTTGTATCAGAGACTTTCTTGCCTGTAGATTGGATTAAGGCTTTGGATTTCTACATTATAAAGTGGGACAGACCAGTAGCTGGATCTCTAGCTCTTGGTTCCTGAAGTATCAGAGAGGAGAGCAGATTAAGGCCACGTGGAGAGGAGAAGCAGCCAAGATGGCAGAGTGCTGAGGAAGAAGGCAGTTTGAGCAGAGTTTGTGCAGAAGGAGATGGGGAACAGAGGTGAATAAGTCTGGTGAGCTAGAAACCTTTGATTCTAGGACACTCGAATAAGTCAGTAGCTTTGTGAGCACTGAATGAGTGGGTTTTGGAGCCCAGTGTGTATTTTTGTTTGCCCGCCGGGTGCAAGCTAGAATTAAAGCTGATGTCTCACCAGTTCTTGGCTCCATAGTTTCATTACCAACTGTTTGAATCTAATAGGAACCTGCACGGGTCAGGTGGCTGTGATCCTGACCCCGGCTACTGGCTTTACAGGGGTGATGATGGCAAGATCATTGAATTAGATGTTGATAGCTGGAGATACGGTATTATTATTTTTGCATCTTACTTTTAATAATGAACACAAACAGATAAATCGATTAATAAATACACTTAAAATCTTCAGAAACTTTATTTTTGATTGTAATTTTAATCATTTTCCCATCAAATCTCTTTCAGAGATTCCTGCAAATCATTTAATTCACTCGTTTAAATTTAATTTCCATTTCATTTCCTCAGTGCACCAGCAGGTGGAGGTAAAAGTCATTGGTAGAAAATACAGAGGAAGAAAGAAGAAATAAACAGCTAGAAAAACAGTCCCTTAACAACTGAATGCTGTTTGCATTTTTAAGTATAATGCCTTCTGATTTTTAAAAACTATTTAAAGCTGTTCCATTTTATTTCTAAGTGGTTTCAGATTGTTCAGAACAACAACAAAACAAACAAACAAAACCATTTAAGGATTCTGAAAGATTAAGTCAAGAATCTAAAGCAGCAAGGACCTTTCATCATATCAGGAAAATGGCTACAGGACTGTATTTTTTTCACGGTACTATTTGCCCTCACGTTTCACTGCTGAGAAGTATGAATTTCCAACCCAAACACTCAGAACTGAAAGGATGTTATTTTCAAGTCTATGCCTCCCAAAATGAAGGGTTGCCAAGTGTGTATGACAGAGTTCAGAGCAGCAGGCCAGCAATGTCACCTCTCTTCTTTCTTGGACAGAATGATGAATTAAATCATCGTTCAGTGATGGGTCAGCCTCACATACCTCAGAAATAGCCACTTCATTCTGAAATGCTGCAACTCACAGAGGCAGCTATGTTTGGGGAATTTACACATTTATGTTTCTGTCAAGTATTTATAAGCCAAGTTTTATATACGAGCCTCCCAGTTTTGATGGATGTTTTCCTAAATTATGTCAACAGTCCATGTCAGAGCGCCTGGTGGCTTTGTATAATTAAGGATGTTTTACCAAAGAGTCTCAGATGTCGTCTTTATTGCTACAAATATAATACATGAACATATACACTGATCACAAAAATTAGGGGATATTTTATCACTTTATATTCATTTTGAAATATCCCCTAATTTTTGTGAGCAGTATATTTTATATTCTGGTATCATTTGTGGACATAAAACAATATCTGATCTAGCTGTTTATTTACATTTGAGCATTTATGGTTCCACTGGGAATATAAATTCACTTTGAATAACTTTAGGCTGGATCAAGAATTAGACTCCAACTGTAACCATCACCCCAGTGGGGAGAAAGAGAAAGCTCTCGACAGGCACCACTGCAGGGGGAACGGGAATCATTTCTCCAGCCTACACCGGAGGGGTGCTGAGTGGGGGGAGCAGTGGCAGATTCAGGCAATGGGCAAAAATCAAATGAAGGTGGCAGGGATGTGCTTCTGGGCACTAAACCCATTTGTAGCAGCCACCCAGTCAGAAGCAGGGCTTCAGGGAGCATGAGTGATAAGAGATAGAGAAAGTGTCAAGGCCTCAGTCATCTGGATTAGAGATTCCAGCAGGACTCTTCTCCTATCTGTGAACAGAAAGGTAGGTGGAAATTGAGGCAGAAGACTAGGAACAAAAGGAGGTGTTGGACCCCACACTGCAGTGACTTGCAGGCTATGTGAGCAGCTTGGCCTCATTTATGGCTGGCCAGATCTAGAGACAGCAAGGCTGAGTGATGGGATGGATGCAGCCCAGTGTGTCTTGTTTTCTTTGAGATTGGCTCAGGCTGTGAGAAGAATTGAGTCTGTAAGTGCAGGCAACTAGCATCTCCCCAGTTGGATAAGTCTGGGATCATCAAGATCAAGAACTGTCTGGAAAAATACAGAAACTGCTAGGCATGTGTGGCTGCTTAAATTTAAATGAATTAAAATATGATGTGATGAAAAATTTAGTTCCCTGGTCACATTAGCTACATTTTAGTTGCTCAATAACACGCATGGTTAATGGCTATAGTGTTGGACCCATTTCCATCATCCCAGCTTTAATGGACAGCACTGATCTAGAAGAAGTGGCAGGACAGAGGACCAAGTCCATGGTCTGAGGTTGTTTAGGACAGCCAGTGACACATCCACCTTGCTCAGCATCTGTATGGGGACTACGGTTTCTTCTGTTCTTCACACTTCCCTGGTTTGGAACACTTATTCTTTTATAGGTTCATATACGTATTTAAAAGTGAATCGACAGACTGTATTATTTATTACAAAACATTTGAAAAATGTCTAGAGACAAGAATTCCCAGTAGCACAGGTTTTCTGCAGGCCTGAGGAATGTGGAAGGACCCCTCTGCTACTCTAGCCAACACCTTACATTTATAGTCCCCATATGTAATCCCAGAACTTTAGAGATTTTGCTGCAAAAGTCTTGATAAAATCAACTTATTCTCATTCCTAAACTCCCAAGAAATAATTTAGTAGTTTTCATGACCAGTAATTCATCCCAAAGCACACTCAAACTAGGAGCTGGTAAGTACTTTTAGCTCTGTTGGCTGCAGGTCTCCCAGAGAAAATCACTGCTGTGGAAATTGGTTTCCAGACCCTGTGGTGTCTTCAGTCAGGATCCTGTCCTCAGTGTCAGCTCTCCAGAACAGGTGGTTTAGACCCCAGAGAGACTGCAGCTTTACCTGAGACACACCTTAAGTTAGGTAAAAATGTACATTTGTCTTTTGGATTACACTGAATAATATTTCAATGTCATTGGAGTAATTTGTTATGTGAATGAATTCTGTGGGAAATGTTATTTAGAAGCCAAAGATGAGAAACTTCCAAATTTATAAACAAATAATTTGAAGCATTTGTTTTTTTATTAAAACCAGGTTCACATGTATTTGTAATGTTGGCTTTTACTTTAGTTATGATTCCTCAAGCAATTCATAACTCCTAGATCCTGCCTGTTTATGACTGCATTCTCAGTGAGAAATAATAATGGGATACATTTATCAAACACTCATTGTCTACAAGGCTGTGTGCTAAATGCTTCATGTGAACTGTTGTATTTCTACATCATAACCATCCTAGGGGTTAGTAATAGTGTCACCCCCATTTAATAGATCAGAAAAAGGAGGTTTAGAGAGGATAAGTAGTCTGAGATTATACAATAAGTAAAGAAATTGTGATATAAAATTAATTTTATGAATTTTAGATTTTTTACTTGAAATTTTGTATGTAACAAAACCTGGATCAAAGCTGCCTCAAAAGCTTCTTTATGTACCTTTCCAGACACTAACTCTTCCCAAAGTAATGACTATTGAAACTTCTGTCACCGTCTATTACTCTTCCTGTATTTGAACTTCATACACATAGGATCATGCAGTATATCCTCTTCGGTGCCTGGTTCAGCATTATGTCTGTGAGCTTCATTCATCCTGTGTATCAGTGGTTCATTCTTTCTCACTATTGTATACTATTTCATCTATGTTTGCTACAATTGATCCATTCTACAGCTGATGGACATTAGGGTGACTTAAAATTTTTTATTTTTGTGAATAGTGAGTGAATTTACACCATTTTATGGTGGACATAAATACTCATTTCTGTTGGCCATATACCCAGGAGTAGAACTGTTGGGTCAGAGGGTGATAAATCTAGGATTTGAACCTTGAATTTTCTCATGATTACCCATTGTGCAACACCCACTGCATCAATAACAGCTAACATTGACTGAAAACTCTTTTATCTGCTAGACACTGTGTTAAGATCTATTTTTCTAAGCAGGCTCTTGATATAATTGAGATCTTTCTATAAGCTTAACGAATAGCAGGGGAAGTTATATTTGTTCAACAAGTAAGACAGTCTTTAAATTATCATTAAATGGCTGATGCATTGCATGAGAACGCTTAGTAGCTTCTCTTTGAAAAGACCATAATACTATCTGTCTTTGACAGCCTTGTTTTGCTCATTGAAATGTATACAGTAAGAGTAGAGTTAGCAATTGATTATTCATTTACTTGTATACTGTAATTAGCTAAGGAAGAAACAAATCAATTTAAAACCAATTTCCATAGTCTACACATGTACAGGAATTGATTGCCGACTTGAAATTGCTGAATAAAGAGTACAGCTAGCTAATCTCAATTTGTATTTCATCGAGCAAATGTCAGCCATTGATTTCTGTGGCTTACTACTGGTGAGGCCATCTGTCTGTCATTTCGGTAACGGTAGCACAGCACAGTCACTGTACAGTTTAATTAGGTGTGGGCTAGTCATTCCATTTGCTTGAGGAAGATGAAATATTTAGCGGTAGTGGAAGGCAGATCCTCAGCTAGCAGCCTGTTCTATCACCTTCTTTCAGACTCTAACTCATCTTAATTCAATGTCCATTGATTCTTACTGTTGGATGTTGCACAGAGGAGCCCATTTGTAATGTGGTGTGGGGTGATTGGGCTAGATAAAACTGACTGTACAGACTAACTGAATGACCGCAACTCTCTTGAACTTTTGACAATACAGCGTTACATCGTAGGGGAATGACTGACCTGTGCACTGCAGAACAGTTTCCACAGTGTCTCTGGTTTTCCTGAAGAGTCACCCATGCTGCCTTGGTCATACAGGATTTGTAAACTGTTTGACAAGTTGTGATGCCTTCTAAACTGGCATAACACAGAATGTGGAATTGTGTACTATACTCAAATTCTGCTATCATGTAACAAGTGGCCCGAAGAAACACTGAAAATGATATCTTCTTTCTCAATAGAAATACCACAACCTCTTTGTTTTTTATTTCTACACCTAAAACATGAATAACAGTACCTATTTTATAGGTATATAATGATAGCTAACTGAGATAGTACATATAAAATGTTTATAGCAGTGCTTTGCACATAGCAATCACTTAATAAATATTATTAACATCAGAGACATTTTTCATTTTCCCCTTGCCTTGTTTAAATTGATGTAATTTTAAATTCCAAATATTTTAAGTTTTTTCTTTATAAAATTTATATTATTATTTTTTTATGTTTGGTGCTATCTCTTTTATTTTCTTTTCAAATTTCTTTTGGTTGGCTGTTATTACTTTTTAAACTAAATTCTCAAATAGAAGCACAATATTAACATTCCCCAGGGCTCAGCAATAATTTTGACAGTGGTGGTAAGAGCTTCTCATAAGAACAAAAGACTGTGTAGTCAAAACAGTTTTTACAGTATTGCTATAAATTAGATCAGTTGGTCATTTTATCTTATGGCTGTATTTCAAGCCTGCAGTGAGCTTGACAGGCACATGAGGATATTCAAATGTCAGAGTTCAGCAATAATAACTGTACTAGTTCTTTAGTTTAAGAATTCTTTGGAAAACTCACAAAAACTTGCTATCCCACTTTTACCCGCTTTGGCGAAGATCGATGAGCCGTTTAACCCAACCTGCAGGCCACCTGCTCTCACCCCCATTCTCCCCACAGCCCCGGGTGCTATAATAACACCTGCAGGAGGCACAAAATAATGAAATGGTGAATGATCGCTTCTAACACAGGCCACTGGAGCTGGAGACTAACAGTGAGGCATTTCTAAATAATGTGAGAGAGCTTTCCAGAAAACAACAACAACACAACCTGAAAGGTATTCCAAGCCAGAAAACCCTACAAAACGTCTTGCACTTAAGACCCAGAAGGCATTCGCAGACACTCCTGGATATTTTCGTAGGCATTTTTATGAAAGGCACATACTCCGATCCATGCTTACATTTCAGTTTTATCTCCTGCCACCTTCCTGCTTGCAGTTCCTGCCCCAGTCTCAATGGTCCACCTCTCCTACCATGAGACGGGACAGCCATATAGACAATAGCCCAAGCTTTCATCCCAGGATCCAGGCCAACCTTTCAGATAGCCCTTGGGCCAAGATGCACCTGAGGACCTTTAGAGAGATGGACACCTGAAATGTGCTTGTTACCTACTCACCTGAGTCCTGTCTGCAAGCAGTCTTCCTCATTCTGCCTGACACTTGCTTTTCCACACAGGCCTGTTTTCAGGGAGAGAATGGACTGGACATGCGGAAGCATAAATTCTGTTCTTGCACAAATTAGAATTTTCATTGTAAATGAATTAGGTTGCAATTTTGGCTTTGTACATCGGTTGATGAGAGTGATTCTGCTATTGAAGAAAAGGATCTATTTTCTTAGTGCTGAGAAATCAGGGATCTGAGTCTGCAAATGAGGGCTGAACCCTGTGTTATAGTAAATTGACAAAGATAATAAATGCAAGTCTCTGAGGTCTTCTGGGGGACAGCCTGCTGGTCCTTCCCCAGGCAATGTGCCATCCTGATCCCTGCACTGAACATGCTATAGCATTTCCTAATTAAACGTCTGCATCAGGCATGGTGATGTAATCGTAACTATTAACAGTCTAGTTCTGCATGTGTACAGTAATACTGCAAGCCTGTGAAGAAGTTAGTGTTGTTATCTTTTTTTCTACACATAAAAAAATGGAGGTTAACTTACTGATGCAAGTTATAAATCCAGTGAGTGGTAGAGCTTCTATGCCAGACCACCTCTTCTGGGTTCAAGTGTATAATTCCACCTTTACTTCCTGCCATTTTTTTTAGCTTGTTAATTCTTCATTTTATTAAGTCTCTAGGACTAAAAATCAGAGTCCTTAAAATCCCACTTTGGTAGTTTCTTTTCTCAAATCACCAGGAGCAGGCGAACAACATAAACGCATGTTCAACCACTCAAAGTTGTGATCTGTTCTCCGGCTGAGTGTCCCTCATCCATCATGCATATTCCTAACAGACCTGGCTGGTCTTGCACAAAGGGGAGCTTTTCTTCCTTGCTCAGTGGCACTTCCTTTGAGGCATGTACTGTTCAGGGCTCTGTTGAGATTTTGATTTAAAAAGACAGATATTGTGCAACTTCCATTTATGTCCTATTTCTCCTGAAGCAAAATGTAGGCTCTTGCAACTTTCTCCAGGGAATTTAATTTTCCATGTCTGTTGGCAAATTCAATTTTGAGTTTTACATAAAATACTAGAAAACAGTAGGCTGGTCAGGGGTAATGCCTGTGATTCAATGATTCTTCAAGGTGACTTGAACCCTTTTGCCACCTACTATTCCCTGCTGTAATTCACAAACCACTAGCTTTTTAGGTGAAAGAAAACTACGTTTTTATATGTAAAGCACCTAAAGTATTTAACTTTCTTTTGTCCTCCTCTCTCTGGTTATGGTGACACCATTTCACATATTTTTATGATACTCCCTAAAGAAAACAAAACCTTCTAAAACCTATAAAGCTGGAAAATGTTTTTTGAAATGCTCGGTACCCAGTGACTAAAATTAAGATAGCACATTATACACCCGAGCGCTTTTATAATGCCTCCATTGATGGTATGTTCTTGTGTAGTGCCCGCATCTTCACCTAGTTCAGTGTATTATATATACATAATCTATATTCATTAGTTCTGGGATTTAGTTTAGTTTTGTGAATTATTTGAATTTTTTCTTCTTCTTCTTTTAATTTTTATTTTGCCCACATGAATATTGTTCCTTTTTGCTACTCATTAGCACTTTTTTCAACTAGGATAGGAGAGTGAAGAAAGTAATGCATATAAATTTGACTTCTGCTGAAATTTTACCAAGCAAGTGTTTTGGAAAATGGATCAAATAAACAAAAAAAGCAGTGCAAAGTCTGGAGCTGCAGTTTCTACTAATATTGTTTTTCTGTAGAGTTAGAGCAATGAATGCCCTCCTCTAAATCTATCATTTTATCTTTTCTGGGATCTAAACTATGATACTTACAACATCAGGCAACCAATTTCCACATTCTCCCAGAAAGACTAAGATTAAAACTTGAAAAATGATTGAGTTAGATATCAAAGTTTGTGTTCTTTAAAAGCTTCAAGATTATTGACCACAAATCACATTTATAGAAGTCCTTTCAGAAATATACAGAAAATAATCTAGTTTTATGCTGAGTTTTTATTGTTTTTAAGCAACAAAACCACAACCTTTTCTAGAACCCTTGATTTCAAAAGCAAAGCAAAGAAGTGATTTAATGAAAAAAAAAGTTTTATTGACTGTGGTTTAGTCATTTGAGTTTACTTTGTGAGAAGAAGCTCATAAAGTACATGTTTTATCAGCCTTAAAGTTTGTCCACATCCGACTGGACCTGGGAACCCCTTTATAGAGCTTTCTTTCTTAGTGCCTGCTCTGCCCTGAGGGAAGGAGATAGCTGAGCTAGGAGGATGTCGGGGACCTGGTTGTCTGTCAGAAGGGATCTTTTCCATATCCATCTGCTCTTGGTGAGACCCCTCAAACACCCAAGTCAATAGCAGCTTGGAAAGATAGTGGATTTCCCAGTGTGATGGAGGAGGTGGTTGTCCCGGATGACCAACATAACTTCTCACCCTTAGTGTTGCAGGGACCTGGGCTGGGCTGGTTTCCAAAATGGAAAGCATACAATATGATCTTATTTCACTCACACTTCCCTTTCTCTTTTCTTTTTATACTTATTATCTGGTAAAATTAGGGGGTATCAAAATCTGGTCTTTGTGCAGCCAATCTACAGTGAAAGCAGAGCAAGAGTGAGCAACTTTCCCCTCCCCCTACACCTGAAGCCTTAAGTGAGCATCTTATTTGACACCAGGAGACTTTCAGGAGATGATTATTATTAAATAATGAAATGATTTATCAGAGAAAACTTAGGTAAATGAACATTTTATTTAACTAGATTTAGCCCTCTTTTTATCTCTATTTTATTTTAAGAGCTATATGAGCAGGCTGAGGGTGAAGATTACTCTTCTCTCTTTTCTACTGCTGGGTGAAAGAAAGAGCCAACCTTTCCTCCCCCGAGAGAGACAGAGAGACAGAGACAGAGAGGGATAGACAGATAGATAGGGAGAGAGATGAGAAGCATCAATTTTTTGTTGTGGCATCTTAGTTATTCATTGACTGCTTTCTCATATGTGCCTTGACCAAGGGGCTAAAGCAGAGCAAGTGATCCTTTGCTCAAGCCAGCAACCTTGGGCTTAAGAAAGTAATTTGGGCTCAAGTCAGCAACCTTTGGGCTCATGTCAGTTATCATGGCATCATGGCTATGATCCCACACTCAAACCAGCAACCCTGCAGTCAAGCTGGACGAGCCTTCTCTCAAGTTGGCAACCTTGGGTTTCGAACCTGGGTCCTCTGTGTCCCAGGCCAATGCTCTATCCACTTTACCACCACCTGGTCAGGCAGGAAGAGCCACGCTTTACCGCTTCATCTGCAAAGGATAAAGGAACATTCAAATGATGTCATCTATAGCTAAGTTACTCTTTGAATGTCAGTATGGTTTAGGTTTGTGTTGTAAAAACTTAAGCATAAATTCATCCCTGTAGAGAAGACCTTGTTTTGAAGTCTGTAGAGTTTGTGTCAGGAATTATGTTTGAACTTGGATGGGATGAACTTGGCTTGGAAGCCTTGAAATGCTCCACAAGGAGAAGTGACTTTGAGCTGTGAACATCCATATGTGTTCCAGAAACAGGCTTGAGGCTAGTCCCTAGTCTCTAATCCTTGTAGACATCTGAAAGGTAGACATTATTACCCCATTTTAAGACCCCTCCCCAAAATTGAGTAAGTTGAATGATTTATCTAAGGATATAAGTCACTAAATTGTCAAACTGCTATTTTAATCTATGTATGTTTGACTTGAAAACCCAAACATTTTTTTTTTAAACCACAACTTTATGCCTTTTTGAAAAAGCCCATAGTCACAGCAGTCACTTTCTTTGGATCTGGTAGTATTTCAGACCTATATCAATAAACATAGTAGCAAATATACCACGCACCATTAAACAAAGTCTTTCACACATATATTACTAAACAGAGTTATACACAGACTATGAGCCACTAAGCATTGGTTTTCACACATATATCATTAAACATGTACATGCCTAGTGACCAGGGTGCCTTCTTGGATCATGGCCAGTTGAGTTTCAAATGGTCAGGTGTCAAAGAAAAAGAAGAAAGAAAGAAAAGGGAAAGGGTAATTTTTCAGTGGTCTCTCTGGCAAGCTGGATGTGATTCATTTTAAATTTTATTTATTTGTTTAGAAGGGTAAATAGGATATTACCCAGGCCTATTGTAGTAATATTTGTATCAATGCAGTCATAAAATAGAATTTTAATTTTTTTTTTTTTATGAAGAAAGCAGTTCACAAAAGCTTTTAAACATTTACTATTCTCTTTTTTTATGGGATTATGATTATCTAATGTCTGTGTGGGCCATGTAGTCTTTTAGATACCCTAAATTTCATCTGTAGATGAAGCGGAGCCATTGCTTATCTGCATACCTGAAATTAATTACCCTCCCTTCCAAATATTTGCTCTTACTCAACTAGGCTTTTGGTTCATTCCAGAGGTCAACATGCAGACAGCATTATAAAAGTCAGAGTTATAAAATTCAATTATATTTACCATAAGAATTTTGTCTATTTCTCCTGCTAGTTCTTTCAATTTTGCTTTATATATTTTGAGGTTATGCTATGTAAATGTAAATTTTATCTTCCTTGTGTATTGATCTTTTTATCATTATAAAATCCTAATACTCTAGAAATGCTTCTTTCAAAAAATTTTTAAAAATACTTAACTGTGGTAAAAAAAATATAAAACCTAAAATTTATTGTCTTTATATTTTTAAATGTACAGTTCAGAAATGGTATGGTAATGTCATTTCTTAAATATCTACTTTGCCTGTTGTTAGTACAGCATAGTTTTCATTTGTTCAGTGTTTGAATGGCATATGTGTTTTATTTTTTATTTTCAATATTTCTTTGTCTGTAAATCAGAGTGTATCTGTTATGAACAGCATACCTTTAACAAAAAATCTACTCTGACAATGTTAGTTTTAGTATATTTATTTCATTTATATTTGTAAAATTTCTATTTCATGAACTTAAGTCCATTTTACTATTTCTTTTCTTTTTTCATTATCATTCTTTCTTTTAAATTAATCAAGTTTTTATTTATTACTATTCCATTTTTCTCTTTTATTGGATTTGGTTATAAATTTTTAGTATTTCTGGGTTTTTTTTAGTGTTTGACTAGCAATTACAACTTATATACTAGACTTACAAGAATTTACTATGAACACTTTACCATTTCTTGGAAAACATAACAATGTAGGCCAGTTTGCCTTGATCCCATTCTTTTCTTACATGCTATTGTCATGTATTTTAATGTTATGTAAACTTTATACTTCTTAAGATAATATTCTTATTGTTTTATATGGTCAATATTTACTTAGTTTGACCTACCTTCAAACTAAAATAGGTTTGTTATTCTTCATAGTTTCTTTCCCTGCTTTTATCTTGGATCATTTTGTTCTTCCTAGAGAACTAACAATAATAATTCTTTTACTCTGGACCTGCTGGCTATGAATTTTCTGAATTTAATTTATCTGAAAACATCTTTATTTCTTCATTTAAAAACTTTATAAAAATAATGAATGGATTAACAATGAGATCAAAGAAGAAATTAAAAAGTTTTTAGAAACGAATGATAATGAGTATACATCAACTCAAAATTCATGGGACATAGCAAAAGCAGTACTGAGAGGGAAGTTCATTGCACTACAGACATACCAAAAGAAGCTAGAAAAAACTCAAATAAGCAACCTGACCCTGCATCTAAAAAAACTAGAAAAACAACAGCAAATAAAGCCCAGGACCAGTAGAAGGAAGGAAATAATAAAGATCAGAGCAGAAATAAATGACATAGAGGCTAAGGAAACATTACAGAGGATCAAAGAAACCAGGAGCTGGTTCTTTAAAAAGGTAAACAAGATTGATGAACCTTAAACTAGACTCACCAAGAAAAAAAGAGAAAGGACCCAAATAAATAAAATTAGAAAGGACAGTGGAGAAATAACTGACACAACAGAAATACAAAGCACTGTAAAAAAAAAATACTATGAAGAACTCTATGCCAAAAAATTAGACAACCTAGGTGAAATGGACAAATTTCTTGAATCATATAATCTTCCAAAAATTAATCTGGAAGAATCAGAACACCTAAACAGACCAATTACAACAAATGAGATCGAAACAGTTATCAAAAAACTCCCAAAAAAGAAAAGTCCTGGGCCTGATGGCTTCACAAGTGAATTCTATCAAAAATTCAAAGAAGAACTAACTCCTATCCTCCTCAAGCTATTTCAAAAACTTCAAGAGGAAGGAAGACTTCCAAACTTCTTTTATGAGGCAAGCATAATTCTGATCCCAAAACCGGCAAAGACAACACAAAGAAAGAAAATTATAGGCCTATATTTCTGATGAATTTAGACACTAAAATTCTCAACAAAATATTAGCCAACCAGATCCAGTAATATATGAAAAAAATCATACACCATGATCAAGTGGGATTTATTCTGGAGAGGCAAGGCTGGTTCAATATTCTCAAATCAATCAATGTGATCCATCACATAAACAAAAGGAAGGACAAAAATCACATGATAATTTCAATAGATGCAGAAAAGGCATTTGATAAAATCCAGCACCCATTCATGATCTCAGTAAAGTGAGAATACAGGGAACATTCCTTAACATGATAAAGGCCATCTACGACAAACCCACAGCAAACATCATACTAAATGGGTAAAATTAAAAGCAATCCCCTTAAGATCAGGAACCAGGCAGGGGTGCCCCTTTTCACCACTCTTATTCAACATAGTTCTGGAAGTCCTAGCTACAGCAATCAGACAAGAAGAAGAAATAAAAGGCATCCACCTTGGAAAAGAAGAAGTAAAACTGTCACTATTTGCAGATGATATGATATTGTCTATTGAAAACCCTAAAGTCTCAGTCAAAAAACTACTGGACCTTATAAATGATTTCAGCAAGGTGGCAGGATATAAAATTAATACTCAGAAATCAGAGGCATTTCTATATACCAACAATGAACTGTCAGCAAAAGAAATTAAGGAAACAATCCCCTTCACTATTGCAGCCAAAAATATAAAGTACCTGGGTGTAAATTTAACCAAAGATGTTAAAGACTTGTACTCAGAAAATTATAAAACATTGATAAAAGAAATCAGGGAAGATACAAACAAGTGGAAGCATATACCGTGCTCATGGCTAGGAAGAATAAACATCATTAAAATGTCTATATTACCCAAAGCAATTTATAAATTCAATGCAATACCAATTAAGATACCAATGACATACTTCAAAGATATAGAAAACATATTCCAAAAGTTTATATGGAACCAAAAAAGAACACGAATAGCCTCAGCAATCTTACAAAGAAAAAATAAAGCAGGAGGTATCACTCTTCCTGATATCAAGGTTTACTACAAGGCCATTATACTCAAGACAGTCTGGTACTGGCATAAGAACAGGCACATAGATCAATGGAACAGAACAGAGAACCCAGAAATAAACCCACAGCTTTATGGACAACTGATATTTGACAAAGGAGGAAAGAACATACAATGGAGTAAAGACAGCCTCTTTAACAAATGGTGTTGGGAAAATTGGACATCTACCTGCGAAAAAATGAAACTAGACCATCAACTTACACCATTCACTAAAACAAACTCAAAATAGATAAAAGACTTAAACGTAAGCCGGGAAACCATAAGCATCTTAGAAGAAAACATAGGCAGCAAGCTCTCCAACATCTGTAGCAGCAATATATTTGCCGATTTATCTCCATGGGCAAATGAAATAAAAGGCAAGATAAACAAATGGGACTATATCAAACTAAAATGTTTTTGCACAGCTAAAGCCAATAAGAACAGAATAAAAAGACAAACCACACAATGGGAGAACATATTCGACAACACGTCTGATAAGGGGTTAATAACCAAAATTTATAAAGAACTTATAAAACTCAACACCAGGAAGACAAACAACCCAATCAAAAAATGGGCTAAAGAAATAAATAGACATTTCTCCAAAGAGGACATACAGATGGCCAATAGGCATATGAAAAAATGCTCAACATCACTAATCTTTAGAGAAATGCAAATTAAAACCACAATGAGATATCACCTCACACCAGTCAGAATGGCGCTCATTTGCAAAACAACACAGAACAAGTGCTGGTGAGGATGTGGAGAAAAGGGAACCCTCCTGCACTGATGGTGGGAATGCAGACTGGTGTAGCCACTGTGAAAAACAGTATGGAGATTCCTCAAAAAATTAAAAATCGAACTGCCTTTTGACCCGGCTATCCCACTTATAGGAATATACCCTAAGAACACCATAGCTCTGTTTGAAAAGAAGAAATGCGCCCCCATGTTCGTGGTAGCATTGTTCACAATAGTGAAGATCTGGAAACAGCCCAAGTGTCCGTCAGAGGATGAGTGGATTAAAAAGCTTTGGTACATATATACTATGGAATACTACTCAGCCATAAGAAATGATGACATCGGATCATTTACAACAAAATGGATGGACCTTGATAACATTATATGGAGTGAAATAAGTAAATCAGAAAAAATTGAGAACAGCATGATTTCATACATAGGTGGGACATAAAAGTGAGACTATGAGACATGGACAAGAGTGTGGTGGTTACGGGGTGGGGGAGGGAGGGGAGGGTGTGATAGGAAGGAGGGGAGAGGCATAGGGAAAATCAGATAGAAGTTGACAGAGGACAATTTGACTTTGGGTGATGGGTATGCAACATAATTGAATAAGATAACCTGGAGATGTTTTCTTTGAACATATGTACCCTGATTTATTGGTGTCACCCCATTAAAATTAATTTTAAAAAATTTGTATAAAAATACAAAACAAAACTTTATCAATATAAAATATACATACAGAATGTGCACACATAAGAAGCATAGAGTAGCATGTAGTTTTCACAAACTGAAAACACTTGTATAACCAGGACCCAGCTCAAGAAACAGAACATGACCATCATTCCAGGTTTCCCTCATGCTCCCCTCCAGTCACTGTTCCCATCAAAGAGTATCAACTCTCCTTATTCCTAACTTCATAGATTACAGCTGACTGTTTTTTCATTTTATATATATAGAATTCTGTTATATTTTTGTGATTGACTTCTTTTATTGAAATACATTTGTGAGGTTCACTTATATTTTTGCATGTTGTTACGAAGAGTATATGCTAACCTGCATAGTGTCCTGTTGTATGGATATATCAATATTCCTTTCTCTGTTTTACTATTGATAGGCATTTGGATAATTGCCAATTTTGGTTGATAGCATATAGTGCAGTGTAAAGCCAGTAGCCGGGGTCACCATCACAGCAGCCTGACCCGTGCAGGTTCGCATTAGATTCGAACAGTCGGTAATGAAACGATGGAGCCAAAAACTGGTGAGCCATCAGCTTTAATTCTAGCTCGCACCCGGTGGGCAAGCAAAAACACACACTGGGCTCCAAAACACACACATTCAGTGCTCACAAAGCTACTGACTTATCCGAGTTTCCTAAAATCAAAGGTTTCTAGCTCACCAGACTTATTCACCTCTGTTCCCCATCTCCTCCAGCACAAACTCTTAACAAACTGGCTTCTCCCTCAGCACTGTGCCATCTTGGCTGCTTCTCCTGGCCTTCACGTGGCCTTAATCTGATCTCCGCTCTTCTAATACTAACCTCAGGAACTCAGGAACCAAGAGAGCGAGAGAGAGATCAAGCTACTGCTCTCTCCCATTTTATAGCATAGACTCAAAACCTTTAATTCAATTATACAAACAAGGAAGTCTCTGATACAAAGTCACCCATCTGAGGCATAATGGGATTCCTCCCTACATCACCACCCTACATTATCCAATCAGTCAAGGGTGTGGGAAAGAGCTTACTCCTAAACTAAGCCTTAGGCTATAATGACCCAGCCTGCTTACATTACAGCTTTTCCCCCACAGCCATCCCAAGAATAAGGGTAAATAATATCACCTGGATGACGGGCTTCCATGTGGGCAGCGCCATCTTTAACAAAGTGAGCATATTATATTTTTTCTGCCCAACATGCAGCTATGAACATTTTTACACAAAATTCATTTCCTCACATGCAAAATACATTCACTCCATCCTGAAAGCTCCAAACTCTTAACCCATGTTAGTGGCAACTCCAAGTCCAGGGTCTCAACTAAATATCATCTAAATCAGGTGTGAGAGAGACTCAAGATATGATTCCTCCTGAGCAAAAATTTCTTTATAACTGTGAACCTGTTAAACCAGACAAGTTATGTGTACCCAAAATACAGTGATGGACAGACATAGGATAAAGGTTCCCATTCTGAAAGGGAGAAATTGGAAAGAAGAAAGAGATTACAAGTCCCAAAATCTAGCAAGGCAAATTACATCAGATCTTAATGCTCAAGAATAGTCCTCTTTGGCTTGATGCTCTGTCTTCTGTGGCAGCAGCATCACCTTCATAGCCTTGGGCAGCAGCTTTGCCCCTAAAGCACCAGGTGGCAACAGCCTGGCCCTCTGAAACCCAAGGAGGACCCAGCCTTGTCCCCTGGGTCTGTGCCTTCTGGGTCTGTGGTGGCAGTCCTGCCCCCTCAGAATCATTTTTAGGATCATTTATCTCTTTTCTTGAAGGATGACACACGTTCACAGCCAAATAGTTGTATTGTTTCATCTTGTGGAATCCCAGAAGTCTGAAATCCTTCCTTGATTTTTTTTTTATTTTATTTTATTCATTTTAGAGAGGAGACACAGAGTGAGAGAGAGAGAGAGAGAGAGAAAGAGAAAGGGGGGAGGAGCTGGAAGCTCAACTCCCATATGTGCCTTGACCAGACCAGTGCAGGGTTTTGAACTGGCGACCTCAGTGTTCCCAGGTCGACGCTTTATCCACTGCGCCACCACAGGTCAGGCCCTTCCTTGATTTTGACCAGCATTTCTCCCCTTTAGTCCAAGCTGGCAGCATTTCTCCTGATAAGCTCTATCTCTATTTCTGGAGAGGGTGAGGGAGAGAGAGAGACAGGGAGAGAGAAAGAGAGAGATAGATTGTATCTGTGATGCCAAGTGTACGAGTGAGTAAGCCATTTGGAAATCTAGCCTTGTCAAGCTTTCAGGTGACTGCAGTCCTGCCGCTATATGACTGAAACTGTGAGAGAGCCCCAAGCATGACCGATGTCCCTGAAGTTACTCAATTCACACAACTGTGAGAGCGAAAAAATTATTTTAAAATATGAAGTTATGGGGTTTTAGTTGCACAGTAATAGATAAACAAAAACAAAAATAATACCTAGAAGTAGGATATGGTAGAAATAAAACCTTAAAACATATGACATCAGCTTTGGGGCCAGGAGGCAAGAAGGGGCTGCAATTGTCAACGAGGATGAAAGGACAGTGAGGAGGCTATTATTAGAGCTGAAAGAAAAGTAATCCATGTTATGTAGGAGAAAAAAATTATTTATTTATTTATTTTTACAGGGACAGAGAGAGAGTCAGAGAGAGGGATAGATAGAGACAGACAGACAGGAACGAAGAGAGATGAGAAGCATCAATCATTAGTTTTTCGTTGCTGTTGCAACACCTTAGTTGTTCATTGATTGCTTTCTTACATATGCCCTGACCGCGGTCCTTCAGCAGACCGAGCAACCCCTTGCTGGAGCCAGCGACCTTGGGTCCAAGCTGGCAAGTTTTTGCTCAAGCCAGATGGGCCCACGCTCAAGCTGGCGAGCTCAGGGTCTCAAACCTGGGTTTTCCTCATCCCAGTCTGATGCTCTATCCACTGCGCCACCGCCTGGTCAGGCTGAAAAAATTTTTAAATAACTATTACCTGAGATAACATGAACAATAGAAAATGTACCTAATGAAAAAGTGAACCTGTGTAAGAAGATTTCCAGAAAGTACTTCAAAAGTGCTAATTGGTTTATTTTTAGCCATGTGTGATAAAGTATTATACAAGAGAGAGAAAAAGAGAGAAGTGCTAAAAATGAAATTTTCTAGTTTCATGCAGAAATTAGAGAAAATATAAAATATTCAGGGCTTACTGAGTGAAAAGTAAAACTGGGTGTTATTCCAAGCCTTTCCATATTGCACAGGCTCTCAATATAAGACCTGATCTCAGGATAAAGATTATCTCAAGGGTGTAGCTATGTGATACATTGTTAAGATTTCAGAGACTTAAGGGTGGGCCTTACAGACTTAGAATCAGACAAATTTCTCTGAGAATCTTAAGGATGTTGGTGTTGTTTCTTAGCACACTGACTCTCAGACTGGGACCTATATCAGAAAGATTTCTTTTCTTTTGTGACAGACAGAGAGAGGGACAGACAGACAGGAAAGAAGAGAGATGAGAAGCATCAGTTCTTTGTTGTGGTACCTTAGTTGTTTGTTGATTGCTTTCTCATGTGTGCCTTGACTTGGGGCTACAGCAGACTGAGTGACCCCTTACTCAAGCCAGCGACCTTGGGTTCAAGCTGTTGATCTGTGCTCAAACCAGATAAGCCCATGCTCAAGCTGGCAACCTTGGGGTTTGAACCTGGGTCCTCTGTGTCCCAGTTCTATGCTCTATCAATTACGCCACTGCCTGGTCAGGCAGAAAGATTTCTGAGTAAAGCTTTTGTCCAGTGGAGTGAGTCCCACTACTACTCACAGGAATCCCACAGATATTCAAGATAATTGTATTGACAGAAGCATCATAAGCTTTAACTAAAAGGGATGGAGTTAGTTCACAATGAAAAGAGCCTCTGAATTTCTAATCATATGTGGCAGTAAGCAGATTAAGATAGCTACCTGGCTACAAACATGGACCATTTCTTATAGAAAAGTAAGTTTGAAATTAATAACTAAGAAGAAGATAAAATCCCAAAGGGTGGAACTGAGAGCCTTAGAAAACAATTCCCAGAACTGAGCCTTAATCAAGGAACTTGCCACATATGTCCAAATAGATTTCAGAATTGCTTTGGACCAGTGACTGCTCATGTATCTCCCTGTGTCCTCCACTCCAACCCTCTGGCTCCCACTTTCGAATGACAGTATCCATCACAGTTATAATATCTTAATATTACCATTATGGAGGGTGTGCGGTGCAGGTAATTTGTACTGTTAGTTCACAGGTCTTCAGATAGAGAGAAACTATATTCAAGGGGTTGCACAGGAAGATTTGCACTTGTCAAACATTATCTATATTTGAGCCTGATTTAAATACTGCTTTAAGCTTGGGCTTCTTAGCATGAAAAACTTAAAATTAAGAAATGTTTTATGGAAACATGACACAAAATGTTGGCTTCTTTTCTTATACTTCTCTTTTGTCCAAGATCTTGTTGTGGCTGCTTTAAATTTTCTATGCCTACAAACAGATTTTTTTACATTTTACCTATTTTATAATTGTTTTTAGTAGCAAGGTGGGTCTGATGAAAGCTACTCTACTGTAGTCCAGAAAGTCCAATTCTTTCATGAAGATGCTTTTTTTTGGGGGGGGGGGGGCTGAGTGTCAGAGAGGAAAGGAGAGAGAAGCATCAAGTCATTACTCCACTTCGTTATGCATTGATTGCTTCTCATACATGCCTTGACTGGGATCAAACCAGAGACCTAATGTTCAAGCTGTTGACCTCAGGATCGAGCCAGCAACCTTGGGTTTCAAACCAGCAATCTCAGTATTCTGGGTCAACACTCTATGCACTATGCCACCACTGGTCAGGTGGGGATGCTTTTTGGAAACATTTTTTACTTACACAGTGATATCTTTTAAAAGGATTCAAAAAAGAATTTCTAGCTTTGTTTGTTTGTTTTGTAATTTTTAAAATTATTTATTCATTTGAGAGAGAGAGAAGATGGGGGAACAGGGAGCAACTCCTACATGTGCCTTGACCAGGCAAGCCTGGGGTTTCAAACTGGCAACCTCAGGGTTCCAGGTTAACACTTTATCCACTGTGCCACCACAGGTCAAGCTTATCTTTGGTTTTAAGACGCTTACCTCTTCAAATCAGCTAGTATATATATTTTAAACAAAGTGAACTGTAATTGACTATGTTCTTGTTTTTCTATTTATGCTTTTTTCTAATAAAAATATGAAATTTTATGGGAAACGTTTTTTCTTGGGAATGAAGAAATTCTCATATATGACCTTTTCCATTTATTTGGTTACTGTACTTTATATATAATCTTTCAAAAATTGATTTGGGAATTAGGTAGAGTGTGAATTAAGAAGTAATGGTTAATTTTTAGATTTGGAAGTCTGAAAGTCAATAAGAAGCTTGGCAATTACAGAGGCCTCTTTCTTACAGGTTAACCAGTGTGTCAACATTGATATTTACATAAACATGAGAAA
Source organism: Rhynchonycteris naso (assembly GCA_037038555.1). Taxonomy (NCBI): domain Eukaryota; kingdom Metazoa; phylum Chordata; class Mammalia; order Chiroptera; family Emballonuridae; genus Rhynchonycteris; species Rhynchonycteris naso. Next base: position 93,709,961 of record CM072998.1, on the reverse strand, counting down.
TCTTTGAAACAAAATGAGGGTAACATTGGTCAAATCCTTTGATGAATGACCTACATAAGTGTGCACTATTCATCAATGGGAGGTGAATAAACCTGGATTTTCAGTTAATAAATTACTTCTCAGATACTTAAAGACTTCACCGATGGCCTGGGAAATAGCATTTAAATATGAGAGATTAATTCACTGGCAGAAGGGAGGTTTGTGCTACCTTTAGTACTCTACTGTTTGAATTTTTGACAACCAAGCTGTGCTGATTCAAATACAATAAATTGTGGTATAAGCAGAACGAGAACAGGGTGTTGTTTTTAATTCAGTTTATTTATCTAATAGAGTCCTATGCATCGTAGCTTACAAAGCATGTTTATTTCAAAATCTAATCTATGGAATCTATAAGTGGTCATGTATCAAAATATGCCAGCAGACATTTCCCTCAGGCCTCCATTCCTTTTTCCTTATTCTCTTCACTGTCTTTACTCATTATGCATCATTCTGTTACTTGACAGCTGTATGTCATGCTTACCAATCAATCAGAAAGAACAGTTGCCTGATCACCCAGAAGAGGGCCAGTCATGAACAACCAGACATGGCTGTGAGACCAACTCTGGTTGTTATTTTACCCAGAGCCAAAGAAAGTCAGAAGCTAAAACTCAATTCTTTCATTGCTACAGTCTGTTGCCTACTAGATCCTATTATCATGGAACAGACTACATTTTCCTTTGTCTTAAAAGTTTTCTTTTTCCGGTTGTAAGACGTTTACAACAGAAATTGCTGTAAGTAAAGCCTTTCTTAGTACAATTTATTTCCTTTCAAGTTAGAAAAAAATTCAGAAAAAAGAATTTCATCTCATCACATTCCTCATTTTTTTTTGAAGGAAGTCCTCAGGGTGATGAAACGGTGATTTTGGAGGAAGAGAAATAGGAGAAAGGAGATAATTTGGTGTTTTTCTTTATTATGTAAACAAAGTATGTGGTTGTATTAATGGAAAGAATATTTCTTAGGCAAAAAATAAAAATACAGTCCTCATGATGTAGAAAAATATCCCCGCTTAATGAGATAATATGAGGAAAATTTTAAAATTTTGAAGGGAAGAAAGATAAATTAACTTATATGATTTGACTTTGGGTGATGGGCACACAATGCAGACATCAGTTCAAATCCTGTAGAGATGTTCACTGGAAACCTATGTACTCTTATTGATCAATGTCACCCCATTGAATTTAATTTCAAATTAAAAATTTTTATATTGTGTGAGATGGTGGGTTTGGTTAGGTAGTGTGAGGGGAGTGGAAACCGGGCGATTTGGAGTAGAATTAGGATCTAATGGTTGAGAGGAAAATGACAAGGCATTCTGTACTGTCCCCTTCTATTATGTAAAGAAATGAAGACCCAGAGAGGTTAAGTGACTTGCTCAGGATCACACATTTAATTATTTTTTGAGAAAAATAGAAAAGTAGAAAGAAAATCTAGTTCCTAAACCAATTAAATTTTTTTAGATTGCTTGTACACAGTACTAAAATAACTGTTTTATTCTAAATTAAAAAAGAAAAACTACTTGTGAAAATTGTGTCCCTCGCCCCTGAGGCCTTCCTGCTGCTCCTACACATGGCTGGACTCATTCTGTGAGGATCTGCCTCTATCCACATTCTTCCGTCCCTCCTCTGGACCCTCACACCTCTGTCATGTGATAGCTTAGTTATCTACTAAATAGCTGACAGCAATTGGAATTTTGGAATTGAATTTTATTTTCTCTTGCTGCTTCTTTTTATTTTCTTAGTTTGAAAATTTTGGGGGGTTGGGCAGCAGGACGGGCAGGATTATAGAAAAACAGAGTTAGTGCCGATCATACCTTGCTTAAAGCTCTGCCTTTAGGCTACTTGTTTACTATTTTGTTTTAAATTTCTTTTTATTTATTTTAGAGAGGAGACACAGAGTGAGAGAGAGAGAGAGAGAGAGAGAGAAAGGGGGGAGGAGCTAGAAGCGTCAACTCCCATATGTGCCTTGACCAGACCAGTGCAGGGTTTTGAACTGGCGACCTCAGTGTTCCCAGGTCGACACTTTATCCACTGTGCCACCACAGGTCAGGCATAGGCTACTTGTTAGATCATCTAGTAAACTCATAGTTTAAGTCAGTTTGTGTTGACTTTTTACTTCCTGTATCCAAAAGCAGCACAATAGGCATATCTGGACACACACACTTGCCCCCACTCTTGCTGTTAGACTTGTTCTTACCTTCCTCCGGCCCTGGGGAGTCAAGTCAGCACACACTGAAAGGGCCAGGGCAGGCTGCACGTGTCTTCTGGACAGGCACAGATAGATGTCTTTGTAGTGTCTTCAGGCTGTAAAATCTGGGCAGAGAGCTGTGGCCTAGGTCATTCCTGCTTCGGGTTAGGATAAACATGTCCCTTAGTGTAGAGACCTGTGCACAGCTCCAGAAATAACCTGCCCATAGATAAAATGCACTTTATTTAACAGGCTTCCATGGCCATATTATTATCACTGAATCTCTTTTGTTTTCCTTTTTACCTTTTGTCCCCCTTCACACATTTCTCCTAACCCTCACACCCTGCCTCTGGCAATCACCAATCTGTCCTCTCTATCTGTGAGCCTGTTTTTAGATTCCACATATAAGAGAGATTATATGGTATTTGCCATTCTCTGTCTGATTTATTTCACTTAGCATAATGCACTCAAGGTCCATCTCTGTTGTTGCAAATAGCAAGATTTTATTCTTGTTTGTGGCTAAGTAATATTCCATATAATATTCCAACAGATATATATATATATATATATATGTGTGTGTGTGTGTGTGTGTGTGTGTGTATATATATATATATATATATATATATATATATCACATTTTTTTTATTCATTTGTTTATCAGTGGATACTTAGGTTGTTTTTATTTCTTGGCTATTGTAAATAATGCTACAGTGAACATAAAGAGTACATAGAGTTTTTGGAGTGCATGTTTTCATTTTCTTTGGATAAATACCCATAAGTGGAGTTGCTGGATTATATGATAGTTCTATTTTTAACTTTTTGAGGAACCTCCATACCATTTTCCATAGTGGCTGCACCCATTTACAAATGCACGAGGGTTCTCTCTTCTTCACATCATCACCAAAACTTGTTATTTCTTATGTTTCTGATAATAACTGTTTGTTGGGAAAACAGCAATGTTAGGCTTGCTCACTTATACTTTGCCTGATTAGTGTGTGAGCACGGAGCAGCGCCACATGTGTATAATCTATCTATGTAAGGCCATGGGTGCTTTCCCTCAGGGCGGATTGTGGATTGCCTGTCTACCACTGTGAGGGGCCATTGTTGCTATTTTCTTGCTTGAGACGTGGTTTCCCCTGCCTGTGTGCACCTGCTATTGTGAGACTCTATTAAATGGGAATGACCCACTGCTTTCTGGCTTTGCAATTTTTCTATTGTTTTCCCAAATCCAGTGTGGACCTGCCTGGCTTTGGCCACCAGTATTATACTGTTCTAACAGGTATGAGGTGGTAACTCATTATGCTTTTGATTTGCATTTCCCTGTTAATGATGTTGAATATCTTTCTCATCTGTCTATTTGGTACCTCTAGATCTTCTTTGGAATGATGTCTATTCAGATCTTCTGGCCGTTTTATTTTTAAACAAATTCTTTGTTGTTATTTTGTTTTAGTAATACAACTATTAAGTTGTGTTGTTTCTATATTTTGGATATTAGACCCTATTCAGTGGTTTTCTTTTTGTTTTGTTAATGTTTTTTTGTTTTTTATTTTGCATAAGCTTTTTAGTAGGATGAAGTCCTATTTACTTATTTATTTATTTTTGGTGTTAGAGTCAAAATATCATCACCAAAGCCTATGTCAAGAAGCTTACCACCTGTGTATTCTTGTGTTTTATGTTTCAGGTCTTACATTTAAATCTTTAATCCATTTTGAGTTAATTGTTGTGTATGGTCTAAGATAGTGGCTGAATATCATTCTTTCTCATGTGGTTGTCCCAGTTTTTCCAACACCATTTATTGAAAAGACTGTTCTTTCCCCATTGTATAGTCTTGTGTTTTTTTGTTGTAAATTAATTGAGCATATGTGCATGGATTTATTGTGGTCTCTTTATTTTGTTTTATTATGTGTCTGTTTTTATGCCAATACGGTACCATTTTAATTATTATAGCTTTGTAATATAGTTTAAAATCAGGGATCATGATGCCTTCAGCTTTGCTCTTCTTTCTCAAGATTGCTTTGGCTATTTGGTTGTTTGTGTGTGTGTGTGTGTGTGTGGTTTCATACAAATTTTAAGAGTAGTTGTTTTATATGTTTGAAAAATGCTTTTAGAATTTTCATAGAGATTGCATTGTTTCTGTAGATTGCTTTGGATAGTATAGTATAGACATTTTAACAATACTGATTCTTTTAATTCATGAACAAAAATATCTTTCCATTTATTTGTGTCTTTAACTTATTTTATTAATGTCTTATAGTTTTCAATGTACAGATCTTTCACCTCTTTAATTAAATTTATTCCTAGGTATTTTATTATTTTTGATGTCATTATAAATGGGATTGTTTTATTGATTTCTCTTTCTGATAGTTTATTACTGTATAGAAATGAAAAAGATTTTTGTATATTAATTTTATATTTTGCAATTTTATTGAAATTTTTAATAGTTTTTTTGATGGAATTTTTAGAGTTTTATCTATGCAATTTCATGTTATCTAAAAATAGTGACAATTTTACTATTTCCTTTCTTATTTGGATGCCTTTTATTTCCTTTTCTTCCCTAATTGCTCTAGCTAGGATTGTTAAATAAGTGATGAGTGTGGGCATCCTTGTCTTATTATTGATTTTAGGGGAAAGGCATTCAGCTTTTTACTGTTGAGTATGATGTTAACTGTGGGCTTGTCACATCTGGTCTTTTCTTTTTTTCATTTTGAGGTATGTTCCCTGTATACCCACTTTGTTGAGAGTTTTTATCACAAATGGCTATTGAATTTTGTCAAATTTATTTTATAAGATTGAGATGATAATGTGTGAACCATTCTTGCATCCCTGTAATAAATCTCAGTTGATCATGGTGTATGATCCTTTTTAAGTATTACTGAATCCAGTTTCCCAATATTTTGTTGTGAATTTTTGCATTTATGCTCATCAAGGATATTGGCTTATGATTTTTTTAAGAATTTTTAATTTTATTTTATTCATTTTAGAGAGGAGACACAGAGTGAGAGAGAGAGAGAGAGGGAAAGAGAGAAAGGGGGGAGGAGCTGGAAGCATCAACTCCCATATGTGCCTTGACCAGACCAGTACAGGGTTTTGAACTGGCGACCTCAGTGTTCCCAGGTCGACGCTTTATCCACTGCGCTACCACAGGTCAGGCCATGATTTTATTTTTGTGTGGCATCCTTGTCTGGTTTGGTATAAGGATAATGATGGCTTCATAAAATGAGTTTGTAAAGAAATTAGTTTGGCCTCTCTGGCTTTCAACTTAGTGGGAGAATAGTCACATAAGCAGCAACTAAGGATATAACTGGAAAGTTCAATGTACGTACTAAGTGTGAGGAGGCAGAGTAGAGAGAATGATTGATTCTGCCTGGAGGGTTTTTAGGAGGATTGATATTAAGGGCAAAAGGAAGGGTTAAGGGAGAATCTTTCAAATGAGGTAAACCTTGTAGCACAAGTGGGATATTACTAACGGTGGAAAAAAGGGAAAGTTACTATATTAAACCACCAAGAAGCATGTGAGCACAAGACTTCAGGTACCTGGGACATGGATTATCCTTAAGAGGCTGAGGAGGAGGTAGGGAGATGAGCATGTCATGGGAATGTCCTAGGCCTTACCCATTGCTGAGTACAATGGGGTCAGGTTAACATTAAACATCTGATTCCAATGGCTTTTCACTACTATCTAATCTGTTGGGGTACTCCATGCCCAAAGTGTCTCCCAAGTATTTCTGAGGACCTGTCTCCACCAGGCATCTGTCTCACCTGGACACAGGATCATTTGCTCTTATTCTTCTGCTCTGCAGTCTTCATCTAAGTTGTCTGAGTTTGCCACTGCTAACTGTGCCCTACACCAGAACATTCTCTGCCTAGCCTGGCACCTTGGCTGGTAGACACCCTCAACTCTCAGTGTGTCTAATCTCTCTTCTGGTCTGTGACAGGGAATGGGGATCAATCAGTCTCTCACGTCTCTTCCATTTTATGTCTGTGTATGTGTGTGTGTGTGTGTGAGAGAGAGAGAGACAGAGAGACAGAGAGCTCTGTCCTTGAGGCTGCATTTCTTCCAGACTCCCCTGAACACTCTTCAGTTTATGTCCTAAACTCTTCCCTCTTTAGGACTCACAGCCATCTCCCAAACCCCAAGGGGAGACATTTACCATCTCAATCTTTCCTTTTACTTTATCTCATCCACTATTACATAGGCACCATCATTAATGCATCCTTTTTTTATTTTGTCAGTTAAAAATATCCCTGAATACATATAAATTAATAAAAATATATAGTTGGTCAGAGAGGGTGTGTGTGCTGCACCTTTGCATCTGATTCTCAATTTGGTCCAGCCAGTAGCTTTTAAAGGTATTTCATTGTAGAGGGGATGAGTTCCTAGCATTTGAGAGATATTCAAGATGTGATTATTGAACTAAGTCTCCTATAGGGAAGGAGGCTAAGGGTGGATCTGTTTGTTGGCTGGTGAGTGAATGGTATGATCTGATCTGAATCTTAGAGGAAACTAGGGGTTTTAGAAGATAAGAGGTGTGGCAGGGAGACAAAGTAGGAAGCTGTAGCAGACATCAGGGTGAAGGATGAAACGGAGATGCTAGGAATGAAGTGATGGGGACAGAACTGAAAAATAGTGGGGGCTAGGAGAGATGAGGCAGCTGAAATGTGGTTAAATGTGGGAGAGCCCAGAGTAGATGATTACTCTGAGATTTGTCTTGGGAGAATTGAGTAGATGGTGATGAGATGAGCATCACTGACCCATTTTACAATGAGGTTAAGTGATTTGCCCAAGATCAGTGAACATACTGATGGCAGGATTACATGTCCTTATTATGCTAAAAACTTCAAACCAGAATAGTTTCTGATTTATTACCCCCATGGCCTTTTTCTATTACATAAAAACTTCTATGTACAGAACATACTTAAATAATTTTCTAAAATGTCATTAAAATTAAGAAGATACTTAAAAGGACATATGAGAAGACACATTCAAAAAGTACAGAAATAAATTAGAGATGAAAAAATATTAAAATACCTGACCTGCGTAGGCATCTGCATAATATTTAAAATGATCTCATCCATTTAGTTCTAGTGTTTGGTGTTCTAATCTGAAATATGAAAAATGTTCTCCCGGAGAGGCAGGCGTGATGAAGGAGGATCTCTTAATATACAGTAAAATGTAAATTTAAAAGCTCTCTAAAGCTATTAGTAAAAGTACTGAAATACATTAGCAGGTGCCTGGGTTCAACTTTGGATGAATGTTCTTTGAAATGAAATTCATCACCAAAATTAATCTGAGAGGCGTCAAATCTGTGCTGGGTTAAAGAGTGACAAATGTGAAGATTTCATTGAAGTTCCAAATAGTAAAGGGATTAGAATTAAACCCTTTGTCATGAGTAACCTGAGCACACTGGAGTTTAAGAAATTCACATCTTGTAAAAGGGTGGCAAAAACCCCTGAAATATTGCTATTGAAAGGAGCAGTCTGGTCGTCAGTTGGATTGAGTTGATTCTATAAATAATTTCAAGTCACCACAGATAACCATGGAGATATGTTTCTGCAACTAACAAGTTAGAGGAGTTTACGTATTTCAACACGCTTCTATTAGAGTGGAGCAAGTACAGTATTTACTCCCATGTACTTAATTCAGAGCTTCTTGGAGGCGATGTATTTATTTGTGTCAGTCTTGATTTGTCAGTGGCTTCTGTTGTGGGCTCTTCATTCATATGGACTCACATAATGAGAATGAGCAGAAAGAGAAGGCACAGGTGGGGGACATAGCAACACTCCAAATGTCTCTCTCTCCCTCCCCAAATACCTAAAATAACATTTTTTTCTAAGTCAAATAGTCATATATGTTGGCAAATTAGCAGGCTGGTTTCCATGTTTCAAATGATGAATTCCTGGTTACCTACCAATGGGACGTGTGTGCATCTCTGCATCATAGCCTCAAGGGTTAGGCAGACAGCCCCTTGGCACACTGCTTGATCTCACATGTGCAGCAGTGGGAAGTCACCTGGTTGCAGAGTCTTTTGAGCTGGGCTTGCTACGCTTTTCTGTGAAAAACAAAGCTGTGGCTGATAATTTACACCTGTTACCAACTTTGTCTCATGGCTTCACAGGATGAGTGTCTGCCACAGTAGGTGGTTGCTTGAGATCTAAGAGCCCCGGAATTGACACATGACCCCTGAAACTGAACCTCTGAGTACTGGAATAGTTGCAGGAAGACTTAGCATCCTCAAGACTTCCACTTATATCCAACTCACCTGTGAGTGCCTGGGTCTATTAGGAATAAATTTGGCTGTAGTGCCAGAGTATGTTCTAGAGTCACTTGGTATATGGATTCTCAGATTTCATCCCCTGGCCAAAGATCCTGCTCTAAATATGGAAAGAAGGAAGATAAGAAGGAAGAAAGGAAGGAAGGAAGGAGGGAGGGAGGGAAGGAAGGATGGAAGGAAGGAAGGAAGGAAGGAAGGAAGGAAGGAAGGAAGGAGGGAAGAAAGGAAGGAATAGAAAGAAAGGAAGAGGAAGAAATGGAAGAAGAAATCTGGTCAAAATAAGTTTTCATTTCCTTTTTTATTTTTTACAGGACAGAGAGAGAGTCAGAGAGAGAAATAGATAGGGACAGACAGACAGGAATGGAGAGAGGTGAGAAGCATCAATCATCAGTGTTTTGTTGTGACACCTTAGTTGTTCATTGATTGCTTTCTCATATGTGCCTTGACCACGGGCCTTCAGCAGACCAAATAACCCCTTGCTCGAGCCAGTGACCTTAGGTCCAAGCTGGTGAGCTTTTTGCTCAAAACAGATGAGCCCGTACTCAAGTTAGTGACCTTGGGGTCTCGAACCTGGGTCTTCCACATCCCAGTCCAACGCTCTATCCACTGCGCCACCGCCTGGTCAGGCAAAGTTTTCATTTTTTGCCCACCTTTCTTCCCTACCATTCTAATACTTTCTATCATTTATGCTTTTGAGAATCTAATAGATATCTGATTTATTAATTTGCAATATAGAATTCTTGATTCCCCTTCCATTGAACTTGTTAGTTGTTCCTTTCTCAGTAATGAAACTGCCATCCTTTTAGTTTCTGAAGCCAAAAACCTAGATGTTGTTCTTAGTTTTAATGATTTCAATCCTCCTGCCCACTTGGATCAGGTATCTTCAGTATTATCTATCTACACTTATCCTCACCTTATTCTCATCTATCACCATGCTACCTGCCACCCTTGTCCAGAACTGCTCAATCAGTGCCGTGAGCCCGAAACAGTCCTTTGTTGGAAGGTGACTGCAGAGCTGTCACTTAGCTTCAAATTCTTTTTTTTACTAGGACAAACCTTTCCCCTGGCTGGGTCTGCAATATATTTCCTTGCATTGCTCAAGCATGCACGTCTGGCACCTGGCCATTTTGTCCCCCCTCCCCCAAAGTATATCTGCCCCCTCTCCCCTTGGGAAGGGGATGGGGTCTTTGCCTCTAGCACAAGAAGGGTCTGTGCTGTTGTCCTTCACCCTGTGTTAGCTATCACCCCTCCGCTGGCCAAGGAAGACCGCAGCACACTATGGATGCTGGCTTTGCTGCATTTCTTCTCCCGTCTATGAGCAAAGCATTGTTCCAACCACTGCCTTGTACATTGAGTCCTTCACAGCTACTTGGAACACATAGAAGATGTACTGGGCCGAGGGCCATGGGCTCCTGCTTGTGGTTGGCATCATTATAATCTTTGCCATCTTCCAAGCAGTGGAAATACTCATTGGGGATTGTAACTGGATCCTCACGCCAACTGTGAGCTCTGTGAGAATGAGCTCCCCCAAGAACTTTGTGTGATTAGTGTCCTTTTGTTAATCAAATATCACTTCCTCCAGGAAGTCCTTTTCAGCACTCATCCAATAGCCCAATTAAAGTTATCTAACTGAAAGTATTCACCCACTTTCTGTTAGAACATTGCATCGTTTTTGTTTGTTTGCTTATTTGGGGCTTCTTTGCTTCTTTCTTGCTAACAGATTCATGAGAGCAGGGATCTTATTCTCCATCCTGTCATCACCACAGTGCCCAGACTGGAGCCTGGCTCAGAGTCAGCACCCATTACAGGACTTAGTAAATGAGAAAATCAACAACTCCTAATTATAGTTGACCTTCAGTTCCTGTACAATAGTGTTCAAATATAGTAGTGTTTGTCTATGATGCTGTTTGAATAACTACTTTTCAATTACTTTAAATTATGGCAATCATGGAAATGACCCATTTGAACCTCTAGTCAAGAAAGAACTCATTGTGGACACGAGAGATCATTTTTCAGTCAAAGATACTTTTAACCAAGAAGAGGTTCAATTCAGGCATCATTTTATCAAGAATGCCATTTACCAGTTTGTTTTATTTGGGGCCACAGAACTTTTGTTATTTCAGAAATTTTCAGTTATCTAATAAAAACAAGACTGGAGGAAAACACTCAACATTCACTGAGAACTTCCTCTGTGTCAGACTGTTTTATTTATTTATTTATTTAAATTTAATTATTTGTGTTTACATAGATTCTAGGGTCACCCCAAGTGCATCCCCCCTCCCACATATTGCCCTCAACATCTCCGTTGCTCCCCTCCCTACAGCACCCTCCCCTGTTCCCTTCAGACTTATCCCATCCTATCATCCCCTTTCCCTCTGTCCTCTTTTCCTTTGGTCCCTTTGATCCCTCCTCTGTCTCAATTCCGTTCCTCAGTTCACATTGTTCCTTGGAATTCTCAAATGAGTGAGGTCATACGATATTTTTCTTTCTCTGCCTGGCTTATTTCACTCAACATAATAGTTTCCAAGTCCCTCCATATTGTTGCAAAAGGTAATATTTCCTTCTTTTTCATAGCCCCATAGTATTCCATTGTATATATGTACCAAAGCTTTTTAATCCACTCATCCACTGATGGACACTTGGGCTGTTTCCATATCTTTGCTATTGTAAACAATGCTGCCATGAACATGGGGGTACATTTTTTTTTTTTTCAGTTGGTGATATGGTGTCCTTGGGATATATTCCTATAAGTGAGATGGCTGGGTCAAAGGGCTGTTCCATTTCTAATTTTTTGAGGAATCTCCATACTGTTTTCCACAGTGGCTACACCAGTCTGCATTCCCACAAGCAGTGCAGGAGGGTTCCCTTTTCTCCAATCCTCGCCAGCATCTATCCTGTGTTGTTTTGTTAATGAGCGCCATTCTGACTGGTGTAAGGTGATATCTCATTGTGGTTTTAATTTGCATTTCTCTAATGATTAGTGATGTTGAACATTTTTTAATCTATTGGCCATCTGTATGTCCTCTTTGGAGAAGTGTCTATTAATTTCTTGTGCCCAGTTTTTGATTAGATTGTTTGTCTTTCTGGTGTGGAGTTTTACAAGTTCTTTATAAATTTTGGTTATTAACCTTTTATCAGATGTGTTGTCGAATATGTTCTCCCATTGTGTGGTTTGTCTTTTTATTCTGTTCATATTGTCTTGGGCTGTGCAAAAGCTTTTTAGTTTGATATAGTCCCATTTTTTTATCCTGTCTTTTATTTCATTTGCCTATGGAGATAAATCAGCAAATATATTACTGTGATAGATGTCAGTGAGCTTACTGCCTCTGTTTTCTTCTATGATGCTTATGGTTTCACGACTTACATTTAAGTCTTTTATTCATTTTAAGTTTATTTTTGTAGATGGTGTAAGTTGGTGGTCTAGTTTCATTTCTTTGCAGGTAGATGTCTAGTTTTCCCAACACCATTTGTTAAAGAGGCTGTCTTTATTCCACTGTATGCTTTTACCTCCTTTGTCAAATATCAGTTGTCCATAAAGATATGGGTTTGTTTCTGGGTTCTCTGTTCTGTTCCATTGATCTATATGCCTGTTCTTATGCCAGTACCAGGCTGTCTTGAGTACAATGGCCTTGTAGTATAACTTGATATCAGGAAGTGTGATACCTTCCACTTTATTCTTCTTTTTCAAGATTGCTGAGGCTATTCGTGTTCTTTTTTGGTTCAATATAAATTTTTGTAATATGTGTTCTATATCTTTAAAGTATGTCATTGGTATTTTAATTGGTATTGCATTGAATTTACAAAATGCTTTGGGTAATATAGTCATTTTAATGATGTTTATTCCTCCTAACCATAAACACGGTATATGCTTCCAGTTGTTTGTGTCTTCCTTGATTTCTTTTATCAATGTTTTATAATTTTCTGAGTATAAGTCTATAACCTCCTTGGTTAAATTTACTCCTAAGTACTTTATAATTTTGTTGCCATAGTAAAAGGGATTGTTTTCTTAATTTCTCTTTCTGACATTTCATTGTTGGTGTATAAAAATGACTCTGATTTCTGTGTATTAATTTTATATTCTGCCACCTTGGTGAATTTGTTTATAAGGTCCAGTAGTTTTTTGAATGAGTCTTTAGGGTTTTCTATATACAATATCGTATCATCTGCAAATAATGACAGTTTTACTTCTTCTTTTCCAATTCAGATGTTTTTTATTTCTTCTTCTTGTCTGATTGCTGTAGCTAGGACTTCCAGTACTATGTTGAATAAGAGTGGTGAAAGAGGGCACCCTGCCTTGTTCCTGATTTTAGGGGAATTGCTTTTAATTTTTGTCCATTAATTATGATGTTGGCTGTGGGTTTGTCATAGATGGCCTTTATCATGTTCAGGTATGGTCCTTGTATTCCCACTTTGTTAAGAGTTTTGATCATAAATGGGTGCTGGATTTTATCAAATGCTTTTTCTGTATCTATTGAAATTATCATGTGATTTTGTCCTTCCTTTTGTTTATGTGATGAATCACATTGGTTGATTTGCAAATGTTGTTCCAGCCTTACCTCCCCAGAATAAATCGCACTTGATCATGATGTATGATTTTCTTCACATATTGCCAGATCCGGTTTGTTAATATTTACTTGAGAATTTTAGCATCTAAATTAATCAGGGATATTGACCTATAATTTTCTTTCTTTGTGTTGTCTTTGCCTGGTTTTGGAATCAGAATTATGCTCGCCTCATAAAAGGAACTTGGAAGTGTTCCCTCCTCTCGAATTTTTTGAAATAGCTTGAGAAGGATAGGAGTTAGTTCTTCTTTGAATATTTGGTAGAATTCATCAGTGAAGCCATCGGGCCCAGGGATTTTGTTTTTTGGGAGCTTTCTGATAACTGTTTTTTTGTTTTTTTTTTTAAAGGGACAGAGAGAGTCAGAGAGAGGGATAGATAGGGACAGACAGACAGGAACGGAGAGAGGTGAGAAGCATCAATCATTAGTTTTTCATTGCCATTGCGACACCATAGTTGTTCATTGATTGCTTTCTCACATGTTCCTTGACTGCAGGCCTTCAGAAGACCGAGCAGCCCCTTGCTGGAGTCAGTGACCTTGGGTCCAAGCTGGCGAGCTTTTGCTCAAGCCAGATGGGCCTGCACTCAAGCTGGTGAGCTAGGTGTCTCAAACCTGGGTCTTCCACGTCCCAGTCCAACGCTCTATCCACTGCGCCACCGCGTGGTCAGGCTGATAACTCTTTTGATCTCTTTTGTTGTAATTGGTCTGTTTAGTTTTTCTGATTCTTCCAGATTGATTTTTGGAAGATTATATGTTTCAAGGAATTTGTTCATTTCACCTAGGTTGTTTAATTTTTTGGCATACAGTTTTTCATAGTATTTTCTTACAATATTTTGTATTTCTGTTGTGTCAGTTGTTATTTCTCCACTCTCATTTCTAATTTTATTTATTTGAGTCCTCTCTCTTTTATTCTTGGTAAGTCTCATTAAAGGTTCATTGATCTTGTTTACCCTTTCAAAGAACCAGCTCTTGGTTTCATTGATCCTCTGTATTGTTTCTTTATCCTCTATGTCATTTATTTCTGCTCTGATCTTTATTATTTTCTTCCTTCTACTACCTCTGGGCCTTACTTGCTGTGCCTTTTCTAGTACTTTTAGATGAAGAAAGGGTTAAGTTTTTTATTTGAGCTTTTTCAAGCTTCTTAAGGAGTGCCTGTGGTGCTATGAACTTCCCTCTCAGGACTGCTTTTGCTGTGTCCCATAAATTTTGAGTTGTTGTATGTTCATTATCATTCGTTTCTAGAAATTTCTTTTATTTCTTCTTTTACTTCATTGTTAACCCATTTGTTATTTAATAACATGCTATTTAGTTTCCATGTGTTTGAGTATTTTTCAGTTTTTCTGTTGTGGTTGATTTCTAGCTTCATGGCATTGTGATCAGAGAAAATGCTTGATATGATTTCAATCTTCTTAAATTTGTTGAGACTGCTTTGTCTTCTAACATGTGGTCTATCCTAGAAAATGTACCATGAGCACTTGAAAAGAATGTATATTCTGCTGCTTTAGAGTGAAAGGTTCTAACAATATCTATTAAATTGAGTTGATCTAGTGTGTCCTTTAAGTCTGCTGTTTCGTTGATAATATTTTTTCTTGAGGATCTATCTAGTGATGTTAGTGGGGTATTGAAATCTCCTACTATTATAGTATTGCTGTTGATCTTGCCTTTTATAGCCATCAAAGTCTGCTTTATATATTTAGGTGCTGCTATATTAGGTGCGTAGATATTTATGATGGTTATATCTTTTTGTTGGATTGCTCCCTTTATCATTATGTGGTGACCTTCTTTATCTCTTACTATAGCCTTGGTTTTAAGTCCATTTTGTCTAATATAAGTATTGCTACCCCAGCTTATTTTTCATTTCCATTTGCATGAAATATTTTTTTCCATCCTTTTACCTTCAGTTTATGTGCATCTTTTGTTTTAAGGTGTGTCTCTTATAGATAGCATATGTATGGGTCCTGTTTTCTTATCCATGAAGTTACCCTATGTCTTTTGATTGGATCATTTAATCCATTTACATTTAAGGTTATTATTGATATGTAGTTGTTTATTGCCATTTTATTCTTTAAAGCTGTATTCCTCTTTTGTTATATTCTTTTTCCACTTTGGTCTGTTTACAACAGGCTCCTTAACATTTCCTGCAGCATTGGTATGGTTGTAATTTATTTCTTGAGGTTTTTTTTGTTGTGTGTGTGAGAAGCTCTTTATTTCTCCTTCAATTTTCAATGATAGCCTTGTTGGATAAAGTAGTCTTGGTTGTAGGTTCTTGTTCTGCATTACTTTGAACATTTCTTGCCATTCCCTTTTGGCCTCAAGTGTTTCTGTTGAAAAGTCGGATGTCATTCTTATGGGGGCTCCTTTGTAGGTGATAGCCTTTTTTTCTCTAGCAGCTTTAAAAATTTTCTCTTTATCACTTAGTTTTGGTATATTAATTATGATGTGTCTTGGTGTAGGTTTCTTTTTAATGGAGTTTTTTGTGCTTCTTCAACATGTGAGAGCCTTCCTTGCATCAATTTAGGGAAGTTTTCAGCTATGATTTGATTGAATAATGTTTCTATCCCTTGCTCTTTCTCTTCTTCTTCAGTAACCCCTATGATGCGGATGTTATTTCTCTTCATGTTGTCACAGAGCTCTCTTAGAGTTTCCTCAGACTTTTTGAGTTTCATCTTGTTTTTCTTCTCTGCTTCTATGCCATCATTCATCTTACCCTCTAACTTGCTGATTCAATCCTCATCTTCATTCTTTCCGCTTTTAATTCCTTTTATTGTGTTCTTCATTTCTGATATTGTATTTGTCATCTCCAACTGATTCTTTTTTAATATTTCAATGTTCTTTTTTATGCTTGCTATCTCTTTATTTAGGTGTTCATAATGACCATCCATTGTTGTTCTAAGATCCCTAAACATCCTAACAATCATTATTTTAAACTCTGCATCTGGTAGCTTGGTTATTTCCATATCACTCAGTTCATTTTCTGAAGGTTTCTCTTGTGGTTTCATTTGGATTGCACTTCTCTGTTTTCTCATTATGTCTCTGTGTTTGGGTGTGTTGTTTGTAGAGCTGGTTGAGTCCAGGCTTGGTGTTGTCTGCCTCCAATTTTCAGTTGTGTTATTTCTAGGTCTTCTTTGGTTGGCACCAGCTGTTGTTTGTGTGTGTCAAACTGTTTTAAAAACTGTTGACCAGATCTCACTCAGTTATTACAATGACTTTGAAGATGGGTAACAACATCTTCATTTTCACTGAAGAAGAAATGGAATTTTTTATAGATTTAGTAACAAACTTCTTTAGGTTATATAAGTAGGTTATATAAGTGCTGATGCTAGAATTCAGACTTTGAGCCCAAAGCCCTTATCTTAAAACTCACCATCTTGGTTTCATCTGGGAGGGAAGTTTCGAGTCAGGATCTAATAATGGCAGCAAAGGGACCAGATGAAAACTGATAAACCTGTATTCCAGGATAAAATATTTATAGTTTACAGACAAAATTTGAACAGGCATAGGTAATACAGCGAACTGGGTATCATCCATAATGCCGCTTTGTGTTCATTTTAATCCTTTTTCACTGACAGTGGAACTCTTCCCCAAAGATGACTGGGAGAATGTCATTTTCTCAGTCTTACCCAGATCTCCTTTGTTTTATTTTTGTCTGGGTCAGAGGATGGTACTATGGGTTGGCCTTCTCTACACCCACTCCAACCCCCTTTTGGTTGTGCCTTCTTGTCCCGAGGAGGATGGGACACTAATAATCACATGTTCTAGATTCCCTTGTCACTGGGGTTCTGCACATGCAGAGGTTGTACTAATCAGATGCACCTGTGTGAGGTTTTTATCTGGAACGGATCCATTTTATTGTCACAGATCATGGTGGAGGCATCAGAGCTCAGGAGCAAGTGGCTGTGTTACAGCTTCCTTGGTGGCCCCACTCTGGTCTATAATCTTTGAGAGTAACTCTAATAAGCTCAACCCAGAATTATCTGTTTATCTGTTTCTTTGGCCCTCTAATTATGTTTACAATATTAGATTTATTTTTGTTTAAATTTATTGGATTATAGAGTACAACCAAGAAATTTAATCAATGCAGTTCATAATTTTAGGCCTGTTTTTAAAGGAATGAAAAGTTCCTTACATAAGAAGGGCTAATTTACAAATTTCAGCAAGATCTCAGTTTATGTGTTGGGGGTTGAACAAAATTTCCACTTCAAGTGTGACTTTCCATGAACCATACTGCTATAACTCTTGCCACTTTTCTAGTTAGCTTTATTATTACACACATTTATCAGTACTGATGGATGTTTAGGACTTCACTCTCCTGTAGGGTGTACACTGCAAAATTCTGGTTGCAAGATGTTCATTGTCAAAGACATTCTGCACTTTTTTTTCTTAGCTGTTTCCCTCATTTGGTCCTCAGAACAGATAGATAATTTAAAGACTGCGTTGCTTTAACGTAAAGAGTTGTTCCTAGAAAGATACCCCTCCTCTTGGGTCAGAGTTATCAAGAATGCTGATAACTTTGTGCCCTTCCTCAAACCCTCTTCCCAAGCCCCCCAACATTTTTCTCCTTTGGCCCTATGATACCACTCTCATTATAGTTTAATCATTTCAGGCTCGTTGTATTTGGGTTACCAAGTGCAGAGTTTTGTAGAGTACCATGTATATTAATGTGAATTTACACTGTAACATAGCTTGTATGCACAGAAAAAATTTGTAAACTGCAAGGTATTGTGCAAATGATGGCTTTTCTTATTGGCTTAATTCCTGAGTACTGATGCTTCCCAGGGATTCCTTAGGGCCTTTATGAAGAGATCAGAATTTCCCACCTCTCTTCACCCTCTGCAGCTCTAGTTTTATTTCTTTTATGTTCTGCTGCTAAAAGTTTGAAAAAGACTGATCTTATCAAACCCTTGGCCTATGTGTTAATCCCTTTGCAGCATCTCTCACAGTTGGCTTTCTAGCCTTTCCTTGAATATATCTAGTGATGGGTAGCTCATTACTTTACAAGGTAGCTCATTTTATTTTTGGACAGCTTGTTGTGTTGTTCTTGTTTCATAATCCTTATGGTCAAAAGAGAAGAAATTCTAGCCAACTGATTCCATTGTCGGGTTCTGGTTGATTAAGTCTTTATCCTGTAAATGGGTTTTACGCACAAATAATCATTCTAGGTATTTTGGTGATTCATGTCCCAATTTTATAGCTTTTCTGACTAGAGATGAGAGTAGGCATATTGTCCTACCACTTTCATTTAAACGTTTTAATAATAAAATCTAAAATAGCCATAAACTGACACTGGGTTACCACACACAATTCAACAGATGATATTGGGGGTTATGAGTTGTGGAAGTGAGATAAGGACAGATGTAGATGTGGAGGACTACTTTGTGCTAAGCTCTTTCTATTTTTTCTCCATAATTCTTTTATTAAAATTTTTTATTAATTTTAATTTATTGGTTAACATGTATTCAAGTGTCCTAATCACTATAATTTTCTCCTCCTACCTGCTTGTCCCTCATTGCCTGCCTTTCCCCCCTTCCCTTTGGGATTTGTTGTCCTGTTATCTGTTTCTCTGTGTTATGTATATATAATTTCACTAATCCCTTCACCTTCTCTGATCCCATCCCCTCAGTCCTTTTCCCTCTGACAGCTGTCCCTCTGCTCTCTGTGACCCAGCCTCTGCTTCTATTCTGTTTCTCATTTCACTTTTGTTCATTAGACTTCACATATAAGTGAGATCATATGATATTTGTTTTTCTCCGCATGGCTTATTTCACTTAGCATTATGATCTCCAAGTCCATCCATGCTATCACAAAAGGTAAGATATCCTTTTATTCACAGCCACGTAGTATTCCATTGTGTATATATGTACCACCACTTTTTTATCCATTCGTCCACTGATGGACACTTGGGTTGTTTCCAGATCTTGGCTATTATAAACAATGCTGCAATAAACATGGGAATGCCAATCTTCTTTTGAATCAGTGATTTGGTATCCTTAGGATATATTCCTAAAAGTGGGATAGCTGGGTCAAAAGGCAGTTCCATTTTTAATTATTTGAGGAAACTCATACTGTTTTCCACAGTGGCTGCACAAGTCTGCATTCCCACCAGCGTTGCAGGAGTGTTCCCTTTTCTCCACTCCCTTGCCAGCATTTATTGTGTGTTGATTTGTTAATGAACACCATGCTGACAGGTGTGAGGTGGTATCTCATTGTGGTTTTAATTCACATTTCTCAGATGATTAATGATGTTGAACATTTTTTCATATGCCTATTGGCCATCTGTATGTACTTCTTTTTTTAATTTATTTTTTTATTTTTATTCATTTTAGAGAGGAGACAGAGAGAGAGAGATAGAGAGAGAAAGGGGGGAGGAGCTGGAAGCATCAACTCCCATATGTGCCTTGACCAGACCAGTGCAGGGTTTTGAACTGGCGACCTCAGTGTTCCCAGGTCGACGCTTTATCCACTGCGCCACCGCAGGTCCGGCTGTATGTACTCTTTGGAGAAGTGTCTATTCAGGTCTTTTGCCCATTTTTAAATTGGACTGTTTACTTTCCTGGTGTTGAGTTTTACAAGTTCTTTATACATTTTGGTTATTAACCCCTTGCCAGACGTATTGGTCAATAGGTTCTTTCATTGTGTGGGTTGTCTTTTAATTTGTTCATGGTGTCTTTTGCTGTGCAAAGCTTTTAGTTTGATATAGTCCCATTTGTTTGTTTTGGTCTTTATTTCACTTGCCCGTGGAGATATATTGGCAAAAATATTGCTATGAGAGATAATGGAGAGTTTACTGACTATGTTTTTTTTTCCAAGATGTTTATAGTTTCACAACTTACATTTAAGTCTTTTATCCATTTTAAGTTTATTTTTGTGAATGGTATAAGTTGGTATTCTAGTTTCATTTTTTTGCTTGTAGCTGTCCAATTTTCCCAACACCATTTATTAAAGAGAATATCTTTATCCCACTGTTTGCTCTTACCTCCTTTGTCAAATATCAATTGACCATAAAGGTGTGGGTTTATTTCTGGGTTCTCTGTTCTGTTCTGTTAACCTGTATGCCTGTTCTTATGCCAGTACCAAGCTGTTTTGATTACTGTGGCCTAGTATAACTTAATATTAGCAAATGTGATACCTCCCACTTTATTCTTCATTTTCAAGATTGCTGAGGCTATATTGTTCTTTCTTGGTTCCATATAAATTTTTGAAATATTTGTTTTATATCTTTGAATTATGCCATTGGCATTTTAATAGGAATTGAATTGAATCTATAGATTGCTTTGGGTAATATAGACATTTTAATGACATTTATTCTTCCTATTCATGAACATGGTATATGCTTTCACTTGTTTGTATCTTCCTTGATTTCTTTTATTAATGTCTTATAATTTTCTGAGTACAAGTCTTTTATCTCCTTGTTTAAATTTAGTCCTAGGTGCTTTGTTTTTGTTGTTGTTGCAGTAGTGAAAGGGATTGTTTCCTTAATTTCTCTTTCAGACAATTTATTGTTGGTGTATAAAAATGCCACTGATTTCTGAATATTAATTTTATATCCTGCCACCTTGCCAAATTCATTTAGCAGGTCTAGTAATTTTTTGACTAAGACTTTAGGGTTTTCTATGTAAAGTTTCATGTCATCAGCAAATAATGATAGTTTTACTTCTTTTTTTCCAATTTGGATGCCTTTTATTTATTTATGATTGCTAGACTAGGACTTCTGGAACTATGTTAAATAAGAAGAGTGAAAGGGGGCACCCCTGCCTTGTTCTTGATCTTAAGGGGATTGCTTTTTATTTTTGTCCATTGAGTATGATGTTGGCTATTGATTTGTCATAGATGGCCTTTATTATGTTGAGGTATGATCCCTGTATTTTCACTTTGCTGGAAGTTTTTATCGTAAATGGGTGCTGGATTTTAGCAAATGCTTTTTCTGCATCTATTGATATAATTATGTTATTTTTGTCCTTCCTTTTGTTTATGTGATGAATCACATTGCTTGATTTACAAATATTGTACCACCAGCCTTGCCTTCTCATAATAAATCCCACTTGATTATGATGTATGGCTTTTTTTAATGTATTGCTAGATCCAGTCTGCTAATATTTTGTTGAAAATTTTAGCATCTGTGTTTATCAGGGAAATTGGTCTATAGTTTTCTTTCTTTGTAGTGTTTTTACCTGGTTTTGGAATGAGGATAATGATTGCCTCATAAAAGGAGCTTGGAAGTCTTTCCTCTTCTTGAATATTTTGAAACAGCTTGAAAAAGATAGGTGCTGGTTCTTTGAATATTTGGTAAAATTCACCCGTGAAGCCACTTGGTCCAAGACTTTTGTTTGTTCAGAGTTTTTATAACTGTTCCAATTTCATTTGTTGTAATTAGTCTGTTTAGGTTTCTTGAGTCTTGGAAGATAGCATATTTCTAGAAATTTATCCATTTCACCTAGGTTGTTCAATTTTTTGACATATAGATCTTCATAGTATTTTCTTACAATCCTTTGTATTTCTGCAGTGTCAGTTCTTACTTCTCCTTTTTCATTTTTCATTTTATTTATTTGAGTCCTCTCTCTTTTTTTCTTGTTGAGTCCAGTTAAAGGTTTGTCAATCTTTTTACCTTTTCAAAGAACCAGCTGTTGGTTTCATATATATATATATATATATATATATGCTTCTATGTCATTTATTTCCACTCTGATCTTTATGATCTTTATTATTTTCTTCCTTCTACTTCCTCTGGGCTTTATTTGTTATTCTTTTTCTAGTTTTTTTAGATTCAGGGTTAAGTTGTTTATTTGAGGTATTTTTTGCTTCTTAACATAAGCCTATAATGCTATGAACATTCCTGTTAAGACTGCTTTTGCTGTGTCCCATAAATTTTGAGTTGTTGTATGTTCATTTTCACTTGTTTCAAGGAATTTTGAGTTTTTCCTTGATCTCATTGTTAACCCTTTTGTTATTTAATAACATGCTATTTAGCCTCCAAGTGTTTGAATGTTTTCCAGTTTTTTTACTGTAGTTGATTTCTAGTTTCATGGCATTGTGATCAGAGAAGATACTTGATATGATTTTAATCTTCTTAAATTTATTGAGACTTGTTTTGTGTCCTAACATGTGGTCTATCCTAGAGTATGTACCATGAGCACTTGAAAAGAATGTATATTCTGTTACCTTGGGGTGAAAGATTCTGAAGATATCTATTAAATTGAGTTGATCTAGTGTATCATTTAAGGCCATTGTTTCTTTGTTAATTTTTTATCTGGAGGATTTATCCATTGATGTTAGTAGGGTATTAAAATTCTCTACTATTATACAGTGTGTCCGTAAAGTCATGGTGCACTTTTGACCTGTGACCAGTCGAAAGTGCACCATGACTTTATGAACACACTGTAGTATTACTGTTGATCTCACCCTTTATGTCTATCAAAATCTGTTTAATTTATTTAGGTGCTTCTATATTAGGCACATACATATTTACAATGCTTATATCCTCCTGTTGGATTACTCCCTTTATCATTATGTAGTGACCTTCTTTATCCCTTACTGTAGCCTTTGTTTAAAAGTTTATTTTGTCAGATATAAGTGTTGCTACCCCAGGTTTTTTTCCTTTCCATTTGCACAAAATACTTTTTTCCATACCTTCACTTTCAATCTATGTGTATCTTTTGTTCTGAGGTGGGTCTTTTGTAGACAACACATGTACAGGTCCTGCTTTCTTATCCATGCAGCTACACTATGTCTTTTGATTGGAGCATTTAATCCATTTACATTTAAGGTTATTATTCACATGTACTTATTTATTGTCATTTTATTCTTTAATTCTACAATCCTCTTTTTCTAGATTTCCCCCCACCATCCTTTGCTCTTTTAAAGCAGGCTCCTTAACATTTCTTGAAGTACTGGTTTGGTTGTAATGAATTCCTTGAGCCACTGATGTGCCGCCTGCTTCCTGGCCTCTCTGTCGCCATTCTGGGGCAGGAGAGACTTCTGAGGGTGGAGCAGTTGCTTTTCCCCAGACTGATGCTGCACTAAGGGGATGCTGTGCCCAAGAAAGATGGCATCTGCAGTATTGGAGAATGACTCATCACTGGGGTTCTGGTGGCCATCCCCCACAGTGTCTCTCCCTGGACCTCCAACTTTATACTTTCCTCATGTAACTCCAGTCCTGTTAGCTCTCCCTCCACCGAAGCCCTGGGTAAGTACCTGTGAACGAGATTTTCTGCATGGGCCCTTTAAGATGAAGTCTGCATCTCTGAGAGCTCAGTCTCTTTCTTGCAGACAGAAACCCTGCACTTTTCACTGCCAAATGCTGTCTGGGCATCTCTTCTAGGCTCTGTGGCTCTAGGCTGGAGCTCTGGGCCTGGGGCTGAGCACCGACACCTCTCGGGGCGACCCTCCCCACAGTGAGAGATCCTCTGGACCCTCAGCTACCACTCATTCCTGGGAGTGGGCAGCCCTTTCCACATCTCTACCCTTCCTACCATTCTTGGTGTGGCTTCTTCTGTGATCCTTGGTTATAGAGTCCTCTTCTTTTAGTCCAAAGTTGGTTTTTCAAGATGATTGTTCTTAGGTATAATCCACTTTGGTCCTGGGAGGTAGCAGTTATAACATCTGCCTCCTCCATTGCCATCTTGGACTCCCTCATAATTCTTGCAAAATTCAATCTTAGGTGCAATTATCTTGAAGCCCAGATTCATTAAGAAAATAGTATAAAATTTCACAACTAGTAAGTACTGAAATTAGGATTTTAATCCAGGTCAGTCTGATTCTGAAATGAGTTCTTTTATCTGCTCTAGTAGATCATTTTCAGATCTTCAACTCAGGTCACTACCACCATTTATTATTGTATTGTTATAGTTATACACATAGTCCAGCAGTCGATAATGTTTACTTAATAATTTTCTTTTCCAGCTTCAGCATGCTTATCTACAAAATGGGAATAATAATCATAGCTCCCTCACAAAGGGTGTTATGAAGAATAAGGAAGCAATTACAAATTATGCACTTAGTGTCTGACTGGAATGTGGTTGGCAGGGGATATATGATAACTTTTGAGTGTATGGTTATTTTGTGCTACGTTCTTCCCTGAGTAAATTAGGGAGCACAATGGCACGGCTCAGTGAAGAACTAAAGAAAAAATGTGTATGTTAAAGTGCCTTAAATCTCCTTTATGCCTAGGAGCTCAGATGATGAATTAGATTATGAATCCAGGGGCAGCGTGTGGGCATAGGGGTAGGGGAAGGTGGAGGGAGCTCGGGGGAAAACTCTAGTTGCTTCTGGTCCAGGAAGGACCCTCGAGGATGCTACACCCAGCAGCCCAGGACTCTGCCAGTGTGAAAGTAAGAAAGGAAGACAGCCCACATGATAGGCACACCAGGCCAGTTCAAAGACATCTCCCCAGCACTGGTTTTATCCACTTTCTAATCATGACCCTCTGATTCAGGAAACAAATCCATTAAACCAAATAGGATTAAGCTGCTGTGCCTGGCTCAGCATCCGCTGTCAGGCAGCCGTCTCCCTGCTGCTGTTAATGGACTGTTGTGCAGTATCCTAACCCTTGGTTGTCCTACCGCCCAGGCAAGCGCGAGGCAGAGGGCAGCTGAACACCACACACTTCTCTAATGTATCACAATTACGGAGACAACTGTGCCAAGGAACTTTCCATGGATCTGCTCTGAAAACTTGCAGCGTGCTCAATAGCCCTCAACATTTTTCACTTGGAACCTGTGGTGAGGTGGCATGGTCGTGATTATATTGAGCTGTGGCAGAATAAATATAGTCACCTCAAGAGACTTTATTTTTCCTTGGAAGTATATATCTTGTAAAAGAGTTTGGGCTCTTTAGCTCCATTTGTACCTCAATTTAGCACGTTGAGGGGAAGGAAGAGAAGTTGCAAAGATAGCCCAGGGCTAAGTGGCTGCAGAGCCGGACCTCCCACATCACTGGAAGTGGATGCCTGTCTTGTTGGGAACAATACTTTGCATTTACAAAGCACCAACCTGACCAGGCATTCTGAGGGCTGTGTACACGCATCATTCCATTAGCACTGTAGGTGGCGCTGGACGAGATGCCCAGTGTCATTCACGGCTAGTGATGCAGCGTGGAATGCTCCTCATCTCCTGGGTCATCCTCAGTAGGGCACAACATCCCCCTCTTGTTTCTGGTGAGTGGGGCTTTGGGGCCCAAATCCTGGAAAGAAGCACTAATTATTTACCCAGAATGCAACCCAGACGCTCACCAAGATCTATAAAATACCTCACGTTATTATCAAGAGCACCATTTCCTAAATCGTAGCTTCACGCTTCAGAAATAGGTGAGAATGAGATTGGAGGGAGGTGGCAGCTGGCTCTCGGGACTCAGGCACTGGCTCCCCCTGTGATTCACCGCTCATCCCGGGAAATGAATAGCAGCACTTCCCTTCCACGTGAAGGGGAGGCAGCATTAATGATGGCCTCTTTCTCGCCAAGAGACCCACACTTCAGTTAATAAGGTGCAGCTGGCTGAAACCCGATAGAGAAGGCTTAGATGGTGGGCAGAGCACTAATGGGTAGGGGAAGAAGGATTTAACAGGAACCCAGGGGCAGGCTGAGTTAGGAGAGCAACTCTCTTAGGAGAGCAACATTCTCTCCTATTGACTCAGGTGCCAGATGTAGGTTCCATAGTCTGAGGGGTTGCTCTGTTCTTTGGAAGACACCCTAGTTGGTTTATCAAAAAGGGTAGTGGCAACTTCCCCCATTGGGTGGTTCGATACTTCGGGTTGCTCTTTCTTGCGGGGAGGGAGGAAAGAAATGCTGACGCACATAAACCTGCTCTGGGACAGTTTATACTCTCCACAGTTAAAAAACCACCACTGTCTTCCTTCTCCTTCCTCAGCTGTGGTCTCTGCCAGACCTTCCCCACCCCCACCAGCATGCTCCATTTTGGAAGTTTTTACGGTACTCTGAGCTTACCTGGACTGTGCTCAAATTATTCACCTGCCCATCTGTTCTATGACCTTGTGAACTCCTTGAGGGAAGGACCCATATCTTATTTATTTTTGCACCCTCCGGGCCTCCAGACGGTAGACCCTCACCGGAAGTTTCCCGAAAGCCGAAATGAGCAGACTTGCTAGCACACTGGGTGTGGGGCCCGGCTGTAGGCCCGCCGCACTGTGTATCCTTAATGAAGACATAACACGCCTCTAGTTCAGCTTTTCATCTGTTAAAAAGAAACGGGTGTGAGAAGAGTACAGATCTACCTTAGGGGACCTTGTATGAATTAGCAAACTAGAGACTTATGCAAATGTCCATTTTAATAACTACCAGCCCTTAAGATGTGGCTGAGCTTCTGATCAGGAGCCAGCCAAGCTGCTCAGCCCACGTAGGCAGAGATAAATCAAATGCACAGTCTCTCTGACAGCTGCTGAACACAGACATGGCTAAGAAAGAAATGGTCATAACACAGGTGACAAAGAGAGAGGCCAACCTTCTGAGTGGTGAGTTAGTAGGCGAGGAAAAGTACAAAGCAACAGGGAACTTGCCTGGAAGGCATGGCCCACTGCTCCACTTGGTCAAGGGCGGGGGCTTTTGGGAAAGACAGGGCTGATGTAGATAATCATTTACATTTTATTAAAAATAATTGGTGAAGTTTACAGACTTTTTTTTGCAAGCATGCAACTGTCAGGCATGACAGTGGAAAAGAAACATTTTCCCAAATTGTGAGAAATTCTAATGTCGTGGCAAAAAAATCAGGAGTCTGATGATGAAATGTGGAGAGCTGTCATCTCGGCATTATATTAAAATAACTTGCCTCAAGCGAGTGCACAATATTTCTTCCTTTAAATCTGTCATTTCTTAGGAGGCTGCTGCCAGTTGGCTGCACCAAGTGGCTTTGTAGCCATGGCAGTTTAACAGCAACGGGAACATTCAGGGGCTTTCTGGGGGCTGGGTGGGGCTGATGTGTGGGGCGGGGGCTCATTAACTGCAGTGTGGCTGCAGCCAGCCATCCACGGGTCTTTTTCTTTGGGACTTAGTGGGACTCTGGCTTCTGAAGCTTAGACAGACCCTGCAAAGATCTGCTATTTCCAGCAATGCTTCTCAAACAGCCATGTCAGGCTGCAGGCAGAATGAATTGCATTTGTTTATAAAATCTGTTGCTTAATAGGATGATCAGTGTCTCATTTCAGCCTCTAGTCATGATGCTTTTAGTGATGTCCACGCTGTGCTGCTCTTCCAGGCACAAGGTGTGGGGGCAGAAGCTTCAATTGGTGGAAGAGAAAAGGGTGATGCCACATGAAGGAGACAACCGTCTGCTCTGTCAGATGGAGCAGATGTACCCTGGCATGTATCTCTTTCTTCTCACTTTTTGCTCAAGAGGCCATTTAGCCTCCTTACCTAATCAAATGTTTCCTGTGCATCCCAGGGTAATTCATCCTGTTTCTCTACTTCCTTGACTCCTGCATATAATACAGCGATGGGCTCATTGACTCCTGGAAATGTTCATGACAGTAACATTTCGAATTGTACCCCATTTTTGGCTTTTGAAAGCAAATTTGCATCTATGTCCTGTGTGTCCCTACCAAAAGAGAGGTGGGGTGAACTCGACTGCAGTGGTGTTTTATGCTGTCTTAGCTATTTATGGTTTGCCAGCTCTGTCTACACATATTGTGGCTCAGTTTGGCTTTGATTCTTATGATGTGTATGCCCATAATACAGGCAAGAAGAGTAAGGTAGAGGAACTAACCTGGGCCATTACCAAGAGCATGGAAGTGGGCTCAAGTCTGTTCTGTTGTTTATTGCTGTGTGACCAGCTATCTAACCTGTCATAGCTTCAATTTCTTCTGTGAAGTAAGGACTGTAACCACATCCTTAGAGGACATTGTGAAGATTGACTGCAACCATACATAGGGAAAGCATGTTGTAGAGGGTCTTTAACAATTGGCAGCCATCACTGTTAGTGGTGGTAGTACAGAAAAAAAGTTCGCAAGGCTTGGGTGCAGGCACCATGGTTAGGGCTAGAATTTCACATCCCTGCTATGGGAGAACCAGGTCTCCCAGGTTCCCACTGCTGTCTTCCCTGCCCTGCCATCTTCCTGAATGCCTCAGGCATGTGCACATTCTCCACCTTTCAGCAATTTCAGAGACAGCCTGCGAGGGTACAAAAAGCAAGTGAGGAACCTGCAGACAGACAGGTACAGTTTGGGGTCCCTTTGCCAAAAGGGCAGCATGTCTTCAAAGCCCTTAAATATCATCTCTCCTTGCTTAGCCTGGCTGGAAACGCCCCTGTCACTGCCTTTCCAGACCAGGGGTGACATCGCCTGAGCCATATGAATCTGAAAGAAGGATTTACCTTGACCTTCCTCTTCCCCAGAAGAAGACACACCACAAACGAGGCTGTCAAAAGCACCATAGTTCCTCCCCATCAGCATGTCTCAAAGCCCTCACTCTGACCCTCATCGATCAGCTGTAAAACATAAAATCAACAGTTCTGCTTTTTTCTTTCATGCAGAAAAATCAACATTGCTCAGCATTGTCAACCAAGCTCACAGAAATATAGAGTAAAAATGGGAGTGCCTAGACTCCTGTCTCAGATCCTCTTAAGCCTTTTCTTTGTCCTGGTCCTGGATGACAGCTGTGGGGCAGGGTGAAATCCTGCTGCTAAGTACTAAGTAGGAGAAGTGTTCATTCTCATCCCTGCACAGAGGGTGCTCCGAGCGACTTGATGACTGACAGTCTGAATAAGCAGTTATTTCTCCAGGCTCAGGCACAAGAGGCACATGCAACGCACTGCCTGACCTTATGCAGCTGAGCTTGGCATTCTGGGACCAGCTCTGACCTTATGCAGCGGAGCTTGGCATTCTGGAACCAGCTCGCTGCCACTGTTGCCTGGTAAGGTTAAAATATTGTTGGGCTGATTGATGATGATGCTCCGATCATGTTACTCCTCTGCTGAAATAATTTTTGACTGTGCTCCAGGTCCTACAGGATCAGGTTCAAATACCTTATTCTGGCATTCATGGCTCATCATGACCTGACCCTAATCTACTTTCCTGCTTTGTTCTCTTATTGCTCGGCTTCATGGACTCTGTAATGCAGACATGCTGGACTGCTCTCCCAATATGCCCATGCTTTCTCACCTCTGGGTCACAACTTACTGCTTCCATCCCCTGGGACGCTCATTTTCCTCACTGTCCATGTCTATCGTAGCTCAGGCTGCTATAACAAAATTTCATAGACTGGTTTACTTTAACAACAAATGTTTACTCTGGTAGATCTGGAGTCTGGGAGTTCAAGATCAAGGTGCTGGCAGATTCCGTTCCCTTTCCTGCCCTGCAGATGGCCATCTTCTGGCTGACTCATCATGTGGCAGAGAGAGCTCAGATCTCTTTCTTTTTATATGAGGGCACTGATTCCATCACGGCAGCCTCACCCTTGTGACTTAATCTAAACCTATTACTACCAAAGGTCATCAGCTTGGGGGTTAAGGCTTCAACAGCTAAATTTGGGGAAGGGGGAGACAAACTTTTAGTTCACAGCAATGGTTAAATTCCATCAACTCTTCAAACCTCAAAGAGTTTCCTGTTTTCTCCAATTATAAATATTTTCTCTTCTCAACTTTTATAATTCTTTGTGCATACCCCTCTTAGGACATTTATGCTTTCTGTTATGTCTTGTGTTTTTGTATGTGTTTTGCTTTCTTCCCTGGATTCTGAGTTCCCTGAAGGCAGGGGCTACATATTTTTATTCTATGAATTACCAACACTTAACTCAAGGTCTCTGACATCCACAGAATGCACTTAGTAAGAGCTTGTTATATAAATGGATGCTCCCATCTGTGAAAAAACTTTGAGTCGGCTGATGCAGGACTTCCATTCATGACAAATGTGTTGGTAAAGCCAGGTCGCATTCTGGTTGCCTCATGCTTGGCTGGCTGTTAAATCTTTAAATATTGCCCTCGAGGTGAAGGATTGATTCATTATGTTTTTCTAGACTGTTCTGTAAGAGGATGCATTTTATATTATTTTCCCCTATCAGTGAGGAATCTTGTGGTTGCATACATATACACAAACACATACATTTACACTAATATGAATGTAATTTGGCCAATCTTTCTTTAAAATGATCTGCTGTCACCTTGGGGCAATTTTTGTTGTTAGTATAAAAACATCTATAAACAACATTAAAATATTAATAATTCTAACTCTTTATATTGACTCCTAAACCTACATTGAGACCAAACATTGTGCCATGGGCCCAAAAGAGGATGACAAGGCATTACCCTACAGTAGAACTTGGTTACTATACATGACTTTTCTAGCAATTGGCCTTTCAGAACACATGAAAGATGGCTAACAATTGTAACCTCCACCACCGCCTCCAATGAAAGCAAACACGTCTCTCCATCTTTTAGTCAAGTGGATTTCAGTTATTAATTTTATTGATAGCATCCATTATATATTTATCTCTGAGTTCTCACAGAGAGAACTCAGGTGCCTTGGAGATTTTCTAATTTTTAATGCAATAAAATACTACCAGTGTGTTGTTATTCTCTAAAGTGAAACAATTAATCAAACTGCACATTCTTGTGGAAACCCATAAATGTACCTATGTTTAAAGAACATGAACTCAATATTCTTTCGAAAGCTACTATTCGGGCCACGCCAGGGCTGCTCTCCATTTGCATAATTGCAGGTGGAGGGAGATGTTCACCTGCATATTTAAGTGGTGTAGAGTTCCATTTCGTTAATGAAACATCACCAAAGTTCAGGAGTGAACCTGTAGGTTACCCTGACTACTGATTCACTTGCACCAAGAAGCAACTGGAGCATAAGAGCAATAGAGATGACCTTTAGCTACAGGATTGCAAGTTATATTGCTAGTCATCATCGCTCAAACACCAAGCAGTAGGCACTGGGCAGAATACAGAAAAGACTCCTCACCATCCAGTACTACCGCCTGATGCCTGAAGGAGAGAACGGAGAGAGATGTCTTCAGCATTGGGATTAGAACACTCATCCTTCTCCTCTTCCTGACTGTAGAGCAGCTCTTGTTATTTTCACTTTCATGCTAACAAGGTAGACCTGTCCTGAAGGCTTTCTCTCCTGCTTCAAGGTCCCCGAGCTTTAACACAGTTAGATGCACTCTGATAACAGGTGACCATCAAAAAATTTTTATGAGAGGATTAAATGAAAGAGAACTGTTTTTGCAGTGGGATGACAATGATCACTCACCACACTTCAGGGGCTCGGTGGGAAGGTGTACTATAACCTCAGTGGACAAGCCTGCTCTCTGGGTGTGTCACCTTCTTGACAACCGGGGCTTTGTGTTGTGATCATGGATTTTTGGAGCTCAGCGTTGGAAGATGTCCAAGACCTGTACAGCCAGGCCCTGGGGCAAAGGGCTTTTTCACTGCCAGAGATGATGTATGGATTTGTGCCAGCTACCTGTCCAGCCCACCCAGGCGGTAGCTCTACGGGGGAGAAGAGGACTCTCTCTGCCTTGTTCACTGCTCAGTTGTCAGTGTCTAGAGCTATCCTTAGCACATAATAGATACTGAGTGAATATGAGTTATCTGAAAGGAAGGGTTTTGTGCACAGGCTGTGCAGTCAGATTATTAAAGTGTGACCTCGGACAAGTTTCTTAATAATATTAACCATCATTTCTCTCATCCCCAAAAGAACAATGATAATACAGTGAATAGCACCCTTGTCAGGATAATTAGAACAATTAAAGCCTGGCCCTAGTTTCTATACCTGGCATACAGGGCTCCACAGACAGCTATTTGGAATGGATGTGCACGTTAGAACTGCAGCTTTCAGCTCTGGGCAGCAGAATGCTTTTGGAGGTCCCTGCTCCTTCCAGGCTCACTCCGAAGGTTCAGCATGTGTGTCTTCTAGTGAGATAGAGGTCGTGGTGGTAGACTGGGGAAGGGCACTCTTAGAATATGTCCAGAGGGGGCCCTGAAATGAGACAGTTGAACCAGATCCCTGAAACTCACAGCCTCCATGTTGCTCTGGGAGATAGGGAGGAAGATCAATTGAGCAGTTACTTCTGGAATCTGGAGAAGCAGCATCCAGGGTGATCATGTGCTCGGTGTCATGGGAATTCGTGTTATCTTGAAACCCCTGTTCCGATGAGCCGTATTTGCCCCCTCATACTTCCATCCAGGCCCCCAGCAACGATCTCCATGCACTTTCACCACTGTGAGCTTTTTCTCTCTCCTGTCTACTTGTATACAGTCTGGGTTGGTGAGTCACCATTTTCCCACCCTATCGGACCCCATTAGCTCCCTTCCCTGTCCTGCTCTGTGCCCCAGGAGACTGGCCCCACACACTGTGGTTTCCAGTTTGGCTCTGCCAATGGGAAGTATTGAAAAGAGATCAAAGGGTGAGAGAAAGGTAGATGATCAGGAGTTTTCTTCCCCACTGACTCCTTGCTTTGGCACTGTGGTCTGGTGACAGCTCTATCCCTCTACCACCACAGTGCTTCCATGAAAGCCACTGACTCAAGGCCCCAGCAATCTCTGAGCTTTGGTAACACTGCTTCCTCCCATAGCGTCCTCAGACCGGGATGGTAGTGGCTTCCTGCTGTCGTCAGTCCCCTGATGCCATGTCAGTTGCTGTGGTTCTCTTAACTGTGCCAGACCTCTGCAAACAGTCCCTTCATTCAGTCTCTTCATTCAAACTATCGGAATCAAATGCTGTAGCTGTTAGAACACTGACTGATAAAACCTACGTCAGTGGCTGTATTTAAAGACACATCAAGGTATATCCATTCTCTCTTCTTTCCTTCATAGCAAACTTCCTGGAATGTCTTTTATGTACCTGGATGTCCTTCTCGATTCCACCAGATGCTGCTCCCCGCTGGGAAATCTCACATGGCTCTAGCACACTCCGCTCTCCCCCACAGATGGAGCACCATCAAACACGTTCATTTGTCCAACGGGCATTTACTGAGTACGTGATATGTGCCAAGTGCTGCTGTAGGCTTGGGTTGTCTATTGAACAAAAATTCAAACCCTCATGGAGCTTATGTTTTCTAGGATCGCATCTGTGCTACCAGCCCCTTGCCTGACCGCCAGAGCTGTTTTTCCAGGTTCCTACTGGAGGTCCCACAAGCCCCACAACCTCAACACACCTAAACTCAAATTTATTATGACCTGAACCCCAAATTTTATCCTCCAGATATGGCCTCATCCCCCACCACCGTTTTTTCCCAATTTAGTCATCTTGTCCTCCCCCTTTATCTTCTTTCTACTCTGCTTCAGATTCCTCCTGGAATGTCTCCCTTTCTCTGCATTTCTAGCCCTATGCCCATAGATCAGGCTCTCAGCATCCCTCCGCACCGAGGCCTCTTCCCTGGCCTGCCTGTCTCTGGCCCCTCTCCTCTTTGCTCCGTTCCGTTCTCATCACTACTGCAAACGTTGATCTCTAAGATACTTCTGTCCTGAGAGAATTCTGCCAGCTCCCCATCACCACACTTTTGACAAGACATTCCATTTCCAGCTGTTGTGGATCACTGAGCTTCTGTAGCCCTAACACCTACCACACGGACCCGGGTGCCCTTCTGCTCAGCTCCCTGGACCCCCTCACCTTTCCTCAGGCCTTTTTCCTGGATTGTCATCACCTGCCTTGCCCCCTTTCTTACCTCTCTTACCTCCTATTACGTCACCTCCTTGACCCTTCCAAGAAAATGAGTCACTCCATCCTCTTCACTGTCATAGTGCTTGCTCTTTCTATACACCATGCTGCTCCATAGCTAGTCATATGAGTGCCAAGTCTCCTGGCCCAGGAGCTCTGTGGCCCCAGGAAGTTGTTGGAATCCTTGGTATCCAGCACAGAGTTTGGTGTAGAATTATCAGGGCACTCACATTAGGCATGGATATGCATCACTGCCATGCTACCTTCCAGGAAAAGCACTTTCTAAGCCTCCAGCTCCTCTCTCGCCACCCGCCCAGCCCACTGTGTGCAGCCGTCGTGGTGGTGGGTCATCCACAGAATATGCTCATGCCTCTAGCTTGTGTCCTCAACAGCTAATTCACATGATAGATGACACAAGATTTAGTAGCACCTTCAACTTAGCAGATGGAAATAACTTTCTGAGCTCTGGTTTATTGCTGTCCTTATCTCATTTGTTGATTATGTATTAACTTATTATATGCAGACTTATGAGGACACTGTTTATGGTCCCAGGGACTGGAAATCTGGAGTCACCTTAGGGAGGACATCAGTAGGTACAAATTAAAAATCTAACCCTTGTCTGACCAGGCAGTGCGCAGTGAATAGAGCGTCAGACTAGGATGCAGAAGACCCAGATTTGAAACGTCAAGGTTGCCAGTTTGAGTGTGAAAGCATAGATATGACCCCATGGTTGCTGGCTTGAAGCTCAAGGTCACTGGCTTGAGCCCAAGGTCGCTGGCTTGAGCAGGTGGTCACTCGCTCTGCTGTAGCCCCCGTCAAGGCACATATGAGAAAGCAATCAATGAACAACTAAGGTGCCACAACAAAGAATTGATGCTTCTACTCTATCTCTCTTCCTGTATGTCCCTATCTGTCCCTCTCTCTTTGTCTCTGTCAAACACATACATACACACACAAAAGCAAAAAACAATAAACCCTAACCCTCATCTCCATGCAGTCACAATGTTACTGAAGCCCTGGGGCCACTTGTGCAGCTGCAGTGCCCCTTACACACACCCACCCTCGTTGCCGGCAGTGCCCCTTACACACACACCTACCTTCGTTGTCGGCCGTTTTATCCCCCTAAGTCTGACCTGAGATGGTGTTGGGGCAGGTCATCTGCAAGGGAGACAGAAAGGATGAAGAGGAATTAGTTCCTCTGTGATCAATATCTGCTTGGAGATGACCCTGCTAATAATATCCTGGCCAGAGCATTACCGAAATTCTTTGCTCTGGTTCCCAAACAACTTGGGAGTTGGGCCAGACCAGGCCTCTGCTGCTTGTATTGCCAAAATGTAAAATGCTGTGCAGTTGGAAGCTGGCTTCAGATGTAGCAGTTCTTTATCTGGGGTGATCTGATCAACCTATTTTCTATGTTCACCCCAGTGCTTTATGACTGCCCCTCAAAAGAAACAACAAACAAACAATAAACAAGGATTGACGAGGTCCTTGGCACCAGGGAAAGCCTCTCTGGGGCCGCCTTTATGAGGTGGACAGGAACCTGAGGTTACCTGTATATCTATAATGGGAGATCCGTTGCTGCTCATCTCTAGCATCAGACGATCCCACGGAAGGACAACGGTTCCAGGACATCATTTAGGGCAGAAGGCCGTGCAAAGACAGGGTGAGGCAGGTGCCCTGAGTGGATGGGAAGGAAGAAATGAAGAATAGATGGGGATGATATGTTTCCTGTTCCCTTCAGTCAGTGAAAGCTTTTAAACTGATTTTGATTTTCTGAAACTAAATTTGGTACCACATTGTGATTATACCGTATACACTTCACCGTGTGTCAGCACAAAGTGGATTTACAGTGGCTGAGATAGTTTGTCAAATTCCTGACAGCCCCCACAAATGGAGCTCCCAGCTGCAGTGGCTGTTTCTGATATCCAGTGGTGGTGGGGCAGCTCCCCATCCCCTGCCACTTACCAAAGGGGAACTCCTGGGGAGACTTCAAAACATATGAGGGGAGAAGGCAATGAAATGGCATCCTTGAAACATCATAAGCAGGGCCCATCCACCCCCTCCCACCACCCCACCCCCACTCTGCTCTCACCAGCCGGTTCTGGGGATGAGCCTGATAATGAATACACTGTCAGCACAGGTCTCCTGTGCGCTTCAAAATGGGTTCTTTGCAGGCACGCCAGAAATTCCAGGAAGGGTTTGAAGTGCACAGACTAGAAATTGTTAAAAATGCAAAAGTATCGATTTCATTTTCATTGCAATCTTGGGGCTGACTATTAAGACAACCAGTATGTTTTCATCTTCCTCACATAAAGATAAAAAGATGGAGAAATCACTCAAGTTCTTCATCTTTTTTCAGATTGCGGTGGAAGATGATTGACGTTCCTGTGGTGCTAATGTGGGTATTGTTCAATGTGTATTGCCGTTTGAAGTAAAAATGCATTTTTCACATGTAGCTCTATTAATTTGAGCTTTCATTTCCTTTTGTTTTAAATTTGCAAATTTATTTTATAAATGCTGACTTTTAGGTTCAAATATCAATACTCCATAAGGCTTGTTTTCTTCTAGTAATTATAATTTGAGTAAATTGCTCTAAATGAATATTTGCTTCTCTCTAAAAAAACATGTTTTGTACATTTTCTGCTGAATGAATAATCTAGGAGATGCCCGCTAGATGGCAGTGTCGTTGCATAGCTGAAGAATAACATTGCAGGGAACAAGGAAAAGACGGATCTTTGATGTCGTTGCCAGCCTGGAAAATCCAGAAGGTGGCACATTTTAACTATTTATGAAAAGACAAGTGCAGAGAACAATGTTGCCTTTTAAAAAAATTATTTTTATTTATCTTTTCAGAAGGAAATGATAAGCTGACTAAAATGATCTGTGTGTGATATTTAAGACATTTGAAATATTTCACACTTTCAGGGTATGTCCTGCAAACTGAAGGGCTAGTCACGCTAAAACACTGACACGAACATCCAGGTGAAATTGACCAATAAATTGAGAACTCCATTACAGGAACAATTTCACCGAGTTTGAGTCATTGTGTTTGAGTGGTAACCTAAACCTGTCTAAACTTTGTGAAACATTCCAGGGGAAGATGGGAGATAGGGATACAGGAGGAGGCGGAGGAGTACAGTGTGGGCGATGTGTTTATATTTTTCACCAACTTTGCCAGGCTCCAGGAGGACTTTCGGCAGACCTGTGTTTTTGAGTTCAGTTCTTTTCAAAGTTACTGATTATCTGAAGGGATCCTGGTTTTAAAAATGAAAAATGACAGCTTGAATACAATAGTCCAATTTAGAGGGATCATGCAACCCTACGCAGCTTTGCTGACTATCAGGGGCGTTTGCAGTGAATGCAAAAGCACATCCGTTTTGTGGAAGACAGGGCTACAGTTTGACTCCATAGCCTGGAACCTGGGATCAGTGTGCTATGGCTCACGCTGAGGGAATACATGTTTCTCCTTGATTCTGGCCCCGAGTGGTGTGGATGGGCTTGCCTTCTCACCTCCTGCATCGGAAGTACACATTCATGTGAAGGTGCCTGGGATGGCAGGAAGGCAGGACAGCGGCATGGTGGCTGGGAAGTCATTCTTCTGAGTGACAGCTCTACATGGCTCTTGGCACTTCAATATGTCAGGTGTTCCGTTGGCATCATTTATCTCATTTAAATGGTCCAGAGAGAGTAACCTCTGTACTCAAGTTACATTCGTTTTCATTTTAGTGCTCTAAAAGTGCCTGGCAGCCTGTCTCAAATTGGAGGGGGTGGGGAGAGAAAGGAAGAGAAAGAGGGGAAAAAATGGCAAGTGATATATAAGGTGAACACAGAACTCAGTGTCCAGGACAAGGACACGTGTGTCATGGAGCCCGGATTTATAGCTCAAAACCGATGGAGAAATGGTCAGGAAGACAGATGACCTCTGTCTTCATTCTCAAGCCTTTAGAGATACTGGAGACTAAATAACCCTGAGAAGAGAGCAGGAATAAACACTGCTTGCTCTAAGTCACCCGTGAGATTTCAGAGTGCAGGCCACTGGCTGAACACATTTTTTTTTTTTTCCCTCCCGGAGTTCAGAACTAGTTGGTATATGGAAACTTCAGTAAAGTGTTTGGGTCTAGGCTAGGATTCTGGATTCCAGTTTTATTTAGGACAACTTGCTGGATTTTTACTTGGATTTATCATCTGAAATCTTTGCAAGAGGTAAAACGGGGGAGGGGAAGGAGGAGGAGATTTTCACATTTACCACAATCTGATTTGTTTCTGGGAAAACCATGTTAGAACACCTTTTTGTAGCATTTCCTATGTCCACTCATATATGTGTGAGTCTATGTACTTCACAACCACACAATCTTTTGGGTTACCTTTTTCCTCCCTTTTATTGAATTTATTAGGGTAACACTGGTTAACAAAATTATACAGGTTTCTGGTGCACAATTCCACAACACATCATCTGTACACCGTCTTGTGTGTTCGCTACTCCGAGCAGAGGCAGACTTAATGGTGGGCACACCAGGCACGCACCTTGGGCCCGAATTCTGAAGGGCCCCGCAAAACCCCAACTTGATACTTTTTTTCTATTGACACCAAGTTTGGTTTCATATGTGCAATTTTAACATTAATAGTACATAATATTTTTTATTTATTTTAAAATATGGTTAACATGTATTTTTATTTTTCCTTTCTCTTTTTTTTTTAAAGGGCCCAATATTTTCTTCTGCTCCTGGAGCCTCAACCGACCTTAAAATTCGCCTCTGACTCTGAGGTAAGTCTCTGCCCATCACCATGTATCCCCCCATACCCTCCTCTAACTCCCTCTACACCACTCTGGGTTAATTATTTTTTTAAGTTAGTCATCAGTGCAGCAGGTTTTTAATAGTTTGGAATAATAATTGTTAGAATGATGAGAAAGAACTTCAGTGCTCAAAAGAAAGCGGCCCATTTTATAACATATCCTGCTTTCAGTTATTGTGTATTCCTTTCTTGCGGTGTTTGGGCATGCTTTCCCACTGAAAGGCTCTGTAACAGGAGACGTGAAAAAGGACTCGGAATGAGCTCTGGTAGCCACTAACTTGTAAATCCTGAAGTCCATTGTTTTCATTGACCCTTGTAATCCTATAAGCCCCATCCTAGCCAAACCAATCCATTGGAGTTGATGTCCTGTGAATTTCCTTAAATTGCTTGAAAAATATTTCAATCCTTCAATCATCTGGCTTAGTTAACCTATGACATACACTGGGAGAGTGCTTCTTTCGGGACTCATATTGGCATGGCTCAAGGAAATGTATGAGAAGGTTTGACAAAAGCGGCTTGCTATGTGCACTGGAAGGTGGTATTGGCTTACAATTACCCTTAGGAAGGAGGGGGCCTAGATGTCATAGCCTAGTTCACCATGCATTTCTGGATCTTTTCTCTCCCCCAGAACAGGGTCCCCTTTCCTTCCCTTTTTTTTTTAAAATGCTTTTATTATTATTATTATTTTATTCATTTTAGAGAGGAGACACAGAGTGAGAGAGAGAGAGAGAGAAAAAAGGGGGAGGAGCTGGAAGCATCAACTCCCATATGTGCCTTGACCAGACCAGTGCAGGGTTTTGAACTGGTGACCTTGGTGTTCCCAGGTTGACACTTTATCCACTGCGCCACCACAGGTCAGGCTCCTTCCCTTTTTGAGTTAGATGTGGCC
This sequence comes from Rhynchonycteris naso, assembly GCA_037038555.1. Classification (NCBI taxonomy): domain Eukaryota; kingdom Metazoa; phylum Chordata; class Mammalia; order Chiroptera; family Emballonuridae; genus Rhynchonycteris; species Rhynchonycteris naso. The sequence continues at coordinate 93,670,623 of CM072998.1, read as the reverse complement.
ATATGATTTTCTTTGGCTAAAGAAACATGAGTGTCACTTTTAGATTGGAGATTTATGAACTGGGTCTGAATGGCTGTGTTCTGTTCCCCTTATCTAAGTCACTGTTACCTAAGTCACTCTGAGCTGTTTTAGCAATGGAGCTTTCAGTAGCCTGAGTCCCTGAAGTGATCAGGATGAAAAAACCCCTTCCCCAACCCATGATGTGTATGTAACTCCAAGCTGGGCATTTAGTAGAAATAAGAGGTAAATTTTTGTGCACTGAGCTACTAAGATTTTGGATTGTATGTTACCCCTCCAAAACCTGAACTCTTCCAATTGATTCATGGGCAAGGCTTCTGATATGTTTTCTGCAAGCTCAGGGGGCAATGATCTGCTTCTACTTTCAAGGTTTCTTCAAACTTATTTCTTTGTCTTTGAATAATGAAATTCCTAGTTCTTCTGACAAGAAGAACTTTAGTAGGCCTTCACATATATGTTCCATCTTCCTGGCACACTGCTATATCTTTTACTATCTCCTGCCTATTGTTAGGTGCAGGCTGAGACATCACTTTTGCAGCAACATCTTCCTTGACTTTTTTGACTATCCTTTCTTTATAGTCCCAAGCACCTTGTGCCATCAAGTATTTAAACCTTCTATTGTAATTGCCTCTCTTGCTATGTCTATGTGACATTTAAAAAAATCTTCCTTACCATTTGATTCCAGTGCACAACTAATAATAAATGCCATATTTTAAAAAAATAACATGAATGCTAGAACACAGAGTAATAAGTGATGTGGAATCATAATTTTTTCACATATGTCCTGCCTATTTTTTTCTGCGTTTATTTTCTCTAAATTGGCCAAAAAGGAGAGCATATTGATTGAGAAGGTCAGCAGCCAAGATATAATCACTGATCTGGAGCCAGAAGGGTACGGGTCATGTCTTTGTTTTTCTACCTGCAACTCTCTGCTGTGGGGCCACTAGACATTGCTTGGAAGCTATAGAGCTTGTCTTTGTTTTGTCTGGTCCATCAACCCTCTGGGCTACTGCTTTCCCACTGTCTCTGGTATCTGTCTCTCTCTCTATCAGGGCCTCCCCTCTGTTAATTGTGTTGTTGTTGTTATTACTATTGTTGTGGTTGTGGAGTAGGCCACAGGAAGACTGAAGTAGACTGTGAAAGTGACCTGGAGTAGAAATAGCTCATCTCTGGCACTGAAACGGTACTGAAAGTTCAGGTCTGAGGCAAAACTTAAAGGTGGGACGTATTTGGAGATCCAAGGATTTTTTCTCTGGATCTACCAAGGCAGCTGTCCAGGTTACTAAACCTGTAAAATCTTATTGGTCTTATTCTTTATTCTTAGTCTACTCACTTGTCACTCAGCAGTCAAAGATTAACTTCTTACCCTGCCTTGACTAATACGTAATAATAATACTGATGCCATCACAGTCAGAGACAAGAGGGTTAACATTTATGGGTTATTTCTGATGTCTGCATGAACTTCGCTAAGGACTTTCTAAGGTACACTCTGATTTAACACTTGCAACAGTGTAAAGATGCAGGTTGGACTCTTGTTATTTACGCATGACAAACAAAGGCTCAGCTTGAGGAAGAATCTTGGCAATGTCTCACACCTAAAAGGTGACGGAGGTGAGACTTGAACCAAGGTCTTTTGATTCTTCACCCCAGCCTTTTCCCCCTCCCTTATGTTTTATGTCCGGGAGACTGAAACTCTGTCAAGTAATTAGAGAATTTGAGAATCAAATTATATTAGGGAAAGTGATTTTGCTGAGGGCTCTTGATTGGCCTCCTTCACATCCCATTGAATGAAGGGTCACCCCTTTGGTCTATTCTGAAATCCAACCTCAGGCATTGCCTAACTCTGGAAGGCTATCCCTGGAAAACTGGTGCTTTTGGCACCCCCTCTTGGGAGAAGAAATTTTCCTGAAGATACGATTTTGGCTGGCACAGAGGCAGCAAAGGGATTTTTAAAAAGAAGCATTATGGTTTTTCGGCATTATCATTCCAGGGTAATGAGATAATAATGAAACAAGGACAGCAGTGAGAGCCAAGGTCATTATGAATATAACTCAGAATTTAAATTGCTATTTGTGCAAAAATATTCCTTCGGCCTGGTTGAACAGGTTAAATCTCTATAGCAATTATATTTACAGGCAATTGCTTGGCCCTGGACTTCCCTCTGCCTGTGCGGGTACAGGAAGCGTTTGAGTTAGTAGGCAGCGGGGCAGTACATAAAAACAGAATATTGTTATTGCTCTCATTAAGAGAGACCCTGGTTCTTTTAAGTCTGCTCTAACAAGAGCCTTTGGAAAAACAAGAGAAATTTCTGAATATCTGATTAATTTATATTGAGCAATTAACGAAGTAATATTGTTAACAGCATTCTTAGTATCACTCATTAGGTTGGCTGTGTGGGAGGCAGCCTTTGACTCAGAAAGGAGGCTGTTAGAATCAAGCGCCGCCACGTATCTATCTGCAAGGCAGCCCAAGTGAGTCTTGTAAGCCATCAGGCTCACAGTGTGGAAAATTCTGCTTTTTGGTGGTGTGTGGTGCAGTGCTGGTTTTTATTCTAACAGAGGATGAAGTTGCTAGAGAAAAAAATGTAATTTCCACAGTTTGTGTTTTCTTTAGTGTCGAAAGCTGTGTTGCTGATGGTTCTGCTTCTCTCTGTGCACCCTGGCCAGGCAGGGTGGAGGCCCTCCAGTCCTGCATGATGGCCCAGGGTCCCTGGTCCTAGGTTTGAGCAGACCATTGCTGGACCTCTGCTCCTGGGTGCTCTTGGCTGGGCCTCTTGCTGGGTTTAGGTGGAAGCAATGAGGGAAATGAAACCATTAAGAAATTGATTATTATTTAGAGTTTTTCCAAATATGTCCCCAAATACCTGGGTTAGAGCCCCCTCATTCAACTTTTAATCAGAGTGACTAGCTGACACTGACCAGGCTAGTATAGGGTCACTTTAAATGGCTCTAATTAATAATGGGCTATTTGATTTCTGACAGGCTACCTGAAGAGAGGGGAAACAATCATGTCCCTTTATGGTCATGGTGGCAGTGATGGGAAAGGCACCTTAAGTTTGTGGGGGCTTCAAAGTCTGTTCATCTGGGAATTGCCAAAAATTGAAGTTGAGTGTTTGGGGCAGTTTGGGCGACAACAAAAGTGCTGACGGGCCAGAGTGATTCAGCTCTGGGAGAGGACATTGCACTAGTTCTAGGAATGAGGGCTTAGCCAGGAGTCATCTCCTGACTCTCCAAGGACAGAGTTTGATGTTGCACAATTAGTGGGTCTGATCGCATGTTCACAATGTGAAGTTAGACATATACAAGCAAAGTGGGAGGCGGTGAGGCCCAGGAGGTCTTTTCCCACATGGCAAGGCTCCAGATTCCTTGAGGACAAGAAAAAGGCTCCAGCTTTGGGGGAGGAGGGCTGCTGGTGGAAGGGGACCACTGGGCCCCTGTCATGCCGGGGTACAGTGATAGCATGAACGGGCAAGAATCCCTGGTGTGGACTGCATATGCTGGAAACTCCCAGAGATATCAGATTCCCATTTATTTTCGTTTTAAGGAAAAGATTCAGGAAACTGCATTTTGCTCAAGTTTATGCCAATGCAAAAACCACAAGGAATCAGTTCAAAAGAGAAGATAGAACTTCTCCTTGGTCCAATAGTAAAATATAAACACCTTTTCCCCCAAACTGCCAAATATCTTCTTTAATCTAGCTCAGGGAACCTCGCAGAGGTTAATTTTCTGAGAATGGCAGTTCTTACAGAAAAAGAATGATTATTGCAAGCTAGAGCCCTGTTCCCTGCAGCTGCCTCTGGTCAGCATGCCCTCCAACTCCAGAGAGGGCTCTTGTTTTGGAGGGTGAGGGAGGACGATGAAGATGAGAGAGTAAGTTCACACAGGGGAGGTGACTAGGTCTATGAGGTCTCAAAAGACCTGGAAGGGGGGAAAGGAGATGGGAGGCCATTCAGCTGAAAGGAGAGATGAGAGGCTCTGCCTAAATCATTGTCTTGGATCCTGGGCAGCAGGACTGGTCAAGTAGCTAAGACAAGAAGAAATGGAACTTGACAATAACGTAATCAAGAGCTCCCTTTGAGTAAAACACACATAGGTATGGAGAGTGAAGGGGACGAAGTAAAGTGGGAATTGGGAAGGGATCTGATATCTATTTACTTGAAGAAAGGCATTGTGTGCATTTTGTCTGGCGAGCAACAATGAAGTACCTCTTGGTGATGATCAAGTCTTTCTATCTTGAAGGGCATGAGGTTCGATATAATTTCATAGATAATGGAGGATTTCTTCATTGAATTGGCATTAATTACTTTTTAAATGTCAATTTTCAGCTGTAAGCCTTTTATACCCTTTCCTTTTTTATTTATTTTTATTAATTTTAATGGGGTGACATTGATAAATCAGGGCACGTATGTTCAGAGAAAATATTTCCAGGTTATTTTGACATTTGATTATATTGCATACCCATCACGCAAAGTCAAATTGTCCTCTGTCACCTTCTATCTGGTTTTATTTGTGCCTCTTCCCTCTCCATCCTCCCTCCCTCACCTCCCCCACCCGCGCCCCCGGGTGGGTAGCCAGTACACTCTTTTCCATGTCTCTGAGTCTCATTTTTATGTCCCATCTATGTATGGACTCATATAGTCCTTAGTTTTTTCTGATTTACTTACTTCACTCAGTATAATGTTATCAAGGTTCATCCATGTTGTTACAAATGATCTGATGTCATCATTTCTTATGGCTGAGTAGTATTCCATAGTATATATGTACCAAAGCTTTTTAATTCACTCCTCCTCTGATGGACACTTGGGCTGTTACCAGATCTTCGCTATTGTGAACAATGCTGCCACGAACATGGGGGCGCATTTCCTCTTTTAAAACAGTGCTATGGTGTTCATAGGGTATATTCCAAAAAGTGGGATAGCTGGGTCAAAAGGCAGTTCGATTTTTAATTTTTTGAGGAATCTCTATACTGTTTTCCACAGTGGCTGCACCAGTCTGCATTCCCACCCTCAGTGCAGAAGGGTTCCCTTTTCTCCACATCCTTGCCAGCACTTGTTCTGTGTTGTTTTGCTAATGAGCCCCATTCTGACTGGTGTGAAGTGATATCTCATTGTGGTTTTAATTTGCATTTCTCTAATGATTAGTGATGTTGAGCATTTTTTCATATGCCTATTGGCCATTTGTATGTCCTCTTTGGAAAAATGTCTATTCATTTCTTTAGCCCATTTTTTGATTGGATTGTTTGTCTTCTTGGTGTTGAGTTTTATAAGTTTTTTATAAATTTTGGTTATTAACCCCTTATCAGACGTATTGTAGTATATGTTCTCCCATTGTGTGGTTTGTCTTTTTATTCTGTTCTTATTGTCTTTAGCTGTGCAAAAACTTTTTAGTTTGATACAGTCCCATTTGTTTATCCTGCCTTTTATTTCATTTGCCTGTGGAGATAAATCGGCAAATATATTGCTGCAACACATGTCGGAGAGCTTACTGCCTATGTTTTCTTCTAAGATGCTTATGGTTTCACGACTTACATTTAATTCTTTTATCCTTTTTGAGTTTGTTTTTGTGAATGGTGCAAGTTGATGGTCTAGTTTCATTATTTTGCAGGTAGATGTTCAATTTTCCCAACACCATTTATTGAAGAGTCTGTCTTTACTCCATTGTATGCTCTTTCCTCCTTTGTGAAATATCAATTGTCCATAAAGGTGTGGGTTTATTTCTGGGTTCTCTGTTTTATTCTATTGATCTATGTGCCTGTTCTTATGCCAGTACCAGGCTGTCTTGAGAACAATGGCCTTGTAGTATACCTTGATATCCAGAGGAGTGATAACTCCTGCTTTTTTTTTTTTTTTCTTTTTCAAGATTGCTGAGGCTATTTGTGTTCTTTTTTGGTTCCATATAAATTTTTGGAATATGTGTTCTATATCTTTGTAGTATGTCATTGGTATTTTAAGTGGTATTGCATTGAATTTATATATTGCTTTGGGTAATATAGACATTTTAATGATATTTATTGTTCCTAACCATGAGCATGGTATATGCTTCCACTTGTTTTTATTTTCCTTGATTTTTTTTTATCAATGTTTTATAATTTTCTCAGTACAAGTCCTTAACATCCTTGGTTAAATTTTCACCTAGGTACTTTAGTTTTTTGGTTGCAATAGTGAAGGGGATTGTTTCCTTAATTTCTTCTGCTAACAGTTCATTGTTGGTATATAAATATGCCTCTGATTTCTGAATATTAATTTTATATCCTGCTACCTTGCTGAATTCATTTATCAGGTCCAATAGTTTTTTGACTGGGACTTTAGAGTTTTCTATATACAATATCATATCATCTGCAAATAATAACAGTTTTACTTCTTCTTTTCCAATTTGGATGCCTTTTATTTCTTCTTATCGTCTGATTGCTGTGGCTAGGACTTCCAGAACTATGTTGAATAAGAGTGGTGAAAGGGATCACCCCTGCCTGGTTCCTGATCTTAAGGGGATTGCTTTTAATTTTTGCCCATTTAGTATGATGTTTGCTGTGGGTTTGTCATAGATGGCCTTTATCATGTTAAGGTATGTTCCCTGTATTCCCACTTTACTGAGAGTTTTGATCATGGATGGGTGCTGGATTTTATCAAATGCTTTTTCTGCATCTATTGAAATTATCATGTGATTTTTGTGTTTCCTTTTTTAATGTGATGAATCACTGTGATTGATTTGTGAATATTGAAACAACCTTGCCTCTCCAGAATAAATCCCACTTGATCATGGTGTATTATTTTTTTCATATATTGCTGGATCCAGTTGGCTAATATTCTGTTGAGAATTTTAGCATCTAAATTCATCAGGGATATTGGCCTATAATTTTCTTTCTTTGCGTTGTCTTTGCCTGGTTTTGGGATCAGAATTATGCTCACCTCATAAAAGGAGTTTAGAAGTGTTCCTTACTCTTGAATTTTTTGAAGTAGCTTGAGAAGGATAGGAGTTAGTTCTTTGAATTTTTGGTAGAATTCACCTGTGAAGCCATTAGGTCCAGGATTTCTCTTTGTTGGGAGTTTTTTGATAACTGTTTCGATCTCATTTGTTGTAATTGGTCTGTCTAGGTATTCTGATTCTTCCAGATTGATTTTTGGAAGATTATATGATTCAAGAAATTTGTCCATTTCACCTAGGCTGTCTAATTTTTAGGCATAGAGTTTCTCATAGTATTTTCTTACAATACTTTGTATTTCTGTTATGTCAGTTGTTATTACTTCACTCTCATTTCTAATTTTATTTATTTGAGTCCTCTCTCTTTTCTTTTTTGATGAGTCCAGTTAAAGGTTCATCAATCTTGTTTACCTTTCCAAAGAACCAGCTCCTGGTTTCATTGATCCTCTGTATTGTTTCCTTAGCCTCTATGTCATTTATTTCTGCTCTGATCTTTATTATTTCCTTCCTTCTTCTAGGCCTGGGCTTTATTTGCTGTTGTTTTTATAGTTCTTTTAGGTGCAGGGTCAAGTTGCTTATTTGAGTTTCTTCTGGTATGCTTGTAGTGATACGAACTTCCCTCTCAGTACTGCTTTTGCTATGTCCCATAAATTTTGAGTTGATGTATGCTCATTATCATTGTTTTTAGAAACCTTTTTTATTTCTTCTTTGATATCATTGTTAATCCTTCGTTATTTAATAACATGCTATTAATTTCCAAATGTTTGAGTATTTTTCAGTTTTTCTTATGTGGTTAATTTCTAGTTTCATGCCATTGTGATCAGAGAAAATGCTTGATATTATTCTAATCTTCTTAAATTTGTTGAGACCACTTTTGTGTCCTAACATGTGGTCTATCCTAGAGAATGTACCATGAGCGCTTGAGAAGAATGTATATTCTACTGCTTTAGGGTGAAAAGTTCTGAAGATATCTATTAAATCAAGTTGATCTAGTGTATGCTTTAAATCTGCTGTTTCTTTGTTAATTTTATTTCTTGAGGATCTATCCAGTGATGTTAGTGAGGTATTGAAATCCCCTACTATTATAGTATTGCTATTAATCTTGCCCTTTATATCTAAGTCTGCTTTATGTATGTTGGAGTTCCTATGTTCGGTGCATAGATATTAATAATGGCTTTATCTTCCTGTTGAGTTGTTCCCTTTATCATTATGTATTGTCCTTCCTTATCTCTTACTACAGCCTTTGTTTTAAAGTGCCTTTTGTCAGATATAAGTATTGCTACCCTGGCTTTTTTTTCATTCCCATTTGCATGAAATATTTTTTTCCAATCTTTTACCTTCAGTCTATGTGCATCTTTTGTTTTAAGGTGTGTCTCTTGTAGCATATGTATGGGTGCTGTTTCTTTATCCACACAGCTGCCCTATATCTTTTGATTGGATCATTTAATCCATTTACATTTAAGGTTATTATTGATATGTAGTTGTTTATTGCCATTTTATTCTTTAAAGCTCTATTCTTCTTTTGCTATATTCTTTTCCCCCTTTGAACTGTTCACAACAGGCCGCTTAACATCTCTTGCAGAATTGTTTTAGTTTTAATGAATTCCTTGAGGTTTTTATTGTCAGGGAAGCTCTTTATTTCTCCTTCAATTTTCGTTAGTTTTGCTGGATAAAGTAGTCTTGGTTGTAGGTTCTTGTTTTGCATTACTTTGAATATATTTTGCCATTCCCTTCTGGCTTCAAGTGTTTCTGTTGAGAAGTAGGATGTCATCCTTATGGGGGCTTGTAGGTGATAACCTTTTTTTCTCTAGCAGCTTTTAAAATTTTCTCTTTATCACTTAGCTTTGGTATTTTAACTATGATGTGTCTTGGTGTAGATTTCTTTGGGTTTCTGTTTAATGGAGTTCTCTGTGCTTCTTAAATGTGTGAAACATTTTTCAGTCTTAATTTAGGGAAGTTTTCAACTATGATTTGATTAAACAAAGTTTCTATCCCTTGTTCTTTCTCTTCTTCTTCAGGAACCTCTATGATGCGGATGCTATTTCTCTTCAGGTTGTTACAGAGCTCCCTTAGAGTTTCCTCAGATTTTTTGATCTTATTTTCTTTTTTCTGCTCTGCTTCCATGCCTTTGTTTATTTTGTCCTCTAACTAGCTGATTCGATCCTCAGCTTTATCCATTCTGCTTTTAATTCCTTCCATTGTGGTCTTCATTTCTTATACTGTATTTGTCATTTCTGTCTGATTCTTTTTTATTATTTCAATTTCCTTTTTTATACTTGCTATCTCTTTATTTAGGTGTTCATAATGACTATCCATTGTTGCTCTAAGCTTTTTGAGCATCCTAACTTTCATTATTTTCAACTCTTCATCAGGTAGTTTGGTTATATCTGATTCATTTAGGTCTTTCTCTGGGGATTTATCTTGATTTATTTGGGTTGAATTTCTCTGCCTGTCCATTTTATCTGCGTGTAAGAAGGGTTTGGCTACTGGAGTCCAATGGATGTTGCCTCTGTGTTCCTTAGGTGTGGCCTGTCTGCAGGCCTGCCACCCCTCTGCTGCTGCCTAGGGCGGTTGGGTATGGGTGTTGCCGTGCCGGCTGCTGGGGCTGTTGCTGCAGTTTCCACTTCCACCTCCGCGGAAGGGTCTGTGTTCTCGTGGCAGGCTCTATAGGCCTCAGCCAGTCTCGGCCTTCGCCCCTCCTCCAGGGGTGAAATTGCGCAGCACACTCAGGCCACAAGCCTGGGCACCAAGGGCTAGGGTGAGCACTTTTGCTCAGCAGTGGGGCCTGTCAGCTGGTACCTCCGGCAGGGAGGGGCTGCTAATGCGCGTTCAGCTGCGAGCCAGGCTTCTGCCCCGCCCCTCCAACCTGGGTTTTTCTGCTGGATGGGCTGCTGATAAGTGCTCAGCTGCCAGCCAGGCTTCCGTCCCGCCCTGCCATCCTGGGCTCCTCGGCCGGGCTGCTGGAGCTTGCTTAACTCCAAGCTTGGGCTTCCATCCCACCTCCTCTGGTTAAGCCAGTTCATGCAGGGCTTCAAGCCTCAGAGGCCTGGTGAGGCTGTACGCCCACTTGTCCCTGCCCAGCGGCAGATCTCTGCCTGTTCTGGTCTCCTGCTTTTCTCTCACAGGCGATTCCGCAGCCACTGGACCACTTTTGCGTGTCCCCTTCACCCCACTGGGCTTGACCGAGCTCACACCAGCTGGCTCGGCCTCTGCTCCCGCCACGGAACCGCGCTTCTGCTTCCGCCGCTGCCCGCCCTCTAGCAAGCTCTCAGCAGTGTGGGTGGGGGCACTGCAGCTCAGACCCTAACACTCCATACTGTAGTCCTGAAAGCTCCCTCCTTCTAAGCGACTGTGCTCTGATTGCCGCAGGGGAGCCTGTTTGGCTGGTGTCGTGCTTCCCCTTGCTGGTTCCAGGGCAAATATTGTTTCAGATTTGTGGAGTGACTCAGCCCAGGGTTTAGGGTGGCTTTCCCTCAAAACTTTTCTCCCTGTGCCTTCCAGACCGCACTCTCTTCCTGCTGCTCTGGTGCTCTCCTGTCTCCCTGTCTCCCAGAGTCCCATGTGAGTGGTTGTGAGAGGTTTTCTGTGCTGTCCCTTTAAGAAGAATCCTGGGTCTGAAACAACTGTCTCTTTCTCACAAACAGTATCCTAACCTGTTTCACAGCTAAATACTGTCCATACGCCTCTTCTAGGCTCGGGGGCTATAGGCTGGGGCTTTGTTCCTGGGACCCGGGTCCCAACCCTTCTGCTAGCCTCTCTTCCTGCCACACAAGTCTCTCCAGGCTGCCTTTCACTCCGGGAAGCTGGGCAACCCTTTTCGCGTTTTCGCTTTTCTTACCAGTCTCAATGTTGCTTCTTCAGTGTTCCCAGGTTGAAGAGTCCTCTCAGTCTAGTTCAACATTGATTTATCCAGATGATGGTTCTTAAAATCTGGTTATAATCCACTTTGGTTCTGGGAGTTGGATGTTGGTATGTCTGCCTACTCCATCGCCATCTTGCTGGAATCCCAGCTGTAAGCCTTTTTAAAAACAATAATAATGATAATAAAAATTCCAAGTACATCAGGGTAAATAGAAGACTAATTGGTGACCAAATTATAGGTTTTAAAACTTAGTCTGACTCTCAGGATGACTGTCATTATGAGACATGTTAGAAATGGACGATCTTATTGGGTTCTGTGGATGGGAGTCAATAAAACTACCTACAAACATAATTCTAGGGCAGTGGTTCTTAACCTTTTTTGAGGTACTGAACCCACCAGTTTCATATGCGCATTCACCGAACCCTTCTTTAGTGATAAATAAAATATGATTATTTTCCCAAATTCAAGACATAGGTATATGTTTTTTTACTGGTGCACAGAATGAGCCTTGCATGAACATCACCTTGCTCAAAGAACAAAACCAACAAAGTGCATGAACTCACAACAAATTATGATATTAATTTATTCTGGCCTCCATGGCAGAGGCTTCTCCAAACCCCTGAGACTGACTCATCAAACCCCTAGGGTTCGATAGAACCCAGGTTAAGAACCACTGTTCTAGGGCTTCCATTTTAGCAGTAAGCACGGAAGATCACAGAAAGCTAGGGCTTTGGCAAGGGACCCATACAGGACCTGAGGCAGATCTCAGTTGGAGAAGCCTCTTGGATGCTATTTTGTCTGCTTGGTGACAGTTTCAGGCCCCTTCCTAGCAGCCATAGCTATTTATATTCAGAGGCACAGGTTCCACAGCTATACAGAGAGTGCCTCCCAGTGACTTGGATATTAGCGTTTCTTCTCTCCTCTTAGAGAATATTTACAAGTTGTTGCTAAAGATAATAGTGGAGAAAAGCCAGACTTATCTAAGGGTATCAGAAAGATCCTATTGTGTTCTTCAGAGCTTCCTCTTTTTTCTTTGAAATGATATTACTTTTTCATCTTGAATTCCTGATACATCCATTTTCTAATGAAACAATGATTTTGTCCTTATCTTGACTATGCAGAAAAGATGTTTTTCCTCTTGACTGCCTCCTCAAAGACTTATGTGTTGTTGGGCAAATGAGTTTGTAAAATTTGTGTTTTTTAGTTTGCTTACTTTTAGTGTTAAAAATGGCGATGGGCAGTGCCAGGTATGTGATCTGTGAAATTGCAAATTACCTTCCTGCTTGGGAAGGGCCATTGTCTTGCTAATATTTTCAGGGTGCTGAGAAAGAAGCAATGTTTTGCAGGGAGAACAGAGAGAAGGGAGAAGATATGCAGATGGGGAACCAGAGGTGAGGGCTTTTGCAAGCTCCACTGAGACTGGTGGGGCCTTTGATTCTAGGAGAAACCTGAGAAGATTCTCCTGGTTGTGGAACCGGAGAATGTGTCAGTGGCTTTGTGAACCCTGAGTAAAAGAGAAGTGTTTTTTCCCTGTGTGTTTGCTCACCGGCCAGTGCCAGACTTGAATAAAGGAACGGCCCATCATTTTTTCACTCCACTGTTTCTTCACCGTCTGCCCAAATCCAATGAGAACCTGCGTGTGAATGGCTGCAATGGCTATGGTACTGGTATCCTCAGGTTGGGACCATTCTGTGAGTCAATCTACTAACTGTAGCTGGAAAGGAGAAGAGACCTAGGGGCAACACTAGAAAGCACTGGTTATTTTGGGGGACAGTGACAAGAAGAGCATAGTGACAGGATACAAAATTATTCACCAAGCATGGAGACAGAATCCAGGATAGGCTGTACCGCTGACCAGCTGAAGTGTCTCAAGCAAGTTGCTTCCATTTTGGGACTCAGTCTCCTCATCTGGGGAGAGAATATATGTGTGAGAGAACTGCTTGGGTTTCTTCCAGCTATGAAATTCTGTAATTGCTGCGGAGATCATGTTCCCTAAGTCTGTGAAACCACAATGGCTCTGGGGTTGGAAAATGACCTAACAGCACTGTGACATGAATGAAAATGTGGCTTTCTAAGAATTTTTCTGAGAAGGGTCCAGTTTCCCACACAAAGAAATCACCCCAAATACAAATGGGGCGATGGTGCTGGAAACAAAGAGTAATACCATTGCTATGTATTCTTACCTTTCATGATAAAACAGTAGCTTTAAAAATCAGAAAAATGTACTAGTTTGACAAATGGCACATTTAAAACCTGATTTAGCAAAGGATTTTTACCTTTGTAATTTTAAAACTGTCACTTGAACTGAAAATATAGGCAAGCAAGTCGACCTTTCATAGTTAATGTTTGTTGTTTCTCCCTTTATTTGCAATTCATTTTGTTTGGCTTTGACTAAAGAAGTAAACAGAAATGGAATGGCAAATGCCCAGTCCCTGGCTAATTCGTTAAGAGGATGGTAGATATGACCCTTCCCACCAGTTCAGTGTTAAAACTTTTCAACACCAGCCATGCTTGGCTCTGGCATGTTAGCTGTTAATCTTGCCCTTAAATATTAACACAGAATCACATAGAATATTTGACTTGAAGAGTGTAAAGATAACTGGATGATGACTCTCTCCCCTGATCTTAATCCCAATATTTTACTTGTTTGTTAAAATAAATATGTGCTAGCCCCAGATTAATTGGTAACATTAGCAGGTCAGAAGGAATCAGGAACAAACTAGATAACCCTGGGTATTATGGAGTGTAGAGCATTAAAAGCTGCTACTCAGGATCAATGCAGTGTTTACAAAGTGCTTTGTCTCCTTAGACAAGAATTAACTGGTGACTTTAGGTGAATTTGCTACACTTTGAACTTTAGTGACCTGATCTTAAAGTGCCAGAGCTGCAATAGGATACAAGCAAATGCTCCTGTGTATTCTAAAATCTCTAATTGTGTCTTTTTCTTTTTCCTTTTGCAGTTTTGCTCACAAAGGATAGTTCCCCTGTCTTGTTTGACGAGACCGTGGAGTGCAAAGTTGAGAACTCGGCACCGGGCTGGGCTCTGAGGTTGGTCCTGGGCCTCACTGGTGTGGGACCTCAGGTGAATCATAAAGCAGCTTCCCTGTTTGTAAAATGGGGATTATAAACCGCACTCCTAGGGTTCTTTTAATGCTCAAGTGAGATAACAGAATGGAAAGCTCTCAGAAGACCATGTAAGTGGAAAGTATTAGTATAAAAGGCCCTTTCTAAAGAATATTGACGGGAGCATCTTTATGCACACATGCACTTCATTATTGAACTGTTTATTCAGTTATTAGCTTCGTTAGCTACTGATTCCAGGCTGTCGATCTATCATATGAACATAATAGATGTGTTCACAACAATAACAGATCTGAATAACACTGATGCAGTCAGGGCTTATGTCCCGAAAATCACTGCCTTCAAGTTCTATTGATCAGAACGGGTATTATAGAATCTTGGGGCCAACAATGCCTTCACCCTGAGGTGAGCGTGTTCTTTGTCACTTCCTTCATGGGGGCTGATTAAAACTGTGCTTGAACATCTTCAGTGACGAAAGGGGTAATTGAGGTGAGGGGAAGGAGACTTACAATACTGAACAATCTGCTCTGTACAGAGTTTGTGGGAGGTGCTTCATGCCCTTAAGCTCACTTAATTTTTATCATCATTCCTCCAGGTTGCTTTTTATTATTCCCACTTTCAAGATGAGGATATTGAGTTTAAAGAGGTTAATTAAATGAAGAAACTAAATGGTAGAGTTGGTATAAAACTAAAGATTTTACTCTGTACCACATGCCATATACAGCATTTTCTGAGAAATGTATTTCCATTGATAGATTTCTTCTTCCTTATCTTTTGACAGTTCTGTTAAAAAGAAAACACCCAAAACTAAACTATTAAACCATTCCTAATAGCTCAGAGCTGGTTACTTAAAGCCTGGTCCACAGACCAGCATCATGGGCCTCACCAGTAGCTTGTTTGAAATGTAAAAATTTGGCTCTGCCTCAGGCCCACTGAATCATAATTTGCATTCCAAAAGGCTCCCCAGTGACCATATGCGCATTAACATTGGAAGATTACTATCTAGAGAACACAGAGCTGGTTATATTTTTTCTTTTCTTGATGGCTCCCTGAATACCTCTCCTGACTGCATTAGAATTTTTGTCCCAAGCAAAAATGTATGCCCAGGACACCTTTCACTCTGCACATGTCAAGCATTTTGCAGAATCTTGAAAACCTCTATGAAGTTTCCTTGTTTAACCATAGAGAGGTGATCCCTTCTCTGACCCCCAAGAACACATTTCATAAATTTTCCTGGTCTCTGAGCTATGAAAAATGACTGGGTATTTGTGATCCTATGAATTGTATGTCTTTCATGTACAATTACCTATCAATCAGTCAATCAAAAGACAGGTAGAGGAATTTAGACCCGATGAGCTAGGTTTTTTAAGTAGGAGAATGACATACAGAAAATGGTGAAATAAGCTGAAATTGGGAGATTTATCTTGTGGTATTTTACAGTGTGGTTAAGGATGGTAAGAAATGAAGGCTCAGAAAGTCATTACATATTATAGAAAATAAAGCTCTTTGAAAGCTTTTATTGGCTGTCATTTGATGCATTGACTCATAGGCTTCATGTGATGTAAATTTATTCCCTTGATAAATGAACTAAATTTGGTCAATATTAGTCAACTCACTTGAGATTTATTATGAAATAAACACATAGACATCTCCAATTTATAGAACAATTAATTTGAAACATAGTCCTCACTTTATCCAGGCCATTATTATGGTCTCGGCTATATATTTATAACTGAACATTTGTGCCATTATTAATATGCTGATCACCAGCACCAGGCTTTCCTTATAAGTGAAAAGTCAATCTCTTAATTTGCCTGTTTAGAGGCAGCCATAATTGATCAAGTTAAGCTCTTTTCCCTTTTCTGAATGTTTACCATGAAATTAAAATCACTTTTTCTACCAGAGTGTTACCAAGTCCCTTTGACCAGAGAATCCAGCCACTAACAGTAGTGACAGGAGAGAGTAGGCTGATGAGAAGGGGGTTGACTCTCTGTTCTGGGGCCCACACTTCTGCTCTCTGACCTGTAATCTTGCTGCTACCTCCATCTTCTGTCCAAATCTCTCAGCCAGTAGGGGTTATTCTATAATATCTCTGTCTATTTCACTTCTCCAACCTCATTCTCTTATACTGCTAATGATGTCTAACAGAGAACTTCAAAGACCTCACACCTCACTTGAACAGTTGAAAGAGAATCATGGAAAGAGATTTCAGAACCACTTGTTTGAGTAATTGGTTTAAATACTTCCAAATTAATTAACATTGTCTGTGACCATGTTTCTAGAAACATAAATACTAAAGTTTAGGTTACAAAAAAAATTTTCAACCAAAATAATATTCGATGAGAACTGATGACAACCTGTCTAGGACTCCTGCTGGAATCTCTGACATGTGTACTTCATAGTACTGAATAACTCTGCTAACGTATATTAAATCTATGTTTTTTCTCTCCTAAAGGTGGGTTTATAATAGTCTCATTTTTTTACCACCAAGAATACAGGAGAGAAATCTAGGGGGAAGAAAGGGGCACAAAGAAAATCAGATAGAAGGTGACAGAAGACAATTTGACTTTGGGTGATGGGTATGCAACATAATCAAATGTCAAAATAGCCTAGAGATGTTTTCCCTGAAGATATGTACCCTGACTTATCAATGTCACCCTATTAAAATTAATAAAAAATAAATTAAAAAAATAAAAGAAGAATACAGGAGAGAAATCCAAAGTAAACACCCGCATCTGGACAGGTTAAGAGACTCTTTCTGTTTCTTGTTCTAGACAGAAACCCCCTTCACTTTCCAGCCAGTAAGGGAGGAGTATGGTTTATAGAGAAAATATTCCAGGATAATACTTAATAATATTTTTAATATAGATAATATTTAATATAGAATTTAGATAGTAAGGAATCTAAATTCAAAATAAATGAGGAATTTTCATGATGTCTCTAGTCTTTGTGTAACTTGAAATAAAAACTTCTGATTCCTTTCTCCCCAACTGAATGAATGAAAGGCTCTGGAAAGCCTTGCCCGAAGAGGGCCACGTTTCTGCCTCTTCGGTATTTCTTGTCTCTTTCATGTTGTGGTGTGGACCAGCAAATATCACTTGCATTCTGTGCTGTTCAGTGTGGCTTGTAGTTTGTCCATGAACTTCTTATGTGCTAAATGGTTGACATTTACTAGTCGGGTAGGGACAGGCAGCTTTGCTGGAGCAGAGGCTGCATTCAGAGCTGCCAGGTTGAAGGGTGAGGCTCCTGGTCGGGGGGACTTGGCTTCTGACTCACGCTTTGGCTGTATGTTGGAGGCCTGAGGTGCAACAGTGATGGAATAAGATATTTGGCAGCTTCATTCATATTTATGGCCAGGAATTTTGTACACTATTTCTGTTGAAAAATAGCCATTATTGTACACATAATTAATCCCCTATTGTTTATTCAAAGATTGTGATTTTTTTTTTTTTACTTTGGAAAACCCCCAAATAAGGAGAATGATTAATCCACACATGATCCAGAAGTGTGGGATATTGGTCGGATACCTTATATATAAGCATCAATCATATAGCAGGAAGGAGGCAGTTAAAAGAGAATGGTCAGAGCAGTGTTTAGGGATCCTGCAAGTGTTTGTGGGTAAGATAGATAAAATTCTACAAAAGCTGTAATATCCATGAGGAGCTGGGGGCAGGGAGCGTACACGGAGGGACCCTTAAACTCCACAAATGGGCCAAGTACACGAACAACTTGAATGAATGTTACTTTTTCCCCTTCCCCTACTTAGGGGCTGGAGGGGGGCGGCTGCAAGATGTCAGACGTGTCTGTGATCTTAAAGAGTTGACATTCCAATGGGGGAAGAAAGACATGCACACAACTGACTATCACGTGGGACTGAAATAAAATGTATGTGTTAATAAGAGAGAGATATAAAAGGATATAGAATAAAAGATACGATTCATTGTGCTGGGAAGTGGGCTAAGTGGGCTCTTGGGGCAGGCAACATGAACACAGACCCTGCGGGATTCAGAACCATTGTTTCTGATTCTGCTGACAGGAAACACCTGAGAATATGCGGGCAGAGCCTTCTACTTGAAAAAAACTGGTAGAGTGTGGAGTAACCAAGATTATTAAAACAAAACAGATGTGTAGAGACTGAGAAAGGAAAGGCAGGAAACTATGTCAGGGTAACTCTCAAGGGTAGGGCAAAGTCTAATTACCCAAATTGAAACCTGGCCTTTGCAGCAGACCTCAGACTTCTCTTGAACCCATGACGACCTGCTGCCGTGGCAGAGGCATGCCTGAAATAATTAGCTTTATATTTCAGCTCTTGTTGGGGAATTCTTGGTGTGCATCAGCCTTTCCCCAGGAAGCAGAGGAGGTATTTTGAGAGTGGTGAGAAAATTGCCTGGACAGTAGCAGGGCAGGAAAATGTAAAATCAGTAAATAATCAGGCTGATTTTTAATTGAATATATTACTAAAGCCGCACTGACATGTAAATTTAAAAGTTGCTTGCTAGAGAAAACTAGAGCTTTCTATTTTGTGGGGTTTGGTTTCCGGAGATGGGGCAAAGATTGAGTTTTGCATTCTCTCCTTAAGCAGATCTCTGCATTCTTGTTTGAATACAGGGTCTGTATTAAACCAACTACTATTCTGTCTCTCTCTTTGCTGCACAAGGAAATAAGTATGTACTTTGGAGAAAATTAGTTAACCTTAAATTCATGTAGAAACAAAGAACTGAGAGAGCAAGGAGGGCTCTTTTGATGTTATACCCATCCCTTGGGGGTGGGAGGGGGGAGGAGATGTAATTACTTCCCAGAAGGGAATTTGGGCTCAGTAAGCTAATCACTGTCATTCTGTTTTGTGAAGTATCAAGGCCAATAGGGTAATAACATATGTATCCTAGATATGCACCTGCTTTCATTCTTTTTTTTCTTTTTACTCTTTTTGTATTTCTGCAATTTTTTTAGTACTCCTGTGAAGTATTTGGCCAAGTTATTTCTTGAATTTTGAGCAAGTTTCAAGCATGCAGAGGAGCTAAGGAGAGCAGCTTTGAACCAGACTGGGGCTCGGGAAGCATCCCTTCTCTGTTGCCCCCGTTCCAGGGACCAGCATGGGAGCAGTAGAAGGAATCAAAGTGAGAAAGCCATGGACTTTCTTTGACTGTTTTCCTTTCAGGCATCTCATTTTGTATTTGGTTTTGTAGTCCTGTGTTTGTACAAGGAAGGCTCTTGTCACCTTAACCTCTACAAAGACACTGGCTCAGTTGAAGAAAATGGCAGCATCTGAACAAATTTGTTCCTACATGGATTTAATTAGGAACCTACCAGGTACCCAATTCTGTGTTTGGTGCTGCCAGGGATATGGAAGATTTATGAGACACAGCCTTTGACTTCAGAGGGTGCCAACATGCTATAGAATGCTAGTAAATAAATTTTAGTATATGTGAGTCTCCTGTGGAGATTGTCAAACAGGAACCATGCCTGAGGAATCTGATTCTCTAGGTCTAGGAAGAGATGCTTAATCTACAGTTTAAGAGGTAAACCAGATGAATCAGAGTCAGGAAGTCCATGACTCATACTTTACAAGACACAGAGGTGGTTAACATCTTCTTTAGTCAGAATTCTCTTTAAAGACCAACCCTACTGTTTATCAGCCAAGAAACTTAGAGAAAGATATTTACATTCCTCAACCTTTATTTTCTCAGCTATAAAAATACAATAGTGATGCCAACTCATGGTAGTACTATAAGAATTAAATGAGATCAAAATTAGCATAGTTCCTGGAACATTCCAAAAATACAATAAACACATTGGGAAGATAACACAGGCTACTTTAGCTTTCAAGTTATTCCTTATTTACTAAAATGATAATGATATTTATAATCTGTGCCACACACATGGCTCCTTGTGTTGTCTAATTGCATTGTTAGTTGTCTGTCTGTTTTTTAATTGAAGTCTCAGGTGATATGTACTTGACTCACCAAGTCCAGGAACTCTGAGATGTTACTTTAGGCCACCAGAAATGTTCATTGCATGAGGTCTAAAGACAGGATATAGATTTGGGGTTGAAGAGTCTTGTATCAAAGATGATACAGAAATAGTGCCTTCAAATTTCTGGAGAAGACCCTCTGGAAAGATCAAGAATGAACCCTGGGTGGAAAGTGAATACAGGGGACAACTAAGGACATATACTTCACTTCAAGTAATAGTGGGCGCTAAATGCCTGTTGAAAAAAGATAGTAACCTGTTTAGAGGACTGTTTTCTTGGTACATTTTAGGCTAGCCCCTAGGAGCTTGTTCTAGATTTAGATCTAGCCCATAGTTATGCTGGTACTAGAGAGAAGTCTTTTCTGGCTACCAGAAAGAGCTACTGAACAGCAGGTTCTGAGACCTACAAAAAGCTGTGATGCTCCTAGGAGGAGTTTATAACTTGGGGTGAAAAAAGGCTAAGATCACTAAGAGATACAGATAGAGCTGCCTGTGGTGGGTGACAAGGCCCTGGAAGAGGGAAGTTTGAACCTGAAGAACTGTTGAGGGTCATGCTAATTACTAGGTCATCTTAGCACCAAAAGAAATTCAGGCATAGTGAAGGGCTGGTAATGCTGTTTAGCCAGAGATGTAAGCTGGGGGCCCTAATCCTGAGAAGGTTGGAGGAGACTGTGGGCAATTCTCTCAGACCAAGAAAAATACCTGAAGCCAGGAAATACAGCCAAGCCAAATGACTTTGGGTTATCACATTAGCCCTTGACTCAAACTTCACATTCCCTCTAAACCCCGGCCATCACAGGGAATGGGGAGTGATGACTCTGTTTCCCTTCATTGGAATGGGGTTCTCAGTTCAGAACATTAAGAATTTGGATGCTGCTTCTTACAGCCATACTCCAAGAATATTTCATAGAGAATCACTGAATATTAGACAGGAATGGGACATTGGGAATCATCTAGTTCAATCTCCTTATTTTCCTGATTAAAAAGCAGACTCAAAGAAATTACATGACCTTCTCAAGGTCACACAGCTGCTCTGTAACAGAGCTGTGCTTGGAATCCAGGCCTCCCACACCACTCGTATTACTAGGTCGTCCTTTCTCGCTATGATTTATACTTGCCTGAATTCTATTTATCTCCCTGGGAGCCTGGATTGATGTGTCTGCTCAGGCTGGGCACACCACTTCTCAGCACTTAAAATACAGGCAACTCCCTTTGCTCTTGCTCTTCACATGCTAACCACGAAGTATGAGACAGAGCTGCCACTCACTGCTCACGCTGATGACAATTTCATTAACTCCGTGTTGTTGGGCTTTGGCAATCCACTCCTCTCATAATTGTGCTAAGCTCAGTCTGGTGAAAAGTGCATGAGGATTTCTGAGTAGTTTATAATGAAGAAATCATTGTTAAAGTTTCAATAAAATTAGCGATACATATTCATGAATACTCAAAAAATAACCAGCATCTGAGATGTCAGAGCAGAAACGGACGCAGTGACCCTGGCCAGTGGCCTCTTGCATTTACACTCTTACTATTTTGGAGGATCTCTTGGGCAGTAGCTTGTTGAGAGCAATCTGGGAAGCTGCCTGGCTCTGAAAGATAAACATCCCTTCCCTGAACAAAGTGTCATCGGGAAATATGGGATGCAGGCAGTGTTTCTGACCACACAATGATGGGGAATGTAGCACCTGTAACAGACAAGGATTGAAGAGATTTCTCTCTGTTCTTTTATATCCCTTTCCTGCCCCACAATTCCTGTCTCGGGCTCTACCTTGAGTTTGGAGTATAAAGGGAAACTCCATGAACATGTTTTCATTCTGCCATCAAGTTAGGGGAATATGTTTTGGCATCATGGCCAGAGGACAGGGAGATGAATTAAAGATTTCTCTAATTTGATGGAAACTGAGGGCAATGTAAATCTTTGTGCCAACAATACTGTGTCCAATGGCACTCTAGTCATTGACATTAGAGTTAATCAAGGTATTTTTCTCCTAATTTAGTTTTCTTAGACTCATAAAAGGAGGGAGGTCCAGATAACATTTCATTTTGAATAGATCACACGGCTCAAAATGGTGTAATTTTATCCTGACCCTTTATAATGTTCACCCCTGTCGTAGTGTTAATTGACCTGCCAATAGTCAGATCTCCCACCTAGGAAAATATGTGAAATAAATGCTCTCACTTAAGAGAAACATTTTACTTTCTTTTAATTTTCTTTTGGGTTTATTTCCTAGCCTTCAATTTTAAGGAAAAGGATAATAATAATTTGCATTGATAAACACTTTCTAATTCATTTCAAGTGCACTTGTACTTGTCAGGATCTAAGTAACATAAACCAGCAGGGTTTATTTCTTGCTGACATTATGTGAATTGGCTGGGATATCTGATCTCTGTCATCCTCAAGCTCAGTCACTCTCCAGAATGTGTCCAATACCTATGGAAGAAGGAAAGAGGAAGTGGTAAAATTATGCCTGGCACTTAGAGCTTCCATTCGGAAGTGATGTACATCCTTTCCACTAACATTATTGGCCATAGAAAGCCACATGGCCACATATGATTTTTTTTTTTTTACTGGAAGCAAATTTTTTTTATTATTATTATTAATTTTAGTGAGGTGATACCAATAAATCAGGGTACATATGTACAATGAAAACATCTCCAGATTATCTTATCATTCAATTATGTTGCATACCCGTCACCCAAAGTCAAATTGTCCACATATGATTTTAATATTTATTTTATTTTATTCATTTTAGAGAGGAGACATAGAGTGAGAGTGAGAGAGAGAGAGAGAGAGAGAGAGAAAGGGGGGAGGAGCTGGAAGCATCAACTCCCATATGTGCCTTGACCAGACCAGTGCAGGGTTTTGAACTGGCGACCTCAGTGTTCCCAGGTCGACGCTTTATCCACTGCGCCACCACAGGTCAGGCAAATTGTCCACATATGATTTTAAAGAAGAAGAAGGTACAGTTTTACCATATGCCCAGTAGGAAAATAAGCAATTGATATTGAGCAACAATAATGACTACCAATGCTTTCTTAAATTACCTAATTTTATTTCTGAATACTTATGGTAGCTCTGTTCTGGTCATAGCCAAAAGACAATTATAGATTTATACTATGCCCTCCAACACAATAGTTTCTAATCTTTCAGACTTCTCAGATAAGCAATTCTTTAATTGGAGAGGAGTTTCCTTTACATAGGGTATTCCATATTTTCTATTTTGTTAACCCTCTATCCTCACTATCATTTGGGAAAAGAAAATTTAGGAATTGTAAAACTGAGAATTCATAAAACGTAGAAAGCATATATTCTCAAACCAAAGGTTAGTCCTGCAGATACATCTAGCTTTATAAAAAACTCTTAATATTGCCCTTAGTCTTTTCTGTACCTTCCTGATACCTTTTGTGATCTATCACTTGAGAGCTTCTGTGATGAGAGGTTACAATACCAAACCATATCATGAATCATATATACAAGCATATACACAAGGAACTGAAATGTTAAGTTTTACTACTTATGCAAGTAGAAAGTAGACTGTCAGGTTGAGGGATAAAAATGAATTGCTGTCTCACAGGCAGGTTCAGAAAAGGCTTCACCGAGTAGGCCAACCAAGATTCTAGAAGCAAAGGAGGAATGAAGAGTAACCTGGGCAAAGGGTTTGAAGCCTCAGTTAAAAGCCTTGACCTTGGCTTTTTTCAAAGTTATGTTTGAAGAAGATAATTGACATTGGAGGAGCACATGGAATATACCTCAAATTGGAAGTTCTGGAGGCCAAATATCTGGGACACTTAACCTTTAGAGATCTTTAGGCCCTTTGTGGAGCTTCTACATTTGTATGGGTATATTCATGGGAGAGCAGAGGAGATGTTGGGATCACAGTGGCCTCCTTGTATCCTATGCATTGAACCTAAGAGAGTGACTGCCTATTCTGTTGATCAGTAGGAAGCTGTAGAGAGAGCTACATGAGAGGGATACTTTACTCTGAGATAAAAGAGAATTTGGCTACTAATTCATTGTGAAAGTGAAGGAGAGACAGGAGCTAAAATTTAGTCTCTGGTTTCTGTCTTCATATCAGAGTTGCTGACACTTTTGCACATCAGGAGCATAATGATAAGGGTGCCTAGAGAATCTCATCTGGAGAGAGGAAAAAGAAAATCTATTGGTGTGTAAAGTATTATTCAATTTTGTAGTCCCCTCTTATCTCCTAAGAAATACCCTAAACATTAAGGAGATACCATGAGAGCTTCCCCTTGGCAGTTGCAGACCTCCATATTTTTCAGAGAACACCATTACAATCATTGGAAGTGATGGGTTAGGCATTAGAGTGTGCACATCAAAATTTAGCTCAAAAGTAAGGTAGTAATTCTAGTAAATGTCAGTTGAATTGGGCAAACTATCTTCTTGGGAAAATAATCCATATCACTTTCAGACATGTTAAGGTTTTATATGAAGGGCTATCATACAGATATGCAAATTTATAGCTATCAAAATGAGAACATGTGGAGAAAATATATATGGAAGCATCTTTACCTTAGAAAACACAACAACAATAATTTATTTAGTGTGGATTTTATTAGTGTTGGGCAGATGAAATATATTATGCTCATTTTGTTAAAGATGGCGCTGCCCACATGGAAGTTCTTTGCTATTAATGTGTGTTCGGGGACAGGCTGTGGGCAGACTGGGTCGTTATAGCCTAAGGTTTAGTTTTAAGAGTAAGCTTTTCCCCGCACCCTTGACTGATTGGATTATGTAGGATGGTGCACTCTCATGAGGAATCCTCCCATTATGCCTCAGATAAGTGACTTTGTATCAGAGACTTCCTTGTTTGTAGATTGGATTAAGGGTTTGGATTTCTACAGTATAAAGTGGAGGAGGCCGGAAGCTTGCTCTCTTGGTTCCTGAGGTTAGTATTAGAAAGGAGAGCAGATTAAGGCCACGTGGAGGAGAGGAGGCAGCCAAGATGGCAGAATGCTGTTGAAGAAGCCAGTTTGTGCAGGGTTTGTGTAGAGAGAAGGAGATGGGAAACAGAGGTGAATAAGTCTGGTGAGCTAGGAACCTTTGATTCTAGGAAACTCGGATAAGTCAGTAGCTTTGTGAGCACTGAATGTGTGGGTTTTGGAGCCCAGTGTGTGTTTTTGCTTGCCCACCGGGTGCAAGCTAGAATTAAAGCTGATGGCTCACCAGTTCTTGGCTCCGTTATTTCATTACCGACTGTCTGAATCTAATGCGAACCTGCACTGGCCAGGCAGCTATGATGGTGGCCTTGGCCACTGTCTTTACAATTAGCCCTTGGTTAAACTACCAAGATGGCCCCAAATCTCTGGTACAAAGGAGTTCTGAATTCTTGCTCAAGAAACTTGCACATCCAGGTAGAGTGGAAGATTGAAACACTAATGACGAGTAAGTAGAAGGTTTGGACTTTGGTCTAGCTCTGTTTACTCTGGGCTGTTGGACCTGTCACTTCTCTTCTCTACATCTCCACTTCCTCAGACGTAAAATCAGAGTTAGATTGGTTGACCTCTAAAATCTGTCCTGGTTCTCTGATTATATTAGTTTGCAGTTCTCAAAATGGAAATATAAAATGGCTCCTGGCAAAACTGTTTGAATTTCCAGATTTTTCAGATAAACAACAATGTTTGGACTTTGTGCTAATCCAAAATCCTTTCAGTATGGCCTGTGTCTTTTTTTTTTTTTTCCATTTGACTACACAGGATTATGTTTCAGTGTAAATAAAAATTCCTTTTTAAAATTAAGCCTTCTCCTGCTGTCTGATTCATTCACTGATGCTACAACCAACAGCTTGAAAGATGACATTTCCTTTTATTTTGGTGAAATTGTGATGTCACAAAATTTGAGTCGATGCATCCAACTGATTTAAGTAGAAGGAGTATGATAATTACAAATGAGAATGCTCCTATCTTCTACACACATATGCATCTAGGCAATCAGCGATGATGGGAAAGAAAATATAAGCAAGGCACTTGTAAAGCTGGACAGGCTGTGGCCCTAGCCAAATACATATTTAGATATAGCATCCTATTTTTGAAATTGTAGGGAATGCTAGAATACTCAGGAAAGGAGCAATTCAGCATTACCTGTGCACAATGGACCACTGCCAGCTGAATCATAATCACTTGGCCTTTGGTCCTTGATCCTCAACTTTATTAACCTCAGAGGTGCTAGCACTCCTTAAATTGGGAATTTCTTCTGGTGTAAAGAAAGGTGGTTATATTACTTCACAAATCATTGTACTGACAGACAGATTATCTCCATAATCTTTGGGATTCTGACCAGAGCATCATAGTCTGCTTCATGGATGGTGCATCTGTGCCTCATAATGCTGGGCACTGAGAAACACATACTATTTTGGCACCAACCAGAAAATGTTAACAGTATTGCAGTTTCATGCAAAGAAGCCAAAAATGACATAGGTGATTTGGGTTTTTTTCTTTTTTTTGTTTTTGTTTTTTACTATGAACTCTTGATGGTAATTCTGAGCATCCAATGTTATTAAAACATAAGCAATCTGACATGCTGGTGATGAGCTTTTCAATTTTCACCCTAAGAAAGACGGTTTCCCTTTTCATTGATGGTTTGAAATGGCAATTTTTAGAGAGCTTTATAGCAGTACAACAATTGGAAGTTAGGTCAGTAAAATTATATAAAATATTGCTGTTTATATGATATATTCATATCCCAGACAGGGGGGAGATGGAAAGGTTTTATTATTGGCATGCCAAATTAGTCTTATCCACATCTCAGAATTAAGAAAATATACATCTACTCTTGTCCCCCAGAATTCAGTTATTTCTCTAGACTTCATTATTTCTGAGGCTTGAGCAACATTCCTACCAACATTTGAAGCATGAAACATTGAATTGATATTTCATATCTCCTCTTTCCTTCTTTATTATTCACTTTCAATCACTTGACAATTTCTATTACTTTTTTATTTCAAAATTATCTCTTCTCTATGTATCTCAGGCCAGCAACCAAGACTTTCCACATAGACCATGATTCTAACCCATCCAATCATCACTCTGCTTCCAGAATTTTCCTTATCTAATCCATTTTACACATCATAGACAGATTGATTTTATTAAAGGCCCACCTTATGTCATTCTTCTGGTTTAAAATCTTCAATGGTTTCCAATTTTCTTCAGAATAAAATTTCAAACTGTTTGGCCAAGCATAGGAAGATCTTTAAAGTTTCTATTTCCACCCTTAATCTATTAGTAGTCACCATATCAAGTCTAGGTTCCAGCCAGCCTAGTAACTAGAAAGTAGATGCATCCCAAACACATACTGTTTGTTTCTTGCCCCATAAGCTTTTTCTTTTCTTTTTTTAAATTTCTTCTATCTGCAAAAGAAAAAGCAAAATGTTGAAAAATGTTATGAGGTGTCTTGGATAGGATCCTAAAACAGAAAAGGGCTCAAGAAATCTGAAATAGCAACGATGAAAGGAATCCTCAGTGTGTGCTTTCTTGGGAGTAGGAGGCTTAATGGCTGGTTCTGAGGTTTCCTGCAAGTTTCTGGATGTCCTGTGACCAAATGGTCCCAACATTCCCCTCAGCCTGACTAAATTTTAAACATATATTTTCTGGACTCTAAGTCCCTGACCTTCCTTTTCTTAAGGCATGTACTCTAAACATATATACCCAGAGCATATAACTTTCTGATTTAGGGATGACATATCCATCACTATAATATGGTTAAGAGGTATGTATCTTCCTTTGAAATTGTTTATGTTGAGTCATTGGCAAACAAAGACCCATGGGCCAAATTGATCTTTACCTATTTTGTAAATATAGTTTTATGGATTGCCAGTCATGCTTATTCATATTGTCTATGGTTATTCTCATGCTACTGTGGCCAAGTTTAGTAGTTGTAACAGAGGTGGTATGGTCCCAAAGCTTAAAATATTTATTAAGTGATCCTTTATAAAAAAAGTTGTGCCAATCTTTGGTTTGTATCACCAGTTAGTCAAACTGCATTATGATAATGTTTTGTTTTCCTAGGGGGAAAAAGTACATTTATGTACTTATCAGTCAATGAAATTGAATAAATATGCAAACAGCATAGAATGATTGTTAATAGTATGGGCTTTGGGACCAGATAGTTTGGCTTTGAAATGTGACTTTACCATTTACTTGCTGGATGACAAGTCATCTTGTTAGTAATGTTTCTGTTGTCCAGTTCCCTCATCTGTAAAAGAGGGATAATCATTGGATCCTTAAGGGGATTAAACACTCAACATTAGCATGTAGTTGGCTTCATACATATAAGCCATTACTATTATTAATAGCATATATCATTGCTATAAACAAAATCTTTTTTTTGAAGAGGTATGAAGAACCAAATTGGTGATTATTGCCTAAGCAACCCTGAGACCTATAGCAATGAATGCTCAGAATATTCTAAGATACTTACATCCTTTCAATTTTGTTTTCAACACTGTTCTACCCCTTGCTGACATTTTACTATGGTGTGTTCCAGGTTTACTAGGTTATCCATTTGTTGATAACCAATACTAGATACCATTGTTATGGAAAAACCTTGCAATATTCAAAAGAATAAATTAGTAATGGTAGAATTTTATATATAATGGTAGCAGTGGAGAAGACAGAAATGATCGCATTGTTTCATTCCCAAAGTACAGTTCTGTCCTAAAGTTTACATTTCCCTTAAAGTTCATTTGGTAGCATGCCCAGCCACTACCTCTCTCTTTTTGTCCTGTCTACTATCTCCCAACTTGTAGTCAAAGAGCTCTGAATTCGAGTTGAACTTCTGTTTCTTCAGATATAAAATAGGGACAAAAGTACTCTGGCAATCTCATTGAAATGCTTGTTTTCAATATCAAATATGACTAACATCACTTCTTTTTCATAGTGTACTGGTCCTCTGTGGCATGCTTCTGGCTACCTCTGTTTATGCCTCTCCCTCTCCCTTTTGCTTGATTCTTACCACGGTACCTCCAGGGTGTGGTTCAAACACACAATTGAGTTTCAGCTTCAAAGTTTTTGCACTTGATGTACCTCCTGCTTGGAAGTCTTTTTTTCCTTGACCATCCTATTGAAGTTGTCACTGTTTATCATTTTGTACCCTTCTATCCTGCTTTATTTTTCATCATAGTGCCTGTCATTACCAATCTTTTTGTTTATTTATTGTTGTCAGCCTTCCCTCTAGAATTTAAACACCACAAGGCTAAGATTTTTGTCTATTTTATTCCCTGCTGTGTTTCCAGCACTGAGAACTATGATTGGTATACAATAGATATTAATATGAAGTTGTTGAATAAATAAAAAGACATATGAGTGTGCATATTAACTTGCTTTAAAAATCACAAAAGTGGAAGGCAACTTAAGAGATGAGTCTGAATAACTTTTGCTTTTTCTATTGCTTGTCCCTGCCAACTGCTATACTATCCCTTTTATCTTTCCCAAACAACCTCATTCTTGCTGGACCTCCTTCATTAGCCTCTGGTTTCCTTTCATCAACTTTCTCTCACCAGCTTTCCATCTAATTTCCAATCTCATCTGAAACCTCATTCTTTCTCTTGCTTCTTAATCTCGGATCCTACTCATTACTCTGTAGTGCTATCACTGAGAGTCCATCGATGCATCAGAGAGTAGAGCTGTTCTGGAGGCACGAGACAGTGACACAGTTAAGTAATGGATAAAAGATTTTAGAAGGCATAGGATCTTATGAGCTATTATTAATGTAGAAATTATCAAATGACCTCAAACTGCCTGAATTCTTCAATGGTTTTGTAGGGAGGATTCTCTGGCAAACACTAGAAAATATGATATACAATTTGAAATGGGGTACTCCCTTTGGATAATTCTTTCAAATCTGACACATATGTCAGGACAAGATTGTGAGGGAAATCCTGGTGGGAAGAGACCCACAGCCGCTATTGTTCTGATATTTCTTGATTTATGGTTCTTTTTCCACCTCTCTCATCTGTCTTTGGTTGTTACAGAATTTGGAACAAAACTAGAGTCCAGCACCCAGACATTGGTGTCAGGGACCACATTGATCCTCTAACTTGAATTCTTTTGATTTTTCCAAAAGGATCCCAAATGAAAACTCCAGAAAACAAAGAATCTTGATAACAACAATAAAAGAACAAGAAGAAAAAAAAATGAATTAAGACACCTTTAGAGAGCGTGTATATAGACCAGTCTTTTTTGGGATCTTGTGGAAATAACATATTACAGTTGATATTTTTCATCTCAGGGCTACAGTTTCTAAGAATTTAGGGAATATGTACCACTATCTAACTCCCTGAGTGAAGGATCTGAAGAAAAAAAAGCTTACTTTAAGTGGAGAGAGAATCAGGGTCATGAGATTGGTCGATGTACTATGAGCAGTTGATTTTAAGTATAGCAAGGGAGCATGCTTTCAATTGTCTCCAATTCTGGCTCTTGAGAAACAAATGTCAGGCTTATGAGAAAAGAGGCACCAAGAGGGAATAGTTAGTGAAGAGTGACTAGAAGAACCAAAGATACAGTTTCCTCTGTCCAAGGACTTTATATTAGATAATGCCGTTTTGGGGGCATGGAGTGATATGATAGGCATGGAGATGATGGGACTTTACATTTGAGCGCAGTGCATATTGTGAGAGCACTTAGGATAAGGCCAACACTGGAAACATCGGGAAATGTCAGTGTTGTGACCCAGGAGTCATGTAGTTATGCTGAGGGGGTTAGAGAAGATCTTCTGAAACTATCTGGGAAAGAGTTATGGGAGCTGGACCCCACCTTTCATGCCTTCACTTTGACCTGATGATGGGGTAGATTTATTGCTTCATTTTTATTCTTGTGGCTTATTTGCATCATCAGGTTTGTGTTGGAGAAATAAGTGTTGGAGTAAGAAATGCATTTATAGAGAAGCTCATGTTTCTAAGGATACAGGTCCCACTTTTCTATGTTGGGTCTGTTCTGTATTTTGTCCATGTAACCTTTGTCTCCTACAAAGAGGTCATATCATATGTGGGTACTTTTTAAGGACTTGTTACTATGTGTCAAGCATTGTGCTATCTGTTTTTCTAAATTACTTAATCATTTCCAAATTCCAGGAACTAGAAATCATGATCACAATTTTAATTGCTCAAGTTCACCTAGACAGTAAGGTGCAGCTCTTGGATGTGAATATGTTCTGGTCTGTCTGACAAAATGCAAACATTTAGCCTATACATTTTTGGGGTGGCTATATATAAGAGCACTTAGTACGGGATTTAGTCCATTGCAAGTACACCAAAATAATTAAGGCAAGTATTTTATTATGCAAATAATACTGGCTCCCACACCTATAACCTTAAAGTAGATTTTCACTAGCCTTCTAGAGAATAGCTACAAATATAGAAGCTAGGAAACCATTTTAGGTCAAGCAGATACTGATGTGGCCTGAATTTATTTCCATGAGTTAAATGTAGACATTCTCTCATGTCAGTAAGTCTAGAAACTAGAGATATTGGCAAAGTATTAATGTGGGAAATAAATTTGAATTCTGCAAAGTTAAAAAAAAAAGTCTCTATGTAAGCTAGCCTTAAGCCACACAGGTTTTCTTCAGCTATAGACCATGCCCACTTGTAAGTCCTTCATGATCCCTGGCTTCTCTCTTTTTCCCACCTTGAATCCTACTGGTCATCTTATTATCTCTTGGATCACATGCTTGAAGGCAGATAGAGGAAGCAGGTGTTATCTCTCCTGCTCACGTCCTTTGGGAAGGAGATGTTTTGCTATCAGCAGTCTCCTCTTCAATACAAAAGGTTATAGTTTATATAAGACTTACTTGATTTTCAGGATTTGAATCCACTTAGCCCTTCTTCCTGATTGAGACCAATTGTAAAGGTTGCAAGCCATCTCATTTTTACCTCAATCTCTCAGGGCTGCTCAAAAAACAATTAGAAGTCAATAATATTGTAATAACTATGCATGGAGCCAAGTGGGTGCTGGAAATACCAGGGGGAACAATGTAAAGTATATGATTTTTTGACCACGATGCTGTGCATCTGAAATGAATACAAAATAATACTGAATGTAAACTGTAATTGAAAAATAAAAAATTTTAAAGTATAAAAAAGGTGGCATATAAAAAGAAAACTACTTTTGCAAATATCATTATCATAAAAAGGACAGAACTAAATGAGGAAGAACATTACAGATTTGAGTTTAAGACTTACTTGTGAATTTTTTTTTCCAAATGAGAACTATAGATATAATAGGCATTTAGGTCTCCTTATTCCTCTAGACATAATGTGGGATCTTTATTTCTACATCCACAGGATCTCTAGCCCAGTGCTACCTTGCCTCTCTGACACGCATCTGAGTTGCCTCTCTGATTATGGATCCAGAAGAGAGGTGGGACACACATCAGTGGGGAAGGAACTAGGCTCCCTTCTCCAAAGTGAGCTATATAAATATCATGCGTCTGAGTTGCATAGGAACCTGCTTTGCGAACACGTTACAGAGGCTTGCACGACTGACCATATCATATTTATTTTCTTCTTTGCATATCACTCTGGAAAAAATATACTTTTCTCAATGTGTTCATAAAGATTTTTGAAAGGAAAAAATATATGCACAATGGAAATGAATAAATACGAATGCTATTTACACACACAAAAATAAGTTAGTTAGAGCCACTAAAGGCAATTACTTTTTAAATGGCACAACTCCCTTGAGTTCCTGGAACCTGGGTTCAGAGTTGGGGAAAGGGTGTGGGCAGGCTTGTAGAAGTGAATGCTGTGCCAGTTTCTGTCCTTGTTGAGTCACCTGTTCTATCTGGAGGGTTGGTTTGAATTTGTGAAAAAGGGTTATTACATTCTCTCCCCTCAGGCAAGGCTAATAATTCCCCAGCCCCTCCAATTTCAGACTCCCTGAGTGTGCTCTGAACAATTATAAGTAAACACTCCATGCTCTTTCACTAATAAATTACACAGTGCTCATCTAATTAATAAGGTAACAGTGCCCTGCTGAATTATAATCACAAGGTATCAAACATTTGCACAATCTGTTCTTGAAGAATAGCAAGTGAGACTTGACGTGTGCAGTAGGGGACCCATCACAGGATCGATGGCAGGTACACCGAGTCCTGACAGTGGTGATGGAGTGTATGGG
Source organism: Rhynchonycteris naso (assembly GCA_037038555.1). Lineage (NCBI taxonomy): Eukaryota > Metazoa > Chordata > Mammalia > Chiroptera > Emballonuridae > Rhynchonycteris > Rhynchonycteris naso. The sequence continues at coordinate 93,637,647 of CM072998.1, read as the reverse complement.
CCAATGTTGCCAGCAGTGGCCTGGGAATTAATGACTCTGAGCCTCTCCAAGGATCACAGTGTTCTGGACAATCTCAGGCAAATCATTTAGGGGTGTTAAGTTAGGAAGAAACAATCTCACCATTTTCTTAGATAGTTCTATTAAACACTAATAGTTTTCCTTTTGGTGTTGTTGTGAAAGACTCATGCCATACCATGATACAGTAAACAGAATAGTAATTGATAATTGAGTGGAAATAAACCCATTTCTGTAAACTGTTTTCCCTCACAAGTCCTGGTGAGTTGGAAAGGTAGCATAAGTCAACCCTGCATAAATCTGGTTTTGTTGTGAAGCCGTCCTAATGGTGCATCGTGGATAATAGCAAGGCTAGAGCTTACTGTTTCCTTAAAACATCCAGTGGCTGTCCTTCGGTCTAGGGGAAAAGGATGTGAAGATTGTTGTTGACTTTTAACATTTCTGTATTGAGACTCAGTAATGATGTTAATAAACTTCAAAATGTACTTTGGAGGCTTCTTGCCCTGGATGGCACCTATCCAAATATTTGTGCATTCAGAAGCCTGATTCCATTTTAGATCTTCACAAATGAAGGAAAAGCAAGATATCACTATTTGTAAGAACGCAGTTGTTAAATGATTGCTTGAAAGGGGAGAGGCAATGCATTTGTTGTGTTTCCATTTCTTGTAGGCTACTGTCTTCTCTGCATATTTTCTCTAACTTCTTGTGCCGACACATTTGCTTTCTAGCCCTCAGTCTCTTTTCCGCAGTTCCCCCTGTGTAGAACACCTAGTGGTTCATGTGGGATCTGAAGGAACTCTCAGGGCATGCTGTCATCACAAAGAACCCCCTACAACATATTCTATTCATAGGCAGACCTCCCATGAATGATCCTGAATGTCAGGTCATACCCCATGCTAGCGAGAGCATATAAAGAAGTTGACATCTGCTGAAACTGAGCTGGAACTCCCAGGGCATTTGACTAGAGTTATATTTCTACTGGAGTTTCAAGAAAATAGACACCTCAAGCTACTCCAAGAAAATCAGTCTCCCAGTGAGTTAGGCTGGGTCACTCAGAGCCACAAGGATTTCCTTTACTTGGTATTGGTAGGTCTAAGGTGTAGGTAGGAAACTGTACTTTTAGAATAAACCTCAAAATGTAAGGAAGGCCAAGCCTGAGGGATAACACTCAAAGTCAGAGAATGGAACAGTGAATGGTCACCCATTTACCCAGCCCATAACAGAGCTTGCCTAAGGATTGAGTTCTGTTTCCAACAAATTCATATGTTGAAGTCATAACCCTACAATATCTGTGAATTTGACCTTGTTTAAAAATAGGGTCCCTGCAGATGTAATTAGTAAAGATATAGTTATTAGTGTGGGTTCTATTCTAACATAACCAATTTCCTTATAGGAAAGGGAAATTTGGACACAGACACATTCAGGAAAACACCATGTGAAGATAAAGGCGGAGATTGAGGTGATGCTTTTACAGTTCGAGCAACAACAAAGAGTTCTTATGTCTATTTTGCTTTGTTAACCACCAGAAGGTAGGCATGGAACAGATTCTTCTATAACTTATAGCCCTCAACAAGAACCAACTCTGCTGAAAACTTGATTCGGCCTTCTAGCCTGCAGAACTGTGAGACAATACATTTCTGTTGTTTAAGCCCCTCACTTTTGGTACCTTGTTACTGCAGCCCTAGCAGAGTAATACAGGTTTCATGCCCAACCTGTAAAATGGAGACAATGAAAAGCCCTACTCCTGAGTTGTTTTGAGGGATACAAACACATACCTAGTACAGTTCATGACACACATTTGAAGCTGAATACATATTGGCTATTGTTATTATCTAATTATCATACCTATCATTAGATCTGTCTGAAGAGTCTTCCTATTCCCTCTTCTGGAATTCTCAACACAGTTAGAATATTAAGTTCTGATGTTGGTTGAAAGCTAACTCCCTCAACTGTGCAGAATGATTCATTGGTTTATGAACCCGAGCTTTAATTTCAGAGCCTGCCATTGCGCCAGGGTGGAAAGGTGGGAATGTAATGCAATGTAATACACTTCCATTGGGAGATTGCAGGAGAGTCGCCTCCCCTAACTTAATCTTTAAAGCTACTTATGGAAGGCTTTTGTTGAAACAGACAGGGTCTCTACAATTAAATTACCATACGTTAAAAAAAGGTTTCATTATGATGTGATTCTATTATTGAAATAGGCAGCAAATACACAGCATAGACTCTCTGGCTGCAAGCCCGCATTACTGAGACTAGAATTCTTTATAATAGGTGAAAGAATATTACCCCTTAGCTCTAAAATAACATGTTCTCAAGAATATGTAAATGGTAAGTTGGGCTCCAGAACTTGTTGAAAATGAAAGCTAACCACTGAGAAGACTGATCTTGTGAAAAAATATGGCAGTCTTTTGACTGCTAGAAACTCCACTTTGTTGAAGGAGGGAGAGAGGCAGGCTCAAAGTTAGTTGTTGGCATTCGGGAGGTTTTGATGCTTTTCTAACTCTGGAATGATAGCTGGTCCAGATCTGCCATCTCTATCAGCCTCCATCAGCCAGTCTCCCTATCTCAAATAATGCATTTATCTTCGGAAAGACTGCTTGGATTCCAATGAAACTTAGTGGACCCAGACAAATGGAATGCCTTCTCAGAGACTTGTTATAATTCTCTGCATGCAACCTTTTTATGGTTGGCAAGAGCTGTTTTTGTGGACCTTCAGTTGCCAATTTGAGATGGACTCAGAGATAATGAAATAAATACTGACCCAAATTTAAAGTATGATTTTCTGAAATCAGTGGCCTGGCTTGACCAAATTGATCTTTCCTTAAAATGTGTTTCTGTTTTGAGGTTTTGTCTACTTCAACTCACTGGGAAAAAGCTTCCAAAGTTTTTATATCTAGTTTTCTTTTGTACTTGCTATTTGAAAGAATAGCTGTTGGGAATAATAATTAAAATAAAATTATATTAGACAAATGGTTGTTTCCTACCAATGTGCCGCAGGAAATAATCAATAGCTTCACTGTTGGAAAATCAAATATGTTGATATTAATATTACTATTGTTTTCCTCTTTCCACTAGCATTTTAGATTGTATCTCTAAAGCATTTATTGTTCAAGGTTAGCAATCTTATTTCCAATATGTCTGAATAATTCAGCATTCATATTTTATAAGTTGCTAATTGTTATCTCCTGCATGTTATATAATTTCATTAGAGTTTGTGTTTGCATATGCATATATTATTTCTTTTCAGTAATAGGTCAGTGTATTTTAATGTATTAATCTTTTTCTGTTGCATATGTATATTTTTCTTTGCTACTAATAGACTGTCACTGTATGTATGTATATTTATATATTTTATGGTGATGTTTGCTATTAGTTAAAAATGCACAGTTTATTTTCCAAACATAATTTATTTTTATTCATTTAACATATAAAAATTATTCATGGAAAAAAACAACCAAAAGCATTAGCAAATATTCAACTGAACTACCTATGGTAACACTAGTTTCCATTGTGAGAATTCTCTCCAAAATGACTTATAGTTATTCTGTCTTGATATTTTATTTAATCTTGGCAGTATTGTCACATACCTGCCTATGCTTGGAACAGTCTGTATCAGTGATGTATTTGAAAAAGGTTCATAAGCTCAGATTCTTTTGATTCAGTGGTGAGAACTTCTCAATTTAAATTAAACACATGTGTTATATTTCAGATAGATAAAATCAGGTTATAATTAAAACCTTTTTGTACTCTGCTACACATTTCTAGGCTCTGCATCCCCCAGGTTTATGCCCCTAGGTTACCACCTCTAACCACTTCCCTGCAACTCTGGGCAGAGCTACTAATGATCATGGTGTGTTGGCCCCCAGTTCTCTGAAGGAGGTTGGCAAGCCATTGGGGAGCACTGAGTCTGATGTGACCCCTGTTTTATGTTGCTGTTAATAATTCTATTTCTAGTTCTTCTGGTGATTATTTAAATAACTCAGTATTATGGTTTTATACCACCATTATTTTTATTTCAGACAGTATCTATTGCCTTCTTATGAAAAATGAGGAATATAACATACTTAACCAGCCTATGTTTTACTCTCTTTTATTCCTATCAGTTTGTTACTTATTATTTTTAGATCCTCTATTACCTACCTTTATAATTTCCTGATATCTCAAACAAAAACAATATTTCTTTACTCCTTACTGCATAAGATAAAATGGATGTTTTTCTTTCCTTAAATTCTATCAGCCAGACTGTGATTTTTATATTATATAGTTGTAACATTTCAACTGTGTGGGCTGTATTTAGGTGTAGGACTTTTGTTTTTGTTTTTTTAAGGTCAGTGGGTTTTTTCAAAATAGACTTTGTTTTTGACATTGAGAAATTTTATTTTCATTTTCTGAAAATTGTTATCTTTTATTTTTTCTAATTTTTCCTTCTGGAACTATGATTAGATGAATATATTGAAAATCTTGGAGTGAAGTTTCATCTCGCAATTTTGCTCTGAGTTTTGGGAGATTGCCTTACCTTCTGTGCCTTCTACTAAATTTTTCATTCTAATGATCAAAATTTTCATTTAGAATTACTTCAGATTTCTATTATTCATAGAACTCTCTTCTAATTTAGGGCTGAATTATCTTTTCAAATCTCTTTGAGTTTACTAATTATGTATATCTCTATTTCATTTGGGATCATTTTCCCAGATTGTTTATTCTTTTCTACAATGTCTGGAGTCCTAGACTGTTCATATTGATGTCTTCAATACTAAGTAGCCAGCAAGGGCTTCCTCTGGCATTGCATGGGTGTGTTTCCCCTAGAGGGGTATTCTTACCAAAGAGTGGCTGCAAAATTTAATGTCTGTGGGCCATGTATGTTAATTTTAGTCCTCCTCAAATGGCTTATACAGGCTCTTCAGAGAGCTGGTCTCCTACTTCCCTCTGGGGGCCCAAACCATTACTGTTAGCAATCTCTACACAGAGTTACAGGGAGACAAGTGTATGGTACCAACTTGTAGTTTTCTTCATGGATGCTCTACTACAGTGTGTTCGTAAAGTCATGATGCACTTTTGACCGGTCACAGGAAAGCAACAAAAGATGATAGAAATGTGAAATCTGCACCAAATAAAAGGAAAACCCTCCCAGTTTTTGTAGAATGATGTGGCAGCATGTGCACATGCGCAGATGATGACATAACACTGTGTATACAGCGGAGCAGCCCATAGCCATGCCAGTCGAGATGTGGACGGTACAGAGGAAAATTCAGTTTGTTCTGTGACTCGCTAAATTCGAATCCACGACCAAAGTGCAACGTGAATATTGGCGCGTTTATAACGAAACGCCACCACATAAGAATAACATTACTCGGTGGGATAAGCAGTTGAAGGAAACCAGCAGTTTGGTGGAGAAACCCGTTCTGGTAGGCCATCAGTCAGTGATGAGTCTGTAGAGGCTATAAGGGATAGCTACCTAAGGAGCCCTAAAAAATCTGTGCGTGCGTGTGCTCGACAATTACACCTAAGCAAGACTACAGTTCATAAGGTGTTAAAGAAACATCTCTGTTTTACGGGGTACAAATTGCGGCTGTTGCAGCTATCAAACTGGCGGATAGACCCACATGATGTGCGTTTGCTACAGATATGCCTCATGAGATGACAATGATGCAAGATTTTTGCAAAAGATTGTGTTTAGCCATGAGGCAACCTTCCATATCTGTGGACATGTTCATCGCCATAACGTCCAAATATGGGCTGCTGAGCATCCTCATGCCTACATTGAGTATGAACGAAACACCCCTAAAATGAATGTGTGGTGTGGCCTGATGCATAATAAGGTGATAGGCCCATTTTTCTTCGTGGAGCAGTCTGTGACGGCAAACACCTATCTTGACATGTTGGAATTGTATGCAGTGCCACAATTTCCAGAAGGTGTCATCTTTCAACAGGACGATGCTCCTCCACACTATGCCACCATTGTTCATGAGTTTCTGGATAGAACATTCCCCCAGTGGTGGATAGGCAGGGGTTCTGTCAAGCCATGGCCACCACGATCCCCGGATCTGATGCCCTTAGACTTTTACTTTTGGGGTTATGTGAAGCAACATGTGTACATTGAACATATCAACAAGATTAATCACTTAAAACAGAGAATCACAAACGTTATTCACTCTGTTACATCTGACGTCCTTACCCGTGTGTGGCAAGAACTTCACTATCGTCTGGATGTGTGTAGGGCAACAAATGAAGCCTAAATCGAACTGCACTGAATAGGTATGAAACTGGGAGAATTTTCCTTTCATTTGTTGCAGATTTCACATTTCTATCGTCTTTTGTTGTTTTCCTGTGACCGGTCAAAAGTGCACCATGACTTTACAGACATACTGTATTTCTTCTACATTCAGAGTCTAAGCCTCTCCAAGATCTTGTGATGAAGAGCAGCTTCTACTTCCACAGTAGCCCTCTTCTAAGCCATCCTCTGTTCAGGTTAAACTTTAATATGATTCTGTCTATTTCTATCTTTCAAAACTTCAGCAGTGTCCCTTAATGAAGTTCAACCTCCTATTCACAATGCTCTTTTTGACCAATTTGACCATTTCAGGATGTAGCTCTTGGGAACACTGGCTTTTCTGCAGTTTCTTTCTGCTTCTTTCTGAGGGGAGCAGTATCAAAACCCAGATTCTACTTCTACAAATATATTTCAAATGAGAAGTGTATTCTTTTGTCATGGAAATGTGAACACATACAAAAATAGAGCAAATAGCATGATGAACCACCACTTGATCATTACCCAACTTCAACAAATATTTCATGAGCAATCTTATTTCCTCTTTACCTGTATTCACCATAGTCCCAACATGGAATTACTTTCAAACAAATCTTAGACATCACACCAGAATAAAAACTAGTGATATGGGAATAGATTGTCAAGCCAGACTTCAGAGGCTACTTTTGCCCTAAGCCCCCATCCCTTGTGCCTGCCTGCTATTAGGGGATTGATCTCTTACAGCCCTTGGTGTCTGGGATGTTCTCCTTGACCTACATGGACAGCTGAGAATGGATTCTAAATTATTCTAATTCTAAATTGTTTTTTTAAATGAAAGGGTAAGTTATTCAGTTAATATTTTGAAATACCAAAAGCACTTAAGTAGAATATAATAACTTTAAAATGATACAAAAAACTGCTTTTCATCCTCTGGCAGTAGAACTGTTTTCCCCTGGGCTTCCATGTGGGTTTGTATCTACTGACTGAAAGCAACCATAGCAGCACCTAGTACAGAATAGGAACTCAGCTTTTGATCTTGATGGACTATTAGACATTTCCAAATAGATATTATTTCAGAATTTAAAATTTGTTTTAACCTCAAAGCCATCTTCTTTGAGGGACTAGAAAGAGCCGAGAGTATTCAAGCCAGTGCTAGTTGAAGGCTCCTAAGGCAAACTGCATTAGAGATTCACATAAAAATCCAAGTGCGGCTCTGATAAAAAATATTACTGAAGGCAGCTAGCATTATCCTTTGTTTCTGGCGTAGAAAAATAATTCTACCTAAGAATAAAAGAAATCTCAATGTGGTATCACCTTTCTTTTTAAAAGAAATTTCATTATTATAATCTTTTTTTTTAAGTGACACTTATCATGTCTATATGACTAATGCCCACATCTCTCCCTTTTCAGCTCAAATTTGTTGCTCAAATGGCAGGCTTTTTATCTACTTAATAAAAACCCTCATGACAGTGCCTTGTATACAATAGGGACTCCAATATTAAACTTGATGGACTATTAGACATTTCTAAATAGATATTACACAAGAACTTTATATTTCTTTAAACCTCAAAGCCATTTTCTGCCAGTTCTGCAGGTTGCTTAGTAGCATGACTGTTATTGTTGGTTGTGCAGGTGCTAACTGTGGTTCCTCCCTATCATTCAATTACCACATTTAATTATCTACCAAAGCCTGGGTTTCCTTCCTTGGCATTTTCTTCTATGTACACTTTTCAGTGTTCACATTCATTACCTTAATTCAGCCCCTTAGTGATGTCTGCCTGGATTAGAGCGGTAGCCTCCTGACTCGTCCCCTTGTCCAGTCCTTTCTCTTTCATCTTATTCTGAGATTGTGTCTCAAAAGTCCACTTTGGTTATTATTCCCTCTCACACATCTTACCACAAACCTTCAGTGATTCTTCTACAGTACCTGTAGAAGAAAGTCCAATGCCTTGTCTGGCATTGCAGACTCTCCACACTGCAAAACCAATGTGCCTTTGCAGTTATCTCAATCACATTGATTATTTATTTTTCTTCTTTACTGCCTGCCACTCCCACTGGAAACAAACCTCATAAGGCTTATTTTATCTACTAACATATCCATCCATTTACCATGCCTAACACAATGTTTGACATAAAGTAGGCATTGGTTAAAAAGATATTAAATTAATGAATGTTTTTCACTCCATTCTGTAATTCTACACTAAACCAATCTTGATGACCTTCTATGTCCTCAAAGCCAAAATAATGTTTACTACCACCTTATTTTGGCTTCTGCTCTTCTTTCTCTTTGGAATATTCCCATCCTCCTCATCTCTACCTTGAGTTCCACCTCAAAGTATATATATTCTGCTACTGCCTTCCCTTATCTCCCTCCAAAGGTCCTGGAACTTAATTTGGGCAGTCTCAGAGCATATATCACATCCTTCCTTATGCTATACTTGTTTATGCATACTTTTTGTTTGTTTTAAAAAACTGTAAACTCTTAGAGACTGGAAAGCATGCCTCCTCCATATTATGGATGTATGATTCCTACATTTTTGTATCTTCCACAATTGGGGTACCCACTAAGGATGTCTGAATTGCTCACACTTGCATTCACTGGTAAATGAGAAGTTGAGATCTATAAATATTTTACCCTTTTCTTTTCCACTTACTCTCCAAATCCCAACTATGCTCTTTATAATGTCAATCATTGACTGGCCATTGAGTTTTCTTCTATTTTCTGTACATTATAAATTTATGATGTGGTGAAATTAATCATTGGCATGGGGATTTGCTGACCCAACATGATGTGTTTTTAGACTCAAACTCCTATAATTGACTCTTGGGTTTCTGTTCACTCATTATTAATCTGGATAGTTCCTCACTCCTGAAACTGAGCTCCAGCTCTGAGTAAAACATTGTATAGATTAGCTTCTGAATTTCATGGCCCTAATTTGAAATTGCATTAGACTCTAAAGTGTGAAACATGGGAATCCAGCTCAGCCACTTTCTGACACTGTAGCTTTGGCCAAGTTACTTTACCTCTCTCTGACTCAGTTCTTCATCTGTATAGTGGGGATAATAATAGGGCCCCCTTCACAGGTTTGTGTGAGGATTAAATGACTTAATATAAATAACAATTGTGTCTGGTGAGCAAACAGACAATAAAAGTTCACTTTTTTTGAGGGAAAGCCATTGGAAAGAAGCTCATTTCAGGAGGTTACCCTGTCCTGGGTAAGGACAGGGTAACCTGTCCCTTATACCCCTGAGTTAGATGTGGGGACCAGTATGACCACTCTGACTGGAACATTGTTTTCTACAATGGCTTTAAGAAAAGCTTCAACTCTTAACTGGACCTTAGAGAACTTACATGATGTGATCTTTATTTATATTTTTATCTATCTGTGCTGAATTTCTTTTACTTTTTCTAAAGTGCTGTGATTTCTTTCATCTCTGGGTTTTTGTATAAGCTGTTCCCTGTGTGAGCAGTACCTTTCCAATGTTATTGTCAGTTCTTTAGTAATATCTTTCTTGATAAGTTCTCTAATGCCTCAAATGAGGTGTACTTCCTGTGAGTTGAGATAACCAAAGATGACATTAAAAGTATTTAACAATCAGTGGAGCATTGTGTGATCAATAAAATAGTCATGGCTCTGCAACGAGGTATGAGGAGCTCCTGGCTTCATTTCTTTAGTTGCTAGAGTGTGAGGCACTCTTGGGCACCTAGGGGAGAGACTGGGGTTGCCAGGTTGCTGTGAGAGGTTGTATATAGCAACTCTATACTAGGTGGTATAGAAGTAGTGAACTGTCTAAACAGCTGGGTTCCAGGGGGCAGTTCTTACTAGCTGAAGATCAGTCTTGACTATGGAGTATCACACTTCCTTTTAATGATTGCTTTATGTTGATTTCCCCTGAAAGTGGAGGCAGAGTCCAGGGCTTGATGTAGATATAATCTGTGCAAGTTTATTACAGGGGAAAAAAAGTAAAGCATTGAGAGAGAAAGACTACAAAGAAGAAAAGCCCATGTTAAGGATACATTTTCCAAGTCACTGCTATATGCAGTGAGAGCTTAATTCTATCCTCATGGCAAATGAAATTACTCTCAAATTTGTTTTCTCAATGAAGGAAGTCGTAACAGTTATCTCCAGGCTCATATCCTCTCTGGTTTGAGGAAGCATTTACTCCCCTGCACTTCTGGATTATGTGTCTGTGTGGACAGAGGAGCTTTAGCAGCATTAGAAAGGTCCTGGGGCAGTAATCAGAAAGGTAGCAGGACATGCATAAGGTGAGTTTGTACTTGTAAAGAAATATCTCCACTGCAACTGCCGCTGAGATCTGAGGTGGCAGGAAGAAATTTGATATGGGGCCCTAGATATACCCGCTATAATGATACACTGGTACTATAAACCCTAGCTTTCTTTTGTGATTTTTTTTAAAGTCTTGCTAAGTTCCATTTTTTAATGTTTTTCCTCAACTCTTTCTCAGTAGCTTCTCTTCTACATACTCAAAGATTTAACAAATATTGAGCATCGGATGTATGTGAGGTTTTGTTGATGGTTCCTGTGATACAGCACTGATGAGACTCAGTTCTTGCCTTTCATAGAAGTTCCAAACAATCAGGTCCTGACCCAATGCTGTGTAAATGACTTAAGTGCATTGCACATCAGTTTTAAGGCTTGAAATGGTAGTTGGTAGTTTAGTAGAACATTAGATAGGATGATGATCCCTGAACCCTGATCTTTGTTACGCATTCTAAACCTGGTTTCTTCACATTTTGAATAAAGTTACGTGACCTACCTTTAAGTACTTTAGGACTATATTGAGAGGACAAAGTTAACAACATATTAAATACAAATTTAATGTAGCACTGTTAATATATATATATTTTTAAATGTGAATAAACAGATGATATAAAAAAAGAAATAAAATGTGTAACAATATTGAAAATCTCCCTTTTCTCCAGTTTTGAGACTTCGAGGTTAAGATTTATAAAGTGCATGTTAATCTCAAACTACAAAAACAGGAGGATACAACTCAGGTTTGTTGTGATGTAAACCAATCCACTAGACTAGGGTCTTCCTTAGGAGAAGAAAAAAGAAAAGGAACACTGTTTTCTGAGAATCTGCTATATACTAGTGTGGGATAGTCACTTCATGTTAGTGATCTCCAAGAAATGCCATCATACATGGGTTCATTTTGTCTTGGGTCCCTACCTTCCCCTGTGATATATCCTTAGAGCCTCTAAGTGGTTCTTTTCTCTGTGTGCTTTCTCACCATTCTGTTCTCAATGAACATAAGACTTCTCACCTTATTTATTTATTTTATTCTTTTGCCATCATTATACCTTTTACATCCCATGTCTTCACACTCTGCAATGAGTAAGGCTCATATATTTAAAATTCTATCCCTATTAAGATATTAATGCAGGATAGTAATATTATGAGAACTTTGTATCTCAATTCAAATAGTAATTCCAAGGCTGAGAATTTCAAGTAATTACATTCAAGGGGAGAAACATTTAAAGGACAAATAGAAGGTTATGCATGCTACAGCACCTACAGTAAGGGCTTACCCTGCTTACATCATAATGTTAAGCAACTTGCAGCATAGTTTGAGTCTAGGAGAAGACAAAATTTCCATCATCATTTTCAATTCTCATACAGGTCTTACTCCAGTCAGACAATGACCTTTCCATGTGTTAACATGGGACATTAGCCAAAGCAGGGAGAGTACAGAAGAGGAACGGTCACCTATAGCCAACAACATTTTATGAGTTCCTTAGGTTTCTAGGTAAATGGAGATAGTCTTAATAATCATATCATTCTTTTTCTCTGACTCTACTATTGGCTCTGGATTGCCAGACAACTGAGACAGTCTTAGGTAAAAGGATAATGAATGATAACTATGATCTCAAATATTGACAATGCTATCCCTGTCTCAGACTCATCCATTTAGCTTTCAAAAATGATTCTTTTTTTAAAGTAACTCAAAAACCGAATAATCCATTTCCTCTATTGTGATATGCACTTTCACTATAACTACCATTATTCAAGTGCCTTTTCCATATATGTATAGCACAAGTTTCCACCTTTCTTAAAAACCATTGTGAATTCTGAAATGCCCACGGACCAGCACAGCTCGTAATTCTGGGTCTTGAGTGAGAATGGTGCATAATTAAGAAAACAGACTTATTAAGAAAAAAAGGGTGGGACCAGGAGACCTCTTCAATGCTGATAGCAATATCCGAGTGCCCAATAGCCCCACTTTGCTTTATTATATAGCCATATGCAAATCAAGGAAGTCCTTGATACAAAGTTACACATCTGAGGCAAAAACAGGAACTCTCCCAAGGCATAAACAGGAATCCCTCTATCATGCATAAGCGAAATCAACCAACATCTAAATCAAACAAAGAGTGAGAGGAAGGGCATGTAAATTGCTTCCAGCAACTTAAGCAAGCAAGTGAAGTGGGTGCAAATACTTACCATCATAGCCAATATGGAGGTGAAGGGGGGAGAACTTAGCCTCTTGCTAAGCCTCGAATTTACAAAGGCTTTTTGCCACTTGCAGTCTACAACACTGAAAGACAAACACCTACCTATACGTTTAAGTTCTGTTTAAACATTTTGCTGTAGGAAGTGTTTATTTTTATGGTCTGAAACTGCTTTCAAGTGCAGGTGGGTTTGGGTTTCAACAACAGTGTCAGAACTACAACACCAACAGAATTTATTTGATTTTATTTTTTAGGACTCTACCGCTTTGAGTTGAATTTTTCAATTAGTTGTTTTTTCTAGTTTTTTTTAAATTTTAAACTGTGCTTTGCTATTTAAACTTAACATTTCAAACAAGGAACAAAATCTTAGGCAAAACACCAACAGCTATTAAGAAAACTTTTGACTTTTGTATTACAGAAGAGGCTCAAAATCTCAAAGATATAGAATCTGAGACATTACTAGATACAACATTGTGAACTCAAACTGTTGATTGATCCAAAATGATTAGAGGGGAGACTAGAATCAGGTTAGTTGACATTCCAATGAGTCCTGTGGTTTGTACAGCATGCTGTTACTTGTAGGATAGAAGAATTTATCCCCTTGTTGTAGAAATGTATTTAAATAAACTCTAATGAAAGCAGTGCTGAATATTTCTCCTTTCCTTCTAACTAATTTTTGCTTTGGTTGGACTTCGCAGAACTCTGTAGAACAGAGACCAGGCTGATATTTTTTCACTCCTTCCTATTCTGCCCAGATTTTATACCTTTGCACGCCAAATCAAACCACCAATTCACCTTGACCACTTAATTTTAAAAGAGAAGAATTCAACCTTACTCTTTGACAATTAATTTAGACAATTTTCTTCTTATGGCAGTTAACTGGATAAGCAATACAACATATTTTAAAAATAAAGCAGCATTTAATTATTTTAATTTTAAAAATATTATTAATATTTTTTTTTTTTTTTTTACAACACAAGACATATTATTTGAAGTAAGATTTGTGAACAAATGTGTGTGGTAAATCCTACATCCAGTCTATTCAAAGTGTGGTCAGTGGACCAATTCCAGTTCACAGCTTGTTTCCTGTCTGTGATGTGATACATACAAAAACTGAGAGAGAATAAATATTTAGAGACTCGAGTAGAAATTTAATATAATTTCACATCTATTAAATCTAATAATAAGTAATGATTGTATTTTGAATGCATTATTGTTTTTACTTCAGTTTTCTAATAAATCACTTTTATTATATTTTAGTAAAATAATGCTCCTCTATGAATTGGGGGAAAAACTGGTTCTTTATCACAGGTAGACGAACACTGACATGTACTCTTATCTTCCCTTAGAGATTCACAGTATATAATACGTAGTAAATGAAAAGCTCTGAGAAGTCATTTAGTAAAGGGGCACATTTAACTCAGTGTTTCTGAGAAAACAATTGAGATGTATAATAGTATCTAAAATATTCCCTCTCTCCAATTTTGACACTTTGAGGTTAAGATTTATAAAGTGCATGTTAATCTCAAACAGCAAAACAAGGAAGCTTTATAACATTTTTGTTGTGGTGGAATCCTTCTATTAATATTTTATGGAATTAATGTTCTACAGAACAAATTTTGGGAAGTTTTGAAATGTGAATAATGTTTGTAAAACACTTTATGTTTGTAAAACATTAACATGATGCCATATCATATTCAGAAATGTTTAGCTATTTACCTACAACATGAAAACAAGTAGAACCTATTCACTTACTTTAAAGGTATTTGAAAGAGTTAATCTATGTAAGAATGAACTTATTTTACTTTAGATAAGGAATAAGAAATAAAAATAACGGGGGAGGAATATTTGAATTGTTTATTTGTGTCAAAAATAGAAGGACACTGAGCCCAGTTTTCACACAGGACACATTGGAGCCAGCAATTGTGTTGTGAATTCCCATTATGTTCATGCCTGTGTATTTAACTGTCAAATTTGGGTGATATTTGGAAGACCTCAAAGGATATTCTGAAGACTTGGTTTAGTTACATACAGGATACTGATCACTGACATTTTGAATTAACCCTAAAGAGAAATCCAACATCTGGCATTCCCAGTGAAATAAGGGACCACACTATCTTACTCAAGTGACAAATAATTTGAACACAGTCAAATTGAAAATGCAGAAAATAAAACAAGAACATATTTAATTTCTTCAAGTAAAGGTGCACAGGGATGGCAGTGTGTGTAGATGTTTCCTGGGGACCTTGGGATGGTGGCTCACCCAACAGGGTGGTGTTCTCTTGGGGAATTCTGTATGGATTTGGGATTAGCTGTAGCCCTTTGGTGTTGAAAGATGATCTTATTAGTGCTTCACAAATGACAGGTGTTAAGATGCTAATTGTGATAGCAAAATTCACAACAACCCTGAAGATTAAAATCAGATATTTTGCAAGAACAGTGGTGAAGAGGATGTATTCCAGATGTATTTTTTTTAGGCTCAGATCCTGGCATCTCCACTCACTGGTTGTATGACCTTCGATAAGTGACTTAGCTGAGTCCTCTTGAGAGGACTGAACAAATAATAGACATAAAGTGCTTAGAATGTTGTCTGGCATGCAGTAAGCAATGACTAATTGTTAGCTATTATAATTGATGTTGATAAATGCAATGTCAAGTGGACTATATATTCAAATCGCTTGATTAGCTTATCTCACCTTGTGGGCAAGCTACATAGGAAGCCAAATTATCAACAGCTGCTTAGTGATCATGGCACCAAGAGGAATTACTTCTGTTTGGATGCTTTGTAGAACCAGTCTATAAGCATTGATGCACCCATTTCAGCACCCTTTGAATCAAGTTCATGAATACAACTTGCTAACAGCTTCTAGTAGGTTATTGGCAAGAGTTGCTTTCCTGAGAGATATTATGCTGCTCGGTGAGTCTGAATGCCTATGTTTTGACCTCCTATTTGCTAATTTTAGAGAGCAGTCCTAAGAGGAAAACCTTATTTCCATGATCACACATGCCCACTGTATTCTTACCTCCTATGAGATATGAGTGTATTCAGACTGAAAATGAACCTAACAATGAAGACTGAGAATTCTATTAACAAAAAACCTATACTTAAAAGAATCACTCATGTTGAAGACTTGTAGAAACAAAGTCACAATTTCAAAAATAATTCTTGAATTTTATTGATTGCAATTAAATTTATGCAGTTGCCTATTGAATTGAAGCTTTTAGGATTTATCCAAATTTTCAAGTGTCTGCTTTATCAGTTTGGTCAAATTTCTTCCTCAAAAAATGTATGGAGTAATAAATTGTAAACTAAAAATTGGTAAAATTATGGTATATAAATTACACCTCCATAAAGTTATTTTAAAAAGAGAGAGAGAAAAATAAATTGATGGAGCTTAAAAAAAATTATGGCCACCCAACAAGAAATTTCAGAATAATTCTGAAAAGCTTGACTCTTTGCCACAGTCTGGCCAATGTGGTTAGCCCTTCCCGGGCTGGTGACATTAGATCATGCAGGATGTTGTAACATCCCAGGTGTTGTAAACCTGTGATGACATTAGAGTTGTCCCTGAAAATGGTTCACCAATGGTTCAGCTTGATAATTACCAGTAGCTTTATGATCTTGTTAAATAAATATGGAATGGCTACAACTAAGCTTGCTTTTTTTATTAGTCAGGTGGATTGAGTTGCTTTTGTTTACTATTAAAAGTCAACATCCATGATGGCTGCAATTTAGCAGTGAGAAATCAGGAGATTCATTTTTGCACAGACCATTGTTGAGAAAAACATTAAAAAGGTGAATATTTCTCTTCCTTATTATCTCCATTTAACATGGAAGATAGTTTTCATGTCATTTATTTCCCCTGAATACTAAGAGAGATGAGAAGCATCAATCATCAGTTTTTTGTTGTGACACCTTATTTGTTCATTGATTGCTTTCTCACATGTGCCTTGACCGCGGGCCTTCAGCAGACGGAGCAATCCCTTGCTCGAGCCAGCGACCTTGGGTCCAAGCTGGCGAGCTTTTGCTCAAGCCAGATGGGCCTGCACTCAAGCTGGTGATGTCGGGGTCTCAAACCTCGGTCTTCCGCATCCCAGTCCGATGCTCTATCCACTGCGCCACCGCCTAATCAGGCTCTATTGCCTTTTAAAAGTAATCTCCATTAGCTGTTCTTCCACCAGATGATCAGCATTAAGAACTTCACCCTGGCTGGGGACGTCAGGAATAGCATCGCCACTGTGCAACGGAGAGCACAACGCTAAGCTAAGCCTAAACTTTGGTAGCATGCGCTTGTTGCACCTGGCAGACTTCCGCATCGCTGCCCCAATCTAGAGGACCCAGTGCGGCGGTGGGGTGGGGGCTAGCGGTGATGGGGTGCGATGCTAAGGGACTCAGTAAGAAGTTGGTCGTGTGGGAAACCAAGTACACCACACTCGACTATGGCATTGGGTTCCTGCTGCAGAGACCCACCAGCGGCTGCTGATGCTGCAGAAAAGACAGAACCCATGCTGCCTCACCACGCTGGCCTCAAGGCTCCTGTTTTTCGGTTGCTGCACCTGGACCAGCGCATCCTGCAGAATGCCCTGGGGAACATCCTCGACAGGGAGCTGCTCATATGTATCCGCTGACTATGGAGCAAGGCCAGTGGGCCAAGAAGATTGGCACCAAGCTTGACATTATCCTGGGTGCATTGTTAGAGAGGAATTGCATCACTACCCTCTTCTAGACCCCTGGATACGGCCATTGCCTCTGTGCCCTGCCCCACCCTCTTTTTGTAGAGAACACAAAAGAAAATATTTGTTAGATCTGAGAAAAAAATCTTCATCATTTCTACTTAGCAATAAACTTTCAGTAGCACATTCAAGATTAACTCCGTGTTTTCATTAAGTGCAGGTTAGACAGTTTGCGTCTTTAGCTAAATCTAAACAAATAACTTAATTGTCCTCTTATCAAAAACACCCTCCTAAAGAGAAAAATTGGAAGTTTGTACGACTACTTTCAAACACTAGATGAGGTTAGTTCAGTGTTCAATAACTTCATCAAGTAAGGTAAATTTTATGGAATAAATGTCAGGCTTCACAGGTCAGTGAGCTTTTTCAAATGGTATGCAGGCTGTCTATATCAAATTTGTGCAAAGGAATTGATTTGGGTGGTTGGAATAAGGCCATTTTAGTTTTGCTGTAAGCCTTCCAGGAATAATGGTGCTATATTAAAAGATAAATTATAAATAGATTACTGTTTTTAAGTATTATTAAGAATGTTAACAACTAATGTAATAGGCTTTCTATTTCAATCCTAAATAGCCAGTGACAACCTGATTTTTCAAGTTCTCGGTACTTCTCAGCAGTGGGGCAGATCTCAGGGAAAGCTGTGCTGTCTGGCTGACAGAAACATCATGTGTTATTCGTAACCTTTGTTTTCTTCCTTTTGGGTCCTCTGTGTCTGTTATTGACAAGACAGCCAAAGGAGGCAGACAGGACCATTGATGTCTGGCAGGTCTCACCATTGTTGGGGTGAGGGAGTATGTTTCCAAAATGGAGGTTCTCGGTGTGTTTTACTTTTGTGTGAGGTATTAATTGGCAGAGAGATTGGTAAGTACGTATATAATGTATCCTCCTAGAACTCTTTGTGACCTTTTAGCTTGGATCACCTCTTAGAATAGGAGTTTTTCCTAATTTTCCAGTTTACTCATTCTAAGAGGTCATGAGGCCATTGTGCAGCAAATATAGACACTACATTTTTTAAGGGAGTCTTTCATAAACTATATGCCTGCAGTGGCTAAGAACTGAATTCTTGGAGTGTTTGTACATCTAAAAACACAGAGTTCTGTAGAAGAAGCCTCAGCTCCTTTTATCAGATTAGTCATTTCTGTGTCTGGACACCTGTTGTCTTTTCAGCACCCCTCTATTGTTTGTTCTCATTGCTGTAGTGGCTGGGGCAGGGATTCTTGCCATTTTTGCTTCCTTCCTTGTGTATAGCATAGAGCCTGGCACATAGCAGGTGGTTTTGTTTATTAAATATCTACCCCTCCACCCCCACCACCTCAGGGTTGGCAAAATCTGACCAAATTTCAAATATAGAATATTTGCTAATGTGAATTTAGGGCTTAGAACTGAGTCCATATGATGCTCAAGTGGGAAAGAATTAGGAAATAATATAGTTTCGTAGAAAAGTAAAGCAAAACTTGACTTTAAACCGCAAGGAGGAAGAAATGTATGTTTCTACAGTGTAAACACCTTCTCACAGCTGATGTCCCATCTGTAAATGAGGAATTTGGACAAACCTCAAGGATCCTTTCAAGCTTAGAAATTGCCATAAGGTACTAATTGCTTTTATTTTACCTTGTTCTTTATATTTTGAAATCTGAAGATTTCCTTTCTTCAAAATATAAAACTAACCACGAAACTAACAATAGACCTTAACTATCACTGGGACCTACAAAAGAAACTTTCAATTATTGTTTTGGGGTTGGCATATCAAATTACATATTTCATGTAAATATCTTATGACTGAAGTTTGAAATGTAAATGAAAGAGAATTAATTTTAATAGAATTTATCTCAAGTTATCTTCCCTCTCACTATAAAAATGACCTGTCTAGGTTTATGTCATTGTTAAGTAAAGATGATCTCCTCTTCCTCAGGGCCCATTGTACCTACTCAGGCTGCTGGCAGAGGTGCACTGTCAAGGACGCCATAACCAGTCTGGTTGGTTTCAGTGGAATCTCCACTTTTAGCCTCACTGGTTTATTTCTTCACTTAGAATAGTAGTAGTTCTCAGACATTCATATTCCTCTGAGCTGAGGTGTTCAGGGTCACTGTAGGCAAAACACTCCCTTATGTAAAAAGGTAAGGCCTGAGCAGGCAGTGGTGCAGTGGATAGAGCATCGGACTGGACACGGAGGACCCAGGTTCAAGACCCCGAGGTCGCCAGCTTGAGTGCGGGCTCATCGGGTTTGAGCAAGGTTCACCAGCTTGAGCCCAAGGTCACTGGCTTGAGCAAGGGGTCACTCGCTCTGCTCTAGCCCCCTGGTCAAGGCACACATGAGAAGGCAATCAATGAACAACTTAGGTACCACAACAAAGAGTTGATGCTTCTCATTTCTCTCCCTTCCTGTCTGACTGTTGCTATCTGTCTCTCTCTCTGTCCCTGGCCCCCCCAAAAAGAAAAAAAAAGATGGGGACTCTGCCTCCTCATGTCACCCATGTGTCAGAGGAACTCTGTTCTTTTGTCCCATCTGTTGTGTTCCACTTCCAGTCCTCACTCTCTCCCTGGAAGGAGTCAGTGTTCCTCTGCTTATACTTTGCTATCAAAACCTGGAACTGCAAGGGACCTCAGAGATCATGCAGTTTGATACATGAGGAAGCTGAGACCCGGAGAGGTCATTCTAACTTCTTGAGGCCATACAGCTGGTTAACACAGAGTGGGACCTGAGCTCCAGATCTTTCTAATTTTATGCCAAGACTTTTCCACCAGGCTCAAAGAGGCGCAGGTGCCATAGAGCCATTAGAGTGCATATAGCATTTTACATTAGCAAGAAGTCCCTTTAAATTTTTTCTCTCTTGTTTTAAAAAGGTTTTTTTTTTAATTTCCCCAGCTCTCTCATTTTCTTACATGAAAGACTAATCTGATGTCTTGTGCAGAGAATTGACGAACTGTTTTCTACAAAATAAACAGAGGAAAGCAAATAGCACAAGTATTTAGGGACAATCAAGGGTCCTTAGTGCCCCAAGCTTCCAGCGGCTCAGTAAACATGTCCGCCTTAGTTGTGGAGGGAGAGGAGGAGACAGGAGTGGTTGGTGTTCAGGCACCGGGCACAAGAGGGCCAGTGTGTCAGTTAGCAAGTGAACGAGTGAGCAGCGAAGAGTCTTTTTGGCATTGTGATTAGGTCTATTTTTTTTCAGAAAATATAAAAACACAGAATCATCATCCCCAAAGCTCAGAGAGCCTGGCAACCAACAAGACTCATTTCTGTGGCTCCAAGTAAAATGTTAACAAGACACTGCATGTCACATCAGATATCCCAGAATACAAGTTATGCTTCTCTTTATGTTTCACAGAGATCCATGAGAACTGTGGCTTCAGTCTCATGGCAGAAATTCCCAGCCTACATGGTAACAACAATGTGTTCATGCCTGCATGGAGGAGGCAGGAGTTGTAAAGGATACTGGGGCAGGGGTGGGGGGAGATGACCTCACTTCTAAATGTCTAGATGTTGGGGGGCCTAGGAAGTTTAAAAAGACTAAGCCAGGCAAGATAAAGGAGATGCAGTTTCTCTTGCCTTCGTCCCTTGTTTTCTGTTTTTCCTTTCCCCCTGTGCTATATTTCCTACCCCCAAACCCTAACTCACCTATAAACTGCAAGGCTTACAAAGCATCTATTGAGAGAATTGTTTGGACAATTATTGGGGTGGTATTGCACCACTGATCCTGGGAGGCATTCCAGTTGTAAGCTTCAGAGCAGTTAAAGAGGAAAACTGCTGAGCAAAACCACAAAGACACACACCCCTGTCCTCCCCTCACCTCAGGAAACTCTAATCCTGCTGCTCTTTTACTCAGATTCCTTGGTCTTCGGATGCCTCCCGTTGTGCATGGTATGAATAAAACTGTTCGTCAGTATTTGAGTCATCAAAACAATTCTTTTTGACAGAAGGTGTAGTGATCATAAATAAAATGGTTGTATCTTTGACTTTGCAACCCAGCTGAAAACAGAGATGCCTAAGGGTATCAAGAGTAATACACTTCATTAACAACAACCCTTAAAGCTTCCAATCCTTTATAGTAAGGTTGAGAGAGGATGGATTTGGAAAATTTTTCAGGTTGATCTTCAAATAATTAGCAGCTGTGTTTTAATGGGCTCTGAAGGTTGCATTTGCTCACCAAGAACCTCTGAATTTAGGGAACAGCCAGCAATCTTGTCTGCTTGTCCTTAACCTGGACCAGGTCACTTGTGTTGCAAAGCAAGAGGCTAAGCTGATTTATGGTTCTTAAACTCTCCAGCTGATAATGACTAGGTAGCTTATTTGATTCTAAGGGTCCTCTCTTCATGGAAAATAAGTGCAGGCAGTTAAGAATTACCCAAAATAGGAAAAGATGAAGGCGATGCTGCTCTAAGATCACCTGGAAGCATGGTAGGAAGCAGATGTGTAGCACGGAGGGTTGGGCAGTGAGGTCAGAACAGTAAACTCTGGCATTTTGCATTCCCCTGTTACTTCTCACGACTTGCTGTCAGAAAGACTGTTGTCTCTCAACAACTCAGGGATTAGGGACACCAAACCCCCTCAATCAGTTAAAAATCCATATTGAACTTTTGACTCCCTCAAAACTGACCTATTTAAAAGCCTGATGTTGATAGGAAGCCTTACTAATAACAAACAGTTGATTAACACATATTTTGTATGCTATGTTGATTGTATTCTCAATAAAGTAAACTAGAGAAAAGAAAGTGTTATTTAAGAGAATAGTAAGTATTTATTGGAAAAAAAATATGCATGAGTGGACCTGTGTCATTCAAACTCATGCTGTTCAAGGGTCAACTGTCCTAGCTTACTGGTCCTGGGTCAGGAGGAAACTGCTTCCCACCATCTCCAAGGTGATTTACTGCAACAAACATTGTGTATACATTCAGGTCTGAATGAGACTGCCTCACTTACTAGCTATGGGTCCTTGGTCAATCTACTAACCTTTCTACCTGTTTTTCACCTGTAAAATAGGAATAAAAGTACGAATCTTTTTTTTTAAATGTTTTATTTATTTATTTTTTCCAGGGACAGAGAGAGTCAGAGAGAGGGATAGATAGGGACAGACAGACAGGAACGGAGAGAGGTGAGAAGCTTCAATCATTAGTTTTTCGTTGTGACACCTTAGTTGTTCATTGATTGCTTTCGCACATGTGCCTTGACTGCGGGCATTCAGCAGACCAAGTGACCCCTTTTTGGAGCCAGCGACCTTGGGTCCAAGCTGGTGAGCTTTTTGCTCAAGTCAGATCAGCCCACGCTCAAGCTGGCGAGCTCGGGGTCTCAAACCTGGGTCCTCCACATCCCAGTCCGACGCTCTATCCACTGCGCCACCGCCTGGTCAGGCAAAAGTACGAATCTTAATAGATTATGATCAGAATCGATGTGTAGGAAATGTCTTGCATACCGTCTTTGACACCATGAACATTTCTTTCTGTTGCCCAGCCAGCTTCCTTTTACCCCAGTGTGTCATGTTCTAAGATCTCTTGTGACTCAGGCTGTTGAGCAGCCACTTTGACACAGAATTCTGTATTGTCTCTAAAAGTCTAATGCGGCCTGTACACCCAACTTCTGCTTAATTGCTTCCTCCCACCATTGCTCTTGGTAAGCTCTCTATAACTCAGTTTGAAATTTAACCCTGTTTTCCCCTTGTCAAGGAAACTGTGCTTGGGGGGTAAGCTGTTTCTGAAGAATTGTGCAATTTAGGGAAATTAAGTTTCAGGCCAGCCATGTGGCTCTGACAGCTTATACTGCTCGGTACTTAGCAATAATGGGGAAAATGCCAGTAAAAATGACAAAACAGCAGAGCCCTGACCCACCAGGTAATTGTATATTGAATATGTCTTGGCTCAAATTAGGAATGATTTTGCTTAAATGAACTAAGGGCAAAACTGCATGTTGTAAGTCATATAAAACAAGACCAGTGCCCTGGGTAATTAAAGATGCAAACTAGAAGCACAAGATGTTTGAAAAGCGAATATCACTGGCTTTAAAGAGAAGTGGTGGGAGAAAGGGCAGACCATTTCTTTTTAATGTATAGGGGCATGAAAAAAGACAAGCAGCTATTCCACCTCATGCTATTTTATTTTAATATTATAAGAAAGAAAAAGGTGAGAGATATAGGTTGTCCACAGCCCACAACTGCTCTTATGATCCTATAGCCGCACAGAGAGGGGCAAAGGAGGTAAAGAGTTTGAAGGAGATAAGTACAAAACCACAGAATGAGTTGTGCAGAAATGAGGATTAAAGCCATTAAGTACTTTAGTCACTTGATCCTGCTAATCTTTGTTCTCTAATGTGAAAAATTCATGGGCTTTCAAAAAAGAATACTGTAGGTTCTTAGATGAAACCAGGACCGATTGTCATTGTATAATCCCTACATATTTGCACCCTATCTCTTCAGTCATCAGGAATAGACAGCTGGAGAAGGCAGGCAGAGAGATTAGCTTTTTATTTTGCAGCACGTTGTGTTTTTGTATTGCTGCATCTTTAATTACCAAAAAGTAATTCACTGAATAGTACCCTAGTGGCTTGAAGAAGTTAATGCAGTTTCCAGAAGTATCTAACCTTTTCCCAGGGAGTAGTAGCTCAAGTACAGAGAAAATCTGGCTCAATAAATACTAAATAACAGAATTAATTGATAAGGCTCAAACTCTACACAACAGAATTGAACAAATGACCTGTTTAAATCTGCTACCTTTTCAATAAGTCCTTTTTACCATAAAACACTATTTGCCTGATAATTTCCATAAATTGAGGTCCTCAATCCTTTGAGGTCAGATCAGTATCAATTTATCCCTTCACTCAGTTCATCATCCATCCATCCATCCATCCATCCATTCATCCATCCATCTTATTGAGCATCTACTGTGCAAGGTTTGTGATAAATAAGACGCAGTCTTTCTTATAAAGAACTCACTGGAAGAGGGAGATGGATAAGCTATAAATTCATAACAGACTCTAGGAGAGGTCTATAGCAAGACGAGGGGCATCATCTGGTTCAGAAGCCTTCATGGACCAACATTCTTTACAGGCTGTGTAAATTGCTCTCTCAATATGCTTCCACCTGACTCTGTGTTCTAGTGCTGATCACACTGTATTGTAATTGTCTTTTTATTGTTTGTTTCTTCCCCTATGATATGATTTCCTTAAGGGCAGGACTCCATTTCAGTCATCTTTTTTCCTCAATGTCTAGACCATCTGCAGGCACTGAAAAGGCCTCAATAAATGTTGATTGATGGATGAATGTATGAGGGCACATTATTTTGGCTGGGAATCTAGCTATACCAGACATAGTTTTGACCTTATAACCACATATCACCTAAATATTTTTAAGAGGAAATAGTTGTAAAATGAGCATAGAATCTTGAACTATGGGGATAAATACATAAATAGGAATAAAAAATGGGGATATATTTCTGTTTATGGCTTAGTCAAAATTTAAAATTTGTGTGGATGGCACACAAATGATTTCAGAATCAGAAATACAAATTCATCATGGATACACAGATATGTTCTATATAGTGGCATCGAGATTGCTTCCTTTACCTTCTAAACTATGCTCAATCAATCTCTGCTTCCTGTTTATTCTACGACCTTCATATCTTTAAAATCAGTTCACTTTTCTCCATCTTTACTGCTACTCTTTTCACATAGGTCACCCTCATTTAGCTTATAAAAACTGTTCTAGGCTTTTCCTCCTCGAAATTTATTCTCCACATGGAAGCCAGAATATCTTTCTAAAGTGTGTGTGATTATGTCTTTGTCTTGCTTCAGTCTCTCCAGACTCCCAGTTGCATACAGGATAAAGCCTAAACTCATTAGCATGCGATGTGAAGTCCTTCACATTCACCTCCGTACTGTCAGCTTCTGAGGCTTCTCTGTTGATTTTTCTGCCCTAGGAATGCACCATGTTCTGTTCTGCCTCCTGACCTTTGTACCTCTTGCTCTTTGGCCAGAGTATCCTGTTTCAGTCCAGCTCAAGCCCCATGACCTTCCCTCCATATGTTCCATCAGTGTAGACATGTCTTCATTAATAATTCCTTTCTTGCATATCTACTTTCTCCTTCCCACTCCCAAAACACATGTGGACTACATGTCATTTCTTTGTCTTCCCATAGCATCCTGTGTCCTTTTCACACCAAAATATAGATGCTTCTCTGCGTACCTGTATCTACCAAATCTTGCTTACTTAACCCTATGATACTTAGCTTATTATTAAGCATAAAACACATAACAATTAAGAAGTAAATTACAAAGTAAAATAAAGGCTCAGTAAGAGTTTGTTCAGTTTCAATTTTGCCCACACTGGGTCTTTCATAATTGGATTTATTTCATGTGAATCCTTGGTCATTTTTTATTGATGGAAATAGAAAATGTCCATCAATAGAAAAAATAGAAAATTCCAAAAATAGGAAAAAAACCCTGGAAATAGAAATGGAGAATATTCCAAACATTTTTGGTTAGTTAAGTCCTTATTTCTTTTGATACTGCGTTAAAATTTTTGAAGACTGGGATGACCAATAGCCCTCATTTGCCTAGGTTCTTCAGTGCCACTTCTTGGGAGAACCCTCATTCCTGCATTCGTCCCGAAAGTCTTACGTGTTGGGAAAAACCCCTAAGTCCTGTACTCCCGGCACACGGGGACTATTGTTTACCTTAGAAATCTCATGACTTGAAGCTCATCTCCCTAGGACTTCTGCCCTACTCAGTTCCACAAACTTCAGCACCTTCAGTAGGTGCAGCCCTATTGGATAAGTACAAAAGGTAAGTGTGAGCTGAAGCTCTCTAACATCAGACCAGCTTTCTGCAAGATGAGGAGAGAAGACTTAGCAATATTCTCAGTGTAGCCCTGTGAGCTAACTGGTGGAGCGGAGATTAAAACCCCTGTGATTGAAAGTCTCCAGAACTCTCTGCTGGAATCTATAAGGAGCGGCATGAGTCATGAACTGGGTGTTAGAAGATCTGCAATTTTAGATTCCTCAAAGCTAGTTGACCTTGGGCCAGCTGTTTACCGTCTTTGAGCCTCTGTGTCTTCATCTGTAAAATGAGATAATGCCTTTCCTATATGCATCTCAGGGTTATTGGAGATTCCAAAGGATAGTGTGTGTGAGAATTATTTGAAAGCCATGAGTGCTCTGCCAATGTCATTACCATATCCTGTAGCAATGATCTGTAAATTCAGGCTGAGTTTTTCCACCAGAAGTTATAGTTGGTATAATTCTGGAAGTGCCTGCTTTCAAGCATATAAAACAGACCTGTGCAGAAACAAGAAGCCAGGCTGCCAGTGCCTGATGCACAGCTGCAAACATTAGAAGCTCTTGGCAGTGGTGCAGCACTGGCCAGCCCAGAAAGTGGTGTCTGTCTTCCCAAGATGTAGTCAGGGCTCATCTTTGATAGAACTGAATTGTACAAATTACACACAGTAATCTGACTACTTATTCATTACTTTTATTGACATTTGCCCACGTTGGCCTCAGACTATGTACAGGATAAGTTGAATTTTGAAAACTATATAGAACTTTAATATCTACCCCTTTACTACTTTAATGGTTTTTCGTGTCATATATTTTTTAGAAGCATGATGTTGCTGCGTGATTTTATTGTTTTTCTGCAAAACCACAGGAAAACTACTAATTCTGTTGCTCTCTCCTCTTACAGCATTTTTGAAATATAAAATGTTTTCTAGATAGAACATATTATGCTATCTTTTGCAGAAAATCCAGGTCATCCCTACTCACCACTTTATCCCCCAACACACAGTTACACCATGATGTGTCCGCAGCAAAGAAAATTACTGGCCCTGTGATCTGAACAACAAAATGTCCTCAAAATATATTGCCTCATCTGTTAGGTTTGATTAAACCATTTATCAGCAAAAAATAAAAATTGCTTTTCTTTCCTTAGCATGTCTGGAGATTCAGGCGTGCTTTGTGAGGCTATTGTGATTGCAGCCTTTGTAGCAGAACTGCATACTATATTACTAGTGTACGACAATATGGAAGCAAGCTTAAATTAGCAGGGAGACTGTCTTGCTACTACTTGCACTGCTTGTCACATCTGGGTTTGATTCTGACCACATTGTTGGCTAGATTGTTGTACAGTTTATATACATATTTGCTTCTGTTAACAAAATCATATCATCATTCCTCCATCCCTGATGCATAAGCACTGAATTCCTTTTCCAACCATGGAGATGGATTTATGAGATGTGCTTTCCTTCTTACTAAAATCCCTGGCTAAAATTAAGAATACTGTATGGCCAGACATTTACCATATTTCTCCATGTATAGGATGCACTGTTTTTGGGAAAATTTAGGGTCTAAAAACTCGGTGTGTCTTAACTAGTGGTTGTAGATTTTTTTTTTTACTTGCATTTTCTGCTTTGTTGTGCTTGTTTTTGCGCTCATTGTTGAAGACAGTGATTTGTCATCAGGCACAGATGAGGACAAGCTAACGGATGAGAGTTCTGACAGTGATGAGGAGTTGTATAAATTTTATGATGAATAAAACTTGAGTTCGATAACTTTATGTAACACATTTTTTTTTTCAAAATTTGGGCCCCAAAATTATGGTGTGTCTAATACATGGTAGCGTCTTATACATGGGGAAATACACTAATAACAGCGGTCTTTCCCCATGTAAAGCTCATTATCTCCAAGGGCCTTTGAATTGCCATTTTCATTTTTATACCTCCATTTCCTACTTGTGGAGTAGGTTACTCTAGTGATTGAATTAGATGATTGTACAGTTTGATCCTCTACAACTCTGTAAAAGTTATGTGAACTCCACATACGTAGTCACTTTTTGTAAGCTTCTAGATGAAGTTACATTGGGTGTAGGATGATTTAAGCCAAGTGTTACCCAGCCTTCAGGGGAGACACAGTACCAGGAGAATATGTGAGACAAATGTCTTATTTACACAGTCACACACTGTACCAGAGTTGATTTTGTTTGAAGTTCTCAGAGAGGTTTTGTAGAGGAGGTTGATAACCACCATGTATTCTAGTGTTTATTGAGCAGCTACAGTGTGCTGATCATCTTGGAGATGAGATCGAGATATAGTTCCTGAAGCAGTTTAGTATCTAAGGGGCTGCCAGACTTGCAAATAGACACAATGACAACTGCTGTAAGGTGGTGTTTAAACTGTAGAGTGAGCAAGGGAGTAGGAGAATTAAAGTTTGCCTGGGGGTGTTAGGGAAGTTTTCCTGATGAGAATAGAATTTGAATTGAGACTTGAAGGTTGATTACAAGTTAAACAAACAAACAAACAAACCAAGAGCATTGCAGGAGGGGGAAAATGTACCAAGGACTGCAGGTGAAAGAGAGCTTGGTTATTCAGTCCTGTGGGGATTAAAGTGTGTTTGCGTGCACATGGGAGGGATGCTAGAGTCGGCTGTGGGCTGGGCGGTGCACAGGCAGTCAAGGTCAGGCTGGTCACAAAGGGTCTTGGGTGTCAAGCAAAGGAATTTAGCTTTTATACTTTTCAAAAGCCATTTTTAAATTTATTTTTTATTTTATTTTATCAAGGCAGAGTCTGTGACAAATGACAGCAGGGAGAGCAGCAATTATACATCTCCAAGAGTCTAACTGTAACCTCCCCTGAGTGACTAAAAAAGCTAAGTGTGCCCTTGGGAATATGTCAGACGTGAGTGGGAAAGAGCTGAGATGATCACTTCGGTGGCTGTGAACTCCTTGGCATATTTGAGAAGGGGTCACTGGACCAGATTTACATGCTCATTTTACTAACAAGGAAATGGGCTAAGAGATTGTAAGTGGCTGCCTCCCAGGTTAAATAGCCAGTGATATTTATGGCAGAATTTTATTCAAGCTTATGAAATGCACTAGTCCTGTTTTCATGTCACTAGAAGGCGAAGAGAAGGACAACAGGCAGGGTAGACAGGATTTACAGCACACACAGAGGACAGACAGAAGAGACAGCTGTATGCCGGAGGGAGGTGTGCTACCAGAGTAAAGAGAGCAGCTGAGAAAGACCCTCAAAAGATTAGAGAAAATAATAAATGGGTATCTAGAAGTCCTTATATTTCTGATTAAAGATTTATAGCCTAAGGGGAAATTTCTGGAGAGTTACAACAAAGTTCAGAAGGAAATGATGGTAGGGGCGTAACATTATGTATCAATAACCCTAACAAGTAATTTATCTGTAATCTAGTATGTTGATTGTGAATTGAATAATCTGCTTGGGGGATTGGGAACCCAGACCCATGGTAGAAGAATTCAGTTTAACAGTTCAGCCCATCCTCCAAATGATGACATTAGTTTTTAGAAAGAGGAGAAGTCCCAAGAGCACAGACTATGAGTGCAGTGTGACTGGGTTGTGATCCTACAATTCAGTGATTTCCTTTATTCAAGCACAGTCCTCTATGTCAGGGATAGCTCAGAAGTGGTACTGCTTTACAATGCACAGAGGATAAGGCCACAAAAGAGGAAGTATTTCACAAGCAAAATCAGCTGGCTGGGAATAGAAACTCATTGTCCTGTGGGTGTTATATTAGAACTTCCAAATATGGACTTCTTAATTCAGAACTGGTTCTGAACCAGGAGGCTTGTGATTTGATCACTACGAACCTAGTCCTCATCGCTTTAATGTTTTGGCAAAGCTCAGCTCTCAAGGGGGGGCCTTCAGTTTTTATTCATGCTTAATGTATCAGCTTGACACATTCTAGAAGTTTCTTTCTATTCCTTGATACCTTGGAAGCCTCCAGTGACATGAGAACTGGTGCACTGGAGATATGACAAATCACTCACTTTAGCATACACCAAAAAATATGAAAACATTTTCTTTCAGAGTTTACTGAGACCATTTTACTGTTTACCCTGTTAAGACAATGGGCCTAAAGTGTGATGGAGGTTAAACCATGTGTAGCTTTGGTTTGAAATTTGTATTAATATCTCCCCTGGACATGCTCTGTGCCTTAGACAGGATCTGTAAGGACCAACAACTTTCTTCCTGATTTGTTAGATCATGAGAACATGGCCTAAAACTTGGTTAAACTGCACTAAGCTCCTTGACTATCAGCTGAAAGCTGAATGGTACAACCTAAGTAGCCAGGCCGCGTCTTGCACCTGCCACGTTGCAGTAGCTTATTGGCAAGTTTCTTTCTCATAACAAACAAACAAATTCCCTCCGAAAAAGCACTAGAGAACATTATGAATCATTAATGCCAATAACATGTTAGAAGAGTAAAATAATTGGAATTGCCAATATGTGAACTGCAGTTTCCCTACTAAGTTTTGAAAGTGGGCAAATAATACTCTTTTTTATTTTTTGCATCTTTTCTGTTTTTAAAGAAAATATTTCTCTCTTCCTTTTTGGAGGGTGGGGCGTTTGTTTTGTGAAAAAGAATCTGCAATTGAGTTCTGGTTAGAGGTGATGCATGCTTCAATGTGCAGGCATGAGATATTAGAGCAAAAGATAACACTGAAAACCACACTTTTAACATTCCATTTCAGTGCTGTCCAGAACAACTATAAACCCGGAGAAAGGTGACTAATAAATTTGACAGCCATACCCTAAAACAGACTTTATTAGTGAAATGCAAATTATATCCAGGCACTTCCTATCAGCACCCTGCGCTGTTAATGATAAGCAGTCAATGAGATTTATATACCTTTAGCATTTTTATAATGAGTCTGTTGCTTTGATGACAGTTTACTGTCAAACATTATGTTTAAAAATTTATAGCATTTGATTCAAATGAATAGACAGTTTAACTTCATTGCAATCTGTTCTGATGTCCCCTTTTCGAGGGGCTCCCACCTTCACTTTTCTCTTTTTCATTTTTTTTCTTCTCTAGACTAAGCTCTTAAACACTTCACTGGAAATGAAGTTTTGAAGTGGGTACACATTGACTAACAGAAAGTGTGTGTTAACTTGAAGGGAAAGAGTTCAGTGATTTCTAAGAATAGGCATAAGGAGACTAAAGAGAAGGTATGTTATATTAAAGTACTGAAACTCTACAAATGCACCAGGATGTGAAGTGTAATGGAAAGAGACTTGGTAGGGAGAAGGGCCTTTGACCCTGCGAGAGGGCAGCCCATACACATTTGCATAGAGGAGGTGACATCTTGTTCTCTCCTGGAAAGAACCACACATTGGTTCCCAGAACTGCCTTGAGGACAAGTGCCCAGTAAATGCTGCTGACAGATTGACTGCAGCTGGCAAGAGCCACCAAGGCAATTTGAAGGGACGCTATACAGAGCCCTGCTGCCCCTACAGGGTCACTGTGCTGCGTAGTTCAAGTGGACACAGGTGTTGGGTCTGACGGCTGCCTTAGCCCAGCAGAGAGTGTGACTCCAGGTTGCAGGGGCCTGATTTTTAGGAAATAGAACTGCTGCTCAGAAAATGGGGTATTTCAAGTAGACTGGCTTTGAATACAGGTGTTTCCCACAGGTGGTGGTATTAGTATGAGAATATCACTTATGCAGAACTTTAAACATAGCTCAAATGGACTGAAAACATTCTTATCTCCTACAGCCTTTGCTCTCTGTCCTGTTTCAGACCCTAAATACCCACTTCACCTTCCCAAGAATCATGTGTCCCCTGGCTTAGACAGGTGAACTGGAAATTTGCACCTGTTTCTAGGATGGCTGCCACCAGCACCCCACCTGTTCTTCTTATGACTCCAACTCCAACTTGATTTTGAAATCTTGGCTCTAAAATCTGTGCTTAGCCCATTGGATCCAGTATTGAATGACCATCTTGATTTTTGAGTCTTGCCTTTTCTGAAAGAACTCAGAGTTGGCTTTTCCCTCTGGCTCATTATAGACCAGGCTGTTTCTGGTCCAAAATCCTCTTGGACTAAAAGCCCAAACTGTGTTGATGACCATTTCACTGGTAGTTAACCCCAAGGTGCCAGCTAAGACCAAGTTAGATGTTCAGACCCTTGCCATTTTAACCATGCTTTCAATTATAATAATAACATCGCTATCTATTCAGGTCCAACCAAAAACCAGGCTCTGAGCTAAGTCTTTTACGTGTTTTATTTTTAAGTGCTTGCTACAGCTTTGGGAGGTAGTATTCACACTTTACAAATAAAGAAACAGAGTCTCTGAGGTATGTTAGAGCACAGATTCAAATTCGAAGCTCATGATATTTTTCAGGAATGGTAAAACCGTAAGTGAGAAGAGATATCATTCAAAAAAAAAAAATAAGAAACTCTGATTTTTCATCCCACCATCTATCTTGCTGTCTTGTTTTGGTCTCAGCTGGTAAATTTATATTTCTTTCCCATGAGGATATTGTTTCATGTGATCATTGACTCCGAGCTGATTGATGATGTGTTCAATTTAAATAATGCCATGTTTAGAAGCAAGAGGAGAAGAAAGCTTTGCAATTCTCTGAGGCCTGAGTCAGGCAAGGCAGCAGACTAGGTAAGGGCTGAGCAGCTTGCCCTAAGGGACTGGCAAACTGGTACTTTGGTGGACGCGGGATAAATCCCAGTGTTCCTTCAGCAGCAGTTGCCAGCATGCCCTGAAACTAGAACACTGTGGTGAGGATAGCACAGAGGAGACATGGTTGTCAGGGAGAAATATGAAAGCAAGTGAGTGCCATATTGACAACTTTGAAAGACATGAAAGGGTCTTAAAATAAGGTGAACAGATGTCCCGCTTTTGGTGGGACAGTCCTGATTTTTAACAATTTGTCCTGCGTCCCGTGGCGTTTTAAAAAAGTCCCGATTTAAAAAATATATTACAATACTATTTTTGCATTCTATGAATTTTTTTTTGCTCCATATACACCAAATTTTTAATCAAGAACCCCCCCCCACCCCCATCAATGGTGTCCCGCTTTACCAATTTTAAAATCTGGTCACCTTATCTTAAAAGGGTCATGGACAGAAGGCAACATTTCTCTTGTGTGCCCCAGAGGTCATGTAGCTGAAGGAACACAGCCCTGGTGACTGCAGGATGTTGAGTGGAAGACTTGGAGCTACCAAATGGGAGGCACATGTCCCGCTATTAGCAGCTTAGATGCAGGTGAGATGTGTGATTGAATGGTTACTGCTCAGACTGGGCTAGAAAATCCTTTCTAGCCATAGTCCCATATTCCTTTAATATAGCATGTTATGTGCATGCGACTGTCGGCCAGTCTTTGGGGCTTTTGAAATACAGTATTATTGAAGTTGCTGACATTTTATTCATAGAACTTGAAAAACAATGCATTGGTTATCAAATGTCTTTCATTAACATTATTTTCATGCACTTCATATAGCCTTCTCCAAAGTTATAAACAACAATAATGACAACTTGTCTGCAGGAACCAGGAGAGGGCATGCGGAAGGGATCTAAATGAAGATATTAATATTCACATTATAGCTAACCTTGCTAATTTGCACTAATGACTGAGAAACCTACTGCAAATTACCAAATTAGTGAGTAAGCCAGCAACCAGGATTTCCAAAAGCCCAAAGACAGCACCAGAAAATGAATCCAGTCTCATAATTTCATCAACACAATAGAATTTTAACAACAGAGTAATTTGTAGTCTTTATTTTGTTTATCTTGCAAATCTGTGTGCATTTTATTTTTTCATTTAAAATTTTAATTAATTTATTTTACCTTCTGTGTGCATTTTAAAGAGTAGTGGTGGGCTATTCAAGTATCATTTGTTTTCTTTTACGTATGGTTTTGGTTAAGAAATGTATGCTAAACATACCAAAAACCCTTGGAAAAAAAGAAACTGAAGATTTTTCTGAAGCACTTTTATTTTTTAAATATATTTTTTTTAGTTCTAATACCAGCCATAACTTTGCTTCCTCTTTTAGTTATCAACCAGAATATGCAAAACTTAACACAATAGTGCACAGAAGACTCATAAGCGGGAGTGAAATTTCTTAATTAACCAGGCACCTTATTTGTGAAAGAGGTAATTTTCCAAAGCACAGTTATGTGAAAATGAAAACAGATGGACACAGTTTAGTCTCAGTGACAGCAGCAGGCCCACCTCTTATGACAGTGGAAGGGCCCTGGTGGGTAGCACCTAGGACTGGCTGTGACCTTTCCATTCATAGTCTGTGTTTCTTTTTTCTTAAATTCTTAATCATTTTCATACCTAATTTTGTATACTTTTTCTTAACTGTATTCATTTCTGCCCTCACAGAAAGCTGACTCCACCCTGGTAGATGCACCCTGGTAGACTCCACCCTGGTAGATGCAGGTCTAGGCTTTTACAGAGAAAAGTTAGTGGAGTGAGAAGAGAAGAGGCTGATAGAAACCAAAAACGTTGGCATTTATTGGGGAGGGTTCCCCTGTAAGAATGGAGAAGCAATGAGCTCTGGGCTTGGAGAATTCCAGGGATGTGGAGACCTGTCCTCATCCTCCCTCACCACCTTGTTGAGAGGGGGTTCTCCTCTGCTCCTCTATCTTCTGGGAGGCAAGAGCACCCCTGGCTTCCCCACCCCTCACAGAAGACTACAGCTTCAGCCTGCCTGGATCTGGTGGGGGCTGGGAAGGGAATAGGAGCCTACCGTATACCATATCTCAAATTATACAGGTCCTGTCATAAATACACAGAACCGCCTGTGACTTGGAAGTTTTGGAAACACCTCCCTGCCCCATTTTTTTTTCTCTACATAGTCTGTGGCTTTGCTTGTATATGTTAAGCTTGGTTTCTTGACTTCACTTAGAAGGTCCAGTTAGGGAATACAAATCAGCTGCAATAGATCTACCTGTAAGTAGACCTGGAATTGCTTAGGCTTGGACAACTCCATGAACCCCCAAGAACAATATAACAGGTGTTGGAAAATGCTGGATCTAGAAAATGTAGACTCAGGTTTACTGTTCCCATGCATCCCCTGATTTCAGTAGCATAGATGTAGAGAGCTCTCTCTCTCTTCATTAAACAGAGACTATCAGGCAGGGGACTGACTCAGATTAAGTTAGACTGAGCACTAAGAAGACTAGAAAAAAATCCACCAGCTATAGCCACATTTTACCCCTTTGTCCTTAAACAATTTATCACGTTAGAATAAGAGCCCATAAATTTCAAATTCAGCTCAGGACATAAAGGGAAAATATACATCCGGGAATAGAGATTGGGGATGGGAATTTTGCCATCACATACAATGAATGGATTTCTCTAAAATATCTTGCCATTGTATGGTTTAGCCACATACCTTTGAAAGCAAAAATGGAACCAGAAAAGAGACATAAAGAGTTATTGTATTTAAAGAACTTAGGATAATTATTTGTGTTTACCTTAAAGTACACTGTACTTGACAACCCTATAAGGCTCTATATTCTTTGAAGAAATAAGGAATATAAATAATATTTTTTCAAGGGAAGTGGGCTGTTTTTAGTGTTAAAACCTTAGAAACAAAAAAGGAAATAAAGCCCCTTTGCATGATTATTTAATTGGAATTCTATGAGTTTGTTATGTATTTATTTTAAAGCTTCAAGTATTTTGAAGTGTTGAGCTTGTTGGCAAGGCCTCATCCTTTCCTCCTCTACTTTTATAATTGTGATAACTTCTTTAGGCTGTTTCCCTGGAGACCGTGATGATAATGGTCATAACAGGTACAGTTACTCTCCATCACTCTTACAAGGATGCAGTTGGTGTGAGTGGGTAAATAGTTCTCGTAATGAAATCCCATTCCAATTACTACTGTATAGAACTTAAAGCATCAGCAGAATATACTGGGAACACTTCAGCATCTTCTTGTTGTTGTTGGGTTTTTTTTTTTTTCCAGCTCAGATATTATTACTTCTTAAACTTTTGTCTGCAAGAATCCATCAATGTCCTTTTTCGATCTCTCTAAAACGCTCTCCAAAGAGGATTCAGAGATAGGTAATTTTCTCTTATCTGAGTTTTCATAGAATTTAGTTCAAGTTTTATTGTATTTTTAAGAGCCCTCTAGATGCCCATAGAGATAGTTGAGTTAAAATACACATGCTACAGTGCGTTCATACTCTTAAAATATTCTTCAGAAAGAATAATCAGAGTAATAATTTCTGTGTTCAGAAGTGAAGTGGCCCAACCATTTCTTAATATTTCCAAAGGTTTGAAAAACCCATGCCTTTAGCCAGTTTTATGAAATTTCTATAAAAGGTGTTGACAGTGTTTATATGTATGAACAAATAGACATTATGAATTCTCTTATGGAGTTGACAACAGAATGTCAATTTGCAGAATGTCTGTGGACTACAACAATTTAATCTCATTAATGTCTTGATAACATTAGGATGGTAAAAAGATGGTAACAGTCACATATTCAAGGAGAGAAGAGGCAAATTAATGTTTCCAGAAATGTCTTCTGAGGCTTAGCAATTGGAGTTAGTTGTTTCATTAATACTCTGTTTGTGTTTGGGAATGAGTCTGACATTTCCTCCTTTTGTATCTTCATTTTTATCCTTTCAATTTCTAGATGTGCTTGTTTTCTTTTTTTTAAAGAAAGGACTGGTTTCATTGCAGTTATCTTTGATTTAAAGACTTAATTCAGCCTCTGTCTTCAACTTCTCTTTCTCAACAGCTTTTCTAAAAAGCAATGAATCCAAGTTCCTAAATATGATCAACATTCACTTGTCATTACCATTTTATTCATCATCACATTTCCAAATTGAAAAAGCTACCATAATAAAGGAAAATTTTAACTAAAATAATGAAAATTGCTTTCTACACATTGTTCACTTAATTACAATTAATCCTATTATCTGGTGACACCATGAGGTAGAATTCTGGTATATATGTTATGGTGAACAGAAATTTATCTAGCTTGCTTATAGGAATGTCATCTGCTTATAGGCCAATTTGCCTGGATAAATCACAAGAAATATTTAGTGTCATTTAAACTCCATCCATTCATGAATCGAAACATTGGTTAAATGCCTACTATAAAGAAGATATGATACTATCATTTTTAAGGATGCCAAAATGCAGCTGTGACTCAGCAAATCAAGGTAAACAAATTTGTAAGTGCAAATTAACCCTGTTGTCTCTGTAATTGATTCAAGTTTCAATATCAAACACTGGATGACTAAACAGCACTAGCTTATAGTTTCTATGTAGTACTGGCACAGCACTGGCCTGCTTTCAAGCAGTTTACAACTCACATGATTATTAAAGACAATTCCACAAAGGGGTAAGAGAACATCAGGTCTGACAGTATGAACTGCCAGAGGATGGTGAGTTCACCGTGGCTGCTGTGTTCAGAGAAGGCTTTCTGGATTGTGCTTGATAAATGAGGTATAAACAAACCATGGTAACTATGAGGTACCACGATGATATATATAGGTCTGCACAAGATGTATAAGGGAGAGAAAGGGGAGGGAGAGTGCTGTAGGTAGAGGGATAAAAATGTACCAGCTGAACACTGCAGAGTGTTGGGGTTGAGTGGAAGGGCAGTGAACAGGTCAATCAACCCAGATTAATGGGGAATGAAGAGAGGAGTGGCAGACTAGACAGGAGACAGTGCTCAAAGGCCTGAGAACATGTCACCCAGACTAGAATTTTCAGCTGTGACTTCAGCAAATCAGGATAAATAAATTCTGTCTAAGTGCAAATTAACCCTGTTGTCTCAGTAATTGATTCAAGGTTCTGTACCAAAGACTGGACGACTAAACAGTACTAATGGTTTCTATTTTGTTTACCATTCTTTGAAAAGAGCAAATTAACACATATGTTCAAAGTGTGTCTGCACATCAGCCAATGTTAATGGCTCTCCGAGGAGCACCATCATTGTAGGGAGAGCACACAGCCTTACATAAACCCACGTACATAGATATGTATTTTGGACAAAGTTTATATAAGGGTTGCTGAAAGTCCTGGGTTATGGGAAACAGCCCTTGCTTCACCATATCCAGGGGAAGGATTTCCTTTGATATGTATCTCTTCCTGTTATTTAAAGGCACTTTTGATGATGAAAATGAATGGACCAACCATGTCACAGTCTGTTCATTTCTTACACATGTGCATGGTCTTTGATCACAGCTCTGGGCTATAATCTATAATTAAACTATATTCAGACTGCCTGTGAAAACCACCAAGGGGTTTCTTTTTTTTTTTTTTTTTCAGGTAATATCAGTGAGCAGGTGTAACTACATACCACCAACTTTTCTAAGGCCAAACCCAAAAGCATACATGAAAGTCATCCTACAGTAATTGTTTTAAAAGAATTCTTATTTTGTGGGTAAAACAACTACATCTAATCTTGCCTTTCACAATGTGCTAGTGAGTAAAATTATTTAAAGTCATTTGTCTGGTGAGTTGCTTAACATTTCATAAATCTTTTTTCTAGGAAATAATCTTAAGGCATACTGATGACAAGTTTGGATTTTAGAAAAGGGTAATTTATAGAATCGGCTCAGTTGTCTCTATGACCTTCGCTGGACTATATTAGTGTTTTACTTCTTCTTCTCTCTTCTTTACCTTCCAACATACCAGAGAGTAATTCATATCCTTGCTAACCTTTGCAAATGATTTCCCCAAAGGTTTTCCTTCATCAATATCAGGGAAAATGAACCCATTGTCACCATCTTTTAAAAAGTAATTAGCCATGAATAATTGTTCTATCCACACATCTCTTTAACTGAATTGATTCTCTTTTACTTTTCTTTGAAGGTAGATCTATTAATTGGAACCATGTTAGAATGTTATCACCCTTTTATTTTTCTATTTATTACTCCTGCTTTTCTATAAATACTCTGGATTACACTAGGAAGGCTCGTCGAGTTTAATACTGTGTGAACATTTTCCATGTTTTATTATACATTCTATTACAAAGTAGAAGAATGGATTTTTCTATCCAGGTTTATTAGATTCAATTTTGGAATATTTTACTTAATGGGTAATTTTTACGGCAGCCCCTTTGCAACATTTATATGGGAAATGTTGTGCTTCTTGATTAAAAATATCCCATGGGATATTTTTCCCTAGGACTTTTCTTAAAATTACCTTTTGGCTGCGTAAAAGGAAAGAGGAAAAATTACCTTTCCACTGGGCAGGAGTTGATCACGCTGGAACAAACTCGAGAGACTCACATACAATAATTGGAAGAGGGCCATGACAAAGGATAAAGGAAAAACAAACAGACCATGCCTACATAAGTCCTGTTTCTAACCCTCAGATGGGATTTTCCCTGTGTGCTCTGCTTAGGAGCTTTTGAAAATTATTCAAAAGCTTTGGCTGCTACCAGCGCCAAGAGGTTAGTTATGCCTTTGCTTGCTAGTCTCCATTAGTCACTGATTTGCTTCTGGGCACCATTCGAGGGATTAATTTTTATCTACAAATCCCTGTAAGATTGGACCTTGGTTATCTTGGCAATAGTGTTTCTACTCACTCTAAAGGCAACTAAGATTCACAAGGGAGGCTCCTTATATTGATGAGAAGCCAGTGCTCTGTGCTTAAATGGGTAACCTTAATGTTGTGTGACTAGAATTTGGCAGTAAACAGGTATTTTATGTTCTGCCAAGATTTTACTATCAGATACACTCTCCTGTTAGCTATTTAATGAGACAAGGTCGTTTTCCCCCTCTTGTTATATTGAAGCATTGCTTAGATTTATGTCTGATTCAAAAGCAGCTGTTCCCAGTTGCTTCCTGGTACTTAAAGTCTGAGCTATGTCTGGTGTTAGCAATTTGAAAAGCCTTTGTAGCTTGGATACTGATCTTATGTGATGCCGGTGGCCTGGTAAATCCACACATAACCAAACAAATGAAAACAGTACACAGTTCATTAGTAGAGTGTTGAAAGCCTGGGATACACTCTGAATTTGAAACCGACTCATCCATAAAACCCCTCTTTCTTGGCAAATGTAATCTCTCTCTGCTTTCATTTCCTGAGCTAGAATATAAGGATTATATAATTTTCTAAACTGTGGCTTCCATGGAGAATAATAAAAATTACTCATTGGAAGTGAGGTTGCAAATAGAAGTGCTCCAGAATGGGAAAGGAAATGATACTAATTAAAATCATACATATTAGAAGATAGTCTTATTCCTTAGTAATCTAAAAATGACCTCAAGAATAAAAATGCAGATCAATTTGCAGATCAATTTGATCTTTGCTATTTTGGACATCAGATTAAATGTGGTAGTCTTTTCATTGTCCTGGAAATCTTTAAGAAGTTGAAGCAAAATATGAATATGACAAGCCTGACCTGTGGTGGCGCAGTGGATAAAGCATTGACCTGGAATGCTGAGGTCGCCGGTTCAAAACCCTGGGCTTGCCTAGTCAAGTTACATACAATAAGCAACTGCTATGAGTTCATGCTTCCCTCTTCTCCCCTTCCTTCTCTCTTCCTCTCTCTCTCTCTCTAAAATCAATAAATAAAATCTTAAAAAATATAGGAACATGACAAATGACACTGGAAAAAGACAATGTGGCAAACTGTACACATTGTTTAGGACTTTGTAGGCAATGGCTCTAATCTCGTTCCCTTTTGAAAAAAATCTCAGAGAAATAAGGAAGGAGGGAAAAATAAAGGTAAGACTGACATGTAGATTCTGAATCACATGATTATTTTTTATGTGATCAGGTTTTGGAGAAGGTCACCACCACCCAGTCCAGCCTTTGTTCCCACTGCCTGGCGCTTGGAATGTCTTTGTTAACATGGTTGGTGTTATTGAGGTTACTATGTGCCCAGCAGGCACTGTGCTGGGCAACAAGATAGACAGGGGTCCTGCTTTCCTGAACCTTACATACCTCATGAAGAGATAAACAAAAGATAGCAAATGAAAAACAAAGAATGACAAATTACTCAAAGGCCTGGAAGAGGGACGCATGAGGTGCTGAGGTAAATAGGTGGGTCCCTACTTCTGGATGGCCCAGGAAGTCTGCGCTGAGGAGGGGGCATTTTAGCTGAGGCTTAAAAAACAAGGAAAGCGCCCATGTGGAAGTTGCCAGAAGAGTGCCCCAGACTAAGGAATGGCATGAGAAACATCCTGAAGTTAGAACAAAGAGAGAGCCCTGGGCTGGAGCTGCTGGTGAGGAAAAGCCCCGGAGCTGAGCCTGTGGGAAAGTTCTCTGGATTCCACCTCAATACACTGGGAAGCCTTTGAAGAGTTACAAGCCGAAAACTAAGATGATCTGATTTAGCTCTCACATCCTGTTGTTGTGTGGGCTATGACTGAGTGAGTGCTTTACCTCCGAAAGAACTTTCTTCCTCATCACTGCCACAACCCGGTGCTGGCCACCATCCCCCTCACCTCACTGACAACTATGGTTGTACCTTCATAGTCTTTTAGTTTACTCTCCACACTGCAGCTTGAGTCATCTTTGCACAATGCCAGCTCGATTCTGTTCCACTCCTACTTAGAAACCTGCTGTGGCTTCTCATTGCTGTGGGATGACGCTTGTGCCCTTCACTTACTGATGCCTGCACTGGCGGGCTCCTGCAGCATCCCAGCCTCCCTGAGCCACTCTCCAAATCTCTGGGCTCCAATCACGTAAGCTCTCTGCCCATTTCCTGAACATGTGGTCATGTTTCTTTCCACCTCAGTACCTTTGCACATTCGTTTTTGTCCCCGGTCGCCCTAAGCATCTTTTCTCCCCACCTTCACCAGTTTGTTTAGCTTGGTGGTTTTCAAAGTTTAATATACATCAGAATAAGTTTAGTTTTGTTTTTTTTTAATTTATAAAAAAATGAAATTTTATATATATATATATATATATATATATATATATATATATATATATATATAATGAGGATTAGGTAAATTAATTCTTGAAAAGTAGAAATAAAATACTGTTCCTTAAAGTCCACATTTCCTTTCTCTGTTGCCATCATAAAGTCTAGAGTGAGGATTTTGTAGTCAGGCAGTGAATAGCATCCAAGCGTATGATCTTGGAAACCTCAGTGCAGAGAGATGATTGCCTGATCTGAGGTGTGAAAGGCTGGCTGGGAGTCTGAAAGCTATTTATACCTCTCGCTAGTGCCATCTCTCTGTGCATGATGGGATGGGTACAGTACTTGGAAGGTTTATCATTATTACATTTTTCTATTTATAATGTGCTGCTATTTCAAAAAGCTCAAATGACTGTAAATAGTGGACTTAATTTTAACTTAATCAGTGGAGTAGAATATGGAGAGCTCGGGACTTCTCCAGAAGGACAAATAACTGGCTGGAGCATGAGGGTGACCGACATCAGGTCAAGGCATCTAGTCTGCCTGTAGTGTGTAGAGCCCAGAACCCTAAGCCAGAATCCAGGGTCTGGACTCTAGTTGGCACTGCCTGGCTTTGGGTGAGCCCTCTTATCTTGGGAGAGGTAACACACTCGATGACCACCTCCTTTCTCACCTCTGGGACTATGCACATACTCATATCCCAGTTTTGTTTTGATAGCACCAATTTTTCCTTCAGGACTAACCCAATTGTCCCAGTTCCAGAAAGCCTTGCATACAGTCTGGGTAACTGATGCCTCATGTGTTTCCCTTTGCAACCTTATCTTTCTTCTATCAGAAGACTGATAATTATGGGTTGTAACTGTTGAGAGTTTGGGTCCTGTACATTTCTTTCACCCTCACTAGAGTATAGACAACAAGAGAGAGTGTCAACTCTTTGTGTTCCCATTGCTTAGGACAGACTAGACATTCAAAACAAGCTTGTTGAATGTGTGAATGCATCAGAACAGCTTTCTTCTGTGGTGGAGGGGTGGTGCACGAGGAGGTATGCGTGATCTCACTGGGGCAGGAATCCAGAAAATTAGAAACTAATGGAGAAAGAGGGTTTAGGGGAGGAAGATATCACTGAAGATAAAAAATTAACCTACTTTACAAGCTTGCTTAGATTCAATATGTTTAGAACAACTTTATTTACACACATTTCTAGGAGCCACTTGCCTGGTACATACAAGTGGTAGGCTTAAACATACTTTATTAAATATTACACTCTGAGTCCTTAACACATCATGACCACACATCTAAATGTGCAGTGTATTTTTGTAGCAATAGAAAGTAAACCTACTTACAGAACCCCTTGACACTTCTTCCGGTAGCTCACCCTTTCCTTATGCAACATTTACTGATTAAATATGCATTTCAGACAAGGACAAACAAGAGGGTACTAGTAAAAAGTAACAAACCTGGCAATGCAATTGAAATGTTAAGTCCCAGGTATCTACTTAGCAGAGTAGAGCACTCTGTTCAGGCTGGCATAATAAGGCAGTTATTTGGCAAGCTAATTGTTCATACTCCGTTTGAAGAACAGACTCTTTTTGTCTGGCAGGCTGCCCACTGACAACTTAGAAAACAGAACATAGCTACTGAAGTCACAGGATAAGGATCAGACTTTTCTTCTTGCCAAACATGTTTTAAGTCAACTAGCCTTGGAGGCTGAGATGTCTCCAACCTATCAATGCCTGCAGTCTCAGGCAGCCGTTCTTTCTTTGGCCAGACCTGTTGACACTTCAACATATGCATGCAACACAGCTCAGAAAGTGTTCTGCATAAATTTCATATTTTGAAGATCAATTTTTATGTGCTCAGAAAATAAATTTGGAGGAATTCATAGCTAAACTTGTCTGGTAGACTCAGCTTTCAATTTCTTTTCTGAATGATGAACTAAGTCCCATCTCCAAAGAATAATCATATATGAGAAAAGACATTAATTTCATTTTAAGGTTGTGAACCTCTAGATCACTGGCCTAAGTCTGTTATATTAGCTTTCCTCTTTGAAGTGCAAGAACCACCCTCTTGGCCTAGGGGCTCTCCACCTTGCATGGTACTTGCCTTGCTCTTCAATTGATGAGCTCTCTAGGTAAGGGTCTGTACCATTTCCTACCATCCTCCAAAACACTTAAACACATTGACGCTAGACCACAGATAACTGAAGAATTGGTATTCAGATATAAAACCTCAGACAGGAAATATAAACCACATTTTTAATCAGAAATTTTGACTTAGAGATATTCTAATATACACACACACAAAAAAAACTATGAAGCTCATTTATATACTTAATAGATTATGTGCACTAAGGCAGTATATGTTTCATTCCTGGCTTTTGTCCCATTTCTATTTTTTCCCTTATTTTTAACTCTATTATTTATTACTAGGTAATGTTTTGAAATGTATTTCTCTG
Organism: Rhynchonycteris naso; assembly: GCA_037038555.1. Classification (NCBI taxonomy): domain Eukaryota; kingdom Metazoa; phylum Chordata; class Mammalia; order Chiroptera; family Emballonuridae; genus Rhynchonycteris; species Rhynchonycteris naso. Next base: position 93,593,136 of record CM072998.1, on the reverse strand, counting down.
ATCATCACCCTATATGCTAAATCCTTTTAGGGTCTTTTTAAAAAACTTAAAATGCTGTATTTTTATTTTCAGTTGAAATGTACACTTAAAGTCTTAGAAGATAATGAAACTGAGCAACTTTATCCAACTTAAAATTTGTCAGAAATTCCCTATATCTATCTGTCTATTACATGCCTATGTATGTACTCTCCAGACACATATAAAGGATCAAGGACACTGTCAGGCTCCATTATTTCTATGTCATCTTAAGTCACTTTATAAGTTAATGATTAATGACAATGAATGATCTCCTAAATGAAGGCATCCATCAATTGTACAAACATTTGGAAATTTGTTGATGGACTCTACAGAGTCTAATCTGGCAGAGACAAAAAACACAAACATTATAAAAGAAAGATCAGATGTAACATGTTAGAAGTGATAAAATAATCTTGTGTGGAAAGAGGATACAAAACTAAAACTCTCCTCAAATCCTTGAGGAGATTAGATCTCCATTTCATGTGGATTAATTGTGAAATTATTCTATCAATCTTTGGTCCAATTCTTAATGAGTACCAATTATAGTTGTTAATAATTTACCAAACCTCTTGGGGGGCAAAACAGGGATTTACAGATAAAAATTTTTTATTACAGATAATTTTCAGTGACTGTAAATGTTGAGTCTAAGCTACAATAGTGAAGAAGAATACTGGAAGGCACAGGTCCTGGGATGGAATGAGAAGGATTGATAGTATTTAAATGTGGTAATGAACACTCAAGAGGAGAGCTGATATTAAAGAATGGGGAGATATTCAGGTATAGAATGAAAGTCAATGGTAATATTGTATAAATGATTGCATGATAAAAATAACACATAAACGAGTGATTTTTCTAGTCTATAGTATAGATTAGTGATGAGGTGAAACTTAGGAGTTTTGGGAATGTATGTTACATACATGTTGACAATGAAAGAATGTTATTAGATTTTGCCTTTGCAGTTTTGACAAGACTGTTTCAAAGCGATTGTGTCATAAGCAATATGTGTCTCCCTAGAAAAACAACTGCATCAGATGGCTGCTCCAAATGGTCAGCGTTGGAACTTCCTGCTTGTGAACATCATGGTGAAACTCATTTTATTTCTATGCCTGGGCTTCTAGATGACATCACTGGTTTCCATCAGCTCCCACACAGAGCTGGTGGGGTGAGACTCCACCTTTGTCACTCGCCCTAGCTGCTCATTGATTGATGTATAAGTAGGAGACCCAAAGTAGAAAATAGATACTCATGGTTCTTCTTGAAATATGAGATTTTCCTTTATGATTGATTCACTTATTTACTTTGGTTCCAGAAGCTTTCAGTTTTTTATATATGGAATACTGAACATTTTATAAAACTATCCTCCCAGTAGTAGAAATAGGTGACCCCTGAGGAGAAGCAAGATACAGAATAAAAGATGATCCCCTTAGCTTCACATCTCCTCCTGGGATTATGAAATAACCTGCCCTTCCGTGGCCACTTAGACATCGTTTAGCATGCTTGCATTCGGTAGTCATTGCTTCTTCCCCTTCCAGTCACATGATTGCACTTCCCCACTTTCCCTTTGTAGGTGAGCTTTGCCCTATGGCTTTCTTTTGCCGATGAAATGTGAACAGAAGTAATATTATCTGCTGGGAGCAAGTTTTGAGATGGTACCTCTGCTGATTTGGATCTCTCAGTACAAGGCAGAGCCCCACTGTTACTGCACATCAGGCATCAGCATGACTGAGGAACAAACTATGTTGTGTTAAGCCACTGAGATTTGTGAGCCTGGCCCACCCTAACTGGTGTATTGGAAAAAAGCAAAGTTATTCACTATGTCAGTGCATCTGTGATTCCATATTCTTACCCCAAATATTCCAAATTTCAAATTAGGTACTGGTTTTATTTTATCAGCATGGAGGTACTCAAAACAGAAAATCAAAAACAAACAAACAAACAAAGAAATAAAGCAAAAAAAACCCCCAAACTGTAACATCTCCAAATTTTTATTTCTGATAAATTATTACTGCTTTGCTAAACATCATATGAAGCTGTGAAGTACTAATTATTTACTAAAGTTTGAAAGTTATAATTACGGCAATAATTCAGACTAATAAGGATTAGGATTAGATGGCTCACATGGCAGACCTTGTGAGCAGGTGACAAAGGATAATTAAAAAGATATCGAGAGCTATTGCACCAGGCAATAGTTTGTTGTCTTGTTTTGACAAGCGCAGTTTACAGTTTAGCTTTAATTGTATGTGATAACACTCTGTAGAAAAGTGGAAATGTACCAGGAGTTGTTTGAGAAAGGTGATCCAAAAACACCTCAAGACTGCACACTGTTCTTAAGTCTGCTGAGAAATGAGATGTGACATTACTAAGTTTCCACGTGAAAATGATTGTTTGTAGATTGCGAAAGAACGAACCTAAATTATTCTGTTGTATATCTGGTTGACTGACACGCAGATTTGCCTAATGGAGGATGTGTACTGTCAAATAATTGTATCTTCTATTTTTTAATTTTCAGAAAACTACTTGATCATTCAAACTTTTTTTATTCCAGCAAGAATGCTTCACGTGCCCTGTGTTCATTTATATTCGTCTGTTCTGCTTTGGTTGTAATCCAGGGTTTTCTGACTGATTAGCTATGTATAACTTTTGCAAACCAGTGCAAAGACCAAAATTCTTCTGGTCTTCATGTTTCTTTTTCAAGTGCAATATTATGAGCTTTGCTAACTTCTCCTGGAAATGTGGTTGTTAATGTATAAAAGAAGCTTAGTTGTACCTTAAAAAAATGTAACCTCACAACAATTTACCATGATATGCCAGAAAAATTACCTATCTCTCTTAACTAGCCCAGAGGAAAAATGCAAAATAAGACAATGGAAAATGAATTATCCATTAAGTATTTGATATTAAATCTTTCCTAAATGCCTTGAGGTATGGTTACTTCATCTTAGATTTTTTTTTTTTTTGGCTGCCTCAAATGTAATCTCATAAAATTTTTTCCAACTCAAATAGACTTAATTATTTACAAAAACATAAAAATTTGCATATGAAGTATGTATTAGAAAGAAGGATACTCCCAGAAAGCTGTTGTATGTGGTTTTCTACCTTTTCTTCTATTCTATTACTTTGAATTCGGTTGATACAATCTCTCTTTAAACTTCTCTCAGGATTACTTTGCATTACTCCTTATTTGTTCCTGGGAAAGCTTCTGCAGATGCAAGGTTATTTACTATAGCCCTTGCTCTCACAAAAATGTAATAGGAAAAATACTTGTAAGCAGCGCAGTGGTATCTGTCAGAAAGGCAATAATTTGGTTTCAGAAACCTGTCTGGTCCTTTTTTTTTCTTTAGACTCTGCCAACTGCTACAAAATTGCATATCAAGTAGAACACAAAGCAAATGCTGATAGGAACCCCTAACTGGGAGGTTCTCAGTCTTCTATGTTTCTATATGGCTATTTCTAAGGGTGGGAAGTCACACACAGCTTGTGGGTGCTAGGGCAGGACAACATTCTAGCAAGTCTGGAAGGTATATATGCGGTTTGAATGTCTCTTCAGATCATTTGGATACAGCCTTGTGGTGAAGAAGAGGTAAAAGTTCTCCCCTCTGAAATCATTGCCCCGAGGTTGATTGAGAAAATGTTTCAATAGTATATGTTGGGGAGGAAATTAGATAACACGTAAATTCTCTCTTCTATTTTTTTTAGATTTTATTTATTTATTTTTAGAGAGAGAAGAGAGAGAGAGAGAAGGAAAAAGGAGCAGAAAACATAAACTCCCATACATGCCTTGACCAGGCAAGCCTGGGGTTTTGAACCAGCAATCTCAGCATTCCAGGTCAACACTTTATCCACTGCGCCCCCACAGGTCAGACAAATAGTATATTCTTTAGAATATGCTATTGTTGTCAAAGGGGCACACTAAAATTCTGGGTCACAAATAAGACTGGCAGGAAGGGACGCTGTACTCTATCAATCTTTAGTAAGTAGGCCCCTGTTTTACTGCTATACAGAGCAGCATAGAGGAAATGGAGATGTATAAGTCACCTCTGAAAGTTCTGGCAGGCTTTGGTAGTTCTTGACCACACTCTCTGTACTTGGCCTTTGTGGCTTATGAGTTGTTCATGTGGGTCTCTTCAGTCAGTTTCTGGGTGTTAGTCAAATAAATTTGTAAATATGATATATATTTTTGCTCACTTATACTTTGCATTGGGTAGACAGGAGACAGGCTGTAGACTGACAAGGTCCTTTTAGCCTAAGGCTTGGTTTTAAGACTAAGCCTTTCCCACCCTTTTAATACTAAGATCTTCTCAACACTGAGCTTTTCCCCACACCCTTGACTGTTGCATGATGTGGATGGTGCACTCTTATGAGGAATCCCATTTATGCCGCAGATGAGTGGCTTTGTATCAGAGACTTCCTTATTTGTATATTGGCTTAAAGACTTTAGTTTCTACACTATAAAATGAGGCACTCTCGCTCAGTTCCAGCCATTAGCTTTGCAGAGGAGAGGCAGCCAAGATGGCAGAGTGTTGAAGGAGAAGCCAGTTTGTGCAGAGTTTGTGCAGAGAGAATGAGATGGTGAACAGAGGTGAATAAGGCTGGTGAGGTAGAAATCTTTGATTCTAGAAAATCTTGGATGAGTCAGTGGCTTTGGGAGCCCTGAATGGAAAAGGAAGTGTTTTCCCACTGTGTGTATTTCTTGCCCGCCCGGTGTGAGCTAGGGTTAAAGGTAATAGCCCACCTGTTCTTGGCTTCGTTGTTTCATTACCGTCTGTCCCAATCAAACCTGAACCTGCATTGGCCAGGCAGCTGTGATGGTGGCCGTGGCTACTGGCTTTATACTGGGCTTACTAAGGCAGTGACCAAGTCTGTGCATGAGACTTTCCCAGTTGTCTTTTTTTTTTTTTTTAAGATTTTTTTTGCATTATTTGTGGCCCTCTTGTTTAATACCTCATCCTGCCCCTCCCTCATAATATTCATTGCCCTCAACACTAAATATCCTCAATATGCAACCTTGACCTTCTCAGCCTCAGTGCTTCCTTGCATTGCCTTCCAGTGAAATATTTCTTGAGAGTTTTGCTCCCTCCTTTGACTCCAGGCCTTGTTCATGCTCCTCCCCTTGTTTGGAATGTGCTTCTAGCTTCCACAGAACCAATGATAACTGGTATATCCTGAGAACTTTCCCAGTTTAGGGAGTGACAGCATCATCTACCATGTTGCCTGAGACCAAAAGATAGGGCATATCCTTGATTCCTTCTTCTCCCTTCCCCTACCACCTACCCATCAACCATTTCTGTCAATCCTATTACCATATATATTTCTCACATTCTAAAAACTTACCATCTTCCTGTCAACCACTCTCCAAGCCAGCCCTCATTCTGGACATCCAAGGCAGACCCTTAACTGATTTCCCTGTTTCCACATAAGACCCACACAAAACATTTCTTACTCAGCAGCCAGTATGATCTTTTAAAAGTATTATTCAGCTCATATCACTCTCAGCTTAAAACCCCAGTGTGGCTTCCAGTGGCCCCAGGACTGTAGTCTCTGGTACCTCCTCAACATCTCTTTCCACTTCTTTCTTTGCTCATTATATTTCTGGTTTATAGGCCTTCTTTCTCTTTCATGTTCAATTGAAACATTCTCCTTTGGACTCTGCATTTGTTGTTTCATCTGTGTGGAACCCACTTACCCCCAAATCTCTACTTCTTAAAATTCAAGTCCAAGCTCAAATATCACTTCTATAGAAAGGGTGTCTTCAATGACTGGGCATAAAATAATCTTCCCACAGTCAATCTATAGTCTCTTAGTCTGTTTTACTTTCACCAACATTCGTATTTATAATCACTTGTTTTTTGTCTAGCTCTCCCCCCACCCACTAAAGATGGATATTGTTTTTCTTATTAACCACTCACTGGACTCCAAGGCCTAGATTAAGACCAGTCTATAAATACTGGCTGTCTTTCTGACCAGGTGGGACACTGAGGATCCAGGTTCGAAACCACAAGGTTGCCGGTTTGAGTGTGGGATCATAGACATGACCCCATGGTTGCTGGCTTGAGCCCAAAGGTCTGGCTTGAAGCCCAAGGTCACTGGCTTGATCCCAAGGTTGTTGACTTGAGCAAAGGGTCACTGGCTTGGCTATAGCTCCCTGGTCAAGGCACATATGAGAAAGCAATCAACGAATAACTAAGGTGCTACAACTATGAGTTGATGCTTCTCATCTCTCTCCATACCTCTGTCTATCCCTATCTGTCCCTACCTCCTCTCTTTCTCTCATGAAAAAAAAATATTGGTTGTCTGAGTGAATTCTGAAATGTTGTTTCCTTCAAGAACGCCCACAGTCAGAGCCCCTCTGTGGCACCTGCCCTACATTGATGTAGTTGTTTCTCCCATTAGAGTTGAAGCTTTTCAAGGACCCTTGCTTTATTCAACTTTTTATCCTCTATAGTACTTTTGATGGAGTAGATGTTTAGTATATATTTACTGAATTCAACTGTAACCTTTTTGTTGTTAAAGAAAATTGAGTAACAATTTTAAATAGTGCTGCCTGACCAGGCTGTGGTGCAGTGGATAGAGCATCAAACTGGGACATGGAGGACCAAGGTCTGAAACCCCGAGGTTGCTGGCTTAAGCATGGGCTCACCAGGTTTAGCACAGGGTCACTGGCTTGAGCGTGGGATCATAGACATTACCACATGGTCACTGGCTTGAAGCCCAAGGTCGCTGGTTTTAGCAAGGGTTCACTGGCTCTGTTGTAGCCCCTCCCCCCTCCCCGTCAAGGTACATATGAGAAAGCAATCAATGAGCAACTAAGGTGCTGCAACGAAGAATTGATGCTTCTCATCTCTCACCCTTCTTGTCTGTCTGTCTCTCTCTCTGACTCTGTCAAAAATAAAATTTAAGTAGTGCTGTTTAGTACTTGAGAGAAATAGAAACAATCTGTAACACCTTAAACAGTTACTACAGGGTGTTCCCATCTTCAGGTGTTACTTCTCAGGTATATTGGGTTTCCAGATTCCCCTATTTAAGAGTCTACTCTCCTGAGTCAGCTTACAGTTGACTGATTCAAAAGGAAAGGGAACAGACCTGGCAAATTAATGTGCAGAGGACAAAGCTCATGTTCTCAAAGGTATGAAAGTACCTCCTGTGTGTCATGGGTTCCCGACACTCTGTAGGCAAGGGCATGGGTTGGAGACATTAAAAAGCAAGATTGCCATCTTTTAAGCAGAGGAAAAAGGAAAAGCAGACAAAAGAAATGATGAAAAGGAGATGGTGGTCAAAATTCAACTCTCAAGTCAGACTAAGAAGGCTATGAAAACATTTTCTAAATCTCCACAGTGGTACTGGTGATTGTGATCTCCATAGCAGGTAAAGAAAAGACGCTCTCAACCCTCCGCAACGTGTAAATTGCTTTTAGTCACTCTCCCCAGGAAAGTAAGACATGTCAGTTTGGAAGCTGTTAGGCTGCCAATCCTATTGTCAGGCAACCAGGACATTTGAATTCAGATGTGTTGAAATTTCATTTGGGGGTTTTCTGCCACAAATCCCTAACAGATGGAGAGACCCCTGGCTGGAAAACAAGTAAGCTTCACACATCAAATCTCTTTTCAAATATGTTTTAAACAACTCTTCTCAAAAGAAGCCTGGAAACAAGTTGCAAATTGACGTATTCAAAAAGGCTGGGGACAGGTGAGAGCAAATATAGGCAGCTACTTCAGGAAGAGGAACAGTCATCTACTTTTGTTTTTATTCACTTGACAAACATTCGTGACAAGGCAGGGTACCATAATGCTTTAGAATTTAGACTTGGAGTCAGAAGCCTTGGTTTAAATCCTGGTTGGGTTGCCTATTGTGACTGTTAGGTTTATATGTCGACTTGGCTAGGCTGTTTGTTGTTCAATCACACATGAAGAAGTAGGTGTTGCTGAGAAGGTGTTTTATAGATGTGATTGACATCTACAATCACTTAATTTTACATAAAGGAGATTGTCCTTGATAATCTGGGTGGGCCTCATGTAATCAGAGAAAGAGTTTAAGAGCAAAACAGGTTATCCAGAGGAAGAAGAAATTCTGACTTTGGACCAGGGTATGCTAATACCCTGGCCTGAGAGTGTTCAGCCTGCCTCTAGCCTGCTTTACAGATTTCAGATATGCTTAGCCAGATTCCATAGTTGCACAAGCCAATTCATTTATATATAATTTCATTTTGTTCTCTGGTAGGATCATAGCTGATATACCTATTAATTGAACTGATCTTGAGAAAGTGCCTTAACTTCTCTGTGCCTCAGTTTCTTCACCTATAAAATAAGAATATCAATAGTGCTGCTCTCACAAGCTGTGGTGTAGATTAAGTGAATTAATAAATGTAAGGAGATTGTACATAGTCAGTGATCTTAATTATTCAGCACCTATTTTTGGCTTATAGTAGTTGTGGGTGGGAAGTAAGGAGGATGAAATGCTTAACATTAAAAAGCACGCCATTCTTCAGGAGGTATAGGCCATAGTTGTGAATACATTTAATCAGAATGTATGCCAAGTACACACTTATCACTAGGGAAAGGTTGGGTTACAATACAAAAAATACTACTAATAAGGGTAGATATTATTTATTTACTATGTGTTAAGTATGGCACAATATCACTTGTTCTTTTTTTAAAATTCTTCCTTTATTCATTTGTTATTTCAGTTAACAAACCCTCATTGGGCTCCTGTTATATATTAGCATAGTTCTAGATGCTAAAGATATAGTGTAAAATTAGACAAAAGGGGTCTCTGCCTTTGTGATATATATTCTAGTAGGGACTACAAAAATACATAGGTTAAAAAATATGTAATATAATTTCAAGTGTGGCTAAGTTCTATGAAGGAAGGTAAAGCATGGTGCCAAAGGTCAAGGTGGGTCTGGTGACAGCTGAGAACTAAATCATGAGGAGCGGCAGCTTTCCAAATACCTCGGGAAGATATTTTAAGTAGAGAAAACAGCAAGTATGACCAACCTTAAATTAGAATAAACTTGGCATTTGGGAGGGAAATAGGGAAGACCACTGGGGGTGCACCAGAGTGAATGATGGGAAGATGAGTGAGGGCATGAAGTCGGAAAGGAAAATGGAGCCCGGATTTTATAAGGCCTGTAGGCCAGCTTGAGGAATTCTATTTGTATGATGGGAATGGGCTGATGCATCTTGAGTAGGGAGTGCAGATGTTTATTGCAGATGCTGAGTGAAGGACTTGCTCTGGGGATGAGGGGAGTGGAGGTAAGAATGAAATCAGGGATACTGCTTAGGAGGCTATTAAAGTAAAGCAGGTAACAGATGATGCTGGCTGTCAGGCAGGTGGTAGGGATGGCGGAGGTAAAAAGTGGATGATAATCAAGATGTGTTTGGGGGATAGAGATGTCAGATAAAGCTTTAAATTAAGATGGAATAGTTGCTTTGACATCTTTGAACATCACAGGGCCCCAAAGGCCTAAGTATGAGTTCCCTTCCTGTTGCCAGATGTGCTCCCCACCCAGAAGCAAAAGTTCCCACTTGGCTAGTTCCTGCATCAGTCAGACCAGTTATAATCCACCAGGCCACCAACCAAAGTTTTCACTTCCCTTCAGCCTCTGAAATTATTCTAACAAACCAATCACATCCTCCTCCCACTGGAACTGAGGCCTCTGCAAGCCTCAGTCCCCACATCCCTGCTTGTTGACTCTGTTCCTGAGTGGAAGCCCCTGAGACCCTGTTTGGCATATGTTGTCCTTCTGCCATGGGCTGTTAAGTATATATGAGTAATGAATCGATGCCAGTGTCATCAGTCCAGCATTGGGTGTTGTATGTCTGGCTATCTCTTACTATTTAAGGAAAGGGATTCCTGGCCAACAAATGACCCCATCTCCACCTTTTACAAATTCTTGGGACATTGTCTGACTGTTGTCCCATTTGAGATAAAGAATTTTGGGAATCTCTTGCCCCATAAACACCCAAAATATAAATTGAGGTAACTGATGTCTATGTATATACTAAAATCTGACTTTAGTGGGACACTCCTTACCCTCTTTGGAGTAGTTCCAGACATTACTGAGCAGAACCAGCTCATTCATTTTACCCCTCAGAATAAACAGTGCTAAGGTCTTGAAGAAAGCATTCAATAAAATGTCCATGTCCCCTGAAGACTTAGGCATTCGGTTTCACTGAGGCCTAATGGGCTCCTTAGAAACTCCTATTTAAGTTATAAAGGGGCAAGAGAATTTCCCACTGGGTGTCACTATTGCCACAGGCATTGAATAATCTCCATTTACATCCCTAAGGATATGCTACTTACACTGATGCCACACATTCCTCAGTTGCCTTTATTGGCCACAGAGGAGGATATCCCCCAAGTTCATGCTTTTGACAACCACCCTGACACATGGTCCTTTCCCTTTTGGTCAAGTGCCTGTGATGCTTCTGAAGGTGGCACTTCTCCTACTCTCTGGAAATCTCAGTCATCACCAAGGTTTTAGTTGATATCAAGATATCAAATGGTTGATTGTGCTGTAAGGGCTGAAGTTAAGGTACCTTGACATCTTTGAGCTCCACTGCATTCCCCCACTAGTTACCCTGCTCCCACTGGACGTTCTCCCCACCCCTCAGCTAATTCCTACATCAGTCACACCAGTATTTGACCTGAGCCTTGTTGAAAACATTTCCATTGCTGGTGGGGTTGGGATTGCACATTCCAGCAGAAGAAAATAGCAAATCAAGACAGAAAGGTAGAGAAGTCCAGAAAAACACATGATTTGGCTGAGCTGATTGGAAGTAGAAGCCAAGGCTGTAAACAAACATCTGCTGGGATGTTCCCACGTCCTTAGCCTCCTTAACAAAGACCATAAATACTAAGTTCATGTTGAGAGTTTAAATCTCCTCAGGAAGGAGTAGAACTCACAGAGGGTTAGCAGCAGTGAGGAGGGCTGTGTGTGATCAGGAGATTGCTCTGCCAACTATGTGAGTTCCAGCTTGGGAGCCAGTGGCAGTTATGAGAACAAGTGGTGATTGTTTCAGTTGTCTGTGGTCAGAAATAATAAAGGTTTCCCCTGGCACAGAGTCAGAAACAGCTGTGAGAAACATTGCAGGAAGATAATAAAAATAAAAACCATTCAAATGGGTCTTGGTGGTTGAAGGAGAAAGAGAGAGTGGTTACCAATAATTTAAGGTGTTCATCTCTGGATAACTAGGAGACTGGGTTGTCACCAGCAAGTATGAAAATCGCAGGAGGAGAAAAAGCTCTGAGTCAAAGAGGATGCTTTTAATTTCAAGATGTTGAGTTTCAGATGTGACAAGGTCTTTCATATTGAGGCAGTTGGAAATAGAGGCTATCCTTTTGGAAAGAGCAGCACTCCAGATATCAGCTTAGTTAAGAGAAGCTGCAGCAATCACAGGTGACCCTGGAAGAAGCTCTCCTGACCTCATTTCCTCCCACTTCTCCTCACTACACCCCATCCACACTGGCCCCCTTCAGGTCTGGGCACTCCTTACGCATGCCCTCAGTCAGGCCTTCCTAGCTGCTCTTTGCACTGCATTGATCCCTGCTAGAATCTGCATGGCTCACGCCTGCCCTCTCTCACTTCATTCAGGTCTATGCTGAAATGCCCCCTCATCCAAGAGACGTTGCTGGTCATTCTATCCAAAATAGTACTCATTCTTCTTTCTGTTATATCCTGTTCTCTTGCTCTGCTCTCTATTTCTTCAGATCACCTGTAAATATTATATATTTATATTTTGTGTCACTATGCTCGATGGAATGTAAGCTCTCTGAGAATGAGGACTTCTGGTTAATAATCAATCCATGTGTCTAATACATAATGTTGCTATGGATTAGTTGAAAGCAGGGAAGAAAGAGAGAGAAAGAGACAGAATGGGAGAGAGAAAAGTTGCTGGGAATGGAATCAGGTGCTGGCAAGCAGCACTTTTCTTAATACTTTGTAGTGGACATCTTGTTTACCTATTCACCCCCAAGAAATCACTGCTGGTGGCATGATTTTCCCCCAAGTGACCACTCTGTCCCTTGTCAGCTCATAGTCCAGGTGTCCTTAAGTTTCTCCTAACTCTCTGTGGTATGTGATTCAGGACTGGCTAGTTGAAATATGAAGTTCAAGGTGACTGGTGCAAGAATACATGCCTGAGCCCTTCCATCCATAAGCATCAGGCTGAAGGCAGCATAGTATAGTGTTTAGGACTCCAGATTTTGGATCTTGACTACTGTCTCCAAATGCCTCCTCTGTCACTAACTAAATATATGACTTAGACAAGTCACCTCACTCCTCTGTGTCTCAGCATAACGCAGATCAAATACATTAACACAGAGGTGCTCAATACGTCGATCGCGAAGGAAGTGTGGGTAGATCGCATGATATTAAAAAGACATTTGTCTTTTGATTGGCATACAGGGTAGCCAATCTGACGTCTGAACTTTGGACACCCTACACATGTGCGTTAAACCGTGCTAACTTGTTCAGTTACATTGCTGCGTAGTTAGCCTTCCATTTATTTAAACTAAATACAACAAAGGGTATAAAAATGAGTGCCATAGCTGGTCCGAGTAAGAAGCCTAAAACCTACCACTTTCATACAGAATGGGAGGGGATTTTTTTCACTATGTCATCTGTCTGTGTGCCATTGCTATTCCAAAGAAGGGAAATGTGGAGCGGCTTTTTCGGACTGTTCATAAAAACGATGACATTGACTTTCCTCTGAAAAGAAAGCTGAGAAGGAGAAAGGTGAAAGAAGAATACACAATATTAAATAGTAATAATAGTAACTTAAATAATGATAATATAGAAGAAATAAATTTATGTTTTGCATTTTTATTTATTTATTTATTTATTCATTTTAGAGAGGAGGCACAGAGTGAGAGAGAGAGATAGAGAAAGAGAGAAAGGGGGGAGGAGCTAGAAGCATCAACTCCCATATGTGCCTTGACCAGACCAGTGCAGGGTTTTGAACTGGCGACCTCAGTGTTCCCAGGTCAACGCTTTATCCACTGCGCCACCACAGGTCAGGCTGTTTTGCACTTTTATTGCAGGTAGATCATTTTGACTTGGTCACCCTATAAGTAGCTTGAAAGCTGAACAATTGTGGGCACCCCTGCATTAACATAGGGAAAGCTCTTAGCTCAGTGTCTGGCACAGAGGAAGATCCTGTAAATTATCATTTGGTGAGGAGAGAGTGCTCTTTTCTGTTGAATTCAAAGTAAAGATGCTAGCTAGAGTCTTGGGCCTGCTGAGGGCCACTTTGCCACCATATGGAACCCAGGAATGAAGCCACATGGAGGGGAACTGAACCAGAAGATGGAGAGATACCAACTCTTGATGATACTTCTGATGATACCTCTCAACTTATATGTAAGTTTGAATTAGCTTATATGTCAGTTGGAATGAAAGATTTATAGTCAGAAAACTTCTAGAAACATTTCCCTTCGGTGTGACTTGCACCCCTACTTCCAGGTGATTCTGTGACCTGTCCAAGTCTCTACAGTCCTCTGCTCTACCAGCTGAGCTATTAAAGGGAGCTCAGTCCAAGTATCTTTGGTGAATATCTCATAAGTACTGAGAGGACCAACCAACCAAAGAAACTTAGCCAGTAGTTTTGTTGTTATTTAATTTTTTGTTGTTGTTCCCTGGACCCTTGTCTGCTCCTCTGCTGTGGCACGTGGGGAGAAGAAACCTCAGAGTTCCATCTGTTCTCGTCCTCAGAGTCCAGAGCAAGGCCAGCCCCTCATGTCCTCTGTTCTAGGTTTCACTCTCATCCTTTCTGGTTAGTTTTTTCTTTCTGTGCAGAAAACATATAGCTCCTTTCTTCCACTGTTCAATGCTGATTCCAAATGGGAAAGGAGAGAAGGTGGGTAAAGACTACACAAATGTGTGCCAGTAGATTCTTGCTGTTTGAATCCAGGGTGTTATCCTGCCACTCACTGTTCCAAGACTCGTCTCCGAGCCCTATCTCGTCCACTGATACTCTTGGGAGCAGGAACTACTGGGGCTGTTTATTTTAGCTTTCATTTCTCTCAGAATTGCATCCATTCAGTTGCTAACACGGGCTTGGACATTGTAGGTGCTGAGTGTCTGCTTCTCATGTTGCCCAGCTGCTTTTCCTGGGACAGAGCAGGAAGGAGAAATGTCCTTGTGTGCTGCACAAGACCAGCTTACTGTGGTGCAGGGAAGAGCAAGATTCCTCTGAGATGAGCCTGACCAGGCAGTGGCGCAGTGGATAGAGCGTTGGACTGGGATGCGGAAGACCCATGTTTGAGACCCTGAGCTCGCCAGCTTGAGCGCGGGCCCATCTGGCTTGAGCAAATGCTCTCCAGCTTGGACCCAAGGTCACTGGCTCCAGCCAGGGGTGGCTCGGTCTGCTGAAGGCTCGGGGTCAAGGCACATGTGAGAAAGCAATCAATGAACAACTAAGGTGTCGCAACAGCAACAAAAATCTAATTATTGATGCTTCTCACCTCTCTCCGTTCCTATCTGTCTTTCCCTATCTATCCCTCTATCTGACTCTCTCTCTGTCCCTGTAAAAAAAGAAAAGATGCCTCTGAGATGAAATGGAGGTTGGGATACGAGCAAGGGTATGCAACACCTGGGGTAGAAAACAAGGAAGAATTTCAACAAGAGATCATGAAAGGACTGACAAGCAGCAGGACTGCCATTCTTGTCAGTGGTGTCACCCTCCACACGCTGGCCCTTATGGCCTCACCAGCCACTAGTCCATCTACCCTTCCCTCACTCTCTTGTCTAGCCACCAGGGTTCTCTGGGACCTCGGCTGCATCAAGCTCTCTTTCACCTGTAAACCTTCAAAGGTGCTTTTCACTGTGCCCTGCAAACTAGATGTCCTGGCTTAGGGGTCATTTCCTCTGGGAAACAGCACTCACTTCATGCCTTGCCTGTGGGTCCCTAAGCTTTTCCAACACAACACCCATCACACTGGCTCTGTCATTTATGTAATTGTCTTTCTCCACTGCTAGGCTGTGGGTCTCAGAAAGGTGTTTGGTGTTTATTCGGCAATGATTACTTGCTATAACCCAAGGACCTAGCACATTTCCTGGCCATAATAGTCACTCAATAAATGTTTGCTGAATGAGTAAACTTGGTGTGAATCCTAAAGAATTCTTAAGGCAAGAGATAATAATTGTAGACTTTTTCAATGGAATTATACCTGCCCGATCTATTGTGCTCTTTCTATCATGTCACATAATACTAGGTGGGGGGATCGAGTCCATTTACATATGTATGCATAGCATTTGTGCACAAGAGAAATCAGTATAGACCCACCCAATGATGATGCTATCAACACAGATTCTTGCCTTGGGAAAACAAAACTGGGATAGTAATCTATTTCACTAAAATTTGACTTTTGTGTGTGTGTAATATAGAAAGATTTTTTTTCTCCTCCAGAAAGCAACTATGTCCTCCAGAAAATTACTTCAATCCTTGGCTTTGCATTAGGTGCAGGTGCATGAATGGAGATAGCCACTGACTGCCCTGCTGGGTCTGAATGGGTCTGGTGACCTGAAAGTAGCTGCCTCTGCAACCTTTTACCTATCTCATCTCTGAAATTCACTTTCTGTTATAGCAGAATTTGTGATCTCTGTCCATGACCTCTGACCTCTGCAGTCTTACTGGGGAGAGGAGAAGGGGCAATACTGAACGTCTATGTAAGTGGATAGAAGAGAGGGACAGAGGGACAGAGGCATTCTATAAATGGAAGACGGGTCGTTTACTGTGACAAGCTGCCCTGCATAAAATGATTTGTGCGTACATGATAGCTTTCTTTCTAGTCTCCTGACACTTGGTGATTCACTTCATCATAGCTGCTCATCTACCTTAGCCAAGAAATTACAAATGAAGCAGAGATAAAACAGCGAGTGAGTGAGTAAGAGAGTTTCTGAATGTGACAATCACAGATAAAGTTAAAACAGTGATGACTGGGGCTTGTATAACAGTTATCAAAGTTGATGTTTGAAGTTTATAGTGCTTTAGTTAATGAGATGTTTGAGCAGAGAAACAACAGCATTCAAGTAAAGTTCAACTAAAGACTCAAAATACCTTTACAACCTTTTCATTTTTATCTTGTCTTCCAGGGACAAACTAAGAGAAATCTATTTTTAGTGGTAGTGTCTATAACAACAAACTCATTTACTTACTTTTGTGTGCATGATAGACAACACTGAGAAACTGGGTATTTTTTCTACATAGATAATTAAGCAACTGAAGATTGCTTCCTACTCCTGAAACAATTTAAACCCATACCAAGTTTTACTGGGATTTAAGGTCATGACTATGGAACAGGACACAGTTAATAAATGAGAGACCTGGGTATGATGACTAAGGAAGAAATTGGTTGTCTTAATCTTAAATAATTAATTATCTTCTTTGTAAGTTATAGCTCTGGTCTTTGATGGAAGAAGTTATAGATTCAGGGGGATGAATACCAAAAGAAGCAAGAGAAGGTCAGACTCTAAATGCACAAATATTTTTTTTTTACAGTGATTGTAGATGTTTTCTTTTTTAATTTAATTAATTGTGTTTACATAGATTCTAAGGTATGTAAACACCCTGAATGTATCCCCCCCTCCCCCATATTCCCCTCAACATCTCCCTTGCCCCCTGCCTACAGCGTCCTCCCTCCTTCCCTTCAGGTTTATTCCATCCTATTATCCCCTTTCCCTCTGTCCTCTTTTTCTCTGGTGCCTTTGATCCCTTCTCTGTCTCAGTTCCATTCCTCAGTTCTCATTGTTCCTTGGATTTCTCAAATGCATGAGGTCATATGATATTTTTCTTTCTCTGCCTGGCTTATTTCACTTAACATAATAGTTTCCAGGTCCCTCCATATTGTTACAAAAGGTAATATTTCCTTCTTTTTCATGGCCCCATAGTATTCCATTGTATATATGTACCACTGCTTTTTAATCCACTTGTTCACTGACAGACACCTGAGCTGTTTCCAGATCTTCGCTATTGTAAACAATGTTGCCATCAACATGGGGTGTATTTCTTTTTTTCAGTTGGTGATATGGTGACCTTGGGATATATTCCTATAAGTGGGATGGCTGGGTCAAAGGACAGTTCTATTTCTAATTTTTTGAAGAATCTCCATACTGTTTTCCACAATGGCTGTACCAGTCTGCATTCCCACCAGCAGTGCAGGAGGGTTCCCTTTTCTCCAATCCTCGCCAGCATCTATCCTGTGTTGTTTTGTTAATGAGCTCCATTCTGACTGGTGTGAGGTGGTATCTCATTGTGGTTTTAATTTGCATTTCTCTAGTGATTAGTGATATTGAACATTTTTTAATCTGTCTATTGGCCATCTGTATGTCCTCTTTGGAGAAGTGTCTATTCATTTCTTGTGCCCATTTTTTAAATTAATTTTAATGGGGTGACATTAATAAATCAGGGTACATATGTTCAAGAAAATATCTCAAGGCTATCTTATCATTTAATTATGTTGTATACCCATCACCCAAAGTCAAATTGTCCTTCATCACCTTCTATCTGGTTTTATTTGTGTTCTTCCCCTTCCCCTCCCCCCTCCCTCATCTCCCCCACTCCTACCCTGGGTAGCCACTACACTCTTGTCCATGTCTCTGAGTCTCATTTTTATGTCCCATCTATGTATGGACTCATATAGTCCTTAGTTTTTTCTGATTTACTTACTTCACTCAGTATAATGTTATCAAGGTCCATCCATGTTGTTACAAATGATCTGATGTCATCATTTCTTATGGCTGAGTAGTATTCCATAGTATATATGTACCAAAGCTTTTTAATCCACTCGTCCTCTGATAGAAACTTGGGCTGTTTCCGGATTTTCGCTATTGTGAACAATGCTGCCACGAACATGGGTATGCATTTCTTCTTTTCGAACAGTGCTATGGTGTTCTTAGGGTATATTCCTAAAAGTGGGATAGCTGGGTCAAAAGGCAGTTCGATTTTTAATTTTTTTTTCTTTTATATATATATATATATGTATACATATATATATATGTGTATATATATATATACATATATATATATATATGTATACATATATATATATATATATATTATTATTAATTCTAATGGGGTGACACCAATAAATCAGGGTACATATGTACAATGAAAACATCTCCAGGTTATCTTATCAATCACTAGTGTTGCATACCCATCACCAAAAGTCAAATTGTCCTCTGTCACCTTCCATCTGGTTTTCCCTGTGTCCCTCCCCTCCTCCCTATCCCACTCTCCCCTCCCTCCCCCGATCCCATCACCACCACTCTCTTGTCCATGTCTCATATTCTCACTTTTATGTCCCACCTATGTATAGAATCATGCTGTTCTCAGTTTTTCTTTTTTTCTGATTTACTTATTTCACTCCGTATAATGTTATCAAGGTACATACATTTTGTTATAAATGATCCGATGTCATTGTTTCTTATGACTGAGTAGTATTCCATAGTATATATGTACCATAGCTTTTTAATCCACTCGTCTTCTGACGGACACTTGGGCTGGTTCCAGATCTTCGCTATTGTGAACAATGCTGCCACGAACATGGGGGCGCATTTCTTCTTTTCGAACAGTGCTATGGTGTTCTTAGGGTATATTCCTAAAAGTGGGATAGCTGGGTCAAAAGGCAGTTCGATTTTTAATTTTCTGAGGAATCTCCAAACTGTTTTCCACAGTGGCTGCACCAGTCTGCATTCCCACCAGCAATGCAGAAGGGTTCCCTTTTCTCCACATCCTCGCCAGCACTTGTTCTGTGTTATTTTGCTGATGAGCACCATTCTAACTGGTGTGAGGTGATATCTCATTGTGGTTTCAATTTGCATTTCTCTAATGATTAGTGATGTTGAGCATTTTTTCATATGCCTATTGGCAATCTGTATGTCCTCTTTGAAGAAATTTCTATTCATTTCTTTTGCCCATTTTTTGATTGGGTTGTTTGTCTTCCTGGTGTTGAGTTTTATAAGTTCTTTATAAATTTTAGTTATTAACCCCTTATCAGATGTGCTGTCGAATATGTTCTCCCATTGTGTGGTTTGTCTTTTTATTCTGTTTTTATTGTCTTTAGCTGTGCAAAAACTTTTTAGTTTGATATAGTCCCATTTGTTTATCTTGCCTTTTATTTCAGTTGCCCGTGGAGATAAATGGGCAAATATATTGCTGCTACAGATGTCGGAGAGCCTGCTGCCTATGTTTTCTTCTAAGATGCTTATGGTTTCACGGCTTACATTTAAGTCTTTTATCCATTTTGAGTTTGTTTTTGTGAATGGTGTAAGTTGATGGTCTAGTTTCATTTTTTTTGCAGGTAGATGTCCAGTTTTCCCAACACCATTTGTTAAAGAGTCTGTCTTTACTCCATTGTATGTTCTTTCCTCCTTTGTCAAATATCAGTTGTCCATAAAGCTGTGGGTTTATTTCTGGGTCCTCTGTTCTGTTCCATTGATCTATGTGCCTGTTCTTATGCCAGTACCAGGCTGTCTTGAGTATAATGGTCATATAGTAAACCTTGATATCTGGAAGAGTGATACCTCCTGCTTTATTTTTTCTTTTTAAGATTGCTGAGGCTATTCGTGTTCTTTTTTGGTTCCATATAAATTTTTGGAATATGTGTTCTATCTCTTTGAAGTATGTCATTGGTATCTTAATTGGTATTGCATTGAATTTATAAGTTGCTTTGGGTAATATAGACATTTTAATGATGTTTATTCTTCCTAGCCATGAGCACGGTGTATGCTTCCACTTGTTTGTATCTTCCTTGATTTCTTTTATCAATGTTCTATAATTTTCTGAGTACAAGTCCTTAACCTCCTTGGTTAAATTTACTCCTAGGTACTTTATTTTTTTGGCTGCAATAGTGAAGGGGATTGTTTCCTTAATTTCTTTTGCTGACAGTTCATTGTTGGTATATAGAAATGCCTCTGATTTCTGAGTATTAATTTTATATCCTGCCACCTTGCTGAATTCATTTATAAGGTCCAGTAGTTTTTTGACTGAGACTTTAGGGTTTTCAATATACAATATTATATCATCTGCAAATAGTGACAGTTTTACTTCTTCTTTTCCAATTTGGATGCCTTTTATTTCTACTTCTTCTCTGATTGCTGTAGCTAGGACTTCCAGAACTATGTTGAATAAGAGTGGTGAATCGGGGCATCCCTGCCTGGTTCCTGATCTTAAGGGGATTGCTTTTAATCTTTGTCCATTTAGTATGATGTTTGCTGTCAGTTTATCGTAGATGGCCTTTATCATGTTAAGGAATGCTCCCTGTATTCCCACTTTACTGATAGTTTTGAGCATGAATGGGTGCTGGATTTTTATCAAATGCCTTTTCTGCATCTATTGAAATTATCATGTGATTTTTGTCCTTCCTTTTGTTTATGTGATGAATCACATTGATTGATTTGCGAATATTGAACCAGCCTTGCCTCTCCAGAATAAATCCCACTTGATCGTGGTGTATGATTTTTTTCATATATTGCTGGATCCGGTTGGCTAATATTTTGTTGAGAATTTTAGCGTCTAAATTCATCAGGGATATAGGCCTATCATTTTCTTTCTTTGTGTTGTCTTTGCCCGGTTTTGGGATCAGAATTATGCTCGCCTCATAAAAGGAGTTTGGAAGTCTTCCTTCCTCTTGAATTTTTTTAAATAGCTTGAGGAGGATAGGAGTTAGTTCTTCTTTGAATTTTTGATAGAATTCACTTGTGAAGCCATCATGCCCAGGACTTTTCTTTTTAGGGAGTTTTTTGATAACTGTTTTGATCTCATTTGCTGTAATTGGTCTGTTTAGGTGTTCTGCTTCTTCCAGATTGATTTTTTGAAGGTTATATGATTCAAGAAATTTGTCCATTTCACCAAGATTGTCTCTTTTTTTGGCATATAGTTATTCATATTATTTTCTTACAATGCTTTGTATTTCTGTAGTGTCAGTTGTTATTTCTCCACTGTCCTTTCTAATTTTATTTATTTGAGTCCTCTCTCTTTTTTTCTTGGTGAGTCTAGTTAAAGGTTCATCAATCTTGTTTACCTTTTCAAAGAACCAGCTCCTGGTTTCATTGATCCTCTGTATTGTTTTTTTTTGCCTCTATGTCATTTATTTCTGCTCTGATCTTTATTATTTCCTTCCTTCTACTTGTCTTGGGTTTTATTTGTTGTTGTTTTTCTAGTTCTTTTAGATGAAGGGTCAGGTTGCTTATTTGAGCTTTTTCTAGCTTCTTATGATATGCCTGTAGTGCAATAAACTTCCCTCTCAGAACTGCTTTTGCTGTGTCCCATAAATTTTGAGTTAATGTATGCTCATTATCATTTGTTTTTAGAAACTTTTTTATTTCTTCTTTGATCTCAATGTTAATCCATTCATTATTTAATAACATGCTATTTAGTTTCCAAGTGTTTGAGTATTTTTCAGTTTTTCTTTTGTGGTTAATTTCTAGTTACATGGCATTGTGATCAGAGAAAATGCTTGATATGATTTCAATCTTCTTAAATTTATTGAGACCATTTTTGTGTCCTAACATGTGGTCTATCCTAGGAAACGTACCATGAGCGCTTGAGAAGAATGTATATTCTACTGCATTAGGGTAAAAAGTTCTGAAGATATCTATTAAATCAAGTTGATCTAGTGTCTCCTTTAAGTCTGCTGTTTCTTTATTAATTTTCTTTCTTGAGGAACTATCCAGTGTTGTTAGAGGGGTATTGAAATCCCCTACTATGATAGTATTGCTGTTAATCTCGCCCTTTATATCCATCAAAGTCTGCTTTATGTATGTCGGGGCTCCTATATTTGGTGCATAGATATTTATAATGGTTTTATCTTCCTGTTGAATTGTTCCCTTTATCATTATGTAGTGTCCTTCTTTATCTCTTACTACAGCCTTTGTTTTAAAGTCCATTTTGTCTGATATAAGTATTTCTACCCCTGCTTTTTTTTCATTTCCATTTGCATGAAATATTTTTTTCCATCCTTTTACCTTCAGTCTATGAGCATCTTTTGTTTTAAGGTGTGTCTCTTGTAGACAGCATATGTATGGGTCCTGTTTCTTTATCCATGCTGCTACCCTATGTCTTTTGATTGGATCATTTAATCCATTTACATTTAAGGTTATTATTGATATGTAGTTGTTTATTGCCATTTTATTCTTTAAAGCTGTATTCTTCTTTTGCTCTATTCATTCTTCCCTTTAAACTGTTCACAAGAGGCCCCTTAGTATCTCTTGCAGAATTGGTTTGGTTTTTATGAATTCCTTGAGGCTTTCTTTTTCTGGGAAGCTCTTTATTTCTCCTTCAATTTTGAACGTTAGCCTTGCTGGATAAAGTAGCCTTGGTTGTAGGTTCTTGTTCTGCATTACTTTGATTATATCTTGCCATTTCCTTCTGGCCTCAAGTGTTTCTGTTGAGAAGTCCAATGTCATCCTAATCGGGGCTTTTTTGTAGGTGATAGCCTTTTTTCCTCTAGCAGCTTTTAAAATTTTTTCTTTATCCATTAGCTTTAGTATTTTAACTATGATGTGTCTTGGTGTATATCTTTTTGGGTTTCTCTTTAATGGAGTTCTGTGTGCTTCTTGAATGTGTGGAGTGTTTCCCAGCCTTAATTTAGGAAAGTTTTCTGCTATGATTTGATTGAACAAAGTTTCCATTTCCTGTCCTCTCTCCTCTTCTTCAGGCACCCGTATGATGCGAATGTTGTTTCTCTTCATGTTGTCACAGAGCTCCCTTAGAGTTTCCTCACATTTTTTGAGTCTCTTTTCCTTTTTCTTCTCTGCTTCTGTGCCTTTGTTTATTGTGTCCTCTAACTCGCTTATTCGATCCTCAGCGTGATTCATCGTGCTTTTAATTTCTTCCATTGTGGTCTTCCGTTCTGATACTGTATTTGTCATTTCTGTCTGATTATTTTTTATTATTTCTATTTTGTTTTTTATACTTGTTATTTCTTTATTTAGGTGTTCATAATGACTATCCATTGTTGCTCTAATTTCTTTGAACATCCTATCATTATTCTAAATTCTGCTTCTGGTAATTTGGTTATATCTGGTCATTCAGGTCCTTCTCTGGGGATTTCTCTTGATTCATTTGGTTTGCATTCCTCTGCCTGCCCATTTTGTCTGTGTATAAGCAAGTTGTGGCCACTGGAGTCCAGTAGGTGTTGCCTTTGTGTTCTCTAGGTGTGCTCTGTCTGCAGGCCCCTCACCCCCTCTGCCAGTGCCTAGGGTGGTTGGGTATGAGCGTTACCAGCGCCGTCCCACTGTGGCTTTTGCTGTGATTTCTGCCTCTCCTCCGTGGGAGGGGCTGTCACTGAAGCCACAAGTCTTAGCACCAAGGGTAGAGGTGAGCACCTTTGCTCAGCTGTGGACCCAGCCTATTTCTGGACTTCCGCCCAGAACCCTCGGTCAGAGCCTGTTCGCCACAGTTTCGCGGGTTGGGCGGGGCTTTTCACGTGCTCTCAGCTGTGAGCGTTTGCCCATCTGGAGCTTTAGCCCCGCTCTCAAGTCCAGGGCCCTTCTGCGCAGAGTCGCAAACCCAGGTTTATTGGGCTGGGCGTGTTTGCTGGCTGCCGCTAAGCTGCATACTTCCGCTCGTCCTGGACTCTACCCCGCCCCCGCGTTCGGAGCCCGCTCGTGCACGTATACTGGCCAACTGCGGTTTCTCCAGCCTGGGGGGGTATAGTAGCGTGAGCTCAGCTGTGAGCTTACACTTGTCTCAGGGTCTAGCCCGTTCCCGCGCTCGGAGCCCGCTCGCGCACATATACTGGCCAACTGCGGTTTCTCCAGCCTGAGGGGGGGGGCTGGTAGCGTGAGCTCAGCCGCGAGCCCCTGCCCGTCCCTGGTCCTAGCCCGGTCCCTGCGGTCAGGGCCGGCCTGCGCAGGGTCGTAAAGCAGATTTCTGCCCGTTCCTGGCCTCCTGCTTTGTCCCCGTAAGTGGGGTTAAATGCGGGTCCGCAGCGGCCGGTCCGCTTTCGCGCGTCCCCTCTGACCCTCTGGGCTAGACCGAGCTCCCACCGACTTGGCCTCTGCCCACGCCGACAGAACCGCGTTTCAGTGTCCTGTCACCCCAAACCCTTAAGCAGCCCTCAGCAGAATAGGAAGGGACCTTATACTCCACACTGTAGGCCTGGGAGCTCCCTCACTTGTTTCACAGCTCAAAACTGTCCAAACGCCTCTTCTAGGCTCTGAGACTGCAGGCTGGGGCTTGGTTCCTGGGACCTAGGTCCCTCCCTCTCCGCCAAACTTTCCTCCTGCCCCGCGGGTCTCTCCGGGCTGCCGTTTGCTCTGGGGAGCTGGGCAGCCCTCTTCGCGTTTTCGCTATTCCTAACAGTCTCAATTTGGCTTCTTCTGTGTTCCTTGGTTGAAGAGTCCACTTAGTTTAGTTCTTAGTTGGTTTATCCACATGATGGTTCTTTAAATTGAGTTATAATCCACTTTGCTTCTGGGAGTTGGAAGTTGGTATGTCCGCCTACTCTGTCGCCATCTTGCTTCCCCTCTATTTTTAATTTTTTGAGGAATCTCCATACTGTTTTCCACAGTGGCTACACCAGTCTACATTCCCACCAGCAGTGCAGGAAGGTTCCCTTTTCTCCACATCCTCACCAGCACTTATTCTGCGTTGTTTTGCTGATAAGCGCCATTCTGACTGGTGTGAGGTGATATCTCATTGTGGTTTTAATTTGCATTTATCTAATGATTAGTGATGTTGAGCATTTTTTCCATTTTTTTTGGATTGTTTGTCTTCCTGGTGTGGAGTTTTGCAAGTTCTTTGGTTATTAATAAATTAATATTATTATTAATTAGTAAATTTTGGTTATCAACCCCTTGTTAGAAGTATTGTCAAATATGTTCTCCCATTGTGTGATTTGTCTTTTTATTCTATTCATATTGTCTTTAGCTTTGCAAAAGTTTTTTAGTTTGAAATAGTCCCATTGTTTACCCTGTCTTTTATTTCATTTGCCTGTGGAGATAAATAAACAAATATATTGCTGCGAGAGATGTCGGAGAGCTTACTGCCTATGTTTTCTTCTAGGATGCTTATGGTTTCACAGCTTACATTTAAGTCCTTTACCCGTTTTGAGCTTATTTTTGTGCATGGTGTAAGTTGGTGGTCTAGTTTCATTTTTTTGCAGGTAGATGTCCAATTTTCCCAACACCATTTGTTAAAGAGTCTGTCTTTACTCCATTGTATGCTCTTACCTCCTTGTCAAATATCTGTTGTCCATAAAGATGTGGGTTTATTTCTGGGTTCTCTGTTCTGTTCTATTGATCTATGTGCCTGTTCTTATGCCAGTACCAGGCTCTCTTGAGTACAATGGCCTTGTAGTATAACTTGATATCAGGAAGTATGATACCTCCCACTTTATTCTTCTTTTTCAAGATTTCTGAGGTTATTTATGTTCTTTTTTGGTTCCATATAAATTTTTGGAATATGTTTTCTATATCTTTGAAGTATGTCATTGGTATTTTAATTGGTATTGCATTGAATTTATAAATTGCTTTGGGTAATATAGACATTTTAATGATGTTTATTCTTCCTAGCCATGAGCACGGTATATGCTTCCACTTGTTTGTATCTTCCTTGATTTCTTTTATCAATGTTCTATAATTTTCTGAGTACAAGTCTTTAACCTCCTTAGTTAAATTTACTCCTAGGTGCTTTATTATTTTGGTTGTAATAGTGAAAGGGATTGTTTCCTTAATTTCTCTTACTGACATTTCATTGTTTGTGTATAAAAATGCCTCTGATTTCTGAGTATTAATTTTATATCCTGCCACCTTGCTGAATTCATTCATTAGATCTAGTAGTTTTTTGACTGAGATTTTAGGTTTTTCTATATACAGTATCATATCATCTGAAAATAATGATAGTTTTACTTCTTCTTTTCTATTTTGGATGCCTTTTATTTCTTCTTCTTGTCTGATTGCTGTAGCTAGGACTTCCAGTACTATGTTGAATAAGAGTGGTGAAAGGGGGCACCCCTGCATTGTTCCGAATTTTAGGGGAATTGCTTTTAATTTTGTCCATTAATTATGATGTTGACTGTGGGTTTATCATAGATGGCCTTTATCATGTTCAGGTATGTTCCCTGTATTCCCATTTTGCTAAGAGTTTTGATCATGAATTGGTGCTGAATTTTATCACATGCTTTTTCTGCATCTATTAAAATTATCATGTGGTTTTTCTCTTTCCTTTTTTTAATATGGTGAATCACATTGATTGATTTATGACTGTTGTACCATCCTTGCCTCCCCAGAATAAATCCCACTTGATTATGCATGATTTTTTTCATGTATTGCTGGATCCAGTTTGTTAATATTTTGTTGAGGATTTTAGCGTCTAAATTCATCAGGGATATTGACCTATAATTTTCTTTTTTGTTTTGTCTTTGCCTGGTTTTGGAATCAGAATTATGCTCGCCTCATAAAAGGAACTTGGAAGTCTTCCTTCCTCTTGAATGTTTGAAATAACTTGAGAAGGATAGGAGTTAGTTCTTCTTTGAATATTTGGTAGAATTCACTAGTGAAGCCATTGGGCCCAGGGGTTTTGTTTTTTGGTCGCTTTTTGATAACTGTTTCAATCTCTTTTGTTGTAAATGGTCTGTTTTGATTTTCTGATTCTTCCAGATTGATTTTTGGAGGATTATATGTTTCAAGGAATTTGTCCATTTCACCTAGGTTGTTTAATGTTTTGGCATATAGTTCTTCATAGTATTTTCTTAAAATATTTTGTATTTCTGTTGTGTTGGTTGTTATTTCTCCACTCTCATTTCTAATTTTATTTATTTGAGTCCTCTCTCTTTCTTTTTTGGTGAGTCTCATTAAAGATTTATCAATGTTGTTTACCCTATCAAAGAACCAGCTCTTCATTTCACTGATCCTCTGCATTGTTTCTTTAGCCTTTATGTCATTTATTTCCACTCTGATTTTTATTATTTCCTTCCTCTTGGCCTTACTAGCTTTTCTTTTTCTAGTTCTTTTAGATGAAGGGTTAGGTTGTTTATTTGAGCTTTTTCAAGCTTCTTAAGGAATGCCTGTAGTGCTATGAACTTCCCTCTTAAGACTGCTTTTGCTGTGTCCCATAAATTTTGAGTTGTTTTATGTTCATTATCATTTGTTTCTAGGAATTATTTTATTTCTTCTTTGACTTCATTGTTAACCCATTTGTTATTTAATGACATGCTATTTAGTTTCCATGTGTTTGATTATTTTTCAGTTTTTCTGTTGTGGTTGATTTCTAGTTTCATGCCAGTTTGATCAGAAAAATTGCTTGATATAACTTCTGTCTTTTTAAATTTGTTGAGACTGCTTTTGTGTCCTAACATGTGGTCTATCCTAGAGAATGTACCATGAGCACTTGAAAAGAATATATATTCTGCTGCTTTAGGGTGAAAGGTTCTAAAGATATCTATTAAATTGAGTTGATCTAGTGTGTCCTTTAAGTCTGCTGTTTCTTTGTTAATTTTCTTTCCTGAGGATCTATCTAGTTATGTTAGTGGGGTATTGAAATCCCCTACTATTATAGTATTGCTGTTGATCTTGCCCTTTATGTCCATCAAAGCCTGCTTTATATATTTAGGTGCTCCTATATTAGGTGTGTAGATATTTATAATGGTTATATCTTCCTGCTGGATTGTTCCCTTTATCATTATGTGGTGACCTTCTTTATCTCTTACTATAGACTTTGTTTTAAAGTCCATTTTGTCTGATATAAGTATTTCTACCCCAGCTTTTTTTTCATTTTCATTTGCATGAAATATTTTTTTCCATCCTTTTACCTTCAGTCTATGTGCATCTTTTGTTTTAAGGTGTGTCTCTTGTAGACAGCATATGTATGGGTCCTTGTTTCTTATCCCTGCTGCTACCCTATGTCTTTTGATTGGATTATTTAATCCATTTACATTTAAGGTTATTATTGATATGTAGTTGTTTATTGCCATTTTATTCTTTAAAGCTGTATTCCTCTTTTGCTATATTTTTTTCCCACTTTGATCTGTTTACAACAGGTCCCTTAACATTTCCTCCAGCATTGGTTTGGTTGTAATAAATTCCTTGAGTTGTTTTTCTTTTTTTTTTTTTTTGTCTGGAAAGCTTTTTATTTCTCCTTCAATTTTAAATGATAATTGCTGGATAAAGCAATATTGGTTGTAGGCTCTTGTTCTGTGTTACTTTGAATGTTTCTTGCCATTTCGTTTTGGCCTCAAGTGTTTCTGTTGAGAAGTCAGATGTCATCTTTAGGGGGCTCCTTTGTAGGTGATAACCTTTTTTTCTCTAGCAGCTTTGGATTTGGCTTTTCTAGTAGAGCCGCTTTGAAGTCTTGATTTGTTTGTTTTCTTCTAAGTTTTCTTAACTCGGTGATAGTCTTGTTTACTGATCTCTGCAGGGAGCTTATTTGAAACTGTATCCTGGATGCAGTAGTTGTAACCTGAGACTCCGAAGGCCTGATCTGCCAGTTACTCTCTTTAGGAGGTGGGGTGCTTTCTCTGCTTCAGTAGAGGGAGTTGTATCTCAGTTCTCCATGGAGACCTGAATTACTGCCCCTTCTCCCCACTTCTTGTTTTCAGCTGTGTCTTGTTGTGCTGATTGGAGCTGGATAGATATCTTGAGATAGGTGACCCCGAACTCACTTTAGTCTTGTGTTATGTGGCCCTATCTATGGCCACCTCCAGCACTGGATGAGTCAGTTTCTCAGGTCATCCCATGCATTTCTCTGCCTGTCACTGTCTGTCTCTCTTTCCCCCCTTTCCTTTAGGAACACAAGCCAGCTCTTTCAACACACCTCATTCCCAGGTCCCCAGGCAAGTCACTGTGAGCAATATTTTCTACTCTTTTCCTTGGAATGAGAGCCCTTCTGGGCTCTCAGCCTCACCCCTTCCCCCATGTTCCTGTAAGCAGGGGAGACCCACCGCTCCCCGGCGCTCCCTACCAGGCTCAGTGTGACTTCTTCTTTGCTCCTTGGTTTTTGAGAGCTCTTCTTATAGTCCAGAGTTGGTTTTTCATGCTCATTGTTCCTAAATTACTTTGCAATCCAGTTTGGTGGTGTGAGCTGGGAGTCTGTGCATATGCCTACTCCGCTACCATCTTCAGGTCCCCTGCACAAATATTTTTTGTACTCATCATATGCAAGGCACTGGGAGGGTAGCAAAAGCATGACTTTTTTCCTAACAAGTTTGATTAATTAAGATATTTTAAGATTCTAGGCTTTAAGCTCTGGCTGGTTGGCTCAGTGGTAGAGCATTGACCTGATGTGTGGAAGTCCTGTGTTTGATTCCTGGTCAGGACTCACAAGAAAAGCGACCATATGCTTCTCCTTCCCTTCCTCTTCCCTTTTTCTCTTTCTCTCTTTCTTCTCTTCCTGCAGCCATGGCTTGACAGATTTAAGCATGTTGGTCCCAGGCGCTAGGAGCCTCTGCCTCAGTCACTAAAAATAGCTCAGTTGGGAGCATTGCCCCAGATGGGTAGAGCATCAGCTCCAGACAGGGGTTGGCAGGTGGATCCCAGTTGGGGTGCATGTGGGAGTCATTTTCTATCTTCCCTCCTCTTAGTTAAAAAAACCCCAAACAATTCTAGGTTGTGTGTGTGTGTGTGTGTGTGTTTTCTGAACTAGTGGTTTAAGATCCTAAATATTGTGGATATTTTCTAGCCCTTTCACCCCTTGGCCTGTGCAGACCCTGTCTCTATAGCTCCTAGAGCAATGACTTCTGAACTTGAATGGGAATTAGAATTGGGTGGATTGCTTTGCAAAAATATAGATTTGTAAGTACAGAGCAGGTCTACCCACTTAGGATTTCTAGAAGTAAAACCCAGGTATATATATTTTTATAAAGCCTCTCAGATAATTCTGATGATTAGCTGGTTGAAAGTCTATATTATACTATAGTGTGGGGTCTCTTGTGCGCTATTTTCAAAAACAAAAATGCATGGAAGATAAGAATTTTCCTTTTGATAATTAGATAGTCCTGGGTTTGAATAGTAGATTCACCATATTTCAGCTGCAACATGACTTTAAGAATTTTCTTACAGCCTCATCTGTAAGCTGAAGTTAATATTACTACCTAATAAATAAGATTGCTGTGGAGGATTAGTTGTTAAAAACCATTACAGCACAATCACATTAGGGAATATGGCACTTAATAAAAGTTAGCTATTATTATTAATAGTATTCAAATTATATTCAGATTATATATTTGTATTGCATAGTCTAAATGCCTCTTATTAAATGTCAGTGTCTTATAAATGTAGAATGTTCAAAATTTTCTGCAAATAATTTTTAAGGGTAGGCATTACATAATTCTTTGTCATCTTTTAATTTGTTGGCACTTAGGACAGTACCTGGCACATAGTGAATGCTCAATAAAACAATCAGATTTATCTATTTAAAACCTTCATGCCAATATAAGTATTTCAGACTCTGTGAGTGCATATAGAGCAGCAATGAGAGTTAAAGGAAACATCTCAGAGTTCTGTCCACAACCTTTTGTGTGGCCTCTGAAGGATAAGTGGGAACCCATCCGGTATATCCACTTAGCACGTCTGATTTTGTAAGGTAGAACCATTGGCTAACAATAATTATCTAGGAAACTAAGGAGGCAAGACGTTATGATATTAGAAAAGTAATGAAGAGACAAACACTTAGCAAGCATTTGTTTCAGTGCAAGGTCACTGTTCATTAATACTCATACAGATAGCTTATTAACCACCCAGAAAATTCACTTCGAGTTTTTAAGCTACATAATATGCAAAATCACTGCCTGAATATAGATTAGGAGATGCAGGCTTGCTGCTCAGAGAGCTAAAGCAGTTGTAAACCATAAGCTCCATCAATTTTGAAAGTGGAGATTATCCCATGTATGACTTATCCCACTCTATCCAGCCCCGCTCCCAGTACCTGATACTTGTCCTTCTAGCCTACCTTTGAAAGTTTTTAAGAGGGACTCAGCACTCTGGAAGGCAGCACCCTGCACCAAGGGGCTGGCTGGAGGAGGAAGAATGTCACCCTATGCAGTGGGAACTTTGCCCTGGGTGGCCACTCAACAGCAGTAGGCTGCCTGACCTTTCAGGTCTGCTCCGTTGGCATCTTTGATCTGCTACAGAGCCTAGTACAGCATCTTTTTACACATTTTAATGCTAAACTGAATGAATGAATGAATGAATGAAGTCACTTATTCTAGTATGATTTTTTTTTTTTTAATTTAAGCTATCTGACTCACATGACAGGCTCATTAGCTAATGGGACAGGGTGGGGGTAGATATTTATGCACTACCATTCAGATGTACAAAATATAAATAGTAACTATCTTATAACCAGGCTTGCCTTATCTGGAAGCCCCTTTCCTAACGATGGCTGCAAAAACTTCAATTTGCAGTTATAGATAGCTCAGTATCTTCTGTTATGAAATAGGGTTTATGTTGTGGTAAACGCAGTCCAGAGTTTCAATTTCCTATCTTTCTCTCAACACAGAGGGCCTCTCTTGCCTCTGTTCTTTGCAAGATGCCATCTGTGTGCAAACAGATGCTTAAATGTCCTCATGGGAGCAGGGAGGGACCTTTGTTTCATTTTCTGTCCTCTGAGATTTAGTTGGTATTTTCAGAGATGTCTCATTCCATCTGATCGCTGAGCAAACAAGTGGGTGTCTACTGATACATGGCTGATCCTGCCTTGTACTTTGGGTGTTGTGCTGACAGCCACTGCTTAAGTCAGGGGCAATCATTTCTGGTCATAAATACCCCCACCCTGTGAGCTCTGTCAGGACCCAGCCCTCTGCTGGTCCCCAACTTTTCATACCCTCTCACATATCTCTCATGGGAGCACGGGGCAGAGAGGGGGGCTTCTGCATCTTAGGCTGTGTAGTACCAGGAGTATTACCTCTATCCATTCAGCCTGACAGCTCCACAGGCTGTTCTACCTCTTCTCCCATCTCATAATGCTCCAGCATCATGAGCAACCTGGGGATTCTGTAGGCTAGCACTTTTCCAGAGAAGTGAGAAGTGACACCTGTAAAGGGTCTCTGTACTGCGCCCTCCACGCACAGATGCTCAACTCTCATATCAAGAGTGGTAGGAATTTAAGATATTTCTGATTTTCTTTCTTTCTTTCTTTCTTTCTTTCTTTCTTTCTTTCTTTCTTTCTTTCTTTCTTTCTTTCTTTCTCTCTCTCTCTCTCCTCTCATTTATTTCTTTGTCTCTTCCTCTCTCTCTCTCTCACTGAACTCATTGCTTTCCTGTGTCTCCTGATGGACTTTCCATTCCCTTTCAGCCTGACAAGAATTCCTCCTGAGTCCTGGCTTCCTTCCTCCCTCAGCAGTCCTTCCCTCACCTTCCCCTGCTGCCCTGGTGGAGGGCTGTTGGGAAAACTCAAGATTACAGCACTGTTTTCTAGGACCGCTGTGACAAAACTTCATAAACTAGGAGGTGTAAACAACAGAAATGTATTGTCTCACAGTTCTAGAGGCCAGAAGTCTAAAATCAAGGTGTTGGCAGGATTGGCTCTTTTTGAAGGCTGGGAAGGAAGAGCCTGTTGCAGGCCTCTCTCCTCAGCTTGTGGATGAAGGTTTTCCCACTGAGTATTCATATTATTCCTCTCTGTGCATCAGTGTCTGAATTTCCTTTTCTATGAAGATACCAGTCATATCAGATGAGGGCTGACCCTAATGACCTTATTTTAACTTGATTACCTTCATAAAGATTCTGAGTCCAAATAAGGTCACATTCTAAGGTACTGGGGATTAGTACACCAACATATGAATTTGAGGTGTAAGGACATAATTCAAACCAAAACGATTTCCAAGAAGGAAAAATACATTGGTAAGCATTTCAAAATATTCCCATTTTCCCACCACATTATATTCTTTTGCTAGGATAGAGCAAGAGGGCTGTGAATGCTCTGTGGATGATGGTGTTTGGTGACTTTCAATCAAATTGAAAGTTGTCTTGTCATTTTTCCACACTGTCACTAAGGAGACAATTTAAGGTAATAATTCTATTGATGAAGTGTAGTGCTGAAGTATGAATAGAAGTGGCAGATCCTGGACCATATGAGGTTTTTGTGTGTTTGTGAATTTTTAAAATTATTGGTTGATTGATTTTTTAGAGAGACAGAGAAAAAGAGAGAGATAAATAGAGATGAGATGATTACACTTAGTTGTGTACTTATTGGTTGCCTTCCCTGAGCACCCTGATGAGGCAATCCTTAGTGTTCTAAGATGATGATGTAAATGACTGAGCTAATGGCCCAGGGCAAGGTTTTTGAATTATTAGAGGGTGAGAAATTGGGGCCAAATGGTGGAGCTGATGTTACTGTTTTTTTTTTTTTCTCCCTGGGAATCCCATGGCATCAGATAAAACCCTGCTCCATCTTGGTATATAATTCGATATACCGAGGAGACAGTTTACCAGCATTTGCAGGTCCAGTGAAATATGGGAGTTGAAGGAGAAGAGGAAGTTAATGATGATTCCTATGATTTAGATTTGAGTGACTGAAATGGGGTAGGAGTGGTGGTAGAGGAAGGGGAGTCAATAAATTTACTTTAGGGTTTGAAGTGCCTGAGGGACATTCATGAGATGCCTTATGGAAAGATCTATGTCTTTGTGCTTTTTACAAGAGGGTTTCGTGCTCACCTAACGATGGAAGCAAGCATTATTATGATCCCCATTTTACAGATGAGAACTGAAATTCACAGAGGCTAAAGAGCTCATTCAAGACAGATCAATATCAGACCTGTTTCATTCCAAACCCAAGGATCCAAAGTGGTTCCAATCATTTTCTCACAGATCCAAGACAAAAAGCATCTCGGAGACCTCTGCTCTTTACTTGCAACACACATTGTTTTGCTTTGCTTTCTCCCAGATCTAAACCCAGAGACATATCAAACTCATAAAATGAACCTTCTGGTGTTAATGTTTGAACTAACATGGAAGCTTAGAGTTGCTGATTGTTAGTTAGATGCTAGAAAATACACTCACTATGGGGTATAATATTAAACATATTCTAAGTAAGTGTAATATCAAACTTAGAATTCACCAGAATCTTAGGGAAGAACTCTCTGCCTCAAGGGTTTATAATTTGGCCAAGTTTTTAAAGTTTTTTGTTTGTTTATTTCTTTTCATTCAAAAGAGCAACTTTTGGATGTGCCTGTACTTCTGTTTATGATAGCTTTTCAGAAATGTTGGGTCATATATGTTTGTTATAGAAATTTAAATTTATTTTAAAGTTAAAATCTATTAATATTTTTTGCTTGGGAGATAATCTATGTATTATTTGATAAAATGATACAATGTCATCTTTGGATATTTTATGTTCTAGAAGGATAAAAAAGTCTAGTGGCTTCTAACTCAAACACAGTTTTAAGCCAAGACAAGACATCTTGTTGGCTATTAGTTTTTAATGGAAATTAGTGCCTTAGCTATTGTTTATTAGTATAAAAATGTACTAACCTGGCAAGATGTTGAGATTTAGACAGCACAGTTATCTTCAGTCTGCATGCAGAGGAACATCTGCAATGAATGACTTGCTACACAGATTCCGAGGGGATGCTGAAAGTCACTGGGTTTTTGTTGATGGAACCCAAACTCATTACCCTCTATACATGGGATATAAAATATGCTCAACAAGCTGACTCTAGGTTTTGGCCGGAGCACTAATTTAAGATATTAGTGCCAATATCTGGATACTTCTTCCTAACAAGGAACCTAAAGTAAGGAGTCAGCATAGGCTGCTATAATGTCTTCTATCTGAGGAAATGAGATAGTGAAGGCCTTTTTGGCAGACACAAATATACGTGGGTGAATGAAAAAGGCAGAGAAATAAAACAGGATGGAATGACATCCTAAATGCAGCTTCAAGTGAGCAAAGCAACAAATAGAGGTGGGCCTCTAAGGTGAGTCACAGTTGTGCATTTATTTTTATTTATATTTATTTGTTTGTTTGTTTATTTATTTATTTATTAAATGAGAGGCCTGGAGGCAGAGAGAGACGCCCACATGCGACCTGACCGGCATCTACTCAGCAAATGCCCTACCAGGCAATACTCTGCCTGTCTGAGGTGCTGCTCCGTTGATCTGCAACTGAGCTATTTTTGTGCCTGAGGTGAGGTCGTGGAGCCATTCTCAGTTCCCAAGGCTAACTTTGCTTGAAGCATTTGAGCCATGGCTGTGGAAAGGGAAGAGAGAGTAGAGAGGGCATGGGAGGGGGAGGCGTGTAGAAGCAGACAGTCACTTCTCCTATGTGCCCTGGGTTCAACCAGGAATCTAACCCAGGACTTCCACATGTCAGGTTGACACTCTACCACTGAGCCAAACAGCCAGGGCATGCATTTATTTTTTAATTGTAGGTACTATGATGTAGAGTTAAAGAGCCTAAACACTATCTTCAGAAAGGCCACTCTTAAAATTCTACTAATTACCAACTTTGTGACTTGGGGCATATTTCATAATTTTTTTGGGTATGAATGTTCTCAACTTGTACAATAAAAATAATATTTATACCTGCTTCAAAGTGTTGTGAGCAGTAAATGCAGTAATGATTATAAAGTGCTTAGATTAAAATCTTGTTCATGACACAAACTCATAACACAAGCAAATTACTATTATCTTTATAGTTTGGGAAGTCTAGTTAAATGCAGCTGACAACTCATTCCAGTTATTGTGGTTGTTTTTGCTTTGCCTTCTACTAGGATATCACTTGTTGCCTCTGGAGTCCAGCTTACCCAGGAGTCCATATTAATGAATGCCCTTTCCCCCCAGCCATTGTTCTCTGGTAAAAGCAGAGAACAGAGTATTATGGTAACAGGTAGAGTTGGAGAGAGGACCAACTATGGAGCTGGAACAAAGCTTAAATTGGCCTATGTAAGCCCTTCTCCCTTCTCTGAATAGGTGCAACTTTCTTTGCTGTCATTCTCTCATATACTTCTTTCAATATTTCCAATGTCCTCTCCTTTCCCTCTTTTTTAGTCTTTTCTTCATCACTTTTTCCTAGTTTGATCATGAACTGCTTAATGGACAATAAACTCAGCCCAGCTGGGCTATTGGCCCTGTGACATTGCCATTCTTTTGTCTAGCTCTACAAATCCCCAAATAGGAAGTGTGGATACCAGCAAGGCTGAACTGGGCTGTGCAATGCCAGTGTTAGGCTCCATTCCTTCATAATTTTCTGAGCCCTCCTTGTTTGCCCTCTTATTGTTGTTATTTGTCCTTTTGTTTCTAATGTCCCCACATTATTCTCTGTCTGGTTACTGATACAACTTTGTCTTACTGATAGTATTCATCATCTGTCTCCATCATCTCTCTCCTTTAGAAACTGAACCAGTGGTAGGATTCAAATAATTTAACAACCTGTTCTCTGATGACCATTTCAAGTATAAAAAGAGATATGCCAAACGGTAATTCATTATTTCATGCATTTACTACTTAAATAAGAATAATAAAAGAGGTACACAAAACTAGATTTTCTTATAAGAAAGAGTTTTAAAATATTAATGAAAAAATATTAAACCATACCTGACAAAAACAATAAAACTGTTATTTAAGATATTTCTAATGACAGTTTGTCACCCCCTGATTGTTTGCTACTTTTTCTCTTTATGTTATCCATTTGTTTACTGAAGTAACAAATGCAAGGGAATTAAAAGGTAGTATTTCATAAAAGGTATAATGAGTTTTATGAAATTAATAAATAAGTATTACAAGCATAGTTCTGTCATTTTTTTTCACATAATATAGACAGAATGAATGGGTGGTTAGAATACGCTGTTGTGTAGATGAACATTAAAAAAGAGTGAGGAATATAAATTTATGATTTCCACATTGGGCAGCTGCCCAGGCTCCCACCTTAGAGAGAACCTTGATTACAAGTGCCATTCTAACAACCAGTTCACCAAATTCAACAAAAAGGTAGGTATCAGTTCTGCTGAACCAGTGTGAACCGGCTGAACCCCGCCACTGAACTGAATTCTTCATGAGATGGTTTAACACTTCTGTTTCTTAGTCTGCCTATTGTCATGACTATACTAATATTGTTGTACTTGATTCTGTACTGAAAGTTTTAGACAGGCAAATATTGATTATCTTCAAAAGTTTGGTAAAGAAAACTTTGTTCTCATGATTTCCTGCCCAGCTTTTCCATAATGGAACTAGATAACCCTGAGTTCTATAGTGGCTTTAAACAGAAGTTTTCATAGTTCTACCCTGGGAAAGAAACACTTTTCTCACCACCCTAACTGATACATTCACTGCTCACACCTGTCGTCTTTTATTAAACTATATCTATTGTTTGTGTTGCTACGGTTTAAAGAGATGCTGATTAGGCAGTATTTTCTTCTTCCTTCAGGGACAGAACCATGTTATAAAGAGTCCTGATGCTCATGAAATATTTGAAGCCTCTTTAATAAATAGGATACAAAATTGTGACTACAAAATTAATATTTATCCATAATTAAAAAAGAAATAATAACAAGTGACAATTTTTCAAAGCTAGAAAAACTCCCAAATCATCATACAATTCCAAAAACAATATATCTCTTTATTAATTTATTCCTTGACATACCTCTATAACATCTTTTTCTACAATTTTGGCTATGTACCTTTTAATTGTCTCTTCATATAACAAATATTTTGTAATTTTGTCCTATATACACAGAAAATAAAATTAATCATTTTCTCCATTTACTGTAGAACAATTGATGAAAAATTGTATCTTTTTATTTTTATTTATAGACTTTAGTGAGAGAGGAAGGGCTGGGGGAGAGACAGGAACATCAGTATGTTCCTGTATGTACCCTGACTAGGGATAGAACTGGCAACCTCTGCACTTTTGGATGATGCTCTAACCAACCAAGCTATCTGGCCAAGGCAATTTGTATCTTTTTAATGACATAAAGTTTCTGTGTTAGTTCATTTGTACTGCTATAACAGGCTACCACAGACTGGGTAGCCTGTAAACAATAGAAATTTATTTCTTACAGACCTAGAGGGTAGGAAATCCAAGATCAAGGTGCCAGTAGATTTGGTTTCTAGTGAGAACGTGTTTCCTGGTTCATAGATGCCATCTTCTCATTGTGGTCTCACAAAGTAGAAAGGGACAGGGCTCTCTGGGGTCTCTTTTATAAGGGCACTAATCCCATTCATGAAGGCTTATGACCTAATCAACCCCCAAAGCTCTATCTCTTTATACCATCACATTAAGGTTTAAGTTACAACATATGAACTTATGAGGTAGGTGCATAAAGACTTAGTTTATAGCAGTTACACTTTTGGTTTTTGATAGTGCAATCCTAAGACACATTACAATGAATGTAAAATGTGGATTTACTCATTGCCATATTTTCTGTTTGTAGTATAGGTTTGTGGCTTGAAAATAAAAGGATACTGATAAATTCTATTTGGTTTAATTATTATCCAAAAGAAAATAAATATAGGGGTGCTTTATAATGCCATATTCTGTATTAGCTAAAATATTCCTGAGAGGAAAGAATTTCTATTGACTATCCATTGAATAAATTCTCTGCTTACAATTTTATATGTGATTCTTAGAAGAATTTTCTATTGATCAGTTCTGGCCCCAAACATTTCAAACCTTGTTTCTTTTCTACTGCTAGTATACTTTTCGGAGTAGTCACCATAGACCACATTCACATGAAGATGACGTTATCTCTGGTGAAAGCATATGGTACCTTCATATAGTAAGGCTGGTGAGTTGGAATGAAAGGCAGTATGAATCTTCCTAGAAGCCATTCTTAAACCAGGGTGACTAGTATCTTAGTCAGTTTGGCTGCTTTAACAAAATACCATAGACTGTGGCTTAACCAACAGAAATTTACTTCTCATAGTTCTGGAGGCTGGGAAACCTGATAATCAGGATTCCAGAATGGTAGGGCTTTGATTAGAACCCTCTTTCTATTTTATAGATGGCCATCTTTGTGCTGTGTCTTCACAGAACAGAGAAAGATTTATCTCATGTCCGTTCTTGTAACCCTTACTAATCTTATTCATGAGATTACTGTCTTCATGATCTAATTGCTTCCCAGAGACCCCATTTCCTAATACCATCACATTGGGGGTTTGGATTTCAACATATGAATCTGGGGGTGGGAAGCAAGCATTCAATTCATAACAACTAAAAATAGAAACTATTCATACATGTGAATGAGCAGTACATAATACATTTTGCTAAATCCAAACAAAATAAATACATCCTGAAATTTAACTTACTTTAGTTGGATCTGAAATCACCCTTGACTGCTCCAATGTCTCTAGCAAGAGGAGAAGTGTAACTGAGGGAGAGGCAGAGTCAAGAGACAGATGTCTTAACTAAATACAGTTAAACTAGTTTTTGAAAACTTCACAAAATTAAAAATATGTATTTTTTAGGGTTCCATTCAAGGCCTTGGGAAAGCCTGTGCCAGTGAGGAGCCCTGAAGCTCAAATATTATTAACCTCATAGTAGATTTAAAAAATTTTTTTTTACAGAGAAAGAGAGAGAGAGAGAGAGAGAGAGAGAGAGAGATAGGGACAGACAGACAGGAACAGAGAGAGATGAGAAGCATCAATCATCAGTTTTCATTGCAACACCTTAGTTGTTCATTGATTGCTTTCTCACATGTGCCTGACTGTGGGCCTTCAGCAGACCAAGCAACCCCTTGCTGGAGCCAGCGACCTTGGGTCCAAGCTGGTGAGCTTTTGCTTAAGGCAGATGAGCCCACGCTCAAGCTGGCAACCTTGGGGTCTTGAACCTGGGTCCTCCGCATCCCAGTTCGACGCTTCATCCACTGCACGATCGCCTGGTCAGGCTAACCTCAAAGTAGATTCACCTCTGTTTGCTGCCTGCCTGCTCATCTGGTTCCTTCTTACTATTGTGCCACCAACTAGTTCTGTTTTCCTCCCTCCCTCCCTTCCTCCCTCCCTCCCTCCCTCCCTCCCTCCCTCCCTTCCTTCCTTCCTTTCTTCCTCCCTTTCTTCCTTTCTTTCTTCCTTCCTTCCTTCCTCTCTTTCTTCTTCCCTCCCTCTCTCCCCTTCCTTCCTTCCTTCCTTCCTTCCTTCCTTCCTTCCTTCCTTCCTTCCTTCCTTCCTTCCTTCCTTCCTTCATCACAGAATGATTGACAGGTGGGGTAATAGGGAGATGTTGGTCAAAGGGTGCAAATTCCCAGCTATCACATGAATGAGTTCTGAGAATCTAATGTAGAGCATGGTGACTAATTAACAATACTGTATTATATATTTAAAAGTTACTTATATTTTACTTATTCATAAAGTAGATTTTAAAAGTTATCACCACACATATACAAAATGGTAATTATGTAAGGGAATGAAGGTGTTGATTAACTTCGTTGTGTTAATCCTTTTGCAATATAAACTGTATTGTATCATCACATTGTATACCTTGAACTGACATATATTATAGGTCAATGATATCTCAAAAAAGCTGGGGAAAAAATCCAGAATGATAAAGAGTGAGTGTCTGGATTTGCAAACCAGGTATATCACTTGCTACCTGTACATCTTTGAGTGAATTGCTTAACCTCTCTGAACATAATTACCTCATCTAAGAAATGGGGATAATCTCACAGGATTATTGTAAGAATTAAGTAAGATAATATGTGTAAATTATTTGACACATACTGAATCCTCAATATCTGTTAGCTTTTGTTCTGTATAGGTATAAAATAGAAGAGAAATCACATTCCTTGGGAATGTGAGATAAGCATAAATGAAAAATCACATCATGAATCTTCATAGACAGAAAATGTTCTGTTTCAGGTTGTGAATGCCACAGTAAGAAACATTGTATATTATGCCAAATAAGTGACTGAGCATTGAGTTAAGTGATAGGATCTGGATAACCAGAAAAGAGAATGAAGGAGATATATCAGTTGGGGACTGACATAAAGAAAGAGGCCTGGATTCTGGAATATGTGTTGCCACTTGCACTGTAAAGGCAATTTCCTAACTGGATTTCCTTAGAACACAGTAAACTGGACCATGAATTTAAGTCACCAAAATCAACTTTGGGTTTTCTTTGTAAAATTTCCTTTCTTTCACCAAATTAAATCAATAGATAAAATTTTCTCAAGTTATAGTTTTTATACCAACGTTTTTATTTGTCTGAGAGGAGGGGAGGGAGAGAGAGGGACAAACAGGGACAGACAGACAGGAGAGAAATGAGAAACATAGAAACATCAACACATAGTGCAGCACTATAGTTGTTCATTGATTGCTTCTTCATATGTGCCTTGACTGGGGCTCCTGCCAAGCCAGTGACCATATCTCAAGCAAGTTACCTTAGCCTCAAGCCAGCAACTTGGGCTTCAAACCAGCGACCTTTGGGCTCAAGCCAGTGACTATGGGGTCATGTCTATGATG
This sequence comes from Rhynchonycteris naso, assembly GCA_037038555.1. Classification (NCBI taxonomy): domain Eukaryota; kingdom Metazoa; phylum Chordata; class Mammalia; order Chiroptera; family Emballonuridae; genus Rhynchonycteris; species Rhynchonycteris naso. The sequence goes on along the minus strand of CM072998.1, from coordinate 93,551,795 downwards.
CCATGCTCAAGCCAGCCACCCTGCATGCAAAGCTGGTGAACCCGTCGGGCTCAAAGCAGCTACCTTGGGGTTTCGAACCTGGGTTTTCAGTGTCCCAGGCCAATGCTCTCTCCATTGCACCTCTGATTGGGCAGGCTATCCCAATTTTTAAAGAACTTTGGGGCTAGCTCCCACTGCTCTGCTAATAAATGCTGTGGTATGATGCAACCAAACAATGCTTAGAAAATAAATATTCAACAGAAAATCCTGTAACTGCGGAAGACATCATTGGTTGTCTGGCACAATTTTTCTTCTCAATCCCCTTCTTTCTTTATTTTTTTATTGTTTTCCACTGAAGATAATAGAGGATTAAATGTTCACATTATCAAACTCCACTGACCAAGACCTATAGAACTGTAATGGATATTTTCTGAGAAATTTTTTGTTTTCCTTTTGGGTATAGGCAGGGCTGGTAAAACACTATCTACTCTTCCTACTGTCTTAAGTGCAAATGTGTTGCCTGGAGCCAAAGCTGTAATCTTGAGACCAAATGGAAAGACCAAGAGAACTATAGAGTTACTGGCCCTGGCATTGTGGAGCCACCAAAACAATACCATCAATCACAGGGTTAGAAAACACACATATCTCTCTTGTTGTTCATGATTAGTAACAGTAGAGGTGTAAAGTTTTGAAACAAACTTTTTATGCTGGTTCAGAGCTTTTATTATGTACTAACCAGTAAGTCAGGGACTTTGAGCCTTTTATCCAAATTACTATGTGACCTTGGCTAAATTACTTAACCTCTATTTCTCATTTATAAGAACACCATTACGCTAACCTATCTTATAAGGATATCATGAGCTCTAGTAAATAAGTCTAAAGTGCTTTATAAATGCTTAATGATGATAATGATCAGGCAAGCAGAACCATTTCTATAGGACACAGAAATGAGCTTCCCTGAAGAAGGTACTGACAAAATGTAGACAGGAAATAGTATCTCTTACAAGAAGAGAGTATGCATCTTGCTAAGGAAAGGTGAACATTTAAACCCTGAGTATCTAATTGAAGACTAACTGGAGAAGATGATGGTGTCATATCATAATTGGGTTCATTCAGAATGCAATTGAAGACTCATCTATTGAAGATGAGATTCATTTTATTCTCTCTTGAAATTGTGCAGCACAGGAAATCTCAACCAGGGGAATGTTAGCTTATTCATCTCTATAAAACAGCTTACCTTTTAGCCTCATTCTTCACATTTTGCTTACGGTTTTTCTTTTCTGTGATAAAGAGAATTGAGATGTAAGCAGCAAAAATAGAACAAACACATATAAAATTTGTAAATTTAGAAAGCATTCTAATTATGTTTTAAATCAGCTTTAAAATGTTGTTATGTCTATTGAGAGCCTGTTTTGTTTTTGATGTAAATTTTTTGGCAAAAGACTGGATTATCCAGCAGGGACTTTGCCATGTAAATTCTCTAGAAAATTGTCAATACCCCGTTCTCTTTCAGTGGTGAGACTTAAATTAATTCTGGTAAAAATGTCAAATTCTCTAATTTTCTTCTGCTATTTTTCCTTTTTCTTACTGTTAGCAGTTTCATTGTTCCCTTTAATATCCTCTTTAATATTTGTAAATCTATACCTGAGTAGAGAAGCAATGGTACATGCTTATATGGATCTTTGGAATTACTCTGTTCATATTACATACATTCCAATGTCGTTTTGGGCTGGATATTTCAGATGAACAGACATGTGCCTAATGAAGCTGAATATATAGTTTCGATCCTAGTTAATGAACTAGCTAGATTTTCACAGAGAAAAATTCCACTCATTAGGTAAAAGCTATGATTTCAATTTGTGAATGTGTCCTGTTGATTCCCAAGTGTAAGGGAGTGTGCTTCCACTGCAGGGAAGACAACTCAAGGTGACAGATTCTACTGAAGAAAGGAAAGGATTAGGATCTATGATGCACTCATAGATTTAAAAAGAGTGAGATTAGAAAGTGAATAAAACTCTAGTATATATTCTAATAAGTCTTACTAAGCTTTGATTGGGAACTTCTCTTTGTTTCTGACCTGCTAGGCCACTTGGATTGACCTGGACTGATAATAATTTCTTTGTGCTCAATGTATCTGTACCCCGTAGGATGAAAATGACTTGTGGTGAGTTTGTGTTTGAAAAGCAATTGCCTCCTCTCACTGTGCTTCCCCTGTGCCATACTTCTTTTTGTCCAGGCATTGTTTTAAGGAATTTGCCTGCCCAATCATTGGATTTCATCCACTTCAGCAGGCTTGTCCTTACTTCTCTCTTTTCTTTCTTTCTTTCTTTTGTTTAATTTGAGATAAGTGCTCTCTTTTATTTACCCTGTACTTTTTTATTATTATTAATTTAAATGGGGTGACATTGATAAATCAGGATACATATGTTCTCTCTTTTCTTTTAATTGACACTTTCTGACTGTCCTCTCATTATTATTGACCAACAGCTTCCTGGTTCATCAAGGTAGATCAACTGAGAATGGGTACAGAGATCCTTCACAGTCTCACACATACCTTGAGCAGACATACTTAGTAAGTATATTATAAAAAAATGTTTTTTAATATCTATCATTCACTTCTATTTTTCAATGCCAACATTAAAATTATTATCATTTTATATAAAATATATTTTTTATTATTTATTTTTAATAGTGCACTGCTAGTTTTTCGGTACATGAAGCAGTTTTCACTGGCCAGAGTATTTCCCCTTTCTTTCTTATAACACACACATACACACTCATCTTTTCCTCCTAACATTTGTTTTTCCTTTAGGATAGTTTATTATATGTAATTGGGAGCCAGTGTCTAACAATATTCAGTAAGTTGTTATTGATAGGACTGCAGGTGGGGGCCATGGCCCCTCCTCCCTTAAGTGGACAAAGGAATATTGACAAACTAGATGTTATAGGTCACTACCCCCTGGGCATCTGGGTGACTAACCTGAGTGTGGAAGGTCTCCTAGCTTATTTATGGTTAATCCTTTTTTCCCCATAATGACTACCAACTCCAGCCCTTGAATCCCCTATTTAACCCTACCTTTTAGAGAACCATTTGCTAAGCTCCTCCTTAGGAATCAGCCCAGCAAATGACCCCTAATCTAATAAACTTTTCTTGCCTAAATTCGGGTGTTCTCCTTTGGCCGACCTTACATTTTGTTGAAAAACCGGGGAGGGGTGCCTGCCAGGCCCTGCTGAATTGCCCTTGTCTCCCAGTTCCCTTCCCGGGAGCTTGACCTGCTTCCTGGTCACCCCTCTTGGACCTGCCGAGAGGATGCCCTTCTCCGGGCTTTTCACCCTTGCCATCGCTGACCCTGTGGACATCACTGGCCTGATTTCTTCTTTCATGGGTGAGTAATGAGTTCTTCTAGCTCTCAGATATCCTCTCTCTCTCTCTCAGCTCCCGGCCACTTGAAAATCCTAATGCTAAGCCAGGAACACTCTCTCAGCCTCTGGGCCTCACAGATCTGGGGGTGCCCAATTTGTGAGTGATTCTCACTCCAGGAGACTAGCCAGGGAACAGGGATGCCTCTTCCCTTGGCCCTTCCTCCTTCTAAGATTTCTTGCATTCACCCTTCATAGCCTCTAACTTTATATCATGGGAGCCTCACAACTATAGTACTACATGGCCCCAATATCAACTAGATAACCATTCTCAATGGCCCAACAATGTCACTTTTGATTTTAACACACTTTGAATTGATAACTTCTGTCAACACCATGGCAAGTGGATGGGAATTCCCTACATTCAGGCCTTCTTTGCTCTCTGCTCTCATCCCTCTCTCTGTCAAACCTGTTCCACCTATCAAATCCTCCTAGCACACTCCAAACCTCCTCCTCCTGTAGATTCTGACCCTCCTTCTTTTGATCCAGCTGATCACGTTGTCCCTCCATGGGCTCCCTCTCTACCCCCCCCCCATGCTGACAACTCCCCACCATCTAGAGATTACACAAGCTCAGAGTTAGACACTGACAATTCCCCAAACTGCCCTCCACCCCCTCTGGGAGGTAGCCAGGGCCGAGGGGAATTGTGAGAGTCCAAGTCCTGTTTTCCCTCTCAGACCTATCACAGATAAAGAAAGGTGAGGCTCCTTCTCCACAGACCCAGGAACCTATGTAAAGGAATTTAAATACCTAATCCAGTCTTATGATCTGACCTGGCATAACCTCTATAGCATCCTCTCTTCCACCTTACCATCTGAAGCGAATGAGTGAGTCTGGCTGACTACACAGACACACGCCGATGACCTCCATAGGACAGACTACCAAAAACCTGGAGGAGCAGCAGCTGTTCCCTGGGAAGACCCTAATTGGGACTATCAAATTGGCAAACCTGGCAGGGACTTCTATAATCATATGGTCGCCTGCTTAATAGTATGGCTCCAAAAGGCTGCTCACAAAGCAGTTAATTATGCAAAACTCTGAGAAATTACACCAGTGCACAAAAATCTGGCTCAATTCCTGTCTCGCCTAATGGGAGTACTCCAAAAATATACTAAAATCAACCCCAATTCGGTCAAGGGGGCCACATTTCTTAACACTCATTTCATCTCCCAGTCAGCCCTTGCTATACGAAAAAGCTTAAAAAAGCAGAGGAGAGTCCTCAAACCCCTCAATGAGATCTCCTGAGCATGGCTTTTAAGGTCTATAATAACCGAGAGGAACATCATCATCATCATCTCCCTTTTCCCCCTCCCCATAGCACCCTACGGGGGAGGGGGAATGCATTCGGGCAACACTAGAATCTATGAAACACAATAAATTAAAATCAATAATAATAATAATAAATAACCAAGAGGAACAGGAAAAGGAAGACAGAGCCCAAAAAGATGAGGCAAAATACCAGCTCTTGTCAGCTGCCCTTAAAGGTTCCAATACCCCTAAGCGGACTTGTAAGACTCCACCGAGACCCTGCTTCAAGTGTGGAAAAGGTCACTGGGAAAAAAACCTGTCTGGCTCCTCAGCCCCCCGCCAAGGCCTTGCCGTCACTGCAGGAAAAAAGGACACTGGAGGTAGTCTTCCCCCTTGCTCCTCCAAGGGAGGGTTCAGTCTCTTCCATCTCTCCCCTGACTGCCTCCGACCTAACCTTGCCCAGTATACCGGGACTTGCCGCTGAAGACTGAAGGTGCCCAGGGCCACTGACCCCATCTCATGTCACCATGGACGAGCCTAGGGTAGCCATCCACGTAGCAGGTAAGCCATTCTCATTTCTTATAGACATGGGGACCACTTACTCGGCCTTGCCTGAATATTTGGGTTCTGGCTCATCCCTCGAAGATCTCTGTTGTGGGTGTTGATGGTCTTATTTCCTCCAAATTTGCCACAGATCCACTGCCTTGTCTAATACATGATGTCTCCTTTGCACACTCTTTTCTCCTCCTACCTCGATGCCCCATGCCTATTTTAGGCCAGGACCTACTCTCCAAATTCAGAGCCTCTCTCTCCTTTCACCTTCTATGCTCAAGTTGGCCCTGTTAATGCTTCTCGCTTAGCCAGATATGACCACTTCTGTTACAAATTTACCTCTACCACCCAGCATAATGAATCCCAAGGTTCTCTTCACCATGGCTGCAAAACTCCAGGAAAAGAACCCCTGGTTTCATTTCTCCAGATTAAAGAAAACAAAAGCTCCCTCTCCACACATGCCTACAAATGGCCTTTCCAGTCTACCTGAATCATCACCCAGATATGCCTGCTTCCCTTTAGGACCCACCAAGATCAGACTGACTAGCATCCCAGAAGAAGAAGAACAGCCTGAGCTGTGAGTAACTATGATTACCCCCTGGCAACAGACAGGAGGAAGATTACAGCTTGCTCTATTCTCTCTTATCTTCTTACCCTTAAAGGCATACTCTGCCCCCATACTCTTCCTCTTGGAATCCTCACACCTAGAATGCTCCCTTAATCTTACTCAAAAATCTCCTATAAGACAAACTCATCCTATGCAGCCAACTGCTAGATGTGTCTGTCCATGTCATCTTCAGCTTACTCAGCTCTCCCTATTCCTCTTAATAATACTCATCTCCTTCACACCACTCTTATGTACAAGATTCAGAAAGGGGCCACACTCTTTGAGAGAGCTGACACTCTCATAGGAGATTACCCTACCTCAGCTGCAAACCAAGCAAACAAGCTCTACCAGACCTACTACTGCCAGCTAGAGAAATTAAAACCACAAACCCCTCCTGCCACTATTTTTTTTTTTTTTAAGATTTTATTTATTCATTTTAGAGAGAAGAAAAAGAGAGAGGAGGGGGGAGGAGCTGGAAGCATCGATTCTCATATGTGCCTTGACCAGGCAAGCCCAGGTAGTCACTCTTAATACCTCCCTCCTTTCACCTGCCCTCCCATGATTTACTACTCAAGGTACTGTCCCAGTAGGTCACCTCCCTTCTAAACTGCAATATCACAATAACTATTCAATTTTATAAAGACCATCAGAACAACCGAGTCGACTATCAAGTTTCTCCAGAAGCAAACAGGTTATTTTCTAATCCTGTCTGCTTCATGGACCCCCTGTTCTTATAAGCTTCACAACATAAATGCTCCTATCCCACTGATCAACTTTATCCCTGGCTCACTACTTCTTCCTTGGCAAAATTACAATGCTCAAAATAATCCTCTACTCATATCTCCCCTCTTATCGGGGCTGCTCATTCCTCCACCCTGACTGTCTGGAGCTCAGAAATGAGATGAGAACAACCTTTTATCCATCTATTCTCTTTTCACTTTCCAGCCTGTATCACCCGGTCAGGGGCTTTCTACATGTGTGAGACAAACACCTACATGTGCCACCCAACTAATTGGACAGGAACCTGTACCCTAGTCTATATCACCCCTAACATCAACATAGTGTCACACAGTGAACTTCCTCCCATCCCTAGCACTCTTCTAATCAAGCAGAGGAACAAGCAGGCAATAAGGATCTTCAAAACTCCTGAGAAGAAATTGCCTCCACTCTGGTAAGACTCCAAGACCAACTTGATTCCCTGGCTGCTGCTGTGCTACAAAATCACCATGGCTTGGACCTCTTGATGGCAGAAAAGAGAGGTATCTGTGTTTTTCTAGAAGAACAGTGTTGCTTTTACCTCAGCCAGTCAGGGCTGGTTAGAGATGTAGCAACACAGCTGAAGGAGCAGACTCAATGAATCTGGGAAAGATAAGAGGGGTCTTGGGATCAGTGGCTCTGCACAACCTGGATGTCTTGGTTATTACCATCTATTGGCCTGCTCACTCTCTTTTTTGTCATTCTAGCATTTGGTCCCTGTCTTCTGTGCTTTTTCTCTAATTTCCTCCAGGCCAGCCTGAAGGACTTCACTAACTGGATTGTCCATAAACTTCTGTTACTTCAAGCCACCTACCAAGAAGTCCATACTTCGCCACTGCAGCCTGAGGCCAGCCGCCCCTTCCCATGACTCAATGTCCCTAGTCATCAGGAAGCTGTTACAGAAAAAATGATCATCACCCCTTAACCATATAACAAAAGGCTGGAATAATAGGGTTGCAGGGAGGGGGGCCATGACCCCTTCCTCCCTTAAGTGGACAAAGGGACACTAACAAACAGGATGTTCCAGGTCTCTACCCCCTGGGCATCCAAATGACTCACTCAAGTGTGGAAGGTCTCCTAGCTTACTTATGGTTAATCTTTCTTCCCCCATAATGACTACCAACTGCCATCTTTGAATCTCCTATTTAACCCTACTATTTAGAGAACCATTTGCTGACCTCCACCTTAGGAGTCAGCCTGGCAGATGACCCCCTAATAAACTTTTCTTCCCTGAACTTGGGTGTCCTCCTTCTGCTGACCTTACAGTTATAGTATTTTCTCTAGAATAATTTTCTTATTTATATGTTTTCTTAAACATATTAAGGTAATGCACGTCAGCATGTTTTATATTAACAATTCAGTGCTTCATGAAGTAATGGTGTACTTCTGTAACTCTTTAAACTTACCCTTTAGTGAACTTTTTTTTTCCTAATGGATCTGATTTTGTAACACATTATGCGTTTTGAACGACATATTTAATACTTATCCTTTAAAAAGTTACCGGCAAGATTGTAAGTATAAGTATTAAAAGTCTTCCCTCACCTATTAGAAAAATAAAAGGATGGGGGAAGAACTGCATCAATTATCATGAAAAGAGGAACAGATAATGTCCTTTTGCAAGAGACACACTTAAAAGATAATGAACATGAAAAATTAATTAGATTTCAAGTTGGAAGTATCCTTCACTACTTGATGAATTTGATAGTGCTGCTATTGCTACCTTAATGTACAAAAGAAAAAATGTCAAAATTAATAAGATAGTCAAGAATAAAGAGAATGGAATGGTTATCTTTGAGGGGCTGAGTACTCTCTAGAAATAATAGCTAATTGGTATAAAGCTAACTTTGGAAAAGAATCAGGCAACATTGTCTTAGACATCTTTGACTGGCATGGTTTCTAAAAACACTCTAGTTTGCAGAGATTTAAATGCATTATAATGGAAATTGGATATCTCTGGACTATGAAATTAGTATTTGTGTCTGGCCTATAATTTGTAAACACGTTTTTGAAAGATTTTTATTTCCTGAGAGGAAATGAGCCAGACATTTAGGATTTTCATGCCTTTCATATTCCAATTTCTCCTTTCATAAAATTTGAAAAAATTTTGGAGTCAATAAGATTTTTCATGGGCAGATGTGTGAAAAGAACTAAATGAGAGTTTTTATTTTAACCTCCCACGTTCCTCTCCTCAGTGATTATTTGAAAACCATTTATCTCTGTGGTGATAAATAAAACCTGGAAACCTGTCATCTTGAAGCTTAATTAAAAAGTTGAAAAAAAATATTTGACGCTTTATTTGGAAGAGCCTGGACCAATTAGCCTCTTGAGGCTCCTTCCAATTTTCAGATGATTTTTTTCTATAAATACTTCAACTCCAGGATTAGTACCCAAATGATCCAAATAATTTCACTGGCCTTCATTAGCCCAATAAACTGATATAGTTATAATTTCTTAGTACATGTCACAAATACAGTGAATGGTATGTTGATGTTTCCCAGCCTATGGTCTACACACAGGAGTTTAATCTATGTGAAAAAGTTCTATCTCAAAGTTAATTTTTAAAATGCTATGAAACAAGGTTTAGAGAACACAGGTTTGCTTAGATCCAACTGATTTACTTAGAACCAAAGTGAAATACTTGGTTGAGTAGCAAGGATAATGACCAACATCCTTCTGAACTGAGGAAACATATTCTCTTGACTAATCTGAAAAATTATAAGCCAGACTATTTAAAAAACAAACAAGTCTTGCCTGACCTGTGGTGGTGCAGTGGATAAAGCGTCGACCTGGGAACACTGAGGTCGCCAGTTCAAAACCCTGCACTAGTCTGGTCAAGGCACATATGGGAGTTGATGCTTCCAGCTCCTCCCCCCTTTCTCTCTCTTCCTCTCTCTCTCTCTCTCTCTCTCTCTCTCTTTCTCACTCTGTGTCTCCTCTCTAAAATGAATAAGTAAAAAGAAATTTTTAAAAAAGTTAAAGAAACAAAAAAAAACAAATAAGTCTCAAAAATGAAATCAATTCAGAAAATCAATGAGGTTACTGAGTACCACTACCAGTAGGTCTTTAGCTGGTGAAATCCACATTTAGAGGTTCAGTCATGATGGTGAGAACCATATTTATTCTTACACTATTGCTGGAATAGTGGGAACCTGTGACTTATGTACTAAGGATTTTGGCCTAGATTTTGCTTACTTTTTAGATTAGTTTGATTCTATTTTTAGATTATTGGATTATTTATTTTTAAATAAAATAGTGCATGCTTATAATAATTATACTAAAGGAACAAGAGGCTCTATAAAGAGACTCACAATAACATGGCTAAAAGAATACAACATTTGTTCTTAACTCTCCATAACACCATCAAGGTGGATGTTTCTGGTGGTTCAGTGGCTATTCCACATACTTTATCCATGTGGCTTGGCACATCTGCCATCTGCAAAACATGCTGAATTGACTGGTCACCAGGCAGGAAGTACAAAGAAGCCAAAGGTCTTACCGATGAAAGTTCTACTCACATTCTATTGAAAAAAAATTAGTCACATGGTCACCTGTTGCTACAAGATAGATTGGGAAACATGGCTTAGCCATGGGCACAGAAATACAATAAGAAGGGATTTGGGTGGGCAGCTAGGAATCCTACGTATTGTTTGTCAAAAACACAACTGAGTAAAGTACAAAGAAGAAAGCAAAGAATCATACTAAATTCTACCACTTAAAAATAATTTTTCTGACCATATATGGCACAGATAGACAAATGGTTGAATGAATAAGTGAAAAATATTTTTGAAAAAATGCAATCATTCTCTGTAAAATACATTTAATTTTATTTAAATTTTAGAAAAAAAGCTGATGTGAAACTTAAGGAATTAGCAATGTGTCTCAATCAATAAGAAATAGTAATTTTTATATCGTTTCATTAATGGCATGAAAACTTTTGTAAGATTTTGTAATGGAGAATGAATATGTTATATTACTGATATTAGTCTGACTAGCCATAGGAGAGAATTAAAATAAGAATATACTAATAAAGTAAGCCTCTGAAAGAATTTATATAAAACCACCCATGTTAATTTTAGTAAATATTTAGCCCAGCTTGTCACTCCAACTATAACTCTGATTTAATATTACTAATGTAGTAATCAATTTATATATTCTGTAACAAATCAAAAATATATAATCAATCCTATGCTTTTACCTCTGGATGCATTTTTGTTACAGTTCAACAGCCTGTTTGCATTCCGGAATAAGGAACTGTACACCTGACACACATCAAGAGTTAACATCAGAGCAAGACGAAAGAACTCTTGGGTTCACTATTCTCTCTTCCACCACGACGAGGCTTACAGTTTCAATCCTCTGATGAGGCCAAGAGGACCATGAAAGTCCAGCCCACCATAAAGATAAGAACTTCTCTCCCTCAAGAGACACTGACTGCACATCTGCATTCCCCTAGGAATTTTCCCCTCCAGAATTCCCCCAATCCCCTATATTATCTGGCCAAGGCGTCTGAGCCATAAAGATGGGGTTTTGAGGATAGGAGTCCCTCATCTTCTCAGTGGCTGGTACTTGAATAAACCTCTTTCCTTTTCACTAGTACCTGTATCATGAATATTGGTTTTTTGTGTTGCAGCAAGCAGCAGATTGTTTTACCTGGTTACAGTTGGAGGCATAATTTTTTAAATTTCACATTCCAACTTCAAATAGTATTTGATAGAAAACCTGATAAGAAAGATAATGAAACAAAAGCCTTTCTACTTCTTTTTACTTTTACTTCCCTTCCTCCACCTTTGATTTTTGTTTCAAATTATTTTTCTTTGTCAGCATTGTAGCATTGTATTTTGTTCTCAAACATAATTCCCTGTTAATCATTATGAGTTCTCTATTTAAATGGATGCAGTGCTCCACACTAGTTCTTTTACTATGACTTTTTCATTACTGAGTTTGATTTTTAATTTGTCACTTGGTTGATTGGATTTTATTTTCTTGTAGCTTTAAATATTTTTTATTTACTTAATATTTTAGCAAAAGGATTATGAATTAGAGTTATTTTATATTGGAGAGTACTGCTTATTACCTTTATACTTGATCAACTGGTCTGGATATACTATTATTGGTTTCATATACTGTTCTTTAGTATGTTATAAACATTGTTCTGATGACTTCTGGAATTAAACATTGTTGTGAAAAAGGGTAAGGCCAACCTGATTTCCACACTGTGAGTAATTTTTTGGGCCTAAATGCCTGAATGATTTCTTTGAAGTTTCGTTACTTAATTTTGGTGTGTCTTGATATGGATAATAACAGCTAAGTACTATATCTAGGCCTTATTCTAAATTCTTCATAAATAATATGTTAAATGTGTAATAATGACCACAGAGATGAATAACTGTGATAAGCCTGCAAAGCTTAACATATTTACAGGAAAGTTTGAAGATCTTTGCTCTCAGTTATTCATTTGATCTTGAATCGTGTACCTTTTCTTTTTACCTGTTCTTAATTTATTTATTATTGCCATTTTTATTTCATTTTGTTGTTGCTATTTGTTAGTCAAATTAGTTTGTAAAATAAGATTTTTATGTTTGCTCGATTTTTATGTTTGCTCGCTTATAGTTTGCATTAGGGACTGGGTAGCACCAGGAATATGTGGGTCTGTGAAATTGCAAATTACCTTCCTGTTTAGGAAGGGCCATTGTTTTGCTAATGTCTGCTGGAGGAGAGGTGTCCTGGCAAGAAAGTTTTGAAAAGAGAGCAGAAGAAGAAGGAAAGAGGGAAGCCATGTTTGTAGAGTGAGAGCAGAGTGAATGCAGAGTGCTAAAGAAACCATGTTGGCAGGGAAAAGGAGAAGCTGTGCATATGGAGAACCAGAGCTGAGGGACTTCTGTGAGCTCTGCTGAGACTGGTGGAGCCTTTGATTCTAGGAGAAATCAGAGAAAATTCTCCTGGTTGTGGAATCAGAGAATATGTCAGTGGCTTTGGAAGCCCTGAGTGAAAGGGAAGTGTTTTCCCTGTGTGTTGCTCGTTGGCCAGTGAGAGACTTTAATAAAAGAATGGCCCACCATTTTTTGGCTCCACTGAATCTTTACCACCTGTCTGAATTCAATTAGAACCTGTACCTACATGGCCATGATGGTGGAGACTGCTGGCCATACATTATTTATCACTATAGTGTATGGCCAGTAGCCACGGCCACCATCACAGCCACCTGGCCCATGCAGGTTCACTTTTGATTTGGACAGACGGTAATGAAACAACGGAGCCAAGAACTGGTGGCTTGCACCCAGCGGGTGAGAAATACACACAGTGGGAAAACACTTCCCTTTCCATTCAGGGCTCCCAAAGCCACTGACTCATCTGAGTTTCCTAAAATCAAAGGCCCCACCAACTTTATTCACCTCTGTTCCCCATCTCCTTCTCTCTGCATAAACTCTGCACAAACTCTACATAAACTGGTTTCTCCTTCAGCACTCCACTGTCTTGGCTGCCTCTCCTCTGCAATGCTGATGACAGGATCTGAGTGAGAATACCCCCGGTCTGTCTCATTTTATAGTGTAGAAATTAAAGCCTTTAAGCCAATATACAATTAAGGAAGTCTCTGATACAAAGCCACTCATCTGAGGCATAAATGGGATTCCTCATAAAAGTGCACTACCCCACATCATGCAACAATCAAGGGTGTGGGGAAAAGCTCAGTTTTGAGAAGATCTTAGTATTAAAAGGGTGGGAAAAGCTTAGTCTTAAAAGTAAGCCATAGGCTCTAAGGACCTTGCCAGCTTACAGCCTGTCTCCCACACCCAATGCAAACTATAAGTGAGCAAACATATATATCATATTTACAAACTTATTTGACTAACATATAGCTTGGGCTATTGTTTTATATGTGTTTTCTTCTAATAATGTAGTGTTTGATTGCTCCTGTTTTTACTGCTATCTTTTCTTTCTTTTTTTTTTACATTGCTAATTTCAGTTCTTAGTTTGTCTTTGCAGCCTGTTGTCTCTTCTCCATTATGGTACAGAGCAGGATGCTTCCCATCCCCTGGGCTTTCACTTGTGTCCTTCTACTCAGCACCCCTTTCTGAAGTGATGCTCTCCCTCACTGTGCTGAGCTCTTTGGTGAGGAGCAGCGGCTTCCAGGCTTCCATAGGTGCCTGTCTTCCCTCAGGAAGCTTCTTTTCACACTGGAAGACATGCGAGACTCTTCCAAACATTGCCAATTTATCATACTTTAGAACTGTGTGGAAGTATGAGCAAGATTAAGAGTCCATTATTTAATTTCTCAAGTAAGGTAGCACAAACAATGATTTAATGATTAAGCAGCACACTGAAATCTAACCCTAAATTTTCATTATAATTGCAAACAAATGGCTCTGACCCATAATTTTGAATTCTTTCTTTGGTTTGCAAAAAGTTTCCTCTAGAGTGCATTGCTTTCTACTTCACAGAGATCTTGAATATAAATACGGATCTAAGAAAACAAAGAAAAACAAAGGACCCTCTTTGAAATGCATATCTCTTTTAGCATTTATAACATTCACTTACCCTTTGTCAATCCTGCAGATCCTGGAGGAGATGGAGGAATGGCTGCCTATCAAAAAATCACAAACACTGAATGATTTTGACAAATTGTCTATAATTACCGCAACTGCTCACTTCATTTTTAAAATTTGCTGTCAAGTAGCAATTATGAAATACCTGTTTTAGGAGTTATAGCCTTAATGTTGGCTGCCCTTTCTCTTCCTCGGCCCCATTTCAGGGAGAAGAGATTGTGTGCAATAAATTCCATTGTCATTTCTCCCACTTGGGAACTAATGGTTGTACTATTAGTGTCAACAAAGGACCTGGATTGAAATAATCATGACCATTACTTTGCTCATTCCCTAATTCTTTATGGTCACTATTTCCCAGGAGAAGCTGGGAAGATCTGGAGTGTTATTTTAAACAAAGCCAGTTTTCAGTATGTTGGGCAGATAAAATATATTATGCTCATTTTGTTAAAGATGGTGCTGCCCACATGCAAGTTTTAAGAGTAAGCTTTTTCCCACACCCTTGACTGATTGGATGATGTAGGGTGGTGCACTCTCATGAGGAATCCTCCCAGTATGTCTCAGATAAGTGATTTTGTATCAAAGACTTCCTTGATTGTAGATTCTACGTTATAAAGTGGGACAGACCGGGAGCTTGCTCTCTCTCGGTTCCTGAGATTAGTATTAGAGAGGAGAGCAGATTAAGGCCACGTGGAGGAGAGGAGAAGCAGCCAAGATGGCAGAATGCTGAAGAAGAAGCCAGTTTGTGCAGAGTTTGTGTAGAGAGAAGGAGATGGGAAACAGAGGTGAATAAGTCTGGTGAACTAGAAACCTTTTGATTCTAGGAAATTCGGATAAGTCAGTAGCTTTGTGAGCACTGAATGAGTGGGTTTTGGAGCCCAGTGTGTGTTTTTGCTTGCCCACCGGGTGCAAGCTAGAATTAAAGCTGATGGTACACCAGTTTTTGGCTCCGTTGTTTCATTACCGACTGTCCGAATCTAATGTGAACCTGAACGGGTCAGGCGGTTGTGATGGTGGCCCTGACTACTGGTTTTACACAGTACCTGTTGCAGATTAAATAATTCATGATGGCCTGACCTGTGGTGGTGCAGTGGATAAAGCGTCGATCTGGGAACACTGAGGTCGCCAGTTCAAAACCCTGCACTGGTCTGGTCAAGGCACATATGGGAGTTGAGCTTCCAGCTCCTCCCCCCTTTTTCTCTTTCTCTCTCTCTCTCTCTCTCTCACTCTGTGTCTCCTCTCTAAAATGAATAAAATAAAAAAAAAAATTAAATAAGTCATGATGTGGCCGCAGAATGAACCTGATATGCTCAGAGAAAGCCTATCCAATGGTTTTGTGAACTCAGGGAACTAAGGTAAACTCAGGATGGTCTAAAAATAAAACATTTGTAACTTAAAGCAGTTTTTGGTGAGTAGTCATATCCTAGGGAAGAACATTTTCTAAACAAAGGTCAGTGTTTACTTTTACTCAACCCTGTGTACTGTCTTTTGCATCTATGATAAGGTACCTGATAACGTGCCTATGGAATGTAAGGTTGTGTTCCTTTTTCTATGGGGTTGGACATCCCACCAGAGCAGAAGCCAACAGTTCTCTCATTGTTATTGTTATGTGAATCATTAACTGTTAACTGTCCTGTTCCCACCAAATAAAAGAAGTTTCAGCATAAACACTTTTACTTTTTACTCAATCCCAGAGATACCCTGGTTTGCTTTCTCTCATCTCCCTAATCTATCACCAGTCAATTTCATGTAGCTCCTTTGATTCTGATGTATAAAATAAGTGGTGAAACTGCCATTTTCCAGAGCATTTTCTCTATCTGTTGAGACTTTGCTTCCCAGCAAATGTTGCCAGTTTGGCTCAAATAAACTCATAAAAATTCTTACAGGATTGGTGGGTTTCTTTTTAACGTTAACATGAATACACAGGTCCTCTGACTAGCTATTTGGAGATGGCAGACATGTGGCACATGGGCCATTGTCATCTCCTCAAGTGTACTTGACAGTCCAAATTCACTTCTGCTAACTCTGCCCAGAGCCAACCGTGAAATCCAGGGGGTTGCTGCCAGTCCCTCAGTGTCAGCATATGAGCTACAACTGATCTACCATCCTTGGTAAGAGTGATTGACTAATTTTAAAAATTAGAATGAATGAAATTAACATTAAAGCCCCCTTTGTATCTTAATTCTGAAAGCATTATAAGCTGTTGGATTGGTTCTGATTAAGAGAACAAATTTTGATTGCACTGGAGAAATACAGGAGTAACAGTGAATAGCTACTCATGCATGAATCCTTCTTTCCACAAATACGCTTTGAGTGTCTACAAAGTGCCGAGCAGTGTGATTGCTAGTGGAAAGGCACAAGCTCCATCTTTGGAGGAGGTTCACAGCCTAGGGGGGAGATAGATTGGTGGGAGCTTGACAAAAGGTCAGTGTTTATACGAGAATGTTGTCAGGACCCCAAACTGCTTGCAGAACAGATTAAGGAAGCCATAGCGTGTCCCTGGGAGGGTTGAGGGTAAGGAGTCACACACTTCCATGTCCATGTTCTCCTGAGCTGGGCCCTAAAAGTAGGCATCAGTATTGTTCTTTCACTTGCGATTTAGAGAAAACTTTATCTATGATCTTCTCTTCTTAATATTACTAATTAAAATTTATCAAAAGTAATAGCAAAAGAGCAGTGGAAGATAATTATCCTTTGGGACTTGCTTTGGCTATAAAGCCTCAATAGGAACCTCCAGAGAACCTTCCTCATGTACGTACAGCTGTCTCCAATAACTGAACAAGGCTTCCTGAAGCACAGACCCCCTCTCCAATTCTGTCTGCTTTCCTGTTGCTGCCTGTGAAAATAAGTAGAGACTTCATCAGACTAGTGCAGGGGCTTTCAACACAACTGTTAATAAAAAATAATATATATACAAAAAAAATTACAAAAATTTTGTGAAACAATAATTTTCTATTTTAATGCATTTTAACAATTCCTATTTTTAAAAAGGTTTTGGTCATGACCAGAACATTTATTTTATTTAGTTATTATTTTTATTTTTTTTAAAGAGACAGAGAATCAAAGAGAGGGATAGATAGGGACAGACAGACAGGAACAGAGAGAGATGAGAAGCATCAATCATCAGTTTTTCATTGCCATTGAGACACCTTAGTTGTTCATTGATTGCTTTCTCATATGTGCCTTGACCTCAGGCCTTCAGCAGACCGAGTAACCAGCGACCTTGTGTCTAAGCTGGTGAGCTTTGCTCAAACCAGATGAGCCAGCGCTCAAGCTGGCGACCTTGGGGTCTTAAACCTGGGTCTTCCGCATCCCAGTCCGACGCTCTATCCAATGCGTCACTGCCTGGTTAGGCCAAAACATTTATTTTATAACATACTAGCGAGTGACTAAAATTTGAAAAACACTAGTCTAGATTATTTAGGATAGTCAATCTAGTGAAGAATATAAATCACAAGGTGCCTTTCTAAACCAAATAGAATTAATTTGGGCCAGATCATCCCATCCCAGGAATTGTGCTTCTCCTGAACAGTGGTGTCACATATTGGATCCTGTTCCTCTTTATGTTACAACCAAACTCAGTGCCAAATTTAGATTTCATGGCATGATTTTTTCTATGTTAATTTCACCCCTGACTTTATTTTATTTTCATGTCTCTTTTTCTTCCTGGAGTAATGAGGTTGCTTTTAAAAAGTGCTATTGTATTACTTGTTTTGTAAGATACATATACAGTTTTTTGATCAGGATGCAAATAAATAAACAAAATCAATATTGCTTTTGCTGCTTTTGGTGCAGACAAGTAAGCACTGCAAGAATCTGCATGCTGCATTGTGCTTTGAATTGCTTTGTGTGAATTAGGGGAAACACTCCTTGTTTTTAATGTTTGTACCACCATTTCATTGTGACTAGTTCAGGCTCATGTACTTGAACTTTTTCAGTATCAGTGTGAACAGAAACTCAGGAAAATAGCATAGAGAGCTTGGAAATCTCCCCAACTAATGCTGGAGAGAGGTAGCCTTGTATTTCAACAAATTCCTATGAAACATTGTTCCAATTACTCTCTATTGTAATTCACAGGTTGTTGTGGTAGAGATTTTGACAAGAACAAAGGTCTCTAGTGAAAATTTGATGCATTTATACATTTTAAAAAATCCCAAGCATGCTAATTACTTCAATGATGACATGTCAAGTGTATTCTTGAAAAGGGAGTTTGATGCTCTGGAACATGGGTGATGCTGTGACTACCAAATGGAAGGGCAGAGATTTTCTTACACACAATTACCTATGATAATTTTGTCCCATGTGAAAACAGCCTGTACACAGCCTAGGGGAATAATTACCAAAGCCTGAGAAAGCATGTTAACATCAAGATACTGGCTCAGAATAATTCATAGGCAGGAATAGTTACCAGCCTTCCTGGAAGTCTTTTTGGAGCTTCTGTGTTTCATTCATGCTGGTTGTTAAGCGTGCCACAGATGTTTTCCAGATGAACAAGTACCTAAACCCAAGACATTATATATGCTATATTGGATTTTACATTGTGCAATTCTTATTACATGTGGATATTTGTACTGGTTTTGAATTTTTTAAACAAGTAGTTTGTTAAGCATAAGACTGCATTCTGATGCCCATCATTGTGTTGATTGATTGTTTCACATTTTTTTTAAATAAACCACATAGGCTGTACACAAATTTCATATTAGATTATTGACACCCGGGTCAAATCACACAAATGTGATGCACAGAGGTGGATTAAGGTCGGTTGAGGCCCTGGGCACAGAAGAGAATATTGGGCACCTTAAAAAAAAGAGAGACAGGAAAAATAAAAAATACATGTTAACCATATTTTTAAATAAATAAAAAATATTATGTGCTATTAATGTTAAAATTGCACATATGAAACCAAACTTGTTGTCATTAGAAAAAAGTGTAAAGTTGGGGTTTTGTGGGGCCCTTCAGAAGTCGGGTCTAGGACGCGTGCCTGATATGCCCGCCACTAAATCTGTCTCTGCTGATGAATCATTAAGGACCAGAGGAAACCTGGAAAATCTCTCTGTGTCTTCCCTTTTCTATGTCACTGTTTCTATCATTATTACTGTGAGATTTTCTTGCAAAGGAAGAAGAAACAGAGATGAGGATTTACTTCTCTGCATTCTCTGTCTGCTCCTTTGTCAAAAACCTAGTTCTCTGTTGAGATTTGCTAATCTTGTTCATTTCCTCCACTTTTTCCAGTGTCTAGAAAGAAGTTACTAAGGAAAGAACTTAACAGATATTTATTGACTTCCTCCTTTGTGCTGGCCTCTGTGCTAACCTTGTGAGAGACGAACAAGTCAACACTATCACGTCCTTCCTGGAGCTGATAGTCTGTGAGGGAGATGGCCATTAGATAGGGACTTACAAAGGGGATTCGTGCTTCAAAGATTTATCATCTCAACTTTATTCTTATCAACCCCAAGACACTGAGATGCTACAGTTTTCTGTTTGTAAGTCGATATTTTCCTAGGGGTTCAATAGTTGATGAATGGCATTTCAATTTTATGACTTAAAGAAATGTTTTAAACAGATGCTCGAATAGTCTTTTGAAGACTCTGCAGGGAGCCCCTTCTAATGTATGCCACATATAAATTCATATTTTCCTTCCCAATTCCTTAGGAACTTTAGTCAGATTGTTTTGACCAATATCTGAAAAGAAATTGAGGGCTGGTTAATTAGCATTCCACAAAAGACTCCCACAGAGACCGTGATGACAGCACTGCCTGCTTTTGGTTTCAGCCCAGTGGTTGATGGTCAAACAAAGTTTCTTCCAGAAAGTTTCTTGTATGTCCTGAATGGCTGAATGCTTTGGCACTTGTTTTTTGTCTGTAGAAAAATATACTGTAAGAATTGGAATAGGCATTAATATACCTGAGAAGTGTCTTGCTGGACTATTGTGTATAAAGTGAAAAAAAAAGGAGCATGCATGTTTTTACAAAAGAATCATTTTTCTTTTAGCTAAGGATACACAATGAGCTGATTTAATTTTAATGAGTTTTAATCTGTCATTGTCCTTTCTTACACTTATATTTTCCCAATCAGCATTCCATTGTCTGTGCATAAGACTGGAATGCTTTTTATATATTTTTAGAGAGTTATTTTTCAGAAGGGTTCTTTTGTTTTGCAAACACCCCTTTGTCCTCTTTCACCCATGTAGTTACTTTTTAGGAGTCTCAGAGCATCTATGGCTTCAACGACCTACAGTTTTTAAGCAGAGAACTAAGGGTCTCAAAGTAATATTTCCTTGGTATGCTGAGTTTTGCTGCACTTTTATGAAGCATATTCTATTTAGTATATTAAGGACAGTTTCTGATATATTACGGATACTGTAAAAATATATGGTGATACCAACTAGCAATTAGAAAAATTTAAAACTCTTAATATTTTAATGTTTATTTTTTTTTCTGAGTGATGAAAATTGTAAGAAAGTAGTGATGCCATTATACAGCATCATTGATTTTATTATGCTTGCTTTCATTCACAGATCTTATAAAATGTTTATTTGTTTTTTTTTTTAAGTGAGAGGCAGGGAGATAGAGAGACAAACTCTTGCATGCACCCTGATCGGTGTAGGGTGGTTAGCAATGGGGTGGTCAAATGGGAAATCAGAGCCCCAGTCTTTGTCTGGGATCGCCCACATGGCCAGGCACACAGAAACTACACTTCCCATAAACCTTGGGAAAAAAGTGACTGAGATTTTTTCCATCAGCCAGTGAGATTTCACTATGTCATATTAGCTAGACGACCCCGGGAGGGTCCCTTTTAAATCCTGGCGCCATGCGGTCCCCAGCGCGAGATTCCTGGCATTCATCTCCCGTACCAGTGAGTCCTGACCGAGAAACACTCGGTACCAAATAAAGCCTCAATAATTAAGACTTGATAACTATGCTGATTTTATTTTTTCTCGGCAGGGAAAATACCTTACAACCGGGATCCACCCGGAAACCCCTGTCTGGGGCTGATGCTCTGTCCATCTGGGGCCATGCTTGCAACTGAGTTAATTTTAGTGCCTGAGGTGGAAGCTCAAAGGAGCCATCCCCAGTGCCTGGGGCTTACATGCTTGAATCAATGGAGTCATGGCTGAGGGAGAAGAAGAGAGAGAGAGAGAGAAGAGAGAGAGGGAGGGAGGCGAAGCAGATGGTCACTTCTCCTGTATGCCCTGACTGGGGATCTAACCCACGACTTTCACATGCCAGGTCAATGCTCTACTGCTTAGCCAACTGGCCAAGGCCAAAATGTGTTTTTTCATCTATGTGTATGTGTATGTATGTGTCCATAGTATCTATACACACATACACAGATATTTACATAGTTTTCTCTCTTTTATTATCATTGTTAAGAGCAATTAGTAATAATATTATAAAACAAGGCAGTTCAATCATGTAAT
The DNA here is from genome assembly GCA_037038555.1 of Rhynchonycteris naso. Lineage (NCBI taxonomy): Eukaryota > Metazoa > Chordata > Mammalia > Chiroptera > Emballonuridae > Rhynchonycteris > Rhynchonycteris naso. The sequence goes on along the minus strand of CM072998.1, from coordinate 93,530,272 downwards.
CTGAAGAGACTCCTAAAACTGAAGAGTTAAGAAAAAGCTATCTTTGCCTGTCTCCTTTGTTTATTAAAGAAGTGGTTAATAGTATTGATGGCATTAAATAAGGGGGAAAACATCAATATATGATCTGAAGAATGTTTGATTTAGAAACAGATCATACTAGAAGTTTATTATAGAAATCTGAACAATCTAGATCAAGCCTTTTATTAATAGATGTTTAAGAGAGTGTTTATGATTTAAAGACAATTGTAAAGTAATAAAAAGGAACAGATGAGGGCAAAGGTCAAGCTCTTACATGCAGATTGCTGCTAGTTTTCTTTTTGATTTTAGCATAGTTACACAGTTGACCCTTGAACAACTTGGATTAGCAGTGCCCATTCTCCTGCAGCCAAAATATCTGTGTATAACTTTTGACTCCCCCTCTGCCCCAAATTAGTTGTCACTCAGCATTTGTGGGGGATTGGTTTCAGGATCCCCCCTGATACCAAAATATATGGATGCTCAAGTCCCCTGTATAAAATGGCATAGACCCATGCATATAGTCAGCCCTCAGCATCTATGGATTCTTAAATGTGAATAGAAAAGTTCAGTTATTTATTTTTTAAAATTTGTGTGTCAGTGGACCCGCCTGGTTCAAACCTGTGTTGACAAGAGAAGTTGTATTCAAAATGGAGGATAAAATCTGAAAAAGTAGGATTAGGGAGTATAGAATGATAGACTAGAAAAATGAGCTATCAGTTCTAATCTTAATTTTGCTATCTAATAATTTTGTGACTCTAAACCTCATCGCTTTTCTCCTCTGTAATATAACAACAGTTGAGCCCCAAGGCAGTTTTCTTCAGGCTTTTCTGTATCCCTACCCAGGTCCTTCTGGCTATGGTTTTCTTCCTGATGGGTATGGAAGGGCCCCTGAAGAGAGCATGCTGGGGGCAAGTCCATTTGTATTTCCATGTTCCTCTGGGTCCACCTAGATTTGGTATGTCCTTTCTGGTCTTGAGAAGACTTATTTTGTTATTAGAGTGTAATGCCGGTGGCTGAGACTAGGCAGGTTCACATTGGATTTGTGCAGACCGTAGGGAAACTGTGGAGCCAGAGAGTGTTAGGGCCAGTTCATTTAATAGTCTCACAATGGCGGACAAGCACATAGGCAGGGGAAAACATCTTCTCCAGCACACAAACAGCAAGAATGGCCCCTCACAGTGACAGGCAGGCAATCTACCATCTGCAATTCCCCTGAGCATAAGCACCCATAGCCTTATATAGGCCATGCACACATGCCACTGCCAGGTGCTTATGCACTGATCAAACAAAGTGCTTGCAGCTGGTACACCAGTGAGCAAGTCTAACATAGTTGTCCCACATAGAGCAAACAGACCCAAAACACTTTTCTAAAATGTAGAGTGACATCTGAGTCTTCCACAAAGAACTTTAGATTTCTCAACTGAACATAAATACTGCCAGGTTAAATGTTTGCCAAGTGAGATTGCCTGGTCTTGTTTCCTTGAACCAAAAGTAGTGGTGAAGGCTCTAAATCTCTGCAGTTTGGGGTCAGGTTTGGCATTGGTCTGGAATAACATGACGTTTTCCCTGGTAAGACTTGCACTGAGTAACTTGGCTGGCTGGCCTGTTGTGGGGCAGCTGTGTTAGGCTTGCTCGCTGGTTTACCGGCTGCAAGCCCTTTGCCTGATTAGTGAGTGAGTACATGGAAGCACCACGTGTGTATGGCCTATGGAAGGCTATGGGTGCTTCTGCTCAGGGGGACTGCGGATGCGCAGATTGCCTGCCCACCACTGTCAGGGGCCATTCTTGCTGTCTGTTTGCCTCAGAGGAGGTTCCCCTGCCTGTGTGCTTATCTGCCATTATGAAACTTAATTAAATGAAATGGCCCAACCCTTTCCAGCTCCACAGTTTTTCTTCTGTCTGCCTAAATCCAATGGGAACCTGCCTGGCCTCGGCCACCGGCATTAAACCTGTCACTCAAAGAAGCCTTTAGAAGGCAGAAGAGGGGTAGGTTTTGTTGGTTCTGGCTCCATTTGAGAGAGAAAACTGACTTTTTGAAAATGTTACGGTTTTTAGAATCATCATCAGAGACTATCTGAGACTAATAAAAATGTTTAGGACAGAAGAGAGACTAAAAGAATAAAAAGAAAAAAAAAACAAACAAAGCAGTCCAACTTCACTTTATAGATAAAAACATCTCTGACCACGTGGATATTTCTCTGAAGTCAGCTGTACAATTCAAGTGCTTTTAAAACCAGTGGTTATTTAAGTAGGTGCTAAAGGAATGACTTTAAAGCAATTTTACTACCAGAGCTTAAATAGACCAAAATACAATGACTCTGTTTGAGAAGGTCATCAATGTGCTTAGGGGGCCAGAACACCCCTGAGGGTTACCATGTACTAGAGTATATTTGGCTATAGTGTCCACCAGAGCTATCATCTTTTGTTTATTTCTGGGGGACCAATCAGTATATAGTGAGCTCAACATGAGTTATCTGATCTTCTCCAACAGCCCCCTTACCTGGAGGCAGTCTTCGCCTGCATCCTACACTTGGGGCATGGCAGGAGGCCTTGGGAATACATGCGGCTTTCCCAAGGTTATGAACATTTGAGCATCTAGGCAACCTTATAATGGAAACAGAGAAATCATTTAAACAGAACCAGCCCAATAGCACTAGGAATATGGGACCTATCACTGGAAGTGTGTAGTCATCTTGTCACATTCAAAGATAGGGATTGGTTTACTGACTGGTCATGCCATCTAGGTATTTGAGTAGCCCAGGGTGGGACTGAGAGTTGTGTGGCTTCCACCTGGGTGACTGAATTGCTTCACACTGGACTTTCTCGGGGCATGGGAAAATCTTCCCTGTGGTTATAAAAGTTACCAACTTTTCAATCTTCAGGATTGGTGGGCATGTTCTGTTTTCCACTGGTATGATCATTTGCTTGCCATCTCTGTCCTTTCCATTGGCTGGAGGACACTATTGCACACACTTACTGGACTCATCTAGTCAGCTTTAAATGATAGCCAGCAAAGCCTGCGTGTCTTTACTGCACACTGAAATGTCTCTAATGAGAAAAGTGGTCCTCCAAATTAGGATGGCCTTGGACACGATTACTGCCTTAAAAGGAGGCACCTGTGCCATTATAGAAACAGTGTTGTGTGGTCACACCTGATGAGTCTGACAATGTATCATCTTTATTTAGTCTAGGAGACTTGATAAATCAGTGTTCTGGATCATAGGGCTCTTGGTGGTAAAAAAAATTGTTGCTAATTTTGGAAATAATTATCTTAATCTGTGTTTTCTCTTACATGTGCTTATATTGTTGCTGTGATATCTGACATTATTGCAGCCAGGTAGCCACCAAACGAGCCGTCTCTATACTAATGAACCCCTTGCTGACCACTCAGGGCTCACTGCAGAAGAGGGGGCATGTAAGATTGTAAGAGCTCCTCACGATGGGTGGTGTGTTGGAAGAAGTCATCCAAGGGATGTGACTGCAGATTGACCTGTAAACTGGATGGGCAATCGGAAGCTCCACCCTCCTCCCCTAGGATCTATGTTTCACCACTGTGGATTCAGCATACTGTTCCTACAGTCATCATTTTGCAAGGCCACTGGCTTGAGAGAGAGTAGTGTGTAGTTGAGACCACCTGGACTGAATGCCTGACTGAACCCAGGTAAGGCCTTTATATAAACTCTAAAGATTTCAGCGGGCAGGTGAGATCTACTAGCAGAGTTGGATTTAATGGTGGGAGCACTGGGTGCATACCCTTGGGCCCTGAATTCTGATGGGCCCCGCAAAACCCCAACTTTACACTTTTTTTTCTAATGTAAGGGGCCCAATATATACTTCTGCGCTAGGGGTCTCAACCGACCTTAATCCTTCTCTGTCTATTAGCCTTGCAGTCAACAGAGACATGCCTTGCATGTAAATACCCTGGCTTATTAAATTGACCATTCTGGAGTGGTTTCTCTTTCTTAGGTCTCTCCTTGCCCTCCATATACAGGGCCAGTTTCAGATTTTACCCCGCAAGCTCCTGAGGTTCAAACCAACAGATTCCTTGAGGTAAAATCTATTCCCTCCTTGACACTGTCCTTATTTAGAATACTGCTTTCACTCTCCCTCTTTTAGAAAAATGAGAATTAAACGATACAAAAATCCTTAAACTCTTGTTTCAATTAATGAGCAGACTTCTCATCAGGACAGACTACAGTTCCCTAAAGAAAATGCAGAGCAGAAAAGGCTTGCTGAATTTATTGTATGTAGATTAGAAAGTAGTCACTCGGGATATGCATACTAACAGCCAAGTTTGCATTTACTCTTGTTCTCTCTTGTTTTGTTCCTGATCCTCCCTGAACAGGGACCCAGGGCCACAAGATGAATTCTCCTGGGTTCAGAAGCAAAGTGAGAATGTGGTGCTTGAACAGGATCAAATTTGTAATGAACCTTATCAAGCTTACTTATAAGAAACATGAGCTGTGTTTCTTGGGGACTTGCTGAAGAACTCCGAGTTGGCTCAAGAATTCATTTGTTTGGAGAAGTATCTCATACAAACCAGAGGACATTTTATTTCCAGAGTGTTACTTGGGGTGGAAGTATGACCATAGAAATGAACTCTTCAGGGGATACCAGGTGGCAGAGTTACCAGGACATGCGGAGATACCGTGGTTTACACAGCTCCGCCTTCTATGGCCTGCCCATTATTGCTATTATTTGTTGTAATTCTCACTGCAAATAGTTCTCTATTATATAGTTAGTTGCCTCTATCATTAGTGATATTACTTTAAATGAAATTAACACCATTGCTAAAGAAATGTTCTAATTGCCAAGTTCTGTGTCATGCCTCACCACTTGTCAGTTTATTGAGCAATTTACAAGTGTGAGGCAAAATGAATGGTATATATATATATAATACAGTTATAATCCTTATAGCCCTAATCTGTTGAATTCATTGTAACAACCCTGTTTTTCCCTCAATATGACTTGACTGTTTCATGAAATTTTTGAGGTAATTAATTCAACCCTATATATTAGAAAACTACAACAAAGGAATAAGAATAGCACAGTAATTATCTACATCTTTTGCCTGGATTAATCAGTTGTTAATATAAATCAATTATCAACATACCTTTTTTTTTTTTTTTTACCAATGTCTATATAAATACATGCATTTTTTTGATGAACTACTTGAAAAGAAATTGCATATATTATGACATTTTACTCATTAGTATTTAGCATTGATTTCCAAAGAATAAAGATGTTTTGCTATTAACCACTCTATCATTGCCACACCTAAGGAATTTAATAAAAATCAGATGCTATTACTAAATATATATTTTCAAATTATCTTCATTGCTCCAAAAATGCCATTCATAGTTTTGAGGGTTTTTTTAAAATTCTAGGATCCAATTAAGTTTTAGGTTTTGCATTTTGTCTTTTCTACTTTAGAAAAATGTTCCTCATATTTTTAATTTGTTTGATTTTTTTCTACTTCAAAGACTGTTTTTGAGAATCAGGCTAGATATCTTGTACAATGTTGTTTATTCTGGATTTGTCTATTTATGATTAGAATCAAGTTATTATTTAGCAGGAATACTGAAAAGATGACTATGGTAAATTAACTTGTCGAAAAAAAGAATCCATTGCTCTTCTCCCTACCTTTCCTACATTCTTTAGCTAAGGGAGCATATTTTCTCCCCATGTTTTAGAGTTTTGCCATGTGATTTGCTAAGGCCAATGGGACATTAGCAAATATGTTACGAATAATTGAACTTGCCCTCTTGTGCTTCTGCATTAATATGAGAACATTTCTTGGATCTCAGAAAATTGGGTGATATATAGATCTAACTTAATCGAAACCACAGTCTGGCTAAGCCTTGCCTCATCAGAAGAACCCTAGCCAATCGGTAGATGTGTAAGCAGCAAGTTCATCTGTTGTCTACCACAGGGATTTTATGGTTAAATATTACACAAAATTGCTAAATCTGACCACAGTCATATTACTTTTTTAAACTCTGATTAAAGACATGTAAAATTCACCTTCCTAAATTTTAGGCGTATAGTACAATACTGCTAACTATATTCACATTGTTGTACAGCAAGCAGTACCTCTGTAGAACTTTCACATCATGTGTAACTAAAACTTTATATTCACTGAACATTTTATTTCCCCTTTTCTTCACCCCCTTGCAAGCACCATTCTAGTTTCTGCTTCTATGAGTTTGACTACATTAGATACTTCGTATAAATGGAATCATGTAGTATTTGTCCTTTGGTAACTGGTTTACTTCACTTAGAGTAATTTTCTAAAATTCACCCATGTTTTAGCATAGGATAGGGTTTCTAAAGAAAGTTGGTCTATATATTGTTGTTGAATTTATGCTTCTGTAGGGAAAAACGTATCTGAGGCTTCCTGCTCTGCCAGTTGTTGAGGTCACTTCTTTCTGATTCTTTTTCGGATGGCATGATATTAGGTTTCTCACTAATGGTGGTGCCAATTTTAATTATTTGATGCAGGTAATAACCAATACTTTTCCTTATTATGAAAAAATATTTTCTATTTTGTAACTGTTAAGTCACCTATAGGGTGATATTTTGAGATTGTATGAGTATGTTTTCTCAACAACCTTTCATTCAATAGTGCTGGCATTTGTTGATGGTCCTTACTTGAATCAATTATTGCATACAGGTTCTGCTATGGACTAAATGTTTGTGTACCTTCTAAATTTATATGTTGAATCCCTAATCCTCAGTGAAAATGGCATTTGGAGGTGGCGCCGGTGGGAGATAATTAGGTCATAAGTGTGAGACTAATGTTCTTATAGAAAGAGGAAGAGACCAAGGATCTCTCTCACTTTGCATGTACAAAGGAGGGCAATGTGTGGGCATACCAGGAATTAGGCCCTCCCCAAGGACCCACCTATGCTGACATCTTAATTTTGGACCTCCAGACTATGAGAAATAGTGTTTGTTACTTACCACTTAGTCTATGGTATTTGTGATAGCAGCCCAAACTGAGACAGGCTTTGACCCTATTTTATGCCTTTGTAGTTCTTAAAAATGGTAATAAGGTTAATGTCAATTGTGCCGCATTCCCCTAATAAGGAGAGATTAGCATGTTTATATTATTGTAAATTAAATCAGTAGATTACTTAATAATATACAGTATATAAAAGAAATATATATAAGTTAAGTTACATTATATAAAATTAAGTCATCTGTTAGGATTCTTTTAGTCAAAATTTTGCTTAGAAGTATTTTAATTCACTCAGAAAGAATAATACACTTGGTTTTATGTATAAATAAACCACCTAGTGATTCTTATACATTTTGAAATTTGAGAACCATTGAGTTAGACTTAAGAAAAACCTAAAGAAAAAGCCTACATGTAGGTATTTGGGAATTTGAACCATTTTGTCTTTAAAATAACTATCAGATTTCTAGACATGCAAGATGGGAGATGAGTGGGTTGAAAATAATGATGTTTCTCTGCTTATCTTTAAATACTATTCTCTTCTTTTTAAAAAGCCTCTAAATATTAATTTGATAAGATAGAATGGTTAGCTGTAGTAAGAATTAAATGGAGATAAGTTAGGTCCTAAAATCTGTACACAAATGTGTAAATGACTCAATTTGCAGTATGGTATGTGTGTGTGTGTGTGTGTGTGTAACTCTGGGAAGAAATGTGCCAAAATTATTAACAATTGGTAACTATCTTTAGGAAGTAGAATATTTTAAGTCATTTTTATATGCTTTGCATATTTTTAATAATATTTTCTGAATTTTTTATATATTGAACATTTATTACTATGATGCTTTTATTTTTTCAAAGCAGTTTTTAGGTTTATAGCAAAACTGAGTGGAGAGTACAGAGCTTTTCCATTTAGCCCTGACCCAACTCACGTACAGCATCCCCCTTACCAGCTTCCCCCACCAGAGGGTACATTTGTTATCATTAATAAACTTATGTTGTCACATTATTATCACTCAAAATATATGTTTACCTTACCATTTAGGGGTCACTTGGTGTAGTAAGTTATATGCCGTATATCTTTTAAAAACTAAGGACTGAGATATTTTTCCCTTCCCTTCTCTTCCCTTCCTTTCCCTTTTCTTTCCTTTTTTCTTTTCTTTTCTCCAAAACACTCTAGTCCTAAGTAAATCTACGCAGTCAATAAACCTTGGGACAAAAATTAATTTTCTCCTATTGTGTACCAAGAAAAGGGTTTATGGACTGAGTATTCATGAGCTGTGGGCAAGCTGCCTTGAGTGAAGGGTGAGAAAACCTTGGCTACATAAACCTCAGGGGTGGTTCTTCTCATCTGGGAGGTACTTGAAGAAATACTATGGAAAAAAGACAAAAGAAGTGAACTAACTCAGGTTAAATACTATTTAACCCCCAAATGGTGTTTATTTTCTCTCCTTACCGTTGCTGGGTTGAGAGCTCCTAAGCTCAGGTTAGGCCCTCAAGGAATGTCACAATGCAATATAATATATTAGGATTTCCAAAATTAGATTTCAGTTGGTAGTTGTTAAAATAAAGACCTTAGTTTGTGGTCCCACTTGTGGGTTGTTTCTTCAGATTACAAATCCTGTTTCTTTTTCTTCCCCTGGCCTTATAATTACAATGATTTTCATAATATATTCAAAACATACATGTGGATAAGAAATAATGTGATGGAGTAATGAAATATTTTTTGGGGGAAAATAACAGTATCTAGAATTCTTTCTGTAGATAGTAAATAAGCCATAATTTAAACTCAATAAGTACATGAAATAGATTATAGGTAATTGTTAGAAACAGTCAGTAATGTTGATAGGTACCAGTTATGCACCTGACATTATGTTGAATGCGTTACCTCTCAATCCTTTCATTAATCTAATGAAGTGGCTAACTTTTCTTATACCCATTTTATAAATGAAGAAACTGAGGCTTAGTGTTTAGGTGATTTGAGTAGGATTCTACAGTTCAAATTCTGTTCTTGAGTAAAAGCTTCCAGTTTTAAAGAACAAGGAGGACTTGAGGAGGCTTGAGATATTGTCATTTGGGGAGTTATTTTTAAAAAAGAGGTCAATCATTTGGTATATTAATTATGAAATAGAGAAAATGCCAAGATGTAGTAGTAAGGAAAGGGGAATGGTGGGATTCAAATAATTGCACAACTGGTTCTCTGCCCTGAAGATTATTTTAAGTGTAATAAAATGATATACCAAAAGGTAGTTTATTATTTCATGAATTTAATATTTAAATAAGAATAACAAAAGAGGTATACAAAATGAGATTAAGTTATAAGAAAGATTAAAAATATTAATGAAAAGTTATTAAATAATACCTGACAAAAAACAATTTAAGTTGTCACACCCTGGTTGTTTGGCACTTTTTCTCTTTACATTATATGTTTGTTTACTGAAGTAGTAAATGCAAGGAAATTAAAAGGTAGTATTTTATCAAAGGTATAATGAGTTTTATGAAATGAATAAATGTTACAAACATAGTTCCATCAAATTTTCTTTCACTTGTGACAGAATAAACACTATTATGGGCACTTAGAATACGCTGTTGCACAGATGAACATTAAAAAAGAGTAAGGAATGTAATTTGTGATTTCCACACTGGGTGGCTGCTCAGGCACCCACCTTAGAGAGAACCCTGATTACAAGTGCCATTTTAACTACTGGTTCGCCAAACTCAATAAAAAATTAGGTATCTATTCTGCCTAACTGGTGCTAACTGGATGAATCACACCATTGGAAAGGGGTCAGAAAATGAACTGGAAGTAAGAACAGGATAAACAGAAATCAGCAGCGTGGTCACAAGAATAGGCTAGGACAGAATATGAAAGGGAGTTCAAGAAATGCTTCTGAAACAGAAGTGAGGGATGTCCAGAGAGTTGTTTAAGGAGACTAGTGATGAGGAGCAGGGAGAATCTAGTACATAAATTGGAAGTTATGAGGGAATTTATTAATGAAAGTAAAATCTTAGATTCCATGCTTAATATCAATCTAGTTGTAGCGTTAGGTAATGTAAACTAAGGGTGGCAAATTCCAAACAGATGAAAAGAAGCAAGCTTTATATAGAATAAATCACAAATACCCGTGGGACATATATCCTCCAGCACTCAAGTTCACTTCCAGGGGACTGCACCACTCACCAGTGATTTGTGTATGACAATGCCTGCTAACCAAGTCCGCTCTAGTTTCTAGCAAGTAGAGTCTGTGAATTCGTTTTGCCTGATTCAGTGATCGCATTTTAGGGGAAGCCCATAGGTCTCCTAATAGAAACATTGTGGCAATCACTTGAAAATCAAATGTGCTATTGTGATCTCATAGCAAATTCCTTCCCTCAGTTTTCTCCCAAATTTTATGTCTGCTTTGGAGAATCGGTCAGCAATGTTTGGGCAAGCACTGAGTCTCGCATGCCGCATTGGGTACCCACTGTTTGATGGATATAGTAATTGGAAAGAAATTCGATTTTGAAATTTTGTCCTCTCACCACCATTCACATAAAAATTTTGAGGCGACTGTCTGCTTCATGAGATTTAAAGATTATTTGATGGTGGGACACAGCATGATGACATTCAGAGAGTGGAAAGGCAAGACTCTTATTCACAGTTCCAAAGGAGATAAGCCTGTCACAGAGTGCCACACAGGCATTGCACCTGGGGACAGGATAACAGCAAATTTGGAACGGTAGGCATAGCTGGGTTTCCCAGGCTTCCTGGGGACTGGCTAATTTGAATGTTCCTTGAAGTCTGGGGCACTGATGATGTTTCTTTGTTTTCTTATTTTTTTAAATTAAATTTATTGCAGTGATATTGGTTAGTAATATTATATAGATTTCAAGTGTAGATTTCTATGATACATGATCTGTGCCCACCACCCAAAGTCAAATCATCTTCCATCTCCATATATTTGGCCCCTTTTTACCCTTTAACCCCACTCCCTACCTCTACCCTCTGGTAACCAGCACATTGTTGTCTGTGTCTGTAACTTTGGTACAAATGGCCCTGGAGAGGCTGGGGTATTTGCCTAGTGGTTTTGAGGGTGGTAGTCTGGTAAGGTAAGTGCTTGGGGTGGGACTTAGGAAACTGCTTTAAAAAATGGAAATTGAGAGTTTTCATCCATGACTTTAAACCTGAGTTAAGATAGCACTTGTGAAATATTATAATAATTATATTACACTCATGATTGTTGAACCTGCAAGAACTGTCACTTCCCTATGATCGTTCTGACTTTGAATTCTATGTATGTGGGGGCTTCAAGACCTTTGTTAAAAGGGAGATATTTATATTTTCTTCTGTATTTGGATTCCGAACTTTTTCCAACTACTCTGTTTTTATGAGTAACACCTCATCCTTTCAGCCTACCAGGCTAGAAATCATTTGTGAATTGTGTACTTATGCTGCTTTCTGTAGCTGCTGGCCTCCTCTTCCTGAATGCATTTATGCCTCCCCATTCCTGCGGCTTCCATCTTAGCTCAGGCCTCTATTGTCTCATCATTATTTTAACAGCTCTTTAAGCCACTTTCTCTTTCTTTAGTCCAGCCATCATTAAACTATGATCTGCAGGCTAAATCGAGGATATTGCCTCTTTTTGAAAATAAGGTTCTATTGGAACATGGCAATACTCATTTTCTTATGTATTGTCTCATGCTGATTTTATGTTATAAGGACAGAGTAGAGTAGTTGCAGCAGACCCTCTGGCTTATAAGACCTAAAATATTTACTATCTATCTTTTACAGAAAAGGTTTGCCAGGTCCTATGTCCAGTAGAAGATGCTAAGTATCGATTTAATATTCTGATCATGTCTCTCCAGGAGGTAAGTGTAGGAGAGAAAGGAACTGATATTTAGTGAGAACTCCTTGCAAACTATATGGCTAGGCACTTTATATAAGTAAAACCCAGGTATCTATAACTCACAGGAAGACTGCAACTTTCCTTATTTTTCTGAAACTTAATAAAATTTCTATTTTGAACTCCCATTCTTGGGATGTCAGAAACGTAATCTCAGACAATGAGTCTTCCCCTCTCTTCCTGCCCTGGGGTGTTAACCATGCTCTAGGTGAGGGAAAGTATGCACTGCTGAGATGTTCGACAGGCTGCACTGCAACTGGTCACTGTCATCAACCTTGTCCGGCCAAGTGCTTCACTCATTAAGGAAGGTCTTGCCACAGTTGTTTCTCATCCCACTCTACAGGCACCTTTAGATATACCTCTCTTTGCATTTCCCCTGACACTCTGGGATTTATAGAAAACCTGGCATGTCTTTACCTGGTGCTGGGGTGAAGGGACCTCTGTGAAGACATCGGAGACCTCGTATCTTTCCGTGTCATTGCAGCAGACGCAATGCTTCTACTGCTCCTTGGCCACACTGGGTCACAGGAACTTAGTGGGACTATGTAAGGCCTTTTTCCCTCCAGGAACATTTCTCAACTCTTTCTCCACCGGGTCTTGTGGAGGCTGAGGAATGAGGCATAGGCCTCATCTTGGTTTCAAATACAAGAAACCTTTTCAGGCCTGACCTGTGGTGGCGCAGTGGATAAAGCGTCGACCTGGGAACACTGAGGTCGCCAGTTCAAAACCCTGTACTGGTATGGTCAAGGCACATATGAGAGTTGATGCTTCCAGCTCCTCCCCCCTTTCTCTCTCTCTCTCTCTCTCTCTCTCTCTCTCTCTCTCACTCTGTGTCTCCTCTCTAAAATGAATAAAATAAAATTAAAAATTAAAAAAAAAAGCCTTTTCAGTGACTTCTCTCCATTTTTCCTAGAGCTCAGTCTTGGGTGTGTCCCCGGGGAGGGTTCTACTTGCCCAGCATTGCCACATCTAGTCAACTTGTCTTTGCATCTCGCTTTTATTCATTGCCCAACCTGGAGATTTTTGTTTAACCAAAAGATTAGTCCTTGGGGGCAGAAAAAGGACTCCGACTCATCACACACTTTTCCAAATTGATGATTTATGTACACACACACACACACACACACACACACACACACACACACACACACACACGATGTCTTTCCCTTACTTGCTGAACTTTAGATTCCCAAAACTTGAAACCCAAAAGTTGACTCCAATTTACTCTTGTTTGCTGTCTGATGTTTTCCCTGAGGCAATGGACACCTAGTTGATGGGAGTTTACAGTAATATAGGGAGAAGCAATGGGTTAATATTTTTATATAGTCACCTCCCTATCTTCCCCCACTCCCCATACACACATATTATCTTATCTTATCCTTATGATAGCACAGACAGGTAGATATTTCTTCTTTTATTATATAGATGAATAAGTAGATCCAGATGAGTTAAGCTATTGAATAAAAATGTGAATTGAGGTTTGATGGCCTCCAAATGAGGCTTCTTTCCCCTATACTGTACTGAAGCATGAATTTTACACTAAATTTTGCCTTAAACATCTTTATCTTACTCTTCTGCCCTGTATAAAATCTACTTTGTAGATGTTTTATCTTCCTCTAAATCAGTGGTTCTTAACCTTTTATGAGGTACCAAACCCACCTGTTTCATATGCACATTCACCAAACCCTTCTTTAGTGATAAATAAAATATGATATTTTTTCCAAATTCAAGACATAGGTATATGTTTTTTTACTGGTGCACAAAATGAGCCATGCATGAACATCACCTTGCTCAAAGAATAAAACCAACAAAGTGCATGAACTCACAACAAATTACGGTATTACTTTATTCTGGCCTCCGTGGCAGAGGCTTCTCCGAACCCCTGAGACTGACTCATCGAACCCCTAGGATTTGATAGAACCCAGGTTAAGAACCACTGCTCTAAATGTAATGATTTTATAGGACTCTATATGTTAGGAAGTTACAAGTTAAAAATGTAAACTAAACAACTGTGCACTTTTGTTTGTTCACTTACTCATGGATCAAACATTCATTGGTCCATGAAGTACTAAGTAGTGTGCTAAGAACTATACTCTAGGGCATGGATCTAGACCATTATACAATCATGTGAGTATATAATATAGGAAAAGACAATGATATTTAAATAGCCCTCACTCTCACAAGATACATTGTTAATAGAGTTAAATCAATGTGCAATAAATTTTAACCACAATGTAGTTTCACAAAAGAACATTTAATTTGCCTGTGGGATTAGGGAATGTTTCACTGAAGAGGCAACATCAGAGTTGGGACTTAGATGATGTGTAGAATTTTAAATGTATGAGCAAGTATGGAAAAGCCTTCCAACCTCAGGGTACAGCCTAAGCAAAAAACCTAAGTAGAAGAAAAATGTAACCTAGTACTGGGTTGTAAAATATATTGACACATTAAACCCCAGAGTGGCAAGAGGGATGTAGTAAGATATAGGCCTCTAAATATAAAGTGGGATATAAACATTGAAAACTTTTAATGTTTTGATAAAGAATATGAATATTATTCCTTGGTAATTGGAAACCACCAATGACTTCTAATGAGGGGAGTGGCATTGTCCAACCTGAAATCAACATATTTGTTAATTTTGGCATATAATTTATAGGCGGAGAGAAGGAAATCAAATCTGTGCTTAAAATTTACCAGTGTAATTATTTGTATATTTGAGCCCACTGTCCATAGTATTCATGTTCTCAATTAAAACAGGCAAAAGAAAGCTGACTTGTGGGTGTGAGACTGTGGCAGAGTAGAGATTCTGTCTTTTGCCTGTTTAGATGTCCCTGGTAGATATGTGCTCATTACTCCAAAGGTACTTGTTCTTCTGTTCCTTTTATAAGTGTTTGTTGTTTCATCATTGAATAATAATGGATGTGTCAGGGTAAATATGTCTCAACTGCCTGAGAAATGCTTACTTGCCATAGAATATCACAACATATTTTTTGATATGTTATAGACTTTTTTTTGTGAAGCCTAGGCTTGTTTTCAAGATTTGGCCTTTGACTACGTGTTCTTTTTCAGGTAAAGGACAGAGAACACATCTTGTTAACTCTTAATTTTTTCTTCCAGACAACCTCTCAAAACTTAACAGTCATGTTAAGTATACTGATCAGGTTTTTTCTGGGGCCTAGTTACAAATATGTTTTATTGTGGAAGTAACAAAGGGAAAAAAGAGAGGAGATTAAATGCAAAAATGATCCATTTACATTTCTGAATTCATGATTTAAAATTAAAAGGAATATTTTTCCTTACTCTGAACTGTGTAAGTAAGACATTGGTATAATATATTGATTCATTTGATTTGTTGACTGATTTATCAAAAACCATTGGCCATACACTATGTGTTGGTTGTTGGAATAAAAGGTAAGGTAAGGAAGAATTATTGGGTTCAATCCAAAGGATATATAGTTGAATCTTAAAATCATAGCTGGGTTGTGTATTACAGATATCAGCTAACTAACAAATATTTTCCTCCCACATCTAATCTGTAGAAAGTGAAGTACAGAGTGCTATGGAGGATACAAAAAAATATAAAATAGGCATATACAATTAAATAAAAAATGTTCAGTAAATGTTAATCACTTAAGTAAAAACAGGGTAGAAATAATATAGGATTTAAGAGATCAGAAGAAGGGAGCTTTCTGTGGATGTGGTTGATCAGGGAATGCCTGTCAAGGGGGCAGTAGGATTCAGTCAGTGTTGACATGACATCTAATACTTTATTTCTATGTCTTATTAGTCATACACCATTTCAATCCATTTACACTACTGTTTAAATAATGGTATGTGATGGTTAAATATAAGAAATATTTTAATATTGAGTTATATTCTGATAAGTTATGAAATGAAGACAATTCCTCATAAATTCTTTTAGAGATGAGAAAATTAGTTAATGGGTGAGCATAGTTTATTAATTATTTCATGTATCTGAAGACCTCGGAGGAATGCCATGGCTTCACAACAAAGCTCCAGAGTGTTACATTTGCATTTGATCCTTTGAATTTGCCAAAGATTAGTAAAATTTGATGACTCCCTGTTGACTATGCATCTGAAGCAGCTACAGTGCGTTGTCTATTTCCCTAGAGAGCAAGAATTCTGTAACATCCTGCTTTTAGTCAAATTATGCCTCTTTCTCCCCAAAGACTTTCTCATGCAAGTAGATTAGATAAACTATAAAAATTCATAGTGAAAGGACTCTGGGGATGGAGACATATTCCTATGTTGCTTTAAAGATTATTTTTAATTATGGAATATTACAAATGTTCAGAATAGCATAGAAAATAATATAATAAAAACCATGCATCCTATACCTAGACTTTAATAGATGTTAACATTTTGTCATATATTTTGCTTCAGATTTCTTTCTTTTTTTAAAGAGATAGAATAATTATCAATACAGTTACCAGATCACTTCTTCCTTTCTGTTTCCAGAAGTAGTTGCTATTCTGAAGTTAAACTATAACATTTCCATAAATACTTCCATTTTTAATGACTATATAGTTGTCAAGAAACAAAACATGCTGCAAGTTGTGTGTTTTATGCTTTTACATAAATGACATCAGAGTGTATATATTACTACACCTTGCTTTCTGTGGTCAGCAGTTGTTTTGGAGACTTTAGAGTGGTGGGATTCTGCTGGTTCACACAGGTTCGGTAGAACTGAGACCTAATGTTGAGTTCAATGAACTGGTTGTTAAAATGGTGCTTGTAATCAGGACTCTCTCTAAGGTGGGTGCCTGGGAAATGTGGAAATCACAAATTTATATTTTTTACTCTTATTTATTTATTTATTAAAGGGACAGAGAGAGTCAGAGAGAGGAATAGATAGGGACAGACAGACAGGAACAGAGAGAGGGGAGAAGCATCAATCATTAGTTTTTCATTGCCGTTGCGACACCTTAGTTGTTCATTGATTGCTTTCTCACATGTGCCTTGACTGCGGGCCTTCAGCAGACCGAGCAACCCCTGCTGGAGCCAGCAACCTTGGGTCCAAGCTGGTGAGCTTTTGCTCAAGCCAGATGGGCCCGCACTCAAGGTGGTGACCTCGGGGTCTCGAACCTGGGTCCTCCGCATCCCAGTCCATCGCTCTATCCACTGCACCACTGCCTGGTCAGGCTTTCTTTTACTCTTTTTTAAATGTTCATCTGTGCAGCAGTATATTCTAAGCATCTGCGGTAATTTTCATTCCGTCCATAGATGAAAAAAGCTTGATGGAACTATGCTTATAATATTTATTTATTTATTTCATAAAACTCATTATACCTTTCACAAAATACTACATTTAAATTCCCTCATGTTTATTACTTCAGTAAACAAACATATAACATAAAGAGAAAAAGTGCCAAACAACCAGTGTTTGACAAGCTCTCACTGGAAATATCTTAAATAAGAGTTTATTGTTTTTTGTCAGGTATTATTTAATAATTTTTTATTAATCTTTTTTTTTTTTTTTTTTTTTTTTTTTTTACAGGGACAGATAGAGAGTCAGAGAGAGGGATAGATAGGGACAGACAGACAGGAACGGAGAGAGGTGAGAAGCATCAATCATTAGTTTTTCGTTGCCATTGTGACACCTTAGTTGTTCATCGATTGCTTTTTCACATGTGCCTTGACTGCGGGCCTTCAGCAGACCAAACAACCAGGTACCTTGGGTCCAAGCTGACGAGCTTTTGCTCAAGCCAGATGGGCCTGCACTCAAGGTGGCGAGCTCAGGGTCTCGATCCTGGGTCTTCCACATCCCAGTCCGACACTCTATCCACTGCGCCACTGCCTGGTCAAGCTTTTCATTAATATTTTAAAACCCTTTTTTTGTAAGATAATGTAGTTTTGTGTACCTCTTTGATTGTTCTTATTTAAGTATTAAATGCATGAAATAATAAAATATCTTTCAGTATATCGTTTTTTTTATACTTAAAATGATCATTAGGGCAGAGAACTGGTTGTTAAATTATTTGCATTCCACCACTGAGACTTTACCATAATTGATGCATGTAAATCTAGTACACTCACATTCACTGTTGGATAGTATTTTGTTGTCTGAGTCAATTGTGGTTTATTTAGGTTCTTTATATTTGTGTTCTATCACTTAGGCTGCTTTTTTGCACATGTACATGCTTCTTTGGGGAGAACACCTGTATGTGGAATTGATAGGTCATGACTTAGTGTTGACTCTACCACCAAAAGTCAGAGAATTTGTGATGGCTCAAAGACAGAAGTTTGCCTCTCGCCCACATAACAACCCAGAGCAGGTGCTTGTGTCAGTGGGTGCCTCTCCTCTCCTCAGTGAGGGACGTCAGGGACTCAGCCTCTTTCCTACTGTATCTCCGACTTCCCCTAAGCTCCTCATGGACTGCATGCAGCCTAGGGAAGTGGAGGAGTTACAGTCATGCTCCTAAAAAGTGTTTGGATTGGAACAAATCACTTCTCCTCTTTATAGAAGGATAAGTGATTTATTATTTATACGTATTCTGTGGGAAGTAATCCTTATTATGGTAGCCACTCATAGTCGGGGTTGTCTTTAGTTCCTCATCATAGAAACATTTCTGTTCAGCTTTCACACTCTGGCCTGGATTATTATGGATGATAAAATTACTCTGGGTTTTCTCCCTGGGGGCCAAGGTGGAGTTTGTGCAATCACAAATACATTATTCTTTATCTGGATTAATACCAGAGGACAGAGATTCATAACAAAACATGAGAAACCAATCTTATCGACCTTGATGACTTATGAGGTTTGCTCAGTTGGTTGGCTCTGGGACCTGTAGGTGGGGAGGCATAGCTGAGGTTGGTACTGTAGGTTGGCCTCATTCCAGCCCCTAGAGTCCTATTGATAATAGCCTTGATTAAAACCTGACCAAGGCAAATAGAAAGATTTGATCCCAGCCTCAGCTGGTAAGGTTTATCAGAGTGATTAGCTCAGTGGGGTATTCAGAAAAGATGATGTAGAAAAGAAGAATTGAAGTTTTAGAAGTCATTATTTTGTGGGTTCTGATATTTCTGCAGAACCCGCAAGTAGACACTGACTATCTTTGTTCTACTATCTCAACTGTAGTTTACTACTATGACCATCTTCATGGTCATGCTTATTGTTCATTGTAAAAGAATTAGATTTCCTAAGCCGGGGTTCCTCTCCTGTAACCCAGATCACTACACGCACGGATATTATCTTGTCCTAGTCAAATCTACCCGTGAAATTGCAGCTCAGGGAGCAGGCACAATAAAATGCTGGGACTCTGGCTCCTGTTATTGGTGTGAAGAATAGAGACCTTTGTCTCTGGGCTAAGAATCTAATCTCTTCTCCATGATTTCATCAAGCTATGGAGGGTTTACATGCTAGCTTGCAATTAGGATAAAAATTTCAGCTTCTTCAAAGTTCTTGGCAATGAGAAAATAACACAACTTGGGTGATCTCTGATTAAGCACCTAACCATTATGGGTCTGTTTTCCCAAATATTTAATAAATAAAAGAATTTGAGTTAGACCAGATTACTACTAAGACACTTGAGAATCTGAAGAGCTACAGTTTTATGATTCTATGGGGCAATGTCTTAGTCCCCTGATCGGCATAACCTCACTGGAATGGGCATTCAAGAGATGCTATTGATGGTGGTAAACACCTTTGACTACTTTGTTTTGGCACTTCACATGCTATTCTACTCTTTCCTGATACCTTATGCCTTCATTTCTAATGCAATTAGTAAATAGTAAATTCCTCAGAGAAAGTTTGAGAAATCATCATTTTATTTTAATTGTGGAGAAATCATCATTTTGAAAAAGTTCCATAGTGAAAGACATAGAAGACATTTGAAATCTCTAGTCAGTGATTTAAGGAAAATCCATGCTTGGCATGGCCTCTGTTCTAGTGAACAGCAAGTTAAGGCAGTTCTACCCATCTTGGCTTGTTTAGGGAGCATCAGGACAGTGAGAATATGCATTTCATCACTCACCCAAGAAATAAAAAATATCAGGGCGCTAAGCGAAGGTCACTGACTCAAGAGACTTAACTAGATGCCTTCTTTGTTTTGAACATCAAATGAGTTGTCTTTCTTGTCATTGCGACTTTTGCACTGGTGAAGACGTTTTCTGTGTGGGATTCTGTGAGGCATGACAGGAGGGTAGAGGGCAGAGAGAGTCCCTAGTTGAAAAATGGTCAGGAGAGATCTGGGTTTTGCAGAGTTCCGAGGCATGTCTGTGACTGAGGCATTCACTCTTTGCACCTCAAATTATTCTTTACCTCAAATGCTATTGTTTAGGTACATGACAGGAGGTAAGAGGTCAAATGTTGGCAAGGACTTGATTGACAGTGCAGAGGCCCAAGACTGGAGGGAACGCACTGCACAGTAAGAAGTAGCCCCAGCCCCAGCGGAGGGAGTCCCACTGCTGCGAGTTTGCTCTCCTAGCACACTGCCCTGATCTTTACATTCAAGCTGTAGACCTCAGGGCCTGTGAATCAACGCAGTCATTTATTTACTGCTGCTTTTTTGGACCACTGAGCAGCACTGGCTGTACAAATACCCAATGCTATCTCTAAGGCCAGTGCTAGGAATAAACTCCCATTCTTCCTGGTCCTGCAACCTTTCCCACCAGAGCACCGCATGCATATTTCGTAATGAAAGATACTACACGATCCTCACCAACTCTATGAGGCTCTTAAATATTCCTGGAATGCTGCTGCTACCTTTCCACACAGCATTGTCTTCTGCATTTTCCTGAACTGCAATTCTCTAAGTTAAAAAAAAGTAAGATCAGTTATCAAGGGAACTTTGCTTTCTTCTTATTAAGAGAAGGATCTGCGCCTGACCTGTGGTGGCGCAGTGGATAAAGCGTTGATCTGGAATGCTGAGGCTGCCGGTTCAAAACCCTGGGCTTGCCCGGTCAAGGCACATATGGGAGTTGAAGCTTCCTGCTCCTCCCCCACTTCTTTCTCTCTCTCTCTCTCTCTCTCTCTCTCTCTCTCTCTCTCTCTTCCTCTAAAGTGAATAAATAAATAAAAATAATTTAAAAAGACAGGGATCTGCAAGGGTGTCTCATGAAATTAACCACAAATTTCAGAGCACAAGCAGTACCCAGTTTAACCTTCAATTTCCTATTCCTGAAGGAGTGACAGGAACACTTTCTCCATCCCTATCACCATGGGTCTCTCGGCACAGGAGACACTTCCTGCCACTGGCTCTGCAGCCATGTACATGTGTCCCCTGAAGGGTCATGAGAAGAGATCAGGGTTGGAT
Source organism: Rhynchonycteris naso (assembly GCA_037038555.1). Taxonomy (NCBI): domain Eukaryota; kingdom Metazoa; phylum Chordata; class Mammalia; order Chiroptera; family Emballonuridae; genus Rhynchonycteris; species Rhynchonycteris naso. The sequence continues at coordinate 93,509,141 of CM072998.1, read as the reverse complement.
ACTTTTGAGGACATTTTTGTACCTATAAAATAAGATATGAGAGGGAAGAGGAGTCCATCCTGGGTAGAAGCAAATATTTCATATTTTCACAATCACGTTTTCTGAGAAATATAGTGTATCCAAATATTCAATACATCAAAAGGTAGCATGACATCTGCTTTTCTTTCCTGCCATCCTCACTTCACATTATTTTTCCTTACTTTATCTTCTTAGTTTAGTCCTGCACTTCACCTTTTCCTCCTCTCTTATCCCCTCCTCTCTGAATTTATTAATCAAATAATTTCTCTTTACCATGTAGGCAGTGCCATCACCACAAATCCTGCAGCTTCCAGGACTGACTGTAAAGAAAACTGCTCTGAGAAGCCTCAGCATGGTGACTGGTGCATCAAGTAGATTATGCCTGTCTGGAGTACCCTGGAAATGGTTGTATTCCACTTATTACCTGTCTAGGAAATAAAAATATCAAGATTGTTTATCTTTGAAATGTTCCTCTACAGACTGTGAGGTTGAAAACTTAATAGTGTCATGAATTCAGTTTAAAATCAACAAACTATTTGTTCAAGATATTCTCTCTCCAATACTATACCTTGAAAATGTCTTCAGTGACGGTATATATTTTAGTTTTGTTTTTATTACACTAATTTATTGAGACCAAAAGTGTACCTGAATCTGGGAGAGGCAGGAAGGCAGGGAGGACAAGGGGAGGGGAGAGAGAGAAAGTGAAAGAGAGAAATAGAGAGAGAGATTACTTTTTAAAATGGGGTTATAATATAAAGAGTGCCTGAAGATGGAAGCAGTTCAGAAATGTGATTTGCTCTTAGTTTTTGTCTTTGTCAAATCTATACTGCCTTGGTGAAGGGGTCATCCATTACTTTGATTATTATACTTTATACCCTCTAACACTAAGACTTAAAAGACAGATCAATTTTAGGCTGCTCTCTCCGTTCTCTCCTCTCAGAGAAGTGGTCAGCAGTGCAAGCAAAAGTTGCATCTGTTTCTTACAGCTGTCCCTGTATTTATGCCAATGGTTCTCATCTGGGCACAAATTCCTCACATACTCAAGGGGTATTTGGGTAATGTCTAGTGACATTTTTGGATGTCACAGCTGTGTGCAAGGGGCTGTTATTGGCATCTAGTTAGTAGAGAATGAAGTTGCTCCTGAACGTCCTATGATGTATAATGCAGTTCCCACATCAAAGTATGATCCAGACCTAATATCAATAGTGCTGAGGTAGAGAAAGCTGGGTCTACAAGAACTAGACCCTGTGGCAGCTGGTGAAGGCGGGTGACATGGAATACAGGAGGGAAATAAAAGCCAGTTGGGGAATTACTACAGGCTCAATAGCTCCATATATGTATGTCATTTCTTTTGCTTACTCTTTATAAAACTACCAGTAAATTATTATATTTGTTCTTGCTTTTATTTATGTTTTATTCAGTCAAAGGAGGAATCCAAGACCCAGAGATGTTAAGTGATATATTTAAAGTCACTTGACTCAACCAGTGTGATTTGAGGCCATGATTTTCCTATTTCTTCTCCTTGGGAGCAAGGAGACAATTATTTGACTCAGGTCTCAGACTAGAGAGAATGGAGGCTAAATTGGTATCGTTGATCATAGATTTATACATATGGGTGCTCATATTTATATCAAATAACTAGATGCATTTCTAGGGGGGGTTTAAATTTAAGCACTTAGAAGATTTTTATTTGTATCCTAATGATTTGTTTGGAAAAATATGGCCATTTGTCCTCTTTTTTTATATACATAATACTTAAATTTTTTTACTAGTCACATAGACCTTGGGCTCTGAGTTATGCTGTATTATACAAAGAAGGTCTAGACAAAAGACTGTGTGCCATTGGTCTTGAATTAAGAGCCCACAGATGACAGAAGTCCCAGAACTGACAGTTACTGGACAAAAAATGTCTTATCAAAAGAATCAGATCATCTTTTTCGGTGGCTATCTTGAAGAAGAAAATATATTTTCATTTGTTGGAATAATTTAGTACTTTCCTCCTTAAATATCCCTATAATGAACTAGGTTTTCTCTTTACGGTCACATTTTTTTTATCAAAAGAAAAGAGTGGGGTAGAAACATTTCCATCAAAACTCAGTCTTTTTGGACACAATTAAGCATAAATGACAAGTGCTACTGGGAAGTCATTCCTTTTTGTTGACCTCTGACCTTCTAGAATAGAATACACATGAGTAGGGCCTGTGCATTTATATTTCCTATAAGTACCACAGGAGATTTATTTCAGTGATCACAGTACTTTAAATTTAGTTCTACTTCATAATTATTTCTTATTGATTATGGTTGCCTTGGTAGTTGCCCAACGTACCAGGTCTTAGGTCAACATGGATTCCAATCCCAGTCTACATTTGTTAGACTTAGGAGTTGTTTCCCCAATGTTATGAGTAACCATAGCAGTTAATAGAAAATAGAAAAGTTCTCATTTCTTTTATGAGTTTAAGGATAAAGTAAGTTAGTATATAAAATTACTTAGTAACTTGAAAATAATTGTAAGCTAAGTTATTAGCTTTTTTTTAAAACTATTTGACATTTTGTTTTACTTACTATTTTGACAACTTGGGTCTTTGAACTTGAAGTTTAGTTTTAGAGAATCATTATAAATCTCTATATTTTTTAAACAAAATTCATTACTTGATGTGGGAATCCTTCTGCAACAGAGACTTCACACTCTGGATACACAGAGGCCTAATTAGGCCAATGGACATGGATGTGTGCTGTTTAATTCACTCCTTGTTTAGATATTCTTATAAAAAAATAGTTGCCAATACTTAAAAAACAAGAAATTCTTGTAAGAATTTGGAAATCTAATTTATGTTGAGAAGCCCAAACAATTAACCCAGGGCAGTTATCGGCTGCAGCTGAATAACCTTGTCTAGATACTGTAGACATTCACCCATATTCTACAACGGAGATTCTCAAAGTGTCATCCAGGACCCACAGAGTTCACATCACTTGGAAATTTGTTAGAAAAGTAAATATTAGGGTCTTACTCCAGATCTACCATATCAGAAACTGGAGCTGTGGCTTAGCAGTTTCATCAAGCCTTCTTGGAGATTTGAACACATTGTAGAGTTTGAGAAACCCTGTTCTACAACAGGCTGGTCAAATGGTCCGAGGACTTTTTTGTGAACTTGTCTAGTGGTAGGTAACTCACCTTTGCTTCTGATTGTCATACAGTTTTTTTAATTTTATTGAGCTACGTCTTATTTTCCTGCCACTTTCACCATTGTTGCTTTTCCTTTTCTTTTCTCTTTTTGGACTGGAGATAACTAAGAAACAAAATGTCCTTGTAGTCCTCGACATTTTCAACAAATAGCAATTTGTAGTGGCAGGCCCCTCTGACCTTCAACTGACAGAGCACTTGTCACTCTTTGAAGTCATGCTTGTCTTAGTCTTGTCTATTGAGCACATCCCAAATAAACCTCAATTCCTCCTCTTTCAAAACTCAGCAACTGTAGCAGCACCGGAAAGAATACAAACCTGTGCTTTTATTTTGACATTTCTTCTAACATTGAAAAGATAAGTTCTGATATGTTTTATTGTTTTGTACTAGAGTGTGAAAATTTCTAGAGATTACTCTCCATTGGTGTTTCTTTCTGAAAAATAATTCATCATATAAGAACTAACTGTTACAATACAAAACCAATATTCTTGTGAGATCTGTAAATTAAATTTTCTTTCCTACTTCTGTTTAATATATTCAGTGTCGCCTTGTAAGGCAACTGAGATAATTATGTGTATCCTATCAATTTGTTTCTTGTTTGACATCTGTGTTTGTTTATATAGCTTTCAAAAGTAGACAATTCTGTTGCCAATTAATGTTGATGGTTTTGAGTTAGAGGAGTATGCTTGTAAATGTAAGCTTTTGTTTTTAAGTTGTATATTATTGTAATTGAGTGTTTTCCAAATAAATGCTCACTGACTTTATTGAATACTTCAGTTGGGTAAAAAAATCACAGAAGTGAGGCTCAAATATCATTTTTATTTATAGAAAATCTCTCTTCTTTTGAACAGGGGCTAACTAAAAATACATTAAAAGAGTATCTTCAAGCGAATAACTAAATATACATTTTCTTATGAAGGTAAAATCTTGGGCTAAAGCAACTACTTAAACAACTTCAACAAGGACATTGTTAAGGATAGTGTCTGTCAAATAGGAATTTCTGATTTTTGATCTTGCAGCTTGGCTGAAGAGTTACCTAAAGACCTTATTAAATATATGAATTCATTAACTCTATGGTGGGGACTGGGAAGATGTATTTTACAAGATTTCCCAGTTGCTTTTTAATGTGTAGCTGGGTTTAGGACCCACTATGCTAAGTCTTACATCATCTTTTCTGTGAAGATGAGAAGAGAAAATTCCTCATCCATAGGACACAGAAAATTCTATACTTTTCAAAAGCATCTGCTGTTTTGATTTTGTGGAAGTTACAAATCTTACAAATGATTGTTTTTCACTTTTTGATTTTGAGTGTTAATAAGTTCAGAGGCAATTTTGACCCCCATTAGGTTTTGTGGAAAATGTTTTTATATTCTCTCTCTATAGATGATAGATAGATAGATAGATAGATGGATAGATATTTCTCTCTGTATATATTCTCTCTATATATATTTTATTTATATGTGATATAAATAAATGTAGTATATATTTCTCTTCTTATTTAATTTATAATTTAGTATCAGGTATAGTATAAATAAATATAATAACTATAGCCAAAAGAATGTCATATAGATCATTAATGGGGCTAACTTACTTTATAATCCCGAATTAACTGTAGCTGTGCTTATATCCTATTTTCCATATGCAATGCTTCTATGACAGTAAACCAGGCTAAGGAAAAGAACCATGGTCCCACAGTATATAAAATTACACATTCTACTTCCCACTTCAGGGGTTTTATAGTATACATTACAACTTAAAGACTCTAAAAAGACCTGCAATAAGGACATTTAAAGTTTTTTAACCCAACATTTCCAAAACTTTTAAAAAACCAAACACTCTCTTTCTTCTCCCAGACACAGATTAACATTTCCAGACAATGTTTTATTTAGGAAATACAGTATGATTGCCATATTTGTAAATGTTGAATGTTAACATGGATGAAACTAGGAAAGTTATTGTGTTGTTGAGCAGAAGTGATCAGGCGTAGCTAGTGGAAATAAACTTGACTGAGTAAACTCTAGGAAGAGTGTGCTGGTTAATTGGCACTTGTGAATAAACATATAATATGGAGAAGAAAAAGACTTCTGCATACTTGTGTTCTTGCAAATACAGAAAGGGAAGCACTAAAAGCACAGATTTGAAATACAACTGAGTGAAGCTGAGATCCTAGCTGATCTGTACTATGGTTCCATCTTTCATGTGCTCATGGCACTGTGCTAAGATGTTATGCAAACGAAGTGATTATTTAAAGGGAAGCAACCTCCAATGGTAAGAGCAGAATTTGGAGCAAGGTTGAAAAATATATTTGGGTAACTTTATGTCTCAGAGGATAAAATCATGAAGGGGAGAATTTGTATGTGTATAAAAGAATTCAACTTGCTTTGAGGGTGTGGGATCTCCCTAAATTTTTCAGACATGTTGTACTCCTGACAACCTTAGAGCATAACAAACTAAACACTTCATGGGCCCAGATGACCTCTCTTTGCCTATATGTATAGCTGGTGGGGAGGGAGAGGATGAGAAATAGTTTTATTCTAAGGAAATTTTACTCTGTTGAAGGAAATATTACATTATCATGATAAATATTACTCTTTGAATGAAAAATAGTTAATGACAGGAGGTGAGAAACCAATTTAATATAACTCAGTTTAGGAATACCTAATGTGTGAAGGTATAACCTAAATTACTTATGGAAATAAATGTTGAGTCTAGAACCGAAATAATTTAGGAAATGAAAGATGGACGTAGAATTAGAAGACTCAATACAGTCTGTGCATAGAAACTCTTTATGGGCAAATTCTATAATTATTGTAAGAACATGGTATACTCTAGCCATGTCAATGAGAGCAAGACCAGTCAATGCAAAGTCCGTGGTTCAGAGAAATGAGTGGGCTGAAACAAGTTTAGTAATTATTTGCAAAGCAACTTTATTAAAATCTCAGGAAAGTCAGTTCCATATTTCTGCTTTATCATTAAGTTGATCATCTAAACAAGTGATTTTCAACCTTTTTCATCTCATGGCACACATAAACCGATTACTAAAAATCTGTGGCAAACCAAAATATATATTTTTGCCATGTGCCAAAAATAGGTATAATTTTTATTTATTCACACAGGATAGATATTATTGTGTTGGCTGTTGTCATGTTTTTATTTGGCAATCTAAGAGAAAAGAGATCAGTGCCCCTGACTAAATAGTCAGGTATTGTGTGTTTTGAAAATTCTGGCATCACATTGGTTGAAAATTGCTGACCTAAATCTATTCTCCTTTCTGGGTAGCCTCATTCATTAACTGGAAAATTTCTTTCTGTCAACCTTTCATTTATGATAGAGAAAATTTAGTTAATTTTATATCTATCAGCTCATATCTGTTTAAATTTTTGGTAAATTCTTGTTCACACTTTGTTTTTTAAATGTGAACATCTGCTGTTGCTTTTACTAAGCATGAAAAATTTTTGAACAGTTTCTGTGTTTTACTATTTGTTTATTTGGCATATGATTTTAAGGAAATATTATTGGGAACTTATAAAAATAAATAAATTTTTCTTCTTTTACATATGGTTATATTTTCTTCTAACATGTATTTTATTTATTTATTTATTTAATTCTTTTATTAGTGAGAGATACTGAGAGAAAGGGACAGATAGGGGCATATGGACAGGAAGAAGAGAGATAAAAAGCATCAATTCTTTGTTGTGGCTCCTTAGTTGTTCATTGATTGCTTTTTAATATGTGCCTTGACCTGGGAGCTCCAGTCAAGCCAGTAACCCCTTGCTCAAGCCAGTGACCTTGGCTCGAGCCAGCGACCTTGGACTTCAAGCCAGAGACCTTTGGCTCAAGCTAGCAACCCTGGGATTCAAACCAGCCACCTTTGGGCTCAGGCCAGCGACCATGGGGTCGTGTCTATGATCTCATGCTCAAGCCAGCAACCTCAGGGTTTTGAACCTGGCTGAGTCCTCAGCATCCCAGGCTAATGCCTGGTTAGACCTCATATGTATTTTAAATGTTTCCTTTGCTACTTTAAATTATTATGATATTTTTTCTCATAATTTTGGGAAAGATTTAACATAATATTTAGGTAGATCAAATAAAATATTTTTATATATTATTTTGCTCTTTTTTGGTGAGAATATTTAAGTTCTTCTCTCTTAGCAAATTTCAATAATATAAAACAACAGTGTTATCAACATAATGTATCATGTTATACATTAGTTACTCAGACTTATTCATATAATAACTAAAAATTTGTACCCTTTTACCAACTTCTCCTTATTTTCTTCACTTCCAAGTTCTTGACACTGGCAACCACTTTTCTAGTCTCTGTTTCTATGATGTAAACTTTTTTTTTAAAGTTTGGATTCCATATATAAGTATATAAATGATACCATGAGATATTTGTCTTTCACTCTGGCTTATTTCAAATAGCATGATGCTCTCTAGGTTCTCCACATAGTCACAAATAATATTTTTTTCTTTTTTAATGCTGAAGAGCATTCATTATATATATTACATATATAATATTCCACTATGCATATTACATATATAACATTTCTTTATTTATATAGATATATATAGGTAGTGCATTTTCTTTATTTATTAATTTATTGAAAGACACTTAAGTAGTTTTTGTACCTTGGCTATTGTGAAAACTGTTGCTATGAAATTGGGAGTACAGATACCTCTTTGAGGCAATGATTTCATTTCCTTTGGATATATATCTTGAAGTAGGATTGCTGAATCATATGATAGTTCTATTCTTAGTTTTCTGAGGAAACTCCATTCTGTTTTTCATAGTAGATTCCCACCAACAGTGTGCAAGTATGGCTTTTTATCATACTCTAGCTAGCATTTGTTTTATATTGTCTTTTTGATACTAGTTTTTCCAGCAGGTATAAGGAGATATCTCATTGTGGTTGTGATTTGTATTTCACTGATTATTAATGGTGGTGAGCATCTTTTCTTGTATCTATCATCTATCTATTTATTTAGAAAAATATTTATTCAAGTCCTCTGCTCACTATTTAATGGTATTATTTGTCTTTGTGCATTGTGTTAATTCCTTGTAGAGTTTGGATATAAATTCCTTATAGGGTATGTGATTTGCTAATATATCTGCCATTCTGTAGATTGCTTTTTATTTTGTTGATGGTTTTTATTGCTGTGCTAAAGCATTTTAGTGCATTGTAATCTCACTTGATTATTTTTGCTTATGTTGCCTTTGCTTTTGATGTCAAATACAAAATATCATTGCCAAGACTAATGTCAAGTTGCACCCCTTATGATTTCTTCTAAGAATTCTACATTTCAGGTCATATGATCAAGTCTTCAATCCATTTTGAAATGATTTATGAACCTGTTGTAAAATAGTGGTCCAAGAAAGGGGCTGAGGGTGACGGGAGTAAAGAGGGACAAATACATGGTAATGGAAAATGATTTGACTTTGGGTGATGGGCACACAATACAATCAATAGTTCAAATGCTATAGAGATGTTTACCTGAAACATATATTCTTACTGGCCAATGTAACCCCATTAAATTTAATTTCTAAGTAAAAAAGAGAGAGAGAAAGACTTACAAACACAGAAAAAACATAGTGGTCCAGTTTCATGCTTTTTTATATGGCTATTTGGTTTTACTAACAATATTTATTGCAGATACTATCTTTTTCCAATTATATTTCTGGTTCTTTTGTCAAAAATTAATTGAACATATATGCATGGGTTTATTTCTAGTTTTTCTATTCTAGTCTATTGATATGTTTTTATGCCAATATCATACTGATTTGATTACTATAGCTTTATAATATATAATATAGTTTGAAATCAGGTGATGTGAGGCCTCCAGCTTTATTCTTTTTTCTCAAATTGCCTTGGCTATTCAGAATTCTTTGTAGTTCCATACAAATTTTGGGAATATTGTTTTTATTTCTGTAAAATATGCCATTGGAATTTTAATAATATTGCATTGAATCTGTAGATTGTTTTGGATAAATATGGGCATCTTAACAATATTAATTTTTTTAATCCATAAATGTGAAATATATTTCCATCTAATTATGTCTTCTTCATTTTCTTACACCAATGTCTTATAGTTTTTAGTATATAGATCTTTCACCTCCGTGGTTAATTTGTTCCTAAATATTTTATTAACTTTTTTTCTTCTTTTCCAAGTGAGATGAGGGGAAATAGAGAGATGGACTCCTACATGTGCCCTGACTGAGATCCACCAGCAACTCCCCTCTGGGGCTGATACTCTGCCAATCTGGGGCCATGCTCACAACCAAGCTATTTTTAGTGTCTGAAGTGGAGGTTCCATGGACCCATCCTCAGCCCCTGGGGCCAATGGACTTGAGCCAGTCAAGCCATGGCTATGAGAAGGGAAGAGAGAGAGAGAGAGAGAAGGGGTTGTCGAAGCAGATGGTTGCTTCTCCTGTGTGCTCTGACCAGGAATGAAACCTGAGACATCCACACACCGGGCTGATGATCTAACACTGAGGCAACTGGCCAGGGCCAATATTTTGTTAATTTTGATGATATTGTAAATGCTATTGTTTCCTTAATTGATTTTTGTTATAATTTGTTATGTATAAAAATGCAAATGATTTTTTTGTATATTGATTTAGTATTTTGCAAGTTTACTGAAATTGTTTATTAGTTCTAACAGGTTTTTGATGGGGAGTCTTTAAGGTTTTCTATATATAATATCATGTCATTTTTACATAGAGATTATTTTCTTTCTTTATTTCTAGTTTGGATGTTTTTTATTAATTTATTTTGTCTAATTGCTCTAGATAGAACTTCTAGCACTATGTTGAATAAAAGTGATGAGAATGGACATCCATGTCCTGTTCTTGCTTTGAGAAGAGGGGAGCTCAAGAGCCTTCTATGTTGCCATCTCCCAAATTGTATTCTATATAAAAGAAAAATTACTCATTAAAAAAAGCATTGTTTAAATAAAATCTTAGTACCCTACTAGCCTACCTTAAGCCATTAGTAATAACATTTAATATTTGCTGTCATCTTACTGGGATTATATATGGTTCCAGCTTTAAAATGTAAATAGCAGGAAAATTGAAGAACTGAGTGTACTAATTAGGGAAAGATTTGTTCAGTGTGCGAGCTGGTATTGTTGTATTGAATTAACAGCCTTAGCAATATAATTCTCTTTCTTCTTTATCTGTTACATACTCAGGAACAAAGCAGGAGTTGTAAAGGTTGAGAATATGAGTAAGATGGTGTCATGGAGAAAAACGTGACCTGGGTTTCTGAAGAACTAATTTCTAATAGTAATAGTAAGAAATAACAATTAATCGAGTGCCTCAAAAATTTCAACATACTCATGACTTCTTGCTATATCATAGCTCACTTAAACTTCATAGTGACCCTTTAAAATGGTACTACCATCTCTACTTTATTGGAAACCAAGGCTCAGAGGTTAAATAACTTGCTTAAGGACACACATATAGTGAGTGAATCGGGCTATGATTCAGATCCAGAATATTGCATTGATTCATGCTCTATTCTTATGGTTCCTACTTTCTTTTTTGCAGATGCCAGAAAATAAATGGAGCAAAGTAAGTGTTGGTTTTTCATAGTCCTCCTCAAGGACTTAGGCTGGTGGGCTACATGGCACTTCCAATTCAATGGAAACTCAATGAGAAAAACAAGTATCATGACCTGTAGTGCTTAGTCATGGACACAAGTGATGGGCTATACATGTCACTTTCAATCTCAACTTAATGGGAAGAGTCAGTCATATGGTGCTACCCAACCACAAGGTAAGCCAGAAACACAATCCTATCATTGCCTGGAAAGAAATGAGAAATGAATAAGGTCAAGCAGTTTAATGGCAACTATAGTGCTGCTGGAGTTGGTTTCCAGGAACTAGTGTTATGTCACTTTCTTCTTCACTGATACCAATTTTCCTTCCTCTAGCTATTTAGTGTAAGTTTGTTGCCCAATGTGGCTTGTCCTTGTCTCTTTCTTCTCTCTGCTACCTGTGTGCTAATGGGTGAATTCCCTGGCCTCTCCAAGCCTAGTTTTATCAACCATAAAGTAAGTGACTGGATTAGGAGATATTTAAGAGACCTGTCAAATGAAAATTTTATGACTTTCTTTAAGGGAAAAATAAACTTTACTTCTTTGATTATACTGGGGAACAAAATGTTTGTTGCATTCACAAAAACACTTGTTCTTACCTAATTCGAGTGTGCTGATCTCATATCTGACATTAGTTTTTCTCTGTAAGCTACAGTTTCTTTGAAATTCAAGATTTTAGGTTTTCATCTTATTGCAAAAATTTGTGTTTGTAGCTCTTGCGTTTGTGTACTTGTTGAGGACAATCTTGTTTGATGCTCCAGCAGTAGTCTGCCATCATATTTCTGTCCCATTGCCCCTGATAAAGCTCTTCCATTGTCTTCAGATCTTGATGAAAGCTTTCTCCCAGCTCATCATTAACAACTCCAAGATTTTCAGGAAACTTATCAAGGTGACTGTACAGAAAGTGAATTCTATAATGCTCATGTTACATTTAATGTTGTGGAAAGCCAACAGCATCCTTTGAACTAGAAGTTCATAGTTTTCTGCTTTTTTGTTGCCAAGGAAGTTCTTTGTAACTGCCACAAAAAAACTGCCATGCCTGCTTTCTCCTCCCTTATTCATCTTCCTGGCAAATTCTTTATCACATATGAGGGTTCAAATTTGAGGTCCATCGAATATAACTGCTTTTATCTTCTCGAAAGACAAGGCAGGAAAAGCAGAAATAATATGTTGAAAGCATTCACTTTCTCTATTCAAAGCTTAAACAAACTGCTTCATTAAGCCAAGTTTGATGTGAAGTGGGGGAAAAATGATCCTGTCTCAATTAACTACAGGTTCATTCACAATATTTTGCATCCCTACTTCCAGAGCTTCATGTTTTGGCCACTCCTTCTGTGTCCAGTGTTTCTCCCAAGCTCAGCTTTCCCACAAACACAGAAAGCAAGGATACTTTGTGAAACCTCTCTGTTGTCCTAGCAAAAAATTTACCATTTTAAGATCCACACAAATGATCTAGTTATGCTCCTTATACTCCAGAAAGTCGAGGCCAACTTTTATGTTATTATAATCTTCTCGCAGATGAGTTGAATAACCAATTGGGACCGCTGCATAAACATTACCGTTGTGTGGGAGAACACATTTCAGACTGCGTTTAGAGCTGTCAAGAAATAGCCGCCATTCTGTTGTACTGTAAGTGGTAACACCTAACTGGCTGAGAAGACTACTGAGATCATGACAGTAAAGAAAGTGTTTGTCTTCGGAAAAAAAGTCCACAAAAATTTGTTCATGCTGCCTGAAACAGGATACTTTAGCTAACCAGTGAAGTACATTCTTTTCTTGAAGCCTGGAGGCTAATAACTCAGCTGCTTTCTTTGATAGGCCCAAATCTCTTACTAAGTCATTCATTTGGGTTGGCTAAACTGATGAGGGGTTAATGACTGCTTGACATCAGAAGAAGACCCTTCAGATTCTACAACCATTTCCTCATGCATCTTATCAAAATACACTTGATCACCATGTTCACTTTCTTTGTTCTTAGAAGAAATAAAACCATTGAAAACTGGAACCGGGAGTGTCTCAGAGTGTAGGATAGGTCGTATTGCTGAAGAAATATTAGGATATGCGATCATATGTTGTTTTTTCTTGCTGATGCCCTTTGTATGGATCAGACAGAAATAACAGTCACTGCTTGGTCCTTAGGTTCACGCCAAAGCACGGGAATACCAAAAGTCATTCCTTTGCGTTTTTCTTTTGTCCAGTCATGAAGCATTTTCTCACAATTATGACCACAGTATGAGGAGCCCAATTCTTGTCTTGATCACCAAGGGAAACTTGAAAATAGGCAATATATGCATGTGTCACAAATTATGAAATATTGTGCCGTCGACTTTGAAGTGTGTAACAGCTACATATATAATAGAAGATGTCAGGACTATTCTTACATTTTCGCCTACTTGAAGAAGCCATGATTCAATCTTAAAACAAAATAAGAGGGTTTTTTTTTTATCAGATAATCTTTTACATTTAAAAACAACTACAATTATGTCAAAGTGATGTTTGTAAAACATTAATTGCCTTGTGGTTATGTTCAATCCAAGAGTCGTTGCCCTTTAACTCCAATTTAAAAACCAATGTATGCCATTAACTGTAACAAAAAGAAATTAAAGTTGCATAAAAACCAGAGCATGCACCCAAAAATGGATTTCATATTTGAAATCAGCGATGCAGCAATATATAGAAACAGTTCTAAAACCTCATGCAACGGAAAATTCAAAAAAATTGTTCCCAGTGTTTTCTTACACTGACCAGGCAGGAAACATGAGCTACATATGGCTGTGGAAACATAATTCAGCAATGAATGGAGAGAGAAACAGCCAAGAGATACTGGTGCTGAGTCAGGATTGAGATTAAGGACAAACTAGTAAGGGAGCCCTAAGGTTCCAATCCCAGAGTTTAAAGGCAAGTAAGAAATAGTGAGGTAATGATTAAATGTAAGATCCTCTGACTTTTTATTTTTCTTTATTAGTTATTTAGTGAGTATTTAAGAGAAACCATTCCATAACTTTTTTTTTTTATTAAGTGAGAAGCAGAGAGATAAACTTCAGCATGTGCCCTGACCAGGATCCACCTGGCAAGCTCTCTACTGGGGGATGCTCTGCTCTGCTCATCTGGGGCTGCTGCTCCATTGCTTGGAAACTGAGCTATTTTAGCACCTGAGGAAATGCCATGGAGCCATCCTTAGCACCCAGGGCCAACTAGCTCAAACCAATCAAGTCATGGCTGTGGGAGGAGAAGAGAGAAAGAGAGAGAGAGAAAGGGAAAGAGGGAGATGTAGAGAAGCAGATATTTGCTTCTCTTGTGTGCCCTGACCAGGAATTCAACCTGGAATATCCACAGGCTAGGCCGACCCTCTACTGCTGAGCCAACCAGCAAGGGATGATTCTTCTTCTTCTTCTTCTTCTTCTTCTTCTTCTTCTTCTTCTTCTTCTTCTTCTTCTTTTTCTTCTTCTTCTTCTTCTTCTTCTTCTTCTTCTTCTTCTTCTTCTTCTTCTTCCTTCTTCTTCTTTTATTTTTTAAGGGAAGATATCAGAGTCATTTTGTAAGATCTCAGCAAAATACACAAGGGATTCTGTCATGTGGTTTGTTTAGTGCAATCACGGTTGTTACAAATACCTTTTACCTAGTGCAAAGGTAACAAAACCTTACAGCATGGAAGTTTTGGAAGCAGGATCACTCCCATTAGAAATTTGGGAATCTGGGTTGAATTAGAAACACTATAGAGATAAGTGACATCAGTTTTCTTAGTAAGACATGTTTCCAAGAATTCAGACCATTCCCATGGTTCTAACTTGCATTTTAACTATGTGCATCCTTCTGGTATGGCTGCCTAAAATAAGCATGTTTGCTCATACACTCATGCGTGGGTGTAGTGAAGAAAGGAAAGGTAAGAGCAGGTCCATGGACTTTAATGTAAAACAACCAGGGCAGTGGTCTTCAGAACAAGGCCCCATTGTGGTGATACAGACTGAATGCAAAACAGCACTGGGCCCTGCAAGATGGCTACAGACACAAGCAAAGAACAGGCTCCATCCACTTCTGCGTGTTTATCTGCTTAGATATCCACACCGGTCTTCCTTTTCTGCCTCCTTACATACTCATTTTACTAATTAGTCACCACTTACAAGGCACCTGCCTCAAAGTAAAGCTGACGAGAAGACATCAGTTGTGGGAAATGGAGAGAAATTTCTGATGTGAAATTTGGGAATCGGTCTGGATCTGTGCTGAGGCTGAAAGCCATTTCATACTTCTTTTTCACAATTGCTCCTCTTTCTGCTTTGCTACAATCCTTGCTGACTTGAGAGGCCAAGCAAAGTTTAATTTATCAGAGGGACTAATTGTGGCCTAAGTCAGGAGGAAAACACTCGTATAAGCTTTGTGATAGCTTAGTTTTTATATGTTAACTTGGCTTGGCTATATAGCACTCTGTTATTTACTTCAACATTAATCTAAGAATTACTGTGAAGGTATTTTGTAGATATGATTAGCATCTGCAGTCAGTTGACTTTAAGCACAGGTGGTTACTCTAGATCAGGGGTGCCCACACTTTTTCAGCTTGCGAGCTACCTATAAGATGACCAAGTCAAAATGATCTACCTACAATAAAAGTGCAAAACAAATTTATTTCTTCTATATTGTCATTATTTAAGTTACTATTATTACTATTAATATTGTGTATTCTTCTTTCACCTTTCTCCTTCTCAGCTCTCTTTTCGGAGGAAAGTCAATGTCATAGTTTTTTTTTTTTTAGTACAAAAATTAAATATATTTTAATTACATAGACATGTTAAGGGATTTCTTTTTTTTCTTATATATATATATATATATTTTATTATTATTAATTCTAATGGGGTGACACCAATAAATCAGGGTACATATGTACAATGAAAACGCAATGTCATAGTTTTTATGAACAGTCCAAAAAAGCCACTCCACATTTCCCTTCTTTGGAATAGCAATGGCACTCAGACAGATGAGGCAAACGCACTTAGAATATGACATAGTGAAAAAAATCCCCTCCCATTCTGTATGAAAGTGGTAGGTTTTAGGTTTCTTACTCGGACCAGCTATGGCACTCATTTTTATAACCTTTGTTGTATTTAGTTTAAATAAATTGAAGGCTAACTACGCAACAATGTAACTGAACAAGTTAGCGCGGTTTAACGTGCATGTGTAGGGTGTCAAAAGTTCAGACGTCAGATTGGCTACCCTGTATGCCAATCAAAAGACAAATGTCTTTTTAATGTCATGCGATCTACCCACACTTCCTTCGAGATCGACCAGTAGATCGCAATCGACGTATTGAGCACCCCTGCTCTAGATAATGTGGGGTGGCTCATCATCAGTGGAAAGCTCTTATGAACAAAAAGAGGTTTCGTCGAGGAGTAAGAGGTTCTGCCTCAGACTGTAACACCAGCTGCTGCCCTAGTTTCTAAAGACCTTCTGGTCAGCCTCACAGGTTTTAGACTTGCTTCTTTCACTAGTTCAGTGTTTCTAGAAAATGCTGACTGATACAAACCTTTCCTAGTATTCACATGGTGTTGTAATTGACTGATAACTAAGGCTCATATGGGGGTGTTGGCACCATTGTGAAATACTACAGTACCAACTCTTTTGAAGAGAAACTGACATTTGCCTTCACAGTGTAGCTCAAAGGATGGTGTTGCTTGTTGCCACCTGTTCAAATGGGCTGTCACCTAGGGTGAATTAATGGCATCTGTTGATAGAGTATTAAGAGCAATCATAGATCTGATACACAGCTGAAAGTGCCAGAAACTAGCGGCTCACTAGTCAATGCAGGGAAGCCTTTCTAGGTATACCAAACAGTCCCTCAATAAATGGGAGGATATTATTATAACTGCTGCCATTATTGTTTTGTTGTAGTTGTTGTCATGTGTGTGTTGCTAGGTACCGTCTTGTACTTAGGAAGAAACTAGAGAGGAAACGTTGTCTGTGGTTACGTAGCCAGCGCATTAGGTAAAATATGTATTTTGTTGAGAAAGTTCCCTAAAACATATCCCAATTATGCTGTTGATTTTGAAATCTTTAGTCTGCATCCTCCAGCCAGGCTGTATTCTCCCTGGAATAAAGTAAAATACGGTTTATGCTTCGGGCACATATATAATGACATGCAAACGGCTCCATCTCTTTAGTTCCTTTTGTAACTAGGCACTGAGATTCCTTTTCTTTTTCTTGGAAATTATAGGAGTGACCCCAGAGAATACATAAATTGCAAAGTACCTTCATTTTTATGTAGCATTTTACGTTATTCCAATTTTTTCCCCTCAAGAAAATGTAAAATTATGCATCCTAAAATGGAATCTGTGTAGCAGTTTCTTATCTTTTTAAATATTTAGCAGTACATAGTGTTTAGTTTTTATGTTTCTTTCTTGAATATTGTGTTTTATAGAAGGTATCAGGGATTTTTTCCCATTTTTATAGTACTCTTCAAATTTGGGGAGGGGGGACTTATGTTCATTCCTTTGCCTGCTTCTTGTTTTGACTCTCCCTCTAGGGCAGAAGTGACATTTCTGATCAGTCACCACCAGCCCATGCCCACCCCCCGTGCCCTGCCACACACCCACACACCACCACCACCACCACAAGCGTTAGTGAGGAAATACGGGAGATGTCATAGAGATGTCTGGAATAATCCATTGTCACTGACAACTGACATATCTATCAGATTCTTCTGCACAGTTAGCTATAGAAACTTTACCTCCACAAATGAGTTAATAAATGTCACCTGATGAACATAATTCCTGACTATAGTAGATGCTCCAAAGATGTTAGTTGTCTTCTGTATCCATCAAAATCTCTAATGGTATATAAGCAACAGGAAACACAAACACGCACATCCAAATGCGTGCATACACAGAGATATATAGAGACTTATTTTAAGGGATTAGCTTACATGACTATAGTTGCTGGCAAGTTTGGGCCCAGCCAGCAGATAAGAAGCTCAGGTAAGAGAGGATGTTGCAGTTCCGAGATTGGAGGCTGGAATCTCAAGATGATTTCTACTTTACAATCTTCAGGCAGAATTCCTTCTTCACCAGAAAACCTCAGTTTTTGCTCATACGGCCTTTAATGGATTGGAGGAGTTCCATCTGTATTATTAAATGCAGTCAGTCCTTTTTTCCTTAAGTCCACTGATTATAGATATTAATCAAATCTAAAAAATATCTTCATAGTAACATCTAAAATAGTGTTTGACCAAACAACAGAGCACCATAGGCTAGCCAAGCTGACAGCCAAAGTGAATCATCACACCTTCCTTTTACACCCCTCCTTTCCCAGTGGATAAGTCTGTGTCAGGGCACCAGGGATCCTTTCATGAACTCACTGAATCCATTTACTACACATAGACAGCAAGAAGCTTTGGGAAGAGGAGAAGCTGCATTTTTGAGCAATAAAGGAAAGAAGAGTTTGCATTGGTTGGGAAAGTAACGGCCGGAGGAGAGAGGTAAGAGCATTCCAAAGATGAGACCATCACCCTGCTGATTTTACCTAGCTCTCTGTGTCACTCTGACTTCACAGTAGTACTGGAACCAGTGGGCTGGAAGGAAGAAAGACAAAGAAGGGTGCCCTCTCTGCCCAGTGTTAGAGGCTTCTGGCCACAGAGAGGGCGGTGTGACAGGCTAAGTGAAGTATGGTCTCCTGGGTTCTCTGCAAGCATCGTTTGTGAGTTCCCTCAAAATGCCTCGGTTCTGCTCCAGTATAGCAGAATAGACATGGACCGAGGTCCTCTCCGAGTCCCGGCTGAGGGTGGGCACAATTGTTATACGAAAAAGAGTAAAAATTTCCCTGGCCAGTTAGCTCAGTCGGTTAAGAGAGTCGTCCCAAAATGATAAGATTGCTGGTTTGATCTCTGGTTAGGGCATACAAGGGAAGTATTCAATGAGTGCTTCCTTCTCCTCCCCCCTCTCTCGCTCCCTCTCTCTGTCTCTTTGAAACAATAAATAATAAAAAAAATTAAGTCTTGGCCAAATAGTTTGTTTGGTTGGAACATCATCCTGGAGTCAAGAAATTGCTGGTTTGATTCCCCGGTCAGGGCCCACACAGGAACAGTTCAACATTCCTGTTTCTCTCTCTCTCTCTAAAAAAAAAAAAATGAAATTCATTCTTTAGATACAGTAGAATGGGTTTGAAAAAACAAAAGAGTTCATGTTGTGTTGGTGGTGAAGTACTTAACCTTTCAGCTGCACTAAGTATTTAAATACGTAGGAAGATAAAAATATCAACCCTCAAACTATTCAATAGGGCGGATGAGTTAAAACTGATATGATTTTTAAATTTATGTCAATCAGCAAATTCAAAGCAAAGCACTACATTTAGAAACTCACAATTATTCATAGAATATCCTTGTGGGCAAAATTTAGGCACTTATTTTAATCCCAGATATGGCCCGGTCTCAGTGGATTGATTTTATTCTAAGCATAACAGGCTACCTACATATAAAGTAAACATCCTTTAGGGTTGGAATGTTCTGCAACTCTAGAAACTTGGTGCACATCTTTCTTAGGTCACGGTCAGCAAATTAAATCAGACAATTTGGAAGTGACTTGGGAGGTCTCCTATGTGCAAATTGTTAAGGGAGGACACAGAAGACTGCTATTCCAGCAGACCGACTTCGCCACTGGCTTTATTAGATTGTGCCACTTTATTGTATACTTTTGTAAGGCCCATTTTCACATTATGAACTTATTTTATTATTATTATTATTATTTGGGAAGGTTAACTGAGTTTTAAGTCAGATAAACAGAAACAAATTCAATAGCTGATTTTAAGAAGTATCCTCTTAAGATTTGCATTTGGGTAGGAAATGCATTTGCTAATATAGTTGATATATTGTCTTTTAAAATGCTTTCTTTTTCATGCCTATTTATTTTGAACCACACAGAACATACGAACAGTAATCTCTCTGTTTTCAATGGAGTTCTTTCCCTTTTCAGGCCAAGAATTCTGAGACAGAAATCCCCTAACATTTCCTGTGTGGTGTTTACAAAAAAATAAAATAAATGACTTAAATGTTTCCTGGAGTATTTACATAAAAGACAATGATACAACGTGGTAATAATGAAGGCAATAAATTTTGGAAGCTGGAAAGTCAGCACCATAAGTCATCTGTGGAAGAGTTGAGCACGACATTTTTGCATTGTTAGGCTTATAAATATTTGTTTAATGTTATTTTCCAGTAAAAGTTAACAGCAAAGCTTCCTCTGTAAGCGGCGAGATGACCTTCAGGAGGCCGTAAAGAGAAATGTAGTGGCACTGCTTGATCTAGTGTAGGCTTTCCCTTTGGCAGTGGTCCAGTTTTCTCCAGTTTTTATTCACTAGGGAGTAAAATTATTGCCTCATAAAACAAGTGGGAGAAATGTCCAGTTATTTCTTAAGTAAGACCCTATTAACTTTACCACTGTCACCAGTTACTTCCACATTAATATCTTTCAGCCTTGTGGCAGAGAGGATGCTATAAGCCCAGATGTAGTGATCCAAAGACAATTATTTGGAAAACATACATTTCCTTGTAAAAACCCAATTTTGAAAGAACTAATTCCTAGAATGATGTTCCCATGAATCATGGGATTCATAAACCACATTTTTCTTTGCAAACCTTTAGCCTAAATCAATACTATCAGCCAAGATATTAAAAAGTGAGTCTTAATGTTCAGGAAAATTTATTATAAGGGTGTTGGATTATTGAAATGCATTACCATATTTCACCATAACAACATTAAATTAAGGTTTCTTTTATTTAAAAAAATCTGGATATTTCCACCTGAAATTCGCCATTGTGTAGAATATCCCTTTAGGTCATACTGAAAATCATAGTCCCATTTCCACTTGACAGGTGAATGAAAATGCTGTTTTTTGCCCATGATGTCTAGGTGAGAATGAATTTAACCCATTTGAAGAGATGTGGTAGTTCCTACGGAAGGACACAGAGAGGGGAATTTAGCTTTTGCTTCATTCTGCCTGGTGGTACATGGTCAAAAACTGGTCAGAGACTCATATCAGCCTTAAGGGTGATGTTAATATTTGATGCACATCATTTATGCCCTCTAGCTCTTAGGTTGAATCTTTAATAACCAAACATTTGTATCCATTTGCAAGTTTCTTTGTATCCAATTCTAACTATTCCTTAGATGGGATTCTTGCTTTCAGCCAAATTGGGTCTGGTGTTGGCACAGCCATAGCTAAACTATTCCTGGTCAAGCTGTAATCAGCTGAGGTGAGGCTGCAAATCATAGAATCTCAATGAGTTTCCTCCAAGAGTAGACTCAGAGACAAGGTCTTTGGCGATTTTAGGACACATAGAAAAGGTGGGAAGAAAAGAAAGCCAGGGAAGAGAGAAAAGCCAATTAAGCGTGTGTTAAAAAATAGGTTACCTCTGTGGGCACCAGCTCCTCACTTACACTGGGGCCCACCCACAAACCATTTCAGAATTGGTCCTTAGAACAGTGGTTCTTAACCTGGGTTCTATCGAACCCTTAGGGGTTCGATGAGTCAGTCTCAGGGGTTCGGAGAAGCCTCTGCTGCAGAGGCCAGAATAAAGTAATACCATAATTTGTTGTGAGTTCATGCACTTTGTTGGTTTTGTTCTTTGAGCAAGGTGATGTTCATGCACGGCTTATTTTGTGCACCAGTAAAAAGCATATACCTATGTCTTGAATTTGGAAAAAAAAATCATATTTTATTTATCACTAAAGAAGGGTTCGGTGAATGTGCATATGAAACTGGTGGGTTCGGTACCTCAAAAAAGGTTAAGAACCACTGCCCTAGAAGAACAGAAATGGTTCCTTGTTAGTGGGATTGTTTACAACGGTGGTACTGTCCCCTTGTACTGAGTTAAGCCTGTGGTCTGCTAAGCAAGTTTCCATGGGGCCAGAGGAAGACCTCAGACAGAGAAGCAGAACAACACAGACTCTTGGGTGGGAAATTATTTTACCAAGGTTGTAGGCAAACTCAGGGATGAGGTAAGAATATGGGAAGGTGGTGCCAAAAGTATCGCCTATGAACAGTGAACTTGAGGATAACAGTGCTTTGGAAGAATAGAGGGCTACTTGTTTCCCATAAAAGAAATTCAGAAGTAAACAGTCCCATTAGAAATGGCAGTTTTGTCACTACAAACAAAAGTTAGAATAGAATATTGTCAACTAATTACCTCTGCATTGTAGGATCTTCATTAGTAAGATCATTGCTCTATAAGTGAGACAAAAGGTAGAAGTAAGTAGAGTAGAATTGTATTAACTCCATAAGGACCCTGAAATTACTAATCATGTTCCTTTGGTAATGGTGATCTCTTCACAAAACTTTAGATATTGACCTTGTTCAGAAAAGTAATCAAGGATGATTTGATTTGAATGAAAGAATTAATTTTACTGCATTTTGCTTAGTTGTTTTGATAGTGAATGCAGGTTTATAATATCACTAACAATAGTGATTGCCTTGGTCTGCTCATGCTACCACAGCAAAATTTCACAAACTGGGCGGCTTTCACAACAGAAACTTATTTCTTACAGCTCTGGAGGTTGGAAGTCCAGGATCAAAGTGTTAGCAGTTAGTGGAGACAGTAAAAGGGGCAGATAGCTTAGGAAAAACCCAGGCCACGTCTTTTAAAAAAACAACTCTGCTTTGATTAAGAAAATCCGTAGATCTAATAAGAGGAGTTGATCTAACTAAGGAACTGCTTGGCATGTTTGGTCTATGATGAATATCATTAGCAGCTGATCAATAAACTATTTTTCCTATTTTCTCAACTGGAGTTGAAACATAAAAATGAAGGAAAATCAACATCTTCTAACTTTTCAGAAGCATAAAATCCACTGCCAACATGTTCAGCCACCTTCAAATGCAATACATTTCAGCAGAATAGTTTCATCACCTTGATTTCCAAGCTGCCTCCTGCCACCTCCCTACGCCCCGCGAACCCCAGCTCCCAGTAGTTGAGGTCTACAGAGGTAAAACAGAATGGAGGTTTGAGGCACTTAGCCAGAAAAATGAAGCAAAAAAATCTTGTTTCCCCTCAAAATTAATTACGTAAAGCAAAATTATATAATTGGCACTGCCATAGGCAGTGGACTAATTGAGGATTCACTTGGTGGATATAAGTTGGCTCTGATTTCTCCAGCAGAATATAATGCTTACATCTCCATATTCGTGCATATATAAAAATTGAGTTTTAAATTTGTGCATGTCAAATTGAGACTCTCAGATTTTTTCAATTAATTCCTTTTCTCTAACGCATATGCAAATAGAATGTGATGAAGTTCAGTTATTTTGTTATTTGATGGTTCAGGCCTTCACATAGATTTTTGTTTCATTTGCTTTTTATTCATTCAGATAATTTAATAAAATCAATCTCCCTTAATTTTTTCCTTTTTAAAAAATTACCATTAGTTTTACATTGATATGATTAAAATATACATTGAACTTTTAAAATGTTTCAAGATAATCATTTGAAATCAGGATAGTAAGAAATTCTCACTTTCTGTTAATGTTTATTCTTTGTTTTGAGATTTTAGTATATGTTCATTAATTTTTTTCTTTAACCTATTTCTTTTAGAACTACATTATCAGAAAATCTTTCTTTTGAAATTATGGTGGTTTTTTTTAAAATTCATTTTAGAGAGAAGACAAAGAGAGAGAGAGAGAGAGAGAGAGAGAGAGAGAGAGAGAAAGGGGGAGGAGCTGGAAGCATCAATTCCCATATGTGCCTTGATCAGACCAGTGCAGGATTTTGAACTGGCAACCTCAGTGTTCCCAGGTCGACGCTTTATCCACTGCGCCACCACAGGTCAGGCCTGAAATTATGGCTTATAGCTATTTGTTACTTGTTCATTTATACAAATTTGAGGTGTTTAATACATTTATTTTTTTGCTAAATAAAAATAATCTTTTACTTCAACCTGTAAAATGAACAGTAAAATTTTCTTGACAGCATTATCACCAAAAGAGTCTTTCTATAACTGTTTTTCTGTTTGCTCTCAGTTTAGGCCTGCTATCCACAAAGTTTAGCAAATTTTGAATTTATAATTTAAATCCAATCTTTTTCACTCAGGACAAATTTCTCTGGATTGTTGATTTTGGAAGCTTAGAGTAAACAATCTTCTTAAGAGTGCGTTCTTTCAACAGATATGCTGGTTTTATGTATGCTAACTCTTAGACTTCCCTAATGATTTTTAGCAGAAGGTTTTGAAAGCAAGTCATCAGAGAGAAGTGGCTTTTACTTGTGTGGTTTGGCATAGAAGGTCTTCCAAACACAAATCTCTTCCTTCCTCTGGATGTGAATCGGGTGCTGATAAAAGTGGCCATGCATGTAACAGTTAGCTCTGTAAAGAGTTTTCTGGAAAATAGATGAAATGTGGGTAGGAAATCTACTTCTTTTCTTGCAATTTACCACTAATTTAAAAGATTTCCACTTTGTAGAACAAAGAAACTCTTTTTTATGAGTTACCAGATTCTTGAAAACCTCATCTCAAGCTTTCAGAAAACACATGCAATGCCTGAAAAGTGGTGGCTTAAAGCAACAACCTCTGAACTTCAGGAGCTAGACATACTCAGTTTTCTCATGTATGTGAATAAATCTATTTTCTTTAAAATGCATGCTAAATATATTCAACATATACTGTTAACATACATACATATTCACTTGTTTTTATTTTTAAATTAATTTTGAGTGAGCAAGTAATCAAATATCTCTGATAAACAACTTTGATTTAGAGCATTTTTATCTTTGTAACATAGTATGAAAGTCAGGATGACTTTCGTTTAGAAAAGAATTAAAAGTAGTTAAGAGCCCTTATACTCCCATGCTGAAAATGTTTGTGGTTAAGTAGATCTGAATACCTAGAATTGATGTTCTTAAGGTTTCTAATGGTATTTCTGATCATATGCATGTTTTTATTTTTTTTCTGTGC
Source organism: Rhynchonycteris naso (assembly GCA_037038555.1). Classification (NCBI taxonomy): domain Eukaryota; kingdom Metazoa; phylum Chordata; class Mammalia; order Chiroptera; family Emballonuridae; genus Rhynchonycteris; species Rhynchonycteris naso. Next base: position 93,484,425 of record CM072998.1, on the reverse strand, counting down.
ATTCTTTTGTCTTCCATGCTGAAGATAGAATTTATGCTCCCAAATTGTTCATTATATTCTCCTGTTGGGATTTGCATGACAACTAATTGTTTATTTCTAAAAACAAAGGGACATTTGCATCTGGAGAGCAGGGACCTAGTAAAATCCCTAAGCTATATCTTTTTTATATTTTGTTCCATGTCTGATTTGAGTCTGTAGTTTTTTTTATTTGTAAAATATTCACGGCTATAAGAGCTGGTCATAATTTTTGGATAAAAGTAAGGGAGACTGGACAGTTGGCCTGGTATAAATAAACATGGAGTTGAAATGTTGAATTTCCTGTTCAAAATGGTTCCTGGCTAGTAATTTTTAACTATACAGACATTGGAAAAGGTGAAATCCACAATGATATTAAGAACTAAGATTTATAATTGCTGGAACCTTGGGGGAAATTCTATCTGTGGCCAAACTGGCACAAATCTATTGAAAACCATATTCAGTGATAGAATTTCTCATTGGTTATGAACACAGACAGACTTAGGTTAAAACCTGGCTCTGTCATTGTCTTGCTCTGTGACTTGGGAAGTTTACTTAACTTCTTGGTGCCTCAGTTTCTTCACCTGTAAAATGGAGGGGAAAATAAGACTCTCCTTCATGTTGTTACTATGAGGTTAAAATGATGAGTACAGCCTGACCTGTGGTGGCGCAGTGGATAAAGCGTCGACCTGGGAACACTGAGGTCGCCAGTTCAAAACCCTGCACTGGTTTGGTCAAGGCACATATGGGAGTTGATGCTTCCAGCTCCTACCCCCTTTCTCTCTCTCTCTCTCTCTCTCTCTCTCTCTCTCTCTCTGTGTGTGTGTGTGTGTGTGTGTGTCTCCTCTCTAAAATGAATAAAATAAAAAGAAATTAAAAAAAATGATGAGTATATAAGTGGGCAATGCCTGGAACATGGTAAAAGAAAAAAATGTTAGCTATTTTTAGTCAACAACCCAACTATAATGTTTCTGCTTGACAGCAGGTCAGATTACCCTTTCATCTGCTTACTCAGTAGAAAAGGGCTGACTCTACCAAAAAACAAAGAAGTCATTTTTGTACCACATTGTCTTTCTGAAGCAGTTACTGTTGCCTTTGCCTTCTCCCAGCGAAACTATTTAGCACAAGACAAAACGTACCCCTTTTGACAGCATTGATTTCTGTTGTTTTATTACGGCTTATGCCCACTGAGACTTATGAATATTTCCATTCCCATTACTTTTTCATTACACAAGCATCTTTTGTAATAATTCTAAAACCAAGCTGTAGTAAGTTCCTACTCCTCCTGACAGGAACTGAAATTCAATATATAAAGTGAATTATTGCCAAAATTGGAAAAATGACTTTGACTCCAACTTGCAGCATCTCTTTAGTATGTTGACCTTAAAAGAATATCAGTTTTCACCTTTCTTCTCTTCCTTTTATTTTTGGTGTTTTTCAATACAATCAGGTTGAACATCTTTTAGTGAGTTAGTAATATATCCATTTAAACCAATCAACCTATCTATCTTAACTATTTTTTTCATTTTTGTTTAGAAATGCAGTGAGGGAAAAAAGGCTCTACTGATATAAAGTACATAAATTTTAAAGAAAAAGTTAACATTAGAAAATACAAATTCTGTTTCTGTGTTTTGACTGTCTTGAGCTTGATCTGTATCTAACACGAGTCCAAAATTCTGTACTCTTACTTGTATCTCCTTGACGTTAATATGCATCTATGTTTTTTATTCCCTTGAAATAAAATACATGCTGTAAAAAGGTACATCTTAGTAAAAAGGTTAAAATTAAGACGGAAATGGTTGCACATGCTTAGATTTTTTTATATTGATACATTGATTTTTGTCATTTATTTCTTATTGATTATTTATTTATTTATTTTAGGTAAGAGGAAGGAAGATAGTGAGGCAGACTCCCACATGTGCTCCAACCAGGATCTACCCAGTCACCTGGGGCCGATGCTCTAGTACTGAGTTATTTTTAGCACCTGAGGGTGACACTCTTGGACTAACCAAGCTATCCTCAGAATCTGGGCCACACTCAAACCAATAGAGCCACTGGCTGTGGGTGGGAAATAAGGAGAGAAAGGGGAGACGAAGGAGGGAAAAGCAGATGTTTGCTTCACCTGTGTGTGCTGACTGAGAATTGAACCCGGGATGTCCATATGCTGGGCCAGCGCTTTATCCACTGAGTCACTGGCCAGGACCCATCATATCTTCTTTATTTTCCAAAGAACTTTGCAACAAAACAAAGTTTTTCTTTGCTTCCTGAACCATCCTCCTGGCAGAAAAAATTTGTTCTGGATAATAGATTTGTTAGTCCTTCCATAATGAGTTTAGAGCTGTTAACTCAAGAAGGCCTATGTTTTAATGAATTTTGTCACAGATGAGACATCAGCATAGATTGAGTCTCAGATTAGTAGGCTATGCCCCTTTATTAATTGTCAATTCAGCCTTTTCTCTGCTCCTCTTCTGTGTTCTGCTCTTCTGGCTGAGGGTTGGAAGCCTGTTAACTATTGGACATTTTTTTTCAGAATCCCATGCCAATTGGGTTCTAGGATAGAATTTGCCAATAAGAGGTGTTAGTAAAAGGTTTTTAAAAGTGGAAGAAAGGCAAAGAAACAACCTGTTGCTCTGTAGGTAGCAGAGGACTAGCAGGTAAGATTCAGAACATGCCTCTGGGCATTTCCCTATGAATCACTTGCTTTTTTGCTGTAGGCTGCTGTTACTTTTGCTAATAGTTTTCTGCTTTTCTAAACAGAAAGCTAGCCACTAGCTTGAGAATGAGAAGCAGTTTCCCCAGGCATTTACTCTTTTCACCCTTTCATTACTCATTTCTCATTATTACGGTAAATTCCTTCTCTCTTGAGAAGTTTAATATATTTTCGGCTTTCCCGATGAAATTCTCACTGGTACACTGAAGTCAACCAAGATTAATTCACTGCAAACTTTGTCAAGATAATCTCAGCTGTCTGGCTTCTCATTCTTAAAATGAGAAGATGGGCTTGCATAATTGTCTTTGTAAATTGAATTTATTAATGTGACACTGGTTAATATAATTTTATAGGTTTCAGGTACCCAATTGTACAACATATCTCTGTACACCTTTTTGTGTTTACCCCTCCAAGTCAAGTCTTTGTCTATCACCATTTATGCTCCTTTACCTCCCTACCCTCTGCAATCACCACACTGTTGTCTGTGTCCATGAGTCTTCTTTTTTTCTTTTTGGTCATTTTTTTGCTCAGTCCTTCTAACCCCCTCCTCCAGTCCCCTCCCCAACAGTTGTCAGCCTACTCTTTATGTATGAGTCTGTCTCTATTTTGCTTAGTTCATTTTGCTCATGAGATTTTTTACATATGAGTGAAATCATATGGTAATTGTTTTTTGCTGACTGGCTTATTTCACTTAGCGTAATACTGTCTGAATTTATTCATGTTGTCAAAAAAGGTAGATTTTCTTCTTTTTATGGCTGCATAGTATTCCATTGTGTAAATGTACCACAGCATTTTTTTATCCACTAATTTACTGATGGGCACTAGGGCTGCTTCCAAGTCAAAGCAATAGTAAATAATGCTAAATTTATATAGGGGTGCATATATTCTTATGAATTAGTGTTTTGGATTTCTTCAAATAAATTCCCAGAAATGAAACTGATGGGTCATAAGGGACAGGGGCACTAAGAAAACAGCACCATTTACAATTACTTCAAAAAGAATAAAAAACCTATGAATAAATTTAACTAAGAATGTAAAAGACCTGTACTTAGAAAATTATGACACTGAAAAAAAGAAATTGAAGAAGATACAAATAAGTGAAAGATCATATCATGTTCATGGATAAGAAGAATTAATGTCATTAAAATGTCCATATTACTCAAAGCAATTTATAGATCCAACACAATTATGATCATGATACAAATGACATATTTCACAAAACTAAAATAAAAATTTCAAAAACTTATATGAAACAACAGAAGACTCGAAATAGCCACGATAATCTTGAGAAAGAGGAACAAAGTTGCAGAAATCACACTACCTGATATCAAACTATATTATAAGGCCATTGTAATCAAAACAGCATGGTACTGGCATAAAAACAGACATATAGATCAATGGAACAGAATAGAGAACCCAGAAATAAACCACACACCTGTAGAGTCAAATAATATTTAACAAAGGGTTCAAGAGTCTAAAATGAAGTAAAGATAATCTATTTAATAAATGGTGTTGGAAAAATTGGACAGATACATGCAAAAAATGAAACTATACTACCTTTTTACATCCCACATAATAATAAGTTAAAAACAGATTAAAGACTTAAATACTAGACTCAAAATTATAAAAATCCTAAACAAAAACATATTCAGTAAAATCTCGGCCATTTCTTGTAGCAATATTTTTTTTCTGATTTATCTTCTTGGACAGGAAAAACAAAAGAAAAAATAAACAAATGGAACTATTATAAAAAAAGTTTTTACATAGTAAAGGAAACCATCAGCAAAATGAAAATACAACGCACTGAATAAGAGAACGTATTCACTAATACATCTGATAAAGGATTAATATCTAAAATTTATAAAGAATTTATAAAACTCAACACCAAAATAACAAACAACTCAATTAAAAATGGGCAAAGGACATAAATAAACACTTTTTTAAATAGTACATACAGCCTGACCAGGCAGTGACACAATGGATAGAGCGTCGGACTGGGATGTGGAAGACCCAGGTTTGAGACCCTGTGGTTGCCTCCTTGAGCGCGGGCTCATCTGGTTTGAGCAAAACTCACCAGCTTATACCCAAGGTCGCTGGCTCCAGCAAGGGGTTACTCGGTCTGCTGAAGGCCCACAGCCAAGGCACATGTGAGAAAGCAATCAATGAACAACTAGGCGTCGCAATGAAAAACTGATGATTGATGCTTCTCATCTCTCTTCGTTCCTGTCTATCTGTCCCTATCTATCCATCTCTCTCTGATTCTCTCTCTGTCTCTGTAAAAACAAACAAACAAATAAAGAGGGCATACAGATGGACAATAGATATATAAAAATATACTCAACATCACTAATCATCAGTAAAATGTAAATAAAAACCACAATGAGAGAGCGCCTCACACTTGTCAGAATGGCTATCATCAATAAGTCAACAAACAACTAGTATTGGTGAGGATGTGGAGAGAAGGAATCCTCGTGCACTGTTCATGGGAAGGCAGATTGATGCAGCCACTGTGGAAAGCAGGATGGAGTCACCTCAAAAAATTACATAATCTTTTTCATAGAAATTAGATTCTAGCTGGAATGTGCTCTAGAATGATGTTTCCTTGGAATAAGAGATGAGAGATAGCTCTGTACCAGTGGATGTTAACACCAGATATGCTTATGAGTTTATCTGGCCTTCTCAGTCTCAGTATCCAAAAATATCGATGCAAAATTTAAACATTTAATTTTACATACAAATCTGGAGTTCTGGACTATCTTTAACTGAAGATTCAAGAAGACTAGTAAAAAAAGTAATCTAATAATAATGTCTTTTAACATATTAATTTTAAATATTCAGCGTATTTACAAAGTGGTGGAAAAGCCAAAAAAAAAAAGAACACTAAGACTGTGTTCCTCCATGCTAGCACTTGGCTGGGACCATCAGAGGAGTCCCTACTCATGCTGGGTATGTGCTCTCCCTATCTCCACATCCTTATCTCATCCTATTGATATCCAAGACTGTGACCAGTGTTATGTACCACCACACAGGTACAACTTGCCCTTGATGGTAGAGTATTAATTGTTTTGAACTTATGTTTCTACTAAACATGATAAAATTAAAGATGGAGAGAGAAGGCGATGTGTTTTGAAAATAAGAAACAGCTTGGTGTTTTTGTGCAGAGTATTCTACATGTTTATCTGACTGTCTCCCACCCACTTCACTCATTTACTTCTTCTGGCTATCTATTATAAGTATTTAAGTTTATGAGCCTTGGTTTATTCTCTGGTGCTATTTTTTTCACCTTATTTTGGTCACAGAGTTTTTGAAGAATACTATGAAAACTATTGGAACACTTTCTCAGAAAAAAAAAAAATTCAAGAACACACACAACATATAATATTCTGATCATGGGCTTCTTTGAAGTCTCCTATGTAACTAAGTTTAATAAGCTTCTTCACTCTAGAGCAGTACTTCTTGTGAAAAATGAAGATTCTGATTCAGTGGGCTTGGCAGGTGGTTGATGTTCTGCATTTTTAACAAGCTCTCATGTTAGTGTTTTGGACTGAGGGCTTTACTTTAAATAGCAAGATTCCAGTGGTTCTTAAATTTTGTTTGGACATTAGAATCCCCTGAAGACATCTTTAAAAAAGATTGATGCCTAGGCAATGGTATTTTAAGAAGCTCTTATCTGTGGGATTTGGGAATGTTTGCTTAATATCAGAAGTCATCACTGAAATTAGCAGAGACAGGCAGAGATGGGTTAAAGAGGTATCTAGGCATCAGGTAGATGTTGAATTAGAGAGAAGTGGTACCAATGAAGAAGGTAGTACATTGCCAATGACTAACAATTTCTTTCCAAGACTGACCAATTTCTTTTTTCTGCAGTGAAAAGAATAGCAATAACTTAATGCCCCAAAGAAATTGTCTAATGACCTGTTGCATTGGAATCATACTTAGTGGAGCCTGTCAATCTGGTGCCCACTTATTGGTTGGTTTCAAGGCAGATCATGGATTGGGGAAAGAAAGGAGAGTTTGGTAGAAATGAACTTTTTAGTTATTCTTTCTCATTTCCAAAGTAGTATTTTTCTCTTGTGATGTGGCCTCATCCAAAGCTATTAAAAAGCCACAAAAGTTGCCACAGTAGACTTTATGTCAAATGAGGAACTAGTTTGAAACAGTGTTCACTGCCAACATTGGGGTAGATTCTTCTTTCACAGGTAGTCAGTAGCAATTTTGGGAATAAAACATGAGTGCCTAACACAAAAGATGTGTGTCCATGACACTGCTTGATCTGGGTTTCAAAGACAGAATTGAAAGCTGAACTTCAATGGATGTCAGATCAGTGGAAAGAGGTTCTCACAAATGATATCACAGGCAGGGTCATTAATGTTGCTCTCCCTCAGCTCACATTGCAACCTCTGTGTGTATGCCTCTAATTAGTGCAGCTCTAACAGAGGACACTTCCGATGCCAAATGTGTAGAAAATTTCCAAAGAAGCATTTCAGTATTAAAGAAATCTTAAAACATTATCTGAATTAGCTTCCCCTTTTAAAAACTCTATTTCTGAAGGGGAAAAGGTAATTATTTGCATTTAAATATGGATGCCTTTTGAAAAAAAAAACGTCCTTAGTTGACACTGCCTACTCACAATGAATTATTTCTTGATAATAAAATAATAACCCCAAAACGCTTAAGTTCAAAGAAACCTTTCAGTAAAATTTAGCTTCTAATGCTTGTATGCACTTTACTAAATAGTGCTTTAAAATATCTTATGAAATTAACAAAAAATAATTGCAAAATTACACTTCTGTATCATGCACTATCAAGTCATTAGTCATCGTATTTGGTTCTTTGGTTTAGAAACATCTGGTAGAGTTATATAAAAATAGACATGACATTTAAAACATCTCAAAAAACTTTTGAGACATTGCTATTCTCCACCTGAATTCACATTTCAGAGAGGAGAAGGCAGAATATGGAATGCCTTTGAGCAATCACAAATTGGGCTACTGGGTGACAAACAGTGAAGGCTTGAGGAGCCAGCTACTGCCAATGATCCTTTATGTGAGGTCATCCTCTCTAAAAGACACCATTTTCTTCACATAATAAACTCATACCTGTCATTCAGTTGGGAATGACAAAAAGAATTTTTTTTTCCTGCTCTCATCTATTTTTTCTTGTGATACTTTTTTAAAAAATTCATCCCTGGAGAGCAGATGTTCTGTATCCACTAAGGTTGATTGTACATTGTTTTGGTTTTCAAGAAGTGTTTTTAACATTTCTGCTGATGATTTAGCATAAATTGTTCTTCTAATTAGCATGGTTAATGAACTCCCCACCTCTCTTTTAGTAGGTAATTATGAAGCTGGTGAACATTAGCAAATACTGTATGAAGAGAAGAGGAGGGCTAGTGATTATGGATTCTATCCTTATATCTCAAAGACCAAATCCCAAATGGTTTAATCATCATCAATGTCAATCTTTGCCATATCTTCATTTTACATGCCATATATTATAATGTTGCATTTATATTTCATCTTGGCTTTGATATTTGCTCTTTCAGAATAGATAAATGTGCCTGAATTAGACAAAGCACCTGGAAGTTGAAATAAATATTTTAAAATATGAATGTACCATCACCAATTTTCCACTAGTAGTTTTCCCTATCTTCTACTGTTTGCATATGCCAGAGACTTTTGGTTTTATTTTGTTAGATATAATATGACGGAGGAGCAAGATGGCGACGGAGTAGGCGGACGTACCAACTTCCAACTCCCAGAACCAAAGTGGATTACAACTCAATTTTAAGAACCATCACCTGGATAAACCAACTTTGAACAAAACTAAGTGGACTCTTCAACCAAGGAACACAGAAGAAGCCACATTGAGACTGGTAGGAACAGCGAAAACGCGAAGAGGGCTGCCCAGCTCCCCGGAGCAAACGGCAGCCCGGAGAGACCTGCGGGGCGGGAGGAAAGTTTGGCGGAGAGGGAGGGACCTGGGTCCCAGGAACCAAGCCCCAGCCTGCAGTCCCATAGCCTAGAAGAGGCGTTTGGACAGTTTTGAGCTGTGAAACAAGTGAGGGAGCTCCCAGGCCTACAGTGTGGAGTATTAGGTCCCTTCCTACTCTGCTGAGGGCTGCTTAAGGTTTTGGGGCGGCAGGACGCTGAAAGGCGGTTCTGTCGGCGTGGGCAGAGGCCAAGCCGGTGGGAGATTGGTCTAGCCCAGAGGGTCAGAGGGGAAGCGCGAGAGCGGTCCGGAAGCTGCGGGCCCGCCTTTAATCCCACTTACAGGGACAAAGCGGGAGGCCAGGAACAGGCAGGCCCTGCGCAAGCCGGCCCTGACCGCGGGGACCAGGCTAGGACCAGGGACGGGCAGGGGCTCGTGGCTGAGCTGACGCTACCAGTCGTCCCCCCCCACCCCCCACCCCCGGCCGGAGAAACCGCGGCTGGCCAGTATACGTGCGCGAGCGGGCTCCCGAGCGCGGGAACGGGGTGGACCCCGAGACAAGTGGAGGCTCGCAGCTGAGCCCACGCTACTATCCCTGCCTGGCCGGAGAAACCGTGGATAGCATTCATACGTGCACGAGCGGGCTCAGAACGCGGAGGCGGGATAGAGTCCGGGATGAGCTGAAGTACGCAGCTAAGCAGAAGCCAGCAAACCAGCCAGCCCCAATAAACCTTGGTTTCCGACCCTGCGCAAAGGGCCCTGGCCTCGAGGGCGGGGCTAAAGCTCCAGACGGGCAAAAGCTTACAGCTGAGAGCACGTCAAAAGCCCCGCCTAACCCGCGGAACTGTAACGAGCAGGCTCCGACTGCTGGTTCTGGGCGGAAGTCCGGAAATAGGCTGGGTCCGCAGCTGAGGAAAGGTGCTCACCTCTACCCTCAGTGCTAATCTTGTGGCTTCAGTGACAGCCCCTCCCACAGAGGAGAGGCAGAAATCACAGCAAAAGCCACAGTGGGCCGGCGCTGGCAACGCTCATACCCAACCACCCTAGGCACCGGCAGAGGGGGTGGGGGGCCTGCAGACAGACCACACCTAGAGAACACAAAGGCAACACATACTGGACTCCAGTGGCCACAACTTGCTTATACACAGAAAAAATGGGCAGGCAGAGGAATGCAAACCAAATGAATCAAGAGAAATCCCCGGAGAAGGACCTGAATGAACCAGATATAACCAAATTACCAGAAGCAGAATTTAGAATAATGATAGTTAGGATGTTCAAAGAAATTAGAGCAACAATGGATAGTCATTATGAACACCTAAATAAAGAGATAACAAGTATAAAAAATGAAATTAAAATAATAAAAAAGAATCAGACAGAAATGACAAATACAGTATCAGAACTGAAGACCACAATGGAAGGAATTAAAAGCAGGATGGATGACGCTGAGGATCGAATAAGCGAGTTAGAGGACACAATAAACAAAGGCACAGAAGCAGAGAAGAAAAAGGAAAAGAGACTTAAAAAATGTGAGGAAACTCTAAGGGAGCTTTGTGACAACATGAAGAGAAACAACATTCGCATCATAGGGGTGCCTGAAGAAGAGGAGAGAGGACAGGAAATGGAAACTTTGTTCAATCAAATCATAGCAGAAAACTTTCCTAAATTAAGGCTGGGAAACATTCCACACATTCAAGAAGCACACAGAACTCCATTAAAGAGAAACCCAAAAAGATCTACACCAAGACACATCATAGTTAAAATACCAAAGCTAATGGATAAAGAAAAAATTTTAAAAGCTGCTAGAGAAAAAAAGGCTATCACCTACAAAGGAGCCCCCATAAGGATGACGTCGGACATCTCAACAGAAACACTTGAGGCCAGAAGGGAATGGCAAGAAATAATCAAAGTAATGCAGAACAAGAACCTACAACCAAGACTACTTTATCCAGCAAGGCTAACGTTTAAAATTGAAGGAGAAATAAAGAGCTTCCCAGAAAAAGAAAGTCTCAAGGAATTCATAAAAACCAAACCAATTCTGCAAGAGATACTAAGGGGCCTCTTGTGAACAGTTTAAAGGGAAGAATGAATAGAGCAAAAGAAGAATACAGCTTTAAAGAATAAAATGGCAATAAACAACTACATATCAATAATAACCTTAAATGTAAATGGATTAAATGATCCAATCAAAAGACATAGGGTAGCAGCATGGATAAAGAAACAGGACCCATACATATGCTGTCTACAAGAGACACACCTTAAAACAAAAGATGCTCATAGACTGAAGGTAAAAGGATGGAAAAAAATATTTCATGCAAATGGAAATGAAAAAAAAGCTGGGGTAGCAATACTTATATCAGACAAAATGGACTTTAAAACAAAGGCTGTAGTAAGAGATAAAGGAGGACACTACATAATGATAAAGGGAACAATTCAACAGAAAGATATAACTATTGTAAATATCTATGCACCAAATATAGGAGCCCCGACATACATAAAGCAGACTTTGATGGATATAAAGGGCGAGATTAACAGCAATACTATCATAGTAGGGGATTTCAATACCCCTCTAACAACACTGGATAGATCCTCAAGAAAGAAAATTAATAAAGAAACAGCAGACTTAAAGGATACACTAGATCAACTTGATTTAATAGATATCTTCAGAACTTTTCACCCTAAAGCATTAGAATATACATTCTTCTCAAGCGTTCATGGTACGTTTTCTAGGATAGACCACATGTTAGGACACAAAAATGGTCTCAATAAATTTAAGAAGATTGAAATCATATCAAGCATTTTCTCTGATCACAATGCCATGAAACTAGAAATTAACCATAAAAGAAAAACTGAAAAATACACAAGCACTTGGAAACTAAATAGCATGTTATTAAATAATGAATGGATTAACAATGAGATCAAAGAAGAAATAAAAAAGTTTCTAGAAAGAAATGATAATGAGCATACATCAACTCAAAATTTATGGGACACAGCAAAAGCAGTTCTGAGAGGGAAGTTTATTGCACTACAGGCATATCACAAGAAGCTAGAAAAAGCTCAAATAAGCAACCTAACCCTGCATCTAAAAGAACTAGAAAAACAACAACAAATAAAACCCAAGACAAGTAGAAGGAAGGAGATAATAAAGGTCAGAGCAGAAATAAATGACATAGAGGCTAAGGAAACAATACAGAGGATCAATGAAACAAGAAGCTGGTTCTTTGAAAAGGTAAACAAGATTGATGAACCTTTAACTAGACTCACCAAGAAAAAAAGAGAGAGGACTCAAATAAATAAAATTAGAAAGGACAGTGGAGAAATAACAACTGACACAACAGAAATAGAAAGCATTGTAAGAAAATACTATGAAGAACTATATGCCAAAAATTAGACAATCTTGGTGAAATGGACAAATTTCTTAAATCATATAACCTTCCAAAAATCAATCTGGAAGAATCAGAACACCTAAACAGACCAATTACAGCAAATGAGATCGAAACAGTTATCAACAGACTCCCAAAAAAGAAAAGTCCTGGGCCTGATGGCTTCACAAGTGAATTCTATCAAAAATTCAAAGAAGAACTAACTCCTATTCTCCTCAAGCTATTTCAAAAAATTCAAGAGGAAGGAAGACTTCCAAACTCCTTTTATGAGGCGAGCATAATTCTGATCCCAAAACCGGGCAAAGACAACACAAAGAAAGAAAATGATAGGCCTATATCCCTGATGAATTTAGACGCTAAAATTCTCAACAAAATATTAGCCAACCGGATCCAGCAATATATGAAAAAAATCATACACCACGATCAAGTGGGATTTATTCTGGAGAGGCAAGGCTGGTTCAATATTCGCAAATCAATCAATGTGATTCACCACATAAACAAAAGGAAGGACAAAAATCACATGATAATTTCAATAGATGCAGAAAAGGCATTTGATAAAATCCAGCACCCATTCATGCTCAAAACTCTCAGTAAAGTGGGAATACAGGGATCATTCCTTAACATGATAAAGGCCATCTACGATAAACCGACAGCAAACATCATACTAAATGGACAAAGATTAAAAGCAATCCCCTTAAGATCAGGAACCAGGCAGGGTTGCCCACTTTCACCACTCTTATTCAACATAGTTCTGGAAGTCCTAGCTACAGCAAACAGACAAGAAGAAGAAATAAAAGGCATACAAATTGGAAAAGAAGAAGTAAAACTGTCATTATTTGCAGATGATATGATATTGTATATTGAAAACCCTAAAGTCTCAGTCAAAAAACTACTGGACCTTATAAATGAATTCAGCAAGGTGGCAGGATATAAAATTAATACTCAGAAATCAGAGGCATTTCTATACACCAACAATGAAATATCAGCAAAAGAAATTAAGGAAACAATCCCCTTCACTATTGCAGCCAAAAAAATAAAGTACCTAGGAGTAAATTTAACCAAGGAGGTTAAGGACTTGTACTCGGAAAATTATAGAACATTGATAAAAGAAATCAAGGAAGATACAAACAAGTGGAAGCATATACCGTGCTCATGGCTAGGAAGAATAAACATCATTAAAATGTCTATATTACCTAAAGCAATTTATAAATTCAATGCAATACCAATTAAAATACCAATGACATACTTCAAAGATATAGAACACATATTCCAAAAATTTATATGGAAACAAAAAAGAACACGAATAGCCTCAGCAATCTTAAAAAGAAAAAATAAAGCAGGAGGTATCACTCTTCCTGATATCAAGGTTTACTATAAGGCTATTATACTCAAGACAGCCTGGTACTGGCATAAGAACAGGCACATAGATCAATGGAACAGAACAGAGAACCCAGAAATAAACCCACAGCTTTATGGACAACTGATATTTGACAAAGGAGGAAAGAACATACAATGGAGTAAAGACAGCCTCTTTAACAAATGGTGTTGGGAAAATTGGACATCTACCTGCAAAAAAATGAAACTAGACCATCAACTTACACCATTCACAAAAACAAACTCAAAATGGATAAAAGACTTAAATGTAAGCCGTGAAACCATAAGCATCTTAGAAGAAAACATAGGCAGCAAGCTCTCCGACGTCTGTAGCAGCGGTATATTTGCCGAATTATCTCCACGGGCAACTGAAATAAAAGGCAAGATAAACAAATGGGACTATATCAAACTAAAAAGTTTTTGCACAGCTAAATACAATAGGAACAGAATAAAAAGACAAACCACACAATGGGAGAACATATTCGACAGCACATCTGATAAGGGGTTAATAACTAAAATTTATAAAGAACTTATAAAACTCAACACCAGGAAGACAAAAAACCCAATCAAAAAATGGGCAAAAGAAATGAATAGCAATTTCTCCAAAGTGGACATACAGATGGCCAATAGGCATATGAAAAAATGCTCAACATCACTAATCATTAGAGAAATGCAAATTAAAACCACAATGAGATATCACCTCACACCAGTCAGAATGGCACTTATCAGCAAAACAACACAGAATAAGTGCTGGCGAGGATGTGGAGAAAAGGGAACCCTTCTGCACTGCTGGTGGGAATGCAGACTGGTGCAGCCACTGTGGAAAACAGTTTGGAGATTCCTCAGAAAATTAAAAATCGAACTGCCTTTTGACCCAGATATCCCACTTTTAGGAATATATCCTAAGAACACCATAGCACTGTTCGAAAAGAAGAAATGCGCCCCCATGTTCGTGACAGCATTGTTCACAATAGCGAAGATCTGGAACCAGCCCAAGTGTCCGTCAGAAGACGAGTGGATTAAAAAGCTATGGTACATATATACTATGGAATACTACTCAGCCATAAGAAACGATGACATCGGATCATTTATAACAAAATGGATGTACCTTGATAACATTATACGGAGTGAAATAAGTAAATCAGAAAAAAAGAAAAACTGAGAACAGCACGATTACATACATAGGTGGGACATGAAAGTGAGGGTATGAGACATGGACAAGAGAGTCGTGGTTATGGGATGGGGGGAGGGAGGGAAGAGTGGGATAGGGAGGAGGGGAGGGACACAGGGAAAACCAGATTGAAGGTGACAGAGGACAATTTGACTTTTGGTGATGGGTATGCAACACAATTGAATGATAAGATAACCTGGAGATGTTTTCATTGTACATATGTACCCTGATTTATTGGTGTCACCCCATTAGAATTAATAATAATAAGATATATATTTAAAAAAAAAAAGATATAATATGACTGAAAACAACTGGGTATATGATAAGAATGATACCCTTAGCTTCTTGCTGTATGAGGGTCAGTCTTTTAAGTAGGGGCAGGGAGATGAGGATGAAGGGGACCTTTTTATACAAAATGTGAAGTCATTAAGTATTTCAAATGTATAAATATATTATATGTATGTGTGTTCTTATTTAGCAAAGTCCTATAATAAGAATCCATATCTAGCCTATAATTATTGCTGTCCCTTTTCTATACTTCTCCTCTCTGGTCATTTCATGTCAATGATTGCTTCAATAATTTTGGGCAGTCATTGATGTCAGAGATCCTTCCTGAACCAATGAACCATTGATTTTTCAAATATTTATTACTCATATACTGTGTACATGTTACTTTACTAATAGATAGGATAATATAAAAAGATAGTTGCAAGGTATGTAATGAACATAGAATAATTAAGTAATCTGAAATTAGAAGAACATTTTTGGATCAAATTTACAAAAGTGTAGGTACCTTTTCTAGGTACAAGTCCTTGATTTCTATAGTATAGTTGGTAGGAAATGCAAAGAAATTTAGTTTCCAGTCCCTACCTCCTTCTCACTTGTCATATTTCTAATCAAGAAAATTGGTTGATAGTATGCAAAAAATTTAAGAGCCAAATTTAAGGCTATATTTAAGATACAATAATATTGCAAGCATTGTTATAAGACAATAAGAAATTTCTGCCACATGATGCTATACACATTAAGTGTTATGAGTTCCAGGGAGGAAATACTTACTGTATGCTGGAGGGGTCATGAACAACTTTTGTAAAAAACATAACTGGTTTTTATAACCTAACCTTAGATTAACTCCATATTACAAAATGTCAAAAATAAAAAATTAATGCATACACACTTCAGGTTAGATTTATGAATATACAATACTGTAGTTTTTCTTCTTTTCAGGAAAGTGTATATTAAGTGTTTAGAACCTTATTAAATATCAAATGAAATTATTATAAGAAGCTGAGGGTGTTGGGAAAATCAATGAGATTAAAGTTGGAAAGTTGGAAAATTGGATGTCATGCAGGGTTCTTAATTATAAACAAAAGAAACTGACCTTGGCTAACTTAGCAGTAAAAAAATTATGAAAGGGCTATAGAGTAGCTCACTGAATGGGCAGGAGTCAAGAGAACCTGGGCTGCAAGGAGCTGGGTAGTTATATCTTTGTGCTCGGAGATACCCTCACCTAACACACTATAGTGCTGAGCACAGAGCACTCCATTATTGGTGTTTCCTTGATGCTCCTGGGTTGTCCTTTTCCCCTCAAGTATTAGGGACCAAAGGAGGAGCTTCTAATTGGCTTAGTTGGCCTGTTACCCAATCCCAGAGGACAAAGAGAGAAATCAATGCCCTCCTGCTTCCTGATAATTAAGACTATAAACACTTACTGTACTTAAACAATAGTGGACCTGCTTTGACCAGAGAGAGAGAGAGAGAGAGAGAGAGAGAGAGAGAGAGAGAGAGAGAGAGTGCAAGAAGAAGGCAATAATCAGGGATGATGGTTGACTGGGTAAGGAATAAGCTTTGCAAAAGGCACTGTTAATTATGGGGCATTCATATATATAAAATGCCTAGTGACTCCACTATGCAACACAAAGATAAAGAATTGGGCCTTTATCTTCTATCAAGGAACACATTCTCCATTTAGGGGTGGTGACTGCTGGTGAGCAAAATATAACAAAAGTCTATTGCGTGTGGGTTCCCTTGTGTTTCTTGTTTCCCAGCTCTTGACTTGAGGTAAGCCGTGCAAATTTTCTGAGCCTCAGTTTTTTCTTTAAAATTGAAAAGTCACAATGCTGTGAACATTAAATGAGGTGGTAAATGTAAAAACTGTTTGCAAACTAAAACGTGGTTCAAATGTAGGAGCAATGACTACCCCAAAGATATATTTCTATAATCTATTAGGATGCCATAAACTTAGACATTCACAAGATTCTGAAAATGGTAGCTTCAATTGACCACTTCAGAATTTCTTTGCATATTCCCAGATGTATCTGAATTTGAATTATTGAGGCCAGTCTCACTAGTTGGTGGGTTCTAACTGATTTTGTATACTAGCTGAGGAAAAATTTTTTTTTTTATGTTTACTAGTTATTCATGGAAGGCAGCTGAAGAAGTGTCTCCATACTCTTCATTGGAGCCATAGAGTCAACATTTGGAACAGGGTACAGCCAAGGAATAAAGTGAGCTATTTGAGGACATGCTGATCATTTTCAACACAGCTCTTGCAAAATGGGCATCTCCACAGGCACTTCCTTAGGATGTTTCCCTTGGTGTGATTCTCATGGGACTACACCAAAATGATCTCTGTGCTAGTTAGTGCTTCACTGTGCATTTTGTTTCCAACTTCACACTTCTTACTTGGCAGGGGTTATGGGAAGAAAACAGGAATGCACTATATTACCACTTGTGTTTATTTGGGGGATTAACATGGTTATTTTCATTTGTAGGAGGTTTATATTACCCACTGGAGGGGTCCTTTGTGAAGGGGAGCCTCTTCTGAGGTTCTGCCAGAGCAGATGTTCCTTAAATGACAGCTTCAGAGCATCGACTTTTCTGTGTCAAACAACTTGATACAAAGCTGGCTGTCAAGTGATACAGTCACATCTGCCAGTTTACCAAGGATGGGATGAGTGGCCTTCAGTCCATGAATGCCTGCTTACATTTTTCTTGGGGGGAAGGGGGAGTGTCTCCCGGCAGGGGCTGATTACTGCACTTTTTGCCAGGGCCCTGTCCTTGATGAAATGCAGCCCATCGCTGTCTGTCCAAGACTGGCAATGCTTACCTCTGCTTCGTACCTAACCAAAAGATGAGGAGATAGTGAGTTCCCCCTTTGTGAAGATCTGAAAAGCTCTGGGAACTGGAAGGTTCTTGATTTTTATTTTTATTCTAATTATATCGTGAAAACAACGTACAGGATTTAGTGTCTAATTTGAGATATTTTAATTTTAGTCTCATCCATTAATATGTCAGGACCATGTTGAGAGAGAAACTTGAAAGCAAAATCTCCCTGTCAGGAAAACCCTTTCAGGGGCTAGATGAAAGATCTATCTTAATCACATATTCACTTTTTCCCAAGCTCCAGAACAAAGAGACCCACAACACAGGCATGAATCTGAGCAGAATTCTAGTATCAGCGGCAAGTCACACTGGATGCAATTTCAGCCACGTTATATGATTAACCATCTCTTTATCACACAGCAATTATTTGTAGGATATTAGGAAACTCAACCTCTGTGGGTCTCAGTTTGCTCATAAATAAAATGACAATGTTGGGAAATTTTATCTTTCAGGTACCTGTCAGGTTTGTTGTTTTTTTTTTCAGAGACAGAGAGTCAGAGAGAGGGATAGATAGGGACAAACAGACAGGAACAGAAAGAGATGAGAAGCATTAGTTTTTTTCGTTGCGACACCTTAGTTGTTCATTGATTGCTTTCTCATATGTGCCTTGACGGCGGGTCTTCAGCAGACCGAGCTACCCCATGGTGGAGCCAGCGACCTTGGGTCCAAGCTGGTAAGCTTTTGCTCAAACCAGATGAGCCCGTGCTCAAGCTGGCGACCTCGGGGTCTCGAACCTAGGTCCTCTGCATCCCAGTCCGACGTTCTGGTCAGGCTCAGGTTTTTGAATTTTTATTTTTAAAGAAAATTATTTCATTGAAGATAACATTAGGTAATAAAACAATGTTATTATTGTTTTTATACATTATATGTAGTCAAGTTTTTCTGGGTAGCACTAATATCTTAAGTTAGCATTTAAGGATTTGAGATCTTTTATTTTAACTTCACTATTGAAGACTTAGTCACTAACCCATGCATATGGTAAAGAATAAATCCCTTTATCTGGGGATAAATTAAAATAATGTACATCCATATTGGGGGGGGGATACCAAACTTCTATTGTCTATTTAGATGTTAGATTCTTGTTTATTTACTCTTCTATCCTCCCTCACCTATGCCGGCATATTCTTTGTGTCAATAATATCAGCAGCAAATGCATTTAGCACGTGTGTGTAGAAGATGCTCAGTATATGCTGACTGAATCAAATAACAAGTAAATATTCAAACAACATATTTTTATGTTAGCAGATGGTCTCTTGCAGAGTCAAATAAGAGCCATCTGAGCAAGGCAGAACTTGTGATTATAAACCATTATCAGTTCTATTCGATGTACTCTTTTTATTCATGAGTGAAATAGTATGTCATCGTGACAGCAAAATTTTCTGCCGTTACCATTGGTCTTCACCAGCACCATCAAAGGGCACTGAGTGCATTTGAAAGTTAAAAGACATGAAATGTGTAAACTTGATATCAGATTTTCATAACTGCCTGCTCCTCTCCTTACCACTGTCAAAACCTAGACAGGTCTCTGTGCTTTCACTTGTCAAAACAGTGGCTTGTGATGTGATGTGGGATCTGACGTGTGAGAGATGGTCTGTATTAGTGGAGGAACTCATATTTTTGTATAGAAACAGGTCATGTATCGGTAGGAAATCCTTTTTGCTGTGCAATTCAAGCTGAGTTGAAGGGCAAATGACAAAATCAACAGAGAAACCTCTGTCATTTTCGTTTTTCCTCCTATTATTTTAGAAAATTTTGTACATTACTTTGATAACACTACTTTGTGGTGATGTTGAGACAAGTCCTCACTGTTCTACAAGCCTGATGAGTGGTACCTAATACGGTTATATTTATGTGGCCAGGACTGCTGCCGACTGGCTTCATTCCCCAGGATGTAACTCTTGGCTAGTTCTGGCAGGGACATTATAAGCTCACAGGCTTTATCAAATCTGTGAAACCAAGTGTGATTTATAGCTAGAGTTGGGGCTAAAATACATAACAGCAGTTGGATTCTAAAATCAGTAGTTTCCTCCCTGAAGAGGTAGAGGGAATTTGAGTCAAAAGCTGACAAATAAGACCGATTTCAGCTTATCTTGAAAATTTCCAGACTTATTCATAAATTCGACAGGAGAGCTATCGAAGAGAAACAGTATGAGATGATAAAAAGTAAACACTCGATGGGAGATGCAGAGATGCAGATCTCTGGGATCGCTGGGCTGGGTGCAGAGGTGACAATGGAGCACAATGCTACTTTCTTGCTTTTTCATGTTATTTAAACTGTCTTTGGAAATGTGCACAGGGTGGGAACTACTTTGAAAGTTTATACTTTGAATTTTTAAAATTAAAGCAGGGAATAGGGGAGAGTTGAATGGTAGATAATGAGTATTATTTTTATTTTAATGTAGAAAAATGTTCAAGAGAACAAAATGAATATCGGTTCTATCTTTTTTATTTTTCTGAGTAGTAAAAGATTAGGAAATAGAAGGGATTTCTTTTCCCTTTGACAGTTGATAATAAGGTGGTTCATCTTCTCTGCTGGCAAAATTATGAGGTTGGAAGATAGAGTTTTCCATGATTATCTCACTTGAAATTGAACATTATTATGAAGAAACTGTTTAAATTATCTTGGAATAAAATCTTGAAATTGCCAGAGAAAATGATAGATTTACCTTAATTTTTAAAAAGATTTTATTTATTGATTTTAGAGAGAGGAGAGAGAAAGTGAGAAAGTGAGGAGGAACAGGAAGCATCAATTTGTAGTAGTTGCTTCTTTTTTTATTTTTTAGATTTTATTTATTTTAGAGCAGTGATTCTTAACCTTTTTGGAGGTACCGAACCCACCAGTTTCATATGCACATTCACCGAACCCTTCTTTAGTGATAAATAAAATATGATTTTTTTCCCTGAAATTCATGACATAGGTATATGTTTTTTTACTGGTGCACAAAATGAGCCGTGCATGATCACCTTGCTCAAAGAACAAAACCAACAAAGTGCATGAATTCACAACAAATTATGGTATTACTTTATTCTGACCTCCGTGGCAGAGGCTTCTCCGAACCCCTGAGACTGACTCATGAACCCCTAGGGTTCAATAGAACCCAGGTTAAGAACCACTGTTTTAGAGGGAGGAGAGAAAGAGAAATAAAGAGAGAGAGAAGTGGGGGAGGAGCAAAAAGCATCAACTTTCACCTGTGCCTTGACAAGGTAAGCCCAGGGTTTTGAACTGGCAACTTCAGCATTCCAGGTTGATACTTTCATTATCCAGTGCACCACCACAGGTCAGGAAGTAGTTGCTTCTTGTATGTGTCTTCATCAGGCAAGCCCAGGGCCTCAAACCAGTGACCTCAGCGCTCCAGGTCAATGCCCCATCCACTGCCTCATCACAGGTCAGAAGATTTGCTTAATTTTTAAGCAAAAAGAAACTATTATTTTCCACTCTTCAATAGACACAGTATTTTGGAATAAATATATCTACTTAAAAGTAGACTTCATTCAGTAATAATTTATTCTCTTTCATATTTTTATTAATAGAAATTTGATCAGAACCAATTTTTGATTGGTTCAGCTTCTGACCAGCTTGTGCAAGGTAACCCAAGTTTTGCCATGCTGAATCAAAATAATTCCAGCCTAAAACAAAGACCTTTGTTAGGTCTGCTAACCTGTGCAGTCTTACCAAAAGTAAATGTGTGTGTGCGTGCACACGTGTGAGTGCACGCACTTGTATGCGCGCAGGCATGTGTGCATGGTTGTGTTAGTTTGAAATGCTAAATATTGTTGGAGGAGCCCCTTCGTCACCTTTAAGGATATCTAAGTCATCTAAAATCCATGTTGGAAATCACTGAACATAGGAATTGTGTTCAATTATTAACATGGGAATAATTAACATAGGAATAAGTTATTTGCTTCAAAGTAGTTTCAAGCAAATATTTAAAAAATATTAAATGAATATGGTAGCAAGCAATTTCCCAGAATACTGTGGATACTTTTATTATTTTAAATAGGGAACACTTTCTGTCATGAAAGAGGCAGGACAAAGGAAAATTTCGCCTTCCGTCAATAATGTGTATGTAGACAATTCCAACAAAATTAAGAATGAAGAGGCCTGATCCATGTAGAACAACAAAAATAATCTTAACTTGAGAATCTTGGATCAGTTTTTGGTGCTGAAATGTTAAGTGAACTACTTGGAAAAGGGAGAGGTGAACTCTGTGCTTGCTTGCTTTCCTGCAACTCGTGTGTTCCTGGGGTGCTGAGAGTGAGTGTATTTATGAGGAGCGGGTGGGTCTAAAGCAGCTCCAGACTTTGTTGCCACTTTTAGCCTGGCAGCTAACACATCTCCACAACCGACTTTCATCCCATGGTGCACCTTTGAGTGTGAGATGGCAAAGCTTTTTTCTTTCTGACATTTTAATTTTCACTTCTCCCAAGGAACCCTGCCATATTTTTTAAGTGGGTACAACACATAGTATTTAATTTATGCAGTTAAGTAAGCAGATATGACAAAACAGTAAAAGCTGCATAAGTTTATGTGGCAAATTGCTACTTCTTGAACTTTGAAATTTGCATGCACAGTAGGTTGGGAGATTGCTAATTAACTCTATGCACATGCCCAGAAATAGACTCATAAATATTGTTTCTTGTCACTGAGAATATGTTTAAATTATGCCAAACAAAATGCACCTTCTGATGATATATCCAGGTCAGAAAATACTGCATTTCATAATATTTTTAGCTTCATGGTTTTACTCCTCCCGCCCCCATTTGGCATAGTTGTCATAAAAACATTTTTTTTTTTTTTTTGCTGGTCGTCATTTGTGTCGGATAACATAGTAGAATACCAGCTTTAACTCATACAATCTCTTTTAGGGATAAATTTGCAACTAGTATATTCCTTGTAGGCAAAGCATCAAACATTTTGACTATTGGATATATGTGAAATCCCAGAACTTTAGAATAAGAAGTATACTATTTAGGTGTGGGCTAAGTTACTGACACAAAGAAATCACAATTACCAGTACTCAAACAAGGCAGAAGTTTATTTTGTTCCACATGACAGTTCAAAAGTGAGTTGTCCAGGCTGGTGGGGACAACTCTGCTCATGACAGTGACTCAAGGACCCGGGTTCCTTCCTACCATCTTGTTGCTCCATCATCTTTCAGGGTGTTCTCTATGTCTGGGTCACTGTGAAGTCGACAGGTCAGCTGGTGAAAAGGGAAAATGAAGGGAAGCAAGGACAGGCAGGTTTTTTATTTAATTAATTTTAATGGGGTGACATTGATAAATCAGGGTACATATGTTCAGAGAAAACATCTCCAGGTTATTTTGACATTTGATTATGTTGCATACCCATCACCCAAAGTCAAATTGTCTTCCGTCACATTCTATCTGGTTTTCTTTGTGCCCCTCCCCCCCTCTTACTCCCTCTCCGCCTCCGCCCCCCCCCCCCCCCTTAACCACCACATTCTTGTCCATGTCTGAGTCTTATTTTTATGTCCCACCTATGCATGGAATCATATAGTTCTTTAATATGATAATATAGAAGCTGGCTATAGTCTGCTCACATATCTTTAGTTGTAACTCTGACACATGGCTAGGGAGGTGTCATAGATAGTGAAGGCTGCCAGAAATTCTAAGATAGGATTCTACCTGTCACTGTGACTGGCTGGCAAATTAACAGAAATGGGGGAACCAGTTGGATATGATGGAGAAACCCTCTGAACTTTTCTACACTTTCATTTATATTTCTACACCTTCATTTCTATCAGTTTTATAAAGAATAGATAAAACAAGAAAAGTCAAGCTATTTAAAATACTTAAAATAGCTTTCTTGTGATCTATGAATCATGTGAATTAATGTAACATTCATACAGGTTTTTTTTTTCAGTCTATTTATTTTTAACAGAATTAGAAGAAGTCAACTACAAAAATTTTCCACATAACTGATAAATCTTAATTCTCCCAATGAACCCCCAAAAGGATGTATTGATTTTTTTATTAAGTGAGAGGAGGGGAGGCAGAGAGACATATTCCTGTATGCACCCTGATGGCGATCTACCTGGTAAGCCCGTTATAGAGTGATTCTCTGTCCATCTATGGCCATTTCATGGCAACCAAGCTATTTTTAGCACCTGAGGTAGAGGCTACAGAGCCATCCTTAGCCCCTAAGGCCAACTCACTGGAGCCAACTGAACCATGGCTGCAGGAAGGGAAGAGAAGGGGGAGTGGAGAAGCAAATGGTCACTTCTGCTGTGTGCCCTGACTGGGAATCGATCATGGGACATCATATGCCGGGCTGACACTCTATCACTGAGACAACCAGTCAGGACCTGCACTGGTTTTTTAAATGAATGTCTTTTATTGTGTATTTCCTGTGAGCCTGTCATTGTGATAAGCACAAAGAAAGATACAAAAAGGTAGTTACAAGGCCTCAAAGGACAAGGTGGATAAGATTCCTGGATCCAGCTATCCTGAGACATTATAAAACTTGGGTATGAAGTGCTCTCCATTCTGATCTCCTTTGTAATACCACTGGGTATAGTATTCCTAAATCTCCAACCTTACCTGAAAGAGAGACAATAGTTTGGTTACTTCATAATTTACTAATTAGTTCAATAAATGTTTTGTGATCATCATTATGTATCAGGCACCATGTAAAAGTTTGGAGAAAGAATGGTGGAAGAGATACCTGCCCTCATAAAGCTTATGTTCTATATCAATGATATCCAACCATTGATCATTGATCTCAGAGCTATCATGCATCTCTGCTGGCTAAGTTTCTCATTCAGCAGTGGTAGCAGACACTAAGACTATAAACATAGTGCTCCTCCATTTTTTTTTTAGTATTACAATGGTGGCATCATGCTCAGCCATTGGTCTAAAATCATGCTGATTCAGCCTGAAAAAGAATCTGCACTATAGGAAGTATCCCAGGGTCCGCTCTTCAATTCTGATTTAGTGAGTGTCAAGGGATTCCTAGAGTCTCTTCTTTTAGAACCTTCCCACATGGTTTTCATGAGCAGTCAGTTCAGAGAATTCCACTTCTGCACATTATTTAATTCTGTTTCAACACTTTTCAGCCTTTATCTTGCTAGTGCACAAGTGGTAGGTTTATTGGGTTTTGTTGATGAGAATGTGAGAACTTGTGCAATGCCAAGAGGCTCTAATAACCCCATTACTGGCTCTTCCCCCAGTGTTCCTTAGTCTGATACCACCTTTACGTTTAGCTTTCCCCCAAATTCCAATATTTAGAGCATTTTTTTCTTCACATAAAGTATATAGAATCCCTTGTTTTCTTCCATCAATCTATCCCTTGGTCTTGAATTACTTTATTCTTAAAAGCACTTTTAACTTCCTACTGCATATAAAACCACAGTACATTACAAATGCATTTATATATTCTTTCAAAAAAGCGACTCCAGTTAATCTCCTCACTATGTTTCAACATATATCTAAAAGAAACACTACCACACGTCCATCAATTATTTGAGATCTTCTCCCAGCTGGAGAGCTGATCAATTTAAGGACATTCACTTATTTTTCTGTGCACGGAGAGTATGAACTTTTCATTGCATTTTAATTCACGTTTTCCCCCTTCTTAGTCACATTACCTGTCAGATATGAACTTTGTCTCCAAAGGTTCCTTTTCCTTATATAGCAGTGTGAATATTTTGTTAGCTATTTTTCTTTCTTTTCACATTATTTCCCTTGATAATGATACTATATAAAATGGCATTTTGACTTTGTTTTATCACTTAAAACAAAGTTGATAAAGTGTTAAATTAAGAGAAAATAAAACCCTTCTTCCCGAAGCTTCTTTTAGAGAACATTGAAAATATATAGAATCTATTTTCTTGGCTTTAACCCCCTCTCCCTCCCAATTTTGAATGTGATTCTGATGTGAAAGCTGTCCCTGAGGACAGGTGACATTTGATCTGAGTAACAGCTATGGTACTCGGGGGAGGCTGTTCTTTCTATATGACTTCAAAGCCAGAGCTCAGAAAATCCATTAAAGCTAGAGGTAGAGTAGAAATAAAGGTGATGATATAGCCATTTCAGGTGAGAAAGGTAAGCTTCTTCAGAGGGTTTCAAGGAAGTGCATAATGCAAACAATGTTTGAGCCAGCTGCCTAACTCAGATCTCTCAAAGATGAAAGGCAATGTGACCTGATTAAACCCTTATGATGTTTTCATTGTCCCTCCTTTGTCTTCTGTATAAACATCTCTCTCTTAATGCTTCTCTCTCCTTGCATGTGTCTGATTGAACTCTGCTAATACAGGGGCTGCTTTACATTGCCATTCAGAAAGAAGAACACTGAGCCTCAACATGAACTGCTTCTCTTCTCCAGAGCACAACATAGAATGAGAAAAAAATATTTCTCATTGCCACATAATGGGGAGGGGTTATATATACTTGTAGAATGAATGAAAGAGTATAAAATTCCATTAGAACTCATTAAGCCATGCCTTTTTGTGCCCTTGGTTCCCAGCTGTTTTGACAGCTTTAGCCGAACAAGGTCTCCAACCAACCTTAACAACATACGTGCCCCATCAGCACTGGCATCCAGACTCTTCTACGCTAAGCACAGGGATATCTTGTATGATACTTCTTATTCCAGACAACCACTGTCATCCATGTTTGGGAGCTACTGTTGGTAGTCTTGTCATTCAGGCTCAGCAACACGCATGAAGGCTTCTTTGATAATACATATTTTATTCCTTAACAAGAACTATTCTGTTACCTCAGCTGACTTCTAAAAACCCACAGAGCTTCTGGCCTTGTTAAATATAATTCTGTTGCAATTACTGTCAAATATCGAATTAAAAATGGTTAGCTCATTAACAGCTTCCCTAACAATTGATTAAAATTTTTTATTCTTTTCTAAGAAGATGGTTGGCATTTACTTATGAACTGGCTTCTCATCTTTGAAGTCCAATTATAGTCAGAAAGAATGCTCATTTTTAACTTGGTCCCTGAGTCCCTGGGGCATGAAAGGGACACACACAGGAGCAGATAGATGCAACAGAGCCACTCTGAGGCAGAGGCCAGGTATGGAAGAGAGCCGTGAAGGTGGTAGTATGTTATCAAGGTCAGTGTAAAGCCAGTAGTGAAGGCCAACATCACAGCAGCCTGACTCGTGCAGGTTCGCATTAGATTCGAACAGTCGGTAATGAAACACAGGAGCCACGAACTGGTGAGCCATCAGCTTTAATTCTAGCTTGCACCCAGCGGGCAAGCAAAAACACACACTGGGCTCCAAAACCCACACATTCAGTGCTCACTAAGCTACTGACTTATCTGAGTTTCCTAGAATCAAAGGTTTCTAGCACACCAGACTTATTCACCTCTGTTCCCCATCTCCTCCTGCACAAACTCTTAACAAACTGACTTCTTCCTCAGCATTCTGCCATCTTGGCTACTTCTCCTCCACATGGCCTTAATCTGCTCTCCTCTCTAATATTAACCTCAGGAACTCAGGAACCAAGAGAGAGCTCAAGCTATTGGTCTCTCCCACTTTATAGCATAGACTCAAAACCTTTAATCCAATTATACAAACAAGGAAGTCTCTGTATAATGGGATTCTTCAGGAGAGTGCACCACCCCACATCATCCAATCAGTCAAGGGTGTGGGGAAAAGCTTACTCTTAAAACCAGGCCTTAGGCTATAACAACCTGGCCTGCTTACATTACAGCCTTTCCCCCACACCCATCCCAAGCATAAGGGCAAATAATATCACCTGGGTGATGGGCTTCCATGTGGGCAGCGCCATCTTTAACAAAGTGAGCATGTTCGGCAGATAAAATATAATATGCTCACTTTGTTAAAGATGGCGCTGCCCACATGGAAGCCTGTCATCCAGGTGATATTATTTGCCCTTATGCTTGAAATGGCTGTGGGGGAAAAGCTGTAATGTAGGCAGGCCAGGTCATTATAGCCTAAGGCTTAGTTTAAGAGTAAGCTCTTCCCCACACCCTTGACTGATTGGATGATGTAGGGTGGTGCACTCTCCTGAAGAATCCCATTATGCCTCAAATGGGTGGCTTTGTATCAGAGACTTTCTTTATGTATAATTGGATTAAAGGTTTGTATTTTCTATGCTATAAACTGGGGCAGTCCGGGAGCTTGCTCGCTCTCTCGGTTCCTGGGTTCCTGAGATTAGTATTAGAGAGGAGAGCAGAGTAAGGCCATGTGAAGGCCAGGAGAAGCAGCCGAGATGGCAGAGTGCTGAGGAAGAAGCCAGTTTGTTAAGAGTTTGTGCAGGAGGAGATGGGGAACAGAGGTGAATAAGTCTGGTGAGCTAGAAACCTTTGATTCTAGGAAGCTCGGATAAGTCAGTAGCTTTGTGAGCACTGAATGTGTGGGTTTTGGAGCCCAGTGTGTGTTTTTGCTTGCCCGCCGGGTGCAAGCTAGAATTAAAGCTGATGGCTCACCAGTTTTTGGCTCCATTGTTTCATTACCGACTGTTCGAATCTAATGTGAACCTGCATGGGTCAGGCTGCTGTGATGGCGGCCTCGACTACTGGCTTTACAGAGCATATTATATTTTATCTGCCCAACAGTCAGCCTGTCTCCAACCCCAGGGGTGCCATCAAGATGTGAGGCGGGGGTGCTTCCTGAGGTGATGGGAAGAGTTGTGACCTGGGGGATACAGGAACAGGTGACACTTGAAAGAACAAGGCAGTTGGGCAAGGTACTGAGCAATACATATGCGGAGAGCAGGGAAGTAGCCGTTGGGTGGGTGTTAGGAAAACAGCTGTGTCAGGCTTGATTGCTAGCACTTCCATGATTAGTAGGTGAACACGTGACAGAGCCACGTGTGCATAGCCTATCTAAGGTTATGAGTGCTTTCACTTAAGGCTATTTTGGTGAATGTCTTGCTCGCCACTGCAAGGGGATATTTTGTTGTTTGCTTGCCTGCTGCTGTGAGAAGCAGTTTCCCCCTGCCTGTTTGCTTGTCCGCTGTTACATGACTCTATTAAACAGAAATGGCCCGTAGCTTCCTGGCTCCGCAGTTTCTCTATTGCCTGCCCAAATCCAATGTAAACCTGCCTGGCCTTGACCACCAGCATTATAGCCGGACTTCAGATGGAAGATGACCATATTACAGGAGGCCCCAGTCTTAGAAGGAGGAGTAGTAATCTTGGCAGATGACTTCAAAGGTAATACTACAATAGCAGTAAAAACACTCCCTTCTAATCCATTTTCACCATAGCAACTGGAGAGATCCTTTAAAAAAATATAAAGCAGGTCACACCTGTACTTTCCCGAGGCTTCCTGAACCACTGCTGCTTAATCTCAGAGGTGCAAAGGGATCGCCAGGGATTTCTTTAAAATAAAGATTCTGGTTTGGAGGTGTCGTTGGCTGGTACCTGTCCATTTCCATTTAACAAGCTCCCAGGCAATGCCTAAACCACACTTTGGCAAGAACTTGTTTGGCCTCTAAATTGTTTGGCATCCTTCACCCTGGTCTCTCCCTTTGGTGTCCACATTCCAACCTCTCTTTCTTTTTTGCCTCGGGCTTTGCAATTTCTGTTCCCTGTACACGGAGTGCTGCTCACCCACCACTGGCTTCTCCTTCTGCTTCTAGGTGAAATGTCACCTCCTCAGAATGGCTTCTCCTGACTACCCTATCCAAAAGCAGCCCCTTCATTTCCAGTTATTCTCCTTTAGAGTAACTATTTCTTCCATCATGGACTAGCCTTAATCTATAACCATTTATTTGTTCCATTGCTTATTGTATGTGCACCAATTAGATATAAATTTTCAGGAAGACAGGAATGTGCTGGGCACTGTGCCAAATGCAGACATTTATCCTATTTATTTCTAGCATCAATTCTGTAAGTTAGGTCCTTTTAATCACTTGTTTACAGACAAGATAATGGATATTCTTTGAAAATACCAAACAGAGACTTCAAACATTTGGGCAAAACAGGAGGGTCACAGGTGCTGCCTCTCACTCTCTGCCTGTGTTTTACTACTAGGTGAAGGTGCTCACATTGGATGTCCTCTCCCATCTCTACATGGTTCCATGGGGGCACGGCCCAAAGGGGGTAATGATTCCATTCCTTGATCCTTCCTTGCACAGCTGAGCTAGTCTGATGCCAAAGGCAATTGCTAGATACTAAGAAGGCAGAAGTGAAAGAAATTCAATAAGAAAAGTAACTAGAGTTTATCAACATTACCAAAACTACTACCAGCTGCTCTGTGTTGTGCTCCAACCCGAGGGTGCATGCTTTAAAAATACGATCAGTCAAAATGAATGGAAAGATTTTATCCCCCTGAAGCAAAGGTGTAGCATGCCATGGATGGGCATGTGTTTCTCTGAGCCACCTCTATCATCAATAACCAGGGGCAGGAATGCGCTGGCTGGGCTGGTTTTTGCCTCTCTGTAAATAGAAACTCCAGTAACCTGCATAGTGACAGTATTTGAAGCTTAGGTACACACATAGCCTTTCTATGCAAACCGGGGCATCTGTAACCCTCGCTTTGTCAAAGAGGGTGTTTCAGGGTTGAGAATTAAGTATTCAGTTTCCATTGTCTTGAATGCTTCTGCAAGGGGCAGAGGGGTCACTTACATAATTCTGTGTACAAGTAAACATTTCATTTCTTATGGTGGACAGAAGAAAAGAGATGTGGGAGATTTGGGGCCCTGAGTCTGAAGCCCCTTCAAATACAGGCTTAACTGCTGACCTTTTTGAAGTCAGGAGTGCATGGGGGGGGGCAGCCTGTGTGCTTGTTATTTTTGATGGATTGCAGTCTAGCCGCAGGGCAGGAAGCTCAAACCCCCAGGGTCAAATTGTTGTAGTTTGCAAAGATGTTGAAGCTAAAAAATTTTATTGCAGCCAGACCCAATGAGAGTTTCAGGTACCGTCTTCAGGATGCCTTACTCTTCCTTCTTCCTCATGCTCCCCGCCCCAGATAGAAAGCAGCATGCCAAACTGCACCCTTTGCTCCCACGCCCTTCCACACATACACTTGAGCTGAATATGAAAATTGGTCTCTAATTGTTGGATACAAGCTTGACTAGCTTTGAATTAACAGCTAAAGCTGTATTCATTAATCTGAACAGGGAAGAGCAGGCAGCCTGTCACAACATGGCTCAGTCCGGTAGTCATGCAGAGCAGGTAAGGGGAGGGGAGGCACTTTGAAAGAGCTGCAGCCATCTCCATCAGCCCCATCAGCCAGTGATGGAGAGAGGCAGGCGGCAGCCCCAATATCGCCAGGAGATAGATGGCATACCTCACAGTCCACCATCCCAGGGGCATCCCCGCAATGATTGATGGTTATCCACAGCAATTAAACTTCACAGCTTTTAAATGTCATTCTAGAATGGAATGCCATCTCATAAAGGTGTTGTTTAACATTTATCAAACATGTGGATGTGGTGGGGTTGCAGGCTGTAGAGTCATTCTTTGGGGAAATATGAATGAATGTTATGGCTTTTGAAGTGAGAGAATCGCAAGAATACAATCTGATACTATTCTAATGTATTTTTCTCAACAGTGAAATTAACGAGAGCCGAATCCTTTCTGAATACTCTTTTTATTTTTAATGTTAGTATTTGGTGGCAGTGTAGTAGAAAGTATATATAACAAAAGGTGGTAGAAGCAGTTTTATGTCATTGCTTTTTCATTTATAATGACGCATCTTGGATACATCACTGCTATTTGTGCAAATGGGAGAAGCAGATAGGAATGGTAGTTTCCACCTCCACTGTGTTAGAGTCACCCAAGGAGCTTTTAGAACATAGCAATGGTGGGGGCACATACCATCTAGTCAGTCTGGGGTGGGGCGAGGCATATGTATTTTGTGAAAATCTCCCTAGGTGATTGATATGTTCAGTGAAGATGAAAAACCACTGGGTATGCTAGACTTGAAGTTCCTTCAGCCTTTCATATTCATGATTTTTCTTTGTTATAGAGCTATTCCCAAAGTAAAGAATGCTTGTTAATTTACAAAAAAGAATCTTAAACCAAAACAAAACACAACTTTCCATAGAAATAGTATTGTTGCTGATGAAAATAAACCCATTTGGTGTGTCTAGAGAGAAGAATTTCAATAGCACGTGTGTGGTGACATTTAAACGTAGTGGCAAAATATACTAGGGGAAATGAATAAACCCTTGGTGACAAGGCGGTGGGGGGCAGGCCCTCAAGATACTGCCCTGAGACTCTGGATTATCCTCCATATACTAATTCTTCCTGGGCCTGAATTAGACCTTCCTCTTAACCAATCTTGTTTCTGGACCTCCCAGGGTTTCATGCCCCTGTCCAATTTTGACTTCTACTGTGCTTTTCTTGAAGAATTTCCCCTTGGCTCCCCAGAGTTAGACCATCAGTACCTTGGGGAGACTTCCAAACCTGAGTCCAGAGGACTGAGGGTATGTACGATGAATTCTGAGGACACAATGGATTCCTGAAATGTGCAGTTGGACCCATGAATGCTTTTAGTTTTCTAGTAAATTAGGCTAAATGTGATTCTGCAGTTTCCTACTGACACAGGCCTTCTGATTTTATTAAACTTTAATTTATTTTTATTTATTCATTTTAGACAGGAGACAGAGAGAGAGAGAGAGAGAGAGAGAGAGAGAGAGAGAAATGGGGGAGGAGCTAGAAGCATCAACTCCCATATGTGCCTTGACCAGACCAGTGCAGGGTTTTGAACTGGCGACCTCAGTGTTCCCAGATTGACGCTTTATCCACTGCGCCACCACAGGTCAGGCTGATTTTATTAAACTTTAATAGTTTGCTTCCTCTTTCCGACTACCTTTTCCTCCCTTTATAACTAGCTAACCCCCTATGCTAACAATATAGGGTGCTGAAAGGCAGTGATACATAGTGGTCAATATTTTTGTCTCCAATTTGTATTTATTCATTCATTTAATCAGAGATTCAATAACTCTTAGCAGTTCTTATCAAAGTTGAAAAGATGAGGGCTAGGTTTACTTGCATATCAAGCAGTGGGGACCTTAAATATAAGGGTGTGCTGTGTGGATATTCCTGTTTAAATAGCAGAAAATGCTGATAAAGTATTTGATCCTCCATTCAACATGTTGGACTTCTCTTTCTGATTATTTTTCAGCCCCATTTCTCCTTAAATGGTAGCATGAAGTATGTGAGATATTGAGAGAAGATTGTAAATGCCTCCTCCCTGAGTTTCCTTCCCTACTTCCATTTCCGCATTCCCTCAGGGGGAACAAGAATAACCAAAAAAAGCCATACACAGGTGTAGGTTTCTCACAACCAACCCCCTTAAGGAGAGTATTCTGACAGAATGCCTTCCAGATTATGGAATTCTTCAAGGTGGAGTGAAGAGGAATGGAGAAGAAAGGAGAAGTGAGGGTGGAGATCTCAGTGTGCCCAGGAGGAAGGGATTTGGGTTTTTTTTTGCAGGAAGAGTGCTGGGGAGATGGGACACCATGATGGGGTACAGGAGACCTAAGGGCAAAGGTGATTTAGCCCTTTTCTGTTGGAGACCTCCCAAATGAAAACATGCAATGAAGTGATGGCTATGAGGTATGTGTAAAAGGACATGTGTAGACAGCTCATCAGCTACTCTGTGTCTGCAGGAAACAGAAAGACCCTTCAGAGATGAAGGGGCCTTGGGACACTGGAGTGATTGTGGGGCTCTTATCAGATGGAGGATGGATGGCCATGGGTCCTCAGAAAGATGAGTGACAGGAGACCGGGAAGGACACCCCTTTGCCTTGACACTATGTAAGCTCCAAGGAACAAATGAAATGGAATTGTGTGATGGACTAGGGTGCTCAGATATAAATTAACTCAATCTTTAAAACTCTTTGGAGATATAAACCTTTATGGGATCTCCTTTTGATAGCAGTAAAAGGTAAAAGTGAATCATGGATGGGACAAGATGGTGATGAAGAAGGTGGATGTACCAACTTCCAACTCCCAGAACCATAGTGGATTATAACTTAATTTTAAGAACCATCATCTGGATGAACCAACTTTGAACTGAACTAAGTGGACTATTCAACCAAGGAACACTGAAGAAGCCACATTGAGACTGGTAGGAAAAGCCAAAATGAGAAGAGGGCTGCCCAGCTCCCCAGAGCGAATGGCAACCCGGAGAGACCCGCGTGGCGGGAGGAGAGTTTGGCGGAGAGGGAGGGACCTGGGTCCTAGGAACCAAGCCCCAGCCTGCAGTCCCAGAGCCTAGAAGAGGCATTAGGACAGTATTGAGCTGTGAAGCAAGTGAGGATACTGTTTGTGAGAAAGAGACAGTTTTCTCAGACCCAACATTCTTCTTAAAGGGACAGCGCAAAAAAACTCTCTCACAACCACTCACTCACCTGGGGCTCTGGGGAACGGGGACAGAGGAGATGACCAGAGCAGGGGGAAGTGAGTGTGGACTGGAAGGCACAGGGACAAACACTCTGAGGGACAGCCACCCTAATCCCTGGGCTAAGTCACTTCCCTAATCAAAAACGAATATTTCCCCTGCAACTAGCAATACCAGCAAAAGGAGACAGGACACCAGCCAAACAAGCTCTCCCGCGGCAATTAGAGAAGAGCTGCTTAGACGGAGGGAGTTTCCAGGACTACAGTAGGGAGTGTTAGGGTCTGAGCTGCAGTGCACCCACCCACACTGCTGAGGGTTTGCTGGAGGGACGGTGGTGGCGGGAGGCTGAAACACGGTTCTGTCAGCAGGGGTGGAGGCCCAGCCGATGTGAGCTCGGTCTAACCCAGCAGGGGTGGAGGGAACTCGCAAAAGTGGTCTGGCAGCTGCGGGCCTGCCTAAGCCCCACCTGCAGGAGAAAAGCAGGAGGCCAGGAACAGGCAGAGATCTGCTTTGCGACCCTGGACCCTGTGCAAGCCGGCCCTGACCGCGGGGCGAAGCTAGAACCAGGGACAGGTGGAGGCTTGTGGCTGAGTGCACGCTAGCAACCCCAGCTGGCCCGAGAAACCGCAGTTTGCCATCCTGCTGCATGAGTTGGCTCTGACCACGGGGATGGGGCTAGAGCCCCGGATGAGTGGAGGCTCGCAGCTGAGCGCACGCCAGCAGCCCTGCCCACCTGAGAAATGGTGGTTTGCAATCCTGCGTAGGCAGGCCCTGGCCTCGGGGGCAAGGCTAAAGCTCCAGACAGGTGGAGGCTCACAGCTGAGTGCACGTCAGCAGCCCCGTCCAACCCGAGAAACTGTGGCGAGCAGGCTCTGACCAGGAGGGCTGGGTGGAAGCCCGGGAACAGGCTGGGTCTGCAGCTGAGCAAAGGTGCTCAACTCTACCCTTGGTGCTGAGGCATGGGCTTGAGTGCATTGCACAACCCTACCTGTGGGGGCGAGGCGAAGGCCCAGGCAGGTTGAGGTTTATAGAGCTGGGCACCAGAACACAGCCCCTCCTGCGGAGGAGAGGCGGAAATCACAGCAACAGCCACAGTGCGCCGGTATTGGCAACACCCATACTCAACCGCCCTAGGCAGCAGCAGAGGGGGTGGCATGATTTCATACATAGGTGGGACATAAAAGTGAGACTATGAGACATGGACAGGAGTGTGGTGGTTACAGGGTGGGGGAAGGGAGGAAAAGTTGGGAGGGGGGGCACAAAGAAAGCCAAATAGAAGGTGACAGAGGACAATTTGACTTTGGGTGATGGGTATGCAACATAATTGAATGATAAGATAACCTGGAGATGTTTTCTTTGAACATATGTACCCTGATTTGTTAATGTCACCCCATTAAAATTAATAAAAATAAATAAAAAAGAAGTTGAAAAAAAAAAGTGAATCATGTAGTGGGTTTGACAAATAAATACAGCCATGTGTGACTAGTTCAGCAATCCGAATTCTATGGAATATTTAAATGGATTCCCATGAAGAACAAGTCCACACTGTGCTCAGAGAATTCTGTTGCTTTAAATGAAAGGTGAGCAGGTAGAAAAGTGGTCTTGTAAGAGATAATTCAATTTGTAAGAGAATAAGTCATGCCAAAGTATAAAGGAATTTTCATTTTTTTCATCACTTCATTAATCAAATTTCAAAAGGGAAGGCCTACATTCAAAACAGAGGTTATTTACATTTCAAACTCCTTAGGCATAATAAGTGAGCAAAGCATTCAACTGTTAGACTTTGTTGCTTTCCTACCAGCTAGAGACAAGTACAATGAAGGTCATGCTATTTAATCTTACCCACGAATAGATAGATGTACATAATTGGGGTTGGAGAAGAAATTATTTCTAAGATGGAAAAAAAAAAAAGAAATAGATGTTATGCACTGAGTATCAAGGTAGAGTCTGGAATAATGAGCAATTCAATAATATCTATTTACATTTTGTTTTAACTTATAGTATAATGGACTGAATGAACAATTCCACAGTAAATTATGAGAAATGGCTGGAGTCATGTATATCAAACACCATTCTGCAGCATAACTAAGGGGTTTGGAATGGCTGGAAGTACTTCCACCCCAGGAATTTCCAGAACATCTGGTAAGTCAACAACATGATCAAAAACATTATGGACAACGATGTGAGTTCTTGCAACAATGTTTTCATTTTCCAAATGTTCCAGCTGAGAAAGCCACACAGAACATTTGCACCATCTAGCAGATGGCTAATGGGGGAGCCAATATTTTCTGTGGAAACCTGTTTCTTCTTCTAGCAATAGACATTTTCAGCAGAGAGAATAAGCATTTGTTTTTCTATTCAGTTAGCTTACACTTATAAAAAGACAGTATTACAGACTATTAATTTTAAAAAGTGTGTAAGAAAATGAGTTTTTTCTTAAGATTACAGAACTAAGAGGTTTCAGATCCAGAAATGTTTGGTGATAGAAACAAGGGCTATTGTTTTATTATTTAGCATGAGATGGAAGGGTTAGTGAGCACTTTGAACCTTTGTTTATTAATTTTATTATTCTTTATTATTATTGTTTTGTAGGATAAAAATCTTAAAAGTATATGCTTGGACATTAATTTGCTCCTACTAACCTCAAATTTACAACTGGTTTGTAAAATGCCGAGATTATAAATGGAATTTTATTTTCATAGGAAATAAAACAAAATGAACAAGGTGCAGCTGCCAGATTTACTTTAGGGAAGAGTGGGAGGAGTTGGCAAACAAAAGATAAAACATGCTGTCTGAATAATACAGATTCAGTTCATCTAATTTCACAAACTACATGTACTGCACTGGGAAAGTGGGTCGATTTGCCTTCAAATATTTTGCCTTCAAGTGTTACTATTCAGCATTCAAGTAAATATACATTTGAGACATTTAACAAATGTAACACATACTTTAGAGAGTGGGAACCTGTTATAAAGAGATGATTTCATTCTTTGTTTTTGTTTTGTCTTTTACGCTGTTTAGAGGACCAAATTGAAATTTCCACTTTTCCAGTACTGAGCTTTTTGTAATTTAAAAGATATATTCTTGTCTAAATCATCCTTCCAATCAAACGAATTGAAACATTTTCATGTCAAATTTTAGGCTTGGGTATATATACCTGAATGCCCATTAGTTACTTTTGCTTTATTATAAAAGTACTAATGATGACAGTTCCACTTTTATTCTATCAATAATAAGTTTGTTTAATTTATAAACCCAGGCCTTGTTTACACTAGGAGTAGAAATTCTAGCTGATTGAAACTGTGGGAATACAAAAAAAAAAAGGAGATAATTTAACAAACAGCATGTTTGTTTTTAGTAAAATTTGATTCTTTTTTAAAATATATTTTATTATTATTTATTTTAATGGGGTGACACCAATAAATCAGGGTACATATGTACAATGAAAACATCTTCAGGTTATCTTATCATTCAATTGTGTTGCATACCCGTCACCCAAAGTCAAATTGTCCTCTGTCAACTTCTATCTGGTTTTCCCTGTGTCCCTTGCCTCCTCTCTATCGCACCCTTCACTACCTCCCCACACCCCATAACCACCACTGTCTTGTCCATGTCTCATAGTCTCACTTTTATGTCCCACCTATGTATGAAATCATGCTGTTCTCAGTTTTTCTTTTTTTCTGATTTACTTATTTCACTCC
This sequence comes from Rhynchonycteris naso, assembly GCA_037038555.1. Taxonomy (NCBI): domain Eukaryota; kingdom Metazoa; phylum Chordata; class Mammalia; order Chiroptera; family Emballonuridae; genus Rhynchonycteris; species Rhynchonycteris naso. The sequence continues at coordinate 93,446,678 of CM072998.1, read as the reverse complement.
GTATAATGTTATCAAGGACCATCAATTTTGTTGTAAATGATCCGATGTCATCATTTCTTATGGCTGAGTAGTATTCCATAGTATATATGTACCAAACCTTTTTAATCCACTCGTCTTCTCACAGACACTTGGGCTGTTTCCAGATCTTTGCTATTGTGAACAATGCTGCCACAAACATGGGGGCGTATTTCTTCTTTTCGAACACTGCTATGGTGTTCTTAGGGTATATTCCTATAAGTGGGATAGCTGGGTCAAAAGGCAGTTCGATTTTTAATTTTTTGAGGAATCTCCAAACTGTTTTTCACAGTGGATGCACCAGTCTGCATTCCCACCAGCAGTGCAGAAGGGTTCCCTTTTCTCCGCATCCTCAACAGCACTTATTCTGTGTTGTTCTGCTGATGAGTGCCATTCTGACTGGTGTAAGGTAATATCTCATTGTGGTTTTAATTTGCATTTCTCTAATGATTAGTGATGTTGAGCATTTTTTCATATGCATATTGGCCATCTGTATGTCCTCTTTGGAGAAATTTCTATTCATTTCTTTTGTCCATTTTTGATTGGATTGTTTGTCTTCCCGTTGTTGAGTTTTATAAGTTCTTTATAAATTTTAGTTATTAACCCCTTATCAGATGTGCTGTCGAATATGTTCTCCCATTGTGTGATTTGTCTTTTTATTCTGTTCTTATTGTCTTAAGCTGTGCAAAAACTTTTTAGTTTGATATATTCCCATTTGTTTATCTTCCCTTTTATTTCATTTGCCCGTGGAGATAAATCCACAAATATATTGCTGCTACAGATGTCGGAGAGCTTGCTGCCTATGTTTTCTTCTAAGATGCTTATGGTTTCACGGCTTACATTTAAGTATTTTATCTATTTTGAGTTTGTTTTTGTGAATGGTGTAAGTTGATGGTCTAGTTTCATTTTTTTTGCAGGTAGATGTCCAATTTTCCCAACATCATTTGTTAAAGAGGCTATCTTTAATCCATTGTATGTTCTTTCCTCCTTTGTCAAATATCAGTTGTCCATAAAGCTGTGGGTTTATTTCTGGGTCCTCTGTTCTGTTCCATTGATCTATGTGCCTGTTCTTATGCCAGTATCAGGCTGCCTTGGGTACAATGGCCTTGTAGTAAACTTTGATATCCAAAAGAGTGACACCTTCTGCCTTATTTTTTCTTTTTAAGATTGCTGAGGCTATTCGTGTTCTTTTTTGGTTCCATATAAATTTTTGGAATATGTGTTCTATATCTTTGAAGTATGTGATTGGAATTTTAATTGGTATTGCATTGAATTTATAAATAGCTTTGGGTAATATAGACATTTTAATGATGTTTATTCTTCCTAGCCATGAGCACGGTATATGCTTCCACTTGTTTGTATCTTCCTTGATTTTTTTAATCAATGTTTTATAATTTTTTGAGTACAAGTGCTTAACCTCCTTGGTTAAATTTACTCCTAGGTACTTTATTTTTTTGGCTGCAATAGTGAAGTGGATTATTTCCTTAATTTCTTTTGCTGACAGTTCATTGTTGGTATATAGATGCCTCTGATTTCTGAGTATTAATTTTATATCCTGCCACCTTGCTGAATTCATTTATAAGGTCCAGTAGTTTTTTGACTGAGACTTTGGGGTTTTCAATATACAATATCATATCATCTGCAAATAGTGACCGTTTTACTTCTTCTTTTCCAATTTGGATGCCTTTTATTTCTTCTTCTTGTCTGATTGCTGTAGCTAGGACTTCCAGAACTATGTTGAATAAGAGTGGTGAAAGGGGACACCCCTGCCTGGTTCCTGATCTTAAGGGGATTGCTTTTAATTTTTGTCCATTTAGTATGATGTTTGCTGTGGGTTTGTTGTAGATGGCCTTTATCATGTTAAGGAATGTTCCCTGTATTCCCACTTTACTGAGAGTTTTGAGCATGAATGGGTGCTGGATTTTATCAAATGCCTTTTCTGCATCTATTGAAATTATCATGTGATTTTTTCCTTCCTTTTTTTTATGTGATGAATCACATTGATTAATTTGTGATATTGAACCAGCCTTGCCTCTCCAGAATAAATCCCACTTGATCATGGTGTATGATTTTTTCCATATATTGCTGGATCCGGTTGGTTAATATTTTATTGAGAATTTTAGCATCTAAATTCATCAGGGATATAGGCCTATAATTTTCTTTCTTTGTGTTGTCTTTGCCCGATTTTGGGATCACAATTATGCTCGCCTCATAAAAGGAGTATTGAAGTCTACCTTCCTCTTGAATTTTTTGAAATAGCTTGAGGAGAATAGGAGTTAGTTCTTCTTTGAATTTTTGATAGAATTCACTTGTGAAGCCATCAGGCCCAGGACTTTTCTTTTTAGGGAGTTTTTTGATAATTGTTTCGATCTCATTTGTTGTAATTGGTCTGTTTAGGTGTTCTGATTCTTCCAGGTTGATTTTTGGAAGTTTATATGATTCAAGAAATTTGTCCATTTCACCAAGATTGTCTAATTTTTTGGCATATAGTTCTTCATAGTATTTTCTTACAATGCTTTGTATTTTTGTTGTATCAGTAGTTATTTCTCCACTGTCCTTTCCAATTTTGTTTATTTGAGTCCTCTCTCTTTTTTTCTTGGTGGGTCTAGTTAAAGGTTCATCAATCTTGTTTACCTTTTCAAAGAACCAGCTTCTGGTTTCATTGATCCTCTGTATTGTTTCCTTAGCCTCTATGTCATTTATTTCTGCTCTGATCTTTATTATTTCCTTCCTTCTACTTGTCCTGGGTTTTATTTGCTGTTGTTTTTCTAGTTCTTTTAGGTGCAGGGTCAGGTTGCTTATTTGAGCTTTTCCTATGTTGTTATGATATGCCTGTAGTACAATGAACTTCCCTCTCAGAACTGCTTTTGCTGTGTCCCATAAATTTTGATTTGATGTATGCTCATTATCATTTGTTTATTGAAACTTTTTTATTTCTTCTTTGATCTCATTGTTAATCAATTCATTATTTAATATCATCCTATATAGTTTCCAAGTGTTTGAGTATTTTTCAGTTTTTCTTTTGTGGTTAATTTCTAGTTTCATGGCATTGTGATCAGAGAAAATGCTTGATATGATTTCAATCTTCTTAAATTTATTGAGACCATTTTTGAGTCCTAACATATGGTCTATCCTAGAAAACATACCATGAGCACTTGAGAAGAATGTATATTCTACTGCTTTAGGGTAAAAAGTTCTGAAGATATGTATTAAATCAAGTTTATCTAGTGTCTCCTTTAAGTCTGCTGTTTTTTTATTAATTTTCTTTCTTGAGGAACTATCCAGTGTTGTTAGAGGGGTATTCAAATCCCCTACTATGATAGTATTGCTGTTAATCTCGCCTTGTATATCCATCAAAGTCTGCTTTATGTATGTTGGGGCTCCTATATTTGGTGCGTACATATTTATAATAGTTTTATCTTCCTGTTGAATTGTTCCCTTTATCATTATGTAGTGTCCTTCTTTATCTCTTACTACAGCCTTTGTTTTAAAGTCCATTTAGTCAGATATAAGTACTGCTACCCTGGCTTTTTTAAAATTTCTATTTGCATGAAATATTTTTTTCCATCCTTTTACCTTCAGTCTATGTGCATCATTTGTTTTAAGGTGTGTCTCTTGTAGACAGCATATGTTGGGTCCTGTTTCTTTATCCATGCAACTACCCTATGTCTTTTGATTGGATCATTTAATCCATTTACATTTAAGGTTATTATTGATTTGTAGTTGTTTATTGCCATTTTATTCTTTAAAGCTGTATTCTTCTTTTGCTCTATTCATTCCTCCCTTTAAACTGTTCACAACAGGCCCCTTAATATCTCTTGCAGAATTGGTTTGGTTTTTATGAATTCCTTCAGGCTTTCTTTTTCTGGGAAGCTCTTTATTTCTTCTTCAATTTTAAACATTAGCCTTGCTGGATAGAGTAGTCTTGGTTGTAGGTTCTTGTTCTGCATTACTTTGATTATATCTTGCCATTTCCTTCTGGCCTCAAGTGTTTCTGTTGAGAAGTCCGATGTCATACTTATGGGGGCTCCTTTGTAGGTGATAGCCTTTTATTCCCTAGCAGGTTTTAAAATTTTTTCTTTATCCATTAGCTTTTGTATTTTAACTATGATGTGTCTTGGTTGTGGTCTTTTTGGGTTTTTCTTTAATGGAGTTCTGTGTGCTTTTTGAACGTGTGGAGTGTTTCCCAGCCTTATTTTAGGGAAGTTTTCTGCTATGATTTGATTGAACAAAGTTTCCATTTCCTGTCCTCTCTCTTCTTCAGGCACCCCTATGATGCGAATGTTGTTTCTCTTCATGTTGTCACAAAGTTCCCTTAGAGTTTCCTCACATTTTTTGAGTCCTTTTTCCTTTTTCTTCTCTTCTTCTGTTACTTTTTTTATTGTGTCCTCTAACTCACTGATTCGATCCTCAGCGTGGTTCATCCTGCTTTTAATTCCTTTCATTGTGGTCTTCAGTTCTGATACTGTACTTGTCATTTCTGTCAATACTTGTTATCTCTTTATTTACATGTTCATAATGACTATCCATTGTTGCTCTAATTTCTTTGAACATCCTAACTATCATTATTCTAAATTCTGCTTCTGGTAATTTGGTTATATCTGGTTTATTCAGGTCCTTCTCTGGGGCTTTCTCTTTATTCATTTGGTTTGCATTCCTCTGCCTGCCCATTTTGTCTGTGTATAAGCAAGTTGTGGTCACTGGAGTCCAGTAGGTGTTGCCTTTGTGTTCTCTAGGTGTGTTCTGTCTGCAGGCCCACCACCCCCTCTGCTGCTGCCTAGGGCGGTTTGTTATGGGCGTTGCCAGCGCCGGCCCACTGTGGCTTTTGCTGTGATTCCTGCCTCTCCTCCATGGGAGGGCTGTACTCAAGCCACAAGCCTCAGCACCAAGGGTAGAGGTGAGCACCTTTGCTCAGCTGCGGACCCATCCTGTTTCCGGACTTCCGCCCAGAACCCGCAGTCAGTGCCTGCTTGCCACAGTTTGGCGGGTTGGGCGGGGCTTTTGATATGCCTCAGCTGTGAGCCTTTGCCCGTCTGGAGCTTTAGTCTTGCCCTCTAGGCCAGGGCCCTTCTGCGCAGGGTCGCAAACCAAGGTTTATTGGGCTGGGCATGTTTGCTGGCTTCCGCTCATCTTCAAGCTTCCGCTATTCCCGGACTCTACCCCGCCACTGCGTTCCGAGCCCGCTTGTGCACATAGGATGGCAAACCGAGGTTTTTTCAGCCTGGCGGGGATAGTAGGGTGGGCTCATTTGCGAGCTTTCGCCCGTCTTGGGGTCTACCCCATCTCCGTGCTTGGAGCCCGCTCACGCACGTAGAATGGCAAACTGCGGTCTTTCCGGCCGGGCGGGGCTGGTAGTGTGACCTCAGCCGCGAGCCCGCGCCTGTCCCTGGTCCTAGCCCCGTCCACGCGGTCAGGGACGGCTTGAGCAGGGTTGCAGAGCAGATCTCTGCCCGTTTCTGGCCTCCCGCTTTGTCCCCGCAGGTGGGATTACAGGCGCGCCCGCAGCCTCCGGACCGCTTTCGCGCGTCCCCTCCGCCCCTGCTGGGATAGACCGAGCTTACACTGGCTTGGCCTCCGCCCACACTGACAGAACCTCGTTTCAGCGTCCTGCCGCCACCATACCCTTCAGCAACCCTCAGCAGAGTAGGAAGGGCCCTAATACTCCACACTGGAGGCCTGGGAGCTCCCTCACTTGTTTCACAGCTCAAAACTGTCTAAATGCCTCTTCTAGGCTCTGGGACTGCAGGCTGGGGCTTGGTTCTGGGACCCAGGTGCCTCCCTCTCCGCCAAACTCTCCTCCCGCTACGCGGGTCTCTCCGGGCTGCCGTTTGCTCCGGGGAGCTGGGCAGCCCTCTTCGCGTTTTCGCTATTCCTACAGTCTCAATGTGGCTTTTCTGTTTTTCTTGGTTGAAGAGTCCACTTAGTTTAGTTCAAAGTTGGTTTATCCAGATGATGGTTCTTAAAATTGAGTTATAATCCACTTTGGTTCTGGGAATTGGAAGTTGGTACATCCACCTACTCCGTCGCCATCTTGCTCCCCCAAAATTTGATTCTTAAGAGTAGTTGAAATAACCCTATTGTGAAAATGACAGCAAGGCAGTCTAAGAGAATAATACAGTGGTTCCTAGTCTCTTTCCGGGGTTAGGTTCCAGAGCCCTCTGCAATAGTCGAAAATCTACGAAGTAGCGTTCTTATATTTATTTTATTGTTTATATATATTTTAAGGTTTTAAAACCCTTCCCACACTCTTTTTTAATTTTTTAAATATTATTTTGTTGTGTTTACATAGTTTCAAGTGTTCCACTGAATATATCTCCCTCCCTCCCTCCACCCCCGTGTTCTCCTTGATACCCTTTTCCCTCTTGCCCCCATCGCCTTCTCTACCTTCCCTACAGAATTTACTATCCTGCTCTCTATCTCTCTGTGTTATGTGTATAAACTTACCCTAATGTCTTTTCTTTCTGTGATCCCCTCCTTTCATCCCCTTCCCCTCTGAACTCTTTAAACCCTTCTCTGCCTTTCTTCCATTCCTCAGTTCACATCGTTTATTGGATTCCTCATATGAGTGAGGTCATATGATATTTTTCATTCTATGCCTGGCTTATTTCACTTAGCATAATAGACTCCAGGTCCATCCATGTTGTTGTAAAGGGTAAGATTTCCTACTTTTTCATGGCCACATTGTATTCCATTTTGTATATGTACCACTGCTTTTTAATCTGCTCATCTACTGATGGACACTTGGGCTATTTCCAGATCTTGGCTATTGTAAACATTGCTACAGTAAACATGGGGGTGTATTTCTTCTTTTGAATCAGTGATTTGTCATTCTTAGGCTATATTCCTAGAAGTGGGATAGCTGGGTCAGAAGGCAGTTTCATTTTTAATTCTTTGAGGAATCTCCATATTGTTTTCCACAGTGGCTACACCAGTCTGCATTCCTACCAGCAGTGCAGGAGGGTTCCCTTTTCTTCACATCCTCGCCAGCACTTGTTATGTGTTGTTTCGTTAATGACCACCTTTCTGACAGGTGTGAGGTGGTATCTCATTGTGGTTTTAATTTGTATTATCTCTAATGATTTGTGATGTTGAACATTTTTTCATATGCCCATTGGCCATCTGTATATTCTCTTTGGAGAAGTATCTATTCAGTTCTTTTGTCCAATTTTTGATTGGATTGTTTACTTTCCTGGTGTTGAGTTTCACAAGTTTTTTATAGATTTTGGTTACTAACCCCTTATCGGATGTGTTGGCAAATATATTCTTCCATTGTGTGGATTGTCTTTTTATTATGTTCATATTATCTTTTGCTGTGCAATAGCTTTTTAGTTTAATATAGTCCCATTTGTTCATCCTGAACTTTATCTCATTTGACCGTGGAGTTAAATCAGCAAATATATTGCTGCAAGAAATGTTGGAGAGCTTACTGCCTATGTTTTCTTCTAAGACAGTGGTTCTTAACCTTTTTTGAGGTACTGAACACACCAGTTTCATATGCGCATTCAACAAACCCTTCTTTAGTGATAAATAAAATATTATTTGTTTTTCCAAATTCAAGACATAGGCATATGTTTTTTTTACTGGTGCACAAAATGAGCCTTGCATGAACATCACCGTGCTCAAAGAACAAAACGAACAAAGTGCATGAACTCACAACAAATTACGGTATTACTTTATTCTGCCCTCCACGGCAGAGGCTTCTCCAAACCCCTGAGACTGACTCATAGAACACCTAGGGTTCAATAGAACCCAGTTTAAGAACCACTGTTCTAAGATGATCATGGATTCATGACTTACATTCAAGTCTTTTATTCATTTGGAGTTTATTTTTGTGAATGGTGTAAGTTGGTAGTCTAGTTTTATTTTTTTGCATGTAGTTGTCCAATTTTCCCAGCACCATTTGTTAAAAAAGACTGTCTTTACTCCATTGTATGCTCTTACCTCCTTTGTCAAAAATCAATTGGCCATAAAGGTGTGAGTTTATTTCTGGGTTCTCTGTTCTGTTCCATTGTATGCCTGTTCTTATCTCAGAACCAAGCTGTTTTGAATATAATGACCTTGTAGTATAACTTGATATCAGGAAGTGTAATACCTCCCACTTCATTTTTCTTTTTCAAGATTGCTGAGGCTATTTGTGTTATTTTTGGGTTCCATATAAATATTTGGAATATTTGTTCTATATCTTTGAAGTATGACATTGGTATTTTAATAGGAATTGCATTGAATTTATATATTGCTTTGGACAATATAGACATTTTAATGATATTGATTCTTCTTATTCATGAACATGGTATGTGCTTCCACTTGTTTATATCTTCCTTGATTTCTTTTATCAATGTTTTATAATTTTCTGAGTACAGGTCTTTAATCTCCTTGGTTAAATTTACTCCTAGGTACTTTACATTTTTGGTTGCAATAGTGAAGGGGATTGTTTTTTTAATTTCTCTTTCAGACAGTTTATTTTTGGTGTATATAAATGCCACTGATTTCTGAGTATTGATTTTATATCCTGCCACCTTGCTGAATTCATTTATCAGTTCCAGTAGCTTTTTGACTAATACTTTAGGGTTTTCTATGTACAGTATCAACTCATCAACAAATAATGATAGTTTTATTTCTTCTTTTCCAATTTAGACGACTTTTATTTCTTCTTCTTGTGTGATTGCTGTAGCTAAGACATCCAGAACTATGTTGAATAAGAGTGGTGAAAGGTGGCACCTCTGTCTTGTTCCTGTTCTTAAGGGGATTGTTTTTAATTTTTTCCCATTGAGTATGACAGGGTTCCCCAAACTACGGCCTGCGGGCTGCATGTGGCCCGCTGAGGCCATTTATCCAGCCCCCACAGCACTTCTGGAAGGGGCATCTCTTTCAGTGGTGGTCAGTGAGAGGAGCACAGGATGCATCCACACCCATAGTTCCCATTGAAATACTGGTCAGTTTGTTGATTTAAATTTACTTGTTCTTTATTTTAAATATTGTATTTGTTCTCGTTTTGTTTTTTTACTTTAAAATAAGATATGTGCAGTGTGTATAGGAATTTGTTCATAGTTTTTTTATAGTCCGTACCTCCAACGGTCTGAGGGACAGTGAACTGGTCACCTGTGTAAAAAGTTTGGGGACCCCTGGAGTATGTTATTGGCTGTGGGTTTGCCATAGATGGCCTTTATCATGTTGAGGTATATTCCCTGTATTTCCACTTTGCTGAGTTTTGATCATAAATGGGTGCTGAATGTTATCAAATGCTTTTTCTGCATCCATTGAAATTATCATGTTATTTTTGTCCTTCCTTTTGTTTATGTGATGAATCACATTGATTGATTTGTGAATATTGTACCAGCCTTCCCTCCCTAGAATAAATTCCACTTGATCATGATGTACGCTTTTTTCATGTATTGCTGAATCTGGTTTGCTAATATTTTGTTGAGAATTTTAGCATCTAAGTTCATCAGGGATATTAACCTATAGTTTTCATTCTTTGTACTGTCTTTGCCTGGTTTTGAAATGAGGATTATATTCGCCTCATAAAAGGAGTTTGGAAGTTTTTCCTCTTCTTAAAATTTTTTTTTTTTTTTTTTTTTTTGAAATAGCTTCAGAAGAATAGGAGTTAGTTCTTTGAATATTTGGTAAAATTCGCCTGTAAAGCCATCAGGCCCAGGACTTTTGTTTGTTGGAAATTTTCTGATAACTGTTTCAATCTCTTTTGTAGTAATTGGTCTGTTTTGGTTTTCTGACTCTTCCAGATTGATTCTTGAATGGTTATATTTTTTAAGAAATTTATCCATTTCATCTAGGTTGTCCCATCTTTGGGTATATAGTTCTTCATCGTATTTTATTATAATTCTTTGAATTTCTGCTGTGTCAGTTGTTACTTCTCCACTCTCATTTCCAATTTTATTTATTTGAGCCCTCTCTCTTTTTTTCTTGGTGAGTCTGGTTAAAGGTTCATCAATTTTGTTTACTTTTTCAAAAGACCAGCTCTTGGTTTTATTGATCTTCTTTTTATTTTTGCCTCTATGTCATTTATTTCCACTCTGATCTTTATTATTTTTTCCCTTATACTTTCTCTGGGCTTTATGTGCTTTTGTTTTTCTAGTTCTTTTAGGTGCAGGGTTAAGTTGGTAATTTCAGCTTTTTCTTGCTTCTTAAGGTATGCCTATAATGCTATGAACTTCTCTTTCAGGACTGCTTTTGCTGTGTCCCATAAAATTTGAGTTCTTGTATGTTCATTTTTATTTGTTTCAAGGAAGTTTTTGATATTTTCCTTGATATCATTGTTAACCCATTCATTTAATAGCATGCAATTTAGTCTCCTAGTGTTTGAATGTTTTTTAGTTTTTTTATTATAGTTTATTTCTAGTTTCATGCTGTTGTGATCAATGAAGGTACTTGATATGACTTCAATATTCTTAAATTTATTAAGACTTATTTTGTGTCCTAACATGTGGTCTATCCTACAGAATATACCATGAGCACTTGTAAAGAAGGTATATTCCACTGCTTTGGGGTGAAAGGTTCTGAAGATATCTATTAAATCCAGTAGATCTAGTTTTTCATTTAAGGCCACTGTTTCTTTGTTAATTTTCTGTCTGGAGGTTCTATCCATTGATGTTAGTGGGGTATTAAAATCCACTACTATTATAGTATTGCTGTTGATCTCACCCATTTTGTCCATTAAATTCTGTTTTATATATTTAGATGCTCCTATATTAGGTGCATATATATTTATAATAGTTGTATCTTTCTGTTGTAATGCCCGTTTTATCATTATGTAATGATCATTTTTTATTTATTGTTATCTATCTATCTATTTATTTATTTATCATAATTTTAATGGGGTGACATTGATAAATCAGGGCACATATGTTCAGAGAAAATATTTCCAGGTTATTTTGACATTAGATTATAAGGCATACCCGTCACCCAAATTCAACTTGTCCTCCATCACCTTCTATCTGGTTTTATCAGTGCCCCTCCCCTACTCTTACCCCCTCCCTAACCTCCCCCTCCCACCGGGTACCCAGTACACTCTTGTCCATGTCTCTGAGTCTCATTTTTATGTCCCATCTATGTATGAACTCATATAGTCCTTAGTTTTTTCTGATTTACTTACTTCACTCAGTATAATGTTATCAAGATCCATCCATGTTGTTACAAATGATCTGATGTCATCATTTCTTATGGCTCAGTAGTATTCCATAGTATATATGTACCAAAGCTTTTTAATCCCCTCGTCCTCTGACGGACACTTGGGCTGTTTTCAGATCTTCGCAATTATGAACAATGCTGCCACGAACATGGGGGCGCATTTCCTCTTTTCAAACAGTGCTATGGTATATTCCTAAAAGTGGGATAGCTGGGTCAAAAGGCAGTTCGATTTTTAATTTCTTGAGGAATCTCCATACTGTTTTCCACAGTGGCTGCATGAGTCTACATTCCCACCAGCAGTGCAGGAAGGTTTCCTTTTCTCCACATCCTCATCAGCACTTATTCTGTGTTGTTTTGCTGATGAGCGCCATTCTGACTGATGTGAGGTGATATCTTATTGTGGTTTTAATTTGCATTTCTCTAATGATTAGTGATGTTGAGCCTTTTTTTTTATATGCCTATTGGCCATATGTATGTCCTCTTTGGAGAAATTTCTATGCATTTCTTTTGCCCATTTATTGATTGGATTGTTTGTCTTCCTGGTGTTGAGTTTTATAAGTTCTTTATAAATTTTGGTAATTAACCGCTTATCAGACATATTGTTGAATATGTTCTTCCATTGTGTGGTTTGTCTTTTTATTCTGTTCTTATTGTCTTTCGCTGTGCAAAAACCTTTTTAGCTTGATATAGTCCCATTTGTTTATCTTGCCTTTTATTTCATTTGCCCGTGGAGATAAATCGGCAAATATATTACTGCAACAGATGTCGGAGAGCTTACTGCCTATGTTTTCTTCTAAGATACTTATGGTTTCATAGCTTACATTTAATTATTTTAACCAGTTTGAGTTTGTTTTTGTGAATGGTGTAAGTTGATTATCTAATTTCATATTTTTGCAGGTAAATGTCCAATTTTCCAAACACTATTTGTTAAAGAGTCTGTCTATACTCCATTGTATTCTCTTTCCTCCTTTGTCAAATATTGGTTGTCCATAAAGGTGTGGGTTTATTTCTGGGTTCTCTGTTCTGTTCCATTGATCTATGTGCCTGTTCTTATGCCAGTATCAGGCTGTCTTTAGAAAAATGGCCTTGTAGTATAACTTGATATTCAACAGAGTGATTCCTCCTGCTTTATTTTTTCTTTTTAAGATTGCTGAGGCTATTCGTGTTCTTTTTTGGTTCCATATAAATTTTTGGAATATGTGTTCTATATCTTTGAAGTATGTCATTAGTATTTTAATTGGTATTGCATTAAATTTATAAATTACTTTGGATAATATAGACATTTTAATGATGTTTATTCTTCCTAACCATGAGCACGGTATATGCTTCCACTTGTTAGTATCTTTCTTGATTTCTTTTATCAATGTTTTATAATTTTCCGAATACAAGTCCTTAACCTCTTTAGTGAAATTTACCCCTAGGTACTTTAATATTTTTGTTGCAATAGTGAAAGGGATTGTTTCCTTAATTTCTTTTGCTGACAGCTCATTGTTGGTATATGAAAATGCCTCTGATTTCTGAGTATTAATTTTTTATCCTGCCACCTTGCTGAATTCATTTATCAGGTCCGTAGTTTTTTAACTGAGACTTTAGGATTTTCTATATACAATATCATATCATCTGCAAATAATGACACTTTTACTTCTTTTCCAATTTGGATGCCTTTTATTTCTTTATTTCTTCTTCTTGTCTGATTGCTGTGGCTAAGACTTCCAGAACTATGTTGAATAAGAGTGGTGAAAGGGGGCACCCCTGCCTGGTTCCTGATCTTAAGGTGATTGCTTTTAATTTTTGCCCATTTAGTATGATGTTTGCTGTGGGTTTGTCATAGATGGTCTTTATCATGTTAAGCTGTGTTCCCTGTGTTCCCACTTTACTGAGAGTTTTGATCATAAATGGGTGCTGGATTTTAACAAATGCCTTTTCTGCATCTATTGAAATTATCATGTGATTTTTGTCCTTCCTTTTGTTTATGTGATGAATCTTATTGATTGATTTGTGAATATTGAACCAGCCTTGCCTTTCCAGAATAAATCCCACTTGATCACGGTTTATGATTTTTTTCATGTATTGCTCGAACCGATTGGCTAATATTCTGTTGAGAATTTTAGCATCTAATTTCATCAGGAATATTGGCCTATAATTTTTTTTCTTTGTGTTGTCTTTTTCTGGTTTCGGGATCAGAATTATGCTGGCCACATAAAAGTAGTTTGGAAGTTCTCCTTCCTATTTAATTTTTTGAAATAGCTTTAGAAGGATAGGACTTAGTTCTTTTTTGAATTTATGGTAGAATTCACTTGTGCAGTCATCAGGTCCAAGACTTTTCTTTGTTGGAAGTTTTTTGATAACTGTTTCAATCTCATTTGTTGTAATTGGTCGTCTAGGTGTTCTGATAAATCCAGACTAATTTTTGAAAGATTATATGATTCAAGAAATTTGTCTATTTCACCTAGGGTATCTAATTTTTTGGCATAGAGTTCTTCATAGTATTTTCTTAAAATACTTTTATATCAGTTTTGTCAGTTGTTATTTCTCCACTCTCATTTCTAATTTATTTGTTTGAATCCTCTCTTTTTTTCTTGGTAAATCTAGTTAAAGATTCATCGATCTTGTTTACCTTTTCAAAGAACCAGCTCCTGGTTTCATTGATCCTCTGTATTCTTTCCTTAGCCTCTATATCATTTATTTCTGCTCTGATCTTTATTATTTCCTTCCTTCTACTTGTCCTGGGCTTTATTTGCTGTTGTTTTTCTAGTTCTTTTAGATACAGGGTCAAGTTTCTTATTTGAACTTTTTCTAGCTTCTCATAGTATGACTGTAGTGCTATCAACTTTTCTCTCAGTACTGCTTTTGCTGTGTCCCATAAATTTTGAGTTGATGAATGTTCATTATCATTTGTTTGTAGAAACTTTTTTATTTCTTCTTTGATCTCATTATTAATCCATTCGTTATTTAATAACATGCTATTTAGTATCCAAGTGTTTGAATATTTTAAGTTTTTCTTTTGTGGTTAGTTTCTAGTTTTATGTCATTGTGATCAGATAAAATGCTTGATATGACTTCAATATTCTTAAATTTGTTGAAACCGCTTTTGTGTCCTAACATGTGGTCTATCCGAGAGAATGTACCATGAGTGCTTGAAATGAATGTATATTTTACTGCTTTAGGGTGAAAAGTTCTGAAGATATCTATTAAATCAAGTTGTTCAAGTGTATCCTTTAAGTCTGCTGTTTCTTTGTTAATTTTCTTTCTTGCGGATCTATCCAGTGATGCTAGTGGGTATTGAAATCCTCTACTATTATAGTATTGCTGTTAATCTCGCCCTTTGTATTCATCAAAGTCTGCTTTATGTATGTTGGGGCCCCTATGTTTGGTGCGTAGATATTTATAATAGTTATATCTTCCTGTTGAATTGTTCCCTTTATCATTATGTAATGTCCGTCTTTATCTCTTACTACAGCCTTTTTTTTTAAAGTCCATTTTGTCAGATACAAGTATTGCTACCCCAACTTTTTTTAAATTTCCATTGGCATAAAATATTTTTTTCCATTCTTTTACCTTCAGTCTATGTGCATCTTCTGTTTTAAGGTGTGTCTCTTTTAGACAGTATATGTATGGGTCCTGTTTCTTTATCTACGCAGCTACCCTACATCTCTTGATTGGAACATTTAATATATTTACATTTAAGGTAATTATTGATATGTAGTTGTTTATTGCCATTTTATTCTTTAAAGCTGTATTCTTGTTTTTGCTATATTCTTTTCTTCCTTGGAACTGTTCACAACAGGCCCCTTAGTATCTCTTGCAGAATTATTTTGGTTTTATTGAATTCCTTGAGGCTTTTTTTGTCTGGGAAGCTTTATTTCTCCTTCAATTTTAAACATTAGCCTTGCTGGATATAGTAGTCTTGGTTGTAGGTTCTTGTTCTGCATTAGTTTGAATATATCTTGCCATTCCCTTCTGGCCTCAAGTGTTTCTGTTGAGAAGTCGGATCTCATTCTTATGGGGGCACTATTGTAGGTGATAGCCTTTTTTTATCTAGCAGCTTTAAAAATTTTCTCTTTATCCCTTAGCTTTGGTATTTTAACTATGATGTGTCTTGGTGAAAATATTTTTGGGTTTCTCTTTAATGGAATTCTCTGTGCTTCTTGAACGTGTGAAATGTTTTTCAGTCTTAATTTAGGGAAGTTTTCAGCTATGGTTTGATTGAACAAAGTTTCTATCCCTTGTTTTTTCTCTTTGTCTTCATGAAACCCTATGATGTAGATGTTATTTCTCTTCATGTTGTCACAGAGCTTCCTTAAATTATCCTCAGATTTTTTGAGTCTCTTCTTTATTTCTGTTCTGCTTCTGTGCCATTGTTTATTTTGTCTTCTAACTCACTGATTTGATCCTGAGCTTCATCCGTCCTGCTTTTAATTCCTTCCATTGTGGTCTTTAGTTCTGATACTGTATTTGTCATTTTGTCTGATTCTTTTTTATTATTTTAATTTCCTTTTTAATACTTGCTATCTCTTTATTTATGTGTTTTTAATGACTATCCATTGTTGCTCTAAGCTCTTTGAACATCTTAATTATCATCATTGTAAACTCTGCATCATGTAGTTTGGTTATATCTGATTCATTGAGGTCCTTCTCTGGGGATTACTCTTGATGTATTTGGGTGAATTTCTCTGCCTGTACATTTTGTCTGCATGTAAGAAGGGTTTGGCTACTGGAGTCTAATGGGTGTTTCCTCTGTGTTCTCTATCTGTGGTCTGTCTGCATGTCTGCAAGCCTGCACCCTTCTTCTGCTGCCAGAGCGGTTGCATATGGGTGTTGCCGGCACCAGAGGCTGAGGCTTTTGCTGAGATTTCTGCCTTGCCTCCGCGGTAGGGGCTGTGTTCTCGTGCCAGGTTCTATAAGCCTCAGCCGGTCTTGACCTTCGCCACTCTCCCACGGGTGAGATTGCGCACCATACTCAGGCCACAATCCTGGGCACCAAAGGCAAGGGTGAGAACTTTTGCTCAGCTGTGGGTCCCTGTCAGCCAGTTCCTCTGGCCAAGCAGGGCTGCTGGTGTGCTCTCAACTGTGAGCCCCGGCTCCCACCCCACCTCTGTCTGCAAAGCCAGTCCATGCAGGGTTTCAAGCCTTGGAGGCAGGTGAGGCTGCCCGCCCGCTCGCCCTGCCCAGTGGCGGATCTCTACCTGTTCCGGGCTCCCGCCTTTCCCCCACAGGTGGTGTTCCTTGTTCGTTTTCTTCTCCCTCAAAAACCCCTATGATGCGGATGTTATTTCTCTTCATATTGTCACAGAGTTCTCTTATAGTTTCCTCAGACTTTTTGAGCCTCTTTTCTTTTTGCTGCTCTGTTTTTGTGATTTTATCTTGTCCTCTAATTCACTGATTTGATCCTCTGCTTCATCCAGCCTGCAGTTGATTCCTTCTAGTGTAGTCTTCATTTCTGATATTGTAATTGTCATTTCTGATTGATTCCTTTTTATGATTTCAGTGTCCTTTTTGATGCTTGCAATTTCTTTATTTAGGTGCTCATTAAGTTCATCCATAGTAGCTCTGAGATACTTAAGCATCCTGACAATCATTATTTTAAACTCTACATCTGGTAATTTGTTTACTTCCATCTCATTCAGTTCCTTTTCTGGGTATTTCTCTTATTGATTCATATGGATTACATTTCTCTGCCTTCCCATTTTTCTTCTGTGTGTGATTTGCAAGGGTGTTGGTATTATGGGTTTGAGGTTCTTATATGGAATATTACTCCTCCTCAGAGTCTTTATCCTTCAGCCTCTGCTGGTTGCTCAGATTTTAATTCTCCTTTACTAGTAGAGCTGCTTAAAAGTCTTAATTTCCCTGCTGTGTATTTGCTGAGCCCAGCAGGGTACTTCTGTGTTTAGGATAGTGGTGGTGCCTGTATCTTGCTCTTTGGCTCCAGTTTAAACTCTATCCGGAAATTCAGTGGGTGTGACCTCTGAAAACTAGAAGGTGTGGTCTGCCCAGTAACTCTCTGGGGGCGGAGCATGTTCTCCATATCAGAAGGGGGAGGTGTAGCTCAGGTCTCCCCTCCTCTTTACTTGCTCCTTTCTGAATGGCCTTTCACACTGATCAGAGCTGGAGAGCTTTTTGGAGGTGGGTCAGTTGGCTCCATGCTAAGCTTGTGCTGGACAGAGGGAGTGACTCTTCTCCTAGCTATGACTGCCTTGGAACTGGAGAATGACTCAGCTCATGTATTCTTCTCCCATTACTGTTTGTGTCCCCATGCCTCAATCTCCCCACTCTCCTAATGCAAGACCAGTCCTCTCAGCCCTCCTCGCCCCTGTAGCCCCAGGCAAGTGGCTGTGAGCAATATTTTCTGTGCTGGCCTTTTAAGGCTGCAACTTCTTCGCCAGCCATTTCCCACAGACAGAAATCCTGCTCTTCTCCCCACTCAATGCTGTCAGGTTGTCTCCTCCAGTCTCTGGTATTCTAGGCTGGGGCTCTGGTCCTGGGACTGAGGACTCCTGCCTCTCAGGGTCTCTCTCCCCTCAACAAGAATCTCTTTGGACCCTCAGCCACCCCTCACTCCTGGTAGTGGGGGAGCCCCCACCATGTCCCTGTACTTCCTACTAGGCTCATTGTAGTTTCTTCTGTTCTTCTTGGTTTTTGAGTCCTGTTCTTTTAGTTCAAAGTTGGTTTTTCACTATTATTGTTCGTAAATTAATTTGTAATCCAGTTTTTTTCCCTGAGATGGTAGTTTTGTTTGTTTGCCTACTCCACTGCCATCTTGGAATCCCCTCTCCCTACACTCTTATAAACCTTTTCCACACTGTTATTAACCTTTCCCACACTCATTTTGCTTATTTTACCACAAAATAATTGAAATAATATATAAAAATACCTATATACTACAAAATCCCATGTTATAGCAAAATATCTGTGATACAAAATTAGATATATACAATCTCGATACAGCGAGACTGCAAACGGTGAACCATGATATGGTGAGGGACGACTGTAATATGTTTGCTAGAATATCTCCTTTTCAGCTGAGTTCAGTACCAATTTAAGTCTACAAAACTTAGGTTTGAAGTCATTTTGGGGAAAGACAATTCATTCATCCTCTTTGGCTTCCCATGGCAAGCGCAAATCTGCCTAAGTTTTTCCGTCTATTTGTTTTGCTTTTTGGTTTTTACTTTGATTGCTCTGGGTGAGCAGCTGCACTTGAATGGGTTTCTTTCAGGGCAGTGACAGCCCATATTTCCACTGGAATACCCTGGGCTCTAGTGAGGGAAGGGCAAAGACTAGCATATTTTTATGAGAGTCTGGGTTTGTGGCTGTGGGGGGAGACAGGGGGCAAGTCTTCTGTGCTGAGTGATACTCTCACGTAGCAGAAGACATCTTTCTTGGGTGCAGCAGTCCCCTCCATGCAGCATCAGCCTGGGGGAAAGCAACTGCCCCACCCTCTGTGCTCCCTCTCTCCCCACCCTGTGGAGCTTACACCTGCTGAGAAGTCAGGGGCCTGGGCTGGGGTGAGAGGTCTGGGCAGACTCAGTGCATCAGTGACTAAGTGGTGTGGCTTTGGAGTGGGGATCGTCCCCTTTACTTTCCTGTGAACTTCAGTGAGTGTTTTTATGTCCCTGCTGCCTAAAACCCTGTCATTTTAAAATTAATTTTGATGCTGTCATGCAAAAAAATACTGACGTGTAAAATTACACCTATTTTTATAATAGGGTAGTTCACCCTTTCAATAAATATTAAAGTACCTATATATCTACTGTACAAGAAAATATGCTAGGCTCTGCTGGAGACACAGCAGCTTACATGGAAGTTAATGGTGTAAAGAGATGCCTAATATCAGTAAGTTATCAATCATCTCTGCCTCCCTCCTTTAAAGAAATGAGTATTTTAGCTGAAACATCCCTTTGGTGCTTGCAAGTGGTCTGGCTTTCTGAAGCACATCCAAACTCGAGTCCAAGATGATATTCAGGGTGGCAGACAGAGGAAGATGTACTCTTCCTTGGGTCAAGAATCAAGATAGCCAACCACTGGGAAAGAATCCCTTTGTCATTGCGGCAGATTAATAATGCTCCCTCTCCTTTGTCAGATATCCAGGTCCTAATCCTCGTAACCTGTGATGTGGCATGTCAAAATGATACCACAGATGTGACCAGGTTAAGGATCCTGAGATGGAAAGATTATCCTGATTTACCTTGGTGAGCTCAATGTTATCACAAGGACCCTTTCAAGAGGAAAGTATGAGTGTCAGTATCAGTAAAGATATGACCATGGTAGCAGAATCTGATGTGCTTTTAAGATGAAGGAAGGGGCCATACCCCAAGGAAAGCAGGCAGCCTGTAGAAGCTAGGGAAACAGAAAAAGAAGATAAATGTGTTCTTTCCTAGAGTCTCCAGAAAGGAATGCAACAGCCTTGATGACGTCTTAGCCCAGTGGCATCTGTGTCCTATTTCTAATCAGAACTGTAATAAATTTGTGGTATTATAACTCACTAAGTTTGTAATAATATTACAGCAGCAATCCAAAACTAATACAATCAGAACTTCATTAATGATTGCTGTAAGTTCTTCTGGAAGGAAGATATAAGCCCACATAAAAAAGAGCTGAGGCATAGCAAGAATTTGTCATCCTTCTCGGCTCTAACATGGCCACACCCGCATGGACCAGCACTGGCTTTACCTGTGAGGAGCAAGGGGCAAGGGGAAAAATGTGTGAAGATGCTCCCCCCGGCCCCGCTTCTTATCTTTGCTTTTTATTTTTGCTCAGATCAATAGTTTTCCTAAATTAATTGGGAACCTACAGAAATAACTATGTGTGGTCTAATTTTGACAACTTGTTGACAGATCAGAAATTATACAAAAATAATCCTAGAAAAAGCTCAGTTGATTATTAATGAAGTACTCATTTGTGATTTAACATGTCCTGTTTTTACATCAAACATACCATCCTTGAGGACTGCAAGTGGTTATGGCTTGGACCAGATAATCCCTGGAGTTCTTTGAGTTTCTTTGAGCTTGATGTTGTTCTTTACAAAAATTCAAGAAGTATCTACCTAGTATTAGATATCTTAGTAAACAGATATCAAAGATAATGGAAATTGGTAAAAACAAGCAAAATAAAAACACTTAACTTGTAAAAGGAATGATTTATTAATGAGAAAGCTACCACCTGTGCCTGATGTTTTCCATGACTTGTGCATGTACCTGTACAATAAGCGGGAACAAGAACCACAGCCCTGCATCTGAGTCCTGTTTTCACCAGGATTGAACATTGGCCCCACCTCTGATTCACCTTCAGTTTGTCAAAGGAGATGGCAATAGATGGGGTTTCTCCTGAGTCTAAGCACCCTGAATGCTAAACCTGAAGTTGCTTCTGAGCTACTCCAAAGGAACCCATCATCTTCCCCACAGGATCTTGGTTGCCTGAATGATAGCCTTTACTGAATTGTAATTACAGTAGTCTCATCCCCTCTTAACCAGTTTCACTTTTCATGATTTTAGTTACCTGCTCGCAACTGTGATCTGATAATATTAAATGGAAAATTCCAGAAATAAACTATTTATAAGTTTTAAAATGGATCCTGGCTGGTTGGCTCAGTGGTAGCTCATTGGCCTGGTATGTGGGTATGCTAGGTTTGATTCTGGGACAGGGTACACAAGGAAAGTGCCCATCTGCTTCTTCCCCTACACTTTTCTGTCTCTCTCCCTACCCTCCTGCAGCCATGGCTCCATTGGAACAAGTTGGCCCCAGGCATTGAGGATGGCTCCATGGCCTCCACCTCAGACACTAAGAGATCAATTGCTGAGCAACAGAACAATGCCCCAGATGGGCAGAGCATTGCCACCTGGGATTGCCAGGTGGATCCCGGTCAGGGTGCATGCGGGACTCTGTCACTGCCTCCCTTACCCTCACTGAATTAAAAAAAAAAAGTTTTAAAACAAATGTCATTCTGAGTAGCATGGTGCAATCTCATGCTATCCTCTGGACCATGAATCATCCCTTTGTCCATGTTGTTGCTGTTTTCCTCTCATTAGTCCCTTAGTAGCCGTCTAGTTTATCAGATTGACTATTGGGGTATTGCAGTGCTTGTGTTCAAGTATTCTTTATTGTACTTAATAATGGATCCGAATCACAGAAGTAGTGATGCTAGCAATTTGGATGTGCCAAAAAGAAGCTGTATAAGTTTTCTGTCTAGTTAATTATTGTTGTTAATCTCTTACTGTGCCTAATTTATAAATTAAACCTAAATTTTATTATAGACATATATGTATATATAGGAAAAACATTCTATATCTATATATCTATCTATATCATCTATATCTATATCATCTATATACCTATATGATTTAGTACCATCCACAGTTTTAGACATTTATTGGGAGCGTAAGAACATATCCCTGCAGATAAGGGGGACTATCATATCTGTTTTATGAATAATAAATTATGAATTCTTTGGAACAAGACATGGTGTTGAGAGAGGAGAAACCAAAAGAACTCAGGAGAGGAGGGCCTGCAATGTCTGTGATCTTATGCTCGAGCCTGTGACCTTAGTGTTATGGACTGATGGAGGAAGGGATGACTGAGAAAGTTTGAAACGTAACAGTCCACAGCTGTGGTCCTTTGTTATCAGTTCCCTGAAATAAACTTGCAGCACCAGCAAGAAGAATGGGTTATGTGAATAGTCAAGAACAGACAGTCCTGGTCGGCAAACCACGGCTCATGAGCCACATGCGGCTCTTTGGCCCCTTGAGTGTGGCTCTTCCACAAAATACCACGTGCGGGTGCTACCTTAATAAGGAATGTACCTACGTATATAGTTTAAATTTAAAAATTTTGTCTCTGCAAAGAAATTTTAATTGTTGTACTGTTGATATTTGGCTTTCTTGACTAATGAGTTTGCCAACCACTGGCTAGGCCACCTCCCTTATCACAGCCCTTCCTGGAGACACAAAAGTCACATAGGACTGTACACAAAGAAGTAAAAGAAATCATGCACTTGTCATGTGAAACCTAAAGCTGTAAATGTATATAATATGTAAGAAATCTAACTTCGCAGAGTTCATGTTTTTGGTGCTGGCTACTAATAAATCCTTCTTCCTCCATCAAGTTGTCTGGGTGTTTATTATCCTCTGTTTGTGGCTAATTCCTCCTACAGTGTCTCACTGATGTGTGTGTTGCTGGGACCTAGTGCATGACTTCACTCAGTGCGCACTTCATACATATTGACTTTCAGTGAGAAAAGTATAAAAAATATTTTCTCCCCTCGAAGCATTCAGCTTTTTTATCAACCTTTATGCCAGTAAAATTTGAATCTTAAAATCATACCTGCCTCTCTCCTTTTTTTTTCTTTTTCTTTTTCTTTTTATATACAAGTTTTTTTTCTTTACTCTAGATAGAATGTTTAGTCTTTCTAGTTTCTGGAACTATTTACTGTTGATGCTACTAATATTTTTACAAAACCTGTGTGCATATTATCGGGGCTATAATTATATTAACACCTTATTCCAGTTTTTAGTAATGTCAAAGTTTCCTCAGAGTACTGAGTATGCTAAAAATAAAAAATCAATTCCATAAAGTTTCAATTGTACAACTGAAGTACCTTTATGCCGTTATTACACTGTCAACAAACATGACTCATCCTGCGAGAACTTGAGAAGTGCCAAAATACTGGTGAGTTGTTCAAGATCTAAAGTGTGCCTTCTTTACGATCAGAGGTAACTTGATGAGACTTGAGCTCCAGCTGACCTTTCGTACACTTCTCAAAAGTGGGAAGAGGAACTGAGATTTCTGACAAACCTGGTAGACACAACCATTGCCTTTCCACTTAAATTAAATTTCCCAGGGCTCTGGTGTATTCATCTTCATCTGATACTGCTTCTGAGAATTTTAAACAAGCAAAGAAGCTGTCAAGAAGTGAAAATGAATCCTATTCAAATATATCAACTTATACAAAACTGAGCCGTGAATGTACAAGGTAGGGGGAGATCTGTTAATGTAATTTTTTTTTTTTTTGCTTTGTTTTGTTCCTGACACTGAGAGCGTGCAGCACCTGAGCATGAACATTCCATGTTATGGATACTTAGATTGTTCTTTATTATCTAAACAAGGATAAGTGAGATACCATGTCTTGTATATGCATCAGTATCAGAGCGAAAGGTCTGTAATTCTGAGGAACAAGGTAGGCCAGGATCAAGGCCCATGCTCTGGGCTTCAGGCAGGGTTTCTCAGGGCCTGAGTGAGGGGTCTCTGGTGCTAGCAAGTTGAGTGATTAGACAGCAGCCCCACACACTGCTGCCTCAAAGGAAAGCACTGATCTCCGATCACACTCCATTACTCCTCAATTTTGCTAATGAGCCAAGTTCTCAAAAGGAGTGCTCCTTTAAGTACCAGTATATGCAATTTTATACTCACCAAAATGACCTGAAATTGTATTTACAGATGGATTATATTTAAATGGCTCCACTGTCCAAGTGGCCAGTCACTTGATCCTCATTGTAGAGATACTAATGACTCATTGCTCCAAGAATAGTCTGAAAAAGATAGGTGAGAGATGCCTTTAAAGCATTTTTACTTAGAAAAATTCTCTAGAGATGGAGTTTTAGGAGGAAACAGTAAAGTTTCAGTTGCTAGATAACTTTTCAATTTAAAAACCAACAGGTATTTATTGAACTTCTACTATTTCCCAAGCACTATGCTAGATTCTGGGGATACAGTGGTAAAAGAGGCCCTTTCTTCATGGAGCTGACTTCTTTTTATATGTGAGAGGAGGGAGATAGTGAGCCAGACTCCCACATGAGCCCCAACTGGGATTCACCAGGCAACCACACCATGGGCTGATGCTCAAGTATGGAGCTATTTTTAGTGCCTGAGGCTGATGTACTCCAACAGAGCTATCCTCAGTGCCCAGGGCTATGCTTGATCCAATTGGGCCACTGGTTGTGGGAGGAAAAGAGGGAGAGAAGGGGGAGAGGAAGATAGGGTGAAAAAGGTGGTCGCTTCTCTGTGTGCCCTGACCAGAATCAAACCCAGTATGTCCATATGCTGGGATGACACTCTATCCAGTGAGCCACTAGCAAGGGCCATGGAGCAGGGCTTTCTAATATGGGAGACCAAAAACACAAGTACACAGGTATAGTTAGGACACACATAACTAGATTGATTGGAGAGTTAGAGCAAAAGCCCAGGGAAGAAACAAAACATATACTAAGGTTAAAAAGAAGGCAAATAATCAAACAAAAATCATGATGTTCAGCCTAATTTAGGCAATAAGAAAAAGTCTCAATGAAATAATGCCTCTGTGTTGAGATTTAAATGAAAAGGAGGACTAAGTCATAAAAATATTGAAATGGGTGAAATGAGAGCCTTCCATGCAAATAATATAGTTAGATGTGTTCCAAGAACTGAAATGGACCAGAATGTGCAGAGAGTGTAGGAGAAGGAAAGAGTGACTAGGTAATGAACAGAGGGTTTGATCTAGTGGGGACTTTCTAACCATGAGATATTTGAGTTTTGCTCTAAATGCAATACAAAGCCACTGAAAGTCTTTAAGCAAGGGGAAACATGTTTAGACTTGTGTTTTGGAAAGAATGAATATTTTCTCTACATTTCTAAATATACTTGGTATATTGATATAATTGAAAGTCTTTTTTTCTTTTCTTTTTTTTTTTTACAGGGACAGAGAGAGAGTCAGAGAGAGGGATAGATAGGAACAGGAACAGACAGACAGGAATGGAGAGAGGTGAGAAGCATCAATCATTAGTTTTTCATTGCCGTCACAACACCTTAGTTGTTCATTGATTGCTTTCTCACATGTGCCTTGACCGCGGGCCTTCAGCAGACCAAGCAACCCCTTGCTGGAGCCAGCGACCTTGGGTCCAAGCTGACGAGCTTTTTGCTCAAGCCACATGGGCCTGCGCTCAAGCTGGCGAGCTCAGAGTCTCGAACCTGGGTCTTCTGCATCCCAGTCTGACACTCTGTCCACTGCGCCACTGCCTGGTCAGGCTAATTTAAAGTCTTGATAAAACCAATGATGTTCTAAGTTCACAAATTTCAAAATTTCTTCCTCTCACACCATTCATTCTTATATATTTATTGTGTCTACTTTGTACTACATAGTAAATATGGACACACAATAAAGGTTACTGTTTAGGGTAGTAGATCACACAAAAATGAACAGTCTTCACACATGTGATGCCCACTTTTCCAGTCTGAAATTCAGAAACAAAGAGAAGCAAACTCTTGAACTTGGGTGGTGGCTGGCAGAGTCACCAAAGCTGCCACTGTTGAGGTCACTCTACTATTCTGTCACTGCCCTCACAGGATAATAGGTCAGTTAACATATTTTAATACTGAAGTGCTTTCTATGCATGACTACAAAAGCCTCATATAAATAATACAGAGTTAGTGTATTTTATTTTTTATGTGTGTGATTAAAGGTGGGCAGGTTCAGAGTAACAAACTTCAGATAATTTTATTAAGGACCATCTTTGCAGCTTGATCAAGGTATGGGACACTTTGTAACTAATCATTGTTTTACCAACAATGTTTATAAATATCATCACAGAAATCATATAATCACGAGAAGTAGGGAGATACAGGGAAATCAAAACTTTCCCCATTAAAAATGTTAAATTATGTAGTGTTAAAGAGTGAAGCTAAGAGCAGAATTTAAAAGGGAATCTATAGCTTTGGCCCGTTGGTTCAGTCATAGAGTATTGGATCAGTGTGTGGATGTCCCAGGTTCAATTCCCAGTCAGGGAACACAGGAGAAGCACCCATCTGCTTTTCCACCCTTCCCCCTCTACCTTCTATCTCTCCCTTCCCCTCCTGCAGCCATGGCTCCATGGGAGTAAGTTGGCCTGGGCACTGAGGATGGGACCATGGCCTCATCTCAGGCACTAAAATGGCTCTGGTTGCAACAGAGCAAGGGCCCCAGTTGGGCAGAGCATCACCTCCTAGTGGGCTTGTTGGGTGGATCCCAGTCACGCACATTCAGGAGTCTGTGTCTCTCTACCTCCTCACTTCTCACTCAAGAAAAACAAAGAAACAAAAAAAAACAAATAAACAAATGGGAATCTATAGGAGAAACACAAGTGTACATAAGGAGATTTTTTGATAACTTAAAATCTCTTTCTGTTATGTCAATTAGAAAACAGTTCTCTATAAAGCTAATAGATGGGCTTCCTACTATTATAGGGTAAAACATATACACCTAGATCATAAAGACTTATTTTCACATTTACTTTTATCTTAGTAAAACAGTCTACTGACTGTATCAGCCTTTGTCTGGCCGAGGTTTAGTGCTGCTGTAGTCTGCATTAAAACCAGGGAAACAGAGAGGGGCACTGGATACTTCAACTGCCACAGGCATAAGCCATTATCTTCTCCCTGTGAAAAATTGCCTGATTTTTTCTCTTGATAAAACTAGACATGAGCTTAAAAACACTACTTAGAAACATAAACCTCAAATACCTAAGTCCTTGCTTCTCTTCCTTTATCACTCACTAGTGCCTTTGAGAAGTAGAAAGGAAAAAAAAACTAACTGCTTGTAATGAAATGTGCTTAAAAGAGGCGAAAATGTAAGATTTCATTTTTGATGCACAGTTGATAGAACCATTATCTCTAGAGGGCTTATTTAGTCAAGAGCCTGAGATGCTGAAGCCAGCAGGAAGGAAGAGATGTGAAAACAGTTTCATCATGGCATTGAAACAGACGCTGCTGGTCTGGCACTCTGTGGGCTACCCTTTGCTCTGGCCTTGGTTGGCATCCACTGCTGTATGGACCCCATGCCGTTTTCTCCACTGAGGGGATCATTCTTAGTGCCCTCTAAGTCTGGTCTGAATACCTGGGCAGAGCATTGATGACCTTGCTCCTAGTCCCCAAGCCACCTTCCCAGTATTGTCCCAGTCTTCCTTGCATTACACCCATCCTATGTTGCATCCGACCTGTTGGGCAAATGAGTTTGTAATATTTGTATTTTTTGAGTTTGCTCACTTTTATTGTAAAAAAATGGCACTGGGCAGCCACGTGTGTACTTGCCCTCAGAGCAGGGCAGTTGATCACAAATTGTGGATTACGTTCCTGCTTGCTAAAGTTTGCTGGAGGAGTCTTTGTGGGCCCAGGCAGTTTTGCAGATAGAGCAGAGAGAATGCAGAATACTGAAGAAGCAGCCAGTTTTTGCTGAGAGAGAAGAAAGTATATTGATGGAGAACCAGAGCTGAAGGGCTTTGCAAGTGCCGCTGAGACTGGTGAGGCCTTTGATTCTAGGAGGAACCGGAGAAGATTCTCCTGGTTGTGGAACCAGAGAATGCGTTAGAGCTTTGAGAGCCCTGAATGAGAGGGAAGTGTTTTCCCTGTGTGTTTGCCCATCATTTTTTGGCTCCACTGTTTCTTTACCATCTGCCTGAATTCAATGAGAACCTGAATGGCCATGACAGTGGCAGCCATTGGACATACACATCCTGATCTCTCCATCATGCCACAGACCCTCTTGTCCTCACCTCATCCTGTGGCTTTCCCTCTGATCTTATCATTTATCGAACCCTTTTAAATTTCATCTTTTTTTTTCATTAACTCTTTTCTAAAACTATATTCAGATCCTTTCTACCTATTTTCAGTTTCCATCCCCCAGTTTTAACATTTTACTTCACCCCTAGGTTTAGCATTTTCAAACTCCCCTCTTATTGTAGTTGTCTTTCTGTCCTCTCTTCCCTTCAGACTGTAAATTCCTTGAGAACTTCTAAAGGACATTTACTAAGCACATTGGAATGGCACTGTTCTGCATGGCAGGAAGACAAATAGAACAAAACACACATAGTCCCTGTTCCAGTGGAATTTCTATTTCTATGGTGGAATGAAACAGGAAACAGAGACAAACAAAATAATTACAAATTTGATTCACTCTGTAAAACAAACAGGGTAATGGGATTAGAGAATCTCTGGGGAATGGAGGTGTTTCATTAAGTAAAGTGGAAGAGCAGGCCTCTTTGTGGTGGTGATTTAGGGGATTAAAATGTACCACTGTGGGGAGTGGTGGGGGACCGGCCAAATGCAGCATGCTGGAGAGTAGAATCAACAAAATTCTGAGGCAGGAAGAGGTGTGACACAGTCTAAGAATGGTCTGAAATCATTCTGTTACAAGGGGGAGAGGCAGGAGATAGAATTGGGCAGGTAGGCAGAAGCCAGATCCCTTTAGGACCAAGAAGTGAGATTTTATTGTAAATGCACTGGGAAACCATTGAGGGGTTTTAAGCAGGAATATGATATTGTTTAACTTAGAGTTTTCAAAAATAATATAGATTTTTTAAAGTTAAATTATCTCTTATAAAATCAAGACTTATTTACTCTAATTGAATATTAATTTCTTTTCCCTTGAAGCATTTGCAGAGTTTTCACATACTCAACGAATAAGGCTCAAAAACCATTAAAAATAAAAGAATACTTAATTCAAATTTTTCATATTCATTGTCTGGGCCAATTAGTTTTAACTGTATCATTTCTATTAATCTATAAAAAAGGTTTTACTAAACAAACTTCTAGTATAAATAAAACATTGAGGGTTGGGGTGGAATGTGTTAGTGTGAGTATGGTACCCTTTAAATGAAATTCTTAGAACAAGTGTTCAAAAATTAGCACAAAAACTTGCCCTTATGATTATAATCTCCTCTATTCTCTTTATTTTTCTCTACATTAGGACTATCCCTCATAAACACAAGAAAGGCTTTTATTCTAGGCAGAAATCTGCATATACTTGGGAGAGATTCATTTAATTTTTAACAGATTTCTTTGTGGTGCAGGGGAGCTTTGTTCACCTTTCTTCCAGTTAGAATGAGTAAGTAAAGTGTCCCCAAGTTTTCATAGAGCAGTTAAGTAAAGTGTATGAAGCCTGACCTG
Organism: Rhynchonycteris naso; assembly: GCA_037038555.1. NCBI lineage: Eukaryota > Metazoa > Chordata > Mammalia > Chiroptera > Emballonuridae > Rhynchonycteris > Rhynchonycteris naso. The sequence continues at coordinate 93,417,638 of CM072998.1, read as the reverse complement.
CAGTGGCACAGTGGATAAAGCATTGACCTGGAACGCTGAGGTCACCAGTTCAAAACCTCTGGCTCCCTGGTCAGGGAGTTGATTCTTCCTGCTCCTCCCCCCTGCCTCTCTCTCTAAAAATGAATAAATAAAATTTAAAAATATATATTCTAAAAAAAAAAAGAAAAGGGTATGAAAAGTGCGGTGGGAACACAACTTTTAGAGGCAAGCTACAGAGAAGCTGAAGAACAGAGTTGATGTTTGGAGAGATTCAGTTCTATTGCTCTTAGAAAACTTTTCTCGTAATCAGCTTGGAATAATGCAGCCAGTTTATATTGGTAGTCACCTATTTGGAGCTGAAGAGACAGACTGGAAATAGTTCACACAATGAAACCCAGCTATAAAGCTAACTGACATAAACCAAATGTTCCTGATAGATCTGCCTACCCTTCACACACAGAATGGGGTCTGTGGCAGCAGTGGGAGTTGGGTCTGTCTCTAATTTTATTCTCTTTTTGGTGCTTATCCTCATTAGATTGAAGATCAAATAAATGTTTCAATTAACTTTAATATAAAGCCACTTCAGGATGGATTTCTAGGTTTAGGTCCTCTGGGAGAAAAATGAACTGTTTAATTTAACAACTGTGATTGATACTACTGTTTATCATGCAGTTGGTCAGCTGCAATATCTAAAATGTTAGAAATAACTTTTGGAATGAGAATCACTGTAAGAGGTGAATTTATTCTATGTATATTTATAGCCTTTAAGCATTTTTTATGAAGTAATCCAATAAAATTGACTTCTTGCCAATCCACACTATGCTCACTTTATTGGCAACATTTCATCTGTGGGTTGTTGTTGAGACATTTTTACTGTTTACCAGATGGGGTAAGATTTTACATAACTTAAAACATCTGCTCTCATTGTAGTCCAATATGATCATCTATTTATATTTTTGAATAATATTATTCATTTCTTTTTAAGTGATCATGCAAATGTTTTGAGAAGGACAAGTTTACACGATATTTGCCAAAGACATTTAACTTTTCTTTCTTTTTTTCTTGTTTATCTCTTATTAGGATGAGCCATATTGTGAGTTATAAACATACTGAAATATTTAGATATATCTCCTACTTTTGAAATATTTGATGTCATAATTTAACTGTTGCTAATGTCACCTCTGTTTTCCTTCACATACCTGCATACAGTCATTTCAATATAAATGTAAAACGCGGAAAGCCATTTTAGATCGTGCCAATGGTCTGACACAAAATAAAAGTTTTCAAAAACTCCTGTGGGAATAATTCAGATACTGAAAGACTGGAACAAGGAAAGGCTATGCAAACAAAAAGGGAAATGAAATAATTTATGTGGACTTTGAACTAGCTAATAAGAAAACTACTAATGTATAATTTAGGTTTTATTTATTTATTTATTTAATTTACAGGGACAGAGAGAGAGTCAGAGAGAGGGATAGGTAGGGACAGACAGACAGGAACAGAGAGAAATGAGAAGCATCAATCATTAGTTTTTCGTTGCCGTTGCGACACCATAGTTGTTCATTGATTGCTTTCTGACATGTGCCTTGACTGCGGGCCTTCAGCAGACTGAGCCACCCTTTGCTGGAGCCAGCGACCCTGGGTCCAAGCTGGCGAGCTTTTGCTCAAGCCAGATGGGCCCGCGCTCAAGCTGGTGACCTTGGGGTCTCGAACATGGGTCTTCCTCATCCCAGTCCAATGCTCTATCCACTGTGCCACTGCCTGGTCCGACACTAATGTATAATTTAAAAACAACTTTTATATACAATGTGTCCGTAAAGTCATGGTGCACTTTTGACTGGTTGACCGAAAGCTTAAGGACATTTAACAGCTAAACCAAGTTCACAGTAGTGAAGCCACGGCGGCTCAGACCACAGTCTCTTTATTGAATCCTTCAAAAGCACAGCTGACAGCACACACATCCATGATTCTGAGCCGAGGATGACAACTCCCTTTCTGTTCATGCTTGTTTGCCTGTCCTGTTGATACCATGGGGTTTGTTAGCCACCACAGGGGTTGCAGAGCCTTTGCTGGTGTAGGGGCTTGAACTGTGTTCCTCCAGAAGACATTGCAGATCCCAACCCCAGGGGCTTATCAATATGATCTTATTTAGAAATGTCTTTGCAGATGTATTTCAGGTAAGAATGAGATCATCTTAGACTTAGGTTGGGCACTAAATCCAGTGACAAATATCCTTTTGGGAGACACAAAAGAAGAAGCACACAGACACAGAGCCTGGGTAAAGAGTTACATAGCTGCAAAAGCACCAAGATTGCCGACAGCTACCAGAAATGAGGAGAGAAACATGGAACAGATTCTCGCTCAGGGCTTGATACAAGCCAGCACCTTGCTGTTGCACATCTGTGTTCTAGAACTGCAGGAAAATAAATGTTTGTTGTTCTAAGCCTTTAAGTTTGTGGTGATTGTTTTTTCCATGGCAGTCTTAGGAGACAAAAACAGCTGAGTTCTCTTCCACAATAGAAACGATTATATAAGAATGTCACAAATTTGCTAACATTTGTTGCTAGAGGAAGTAGGAAACAGTGGCAGGATAGCTAGAAGATGCCAAGAGAAAAATTGTTAAAAATACAACCATTGATGGAAGCCAATGAGTCCTCTCCAGTGTCCTTGAGGTAAGGTTTTCGGGTACAATCTGCCTGTCCTTCCTGACCTATAGTTTTAGAAATAGGTGTGGGTATGATTCAGGAGATGACAATTCTGGGACAGCCATTCATTAACTTGTGACTCTGGAAAAGTCACTTAACTGCTCAGAGCCTTCCCAGCCAGCCTCAGAATAGGATGATTTACTCTCTCACTCTGAGGCCTGCTCGCCTGGCATTGCTGTTCACACAGGAGTCGAGTCTGGCTTGGCAGAATTCAAGGCCCCTAGGTGCAGGTCCTACCCTTCTGATTTGTTTACCAATCTTCAATTTGCTTCTGTACAATAATGCTCACTCTGCTTACTTTAGAGGGATTTGGGTGGGTTAAATGGGAAAATAGATGTAGAGTATATTTTTTGGCACATAGTAAGAACTCAACAATGATTTTTCTTCCTTCATTACACCTTAACCTTGTTTTGAATAATTAAGGACCTGTTTGTCATCATGTTTACTCAATCTGGGCGTCCTTTCCGGTAACTGACATGGTTTCTCGATCTCTCTCTTTTTAAATTTCTATTTCTCCCATTTTTTATCTTATATGAACTTTCTGGTTCTGTTTTCTACGGATCTGTCAACAGACAAGGAGATGTGTATTGAATTCTCTTTAGTTTCTTTTAAGAGAATTATTTGAATATAAGTTTTTTTTAAAATTATACTCTCATCACACACCACAAACATACCCTTACCCCACAAATTTGAAAGTCTCTGAGCTAATATTCTGTTACTCACTGAAAATGGTGCTGTGTTGTGGTCTGACAAATATAAATGATTGGCGTTTCTAACTGATTTTGAAGAAGGGCTTTTTAAACGAGACAGTCTTCAATATATACCTTAAAATCACCTAAAAGCACCCATGTGCATAAATTTAGCCTTGCCTAAGAGTAATACCATATAAACACACCAGAGACAACATACGGGGATAATACATCATATACCCTTAAAAGCCTAGATGAATTATGAAGTTCAGTCCCTATTGGTATTTTCCAGTTGAAAGAAACAAATTTCAGCAACCAATGAATTTTGAAATAACAAATCTTTAGGTAGCATTTCTCAGACTAGAAAAGATAGTCCAATACATCATTCTGAGCAGCACTTATGAAAACTCTAAATTCCCTCCTCGGTGTTTCCATTACACCCTAGAAACCACTCTGCAGCTCTCCGACTTAACTTCAACTTGAAACTATTTGTTCTTTCTCACCTCTCTCTATCTCTCTCACCTCTCTCTATCTCCTCCACTCTACCCCTTTACAATGCACACTGGCGTGTCCTCACAGCAGCCACACAAAATCTCTTCTGTGTAAAGCAGAGATGAGGGAAAGGGTTGAACTAGGCAGTGCCAGAATGTTCTTTCATAAACTAGGGGAAACACTGTGAACTTTTATGTAAAAAGTAATTTTTAGACCTTTCACAATAATAACTTTATAAACTTACTTTCAGATATATTATCACATATGCTTTTAAATTTTTTTATGAGAGTCTCATAATACATTGTTGCTTTTAGAATGCTGAGACTTCATAGAGGTCCCTGACTTGGCTGAGGTAAGTGCAGAGGCAGAACTAGAATCTGGGTCTTTAAACACAGATTTCTCTCCTATCTATCTATTTATCTATCATCTATCTATCTATCTATCTATCTATCTATCTATCTATCTATCTATCTATCTATCTATCTATCTATCATCTATCTATCTATATCTATCTATCTATCTATCATCTATCTATCATCTATCTATCTTATATATCATCTATCTATCATCCATCCATCCACCAATCAATCTCATTGCTTTTCCATAACTATACTTGAATAAGTGTTTGTAATTCATGGTCTCAGAGTAGAATGCAGGGAGCAATAGTCATAGATGGCTGGCATCCTCCCAGCTACATAATACTGTTTGATATGAGCCAACCCTCTTGTTCTACCACTGCCAGAACTGCCAATACTTTCTAAAGGGTCATAACAACCAAAGGGAAACTATCAGAAGGGAAGACCAGAGTTAGAAATACAGGTTATAAGACAATTTTATAGAGTGGATATACTATAAAATTTTAATATCACATTCCTAATTCACTTTTTCTGAGTAATATATCTTACCCAAATATAATGTAATAAAAAATAATTAATTCCCAATTCATAAGTGAAATCAAAAGTCAGTAGAGAAGGAGCTTTTCCAAGTCAAAAAGGAGTGCAAAATGTAAATAAATTACATCATATTTTTGCTTTTAATTGGCCATTCCATTCAAAGGCCTTTCTTGGGTAGAAGTAGCAGAAGTTTAAGATTCAAAAAGCCTTCTCGGAAGGCCAGGAGAGTCAGTTTCTTATTTTATGGTCATTGTAATCTTCATCCTAGTTACCCTACTAAAAATTATTTTTAAAACAGATGCTTTGTTAAATATGAATCAAATAGAGTAACAAGATTCTCTTTCTTATATCAGAGGTCACAAAACTTTTGTTATAAAGGAGCAGAGAATAAATACTTTAGACTCCGTGGGCTGCATGGTGTCTGTCATAGCTACTTAAGTCTGCCTTTGCAGTTCGAAAGCAGATATGGGCGTAATAGGTGTGACTGTGTTCCAAACAAGTTTTTAAAAGACAGGTAGTGGATGGATTTTGCTTGCGGGTTGGAGTTTGCTGACCCCTTTTTTACACTGAACTGAGAAATAGGGGGTAGGATATACTCCTGGGAAACTGTGTTTTTGCTGAACATAAAATGCAGACAATATCTGTTTATGTCACTGGACACAGCTACATTATCCTCTCTCTGTTCATCAACAAAAGTAAACGCAATCAGCTTACTCTTCCTGCTGTGTGATTTCAGGAATCTATTTACTCTCCTATAGCAAAAAAACAAAGTTCCAGTCCTTTTCAAGACTGGCCTGCTCTATGGGGGAATGAAAACAATTGCAATTGGCAAAGCAAATATTCTTTCTTACCAAAGTTTTGAAATAGAAAGTGGAGAAATAAAAACTTCATTATTAGCCAGAAGGGAGCCCTAGATGCTCATTGGTTTTGAAAGCACCAAATAGGTGGAAAAAAAGGAATGCATCAATCTTTCAGAATCAATGCATCTCCTTGCAAATAAAGCTAACTTTCCATTTCAACCCCAATTCTCCCTTCATCCACCATAGAGACATCAGAAATCAGATCCTCTCTAAGTTAAACTACATATGGTTCCAAGCAAAGATTCTTCGTATATAGATTCTTAGCAAAATGACAACTATACTATGAACTTAAGAAAATATAACATGCGATAAGTCTACTAAATGAATAGGAGGCAGGCAGCTGCGAGCTATCTCTTTCTGTATTGGACCTCCTGAGATGCTTAATAAAATAGCCTACAAAGTAATACTGTCTCATCAGTGGCTAGAGGCATTTGTGAACAGATAAATAAGCTATTTTTCAAAATGGGGAATATTCCAGTGTGCCGGTATTGAAATGACAGTTTCTTTATGTGATAGAAGATAGGCAGAAAAGCCCCAGCCAGGTAGTTGCCCCTGTGCCCACCACCGGTAGAAGGTCTATAATGAGATTCCAAATTAGATTGCTGAACCTCAAAGACAAGGTGCTTCACATCTGTGAGATATTCAGCTTGACTTTATAATGAGTTCACTGAGCAGAATGAACCACACTTGAAATCAAATACTTTACATTCAGGGTGAAATAAGTGGGGATCAATCATAGTCAGGGAAGTTTGCTTGGAATGTAATGATGTACTGAGCTAAAGGGAAAAAAAAAGGAACAGGAGATTGGAGCATGGAGCACATGAAAAAGCCAGTTTACGGGTGATACAATCGTGTGACGTTGTGCCTTGGTGAATCTACATGCTTTAGCCTTTAGAGATGATATCTAGAGCAGGTCAGAAGGTGAGAAGCAGCCCTAAATGCTGCCATCTTAAGAAGTTTTCTTCTAGTGTACTCTTCCCAGAGGCTGTTATCTGGTGACAGCTTTGGGGAACCAACTAAATCAGTCTTGGTAACAAGGTTGTTTTGCTTTGCATGCAGGTTAGATTGCAGATGAAGCCAGGCCCAGCCCACCCAGGAATAGCATGAGTGAGTGTCAGCACATAGCTGGGACAAGACTTCATGGCACCATCAGCTCTGTAAATGGCTGAGGAGCTGCAAAGGAAGACAGAGGCTCCCAGAGAGCCCATGCCTTTCCCTGTGCCATTATATTGCTTGCAAAACCCCTCAGCTGAGCATCTGCAGAAAGCTCCCGTCTGTGGGCTGACATGGCCAGCATACCAATAATCCAGGGCCTTTTATCCCAGCCACTCCACCAGGATCAGTACACCTGCCAGGACCAGGGGTCCCCCATGGTAGGGGTCAGCTGCTGGAAACAATCAGGTTGCTCCAGGTGTGACCCACCTCTCATTTCTCAGAACCAATATTGTTACCTGTTCTACTGTCTAGTGGGGAAATGTCACCAGAGGCCTCATTAACAGCAGACAGTACAGACAGGCATAGTATAACTTCTGGCCTTTCTGCAGGATTTGAAGCTTATATTATAGAAGGAGGAAGAAGAACGGGTGTCATGACTTGTCTCTTTCTTTTCTCATCCTACAACTGTCACTCACAGGGCTCCAAACAGAATGAAAATTGCCAAAAGGAAGCCCAGTGAGTCTCCTGGCCTGAGAAGTCATGCTGGTTCACTGCAGCGATTGTTTTTACTAGAAAGGACAGAAAACTAGTGCCCTCTCTCCCACCTTCTCTTTCAAGATTGTCTTTTGTCTCAACACAACCTCTCGGATGCCAGGTGCCATCCCAATTTTAGCAGGCACCTGTCTTGGTCAGTGCTGGACATGGCCCTGCTGCTGGCCTCAGGCTGCCTTCTGGAATCCTCCAAAAGTAATAGGGAAGCAAGTGAGTGCATTTTATCCTCTCTGTCCCTAGCTGTGTCTGCTAATGAAAGCTTTCGGGTTTGGAGGAGAGAGAGGCTGGCCCCTCTGCTGCTCTTTTGCTCCCTAGTAAGATGACAGGAAGAGAGGGGAGATAGATTTTGGACGGTGGCCTCTGGCTACTCCTACAGTTCTTCTGTGGCCTCACCCTGTGATGTCACACCATGTTTCTCAGCACGGCAATGGACTAGAAGTAAGTGACGGGGTGGAAGGGATTCAGGATCAACAAAACAAAGTGAGGATATGCAGCATATAAAAACTATATATAAATGCTAAGATGTGGGATATGTCTGCAGAAAAATGTTTCCAAAACCATCTGATCAATTAACATGTTCTGGAGCATTCCTCAAGACTTCTGGGGAACATTAGGATTAAATAGTGAGAGTGATCATTGTTGTTGATTATATATAGGGGTACTTTACATACAACACAGACTGGTAGCCAAGGTGATGAGGAGACTATGGTCTCTCTTTAAGGCAAGTACAAATTGATGCAGGGTGTTGAAAGGCAGACCACTAAAAGAAGTGCTATTTGTCTCCTTTTCTTTCTTTTAAATTTACTCCTCTCCAATTCATTAAAATTTTTTTTTCCTTCTTATTCTTAGACTCTCTTAGGAAAAATTCTGTGCACTTTTCTAACTTGAATCTCATTTCGCTATTCTTGCTCATATCCTTGTTCTGAGGGGAAAAGACATGGCTAGAATTCTTGTGTGGATGACTGATAAAGCCTTTAGAAAAAGAGATAATGAGGCAGAGACCAACGGAGCCTCAAAGACTCTCCAGTATTGATATAACACAACTGTGTCATCTCAAAAGAAACCCTGTCATTAATATGCTGTGGATGAGAGCCCTTGTCTGAGTAGACGGGCAGGTGGGCAGCATTTACTGAGTACCTGCAGCATGACAGATAACTGTCCCCATCACATTAGGGAATTATGTGGGAGCAGGTCACTCTTGTAAAAAATAAAGGGACAGATAAGAAATTTACTGAAAATACACAGGAAAAAATTTTTATTCTCAGAAATGCAAATGTAATCCAATGCATAGCTACCTAAGTGCTAAGAATGGTGCTACAGGGGTAGAAGCAACCAAAGCCTTGAGGGGGTTGTCTGGTGAAGCTTGGTAGGACGGGGAAGAGGTAGTCCTTGAATACCAAGACAAATGTCATCTAGTAGAAATGAGACTAAATAAAGGTGTCCTGGGCTGCAGTATTGCAGGAAAGCCTTCCCACGCCTAGCTTTTCCACTTCAGTCTCTGTCAGGTCAGAGCCTCCAGCTCTACCTGTTTCATCCTTACTTGGCACTGGCTTTCTGGCCTGTATGTATCAGAAAACTTGAAGCTTTAGGAAACAAAGCTTGCCTTCATTTAACCCAGGTGCATCAACACAACCTCCATCTTCAAAATGATATCAAAATGGGAAAATTGCACTGAGCAGTTGAGATGCCATATGGCAGCTACAAATAAAAGCCACAGGCAATGATGACTTTCAAAACAGCTGTCTTGGATAATTCCCATGTACGGTGTGGTGCTTGCTATGGTCTTGGCTCTGATGTCCTGCTTTAATCTATGCTTCTGGCCTTTTTGTCTTTGTCAAACCTTTGGATTCCTTTAGGGGACTGAATAACAGCAGCTCCTTGGTTCCTAGTTTCCTTCCTTTCCCTGATTTCCAAGTTTCCATCATTTTCATTGGCTTGAGTGCACTTCCCTCTCTGCCCTCACCCTCACACTCTACCACCTGCTCCCCTCACCTCTGCCTTCCCTCTGCACACTGCAGGGGAGGATTCTGACATAGACATCCCAGTGGTTAAAATTCTCATATGATTGAGGGAAGAATACTGTGAATATAATTTCCCAGAAGAGACGAAGTAATTTTTACAAAGTTAAAAAGCTAATAGAATGGGAAGGGACAGGTCTAGAGGATTTTACTACCTTTTAATTACTCCTATAGTTGCAACCTGGGGAGTGATTCTGTCCCGTCCCCAGAGGCTGTTTGGTAATGTCTGGAGACATTTTTGGTTGCCACAGCTGCATTATGGGGAGGCAGAGTGCTGCTACCAGCACTGGGATGCAGAGGCCAGGGCTGCCCTTTAGCATCCTTCATGCACAGTACTTACCCAGCTTAAAATGCCAGTTGTGCCTAGATGAGAATTCTAGAATTACTCTAATTGTGGCAATCATTTTGTTAAATTTGGTAAATTATTTTGCTTAGGAAGAAAAAGATTCTTTTCTTAGCTAGATAAATGGATGCAATTTTCTTTGAAACAAATTTTTATTCTTGGCTCCTCCCCTTACTCGTTTTCCAAGAAATGATCTATACCAGGGATCAGCAAACTCTTCTCAGACTAGATGGCACATGCTTTAGGCTTTATAGGGCCCACGGATAAATCTGAAGATGCCCATACGGCATTAGAAAAAACCCATGCTGTTTCCTGTGATGTTTGCCTGGAACGGGCTGTCTGGATGGTGGGCATGCTTGGTGCCCAGCTGCTATTTTGCAGAGGCAGAATAACTGGCTTGAGGGATGGGGCCTGGGAGTGAGGTGACTCCTGGACAAGCACGCCACCTCTTGATGCTATTATTAAAGTTGCCAACATTCAGGTGGCAACCTGTGCTGACCCTGGGTCAGCACAGCAAGGCTCAGTGCTGGCTGGACAGGGAGGTGACAGTGGAGCGTGGGGCACAGGATGGAGGTCCGTCTTGGTTCCTTGCATGTCTGCAGTTGGCAGGCTCAAGAAATGCCCATGACTGTAGAGAGCAGGGGGTTTGGCTTGCAGGCTGTAGTTTGTTCATCCCTAGTCTCTACCATGCTGGATCTTGCATTTCACCATCTTCATTTTTCTCAGCAAATATTATTTAGTCTCAATTTAAAGGAAGTTTCCAAATAGTTTTGAATATTTTAGCAACACCGAATTTAATTTAATCAGAGAGTAAAATAATATTAAAGAGTTGTTTTCCCTTAATGGAATTGGTCCTGTTCAGCTCTACCACGTGAAGCTTTGGGTTTCTAGCCTTTGAGGGGCATGTTGAATTCATTAAGATGTCTGCATTTGATTGCTGTCTATTTTAAAAGATGTTGAGATTACTAGGCATAGAGTCCTCTCCATTCCTTAAATCAGTAAACTTACTGGAGGAAAAATATTGGTCTGATTTCATTGGTATAATGGTTATGAGAGTAAGTCTGAGTTAAATACTTCATATTAATATATATATATATATATAATTATATATATATATATATATATATATATATATATATATATATATATATATATATATAAAGGAAAGTACAGATAATTGGTAGAAAACAATCAAAACCCTTCTTGCTTTGTTCCCTCCGTTCTCAGAAAGAGGTAATTCTTGTATGCTCCTGTTTATCAAAATCATTCCTCTATATTGGTCCTTATTTCAATTTTTATTTCCTGCAAATAAGGTCTTTAATACTTTCTGCTTCAAACCCACCAACATTCTTCAAAAAATGCCATTCTAAATGGTGAGCAATGTTAAAGCATTCTCATTGTATTTGAGAATAACTTGCTATCTTTGCTATATACCACTCTGGTGGAGGTCCTAGCAAATGCGGTAAGACAAGGAAAAAAGAAGTCAGACTATTTTCTGGTTTATCTTTTGTTCATCCTTGAACATGTGTGCTTTCTAGGCATCTATCCTCAAGGCTTTAACTTCTTGCTCTACATGCTCTCTCTAGGTAACTCATTGCATCCTATGGCTTTGCTTTATTATACATAAAAGTCCAGCCTGATCACATGATGGTGCAGTGGATAGAGTGTCAGAGTGGGTTGCAGAGGACCCAAGCTTGAAACTCTGAGTTTGCACACTTGAGCATGGAGTCACTGGCTTGACATGGGATCATATACATGACCCCATGGTCGCTGGCTTGAGACCAAAGGTCACTGGCTTGAACCCAAGGTCATTGGCTTGAGCAAGGGGTCACTCACTCTGCTGTAGCTCCCTGGTCAAGGCACATATGAGAAAGCAATTGATGAACAACTAAGGTGCCGCAACAAAGAATTGATGCTTCTCATCTTTCTCCCTTCTTGTCTGTCTGTTTCTATCTGTCTCTCTCTGTGTGTCTCTCTCTGTCTCTGTCACACACAAACAAAAAAGTCCAAATCTATACTGTTAATTTTATTTATTTATTTATTTTTTAGTTAAGGGCGGTAGATAGGGAGACATGCTCCCTCATGTGCCCCATCTGGGATCCACCTGGCAATCCCATCTGGGGCTGATTCTTGAGTACTGAACTATTTTTAGTGCCTAAGACTGATGCCCTTGGACAAATTAAGCTTTACTTAGTGTCTGGGGCTATGCTTAAACTGATCGAGCCATTGGCTGTGGGAGGAAAAGAGGGAAAAAAGGGGGGGAGGAAAGGGGAGAGAAGCATATGGTTACTTCTCCTCTGTACCCTGACTGGGAATCAAATCCAGGACATCTATATGCTGGGCTGACACTATATCCACTGAGCCATCAGCCAGGGTTTATACTGTTAATTTAGACTTCTCTTTTGAATTACACTCTTATCACCCAGTTTTTTATTAGAAAATATCACCTGGATGCCACAGAATCATCTCAAAGTTGACACATCAAATATATCCCAAACTGATTTCAGTATCTTGCCCTATAATTCTTTTTTTTTCTCTAAAGGGCTTATTTATGACAAAATGTCAAACGTGCCTAGACTGAGGAACATCTACTTTGTTCTGTATTTTTTATTATGGGAACAGTACCAACATTCACTCATCTCATTATCCTAAATCCTGGGAGTCATTCCAAGCTCCTCATTCTATATACAACTATGTACCAAAATTCCATTTCTTTACTATCTCATCATTTCTTTCCTCACTTTTCCTTCTCTACCACATTTGTATTAGGTGAGGTTTTCATCATATATCTTTGTAACAAATGCAATAATGCATCAGTTGATTCCCCTGCTGAAATTATTATACCTCTTCACAATATTGCTGTTAGAAGGACCTGTTGCAAATAAACATCTGCTCTTGGTATTTTCTGACTTAAACTTTATCTGAAGTTTTCCAAGTCTTTACAAGTGAAGCAGGAATGATTTAGAACATATTCAAGGCCTTTCATTTTCTGGCCTATAATACGAACAGCAAATATTTATTTATCCGCTTTGGATTTATTACAACATTTACTTAGCACTGTGTGCTGAGCATACCCATTTAAATATATTTAATGTCATCTCAAAATAACCCTAAAGTGAAGGTATTGTGTTTGCTTCCTTATTTACAGTTGAGGAAACTGAGGCACAAGGCTTTAAGGGATTAATTCAAGATCATGCAGCTATAAAGTTGCATGTTTGGAATTTGAACCCAGATGGCCTGATTCCAGAGCAAGGAATACCCCTTGTTACCCTCTCCCACTTCCAGGAGAGAACAGGTGCTCAGAAAAACATTTTTCTCTCATTTTTCTTCTTTGGCTCAGCTTAGTGTTTGTTTTATGACATATTCTCAAAATTGCCATGCATGGGTAATTTGTCATTTTTAATAATGTAATAACACCAAAGTGCCACCAAAACATGAGTTAGCACCTTGACAATAATCTAAACCTAAAAATATGATCCATTCATTTTGTTTCTTTTCCCCTGATTCCCTGAAGTCACCATCATTCAGAATCTGCTTTTTTAAAAAATATACTTACTGCTACCATTTATATTCCTAAAAAACATATATTTTTATTTGAGATGATTTTCACTTCCAAAAAGCTGCCATAATGTAGGTAATCTTTTGGGATATATTATTGTTAAGATTGATCTATATTATTGTACTCTGACTATGGTATAATAAACCATTTAGTGAATATAATGCATTTTATCAATCCGCTCTTTAGTTGACAGGCATTGGGTTGTCTCCAGGATTTTGTTACTGCGATCAGCGCTGCCATGGACATTCATATACATGTCTCCCAGTGTGTGTGTACATGAGTTCCCTTGTGTTCTTCATCCCTGTACTATATCACTTTTCCCCCAGCTACCCTTAGACACATGCAGTTATTCAGCAAATTTTTACTGGGCACCAACTATGTGTCCAACACTGTTATAGGTGTTGAGAAAAAAACAGGCAAAATCCTATTCTCACAAAGCTTATGGGGAAGACAGACAACACACACACACACACACACACACACACACACACACACACACACACACACACCAAATACATAAATAAAGAACTTCCATTTCTCACTTTGCAGTTAATGCTATAGCAATTCTGAACTACTTGCATATAAAGTTTGATTCCTCTAAATCTTTGCTCAAATTGTTTGTGTTGCATGAAATATCCTTTGAGACCTTATTTCTCTAACTTTTATTACCTTTTGTCTTTCAAGATTCAGCTCAGATAATACCTCCTTGTAAAACTTTAAGTGATACCTGTCTCCCTGGGATAAGGGCTTGTAATCATATAGCTCATTATCACCCCTTTATCTTGTCTCTTTTCACTTTCTTTTCTCTCCAGAGTATAACATCAAATCTTATTATCTTTAAATAGCTGTAGTGGCCAATGCAACAGTACTAGATAAAAGATATTCAACAGACAATCATTGAAAAAAAACCAAACCTTGAAATAATTCTCAAAATTCTAGGAGTATGTCTTCTGTAGAAATTTATGCTTGAGATTTTGTTTAGGAAAGAGCTTTAGTTCTGCATGTGAAGATTGTGAAAGGTACTTAGGATGAGAGAGCAGTCTCTTTACTCATGAAAAGCGTATGCAGTCTGGTCATGCCCTTACTAAAAAGAATTGGATGGCTTTATCAGCAATTAATTAAAAAAAACATATTGTTCAAAGGTGGTCCTGTTACTTTTATACTAGAGGTTAAAATGGATTTAGAAAAGAACACTTATAAAGTGTTTTGGAAAGTGATGTAATTTAGTAGAAAGAGCAATGCCATAAAAGTCAAAAGACCTTGGTGGTATTATAGGTAGAGGATTTTATGTAATGGGGAAAACAATTTCCGAATCCTGGAGGATGTGACCTGAAGGTGAGGAGAAGAGTTTTCCTATAGTCACCCCTGTTATTCATGGGGATTTTACGCATGTAGGAGAAAGTCCTCCCTAAATATTTAAACTTCAACCTGGCCTAAAGTTAAGAAAAATTGTTACTTCTAATTTTTTAATATTGATTGATAAATGAAGATATAGGTTATATATCTGTCTGTATTTTTGTCCTTTACCTTAATAAAACTTTGTGAAGAAGTCAATTGCAACCATCCCCGCCCCACTCTTGCCCCTCCCTGACTTGGACTGTAATAGAGGATTATATCAAAACACACTACATTGATTTGCAAACAGAGTAATAGGAGTTAGAGGACATCTCTTGAGAGCTCTAAAAGAAAGTGCTATCTCAGGGGTCAGGCAGATGAGGAAAAGAGAAGAAAGATTGGGAAGAAATCTGTGGAAAGTGGAGGCCAGAATTAAAGAAACAATGTAGGCAGTATAAAGCTTATACAAGTGTGTTAGACTTGCTCACTTGCACTATACCTGATTGGTGTGTGAGCACAGGGCAGCACCATGTGTGTATAGTTTATGTAAGGCTGAGGGGCTTGCCCTCAGGAGGGCAGTTTGTAGATTGCAGATTGCCTGCTGCCATTAAGAGGGGCCATTGTTTGCCTGAGAAGGGGTTCTCCCCCTCCCTGGGCCTGAGTCCTGAGAGAGAGAGAGAGAGAGAGAGAGAAGTGATTTTCCCTGCCTGCTTGCTCATCCATCATTGAGAGATTCTAATAAGCAGAATGGGCCACCATTTTCCAGCTCCACAGTTCCTTTACCATCTTCCTGAATCCAACCTGAACCTGAATGGCCACAACCACTAACCTTATAGATGGCATATACTTAAAGGATTTTGTGTTGTTCAAAATCCTAAATAAATCCAGAATGTTTTAGTGTGGCCTTGAAAACCCCAAGTCTATATAGCTGTAGTGATATTAGCATCACACAGATTTTATTTTATTTAAAAATGTATATTTTTTTCCTTTCAATTATTTTAGAAACATATTTTAGTGTATCAAATAGAGTTCAGAAGTAATGACCAGAAAAGATCAACTTTATCAAATGACAAATGTGATCTAATATGTACAGTATTCTTTTCTTAAGAGTACTCATCCTTTGGATATTGGGAATTCTGTATGTAGATCAAAGAGTGTTATTCATTGAACTTATATATTTGTATCAAAATAAATTTGTCTTGCCTGACCAGGTGGTGGTGCAGTGGCTAGTGTTGGACTGGGATGTGGAGGTCCCAGGTTCAAAATCCTGAGGTCACTAGCTTGAGTAAGGGGTCACTCGCTGGCTGACACCCGCCACTCCCTTCAAATCAAAGTACATATGAGAAAGCAATCAGTGAACAACTAAGGAGACTAAGGAGCTACAACAAAGAATTGATGCTTCTCATCTCTCTCCTTTCCTATCTGTCTATCCATATCTGTCTCTCTCTCTGTCTCTGTCACAAAATATAAAATAAAATAAATAAAATTAAATTAATTTTTCTGCATCTGACTGGAACCCTCTAAAATAACTATGTTTTAATTAACGTAGAGACTGATTTTTCGGTTGCAGGGAAAAAGGTAGAAATCAGCAGCCAAGAAATAATATGGTGCCCCAATTGGTTCATCAGAGATCCAGTTTCTTCTTATCATCTTGCTTCATTATCCACTCAATATGTCTTCTAGTTTACAATCCCAGAGAGCTACTTAAGGTCCCACTGCCATGCTTCCATTTCACTTAAAATATAGGCTGGGGAAATGTTGCTTTTTATTCTGGGGAGCCATGTGCCCAGATTAAAATCAGAGAGTAGACGAAAATTTATAGTCTCTGCTATCATGTTTCATAAAGCCTTAATTCTGGGGCTGCATTGCCCAGTGGACATATAATTGATAAGAAATGATCAAATAGTGAGCAAAACTGACAGATTTTTAGGACCTGGATAGCATCCACTGAACAATGTTAAATTAGTAGAGCAATAGATGCAAGGTGTCACTATATTTTAGACAGACATTCACATGTCCTTTGTGTTTAAAACTCTATTACCCTGGGTTCAAAACTTTGGTTGTTATGAGGAAAGAGGGAGAGAGAGGAAAAGAGAGAGAGAAAAAAATATTTAAAGAGCAAGACACATATATTTTTCTAAAATATTGATTTTTCAGTTTAAGTTGGAGTCAAATATCAATATAGGTAAAATTGGTAGTTCCCAGAACTGATGAGAATTCACAGAGCTTAACAAAATGAACACATGGCTTGATTTGACTGCAACATATTTAGGGAGAAAAGAGAGTATTGATCAACTTGCTTTAGGACATCATGTATAAATTACTATTGTTTGAAATAGCCTTATTGCCAAAAAGTTTATGTAGTTCATATTTCATT
The DNA here is from genome assembly GCA_037038555.1 of Rhynchonycteris naso. Lineage (NCBI taxonomy): Eukaryota > Metazoa > Chordata > Mammalia > Chiroptera > Emballonuridae > Rhynchonycteris > Rhynchonycteris naso. The sequence continues at coordinate 93,400,681 of CM072998.1, read as the reverse complement.
CATTGTAAGAGATTCAAACTTTGGTGGTTTTGAGAAATGGTCTAATATTAAGGGTGTTAAGAGGATATGTTTTAAGGCATATATATGAGTTCTGGGTTCTTGTCTTGCCTTAGCTGATGAATCACTTGTATTATTGAATTTTATATAAAGAAGTACAGTATCCCTGCCTCAATTATACTTTTAAGAACATTAAAAGTTCTTAATATTAATTTTAAAACATAGTGGGAGAGGCTACTATTAAACGTCATATCACTGTTATACCCTTGTTACCAAAAGGTGAAATCCAAACTTCCTAAAAGTGGAATGATTCCTAGAGTAGCCTCACCTTTGCTCTTCTTTGACTTATTTTTCATCACATTTATTATTTTGAATTGTAATTTATAAAAAAAATCAGCCTGTAGCTATAGCACTGTCTAAAATCATTTATACTTTAATTGCTTCACATTTAACATTTAGTAATTCCTGAGTTGACACACTTCATTTATCTAAATTTATCCAGCTTTAATGAAAGCTGCCCACATAATTTTCTATTGTAAATGAAAAACACACAGTTATATCATAACTCTACTTATTTTGGATTAGCCCCCAAAGAAATCTACATCTAGGCTATATCTACCATGAAACTTTAAATTACAAAGAGGATCCTGTATCGATTTGGAGATGTTGAAGGTTAGAAAATAATAAAATTTGCTTTATTAAGTTAATTCCTTCAGGAATAAATTAGCATAAAGTTTATAATAATGGCTATTAGTGAATTGTGTCTAAGGTTATTTTGGGTTTTTTTGTTTGTTTGTTTGTTTGTTTAGTCAGTTTTGCAGGCTTGTAAAATGTTAAAGTCAGGTAACAAATTTCAGGTTTTTAAATGCTTAAAAAAGGAATTCAAGAAAACTTAAAAAAAGAATCCAACATCCTAGAACTCTTTTCCAGATGTAGAAAATGCAATTTAAAAGAATTAGTTAACACTATGCTATACTCCTGAAACTCTTACTAAACAATATTAAATGTAAACTGTAATTGAAAAATCAAATTAAAAATAAAAGAATTAGTTGACATTTGACTAAGTCAGATTTGAAAGTTATTAGTAACAGTCTTTGAAAGTACATTCAGTTATTATAATTAGTAGTGTAAGTACCAAATGAATGCTAAAGATACAAGTACTATAGGATTTGAAAGTTTTTGTGGAGAGAAAGATAAGGAAAGCCACAATAAAGGGAGCTTCAGCTGGATTGCAATGGATTCACTAATCAAACATAGGTAGTAGAGATGACAGAGCATATCATTCCTGGTGGGTACAATGAAGGAGCAAGAGCTTGAAGGTGGGAATGAGTAAGATGTGTTCTGATGTCCACAAAAAAAAGAAAACCCAAAGCATTCATTCTAGGGGATGATAAGAATTAGAATAATTAATTATGTTAGAATATGATCGATCATGAACTTGATCCACTAGGCTATGGGTAAAATTCCAAGTATTTGCTCTAGAAAATATATACTAAAAATAGTGTTTGGGATAATTGAGTGGCAAGTATTGCATGAGATGGTTGATAAGGGACATCAGCAAACTATAAGATCAGTCTACAAGCTTTCAAACTTGCTGAACTTAAAACCATCTAGGCCAATTGTTAAATTTGTGGTACCTAGACAGTGTCTGGCACATAGTAGGCACTATTAATATTTATTGAATTGCATTGAGGTTTTAGCAATCTTCAGTCTGTCCTAATCCAAGTGTTATTTGTTCATAGTTTACAAGTGATCATTATCATAGATATTGTGATGTAATAAGATAGGTTAGAGGACTCCTAAATCTGTCAATATTTAAATTAAAAATTTGTGATGGTAAAATTGTTACATCCATACATTTATTCTATTCATTCAGTTAATAAACATTGAACTTATTCTATTCATTTAGTTAATAAATATTGAACTTCTACCAGTTTATTAGATGGTTGCCAGGGTGTAGAGGTGAATGAGACAGATAAGGTCTCTAAACTTATGGATCTTTTATTTTAATGTGGAGGACAAACAATAAGCACTTATGTATAATATGTGACATAATAAGGAATATATCTGGTCTTTGTCCCCAGTTCTTACCACAGGCTTCGTAACCCTTAAAATTTCCTGATAAGAAATTTTTGTTAAGTTAATGAGATGACTAATAGTGAGTTCATGGGTAGCTTTAGAATAAAGTCAACAGAAAAACCAATTATATGATTATAGTGTTAGAACTTTGGATCAGTCTGACCTCTAGAAAAGAGAGGGGGACTAGAAATTGAGTTGAACATGTTGGCCACTGATTTAATCAAGCTTCTCTACATTATGAAATCTCATTAAAAACTGTGGGCAGCAAGACTCAGTGGAGCTTCCTGGTGGGTAAACACAATGATGTGCAGGGAGGATGATGCACATAGATCCACTGGGAAAGAGAATGAAAGCTCTGTGCTCCCTCCCAAACCTCATCTATATGTATCCTTTATCATAAAACTATAATCATAGCATAAAAATTTCCACAGTTCTATGCATTGTTCTAGTAAATTATTGAAACTGAAAGGGTTATGGGAACCTCTGAATTTGTAGCCAGTCAATCAGGAGAGTGGGTTCTCTGGAGATCTCCAAAATATGGCTATCATCTGAGGAAGGGTAGCCTTTGAGTGATTAAGCCTTTAACCCATGGGGATTGCAATAATTCTGGATACTGTTAAAATTGAATTAAGGTACACCCAGTTGTGTTGAAAACAAACAAACAACAGAATAAAAATATATAAAATATTAGATGCTCATACATTTTGGGTGTGTTGCATTTTAAGATAGAGGCCAAATGGTGAGAAAAGTGTTTAATAATTTTGGTGGAAACTGATCTGATTTTCTCTCAAATTATATCACAAAAGAAGCCACCACTATAGTGTATCTTCTTTTATTACTGGATCTTTGGGATGTTGCTTTAAAAAGAAGATGGAAGACAAGCTGGACCTTGAAGGAGTAGTGTATTTGGATAGACAGAGAAGGAAGAGTAAGAAAAAACCAAAGTAGTCTGAACCCCTTGCAGGTGTTAGAACAGAACTTCTGGGTGTCTGCTACTTATAGTCTTCAGCTATTTTGCCTAATGAGTCACCCAAATAGGGATGGAGAATTCTGCTTGACTTGAAGTAAAGAGTTTATCATTTTGGCTGATGTTATAATTAGTAATAACAGTAAACATCATGTTTCTCACTTATTACAGTTTTCCAATGTTTTTATGTTCATTCATGATACTTCCAATAACACTCTAAGGTAGATTATTATTTCTCACATTTATAGAGTGGAAAAACTGATATCTAGAGAAGTTGAGGTTTGCCCATGGTTTTAAAGGCCAGAGAAGCACAGACTGTGACACAAACTTATGTCCTTTAACAAGAAATCAGGCTCTCTACACTGGACCAAAGCTTCTTTTTAAAATTCAGGCCCATCATTTTCTTGTTTTGCTATGTTTACCTACCCTGATTTTCTTGAATTATCACAAAACTCCAAGCCATTATTGACTAGAATAATTAATGGGTCCTGAAGGAGGATGAAGATAGAATCTGTAATTCCTCCTCAGGAGCAGCATCCTGTTTCTCATTGGCCATTCAAGTTTATTCCATAAATGTCTGAAATAAGAGGAAGCGTGACTTGAACACTGAGGGAACAGGGAATGAAACAATATTTTTTCAGTAACAGAAGGTATTTCATCAGATATGTGTGCAAAAACAATGTTATAAAATGTAAACAGAGATTATTTGAGAACTGGGCATAATAAGCATCCTTTTAAAAGAATGATTCTTCTAGAAAGTATTTTTTTTTACCTTGTGAAATGTCCAGGGAACATCTAAGTAAATATTAATGCTTTGAACCTCTATATTTCAATTGGGTATTTTTTTTAAATTTTATTTTATTCATTTTAGAGAGGAGACACAGAGTGAGAGAGAGAGAGAGAGAGAGAGAGAGAGAGAGAGAAAGAGAAAAAGGGGGGAGGAGCTGGAAGCTCAACTCCCATATGTGCCTTGACCAGACCAGTGCAGGGTTTTGAACTGGCGACCTCAGTGTTCCCAGGTTGACGCTTTATCCACTGCACCACCACAGGTCAGGCCTCAATTGGGTATTTTGAACCTGACTGAGATTTTGCTGAGCATCAGGCGCTCAGTAGACTCATGTTGGTCATTATTATGAATGACTCTTTTTAGTCACAAGATGGCAGATACCTGTAATGTCTTCAGTCATTTCTATTAAAAGTCATTACAATTTCCCTCTGAATAATATCACTTAAAAATATCTTGATGGTGAATATTTCTTATCTTTTAAGCATTTTGCTGCTGAGTTGAGGAACTTGGACTTGGAATTGGTTTTCTTATAGTAGAAATTTACTAAACATTAAACATATATAGGAAAGCCAATGTACTACTTTTATTAGAAATAAACACAGAAATAAATTAAATGTGCTAATATACTCCCAACTAGTATATTCATTAAGAACTATTTTGAAGACAGTAATGAACTTTTTGCTTCTGATTGAAGATAGAATTCACAATGATAAATTAGTGAGTATATCTTCTGAAAGTTATTAAATTATAGGGCTGAGTAAATACTAATAAAATTATTCATCACCCAGTGAAAATGATAAATATGAATCTAAATATCCTGAAAAATATACTTTACCTAAGTATAGAGCTTTCTTTGAGAAAATTCCATGTAAGAATTATTCTTCAACACTAATGTGACTTCATCTGGTTTATTTGTCTGCTCAATAGTTAGGGCTTGAGGCATTAGCTTTCCTGTGTTCAGACCAGGATGACTCCTATTAAAACTAGAGTAAAATGAGTGAATCTCTTATTTCAAATTTATCATGTGCTGCTGGACACCACAAAAATCACAAAGCTTTAGGCATGTTAAGTAGCATCAACGTGAACCAGTTAGAAGAAACAACTTCAATGCAGATCACAGTAAAAATGAAACAGCAGATGTTGCTTCCTATTAAATTCAACTCTGTTACTGTTGCTAAGGACAAAGGTAGTAGAAGTACCTTTGTCCTTAGCAACAAGGACAATGAAGACATTTACAAAAATGATGATAGCTATAATTATTAGCTATTACTTTCATTTGTTAAGTTCTTAATCTGACAATGTAGTATACACATTGCCCATGTACTTTTACAACCATGTGAAAGAATTAATACTATTCCATTTTTCGAGGCAGAAACCAGAATCTATCAACATTATTTTTATTGAATTCAGTACTTTCTTGGTCATTTAGATCCTCTCTATACTTCCCATAAGATTGAAGGCCTTCCAACCTCTCCATCGTCTGTGTGTCTCCATCTGAAGGTTACAAGAACTGACTTTCTACTCTCCAAGAGGAATAGTTTGCCCACATTATTTTGGTTCACTATTTTTGGATAATTTTACAGTTGTGTTTTTGTCCTCCCACTCAAAGTTCTTCAGAGTTAGAGAATGGCTTCTATTGCTTTTGAATACTCTCAGAACTCTAGTACTCTGCTCTACTTAGAATAGAAATCCAATAAATGTTTTTAAATACTTCTTAAAAATGAGATTACTCTGCTTCCCTTGGTAACATCCCCAGGTCTATTGGTGTTAACTGTCAGGAAACTTGCCCTTGGTTCTTTTTTTTTTTCTTTTTATTGAGTTTATTGGGGTAACACTGGTTAACAAAATTATACAGGTTTCAGGTATACAATTCTACAACACATCATCTGTACACTGTATTGTGTGTTCACCGCCAAGTCAATCTCTAGCTGTCACCATTTATCTCCTCTATGCCTCCTCTCCCTCCCCACTACAAGCAATCAGTACACTGTTGTTTGTGTGCATGAGTTTTCTTTCTCTTTTCTTTTTTTCAATCATTGTACCTACCTTAACTGCCTCCCTCTGACAGCTGTCAACCTGCTTTCTATCTGTAAGTCTGTTTCTATTTTGCCTGGTGAGCATTATACTAAATAAAATAAACCAGTCAGAGAAAGAGAAATACCATATGCTTTCACTCATATGTGGAAACTAATGAACAAAATAAACTAATATGCCCTTGCTTCTTATCTAAATACCTCATGCTATTTTCCCTCTTCACTGGCTCTTCCAAACATTCTCTGTGTGATGGCTCTTCATACACTTGAAAGTTTGTTTCATGTCTTCCCTCAGCTGCTCCTCAAGACAAAATAGCTGGCCTTCAAATGATCATTGTAGATTTAGGTTTTTAAAAATATAGATGTTTTCCCTTTAATTATGATCAAAAGACTTTGCATCAGAGGAAACATGAGAAACTAAATAAGATAGAAACTAAGTTATTTTTCTAGTTCACTTGTATTTTGCCTTATAAGAATCATGACATAAATTGTATTCTCCAAAATTACTGTAATGATTATTTTTGAGGGTACTTACTTTGTTGCAAGGCTTTATGAGCTTGCTTTTTAAAAAAGTTATAGTCACAGATATTTTTCTTTATTTTCCGTAGAAATTTAAGTTTTAGTTTTCCTACAAATTTTTGATTAAAAGATGATGGTGTTGAGTAAATTAGAAAGGTGCCAGACTACCTGTAGCCAGAAATATTGATCTTTTTTATTCCATTTTAGCTGTGGTTTTCCCTAAGAACATAGCCTATGTTTACAAGGCTGAGCTTTCTCATGGCAGGAGATAGATGTAGTGGCGCTTACTGTGAATACTGGTATTAATGCTTATAGTGGATGTGTTTCAGAATTTCCCTTCAGCAGACCCAGCCACTAATCCCTGTTTTAAAATGTTCCTTTTAGTGTCACATTGCAAAATTAATCTTTCCATTTGCTTCACTTCACACTGTTTAATAACCGCTTGACCCTGCATAAAGCACCATGACATGAGCTTTAAATAAAAGCTGGATCAGTCCAAGTTGTGTGTGTATTGTGCTGGCATTAAGAAACCAAGTTTGCTATGTAATAGTCTGATTGAACTACTCCATGATGCTAAACTGTGAGATTTCATGTCAAATTTGTCCAGGAAATATAAACTGTAGAAGGAAAGTGAGATGTATTTCAGGTGCCTGATCACACAAAAGGTTAGCATCCTCAAAGATAGGTATTTTGCAGACTGTTTCCTTCCTCTCTCAAGGCAACTCTGGGTGGTAAGGCCATCATACAAATAGCCTTATCTACTTGAGGATTAGTTGGTTTCCTAGGTGACAAGATAAAGAAACATCTTCAACAAATGGCAAGTCCCTCAGATTAAATGAACAGGAGACAAAACTTCAAAGAAGCGAGGGAATGAATGAAGGGTGTTTAGAGTTTTCTACACATTGAATAGAGCAAATCAGGTATACAAGAAACTAAATTTTGAAATATTTCTTGCTGAGATAGTTACCAGGAATATGAAACATTTGTTCTTATCTTTGATGACCAGAGAGTTTTGAACTCAATTTTGTATTCAGTCAGAATAACTGTACCAATTATACAAAGAATTGTATAATTCTTTGGTAAATTTTATTCTGTCTCTGTGCCATAACCTCAAAATTTTCAACTACTTTAACTGTCTTATTTCTATTCCATTTTTGCTTTGAAAGAGGTAATATGTAATTAATATACAAAAAATAAAATCTTCTCTACAAACAAAGATAATCTATCAATCCATCTAGTCTGGAGGATGACACAGAGTGCTGGCAACTGAAGTGCCTGATTTTGCATTTAGTCCAGAGTCTCAGCTTGAAGTGCAGAGATTGCACCGCACAATCTCCATTAATGCTGATTGTCCAACTTAGTGTTTCATTAATGAGCCATAGACTGCTTGTAAATTTCTTACTTACAGAATCAGCTACATTTAAAGTTTTATTCTCCTGAAAATGTCTTCACCTGACAAGGTGATAATAAATTGCATTCTTCCATCCACTTAGCCTTTCTACCATGTCAAATTTGGCTATTGTCAGTTGACATTCTCTTTCCTTAAACATTTATAGTTGTACTAATTATAAAAGCAAACATTCTTATGGCATGTATTCTGTGCTAAAATTAGGTTTTAGCATCATTTATTCATAGCTTATGATGTTCCTGGTGCTGTTGCAAGCATTCTACATGTATGAACTCATTTAATCAACACAACACCATGATGTTGTTACCCTTACTATGCCCATTTTATTGATAGAAAAACTAAGAAAAGTTAAGTAACTTGCTCAGGGTTATATTTCTGGTAAGTATAAACCCTGGAATGTAAGCATGAAGATCTAGCTTTAGTTTTACTTCAAAATCTTCATTTTATAGACTGAGTATATATTCATCCTCAGAAAGTAGAAAGAGTTTTCTAAATAAACTGATGGGTTATCCTACAATATCCAAAGCAATTGCATAACAGTCAGTCTTTATATAAAAACTTTTGCATTTGCTTTTCTTGATAGAATCCTGAGTGGCTATACTCACAGTTATTCCATTAGCTCTAAGGAAGCATCCTGTGTATTAAGTCTTGTATTCAGAAAACCTGACAATTTTTTTGAACTGGTAAGCATAGACTAAATTTAGAATATAGTAATAAAATTTTTTGTCATTAAAAAGTATAGTGTCATCATTTGAGTAAAAATACTTTGAGAATAATTAATAAGTGATGAATATGCAAATGTCACTAACAATTTTAATCAGTCAAGTAAATAGAATGAATAAAAACACATAAAAATAGAAGAAAGATATTTGAGAACTTGACTTTGATAAGAGAAAAAGATGTAGAACTATTTTCTGCCTGAAGCCAGAAGAAAAAGCAATTATATCTGGAATATGCTTTTGTCCAATTCTGCCTGTCAAAATCTTCATCTTCAGAGAAGCCTTCCTGATACTCCTCCTAGTCATCAATATAATTATTTGCCTTTTCTAACATTTCCTTTAAAACAGTGCCTTGTATATTAGCTTTTTGTATATTCCTCTCACATACTCTTTTATAAATTCTCTGAGGGCAGGGATTATCTCTTCTCAACTTTTGTGCATGCTTATAAACAATCAACAGATATACCCTGATTGGTTGATGGGTATACTCTGCTTGTCCCATTGATTTTCTACCTTTAAAGTGGGTCATTAATACTTTCAGGAACAAATCTTTAAATCAAATATATTGCATGAGTTGTAATGAGTGGATAGATCTTAAAATTTTCAGATAAAATTAAAATAAAGCGCCGTCCCATATGGACAGCCTAATAAGGAAAGCTGCCTCACCTTGCAAAGCAAGTTGAATAAAAAAGTTTTCAGCAAATCATCAGAAATCATCCATTGCAAAATGTAGAATAGGAATATTTTTCAGATGAGTTAAAAAGTCTCTTATCTTTGTAAACAGGAGGCAACTAACCTAAAAAATATATATATATATATATTTATATATAATATATAAATAAATAGTATATAATAAATATATTATATATTATATAATAATATCCATTATTATGTAATAATATATAATATATAATTATTATATTTCATATAATAATATGATATATATTATAAATAATATATAATAAATATATAATAAAAAATATATATATTTTTTGTGACAGGGACAGAGACAGAGAGAGGGACAAATAGGGACAGACAGATAGGAAGGGAGAGAGATGAGAAGCATTAATTCTTTGTTGTGGCTCCTTAGTTGTTCATTGATTGTTTTTTCATATGTGCCTTGACTGGGGGCTACAGCAGACAGAGTGACCCCTTGCTCAAGCCTGAAACCTTGGGCTCAAGCTGGTGAACCTTGCTCATACCAGATGAGCCCATGCACAAGCTGGCAACCTCAGGGTTTTGAACCTGGGTCCTCTGTGTCCTAGTCTGATGCTCTATACACTGCACCACTGCCTGGTCAGGTTTTTTTTTTCTTTTTAAATGAAAGTAGGGGTGATATAGAGACAGACATGAGCCCTGACAGGGATCCATCTGGCAACACTGTCTGGGGCCAATGCCCTGCCCATCTGGGGCCATTCTCACTACTGAGTTATTTTTTAGCACCTGAGGTAGAGACTCAACAGAGCCATCCTCAGTGTCCAGGGCCAACGTGCTTGAATCAATATAGCCATGGCTATGGGAGTGGAAGAGAGAGAGAGAAGGATGAGGGGAAGGGGGGAGAAAGCAAATGATTGCCTCTCCTATGTGCCCTGACTGGGAATTGAACCTGGGGCTTCCACACTCCAGGTCAATGCTCTATCACTGAGCCAATGGACAGGATCTAATCAATTTCACATCATCTACAAACTCAGGATTATAATATATTATGAGAAATGAAGGAAAATAACAATGACAAATCAAACAAAAGTCACCTAACTTTGTGGTATATACCATAATGAAAACTAAAGGGTGAGACAACATCAAAAATAACCTACAAATTATTCAAAAGTAAGGGAGACATTATTTACTAGAAATAACTATAAAGGCAAACTCTTTGAATTTCAAATATAATAAACATTATATATTCTGTTTTACTATTTAACTCCTTTTTTTGATATTTGGTTTAACAAAAACCTTTAGATTATCAATTTGGTTTTTCATAGTCTTTGATACTGTTTATTGGATCTAGTTTAAGGCTTGTTTTCTTGTTGTTTTTTTTTTAACAGAGACAGGGAGAGAGAGAGGGACAGATAGGGACAGACAGACAGGAAGGGAGAGAGATGAAAAGCATCAATTCTTTACTGAGGTTTTTCAGTTATTCATTGATTGCTTTCTCATATGTGCCTTGACTGGAGGGTGGGGGTGTTCAGCAGAAACAGTGACCCCCTTGCTCAAGCCAGCGACCTTGGGCTCATGCTAGTGAGCTCGCACTCAAACCAGATGAACTTGCATTCAAGCTGGAGACCTCAGGATTTCAAACCTGGATCCTCCGCGTCCCAGTCTGACACTCTATCCACTGTGCCACCGCCTGGTCAAGGTACATTTAAGGCTTGTTTTAAGTCTACTTTATATCTATATCTTAGTTGATTAATATGTTTTAGGTTAATATCCTGATTGATTAATACAGTGTGTCTGTAAAGTCATTGTGCACTTTTGACTGGTCACAGGAAAGCAACAAAAGACAATAGAAATGTGAAATCTGCACCAAATAAAAGGAAAACCCTCCCAGTTTCTGTAGGATGATGTGGCAGCATGTGTGCATGCGCAGATGATGACATAATACCGTGTATACAGCGGAACAGCCCACGGCCATGCCAGTCGAGATGTGGACGGTACAGAAGAACGTTCAGTGTGTTCTCTGGCTCACTAAATTTGAATCAGTGACCAAAGTGTAACGTGAATATCGGAGCATTTATAATGAAGTGCCACCACATAGGAATAACATTACTTGGTGGGATAAGCAGTTGAAGGAAACCAGCTGTTTGGTGGAGAAACCCCGTTCTGGTAGGCCATCAATCAGTGACGAGTCTGTAGAGGCTATACGGGATAGCTACCTAAGGAGCCCTAAAAAATCTGTGCATACGTGTGCTCAACAATTACACCTAAGTAAGACTACAGTTCATAAGGTGTTAAAGAAACATCTCTGTTTTACAGGGTACAAATTGCAGCTGTTGCATGCTATCAAACCAGCGGATAGACCCACACGATGTGTGTTTGCTACAGATATGCTTCATGAGATCGACAAAGATGCAAGATTTTTGCAGAAGATTGTGTTTAGTGATGAGGCGACCTTCCATATCTGTGGACATGTTCATCACCATAACGTCCGAATATGGGCTGCTGAACATCCTCATGCCTACGTTGAGTACGAACGTAACACCCCTAAAGTGAATGTGTGGTGTGGCCTGATGCGTGATAAGGTGATAGGCCCATTTTTTTTGATGGAGCAGTCTGTGACGGCAAACACCTATCTTGACATGTTGGAATTGTATGCAGTGCCACAATTTCCAGAAGGTGTCATCTTTCAACAGGATGACACTCTTCCACACTACGCCACCATTGTTCGTGATTTTCTGGATAGAACGTTCCCCCAGCGGTGGATAGGCAAGGGTTCTGTCAAGCCATGGCCACCACAATCCCCGGATCTGATGCCCTTAGACTTTTACTTTTGGGGTTATGTGAAGCAACATGTGTACATGGAATGTATCAGTGACATTAATCACTTAAAACAGAGAATCACAGACGTTATTCACTCTGTTACACCAGACATCCTTACCCGTGTGTGGCAAGAACTTCACTATCATTTGGATGTGTGTGGGGCAACAAATGGAGCCCACATCGAACTGCACTGAATAGGTATGAAAATGGGAGGGTTTTCCTTTTATTTGGTGAAGATTTCACATTTCTATCATCCTGTTTTGCTTTCCTGTGACTGGTCAAAAGTGCACCATGACTTTACAGACACACTGTAGTTCTCTTGTAGGAATGGATAATGTGGGTCAATTAAAATCTGCTCCTTCTCAAGTGAACAGATAAGTGTTGAGTTTTGTGAACTTGCAAAGCCATGAATTAATCAGTCTTGCCAAATAGGTTTTCCCTAACCTATAAGTGATACTTGGGGCCTGGAGTGAAATGGTAGGCCAGGCTCGTACATCCCATTTCCTTACATCTCATTTTTAACTCACTTATGTTGCCATTAGGCTCATGCAGACATGTAAGATTGCAAACTGTGTGCTAAATGGATAAAATTACCTAAGGCTGCTTTCTACTATATAGCTCTGTGGTAGATTGTGTTATTGTTCCCAATTATTTCCTTACCACTTCTTCAAGAGGATTATACCGCTCTACTCTGCTGACATCAATCTTGGTCATGTGAATTTGTTTGATCAATTAAAACTTTAGCCATTGCTTGGTTCTGTTGTTTCTTTCCCTCTGTCATAGAATGGCATGTGTTAGGTAGTTGGTGCTCCTGCATCCTGGGTCCCAGAACGGAGTTACAATAGATTTGCCAATATACTCTGAGTGACTTTGTAAAACAATGGAATTTGGGAGTTGTTTGTTCCTGTAGCTTAAATTCATAAAAGCTGACTAATACTAGCACTCCTATAAAATTAATTTGGTATTTATTATAATCTCTTGCAACTTCAAAAATTTTTTATACCTCTGTATGTGCTGTTAATTTTTGAAATGTATCACTTGCAATGCATAATTCATAGAGAAGGAAGGAAATCTTTAGGGGATTAATTCTTGGATTTTATGTTGAACAACAGCTTTAATTGAATTGAGATCTTGATAATTTGGAAATCACATCATCCTTACCAGCTCCTAGACCAATAGGGAGAAAAGACATAAAATGTGATACTTCCTTAGGTGGAAATGTAGAAATGCATGATGGGTAGGGTGAGACTGCCTACCTTACTTGAGAAGAATTAGGGCTTTGCTATTGCTGAGAGGAGAAGTGAGCACTGAACCAGTGATGGACCAGCTTGTGCACAGCCATCATGGTAACCTCACTCCAAAAGAAACTCTCTATACTGCATTAAATTATGCAGAAAACTGAGGACGTACATCTCTCGAAGAGGGAATGAATGTCTGACCTGTTATCTTTATTGCTAGAGCTGTGAACATTGCTTAGGAGAACAGTAAACTCTGTCAGATTAAGGCAGAAGCTTGTGGAATTCTTTTACTACTACTATTCAGTGCATGTGTGGAGAGGTAACAGTTATTGAATATCTTGGAGGAGACACAGGCCACACAAGCAGAAGATGATGACAGCTCTCCTTCACTCTAGTGAGGAATGGTGAGACTAGAGATGCCATGGATGGGTGCTTTCAGCAGATGGCACAAAAAGGGCAGAATGTATTGCAGAGTATCCTAGAAGTCAACCATGATTTGTTTCTATGTCCAGAAGCAATCCTGATTCAGGCACTTAGACTCTTCATGGAACTCTTCTGTTTTAGATTCCTGTGTTCTATTTAATTGTAACAAAACAACTACCATCAAATTATCTTGTGTTTTAATGTTTTCCTTTTGTTACATCTAACAATAATAGATGCAAGTTTGGGATTATGTTCAAAATTAAGAAATTTGTTAATGGACAAATGATTCCAGATTCCCACACACCATACATATAGACACCAACCTTTAACCTTTCTGTTAAGAATAAAGTCTGTTAAGAATAAAGTCTCTTACTGAAGAGTTATACTTAATTTCTAGAATACTTTAATGATATAATTGATATCACTGAGACCACACACAATGATATGCCAATGTCTCTGGAAATCACACAGAATTAACAAAAGACCAAAATGTAAGTCAGTAGCAGAAGACTTGATATTTATGTCAAACATCTTATATTGTTAAAATTAATATCTGACAGTTGATGCTGACTGTGATAATAGAAGTTTTCTTCCGCCTCCATTATTTTTTCTTTTTTTTTTTTTTTATTAATTCTAATGGGGTGACACCAATAAATCAGGGTACATATGTACAATGAAAACATCTCCAGGTTATCTTATCATTCAATTGTGTTGCATACCCATCACCAAAAGTCAAATTGTCCTCTGTCACCTTCAATCTGGTTTTCCCTATGTCCCTCCCCTCCCTATCCCACTCTTCCCTCACTCCCTACATCCCATAACCACCACTCTCTTGTCCATGTCTCATATTCTCACTTTTATGTCCCACCTATGTATGGAATCATGCTGTTCTCAGTTTTCTTTTTTTCTGATTTACTTATTTCACTCCGTATAATGTTATCAAGGTACATCCATTTTGTTATAAATGATCCGATGTCATCGTTTCTTATGGCTGAGTAGTATTCCATAGTATATATGTACCAAAGCTTTTTAATCGACTCGTCTTCTGACGGACACTTGGGCTGGTTCCAGATCTTTGCTATTGTGAACAATGCTGCCACGAACATGGGGGCGCTTTTCTTCTTTTCGAACAGTGATATGGTGTTCTTAGGGTATATTCCTAAAAGTGGGATAGCTGGGTCAAAAGGGAGTTCGATTTTTAATTTTCTAAGAAATCTCCAAACTGTTTTCCACAGTGGCTGCACCAGTCTGCATTCCCACCAGCAGTGCAGAAGGGTTCCCTTTTCTCCACATCCTCGCCAGCACTTATTCTGTGTTGTTTTGCTGATAAGTGCCATTCTGACTGGTGTGAGGTGATATCTCATTGTGGTTTTAATTTGCATTTCTCTAATGATTAGTGATGTTGAGCATTTTTTCATATGCCTGTTGGCCATCTGTATGTCCTCTTTGGAGAAATTTCTATTCATTTCTTTTGCCCATTTTTTGATTGGGTTTTTTATCTTCCTGGTGTTGAGTTTTATAAGTTCTTTATAAATTTTAGTTATTAACCCCTTATCAGATGTGCTGTCGAATATGTTCTCCCATTGTGTTGTTTGTCTTTTTATCCTGTTCCTATTGTCTTTAGCTGTGCAAAAACTTTTTAGTTTGATATAGTCCCATTTGTTTATCTTGCCTTTTATTTCAGTTGCCCGTGGAGATAAATCGGCAAATATATTGCTGCTACAGATGTCGGAGAACTTGCTGACTATGTTTTCTTCTAAGATGCTTATGGTTTCACGGCTTACATTTAAGTCTTTTATCCATTTTGAGTTTGTTTTTTTGAATGGTGTAAGTTGATGGTTTAGTTTCATTTTTTTGCAGGTAGATGTCCAATTTTCCCAACACCATTTGTTAAAGAGGCTGTCTTTCCTCCTTTGTATGTTCTTTCCTCCTTTGTCAAATATCAGTTGTCCATAAAGCTGTGGGTTTATTTCTGGGTCCTCTGTTCTGTTCCATTGATCTATGTGCCTGTTCTTATGCCAGTACCAGGCTGTCTTGAGTATAATGGCCTTATAGTAAAACTTGATATCTGGAAGAGTGATACCTCCTGCTTTATTTTTTGTTTTTAAGATTGCTGAGGCTATTCGTGTTCTTTTTTGGTTCCATATAAATTTTTGGAATATGTGTTCTATATCTTTGAAGTATGTCATTGGTATTTTAATTGGTATTGCATTGAATTTATAAATTGCTTTGGGTAATATAGACATTTTAATGATGTTTATTCTTCCTAGCCATGAGCACGGTATATGCTTCCACTTGTTTGTATCTTCCTTGATTTCTTTTATCAATGTTCTATAATTTTCCGAGTACAAGTCCTTAACCTCCTTGGTTAAATTTACTCCTAGGTACTTTATTTTTTTGGCTGCAATAGTGAAGGGGATTGTTTCCTTAATTTCTTTTGCTGACAGTTCATTGTTGGTATATAAAAATGCCTCTGATTTCTGCGTATTAATTTTATATCCTGCCACCTTGCTGAATTCATTTATAAGGTCCAGTAGTTTTTTGACTGAGACTTTAGGGTTTTCAATATACAATATCATATCATCTGCAAATAGTGACAGTTTTACTTCTTCTTTTCCAATTTGGATGCCTTTTATTTCTTCTTCTTGTCTGATTGCTGTAGCTAGGACTTCCAGAACTATGTTGAATAAGAGTGGTGAAAGGGGGCACCTCTGCCAGGTTCCTGATCTTAAGGGGATTGCTTTTAATGGTTGTCCGTTTAGTATGATGTTTGCTGTGGGTTTATCGTAGATGGCCTTTATCATGTTAAGGAATGTTCCCTGTATTCCCACTTTACTGAGAGTTTTGAGCATGAATGGGTGTTGGATTTTATCAAATGCCTTTTCTGCATCTATTGAAATTATCATGTGATTTTTGTCCTTCCTTTTGTTTATGTGATGAATCACATTGATTGATTTGTGAATATTGAACCAGCCTTGCCTCTCCAGAATAAATCCCACTTGATCGTGGTGTATGATTTTTTCCATATATTGCTGGATCCGGTTGGATAATATTTTGTTGAGAATTTTAGCATCTAAATTCCTCAGGGATATAGGCCTATAATTTTTTTTCTTTGTGTTGTCTTTGCCCGGTTTTGGGATCAGAATTATGCTCGCCTCATAAAAGGAGTTTGGAAGTCTTCCTTCCTCTTGAATTTTTTGAAATAGCTTGAGGAGAATAGGAGTTAGTTCCTCTTTGAATTTTTGATAGAATTCACTTGTGAAGCCATCAGACCCAGGACTTTTCTTTTTTGGGAGTTTTTTGATAACTGTTTCGATCTCATTTGTTGTAATTGGTCTGTTTAGGTGTTCTGATTATTCCAGATTGATTTTTGGAAGTTTATATGATTCAAGAAATTTGTCCATTTCACCAAGATTGTCTAATTTTTTGGCATATAGTTCTTCATAGTATTTTCTTACAATGCTTTGTATTTCTGTTGTGTCAGTTGTTATTTCTCCACTGCCCTTTCTAATTTTATTTATTTGAGTCCTCTCTCTTTCTTTCTTGGTGAGTCTAGTTAAAGGTTCATCAATCTTGTTTACCTTTTCAAAGAACCAGCTTCTGGTTTCATTGATCCTCTGTATTGTTTCCTTAGCCTCTATGTCATTTATTTCTGCTCTGACCTTTATTATTTCCTTCCTTCTACTTGTCTTGGGTTTTATTTGTTGTTGTTTTCCTAGTTCTTTAAGATGCAGGGTCAGGTTGCTTATTTGAGCTTTTTCTAGCTTCTTATGATATGCCTGTAGTGCAATAAACTTCTCTCTCAGAACTGCTTTTGCTGTGTCCCATAAATTTTGAGTTGATGTATGCTCATTATCATTTGTTTCTAGAAACCTTTTTATTTCTTCTTTGATCTCATTGTTAATCCATTCATTATTTAATATCATGCTAATTAGTTTCCAAGTGTTTGAGTATTTTTCAGTTTTTCTTTTGTGGTTAATTTCTAGTTTCATGGCATTGTGATCAGAGAAAATGCTTGATATGATTTCAATCTTCTTAAATTTATTGAGACCATTTTTGTGTCCTAACATGTGGTCTATCCTAGAAAACGTACCATGAGCGCTTGAGAAGAATGTATATCCTACTGCTTTAGGGTGAAAAGTTCTGAAGATATCTATTAAATCAAGTTGATCTAGTGTCTCCTTTAAGTCTGCTGTTTCTTTATTAATTTTCTTTCTTGAGGATCTATCCAGTGTTGTTAGAGGGGTATTGAAATCCCCTACTATGATAGTATTGCTGTTAATCTCGCCCTTTATATCCATCAAAGTCTGCTTTATGTATGTCGGGGCTCCTATATTTGATGCATAGATATTTATAATAGTTTTATCTTCCTGTTGAATTGTTCCCTTTATCATTATGTAGTGTCCTTCTTTATCTCTTACTACAGCCTTTGTTTTAAAGTCCATTTTGTCTGATATAAGTATTGCTACCCCTGCTTTTTTTTCATTTCTATTTGCATGAAATATTTTTTTCCATCCTTTTACATTCAGTCTATGAGCATCTTTTGTTTTAAGGTGTGTCTCTTGTGTACAGCATATGTATGGGTCCTGTTTCTTTATCCATGCAGCTACCCTATGTCTTTTGATTGGATCATTTAATCCATTTACATTTAAGGTTATTATTGATATGTAGTTGTTTATTGCCATTTTATTCTTTAAAGCTGTATTCTTCTTTTGCTCTATTCATTCCTCCCTTTAAACTGTTCACAAGAGGCCCCTTAGTATCTCTTGCAGAATTGGTTTGGTTTTTATAAATTCCTTGAGGCTTTCTTTTTCTGGGAAGCTCTTTATTTCTCCTTCAATTTTAAACGTTAGCTTTGCTGGATAAAGTAGTCTTGGCTGTAGGTTCTTGTTCTGCATTACTTTGATTATATCTTGCCATTCCCTTCTGGCCTCAAGTGTTTCTGTTGAGAAGTCCGATGTCATCCTTATGGGGGCTCCTTTGTAGGTGATAGCCTTTTTTTCCCTAGCAGCTTTTAAGATTTTTTCTTTATCCATTAGCTTTGGTATTTTAACTATGATGTGTCTTGGTGTAGATCTTTTTGGGTTTCTCTTTAATGAAGTTCTGTGTGCTTCTTGAACATTTGGAGTGTTTCCCAGCCTTAATTTAGGAAAGTTTTCTGCTATGATTTGATTGAACAAAGTTTCCTTTTCCTGTCCTCTCTCTTCTTCTTCAGGCACCCCTATGATGCAAATGTTGTTTCTCTTCATGTTGTCACAGAGCTCCCTTAGAGTTTCCTCACATTTTTTGAGTCTCTTTTCCTTTTTCTTCTCTGTTTCTGTGCCTTTGTTTATTGTGTCCTCTAACTCGCTGATTTGATCCTCAGTGTGATTCATTCTGCTGTTAATTTCTTACATTGTGGTTCAGGTCTAATACTGTGTTTGTCATTTCTGTCTTATTCTTTTTTATTATTTCAATTTTGTTTTTAATACTTTTTATCTCTTTATTTAGGTATTCATAATGACTATCCATTGTTGCTTTAATTTCTTTGAACATCCTAACTATCATTATTCTAAAGTCTGCTTCTGGTAGTTTGGTTATATCTGGTTCATTCAGGTCCTTCTCTGGGGATTTCTCTTGATTCATTTGGTTTGCATTCCTCTGCCTGCCCATTTTATCTGTGTATAAGCAAGTTGTGGGCACTGGAGTCCAGTAGGTGTTGCCTTTGTGTTCTCTAGGTGTGGTCTGTCTACAGGCCCCCCACCTTCTCTGCTGTCACCTAGGGTGGTTGGGTATTAGCGTTTCCAGTGTCGGCCCACTGTGGCTTTTGCTGTGTTTTCTGCCTCTCCTTCGTGGGAGGGGCTGTCACTGAAGTCACAAGCCTTGGCACCAAGGGTAGAGGTGAGCACCTTTGCTCAGCTGCGGACCCAGCCTATTTCCGGACTTCTGCCCAGAACCCTCAGTCAGAGCCTGCTCATCACAGTCACGGGTTGGGCGGGGCTTTTGACGTGCTCTCAGCTGTAAGCGTTTGCCCGTCTGAAGATTTAGCCCCGCCCTTGAGGCCAGGGCCCTTCTGCGCAGCGTCGCAAACCCAGGTTTATTGGGCCGGGCGTGTTTGCTGGCTTCCGCTCAGCTGTGTACTTCTGCTCGTCACGGACTCTACCCCGCCCCCGCGTTCGGAGCCCGCTCGTGCCCGTGTGAATATAATCCGGGGTTTCTCTGGCCGGGCGGGGATAGTAGCATGAGCTCGGCTGCGAGCTTCCACTTGTCTCGGGGTCTAGCCCGTTCCCGCACTCGGAGCCCGCTTGCGCACGTATACTGCCCAACCGCGGTTTCTCCGGCCTCTGGGGGGGGGGGCTGGTAGCGTGAGCTCAGCCGCGAGCCCCTTCCCGTCCCTGGTCCTAGCCCGGTCCCCGCGGTCAGGGCCGGATTGCGCAGGGTCGCAGAGCAGATTTCTGCCCGTTCCTGGCCTCCCGCTTTGTCCCCGTAAGTGGGATTAAAGGCAGGCCCGCAGCTTCCGGACCGCTTTCGCGCGACCCCTCCAACCCTCTGGGCTAGACCGAGCTCCCACCGGCTTGGCCTCTGCCCATGCCGACAGAACCGCGTTTCAGTGTCCTGTCGCCCCAAAACCTTAAGCAGCCTTCAGCAGAGTAGGAAGGGACCTAATATTCCACACTGTAGGCTTGGGAGTTCCCTCACTTGTTTCACAGCTCAAAACTGTCCAAACGCCTCTTCTAGGCTCTGGGACTGCAGGCTAGGGCTTGGTTTCTGGGACCCAGGTCCCTCCCTCTCTGCCAAACTTTCCTCCCACCCCGCGGGTCTCTCTGGGCTGCCGTTTGCTCCGGGGAGCTGGGCAGCCCTCTTCGCGTTTTCGCTATTCCTACCAGTCTCAATGTGGCTTCTTCTGTGTTCCTTGGTTGAAGAGTCCACTTAGTTTAGTTCATAGTTGGTTTATCCAGATGATGATTCTTTAAACTGAGTTATAATCCACTTTGCTTCTGGGAGTTGGAAGTTGGTACGTCCGCCTCTTCCGTCGCCATCTTGCCGCTCCTCTTCCGCCTCCATTTTTGTCTCCCCAGCCCCAAAGAAAGGCTGAAACTTTGTGCCACTGAATTCTGCTTAGAAGCCCTGCCTCTGCTGCTGAGAAATCAGTATAAAGGAGAAAAAGTGGATGAGGTTTTGGATTAGCTCTTCTCTTCCATTGGGGATCTCAGTACATTTTGCCTGCCTATCTCCTTACTGGAGCCAAAGAGCTGTTAGGTTTTGTTTTGTAATTTATTCATCTTTTACAGTTGTTCTCAGTGGAGGATTTGATTGGAAAGCTCATAGTTAGAAGTACAAGTCCTGCTTAACCGTTTATTTGAAGTGCAAACCAGTATTTCCATTTCAAAGTAAGTTATTTAATACAGTGCTGATTTCTTTGGTCTCTGTTCTTCCAACCATACTTTCCACATTTAAGAATCTGGGATATCTCAATTCTCTAAAATAGATGAGAAATACCTCCATTTTATTAAATATATGACACTTCTCTGCTTAGGATAGCCTACTATTGTGTGTGCATGCATGTACATCTCCTTTTTTATGCTCTTGGTTTAGGATGGAATCTTTTTTAGGGTTAAGTGTAAACTGTATAGTTGATCTAAGAGCAAGTATAATTTTTTCAATGACACTTGTCCTTGAGTCTCAACCAGATATCTTAACTACACTTGTATTTGTCCTTGTATCTTGTTAAACCAGTGTTCATTCTTTTCAATTCTAGGTTTATTTCTATTTTAGATATCGATTGTAATTAGCCTTTATATTAATATTCTACTCTATAGACAGAGGTTTTGCTTTATTTCTTTTAGCTTTATATAATGCTCTTGATTATATGATGAAAGTATAAAGTAAAAAGTTTACCCTAGCCAGGTGGCTCATTGAAGAAAGTTTTGTCCCAGCACTCCAGAGGTCACAGGTTCAACCCTGGTCAAGGAACATAGGGGAAGCAATAAATTAGAATACAACTAAATGGAACAACTAAGTGAAACAATGAGTAGATGCTTCTCTCTCTCTCCCTCTTGCTTCTTTCACCCCCTTTCTCTGTTCCTCACATCAGTAGAAAATATTTTTAAAAATTAAAGTTATAGGCCCTGATGGGTTTGCTCAGAAAGAGAGTGTTGGCCTGGCATGTGGATGTCCTCGGTTCAGTTCATAGAGCACACAAGAGAAGCAACCATCTGCTTCTTCATCCTTTCCCTTCTACCTTCTCTCTAACTCTCTCTTCCCCTCCCATAGCCATGGCTCTATTGTAGCAAGTTGGCCTGAGCACTGAGGGCGGCACCATGGCCTCACCTTAGGTGCTAAAAAGAGCTTGATTGCTGAACAACAGGCCATTGGCCCCAGATGGGCAGAGCATTGCCCCCTAGTGGACTTGCTGGGTGGATCCCAGTTGAGCACACGTGGGAATCTGTCTCTCTGCCTCCCTGCTTCTCACTTAAGAAAAATACAAAAAAATAATTAAAGTTATAAAACAAAGTGAATGGTAAATCCTCTCACTCTTCTTCTACCAACCCCTTTTTCTTCCCTAGGAGATAATCACTCTTACTTGTGTTTAATGTATATTTCTAGAGAATGCAACATATGTACCATTTAAAAAATATTGCATATACATTTTGGTGTGCATACACATTGTTCATTAATTTGCTTTGCTTTTATACTTAACAATATATCTCAGAGAGAAAGTTTTATATTGGAACATGAATATGTTTGCCTTTTTCTTTTAACTGCATTATATCACATATATGTATACATACACATACTGAATTTATTCAAGTAGCTTTTTATAGAGTATTTAGATTGTTCTTAATTTGTGATTATATACATGCTTCAATAAATATTTTTGAATGTGTTTTTTTTGTGAACGTATTAAAGGATACCTATAAAATTAATTCTGGTAGGTTAAGTTGTTAGGTCAAATGTTATGTGTGTTTATTTATTCTATTTTTTATGGAGTCTTTAACTAGTTTCTCAGAGTTGAAGTGTTTGATAAACTTGCTTAAGTACTGGACATTATAAAGCTTATATAAAATTTATTTCCAAACTGTTATAATTAGAAAGTTTGTTTTAATTAGGCTTATTTAAAAATTTTAGCAAATCACACAGAACTTATTTTTATTTGTTCAACCTTAAAATAATGTAAGAAAAATGATTGCAGACAAAAGTAACCTTATTCTATTTATTTTGTTGTTGTTTTAAAAAGATAATTGCTTTAAATTTTGATATATTTTTAGCTGAAATTAATTATCTAATCATGTCTAACAAGGCAACACTGTTTATCTTCTAATATAGTCTATATTTTCGAGATCTAGTTCCACATAAACAAGACTATTCAATTTTGATGAAAATAAATGTATTTAGGTACAAATTGGAAAAAATAATTAGTTAGTGATTGGAAACATTCTTGAAAAGAAAATGGCCCAGCAGATCTCTGTACCACACCAAAAATTGGGGACAATTTATTTTCAAGTTCTGTGCTAGACAGAAATCTAATTAAGAAATGCACCCTTGTTTAGAAACCTCTGTTAGACTTTTAGCTTTCAGTTGCACAATAGCCTGCAGACAAATGACTGACTGCCTTCTTCTATGGTGTTAAAATGCAATAGCCTTCTATAGAGTTCAGAGTTACCCAAGAGGAAAAAAATAGCAGGAAGGGAGATGGCTGTGTGTTATCTAGCATTTAGTGCTAGGGTTTCTCTATTGCAAGGAATTCTGATTTCTTCACTTAAATAATGACAGTCATCATATGTTTGTGTATTCCTGTGTACTCTCAGTCACACAGTGGCTTTCCTTATTATTTTCATTCATATTTTTCTGTATGTTCATTCGTTCAGCAAACAATATCAGATTACCTTGTGGAGACTCTTTGCTACAATCTGCCAATTGATGTGCATACGGTGTAATGATGAAGAGGAAGAATAGTTTCTGCTATCAGAAAGCTACTTTCTAAAGAAGTCAGAAAGTTAAACAAAGAAATATGATACAATATGATAAGAGTTATGACAGGAAAGTTTTAGTGTGCAATAGGAATATGTAAGAAGGAATCTACCATGTTTCCTTGAAAATAAGACAGTGTCTTATATTAATTTTTGTTCTTAAAGACACATTAGGTCTTATTTTCAGGGTAGGCCTTATATTTCTAAGCTTGAAAAACAATTGCACTAGGTCTTGTTTTTGGAGGATGTCTTATTTTTGGGGAAACAGGGTAATGAGTAAAATGAAGAGTCGAAAGAAGAGAGTATTTGAAGGAATTCTAACTCTATCTCTCCCTGCTCTAACTAGATGCAGACCTTGAGATTTCTAACTGTATTTTATTTGCTTTACAGTATCAGTGAGTGTATCATACAATTACTAGATGTCCTTCCTGCTCTGGTAGAAAACTGGTCACAATTCTTCACCCTTCCTAATATTTATGCTCTTTGTATGTGACTTTAAAGCTCTTCTCATCAAGGGATAGAGTCTTTTCTCCCATTTCCTGAATCAGGGCTAATCTACTTTGGCAACATGTTGTAGTATAAGGAAAGATGTGCTAATTCCAAGTCCATGATTCCATTTCTTGGAACCCTGCCTCCACCATGAGATCAAGCCTGGGCTAGCATCCTGGAGAATGAGAGATCATGTGGAAATGAGCCAGGCCAGCCTCGTTGTCCTGGCCAAAGCCCCAGGCATATGAGTGAGCCCAGCTGAGATTGCTGGCCCAGAACAGCTTGGTCTAGTAGCATCATGGGAAATAATAGGTATTTATTATGTTAAGACACTAAATTTTAAGATAGTTTATGCAGCCACAGCTAACTGTAGAGAATGGCTATGAGGACAAATAAAGTAATGCACACAAGATATTCCACCCAGTGACTACCATGTAGTAAACAATAAGAATTATTATTTTTAAAGATCAAGTTAGAATCTGAGAGTTAGTTTTCTTCTCTTGCCTTGACTATACATAAAAAATCCTAGGAAATATATTCTACTAGATGGCTTAATATTTTCAGTCTGAAAGCCAGATGACCACAGTTTTCCTAAGATATTTTTATTATTAAGGTAATACCATTTACTAATAAAAATAATATAATTTTATGATCCTTAGCTTGAAGTCCATAATGAGGGTCTTGGAGTGAAGTGAATTATGTGGCTGAAATGGTCACTCCTCTTTTATATTATGTCCTTATTAACTGTGAGTTTACTATCATTACCAGTCTTCAAAAGGTAGGCTTGACATTGCTAATGGAGCTGGTTGTGAACAATACCAACTTCTTTTAAGCTTATAAAAGTCTTACAACCTCATAGATGCTCTCTTACTGATTAGCCAAGCCATCCATAGGCCTATTCATTGCCACGAGTGCCCCTGAATTCTACATGTAAACCTATATAATATATTGTATCTTTATATTGTTGACTCTCCTGAAATATTGGAATATAGAAAGAGAGGCCAGTTTTCACTAAGTCTGAAGTGCCAACAGAAGGCCGAGCTTGTGTCATAGGGGAAACACCAGCATTTGGCTTTTTGTTGCTTTTTAAGCTCCTTCAAATAATTTATTGATAACATCTGCTGCTATCTTCGGGTTTTTGCTTGACTTTCTTAAAAGTGAAGATGACTTTTGCTTAAAATCCTGATACTTTTTACTTTGTTCACATAGCTATTCTCAGTTTTTTATTTTTGTTTTTTACTTTAATGTCAGAGAAAAATAATGAATTGTTTCTATTCCAAGTTTTAATGCTGAAACAATCTTTTAAGTTCTCCCAGAAATTGCAATAATCATTAGAGTTTCTCTGGAAAACTTATTTTTTTTAGTAGGTGTGATAATTATCATCATAAATATTTAATGTATCAAACATTTGTCGAGTGTTAATTATATAATAGGTGTGTACAATGGCTTAGATTGGGTTCTTCCAGAAACTGACCTTGAGGTAAAGGTTTGAGTGCAAGTGCTTTATTCCAAGAAGCACAAAGTCGGTCTAATTTTATAATCTGTGAAAATATGAGAAAAGTAGTAAAACTCAACCCTCAGAACTATTTTAATGAAAGGGTGAAAAAGCTCCCTTTATTTATGCTCAACTGCGGGGTCATTGTCTGAAGGTTATTGTGAAATGCAGGGAAGTGTGAGTTTTGCATGGGTGAAGTGATTTTCCAAGAATTTGAGAACCAATTCCTTAGGCATAAAAGTCAGAGTCTGTCAATTGGAAATGAATGTGGAACACTGGTGGCTATAAGGGATGGGGTGGAGCACCAACAGCATCTGCTACAAGCACTTTACATTTATCATCTCTTTGATCCTTATAAGTCTATAAGGAACACTTTATTCTTTCTATTTGTTCAAAGAGAAAACACTGAGATGCAGATTGGTTGTGGGATTTGCCCAAGGATATATACTAATAAAGGGATAAATCAGGCTATAGGCCCAGGATTGGGATCATAATCTCTTGAGAAAGTAATGACTTCCCAATGTCACAATAGTTGCTATTTAATAGAGATCCCTGTGACTCAGTTTTCTGGACATGCAGAGTAGTGACCCCTCCATAACTGTATCTGGTTATTTTTGTTCCCTGCACACCACTACTTCTGACTCTCTGTGTCCTGGAAGTATGATCCCTGAGTTAGTTCTTACATGTCTTTATTTCAAGGCATTTAATTCTACTGCTTTGTTTAAATGCCCTGGAAATCAGATAGGGGAAATCTGAACTTACCCCTTCCAACTTTCAAATACCTGTTAGTAAGTCTAGTATTTCTTCTGGAGATATTCCTTCTAACTGAAGACACTTTATTGTTTTTATTGATGTTATTCCCTTGAAATTGCTTTGTTTACCCCCACAACAGGGTTTTTCTATATGGAATTCACTTTTTCTGAATTCTCTCTTTTTTCCTTGTCACCTAGCTGATTCCCATGCCTTCTTCTGATTTTAAGTGTTATTTCCCAGGAAGCCATCTCTGACCTTCCTAACTACATACATTAAATTGAAGTACCACATAGCTCTTTCTTATAACACTCTTTGTAATTACCATTTAACTTTTGTTTCTCTGAAGGCTCCATCAAAGCCTGAAAAACTCTACTAGGAGAAGGACCATGTCAATTTTTTTTTATGATTGTATTCTCCTCACTTAAAATATAAAAGGTGCTAAGTAAATACTGTTGAATAAGTGGACGGATGAACATGCATCTTTATCACAAAGCATCCAGTGCAGTATGTAATGTTTTGATCTTCACTTACTAGGAAATAACCTTGGATCCTGCTTTGCTATAGACTTAACTCACAGCTTATGCTTAACACTTAAAAAATTCAGTCTTTCCTAGGGGCCACACCTCTCCATCTAAGCAATTATATCCTCTCTATGCCCCCAAGTTACTCCAGGATGCATCAAGCTAATTAAGCAACAAACCCAAGTGAATCAGTTAAAATTTAAAAGGATAAACGCTCTACCAATTTAAATTGCTCTGTTCATAAAAATAGTGATATTACATATAATAAAAGAGTATTATCACACAATACACATCAATTAGCAATAAGACTGCTAACCTCCATTTTCTGAAATTCTCATACTGAGGCTTGAGTCCACAAAGTCACTCTCTGGTACTACAGTTTCCAGCTGGTAGACTTTGCCACACTGGTGTGTCACAAAAAAGTTAAAACATGCAACACCTGACTATTTAGTCAGGGGCTCTGATCTCTTTTCCCTTAGATTGTCAAATAATAATAATAATAATAATAATAATAATAAAAAATAACAGCAGCCAACACAACAATAGGCCTCTGGTATGAGTGAATCAAAATTCTGCTTATTTTTGACAGATCAGCAAAAAATATGTTTGTTTGGATTTTTTTGTGTGTGTGTGTGCCACAAAATTTTACTAATTAGTTTATGTGTGACACGAGAAAAAAAGGTTGAAAACTACACTCCTGTACACACGCTAGTTGAAATTTTGTCTCACCAAACGTCTGCTGGGCTCTTTCAAAGCCTACTATGCCACTTGTGCATTGTATCGTTATAGAAACCATTTAAATATGAGCTCCACAACAACAAAAGTATCATTTCCTTAAAACTAACTTTCTTTAAAAGTACTCAATAAAGTTTAAGTGGTTAAATTAAGAGAATTTTAATTAAATTTGTTATGAACAAGATGATTATAAAAGATGACGATATGACGATGTAATCACAAATATCTAAGATGGTCTGTGATTATGACAAGTCTTAAGAAACAGAAAGTGGAATGATGGTAACATGCATTTTGTTGTACCTTATGCAAAAATCACTAAGCAAAATTCCATTAAGAAGTGGTATTTCCTTTTCTTTATGTGTAAAGTGAGAATAGTAAAACCCAACAGAGTTTTGAAGGTTAGATATAGTAATGCTTGTCAAGTGTCTTGCTCAGTTCCTGGTTTGTAGAAAGTAATTTGTGTTGTCTCCTATTGTGCATGAAAACTCTTTGTAAATGCTGGTGTTGTAGAACTGTCAGTTGTTCCAAGGGACCAGGGAGGAAGCAGCCAGGAGGGGGGGCAGATGTGAAAAGCCTGGAGATGAATCCAATGGGAGAACTAGATCTAAGGTCATTTACAAATGTTCTCCAATATCTGGGCTGAAACTACACAAGGGAAGAAGCTGGGTGAGATGCAAGCCTGCAAAACGTTGCTTTTCCTTTGAAGAGCCAAACTCAGAACTGAGAAGCTGATGGAAAATGGGCTG
This sequence comes from Rhynchonycteris naso, assembly GCA_037038555.1. NCBI lineage: Eukaryota > Metazoa > Chordata > Mammalia > Chiroptera > Emballonuridae > Rhynchonycteris > Rhynchonycteris naso. The sequence continues at coordinate 93,372,345 of CM072998.1, read as the reverse complement.
TGTCAAGTTCAATAGACTGAGCAAAGGGTTCCTGTTCTGCTGGTGGCTTCTCCAGAGAGGCTGAGCCATGGCAGTCTGTACTTGGAAGATGAAGTACAACACACACCATCTGATTTCAAAAGAAGCAGGGGAGAAGGCTAGTGATGCATCAAATGAGACAATTCTCTACAAGCACATGAGAAAACTTTTAAAAAAGTGAAGAGTTTGAAAGTACATTTAACAAATTCCTATGGGTCAAGAATTCATTCCTAAGAACAGATTGCTGACTGGAGAGGTTTCACTTGTTGCAAACTTACCTATTTCCAGATTCTCAATGTGGAACAGAGTCTATCCACTCTTCCCGCTAAGAGCATATAAGCACTCAGTGGAAGCAGACCATTCTGGCATGAACTTCACCAAGTGTAACTTCTGGAGTATGGCAAGCAGGCTGCATTGGGGATTGACATTTCTGCATAGTGCCTGTTATGCAACATCCATCATTTAAAAAGCTGGCAGCAGTGTCATCTCCAAGGAGAGTTTGGATTGTAGACAGAACAATGCCACTGTGATGATTGTGCCTGGCTTGTGCTGTAAGGAAGTTAAATCCTGCCAATATATAAATATGAACAATCACCTGACCAGGCGGTGGCACAGTGGATAGAACATCGGACTGGGATGCGGAAGGACCCAGGTTCAAGACCCTGAGGTCGCCAGCTTGAGCATGGGCTCATCTGGTTCGAGCAAAAGCTCGCCAGCTTGGATCCAAGGTCACTGGCCTCAGCAAGAGGTTACTCAGTCTGCTGAATGCCCACGGTCAAGGCACATATGAGAAAGCAATCAATGAAAAACTAAGGTGTCACAACAAAAAACTAATAATTGATGTTTCTCATCTCTCTCCTTTTCTGTCTGTCTGTCCCTATCTATCCCTCTCTTTCTCTGTCTCTGTAAAAAATAAAAAAATAAAAAATAACAAATGAGATCACTCTGGTTGAATGCTATGCAGTATGAGAAGAGAGTAGGGAGGCATGGGTGCATTAAGCAGCTTTCATTGAAAAATGACTTCTGTATTTGGTTGATGTAAAATTTTTTCTTTAGAACTTTCTTAATGAAAATATTGGCTTTGTCAGTTCTAGCTGCTATAAAAAATTAATTACCTTAGACTAGAAGGCTGTTAAATAACAGAATATATTTCTCACAGCTATTGAGTTTCAAAGTCTGAGATCAGGATACCATTGTGGTCAAGGTCTGGTGAAAACCCTCTTTCAGGTTACAAACTGTGACCTTATGTGATGGAAAGAGCAGAAATAAAACAAGCTCTCGGGTCTATTCTGAAAGGAAAGCACTAATCGCATTCCTGAGGCTTCTACCCTCGTGATGCAATCACTCCCCAAAGTTCCCACCTCCTAATAACATCGCATTGGGTGTTAGGATTTTAATATATGAACTTGGGAGCAACACATTTTAGTCCATAACAATCAGAATTTTAGTAGAAAGTAGTGAGAAAAACTATTTGAAAAAGAAACACATTTGACTGAATTCTCATTATTAAACAGCTTTTACATTTTTCTTTCTTATCTTGTTTTTGCTTCCACATTGATTTCCTCTGCTACACTGTGACGACTATGTGCGGGCAGGTGCATGCTTTCCTTACCTATCTACAGTCACACCCATCAGGTACCCAGCACACACGGGCTCCTCAAAGAAGCAGGAAAAATGCCTTAGTGTCTGAGAATCAGAGAGCTGGCATTGGTAGCCATTTTTTGTGTGTGTATGAGCCATTTCTATGTCCAATGTTATGTTTAGAAGTTGAGGAATACTTACAAACATCATTCTTGAAAGAAAATTGTCTACCTCTGAATCCATATCTAAAGTACCAGATTTTAAAAATGCAGCAGCAGGATACAAGGGACAAAGCTGAGGTAGTTACTGGGAAATGTGCAGAGATTTACAATAGGTGTCCATGAATGAGATAGGGCTTTATGCTGGGAAGGCAGGTAGTGTAGGAGAGATGGACTCAGCATGGCCAAAGGGCAAAGAAAAGCTGCCATCCTTTATAGGTAAAGTTAAAAATACATCTAAGGCTTGTTATTTAAAAGCTAAATTTGACTCCACTTAACAGGAAACGATTGTGTATATGTGTGTGTGTGAGAGAGAGAAAAAGGAGTGAGAAAGGAAGAGAGATGGCTTTTATCTTATACCTCTGGAACATGGCTTAAACCCTTACCTGTGAGAAGTGGAATAGCACAGTGTAGTGGTCAATTGTATGGTCTGTGGACTCCTGGACACCCTTGATATTGTTTCAGTGGGTCCATGGGTTCAAAACTATTTTAATAATGATATTTGATTGTTATTTAGTATCCATTAGTATTTAGTATTACAGGGGCTTCCTTATGTTATGACAGTCTCAGCATATGATGTTTTTAGTTTACTATTCTCACTCCCATAAAAACTTTTAAAAATTGAGATATGAGTGTTTCAGCTTATGCTGTTAGTGTCATACTTACAGAGTATGTGAGTGAACTAGTTTGGTCAGCATAGTGGAAGAATACACAGTAATGTGGCATGAGTAAGGGAGTTGGCTCCCCAGTATGCCATTTTGGACAGTTAAAAGCACAAGTGTTCCATTTGTGTTAGGATAGGGCAGTGGTTCTCAAAGTATGCACCAGGGTGCACTGGTGCACCCTAGAAGATTTCAAGGAGTACCCTGTGGCAGTCCAGAGAAACATGTGCCTGTTGGGGACCAAAAAACTAACAGAGTTTTTCGAGTTTAGATTTTTGGAGGACAGAGGTGTAGGGAATTGACTGGAAGCTGACAGTCAGCCCAACCCCGTACCTCACTTGCCTGATTAGGTTGCAAAAGGCTGTTAAGCTGTGGTGCTGGATTGTTTACACTAACCCCCATGTTCCCCAGAAAGACTGGAGGCAAGTTTTCTTCTATCCTTTGTTTGGTGTAAAGTTAAGACGATATGTATGGTGGGGGTTTTCTGCACTCAACACAATTAAGAGTAAAAAGAGAGAAATTCTTCAATGTATTGATGAGGAAAGGAGAGTTTGCCTTTAAAATATATGCCCAAACATTGAAGAAATTGCTGGGACACACCAGTTTCATGTTTCTCATAAACACAAGAATGAAAAAACACATTCATGCCAGGACCTGCTGAATTTACTAAATCTTACTAAGAATGTATCTATAAATAAAAAAAGATAACTTTTTGTCATTTTTTTTTATTTTTTAACCCCTCTTTTTTATGAATTCTAAAAAACATAACTCAAAAAATGTAACATAAAAATGTTTTTAATGTCATAATAAATTTAATTTTGTCATATTTATTTTGTTTAATTACCATAAAAGTGAACTTGGACTTTATATTTTTTCTTTAATATTTGACTTAATTATTATAACATATTTCTCAGAAATCGGTATATAGTGCACCTACAATTATTTGTAGAATTTTAAATGCACCCCGTCTTCAAAAAGCTTGAGAACCACTGGGCTAGGGAGTATTTTGCCTTATACCAAAATTCAGAAAACATTCATGTCGTATGAATGGAATTGTGTTGTAACCTCAGGATCCCCTATATAGGTGCTGACATTTGTGCTAGTTGTGTAAAAGCACTGGGAGGTGAAACTGATGGGTCCTTAGTACAAATCCTGTCAGTGACACCAAACAGTACTAGGTGTTATACTCTTCATAAAAAGTACCAGATTTTCTTAAGAATGTTCTTGAAGCAGTAAAAAAATATTAAATTAATCAAATATTTACTATTGAATTCATTGTTTTTCTAATATTCTGTGTGACAAAATGACAAGTTTGCAAAAAAGTACTTCTGCATACTAAATATAGTGGTTGTCTCAAGGAAAAGTACTTGTGTCATAGTTTGATTTGCTAGATGAACTAGTAGCTTTTCTTTTATAGAATGACATTTTTTTTTTTTTTTAGAATGCCATTTTTACTTCAAAGAACTATTGACAAACAAATAATGGTTCTTCAGTCTTATATTTGGATATAATTTTCTCCAAAATATGCCTGTCTCTTCAAGAAAAACAATTAGCATTATTGGTTGTCAATGATTAAAATGGAGCTGTTTAGTGAAAATTAGAAATTTGGAAAATTTATATCCAGCATGGTGAGTTTCCGCATTTACAAATTTCTGATGATATGGTAATTATATTAATAGAATTGCTTTCTTTGATGTTGTATAATGAATAATGTCAAGATTTTCCAGATTAATAATATATGATGTTACAAAGTCATACATTGATAAAGGTCTATTCAAATTCCAGAGAGAATGATAGATTCTAACATAACAGAGTATGAAAAGATAACTGACATGGTTTTATATACCAACTTGCAACTAACGTTTAAGAAACATCACTTGTTGAGTTTTATTTCTGTTGAGGAAGGAAACTGAACAGAGGGTCAGGAAAGGGTGAAAAGGGTTTATTCTAAATTATATATATATATATATATATATATATATATATATATATATATATATATATATATATTCCCCTTAAAAATCTATAAATCTATTTAATATTGTATTATTTTAGTGATTTTTTTTGGTTAATCTGATAAATCTGATTTTAATTCACGTATTTTTTCAAATTTCTGATTTATTTTATTATCTTACATTGGTTCTGTTTCACAGCTTTATTTTATTTTCTTTATTATCTTTGGCAAATGTTTTCTTGATACTTTAATGATTTCCTTTGATGGTTTGTAATATATAGATTCTCTTCTTAATTACTTAGTGATTACTGATCCATTTCTCAGATATATTTTAAATCTTTCCAACAAAGGCTAAAGGTATTAAGCATCTCTTTATTTTTTCAGTTAAGACAAAAAAATTAGCGTTTCAAAATTTTATCATCACAGAATTTCACTTCCACTATTTTAAAAATAACACAATATAATAACAGCTTTAATAAAGTAAAAGTTGTTAGTTTATAAAGTTATCAACATTTTAAACTATTTATTCTTCATTGTTTAATTCATTCAAGTCCTTTTATAGTCACTTTTCCCCTCAATATATACTATAAAAAAATCTTATTTCTATTCCTAATTCTTTTACCTATTCCTATTCACCCCTATAAGTGACTTTTTGTTGTTATTGTTGCTGTTTGTTTCTCTTTTAATCTGTCCTGTATCTTTTTGAATAAGTAAGCATGTATGTATACACATTTTCCTGTCTTTTTTATTAACATTATGTGTATTCATTATACTCTTTGTGCTTTTTTCACTTAACACATTTTGAAACTCACTCTTACAAATTTTTGGTTAAACCTTAGTTTATTCAATTTGTCTCCTATGGATAAACAATGAGGCTGTTTCTAATATTTTGATATGACAGAAGTTCACGATGAGTAAGCATGTGTATATATTGTTAACTTCCTGGGATGTGAATTTAGGATAAATTCCTAGTAATGGGATTTCTGGGTCAACTAATAAATGCATTCTTTTTATGGTTTGATTTTTTTTTAAAGTAACCTAAAGTTACATTATATTGCTTGAATCTATCTCTAAACCAGCATGCAACAAATTATTAAACTTCTCCAAGATTCTTTTTTTTTATTTGTATAATGTGCATTTAATTTTTTTTATTTTTATTTTTATTACAGGGTCAGAGAGAAAGTCAGAGAGAAGGATAGATAGGAACAGACAGACAGGAATGGAGAGAGGTGAGAAGCATCAATCATTAGTTTTTTTTTGCCGTTGCGACACCAGAGTTGTTCATTGATCACTTTCTCACATGTGCCTTGACCGCAGGCCTTCAGCAGACCGAGCAACCCCTTGCTGGAGCCAGCGACCTTGGGTCCAAGTTGGCGAGCTTTTTGCTCAAGCCAGATGGGCCCATGCTCAAGCTGGCGAGCTTGGAGTCTCGAACCTGGGTCTTCCGCATCCTAGTCCAATGCTCTATCCACTGTGCCACTGCCTGGTCAGGCTATAATGTGCGTTTTAACAAAAGATATCTCATAGGGCTGTTGTAAAGATTCACTTTGTTAATATACGTTAAGAACTTAGAACAATGCCTGCACATAGGGAGCACTGGATAAGCATCTGTTATTGTTGTTGTTATAATTATTATAATTACTAGTTTATTGCAGATATTTTCACAAGTGGGAATGGTAGTTTTATAATGATTCATTGGACATCTGGTATTTTCTAACTTTCAGGTCATGTTACTGTGCTTTTAAAAATTCCTGTTACCATCTCTCTGTTCTTCCATGAATTATTCCTGATGAGACCGATTAGGTGGTTTCAGGGGACTCACACTAGGGCATTATTCTCATTCATAAGTGAAAATCTGTCTCCAGAAATGAGACAATATTCTTAACTGTGCTGAATTAAAATCCCCTTGCCCTATGAGCCACCATAAATCAGAATTCACAATCAGCTGGTGAAAGATTCAAATAATGAACAAATGATGGTGATGGTAGTTGGAGTCATTGTTGGCTTCATGTGACTAGAAATAATTACTTTCCAGTGCCTATTCTATAACTAAGACTCAATATAAATTTCTATCAAGGCAAGTACTAGAAATCAGAAGATTAAAAGTCCAGAACCAAACACCTGGTCCTACTAATATTGTTATGCTGAGAAAACACTGATAAAGTATCATGAGCCAGAGAACAATGAGGGTGTAATAGTTAAGATACTAAGCCTCGAAGTTAGTCTTTGGGCTCATATTAAAATTTTCTATCTCTGTGTCTGTATTAATTCACAAGTAAAATGAAAATGATAATAATATGGTTATTTTGAGTTAAAATATTCAAAAGCATTGGGAAAGTAGCCAATATAAACTCAGTACTCAATAGATATTGAACATTATCTTAGCATAGATTTTTTTGTCAAAGGAGGGACTTAAGGAAAATGCAGATCTAGGATGAGGAATTCCAGGAATAACAATTTCATTGCTAAGAAATATAACCTGTCAGATTAGTTTAGCTGTGAAAAAAGGACCATGAAGTCTCAAGGTAGTGGTTTAAGATGAAGAGCCTGCTGATCACAGCCTGAGACAGATACACCTCAGTCACAGGGAGGTTGGGGATAGGGGCACTAACTGGTGCTACAGCTACTCATATCTGGGTAGTATCTGGATTTTTGTATTCTTCTTTCTTTTCTTTCCTGTAGTTGGCTCTCAAGGTCTAAAGTTGGAAACCAGATCTAAAGTTGGGGCACTGATTCTTTTTCTTATGCCATAAATATCATCATGGCCCAGGAATATCAGATGGTGTGAAGAAAAAAGGAACCATTGAAATCAGTAGCCAAAGGGGTCATAGCAAAAGATATAGCTAGAGATATCTTTGGCCAGATCTTTTGAGGATAAATCACTCAATTTCTTTTCTTGCTTAGAGTGTCATTGGAAACAAGCAGCAGTGTTTTCCCTACTCTTTTTAAAATCTACAGCATTGGGAAATTTGTCAACTCTTAAATACATATTTTCATAACTGAAATGCTTCTACATATATCTACTAGACTAACTTTTAATATATAATTTGCATATCTTTAAGAGTAAGTTGAATTATCTTAGGGTGATATATTCTGCTCACAAAAATTAGGGGATCAGGGAACATGCAGATACAGCTAGTGCTTGACTTACGACCACTATTGGTTCTGACAGACTGGTCATAACGCAATTTGGTAGTAAGTTGAGTAGGCTATATCTATATGTACAGTACTGTGAAATGATGTTATAAAAACCTTTAAGTCATATTTTATCATAATTTTCTTTCATTATTGTTATATATCATAATTTTCTTTGTTCATTTTATGCCATTTGTATCATCTCTACACCATTTTGTTTCTTATCTTTACATTCATCTGGCTTAAGTAAAACACTGCATTACAAGTACAACTGTTTTAATATTTGCAAAACATACAATATTACAAAATACAGGTGCGTACAAAAACTGCTCCAGACGTGGAGCAGTCGTGGCTAGCGATTGTGGTCGTAAAGTCGAATGGTCGTAAGTTGCATAGGTCGTAAGTCGATCAATACCTGTACTCCAGTGCTTTCAGCCTTTTGTATAGTGCATTTTCACCGATGAAATAAAAAGTGGTTTTACATCTCATTTGCAAAACAGCAACTTTCTTTGCCTTGTCATTTGTTTTTCTGATGTTTTTATTTAATAAAATAAGTCAAATGCTTTTTTTCTTTATCACTTCATATTCATTTTGAAATATCCCCTAATTATTGTGAACAGTACATTTTTAGCACTTCTAGTTTTCAGCATCAGTATTTATGTTGGTGTGTCCAACCATCAGTTTGCTTTTCAGCTGGAAGATATTAAAGGAGCAGATTATGTATTAATCAGTCTGACAACGTTATATGTGAAGAAATATTATAAAGAATGCTTGAAAGGATTTAAGCTTAAATAATTCACTTATTTGTAGGCTAATTTTAAGGTTTCCTATTCCAAGATGCTACAAACATCAAGTACTTTCTATAACAGAGGTCCAACTTTCTCATTTAAGTGTAAGTACACAATTGCATTCTAGGGCCAAATATAAATACTTTTGGATTGCCCACTCATACAGAGTTGAACCAAGCTTTACAAACTTTCATGGGATTGATAATACTATTAAAATTTAGTATCTCTCCTCTAAATACTCTGAAAACCAGATTGTGTTTCTGAAATTAAATAACTAAAAGACACCCAAATGGATTTTAAAACATTTCTAATAAGCACCAAAGATTCATGCTGAAAAGTTGGAGTTAAGTGTTTCCTATTCAATAGGGTGGGCCAAATATTTTTTTCTTTTGGCAGATTTTGCTTTAGCTTATCAACTGGAGAACCTGATGTCTGTGCTAGAGAAATATGCAAATACATGTTTGATTAAATAAGATGAAAACTTTACTGCTGAGATATGGCTTTACTTTCCATTTCTTAGTTCATTCATTTTATGCTCACTTAATCAACCCTAACGAAGGCATCCTGACTTTCAACAGGACAGTGACCCCCCCGTTTCTAAAAATTTCCTGCTAGTGCTCTGAGTTCCCTATGAGTTTAAGACAGTAACCCCAGGTGGATCTTCTGTGATCCTTTGGTATGTGTGAGGGGTGGGGGGTGATGGTGACAGGGTTTGGGCGTGAGTATGTGCAGAGGCAGACTCTTCATGACAAACAAGAAAAATCCATCCTGTCAAAAATGCGTGTGGTGCCGCTTTATCACCATGATTACACTGGGGTTTTGCTTTAGAGAACCCTGGATTTTAAATTGAAACTCAAATATAATTTGCCACAGAAGCATGAAGTGAGAGACTACAAAGCTGCTAGCAAGACCCAGCATGACAAATCGGTGATTCTGTGACAATGAGTCTCCGTTGTAGGTGTGTCACGGAGCCTCAGTCCGGGTGGTAGAAGTAGACTGGGTGGCCCAGGACTGGTGCAAGGGCCACATTCCCAGAATGGTTCCAATGGTGTGATGGCTAAAAGCAAGCAGACATCATTTAGTTCTCTGGATGTTGGCGAACAGCAGCATTATTTTCACTCCTAGGTAAAATAAATGGTGCAGGTGACGAAAAACAAAATCCACACTGAGAAACAGCTTTGGGGAAGTGGCGTGGTATCTCCTGGGAGCTTAACTTGTGCCTATCACTCTGGTAGTACTTTGCACAAAGTATTTTCCTACTTAATACTTAAAATAGATTTTGTCATCCACATTTTGCAAATGAGGAAACTGAAACCTTAAAAAACTTAGTGACTCACACAGAAACATATTTAGAGAAAAGTGAGGAAAATTAACTTTCACTGAGCATCTTCCTTGTGGTTCCAGGTTTCTTTTTCTGTGCTGGACCATGACAAATGCTATCTGGAGGTTGGTATTAGAATAATAGTTTTCCATTTCAGACAAACTCTGAGTCAAAAGATAAATTGACTAACCTAAAGTGAAGAGGCTAGTCAGTGGCAGAATTGGGCTTTGAACCCAAATTTCCTGAGAGGGAAGCCCATAGTCCTATTCCTATCTCATATTTAAGATGGTGACTTGGTAAACTGAGGAAAAACTGAATTTCAGAGATAGTCCTATACCTTAAAGCAGGGGTCCCCAAACTACCGCCCGCGGGCTGCATGTGGCCCCCTTAGGTCTTTTATCCGGCCCCTACCGCACTTCCGGAAGGGGCACCTCTTTCATTGGTGGTCAGAGAGAGGAGCACATGATGCATTCGCACTCATAGTTCCCATTGAAATACTGGTCAGTTTGTTGATTTAAATTTACTTGTTCTTTATTTTAAATATTGTATTTGTTCCCTTATTTTTTTTTTTTTACTTTAAAATAAAATGTGTGCAGTGTGCATAGGATTTGTTCATAGTTTTTTTTTATAGTCTGGCCCTCCAACGGTCTGAGGGACAGTGAACTGGCCCCCTATGTAAAATGTTTGGAGACCCCTGCCTTAAAGATTGTCCTGGGAACCTCTGTTTTCTCTCATGTTATTTGCTGCTAAGTCCTTCTTGGTCCTTCCTTTACAACTGCCCCACCTGTTGCATTAGGCTTTTATAGTATGCTTGATTGGACTCTAATATATACAGGTATTGATTGACTTACGACCTATGCAACTTAGGACCATTCAACTTTACAACCACAATCGCTAGCCACAACTGCTCTGCGTCTGGAGCAGTTTCTGTATGCACCTGTATTTTGTAATTTTGTATGTTTTGCAAATATTAAACCAGTTGTACTGGTAATGCAGTGTTTTACTTAAACCTGACGAATGTAAAGATAAGAAACAAAGTGGTGTAGAGATGATACAAATGGCATAAAATGAACAAAGAAAATTATGATAAAATATGACTTAAAGATTTTTATAACATTATTTCACAGTACTGTACATATAGCCTACTCAACTTATGACCAAATTGTGTTACGACTGGTCTGTCGCAACCAATTGTGGTCGTAAGTCGAGCACTAGCTGTATTGCAGGAGGTATACAATGAACTCTACTTTTTTCCTCAGTTCCAGCCAGGAGAGAGGCTGAAGCACTATTCTGCCAATTTTTGTTTCCTATCTGACTATCTCCAATCCCTTCTGGCAACTGACAAACTTATATGGCATGAAATGCACTCAGTTCACCTGCTTGATGTTCAAAGAGGATTTTGTAGTCACATGCCCAATGCTGAAGAGATGAGGTGTATAGTTGCTTGGTCCCTGGCAAGTCATTGAAAAGGCTTGGTTTTGTGTCAGTAAGGCTGAGTGTTTTCTGTTTGCTGTGTGCCTTTCACGTAGATACAGATACTCTAACTTTGCTAGCATTTTAGTGGGATTGGCCTTAGTGCTGAGAGCTATAGGTTTATGTTACATTTTTAGTTGCTAATAACTCAGCAGGGTTTTTTAAATGAGTCTTAAAAAGGTATCTAACAGCAGAGACAAAGCTCCAGTAATAAAAGTAGTAAAATAGGTGAACATTAACACTCGCTGTCCCCCTACTCAGTTTTCACCAACCTGAACTTCGCTGACCAAGGGCTCAGATCTCTCCCTATCACCCGCTAGAATGAAAGCATGGGAAGCAGAAAACTCTCTATATATTGGATTCAGAGAGGCCTGGGTTTCACTTGAACTCATGTGCTTCCTGAATTGGTTGAATTTGGATAACAAAATAACTCCTCTAAAATGTTATTCCTCATTTGCAAAAAAATATATAAATAAAAAAGTAAAATAAAAAAAATTCTTATCCTTTTCTCAAACGTTAAGAATTAATATGACATATCAAATGTGGAAACAACTAGCAAAACACTTAACACAGATTAGAAGCTTGAGAATAGCTTCTCCTGCTTGATGAAAGCTTCCCTTGTTAACTGTGGAAGTTTAGGCACGTTCCTTAACCTTTCTGAGTTATAGCTTCCTCTTTTGTAACACTGTAAAAGTATCACCTAATTTCTAGAGTGTTTGTGAAGATTAAATGGCACAATATAGGTAAAGCACCTGGCATTGTAGGCTGCCCTTCATGGCAACTTCCATTGTTACAAAATCTTTTCAGGTGATTGTGGAAAGAACTCAGGTACCTGGTTAACTATGCCCTCCTGGTTGCACTGGACAGAACCTATTTACACTAGGTCCTGGCAAAATAATTATTAGAACATTTTATTATTCTCAAAAGTTTCCATATAACTTATCTGGCAACTTTAAATATAACTAATATGTGGAGAGGAAGCTGGCCTATTGAAATGGAGAGAACCTAGTATCACTCTCTTACCCAGAGTTATCTTTGTCTAATTCTATCAACGGGGTAGTTTGTTATTAATAGTTAGCTATTATTAGGTTGTTATCTCTTTTTAAGCAGAGTACCACATGTGAGTCAGAAGCTAATTACACAGAAAATACATGGGTAGATATTTTGATGAAGTAGTTTGTCCCTCTTTTTGCTAATTTTTGACCAATTAGCATCAATATTTCAAGAGCACAGAGTTCTCAGGTTGCCTTCTGCCAGCCCTAAATCACCTTCTACCTCTAAGGGTGACCCATGAAGTGTCCTGGCTGCCTGTTAAGCTTCCTGCACATACTGAAGATCCTGATAAGACTGGACTTCTCACTCAGCTCCTCAAGCCCAGGAGCATACCTCCTCTGCTTTTTGCTTCTGGAATCTTCCAGCTCTGTCAAACAACCTTTGACTAAAGATAGCTATGATGGCTAATTTTATTTCCTGTGACCTCAGCAAGTTCTGCCGACTCACTCTGGGCTCAGAGGTACAGAAATGGAAGCATCTTTGCCTCAGGATTGGGGTGAAGGGAGGGAGGGATAGATTCCTGAGTCTCCCTTTGTCACTCTTCACTGTCCCCGCGGGGGTTTCTTCCATTTCATCACATCCAGTGTCTTCCTTGTGCATCTGTGGGGAAGCAAATGATAAACCAATGAGAAAAAAAATTGTTCTTTCTGCACTTGGAAACCACTAAATTTTGATGAGGACGTTGCAGGCAAATCTTAGGAGAACTAGAAGAATCACGAGGAGCAAATATCTTGCTTTCATTTTTTCATAAACCCTGACCTTCTCTTTTTTTGTAATCTCCTTTAAACTTCCTCCTTTAGAGAGGAAAGAAATCAATTACCATGGCGCCAACTTTTATTCCCAGTGATTATTGTCTCAAACCTGGAATGTAGCCTTGGAGCCCATCCTTTGCAATGTAGGTCACCTTTCTTTATAGTCATGCTGTGGGGCTGGTCTGGAAAGAAAAGGTAACCCATTATTTCATGTAATTTTCTTAGTAAATGTTATCAGATCACTCTGTTACCCAGGAAATGGCCCTTTCTTTTAATTTCCTTCAACACAGTAAAGATTAGGGACTAAGTTAAGAATACAAATATTAAAAATATAAAACTGTGTATAAGATATTAGTACATTAAAAAGCAGAGGTTGGAAAGGTCCAGATAATGAACATTTTAGACTTTGCAGGCCAAATACACCTGTGTTGTATACTTTCCTCTTCTTTTCTGACCGCTTCACCTTCTTCTTCCTCCTCCATCTTAACAAAGTTTTAAAAACATGGAAAACATCTCACCTTCTGGCCATACATACATAAGCATCCTGCTGGCCAGTCTTTTTTTTTTTTTAGATTCTATTTATTCATTTTTATAAAGAGAGGAGAGAGAGAGCATGAAAGGAGCAAGAACCATCAACTCCCATATGTGCCTTGACCAAGCAAGCACCTCGAACTGACAACCTCAGCACTGCAGTTCGACACTCTGTACACTGTGCCACCACAGGTCAAGCCCCTGCTGTCCAGTTTCGACACATGGACTGTAGTTGGCTGATCCCTAGTGAGTGATAATAATACAAAGCTACTGAAGTATACACCATCCATTTAAGAAATAGAACATTACCAATAATGTTCACTCTCTGCCTGTCCTTGTTATATCCTTTTTCTTTCCACAGAGGGTTAATCATTAGTTTAAATTCCTTATCATTCTTTTATTATTTTTTGACAGCTTTATTTTTTTACATGTATCTCTTAACTATATAATTTTTTAATATATGGATATACTGTTGTATATGAATATACACACAATTTGTTGTATATAGATTATATTGAATATACCACAATTTATTCATCCATTTGCCTGTTGATGAACATTTCAATTGTTTCTAGCCTTTTGTTTTATAGAAAACATTATTTTGTACATTCTTTTAAATATTCTCAGGCTACAGCTTTATTGATTCTTTGTAAATTTTTTTTATTGTTTGATCAAAACACAAGAAAGGTATGACATAGAAAACATATAACATTGACATATTATCTCAGAGCTCTCAGGTTCAAACCCCAATTGACATACGTATTTCCTTTATGAGTCAGCCCTTATTGATGTAGTCCCACTTCTGGACCTAATTTTGTAGAATATTTCTGTTTATCTTTTTTTTTTCTTTTTTGTATTAAGTGAGAGGCTGGGAGACAGAAAGACAGACTCCCACAAGTGCCCTAACCAGGATCCACCTGGCAAAGTTCCCTATGGGGAGATGCTCTGCCCATCTGGGGCCGGTGTCCACTGCTCGGCAACCAAGCTATTTCAGCACCTTAGGCAAAGCCATAGTGCCTGGGGCCAACTTGCTCAAACCATTTGAGCCATGTCTGTAGGAGGAGAAGAGAGAGAGAGAGAGAGAGAGAGAGAGTGAGAGAGAGAGAGAGAGAATGGGGAGGGAAAGGGATAGAGAAGCAGATGGTCACTTCTCCTGTGTGCCCTGGCTGAGAATCGAACCCAGGACTTCCACATGCCAGGCTGACACTGTACCTCTAAGCCAACCATTTTATATTTATCTTTATAGTCCTGTGTCTGATATAGCTCCATGCATACCTGCCACAGGTCCAGAAAATGGTAATTCCCTCGTCTCATAATCAGCTTTTCATTTTCATCACCTATTCTAGGATATGGCTCTTCCTCAAGTAACTGAGAATAGTATTATCTACATTCCTTCCAGGAAATCTTATTTCCTACTATGAAGTGTGGGCGAGTCCTTTGGTTCTAAGAGCACAAGTAAGTAACCTTTCAGAAGAGAACTATCCAATTTTAGATCCTGAAATATTTGGCCTTAAATAACATAAGATATGTAGACATATGCTATTATAACTTGGTCTATAAACAATCTCAGTCTAACCTTCTTTCTTGTTATAGTTTCCCTTGAAACAGGAAATAAAAATCCATGTACATAAGACTATCTCCTTTTTTTTTTGTATATTTCCACTCCTGTTCTCAATTGTTTTTCATTGTTTTAATTGTCAGTTACATGGTTTATTTTTTATTTTAGTAATGGGGGGGGCAGAAAGACAGACTCCCGCATGTGTCCTGACTGAGAAAGCCCACTAGGGGTGATGTTTTACCCATCTAGGGCTGTTTCTCTGTTGCTCAGTAACTGAGCCAATTTTTAGCACCTGAGATGGAGATTACGGAGCCATCCTCAGTTTCTAAGGCCAATTCACTTGAACCAATCGAGCCATGTCTACGGGAGGAGAAGAAGGTAAGTGGGGAGAGAGATGGGTGGAGAAGCAGTTGGTCACTTCTCCTGTGTTCCCTGACTGGGAATGAAACCTGGGACCTCCACATGCTGGACTCTACCACTGAGCGAACTGGCCAGGGAAGTTATATGTTTTAATATTAAGCAGGGAAAGACTCTTCTCAGTGTTTCTTTTAAACTGTAGCAATATATATGTTTTGAAATAAACTTTAGTATGAAATTTTGCTTTCAAAACCTACTATCATTTGTATTTCACTAAATTTATATATATATATATATATATATATATATATATATATATATATACTTTATTATTATTAATTCTAATGGGGTGACACCAATAAATCAGGGTACATATGTACAATGAAAACATCTCCAGGTTATCTTATCGTTCAATTATGTTACATACCCGTCACCAAAAGTCAAATTGTCCTCTGTCACCTTCTATCTGGTTTTCCCTGTGTCCCTCCCCTCCTCCCTATCCCACTCTTCCCTCCCTCCCCGCATCCCATAACCACCACTCTCTTGTCCATGTCTCATATTATCAATTTTATGTCCCACCTATGTATGAAATCATGCTGTTCTCAGTTTTTCTTTTTTTCTGATTTACTTATTTCACTCCGTATAATGTTATCAAGGTAAATCCATTTTGTTATAAATGATCCGATGTCATCGTTTCTTATGGCTGAGTAGTATTCCATAGTATATATGTACCATAGCTTTTTAATCCACTCGTCTTTTGACGGACACTTGGGCTGGTTCCAGATCTTCACTATTGTGAACAATGCTGCCACGAACATGGGGGTGCATTTCTTCTTTTCGAACAGTGCTATGGTGTTCTTAGGTTATATTCCTAAAAGTGGGATAGCTGGGTCAAAAGGCAGTTCGATTTTTAATTTTTTGAGGAATCTCCATACTGTTTTCCACAGTGGCTGCACCAGTCTGCATTCCCACCAGCAGTGCAGAAGGGTTCCCTTTTCTCCACATCCTCGCCAGCACTTGTTCTGTGTTGTTTTGCTGATGAGTACCATTCTGACTGGTGTGAGGTGATATCTTATTGTGGTTTTAATTTGCATTTCTCTAATGATTAGTGATGTTGAGCATTTTTTCATATGCCTATTGGCCATTTGTATGTCCTCTTTGGAGAAATTTCTATTCATTTCTTTTGCCCAATTTTTGATTGGGTTGTTTGTCTTCCTGGTGTTGAATTTTATAAGTTCTTTATAAATTTTAGTTATTAACCCCTTATCAGATGTGCTGTCGAATATGTTCTCCCATTGTGTGGTTTGTCTTTTTATTCTGTTTTTATTGTCTTTAGCTGTGCAAAAACTTTTTAGTTTGATATAGTCCCATTTGTTTATTTTGCCTTTTATTTCATTTGCCTGTGGAGATAAATCAGCAAATATACTGCTGCTACAGATGTCGGAGAGCTAGCTGCCTATGTTTTCTTCTAAGATGCTTATGGTTTCACGGCTTACATTTAAGTCTTTTATCCATTTTGAGTTTGTTTTTGTGAATGGTGTAAGTTGATGGTCTAGTTTCATTTATTTGCAGGTAGATGTCCAATTTTCCCAACACTATTTGTTAAAGAGGCTGTCTTTCCTCCATTGTATGTTCTTTCCTCCTTTGTCAAATATCAGTTGTCCATAAAGCTGTGGGTTTATTTCTGGGTCCTCTGTTCTGTTCCATTGATCTATGTGCCTGTTCTTATGCCAGTACCAGGCTGTCTTGAGTATAATGGCCTTATAGTAAAACTTGATATCTGGAAGAGTGATACCTCCTGCTTTATTTTTTCTCTTTAAGATTGCTGAGGCTATTCCTGTTCTTTTTTGGTTCCATATAAATTTTTGGAATATGTGTTCTATATCTTTGAAGTATGTCATTGGTATTTTAATTGGTATTGCATTGAATTTATAAATTGCTTTGGGTAATATAGACATTTTAATGATGTTTATTCTTCCTAGCCATGAGCACGGTATATGCTTCCACTTGTTTGTATATTCCTTGATTTCTTTTATCAATGTTCTATAATTTTCCGAGTACAAGTCCTTAACCTCCTTGGTTAAGTTTACTCCTAGGTATCTTATTTTTTTGGCTGCAATAGTGAAGGGGATTGTTTCCTTAATTTCTTTTGCTGAGAGTTCATTGTTAGTATATAGAAATGCCTCTGATTTCTGAGTATTAATTTTATATCCTGCCACCTTGCTGAATTCATTTATAAGGTCCAGTAGTTTTGTGACTGAGACTTTAGGGTTTTCAATATACAATATCATATCATCTGCAAATAGTAACAGTTTTACTTCTTCTTTTCCAATTTGGATGCCTTTTATTTCTTCTTCTTGTCTGATTGCTGTAGCTAGGACTTCCAGAATTGTGTTGAATAAGAGTGGTGAAAGGGGGCATCCCTGCCTGGTTCCTGATCTTAAGGGGATTGCTTTTAATTTTTGTCCATTTAGTATGATGTTTGCTGTCGGTTTATCGTAGATGGCCTTTTTCATGTTAAGGAATGATCCCTGTATTCCCACTTTACTGAGAGTTTTGAGCATGAATGTCTGTTGGATTTTATCAAATGCCTGCTTTTTTTTCATTTCCATTTGCATGAAGTATTTTTTTCCATCCTTTTACCTTCAGTCTATGTGCATCTTTTGTTTTAAGGTGTGTCTCTTGTAGACAGCATATGTTGGGTCCTGTTTCTTTATCCATGCAGCTACCCTATGTCTTTTGATTGGATCATTTAATCCATTTACATTTAAGGTTATTATTGATATGTAGTTGTTTATTGCCATTTTATTGTTTAAAGCTGTATTCTTCTTTTGCTCTATTCTTTCCTCCCTTTAATCTGTTCACAAGAGGCCCCTTAGTATCTCTTGCAGAATTGGTTTGGTTTTTATGAATTCCTTCAGGCTTTCTTTTTTTTGGAAGCTCTTTATTTCTCCTTCAATTTTAAACGTTAGCCTTGCTGGATAAAGTAGTCTTGGTTGTAGGTTCTTGTTCTGCATTACTTTGATTATATCTTGCCATTCCCTTCTGACCTCAAGTGTTTCTGTTGAGAAGTCCGATGTCATCCTTATGGGGGCTCCTTTGTAGGTGATAGCCTGTTTTTCCCCAGCAGCTTTTAAAATTTTTTCTTTATCCATTAGCTTTGGTATTTTAACTATGATGTGTCTTGGTGTAGATCTTTTTGGGTTTCTCTTTAATGGAGTTTTGTGTGCTTCTTGAATGTGAGGTGTGTTTCCCAGCCTTAATTTAGGAAAGTTTTCTGCTATGATTTGATTGAACAAAGTTTCCATTTCCTGTCCTCTCTCCTCTTCTTCAGGCACCCCTATGATGCGAATGTTGTTTCTCTTCATGTTGTCACAGAGCTCCCTTAGAGTTTCCTCACATTTTTTGAGTCTCTTTTCCTTTTTCTTCTCTGTTTCTGTGCCTTTGTTTATTGTGTCCTCTAACTCGCTGATTCTATCCTCAGCGTGATTCATCCTGCTTTTTATTCCTTCCATTTTGGTCTTCAGTTCTGATACTGTATTTGTCATTTCTGTCTGATTCTTATTTATTATTTCAATTTCGTTTTTTATACTTTTTATCTCTTTATTTAGGTGTTCATAATGACTATCCATTGTTGCTCTAATTTCTTTGAACATCCTAACTATCATTATTCTAAATTCTGCTTCTGGTAATTTGGTTATATCTGGTTTATTCAGGTCCTTCTCTGGGGATTTCTCTTGATTCATTTGGTTTGCATTCCTCTGCCTACCCATTTTGTCTGTGTATAAGCAAGTTGTGGCCACTGGAGTCCAGTAGGTGTTGCCTTTGTGTTCTCTAGGTGTGGTCTGTCTGCAGGTCCCCCACCCCCTCTGCCGCTGCCTAGGGTGGTTGGGTATGAGCATTGCCAGCGCCGGCCCACTGTGGCTTTTGCTGTGATTTCTGCCTCTCCTCCGCGGGAGGGGCTGTCACACAAGCCATAAGTCTTCGCACCAAGGATAGAGGTGAGCACCTTTGCTCAGCTGCCGACCCAGCCTATTTCCGGACTTTCGCCCAGAACCCGCAGTCAGAGCCTGCTCACCACAGTTTCGCGAGTTGGGCGGGGCTTTTGACGTGCTCTCAGCTGTGAGCCTTTGCCGGTCAGAGCTTTAGCCCCGCTCTCGAGGCCAGGGCCCTTCTGCGCAGGGTCGCAAACCCAGGTTTATTGGGCCGGGCGTGTTTGCTGGCTTCCGCTCAGCTGCGTACTTCCGCTTGTCCCGGATTCTACCCCACCCCTGCGCTCGGAGTTCGCTCGTGCATGTATAATTGCAAATCCCGGTTTCTCCGGCCGGGTGGGGCTGGTAGCGTGAGCTCAGCCGCGAGCCCCTGCCCGTCCCTGATCCTAGCCCGGTCCCCGCGGTCAGGGCCGGCTTGTGCAGTGTTGCAGAGCAGATTTCTGCCCGTTCCTGGCCTCCCGCTTTGTCCCCGTAAGTGGGATTAAATGCGGGCCCCCAGCTTCCGGACCGCTTTCGCGCGTCCCCTCCGACCCTGCTGGGCTAGACTGAGCTCACACCGGCTTGGCCTCCGCCCACGCCAACAGAACCGCGTTTCAGCATCCTGCCGCCCCAAACCCTTCAGCAACTATCAGCAGAGTAGGAAGGGACCTAATACTCCACACTGTAAGCCTGGGAGTTCCCTCACTTGTTTCACAGCTCAAAACTGTCCAAACGCCTCTTCTAGGCTCTGGGACTGCAGGCTAGGGCTTGGTTTCTGGGACCCAGGTCCCTCCCTCTCCGCCAAACTCTCCTCCCACCACGCGGGTCTCTCCGGGCTGCCATTTGCTCTGGGGAACTGGTCAGCCCTCTTCACGTTTTCGCTATTCGTACCAGTCTCAATGTGGCTTCTTCTGTGTTCCTTGGTTGTAGAGTCCACTTAGTTCAGTTCATAGTTGGTTTATCCAGATGATGGTTCTTTAAATTGAGTTATAATCCACTTTGGTTCTGGGAGTTGGAAGTTGGTACGTCCGCCTACTCCGTCGCCATCTTGCTTCCTCTTTATATTTCACTAAATTTATAATTTATTATAATCTCATAACTTTGTTATTAAATTTATTGGGATGACTCTGTTTCACAAAATAATACAGGTTTCAGATACACAATTACACTGTATTGTATGTTCCCTACTCCAAGTTAAGTCACTGTCCATCACCATTTATTTTCCCACATTCCCCTCCACCTCTCCTCTCCCCTCCCAGCAATCACCACATTGCTGTCCACATCCATGAGTTTTTCCTCTTTATGCTCAATTCCTCCACCTGTCCTCAGCTACTTTCCTTCCCCCAACAGCTTCCAGTCTGCTCTCAATCTGTGAGTCTGTCTCTGTTTTGCTTGTTAAATATTTTGTTCATTAGATTCCACATATGAATAAAATCATATGGTACTTATCTTAGACTGGCTTATATCACTTAGCATAATGCTCTCCAGGTCCATCCATGCTGTCGTAAGGGGTAAGATTTCCTTCTTTTTTATGACTGAACAGTATTCCATTATGTAAATGTACCACAGATTTTTTTTATCTACTCATCCAATGATGGGCACTTGGGCAGCTTCCAAATCTTAGCTATTGTAAATAGCACTGCAATGAACATAAAAACCCAAATTCAAAATAATGCATTTCTATAATTTTTTCTCACTTTTCCATATTTTCTCCACATGGTTGATCCATCTTTTATGTCTTGACATTTAGAAAAATGTCTAGGCCTGGAGTTATTTTCCATACCTTAAATTATAAGCTTGTCAGTCTGAGATTGAGAATTGTCTTGTTAAAAAGGTCCCATGGTCAATGATCATTGCTGGTGCCCAATATTTAAGGGCTCTGACTAGTTTACTTGGCTTAAAGGAGTTAGGCTGATGCAATCAGTTTCTCAATGACTATTTAATTTATTTTTATTTTTTTCCCTAAGTGAATGGATAGGGACCATTTATTTTGTCTGGATGACCTTGGAATCTAGATCTCAACAAACACAGAGTGGAGGCACATTGGGTTAACTTTATGTTGTTGTAATTCCAATGTTAAACTATGCTTATGATAGGGTTGATACTTCCTCTAGAAACCAAGACTAATAATACCTTGGAATTTTTGTTAGGTTCAAATTAATACCACTCCATTTCATCTTGTTATGCCATTGCTGCAACATTTGCTGCTTGAGAAGTTAGGGAAGCAGAGTAAGTATTTGAGATCCAATACTCACTGGATCTGGAATATGACAGTTACATAGAAAAATCTTTCTCTCTAAGCACTAGAAAATAAGAGTTCTTACTTAGTTCAGTTCATGCTCATGTTTACATTCAGGTATTTTACATTATGAAGCTACCTATTGTCAACTGATATTTTATTCTACATCAAAATAATAGCTTAGAAACGTGAATTAAATAAATGTTCATAATTTTATTTTATTTTATTATTATTTTGAGAAAAAGAAAAGGGTGGTAGGTACAGACAAACAGAGAAACATCAACATGTTGTTCCACTTAGTTGTATACCCATTGATTGCTTCTCATATGACCTAATGGTTGACCCAGTGACCTTGGGATCCAGTCGGGGACTCTGGGTTTGAGCTGATGACCTCAGCACTCTAGGACAATGTTCTTCCCACTGTGCAACTGGCCAGGAATAAAAGATCTTTTTTAAAAAATTTACTTTACAACTGTAAGATTTCTTTTTTTGGTATTAACATTTGAACATCTCTTTTGAATTTCTCCTCATCTAATATAGCCAGTAGTCAAACTCCCAATTCACTGAGACAGTGAACGAATAGGAGACTATTATAATGACTACTTTTCAAATCCCTTCCAGTCCAAAAACTTATTAACATATATAAAAAACTATATCCATTTATACTTTGACTAGAGAGTAAACATCTGCTGAGCAGAACTCACTGTCATTTCCAACGTTTTCCCCTCTTTTGCATTTACCAACATCCTTAAATATCAGCAGCACACTAAAAATTCCCACATTAAGGCACCAAATGAAGTCCCATCTTTAGCTCCAGACCTCACAACCCATTTCCCTTGAGTTCATATAACACTCAGGGGCTAATTGTCAAAAGGAAAGGTAACAGTCCATTTAGCAGTCAGTTAGTTGCTAATTAGTACTCAACTAAAATGCATCAAAATTTGAGCACTCCCAATTAAACACTTTGAAAGATAAGCATTCTACTAATTTAACTCTGCTGTAGGTTGAACCCTGACTGAGCTCTTTCACAGCAAGATAAGCCATGTTCCAGCTCTTTCCAACACTGAGTCTTAGCCCAGAGCTAAAAAGCCTATCTAAGCATTGTATTTTTTGGTCTTTGATTGTCTTCTACATGGGGTAGAAACTTATGATACTGTAGGCAGTGGGTTCCCACATTATTTACACAAGAATTCAAAAAAGATTGTGTTCCTTTTTTTGAGACCACATATTTATTTTTTAAAATAATGTTAGGAAAGTAGAAGAAGACAGAAACATCAGAGAGACGGTTGTTCTAAGAAGTGAATGGTAGAAGTAGAGATTTGTCCTCACGAGAAGCTAAACTCAGCCTGGTTCTTCCCAGAGAGAAGTACGTATGCTCCTTTTCATATATTGATACATTTAGTCTGGGGACTGTACTTGCTATTGGACCTAGGTCCAACACTGTTTCAGCAGAATTACAGAGCTTGACCAGACCTGAAAGTCATTATATTTTAAAGACTTGAATTAGCACTTTTCCAGAGCTCCATATAAGCAAGGAAAAAATAAATAAGAACTGGGTCATCTATTAAACAATTTTTCAAATGGGCTATAAATGGTAACAACCTGGAGACAGAGGTGGTAGTGTTCCTGGGAGGCCGGAAATGCATCCCATATTCTGCCTCTGAATCTCATGCTCTTTCTACCATTGCACAGTGTACTTTTGAATTCTTAGTGTAAAGAAACCCAAAAGTACTAATGGTTTCTAGGAAGAAAATAGTGTTGTCCTAATTTTTAAAAAGGAAAAGGGAAATAGGTCAAACTGTAACCATTCAAAGGCTTTTGAGAGCAGTGTGGAAAAGGTAGGGATTGAGCTAGCTTTAATGAGGTTAAAGTGACTGTGCAAACTTCATTTGCCAGAAATAATGTGTCTGATCTGAGGAATGTGCATTACTCTCTTGTAGCTGTGGTTCTTTCATGCCACAGCCACTGTGAAACATGGTGGGTGATGCAGAGAAGGCAGGGTTTTTTGGAGAGTTAACAAAATCAATGTATATTTTAGCAGAGTTAGATTGAGTTTCTTAGGTATCTCGGAGTTGTGAGAATAGGTACCTGGGGAAGAAAGATGTAGAAAATGTAAGCGACAAAGTCTTTGAAGACTGAGAAAGGCAACTAACTTTGTACATTAGTCAGTTTTTTACTTTTTAATTTTGCCTTTGGGTAGCTTTGGAAAGGAGGAGAAGGAAAAAGAAATAGGATATCTGAAGCAGCTGGATTTAAATAATAATTTCCCCTTCCTTGATCCTATTCTTTCTCCTCAGAAAAGATTTCTCTAGTTCTGAGGATCAGGAGACCTGGCTTCTACGACTCTGTTAAAATTGAATCAACTCCTTTACTTCTTGTGGTTCTGCATTTTATTTATTTAATAAATGGCTTCAACTATATTCTTTAGTCAGTTATGTATTATGGTGATTGTAATTCGATTTCTTATTAGAACATTCTACTCTACAGAGGAAAATGCAGGTTCCTACAACAGTGTGTGGAACATGGTTGTTTCTCAAGGAAAAACAAACAGTTGAACAAATGAATAAGTGACATTTTTTTGGGAGATTTCATTGTCTTTTCTAAGTTTCTCATTTTCAGGTTGAGCACATTACATTGTATAAGGTAGATTTGAGGTTATTGCTGATTGAATAATTCCTGATTCCAAATCAGTTGTGAGTAGTTTTTAGAAATATCTTTGGATAGCAAAAAATACTGGACTTTCCCCTGTACATGATCTTGACTGCAAGCCTCTATTTTATCATGTTATAAGTTTCAAACAATTTTCCATGCACTAGTTCAAACTGGGATGATGAAGGTAAAAGGAGCTCTTGAAGCAGAACAAAGTGGAGCAGGATTTGCACTTCCAAATATCAACACTTGCATTAAAGCTATTAACAATTAAGACAGTGTGGCTTTGGCACAGCATAGGCAAACAAGCCACTGAAAGAAAACAACAAAAAGTAGATCTATGGAGATTTCATTAAGGTAAAGATGAAGATAAGTGGGAAAAACTGGGACAGAATGCTCTAATGGTCTTGGACAACTGGATATTCACATTAAAAAATTTAACTGGATGTTTATTTCACACTAAAAAGAAAAATTATTTCAGGTAGAGTGCATAGACTTCAATGTGAAAGGCAAAATAATAAAGCTTTTAGAAAATAGTGTAGAAAAAAATCTTCATTGCCTCATGATAGTGTAACAATCTTCAAACAAAATAACCATATGCAAAAAGATTGATAAATTTGACTATTATAATTACTGCTATTCTTTAGAAGAAACCATTGAAAGAGATAAAAGTTAAGTTTAAGATGGTGAGAACATATTTGTAACTATGTTTATGTTGTAGTATATAAATTAATGCAGAATTATAAAAATGGACAAGAGACTTGAAGAGGCATTTCAAAAATATGATATCTTAATGCCTAATGCATATCTGAAGAGATGTCAACCTTTTTAGTAATCAGAAAAATGACAAATGACATACCATTTACTTGAATGGCTAAAATGAAAAAGATTTAAAATACTAAGTTTATTAAAAATGTGAAGCAACAGGAACTCTCCAACACTGCTGATGTAAATTGGTATAATCCTTTGGAAAACAGGTTTGTATTGTATACTTAGGTTGAAGAGGTACATTATGAAAAACCACAATTCTACCATTAACAGAAACACACGCCCATGTGTGTCAAAAAATAGGCATAAAAATGCTCATCACAGATTATTTATGACAGTTCTAATGCAAAGCCCTTTAACAGTAGAATGGATAAGTAAATTGTCATAGAGTTGTGTAATGTGATGTGATAACAATGAAATGAACACACTGCATCACAGGCAAAAACAGGAACACTATAAATATAACTTTGTATTGTGTGAAAGAAGCGGATACAAGAGGATCCATATTGCATGAGTCCATTTATAGCCAGTTCAGAAACAAGCCCAACTTAACTATCACGCTTAGGAGCACATGCTTATGTGTAAAATCTACAGAGCAAAGTAAGAAAGGAATTGCTAAAAATGGTGCTAACCTTGAGGGGAGGGGCAGGAGTATGCAGTGTCCTTCTGAGGTCTTGGCAACCTTCTCTTTTTTGACCTATGCAGAGTTATAGAGAAATTTTCTGTTTCTATACCTTTCTGTGAGGAGGTGGAAAGTCGCAGTAAAAGTTTTTCTTTCTTTTTCTTTTTTAAAGGAGTGTATATAAAATTCCAGACCCCCATTAGGTGCAGCACACACAGTAGCTACTTAATAAGCATTCTGTCTCCCTCTTCTTCCTTGCTTAGCTCTGCACACCTACTCTTAAAAAGCAATAAATAATTTTGGTGTGAATGCGCAACACAGACACCCATTCCCAGAAGAAAAGTCACCTGGAGCATTAGCAGAAGGCAAAGGCTAAAGATGTTCATTCCTGTCCTATCTGATTGCCTCTTACACCAGCGACTATGCGGTTCAGAGCCAGTGAGCACCCCCATGCTTCATAATCACTGAAACACATGTGTTAAGTCACTTTATGCTAAGCCAAGATGAGAATGTGCAGTGTTCAATCGCCCTCAAAATTTCTCATCTCTTCCCTGGGGTGAGGTGCTTTGGTTTAGCAGCTGGGTTTGGGGATTGCATTTAAATCACTTAAGGTCTGGAGTTCTATGTCTCCTAGGAGCCGCCTCCTGTGTTTCAGCATTCCTCTTCAGGCATACCTGCTTGTTTTTACTTCAGAGTGAGGGATACCCTCCCAAGGGGGAGGAAAGCTTAGGAAATGCATTAACTCTTTGAGTGTATAGTGTATGTCATGATGCCTTCAGCTTTTGCCTCTTTCCAGACTTTAATCACTCCTTGCCAGTAGCTCTTTTAAGTCATTAGCCATTCATTTCACATTTTAGCAGCAAAAACAGTAACAGTAAAATCAGGTGTTTGGATAGCAAAAGGTCAAAAGAAGGAGGAGAGGACATGAAAAGTCAAGGCCAATGTTACTTTTTCGATAATGTAGCCTCTTCGATATAACATACAAGCCATCTTCCTGAATTCCTCCAGTTACTGCATTGTTTGTAGAGGTGGCTAAGCTTTTCATGAAACAATTAAAGGTAGGACTTAAAGTATAAATTGTTTCAGAATCCTGTCACATTGACAAACTTAGGCTGTTCTATAGACAAGGAATGCAAGAGTCTTTTCTGAAATTAAGTTTTTGTTGAAAGGCAAGAAAATATAGCTATGCTATTTGTGGCTGAAGCAGAGAAGTACTTTTGATGTCCCAAACAAATTTTACCACTTAATGATCATACTAAGGCTTAAGTTTGTTATTGTTAATTTTTTACTGCCATTAATTAATCCCAGCGATGCTGGAAGGTCATGGGTCAATGTCAGTTAACTCAGAATTAAATCAGAAATTTGGGACAACAGAAGCGAAGTTGGACCAACAGAGGCCCATGAGGCTGTGTCAGATTTAGACTTTTATGCTTAAATGTTTTATTTCTCAAAAAATACTATATACAGTTGATGGAACAAGCTGCCATCTGTATTTTTCATACGGGTGGTTAGCTTTTCAATGCAGTATATTTTGATACATATTTGTCAAGCACCTACTGTGGGTTTGGGAATCATTGGTACTCTCTGGAGTGGGTGCATGAGTCTGAGTCACTGATCATTGTTCACGGAGTGCCCAGGGCCTGGGGGACCATGCAGAACTAGACACCACAGGCCTGTGGGAGTTTGGATGGAGATTGTTAGAAACCCTGGAGGAGGCTGGACTCTCCCCAAAGTGTACCTGCAGGCCTAGCTCCCGATTTAGACTCACAGCTCATTCAATTCAGGATATTGGAAATTGTTTGCCAGTCACTGAACTGCCCTAGCCTTTTCCCTTTTTTTTAAAATTTAATCCCCATTGAGCCACCTGCAACTGGTGAAAAATGACCCAATGGAGCTGGTGAGCATTTCCCACTGCTTTTCCTTTGACTTCACACAGCTGTGACAGACGGTGTCCCAGCAGGGCCATGTCACTCATCTGTGTATGTGTGTGTGGGGGGGGCATCATGATGGTCCTGAATTTCCATCTGCAGTCCAGCTTCTCTTTGTTCTAACCACCTCTCAACCCCCCTCAGGAATTACAACCAGTTGGAACTTGGCAACAAAATTTACTGACTGAAGGACTGGAGAATCTTTTCTTGCCAATGTTATAAATCAAAAAGAGGCTTGAGGGATCATCCTTCTAAGTCAAGCTTTATTATATTTTACAGAGAGAAAATATAAGGCATAGAAATGTAAGGTCATACTACTGGTTGCTAAGGAGTCAAGATACAGTCCAAGTTTGTGGTCTGTGTTATTTCCTTTCTGGGTTCATTTCTCATGTTATTAGGATTTTTTTTTTTTTTACCTATGAAATTTGCTAAGAAAAAAGTTACCTGCTTTTTGAAAACTTTCTGCTTAGTATTTAGTCCCATGTAATACTCATGTTGGTTTTTATTGCTGTCCTTTGATCTGTTGTGTTAAAAATGGTCTTAGCTTCTTTAGATAGATGCTGATAAGCACTGTGGTTTCAACCAGATTACCTCACCAAGGCGAGTAGAGAGACCATACGGAGCAGTGGAAAGGTGTAGCTAAATGTAATTCCAATTTTCCATTTACCAGTTATATGATCTTTACCTGTCTTTCAATGAGTAAAACTTTCTAATTTTCATACTCTCATTTGTCATTATTTTAATTGTTAAGGGTTTTTTTTTCTTTTTTTTTATATGTCCTGTGTAAGAAATCTTTGCATAACCCAAGATCACAAAGATTTAAAATGTTTTGCTCTAGAGGTTTTATAGTTTTTGCTCCTAAGTTTAGCTCTGTTATCATCTTGAATTTAATCTTTGTGTATGTTTGAGGTAAGGATTGAGGGTTTTTGTTTTGTTTTGTTTGTTTGCTTCCTACAGATATACAGTTGTTTCAGAGTAATTTATAGAAAAGATTGTCTTTTCTTATTGATTTACCTTGGTACCTTTGTTGAAATCAATTGACCATAAATGCTAGGTTTATTTTTGACTCTACTCATGCCAGTGCCACACTGTCAAGTTTACTGTAGCTTTGTTGCTAAGTCTTGAAAGGAGGCAGTGTGAATATTCCAACTTTATTCCTGATTTTCATGGTTGTTTCTAGATATTCTAGGTAATTTTTTATACTCATATAAATTTTAAAAGTAGTGTGTCAATTTCTCCAACAAATTCTTTTAGGGAATTATTGAAAATGTTACATCTTTATATTCATTTTGTGAGAACTGTCATCAATAATACTAGTCTTCTGACCCATGAGGATAGAGTAGCACTAGTTTTACTTAGATCTTCTTTAATCCTCTTATGCAATGTTTTAGGGTTTTTAATGTTCAGTTCTTGCAAATCTTTTGTTAAATTTATTCAAAGGTATTTTTAATGCTATTGCAGTAGAGTGTAATTTTTAATTAAAGTTATGGGGATAATATTGGTTATAACATTATAAAAACATCAGAAAAAAGTACAACTTTATTTTTTACTTTTTTCTTTTTTATTAAATTTACTGGCATGACACTAGTCAATAAAATCCTACAGGTTTCAGGTGTAAAATTCTACACCTCATTTGTACCCTGTATTGTGTGTTCACCACTCCAAGTCAAGTCTCCATCTTCCGTCTATCACCATTGGTTCCCATATACCCTCCACTACCTTCCCCTACCCCACCAGCCCCTGGCAATCACTACACGGTTGTCCATGTCTATGAATTTTCTCTCTCTCTCTTTTTCTTTCATATATAACTTTATAGGATGACATCTGTTAACATGGTGGTAGAATTTAAGGTTTTAAAGTTTGTTTACTAATCTCTCTAGTATATACACCTGACTTTTCTTTTTTTTTTTTTTTAAACTTCTTTTTATTTTATTCATTTTAGAGAGGAGACACAGAGAGAGAGAGAGAAAGAGAGAAAGGGGGAGGAGCTGGAAGCATCAACTCCCATATGTGCCTTGACCAGACCAGTGTAGGGTTTTGAACTGGCGACCTCAGTGTTCCCAGGTCGACGCTTTATCCACTGCGCCACCACAGGTCAGGCCAACACCTGACTTTTCTTTATTGACCTTATATCCTGAGACATTACCTAGATCACTTATTAGTTCTAGTAGATTTTTTGTTTTAATAGCTTCCTTAGGGTTTTCTGTGAATACCACCCTCTCCTCCATGAATGCAGTTCATTTCATTCTTTTTAGTCTTTATGTTTTTATTACCTTTTCTTGCCTTACTGAGATGGCTAGACCTATTTTTACATTAAAAAAGAATGGGAAAAGCACACATCCTTGCTTTATTCCTGATCTTGGCTAAATATCATTGAGCCTTTTTCATCTGAATATTATTGTTAGCTGCAGGTTTTCATAGATGTCTTTAGTAAGTTTAGAAACTTGTCTCCTATTCCTGGTTTTTGAAATTTTTGTCATAACTTGTGTCAAATAAATTTTCTGTATATATTCAAAAGATGATGTTTTTCTATTTTATCCTCTTTATATGGTGAATTACATTAATTTTATATGTTAACCTAACCTACCTACCATTCTTATAATAAATTACACTTGACCATGTTATGTTATATATTTCTTAATATCATTGCATTTTATTTGTTAAATTCTATTCATGATTTTACATTAATATTTAGAATAGATATTGACTTATAGTTCTCTCTTTTTTTTAATTTTTATTTTATTCATTTTAGAGAGGAGACAAAGAGAGAGAGAGAGAGAGAGAGAGAGAGAGAGAGAAAGGGGGGAGGAGCTGGAAGCGTCAACTCCCATATGTGCCTTGACCAGACCAGTGCAGGGTTTTGAACTGGCGACCTCAGTGTTCCCAGGTCGACGCTTTATCCACTGCGCCACCACAGGTCAGGCTCTCTCTCTCTTTTTTAAAAAAAATTTCTTAAGTGATAAGTGGGGAGGCAGAGAGACAGACTCCCACATGTGCTCCTTCTGGGATCCATCAAGCAAACCCAATAGGGGGCAATGCTCTGCCCATTTGGGGCTCAATACTACATACAACACATGATCAATACACCGTACTGCATGTTTACCACCCTAAGTCAAGATTCATCTATCACCATTTATCATATTTACATTCACATAACTTTTATTATAGTATATTGTTATAATTTTTTATTTTATTATTAAATATTGTTCTTAATCTCTTACTGTGCTTAATTTATAAATTAAACTTTATCTTAGAAATATATATATATATATATATATATATATATATATATATGGAAGAAATCATAGCATATATAGAGTTTGGTACTATATGTAGTTTCAGGTAACCACTGGGGGTCTTAGAATGTATTCCCCTCAGATTAGGGGGGAATATAACAAAAGAAAAGAAAACTTTTCCTTTTGATGTGATCTCTTATATTTACTCTCTCAGCAACTTGTGAATATAACATACAGCATTGTTAATTATAATCACTATGTTGTACATAATATCTTTAGTGCTTATTTATTTCATAACTATAAGTTTGTACATTTTGATCACGTTTATCCAATTTTCTCCACTCCCCACCTCTGGTAACCACAAATCTCTTGATCTCTTTCATTGAGTTTATTTGTTTAGATTTCACATATAAATGAGTTCATACACTATTTTCATTTCTCTGTCTATCTCATTTCACTTAGCATAATGACCTCAATATTCACTCATGTTGCCAGAAATGGCAAAATTTCTTTTTATAGATGAGCAATATTCTATTATATGTACTATACAGAATTCTTGATTGAAAAGCTGATTGTTGGGCCTGACCTGTGGTAGCTCAGTGGATAAAGCGTGGACCTGGAATGCTGAGGTTGCCTGTTTGAAACCCTAAACTTGCCTGGTCAAGGCACATATGGGAGTTGACCCTTTTTGTTCCTCCCTGCTTCTTTCTTTCTCTCTCTCTCCTTCCCCTCTCTAAAATGAATATATAAAATCTTTGGGAAAAAAAAAAAGAAAGCTGATTGTGTTAGCTCTCTAGTTGCTTATTCCAATTTCTTCTGACCCCCATGCTTTCAATGAGAAGTCAGCTGTTAGGTTTTGAAAATTATATGTCATGTAATTTTCTCATGCTCATTTTAAGATTTTCCCCTTATCTTTGGCTTTTGGCATTTGATAATAGACTTTGATATGGACTTCTCCATTTTTATTCTGCTAGGTGACCTTTACATCCTTTATGTTAGGTATATTTTTGTCCTTTTCAAATTTGGGAAATTTTTAGCTATTCTTTTTTTAAATACTTTGACTATTCTGGAACTCAAATATATTCTGGCCATTTGATATTATCTAAAGAGTCCTTAAAGATAATAGATGTATATTTAATTTTATTTACTCTCTCTTCTATCATATTCAGTTGGCTGTTAAGTCTATCCAGTGATTTTTACAAATTATTTATATTGTATTTTTTTAGTTCTTAACTTTCCATTTGACTTTTTATATTTTTTATTTCTTTAGTGGGGATTTTTTCATTTATTTCAAGCTTAATTTGTTTTCTGTATTTAGGATAATAATATACAATAGTAATATTTAATAGTAATAGTTAATTCATTGTTTTGTATTTTCAAAATCTTATTCATTTAAGGTAGAGACTAGGTTAATCTTTTTATTTTTCATTTACAGTTAACATACAATATTATATTAGTTTCAGGTGTACAATATTTTGATTAGCACAGTTATTAAAATATTATTTCCTGTATTCTCTATACTGTACTTTACATCTCTACAATTGTTTTTGTAACTGCCATTTTATGCTTTTTAATTTTTTTTTACCTTTTTCACCCATCCTCCCTCTTCCATCTGATGACCATCAATTTGTTCTCTGTATCTATGAGCTTATTTCTGGTTTTTTGTTCATTTATTTTGTTTTTTAGATTCCAGATAGAAGTGAAATCACATGGTATTTGTCTTTCTCTGCCTCACTTACTTCATTTATTATAATACTAGATTTATCCATGTTGTTTCAAGTGGTAAGACTTCATTCTTTTGTATGGCTCAGTACTATTTCATTGTATACATATACCACATCTCCTTTAGTCAATAAATTACTCATAAACATTTAAGTTGTTTTCCTATCTTGTGTATTGTAAATAATTCTGCAGTGAACGTAAGAGTATATATATCTTTTAAATTAGTATTTTAGATTTCTTCATATAAACACCCTGAAGTAGGATTAATGGGTCATATGGTAGTTCTCTTTTTAGTTTTTTGAGGAACCTCCATGATGTTTTCCATAGTGCTTGCACTAATTTACAATCCCATCAACAATGCATGAGGTTATCAGGCATTAAAAAAAAAATCTGGATGTAAAATGGAAACCCTGCTTCTTGGATGGAACCTCTGGTCACAATTCAGATTTTTTGCCTTTAACTGAAGTACAGTGAATCTGTTGTAAATATTTATGGCTCAGTCCTCAATCAGAAATATGTGTAGATAAAAATGGGTGATCTTTTTTTCTTTTTCTTTAGGAATTTCATCATTGTTTTCAAAAGCATATTTTATCTTGCCTCAGTGGTTTGGTTGTCAAGGCAAGAAAGACATATATATATGCATACACACACACACACACACTCACACACATACATACATACATATACATATACATATCAGCATCCTAGTGTACCAACTTCACTTCCCTAGACTAAAAACAATGAAGTTGAGGACGTTTTTGTACATCACCCCTCTTCCTTACTTTGAGTGTGTACTTCTGCTAAAATATGTTTGCTTTTGTTCAACCTTCAGTACCTTTACATAGTTGCTTTTTGTATTATTTTCATGTCCAGGCTTTATAGTTATTTCTGCAGGAGAATAATCTAGAAGGTTCTTAAACCATCATTTATACAAGCTGAAGTTAGTCATAGCTTTTTGACCAACTCATCTGTAGTTCATGTTGAAAACTTTCAGTAATTTCAAAAATTAATATGATAACTTATAGTTCACTAAGTTATTAATTATCTTTATACTTTACTGTGTTGCAACTATGTTGCTAGAATTTGTGCGTACTTATAAACAATTTGACCCTGCTCCTTCTCTGATGGAACTTTGAAGCTAGTTGGTAAAATAGGTATTAAAGGCAATTAAAATAAAGTGTGGTAAATGTTGTCACAGAGGAATTGCTAGGTGCTATGGAAGTACACAGTAGAATTTCCTAATGTAAAAACTCTAGAAGATATTAGGAATAATTTTCTGATAAAATAAGATTTAAGGCTGACTAGGTGGTGGTGCAGTAAAGAGAGAGTCATTCGAGAAAGCTGAGGACTCTGGTTCAAAACCCCAAAGTCACCAGCTTAAGTGCGAGGTCACTAACTTGAGCATGGAATCATAGATGTGACCCCATGTTGATAACTTGAACACAAAGGTCGCTGGCTTAAGCAAGGAGTCACTGGATCAGCTGGAGGACACCGGTCAAGGCATATATGAGAAAGCAATCAGTGAACAACTAAGGTGCAACAACTATGAGTTGATGCTTCTCATCTCCTTCCCTTCCTGTATGTCTGTCCCTATCTGCCTGTCACCTCCCCCCTGTAAAAAAAAAAGAAAACTTAAAATATAACTTGAAGAAAGTATAGCAGTTGGA
Organism: Rhynchonycteris naso; assembly: GCA_037038555.1. NCBI lineage: Eukaryota > Metazoa > Chordata > Mammalia > Chiroptera > Emballonuridae > Rhynchonycteris > Rhynchonycteris naso. The sequence continues at coordinate 93,338,142 of CM072998.1, read as the reverse complement.
GTCAGGTAAATAGAATTTAGTTTGCTTATTAGAACAATGATTAAGGGAATTTTTTAGAACTGTTCAAGTGAGTGATGGGGTAGACGGCAAGAGTAGAAGGAAGAAAATAGAAAGTAAGTACAATAATGGTGATTTACTGGAAGAGATGGTCATTATGCAGAAGGAGATAATTGAGATATGTTTGAAAGGCATATAAGAGATAGAAGTAAATAAGATTTTTCATGATTAGTTTAATAAAGAAATTCAGATAGAAAAGGAGACATCAAAGATAACTGCTAGATTTCTGGCTTGAGCCTCTGAGGGAATTATGGTAGATTTTGTTGAGATAGGGTACAAAGGAAGAGAAATCTATTAAAAATAATAGTATTAATTCATTTCAGGCTTTTGAGTTCCAGGTTCTTGCATTATATAAAAAGATATTTAACATGCAGTTGGGTATGCATTAGAGAATTCTTAGCTGAAAACAGCACTCTTGGTGCTGAATGTCAGGAGGAACACTTTTTCCTTGTTCTATAAAGAAGGGAGAATTTCTATTCCACAGAAGAAAATATGAGGAATTCCTTTTTCCATCCTTACTGACTACTCACTAATAAGAGTGACTTATCTTATTGGCAAATCTTGTAGAATTGCCTGAGCAAGCTGGGCTTGTGCCTTCTGGGTTCCCTCTTATCAACTCCCAGGTGTTCAGAACACGGGTGTAATCTTCCATTTGAGTAGCTCTGGACTCTATCCCAATGGCGATGGTTTATTTGACTCTGCCTATGAGTATAAGAATAATCATGTCCATTTTTGGAGATTTTTAGGAAGGCCTCCTGAAGTCAGGTTACCAATTAGTTTTATCCATACATCAGGTCCTACAATATTGATTGTCCCTTCTCTTATGTCTTATTTTCTTATTCATTCTAAACTTGAAAGTAGAAGATAGAGTGAGGTTTACTAGCTTTCCCAAATCCAAACAAATTAATAATAATATCGTATGATTTTCTAAGTGAATTAACTAAAATCTGTGGGAGTTAGATATTTTTTCCATGGTCACACTGATAGTAAATGATATAACTTGAATTTTAGTCTAGTTGATTATTTTTATTTATTTATTTTTTAGAGGGAGAGAGAGAAAGAGAGAAAGAGGACAGACAGAGACAGAGAGACAGAAAGAAAAAAAGATGAGCACATCAACTTATAGTTGCAGCACCTTAGTTGTCCATTGATTACTTTCTCATATGTTCCTTGATGGAGGGTAGCAGGGCTCCAGCCGAGCCAGTGACCCCTTGCTCAAACCAACAACCCCTTGCTCAAGCCAGCAACCTTGGGCTCAAACCAGTGACCTTGGGCTTCAAGCCAGCAACCTTTGTGCTCAAGTCAGCAACCATGGTTCATGTCAATGATCCTACATTCAAATCGGCGATCCTGTATTCAAGCTGGTGAGTACACACTGAGGCCAATGAGCCTTCACTCAAGATAACGAGCTCAGGGTTTTGAATCTAGGTCCTCAGTGTCCCTGGCCAATGCTCTACCCACTGTGACTGTTCAGGCATAGTTGATTATTTTTTAAAACTGTTTCTTTAAGTACTTTATACCACAGTGCCCCAAAAGAGCAAGAACTGTGAAACATACTCTTTGCAAATGACTATTGGGTAAACTGGTTAGCTGTCACCTAGCAGAGAAGTTAACTTGGGTATTCTGTCATTGAATGCAGTTACTATAGAAACTGAAGAAAACAATTTTAGCTGTTTGTGAAAACTCAGAAAACCTTAGTTTGGGAAGTACACATGATAAGACATATCTTTCTATCTGCACCTACACCTTTGCTGGCTTCTCTCCTTTGAATGTCTGGGGGTGATCAAGACATTCCACGGCAAAGACAAGGCCATAGAAATGGTTGAGTTGCTCTCACAGAACCACAGGATATTGATAGTTGAAAGGAATTCTCCCCAGGATTAAACTTTAATCTCCTAGAATTAATTTTAAGATTAATTTATAAGAGTATGTTATGAGTATTATGCCACTTAGTAGACTACTTTACTTAAAACAGAGTGTGTTGAACTGGAAAGAAAATGTATCCTAATGATTTACAGCTCAGCTCTTCCTGTGTCATGATGGTCAAGATAATTAACTCCCTGATCTTTAGTTTCTTCTTCCATAAAATGGGGGCAATGCTTTCCATGGTATTGCTTCAAAGTTTTTGATATAGTTTAAATATTGGATATACATGTGTCAAAATTCCTATTTAGTTGTAGAAATTCAAAGCTCAATTTTTATATCTGCATGCTTGTAAAGCCATGCTTGATCTGTAGAATTTCTTGGTGACTATCTTTTTAGAGATAATTCCTCAGGAGTGAATTACCAACCTAGAAGACAGGCTTTTTCGTTACACCAGGTCAGAGCAGCTTGTGGAAGCCACTGGGGGGACGGTCACTGTAGGAAGGTAGTATATGGTGTGACAGTCATGAATAGGGCATCTGAAACTAGCTTTGAAGCTGCTTCTGATGTTTACCATCTCTGTAACTGTGCACAAGTTATGTATTCTCTCTCTGCATCCTATTCTTTATCTATAAATGAGAATAATGCTATGACCTACCTCCCTTATTATGTTGTATGGATTAAATAAATTACTATGAGTAAGGCAGCTGTATTAGTGTTTGGCACATCGTAAGCACTATATAATTGCCAGTAATGATGATTATGACAATGAAGAGGAAGAAATTTTTATTATTCAGTTACAGGTGTTTTTTATTCTCTATTTCAAATGTTCAGCAAGTTTTCTTTTCAATAAATTAGACTGTGTGACAAGCAAGTAAATTAAAGAAAAAAGAACCTTGATGACTTTTTAGAGAAATCCTTGACTGTGTTGGCAGGTGGGATTTAAGAATGAACAAAAGAACTGAGATGTACTTGTGGTGTGGAGAGTTCTGTCCTGACTAGTGGGAAAGCACAGCCACAAATGACTGGAAAAAAAAAGATGGATAGATGAGCTAGCATGAGGCAGTTTTAATATTAGTTGTGATACCCCACTGAGAAGAGAGATAATGGGTCTTTGTTTGCTATAGCTATCACTACTCCAAAGAAAAAAACCAGGAAAGAAGGTAACAGGCTTAAAGACTTCCCTCCATTCTTGTAGTTCAGTTTTTACTCAGCGTTAAGTTTAGAAGTCTTGTGCAATTCTTGGCATTGAGATCCAGGAGAAAACTGAAGTTGAGGGTTAGGAGGTAGTGGTGACTCCTGCACAGCTAACGACTCTCGCAGAGTAGATGCTCCCATGAGCATTATAGAACCATAAATCTCTCTATGATTTGGAGGCAAGTCAGAAACCCACGTAGGAATTAATGAACCAAGACAAACTTCACAGTGGCAGACTAAGTCAGAGGCCAGGGCATAGAAACTAGCTGCAGAATTCTAGGACAGAATAAAAAATGTATGATAATCATTGGTGAACAGAAATGGAAGCAAAGAATGTTAGACACGATCTAACCTAATTCAACCACGATCCATGTTTGTCCTAATTATGAATCTAATTGGATTCACATCTCATTCTAAAGATAAGTTGTTACATCATGGTAAATTGTCTTAAAATCTTATTTTCTTAAATTTGAAACCAAATATGAAAACCTATGTATAGTTGTTTATATTATTTATTCATGGGTTTTTCTCTCTTTTGTTTATTTTTGTTGGATGGAAGCTAAATTAAATAGCTGTAGAAAAACATTTTAAAAAATCCAAAAGTTAGGTTTCAGGGAATAAGTACTCAATAACTTGGAAGGACCATCTCAGATAGGCTCACTTCCATTTGGGGCATATTGCTCAAGATACCCTTTAGGATAAGATGAGAATAAGAATGGTGGAAAAAGCAGCACCTTGTTGAGAACAGTAATCTTCTTTATAGCTATTGGTTATGCTTTGTTCCTTTGAAGCTTTATCTGAACAACAAGGTTGAACTACGGTAGTAAGAGTTTTCTCTACAGTGTTGTGTGGATGGAAAGAGTGGGGGCAGCTTTCTTTCAAGTCCCAAATTTGAGTCAACTGGTTCATATTAGTCCCGCCATCTGTGTGTATTGGGATGAAGAGGGGTATATTTAAATTTATGGATGGAGCTTGATTCCACTGGCCCTTTTCTTAGATAAGACTGCCAGGTTGATTTTGTAAAGTACTGGTCAGAAAAGCTCAAGCTCTCATATCCAAAGACTAGCATATATTGACCTATAGTACACATGCACACAAATCATTTTTAACAGTTTGCTTCTTTCTATGTCTAAATCAAGCATGAGATGTAATTTATAGCAACAAACTCCGCAGAATAAAAAATTTTTAAGAGTTACCTAGTGTTGGAAAAATTCATTAAATATTTGGGGCAAAAAATTAAATTATGTTGTATACTAAAGCCAAAATTGATTTTATGTGAATGAAATAATAATTACTATCCAGTGCTTACTGTGCATCATATGTTTTATGTATTTATTTTCTTTTTCATTGACATTTGGGGGGAGGTTGACAGTGGTTAACATAATTATACAGGTTTCAGGACACAATTCTATAACACATTATCTGTATACTGCATTGTGTGTTTACCACTCCAAGTCAAGTGTTTATCCATCACCACTTAGCCCCTCTACACCCTCCTTCATCTCCTTCCCCCATCCCCTGGAAATCACCACACTATTATCCATGCCCATGAGTTTTTTGTCTTTTTTCCCCCTTTTTGGCTCAATCCCTTCATCCCCTTCAGCCACTGCACCCCTGCAGCTCTCATCCTATTCTTTTCAACGAGTCTGTCTTTATTTTGCTTCTTAGTTCATTTTGTTCATTAGATTCTACAAATGAGTCAAGTCTCATATGGTACTTGTCTTTCTGTGCCTGGCTTACTTCACTTAGCATGATGATCTCCAGGTCCATCCATGCTGTCACAAAGTGCATCATGTGTTTTAATTATATTATTTCATCTAATACTGACAATAATTTTTAAAGGTAGGTATTCCCACTTAAGAAATGGGATATCTCAGAAAGAGCTGACCTGTAAAGGCAAGTGAAGGAATAAGGACAGGACAGGCATTCCACAAAGACCACCTCAGTGAGAAGCTAACATGCCGAATACCACAATGGACTTTCCCTCATGAGGCATAGGTCAGTGAAAAATTAAAATATCATATATTTATTCGCTTAAGATTGAAAAGGATTTTTGTAAGCATAAAGTCAATGAAGAAACTATAAAAGACTGATGGTATAACATTAAACATAACAAAACAAAATCTAAAATCTTTAGTAGTAGATCTCAGCCACAGGTGCTGAATATCTGACCAAAGTTTGAGACCATTCTGTTCTTTGCATTCAGGTGGTCCAGCAGCAGGTACGTGAGCAAGAACAGAGCAAAAGGATGCCTACATAAATTTTCCTGCAAAAGCATCCCAAATGTTGGGGCCTGCATGGTCTTTGTAAAAGATCAAAGAGTCCCTACAAGCATGATGTTGAGAGAGGGGTCAAGAGGACCAGTGGCCAATGGAGTATAGGTGTCAGAATGAAGAAGTTAAAGAGCACCACAGACCTCATAGTCAGGCATACGTATGAGGCTGTGGGCTCTAGCAGCACCTTCAGTGGGATGGCTATAAAGCCCAGGCAGACTATAATTGTACCTGGGCTGATAGGCCGGCAGGTCAGTACAGGCCTCCCAGCAATAAGAGACTGATTCTGTGACAGTGAGGACTAGTATATTATGGACTCAGCAGTATGACAAGGCATCCCAGTTTTCTGTTGTACCTGTGTGAGAAGGAAAGAGGGGAGGAAATGAAAACCTTGGTGAGAAGGGATGAACCTGCTCTTACAGGGATTTTGAACCTGAAATTAGCAGATGATTTACCCATGGGATCAGTGGTTTTCAACTTTGGTTTATACATTAGAATAATCACCTGGGATTTTTTTTTTTTTTTTTTTTACAGGGATAGAGAGAGAGAGAGTCAGAGATAGGGACAGACAGACAGGAATGACGAGAGATGAGAAGCATCAATCATTAGTTTTTTGTTGCCGTTGCGACACCATAGTTGTTTCTCACATGTGCCTTGACTGTGGGCCTTCAGCAGACCAAGCAACCCCTTGCTGAAGCCAGCAACCTTGGGTCCAAACTGACGAACTTTGGTTCAAGCCAGATGGGCCCACGCTCAAGCTGGTGAGCTCGGGGTCTCGAACCTGGGTCTTCCACATTCCAGTCCGACACTCTATCCACTGCGCCACTATCTGGTCAGGCCCGGCATTAGCATTTTTAAGAAACCTTCATAAGATTAAGAAGTGTAGATAGATTCTAGACCTGCTGTAATGAGGAAAAAGAAACTTGAAGGACACTTAAATTTATCTTTACCCTACCTGGATGGCTCTGTTGGTTAAAACATCATCCTGATGTAGAAAGGCTGCTGGTTTAATCCCCCTGGTCAGAACACATACAGAACAGATTGATGTTTCTGTCTTTTTTTCCCCTCTATCTCTCCCTTCCTTTCTCTCTGAAATCAATCAATAAAAAAATATTATAAAAGTAAAGTTATCTTTAATTGGCAAATTCAGTTTACTTTAGTTCTTCCCTACCCCATTACTGAAAATTTTAGGTGATCCAGAACAGTATGAGATAATTTAAAGAAATGGAAATTTTCAAAAATAATCTCTGAGAGTATTTTCAGCTCTGCTCCACATAATAAAAATAAGAGCTAATGAACACTGATTGCTTGCTATTTCCCAGGCATTAGTTGAAGTATTTCATACATATTAATTCATTTAATACCGATGAAAACCTAGGAGGTAAGCACTATTCATATTCTTATTTTAGATAAGAAAACAATCATGGAGATGTGAAGTAAATTTTCCCGTTGCACTCAGTTAGTGTCAGAAGAAATATTCACACCAAAACAGCCTGTGTTCAAAGCCCATTCTTCTCCCAGTCAGCTGCTGCCTAGATCACTCAAACAATATAATACCTTCTTCTAGGCTTTGCATTTGCTTATACCTACATCTATTAAAAGTTTGTCAAGGTTCTGGAAATAGCTTTCACATATCCTGTCCTAGTCACCATTTTCAGTTTTGCTAGCATTTTTCCTCCTTTCAGAATATCAGAATATGCCTCACTAATGTTAGCCTGTTGCACTATATTTAATAGGACACTCAACTCATGAAGCCTTTTTGAAGCCTTCTCTGATCTGGGAAGAACAATTCTCTTTGCCATGTTGACTGTCATGGCACTCAGCTCTGACTTTCTTTATCATATTCATACAAAGCCCATATTATGTATTTATCTAATATTATATATCTTACCTCTCTCCATTATTCTCACGAGTTCATATGTTCCTTTGGGCAAGAAAACTATCTGATTATATTTGCATCTCTAGAATTATTAACACATTGTTTTGTTCATGTTCAGAACCACATATTGTAATAAAATTTCATGAAATGGTCATGATTCAAATCTAACATATATAAGAAATTTATAAGTATTCCCCCTCAAAACAATAAATACAAAATTATAAGAAGTATAAGGTACTTACTTCTTTTGACTTTTCATTTCTAGCATAACTTGAAGTATCGGTATCTTCAATTATTTAAAAAATGTGTATTTCTCAAAATAACAGGCTTAAAACAATTTGTCTTAAGCTGCCATATGGGAAAAGGCTGTTTTAGTTGAAATTTCTTATCCTTTCATGGTCTTATGACATGTTCTTTTAGATTTCACAGGCATTGTAGAACTTTACTAGACAAATATATATTTGAAATATTAAGTAATAAACAGAGGTATTTTGTTTTTCAAAATTTAAAGAATTATATCTTTAACTGAACTGATATTTTAATTACTACTAGTATAAATTGTTGGATTTTTTTTGAAGATTTTGAATTTTGCTTAGTGCATGAATATTATTTTTTATGATTTCTCAATACTCTGTTTCCTAAATTGTGGGATCTAATTCTTTTTTGAGTTTATATTCTTTTGATATTGCTACCTTAGAGAAGTGTCAAAAAAATACATATTTTCCTTTCGTTCTTTTACATTGTGTTTTTTGAGCTGAATGCTAAAAATGTATCAGGCTTAAAAATAATTCCTTGGGTTTTTTTTTTTTTTTTTTTTTTTGTAGTGGATGTTGAACCAATTAACACTGAATTGTCTGGGTAATAAACATTACAAATTTATTATCTGCACGAATTGACAGGTATTTGGTAAAAACTTGGACAGTAGCTTGATGATCAAGATTATCCTATGCTTAGTGGTAAAGATCAAGAATAAATTATTTTAAATTCTGTTAATATCTGGATCACTTTCAACATCTTTAATCTTCTAAATTCTTCTTGTACTATTGATGTCTTTCAGAGATAACTATGTTAAGAAATTGAGAAATATTTGCCATCTTTCTGAGGAAAGCAAGCTCATTGGTATATTTTGCATTCTAGTTCAATTACTTTATAATAATAAAGGATTTTCTTTATTCAGAAATGAGAATTGTTGGCTGAAGGTAGAGTTTAGCTGTTTATATACTAACATGAGGCAAGGCAATTATAATGAAACAAAACTCATTCTAGAACTTTATTGTAACTATGGCAACCTGAATTAAATGAATTCTATTAGAAATACAAAAAGCCACCCCAGCAGGATAGAGTAAATATTATCTCATTGATTTATGAAGGTTCCAGATGATGAAAAGTGGTTAATATATTTCTGTCATGAAACACATTTGTTAGAGTTTCTGTTTATTAATAGAGCCATTGTCAATTTCAACAGTGTCAGCCAGATAGCATTCATTTTTACATCTTTTTCCAATCACTTTTGCCTTCATTACAAGAGGCTATCAGCTTCTCTATTATCTTTTGTATTTTATTTAGGGTTAACAAAGAGGATACTTCACTTAAGGACCCTTTCTGATTATATTTGGTTAAAATCAGGCTTGAAGAAAAATAATTATAAATGGCATGCACATTTGTTTTGAGTAAGAGTTACTTCATTTTGATATTTTATTTCACTTGTATTTGGACAAATTATACAACTCTCGGCTTTAGGTGGCTGGTTCTTGTAGTGAGATTTGTTGGGAATGGAAAATTAAACTTTTGGTAATTTGTTCTGTAAGTAGACTAATTTAAAATTCAATTCAAGTAATAATGTGAGGCTACAATTGAACAGCATTATGTAGCAAGATTAGAGGTTTTGTGTCCCAGGGGATTTGGTGTGCAGGTATCAGTGGGGCTCTGCATACAAAAACGTCAGAATCTACTGTACCTATTTCTCACTTGTCCCTAAAATCAACTGAACATTTTTTGTAGGGATTAAAATAAAAAGGTCACTCTGGCTTTTTTTCCCCTCCAAAATACTGACAACAGTAAAAAGAACAATGAATCTGTGCCTGACCTGTGGTGGCACAGTGGATAGAGCGTTGACCTGGAACGCTGCGGTTGCCGGTTTGAAACCCCTGGTTTGCCCGGTCAAGGCATAAGGCATATTTGGGAGTTGATGCTTCCTCTCTCTCTCTCTCTCTCTCCCTTACCTCTGTAAAGCAAATAAATAAAATCTTAAAGAAAAAATAAAGAATGAAGCATCTGCAAAGCATAATGTAGGACACAAGACACACTCTAGGCATTGATCCCTGAGACCTAGAACTTTGGATTTTATCAGATACATTTTCCCACCATTGTTTCTAGTTACTTTAGATCTTAGTGGAAATGCTGTTACGGTGAGTTAGAAAATGTGTTTTCTCAAATGAAAGTACTCAGTCATAAAAACAAAGCAGAAAATTATGAGAAAGATTGAAAACTTGAAGACACTTAACAAATTTCCTACTCTTGTGTTCTCTTAACTTTTAACAATATTGAATTATAAGGTGGAACTTTTAAGTGTGTTATATACCTTAACAGTTGGGATTTATTTAGTTTGTATAACCCGTCCTTATTTATGACAAGTCTTTCTTGTTATTATAGATATAGAAGTTTCTGAAGTAAAATACATTCAATCCAAGTACTTGCCTAACAAAGTAAATAATGCAAAAATCACAGGCATGCCTTGCTCTGGTTCTGAGGCAGCACTTTCTAAAGTTCCCTGGGTCAATTATATCAAAGTAGTCTCCTAAATGCCATTGCAGTCTGATCCTTTCTGTCTGTATTTTCAATAATCATGGTGTCCCAAAGATTTTTATAGGCATTGTTATATCGCACAGAATTCCCATATCAGATTGACATTCTGCTTTGAATCATAACATATGAAAATTGAAGGTGATTTCAGCATTCACCTAGTCTAAACTGTTCATTTTGCAGATAAAGCATTGAGGCTCAGAAAGGTGAAGTAAATTGCCCAGTGTCACCCACCACTTTAACAGCACAGCTGGAGTAAGACCTGTGGTCTTCTAACTCCTAATTCTGAGCTCTTTTCATTAAACCTCACAACTTTATGTTTTCGCTTAGGTTCAGAGGAGGGCACTCTCAGGTTTTGCTTTGGGATGTGAGTCCATAGACAGAAAGTGGGATTACCCATATCCAGCCAAGTGCTCCATCCATTACCACCCATTGCATATTTCTTAAATTCTAAAGGGGGTACAAAAAAGCCTGAACATTCTGGCTTTTATATTTATTATCTACTGTGTCTGTTCATTCCTCTCATTTTTTTGGTAATGCTTTTTACTGATTAAGTTGGTCTTTGCAATATACAATGGTGAAATGCATTATCCTGGGTAAGTGTGATGTTATTAATGTGCTTTATTCTAGTTATGGGTCATTATTTGCCATAGATGTTATCATCCCTGTGCTGAGACCTAGCAGGTGGTCTCACTAGAAGTTATAATAGTTTTCTTAATGGTCTGGTAAGAATGTCATTTGCAGGGCAGCAAGGGCAGAGAGAAATTGGTCTCAGAGCTAGCTTGCTTCGTCATTCACTCTAAGCTTGAGAAAGCAAAATAAATACATATTTTCTTACTGATCAGTCGGTATTTTTTTCTGCCTATTCATTTTCAATAAAAGTGCTGAGGACCCATGTACATTTATTTCCTATTTACAGTCTCTCCCTCACTCAATAATACTACTAATGACCCTGCAATGCTTTGCTTTTCTAATTCTTAGAGGAAACAGACCTTATTGCCTACTGAGGGGATCTAACACCCATTTGAGCAATGAGATGTGATTAAATCTCATTGACAGAGACCACTGGGAAGCAAAAATCAAGGAACAATTTTTTTATTAGAGGTATCTCACTCTTGGGAGAATGTGAGGTATAAATATAATAACAAAAACAGGCATCATATACTTTAATGTTTGTACCTTAATATATGTAAAAAGCATACATACCCAAAATTATTGAATGATTAAAATGATGGTGTATATGATTGTCCTAAATTTTTTCATTGCATAATCACAGTTGAATGACTTAATGTATAATTATAAGCATTAGTGTCCTGATAAAATAAACATTCAGAAAGGTACTTTGCAACATTACTGTTTCCAAACCCATTTAAGGTATGCTTGGGCTCATGCATGCCTATGTGTGAGCATACACACATGTCTATGTCAGTGTGTTGTGCATAGTTGAGAGAGGGAGGGAGAGGGAGAGAGAGAAAGAGAGCAAGAGTATGTTAGTGCAGTGGTTGTCAACCAACCTTTTCACACTTGGGGACTAGTGAAAATAGGAGAATTATTTCAGGAACTGCTAAGGCAGAAATCACTCTGAGCACAAGCAAATTCTACCAATACTATCATTGGGTCTCTAATCTTTGTACAACCTCAGGGTGGTGAACTGTTTCAGAGACTGGCATGTAATTTCTGGTAGACTGGTCTGTAGACCACAGCACTGCATTAGTGTATGTGCAGAGCCTTTATTAATTTGATTAATATAGCTGCTATTAAGTACCAGGTTAGTAATTTATGTACTTCACTGATTCTTCATTGCTGTTGTATTTCATCAATTCTAAGATGAATGTATATTCTCCTCCCACATTTTAACTTCTTTGAAAACAAGAGTATATTCTAGCTGATGGCACATGGGGGCAATTTTGCCACAGCTATCCTCATCTGTGTCTGTTTGGACTTAGTGGCATGTCAACCAATATATCAATTAAGGGCTGATTAAGAAAGGCTTATAAGGTTAGTTTGAAGCCCCTCCAAGAAAGCACCAAGCTGAAATTTTGAATTAGTATGAGTAGCTTGGAAAAAAATCCTAAAGACATTAGTGGAGCACTCTTTCAAGCAATAATTCAGGTGCTGACCAGTTTGTTCAGTCAAGTAGAGTGTCATCCAGAAACACTGAGGTCATGGGTTACATTCCTGACCAGGAAATATACGGGAAACAACCAATGAAAGCACAGTTAAATGGAACAAAAAATGAATGCTTCTCTCTCTTTTTTTTCCTCTCAAATCAATCAGTAAAAAGAAAAAGAAAATAAATGATGTATACAATATTCTTGTCTGAATTAAAAAAAAATGTGGCTCTGAAGAATCAACTTCTACATACAAGGTTTACAAATACCTGAACAAATTTCTCTCATTACATTTTCATTTTTTAATGTATGAGTAAGAACTCTATGTGAAAAGAAAAGTAAAACTATACCTAAATAAGTTTTAAAAGGCTTCAATATATTAAAAATATAAATCCTAAAGGTCAGGAAAAAATAGTTTAATTAGCAGTGTGTTTCTTTCTTTTGTGGAAAGAATGGTACATCTTATCTCAGTGGCATTTAGGTTCAATAAAATGTGGCATTTAGTGATCATAGAAGTAAATATATCTAATGCCAAAGGATTTAGAGAACTAGTCTGGTTTCTCTAGTACATACTTGAAAAATTAAGGTTCAAAGAAATAAAATGCATTTCTATGCTTACATGGCCCTCTGGTAGATGACAATGACAAGCCAAATTTTAGAGGTTAGCACCTATGACTGTTGTAAACTTGATTTATTTAGTTTTAATAACTTGCTATAACTTTGTGCACAGGTGAGGTTACTTCTTTCTTCTCATTAGCTAAGAATACAGTGTAATTTAACAGAATAAAGTGATAAACTATTTTTTTTATATTTGTGAACCTCACAGGAGATTCTAGCTTTTCTAACAATATACTATAAGTTCCTTAAGGGATGGTGGCAGTTTCTTAATGTTCTAGGACAAGGGTCAGGAACCTTTTTGACTGAAAGAGTCATGAACACCACATATTTTAAAATGTCATGCCATGAGAGCCATACAATATGTTTTAACACTAAATACAAGTAAATGTGTACATTTTATGTAGGACCAACACTTTTAAAGTACAATAAATCTCTGAATTATTTTTAATAACGTTGTTATGCTGTTGCTAACCAATGATGAATAAAGTACTTCTTACCATTAATGCGACTTCTGGTGTTGCATGGTTTTGCTGATGGCTTTGTAGTCTGGTTGATATGTGGTGAGGTTAAGCTTCATGCAGGCATTGAGACTTCCATCCGTTAAATATGATCGTAGGTTGGTCTTAACATTCTTTAGATGTGAGAAGGACTGCTCACATGCATACGTAGAGCCAACATTGTCAGTACAGCAATACTCACATGCTGCAGTGTATGGTATGTGACGGGAAACACAGTCCAAGTTTTGACAATCAGCTGGTCCACAGGTTGAAGTTTTTTCATTTCTCTCCACTTCTGTTTGCTCGCCAACTCTGCTTGCTGTCATGCAAGTCTTTCCAAATCTTCATTCTGTGACTCAAACTTATTCACCCACATGTCTGAGGCCTTCAGGTCAGCAGCTTGTAGCTAAAAATCTCTGATGGAGACACCAGGGATGTAACTCAGGTCAGCGCTGTCCACTGCACACTTGTGTGGATGGGTGATAAACTTAAAAAGACAAGTGGGCTCACGAAATTCTCCAAAGCGCATTTTGAATGACTCTAGGAGACTAGATGTGAAGCCCGCTAACTGCTGGAGATCAAGATGTTGAGCATTTCTCTAATGATTAGTGATGTTGAGCATTTTTTCATATGTCTAATGCCCATCTGTTTGTCCTCTTTGGAGAAATTTCTATTCATTTCTTTGGCCCATTTTTTGATTGGATTGTTTGTCTTCCTGGTGTTGAGTTTTATAAGTTCTTTATAAATTTTGGTTATTAACCCCTTATCAGACGTGTTGTCGAATATGTTCTCCCATTGTGTGGTTTGTCTTTTTATTCTGTTCTTATTGTCTTTAGCTGTGCAAAAACTTTTTAGTTTGATATAGTCCCATTTGTTTATCTTGCCTTTTATTTCATTTGCCTGTGGAGATAAATCGGCAAATGTATTGCTGCGACAGATGTCAGAGAGCTTGCTGCCTATGTTTTCTTCTAAGATGCTTATGGTTTCATGGCTTACATTTAAGTCTTTTATCCATTTTGAGTTTGCTTTTGTAAATGGTGTAAGTTTATGGTCTAGTTTCATTTTTTTGCTCAACATCACTAATCATTAGAGAAATGCAAATTAAAACCACAATGAGATGTCATCTCACACCAGTCAGAATGGCGCTCATCAGCAAAACAACACAGAACAAGTGCTGGCAAGGATGTGGAGAAAAGGGAACCCTCCTGCACTGCTGATGGGAATGCAGACTAGTGCAGCCACTGTGGAAAACAGTATGGAGATTCCTCAAAAAATTAAAAATCACACTGCCTTTTGACCCAGCTATCCCACTTAGGAATATATCCTAAGAATACCATAGCACTGTTCGAAAAGAAGAAATGCGCCCCCATGTTCACTGTAGCGTTGCTCACAATAGCAAAGATCTGGAAACAGCCCAAGTGTCTGTCAGAGGACGAGTGGATTAAAAAGCTTTGGTACATATATACTATGGAATACTACTCAGCCATAAGAAATAATGACATCGGATCATTTACAACAAAATGGATGGACCTTGATAACATTATACAAAGTGAAATAAGTAAAACAGAAAATAACTGAGAACAGCATGATTTCATACATAGGTGGGACATAAAAGTGAGACTATGAGACATGGACAAGAATGTGGTAGTTACGGGGTGGGGGGAGCAGTCACTCAGTGTTAGCTAACTCAGGATGCTTGATGTTTTTCATTTCAAGAAAAGTCTGGATTTTGCTCAGACAGGCTGCGAAATGGCTGAGCACCTTCCTGCTTGGCAACAAACACACATTGTTGAGCAGAAGGAGACCAGGATAATTATTCCCAACTTCATCCAGCAGTGTTTTAAACTGGCGATCATTTAAAGCTGGGGCAACAATGAAGTAGACCACCCGAATGACCAGCAACATCACCTCACCAAGCTGTTTGCCACACATCTGAGCCCAAAATGCTTCCTGATGTAGGATGCAGTGAAAACTTAGGATGGGTCTCTTTTTATGTTTACAAAGAAGTGCTTCGAATCCTCTGTTTTTCCCCACTATGCACGGAGCACCATCGGTACACACCGAAATAAGTTTATCCATCAGTAGATTTTATTCTTTAGCAAACTCAGTGAAAAACTTGAATAAATCCTCCCTTCTTGTCTCTTTCATAGGCAAAACAGCAAGACTTTCCTCATCTAGTGTGTCACCGACAGCATACCTTGCAATCACACTGTACTGGGATAAATGGCTTATGTCTGTTAACTCATCCAAAGCGAGAGGAAAGAAAGGCACTGCATTTATGTCCTTCACATGTGTTGCCTCAGTTTGAATTGCCATCATGATCATATGATCGTGAACAGTTCTTGCCGACAGAGGCATGTCTTTTTTTCATTTGATTATCTTGTCTTTATCCGAAAATCGTCAAAAAATTCACTGGCAACAGCAAGCATGAATGGCATACTCCCCATCTGTGAATGGCTTTACATTTCTCATAATTGCTAAAGCACCAGCAAAACTAGCCGAATTTCCGTCACCTTGTTGGGTCCAAACATGGAGTTGCTGCTGACTAGCTTGCACTCTGCACAGTAGCTCTTAACATGCTTTTTTCTTGCTGTCCCCCACTGGATATTTCTATACAAATGTAGTATGGCATATGTCGAAGTGCCGTTTTATATTTGACCATTTCATCGATGCAATTTTATCATTGCATATTAGACACGCTGTAGAACCTGCTATCTCCACAAAGGCGAATTCCTTTGTCCATTTCTGCTGAAAAGTACGATACTCCTCATCTTTTTTCTTTTAGCCATCTTCTTTGTCAAAGGGTTTCTGCAATTAGCTAAGTGACTACTTGATTAAAAGGAGGGAAGTTTACTTCCTGACCTCACAACGACCCATGTACGTTATGCATTATTCAATAGAAATTTGGTGTTGTCCTGGAGGATAGCTGTCATTGGCTCTAACCACCCGCAACCATGAACATGAGTGGTAGGAAATGAATGGATTGTAATACATGAGAATGTTTTATATTTTTAACGTTAGTATTTTTTTTATTAAAGATTTGTCTGCGAGCCAGAAGCACCCATCAAAAGAGCCACATGTGGCTCACGAGCCATAGGTTCTCAACCCCTGTTCTAAGAACTATTATTTCTAGGGGAAAAAGGATAATGTAAAAGGATAATGTCTAGAGTATTCCATATAATAAATAGGGGCAATAATAAGTGGTCCTGAGAATAAAATAATATAGTCTAACTTCTTTTCCATACCACTATCTAGTATTTATTAATATTTTTATTGACATTCACATGGTTTTTAACCTTTGCAGTACATCAGAACTTCTCATGCAATTTCCCTTTTTAACTGTTATTTTTATTTCTTAAAACAATGCACTAAATATAGTTTTAAAATTAAAAGATATAAAAGGCATATTAAAACATAGCAGTCTCTTTGCTTTGAACTTCAGTTGTACTACTCAGAGACAAAAATTAAATATTTATACCCATTTCTTTGGCATTTTCTAATGATATCTATCAAGCAATCAGAATAAAACATGTTTTTTTTTCTTGTATAACCATGTTTCTTAAACAGCTTTATTAACAAATAACTGACCTACAATAACTTGTACAAATTTTAAATATTCAGTTCTATAAGTTTTGGCAGATGCGCTGGCTTGTAAAATCATTACCACAACTATAAGCAAGGCAGTACTTACATCATTACAATTAGCATTCCTGTGTGCCCCTTGTCATTGCATCCTGCCCTGACTCCCTATAACACCCCTGCCTCCTCCCAGGCAATCACTGATTTGCTGCTTTTCATCACTAAGATTAGTTGGTGTTTTCTAGAATTTTATATATATGGAATCATACAGTAGTACTCTATTTTCTTCTAATCTGTTTCACAGACGAGAATTACTTTGAAACTCGTTCATGATTTTGCATATTATCAGTTTATTACTTTGCGTTGGTTATTAGCATCCCATTGTATGTGTACATTGTAGCTTGTTAATCTGTTTAGCTGTTGAGAAACATTGAGGTTGTTCCTAGTTTTTGGCTATTGCAAACAAAGCCATTAACATGTGTGTACCAGTCTTTCTATGGAAACATACTTTCTCTTGTGTAGATATGGTAGTAGTATGTTTAAATTTTTAGGAAATTGTCAAACATTTTTTCAAAATAGTTGTACTGTTTTAGATTCTCACCTCCAATGTATAAGAATTCTAAGCCCCGGCTGGTTGGTTCAGTAGATCGAGCATCAGCCCAGCATATGGATGTACTGGATTTGATTCCTAGTGAGGGGACACAAAAGAAGCGGCCATCTGCTTTTCTCCTGTCTAACTCTCTATTCTCTCCCTCTTTCCCTCCCACAGCCAGTGGTTATATATGACCCAGTATGATGTTATATATAATTGATTTGTATAGCACCATGATTTGTATAGACACATGTAAATTCACATATAAGTATATATTTATATATGTATACATGTTTATTACATTGAGTATTTGGTATGTATACACATAGATGTATACAGTCATAAATACATACTTATATGCATATGTGCATGTATGTTTTCCAGGCTTAGAAGATTCTTGGGATTCTTACTCCCCAAATTATAGTGTAAGAAAAATAATATCTTCCTGAGGAATTAGCATCTTGAATAACTCAGAGCTGACTTTTCCAATTTCCAGAAGAGGGTGTTTGCAAGAGGAATCTTTCCATTCACAATCGCAGAATGCCTTGCCTGTGAAGAATGATCATTATGTTTCTCCTCTGAAGGTGAAAAGCCCATAACTCAAAAACCCTCAGGCATGAGTGAGTTACTACAATTCTTCATATAAGTGATGGAACATAATTATGACTCTTCAAAGGTGAAATTGAACTTATTTTTATTTTATTGCAAAAATAGTAAGAAAGTAAAATAATATAAGACACAAATTAACTTTGCCTACATGAATGGAAAAATCAGCAGGGATGAATTATGTACTACTCTAAATTGAACTGAAATTTTTAGTGAAGTTTTGCTTAACTTTTGTTTCATTTTAAAATAATCAACTCTCAAGCTTCTCTGTATTTGAAAAGTTTAAATACAGTAAGATATAGCTTTTATAGCATTGCAGACATGTGAGAACAAGGAAGTGTGAAAAATGACAGAAAAAATTATCTGTCTTCTTGTACATTTTTGTTTTAATTTCTAAACTTTCTATCACATATATCTTTTTGAAATATTTAATATCCCTTTTTCCTTCTGTGTTGACATTTTTTTTCCTTTTTTCTTCATAGCTTTTTCAGATGTTCCCTCTTCTCATTTCTGTTCTATGCAATTAACACTTGAACAAAGCCATGTATGGTACTCTGCAGTCTTTATATCCATGAATAGAATAAAAATCTGTGTCAGCTCTTTCAATACCTGAGAGTTTACACTTGATTTTAAGGCCTGACAATCAGTTTTCAACAATTCTCCTATCTAAAGTTAACTCCAAACTAACATCAAGTCTAGAATACAATCAACCATATGCACTAGATTGCAAGGCAATTAAAAAAGGTTTTAATAATATTTTAAAACAAGACCAAAATATTTCAATAATACAATATTAATGATTTTTTAAAAAGTTATTTTCTGTGATATATCTGAGTTAATACAAGATTTATATGGCATTTATCTATTACAATATATATCTTAATTTCTATCACTGTATCTATCTCATCTACTCGATTTCTGTCTCTATCATTGAGAGAGAAATATGCTGGTACATAGTGCCCTTGGATGTGAATTCAAATCAATTCAATAAATGCAATCATATTAATGGATCAAGGGTAAGAATTTGAGTATTTCTATAACCTGTATAGGACCGACCTTTTCAAATGGCTGAAGTTCAGGTACAAACTAATGGTGCTTTAAAAAAAGATGCACACATTTGTAGCCATGTGGTATGTCCTATGTTGTTGAGTTAATGCTGATTTAATTTCAATTACAGTCATGGTCATATTTTCAATAATATCTGGCTGCTTTTCTGTTAGTAAATAGAATAAATGACAATTGATAAAGTGTATGTATTTTTCTGGTAACATTATGTTTCAAAGAATAAATATTTTCAGATTCTAAGAATTGAAAACTTAAAGCTTTAGGTGGAAACAAATGTAGAAAATAATGATGCAGCTTATAAGACTGTATTGTTAATTAATAGGAGTCATACATGTCTAATTTTGGTCTGTAATTTTGCACATTGTCTAGCCATTGATGGTATTTTTAGAAAGATGTGTTTAACTGGCAGTTAATAAAGAAACACCACAATATATATCCTTTTATTCATGGACTTACCTGTGTGAATTAACTGATCAATGCATATTGCAAGTCACTGCTCATTATCTCTCTTTGTGCTTACTCACTCTCTCTACAACCCCTTTGCCAGACTATGCTATCACTTCAGTGCTCCTTAACCCTTGGATATTCAATATACACACAGAATTGAAGTTCAACTGCTTCTTCACACCTCCTGCCCTTGCTTGAAATCTGACCCATTCTTAGCTGTCTCAATAGTCAAGTTAACTCCTTGCCTATTCCTATGATGACAGGATCCTCTATTTTTTGGCAACAACGCCACATATTATCTAGCCTTGTGGGAGAAAATGAGAGCAAGTGACCCCTGTTTGCACAAGAGCACTGTGGTGCAAAGTAGAGTTGATTCACTGACAGACCAGATGTGACTATAAGACTGACATCCCAGAAAAGTAAAAATTCTGTTTTGTTTTGTTTTTAACTTGGGGAAACAGAATATCCCAACTCTACCCTTGCAAGTTTTAAGAACTAAAAATTAACTTATTTTATGAAGCAATACTTTTAAAATCAAAAGTAATGAATGCTATAAATGAATATAGAAAACAGCAACCTAATTTGTAATTTGTGGATGAGCTAGATATAGCAGAGCAGAGATCATCTCATTTTAATACAGTGGGTTCATTGTGATTTTTCCTTCTGATTGACTATATCTTAACTATTTTCCCACTTCTTTATCTATTCCCTTTGAGTGAAGTGGAGGTGCTTGGATAACTCTTGGGCTCTGAAAGTTGGAGATTGGCAGGTGGGTCTACTCTGAGATTTTTTCTACCTCCATGAGCATGAGCGCCTAATTCCCAGCCTAGAGCTGCTCTGTATCGGTTGAGAAGGTTTTCTTCTTGACTTCACATAAAATGCCAGATATGAGTTGCTTGAATAAAAACGGGTTGAAAGTAGATAGGCAGAAATAATATCTTAGCCAAATCACATTCTTTTTCAAATATTTGGATTTATTTTGTTTTATGTTTTTGGCATTGGTACATCTCTTTTCATTCAATTACAGTGTGCCTCACAGCTGAGGACTGGTAGGCTTGACTTTATTTTCTTTCTGATTATCTTGGAGAAAAGAAAATCCTCCCTTTTGGCTCCTTTAATAGTCTTTCTGACTTTTTTGCTATTTGAAGAATAGAATAACTAAGCACAGTGAGCCTTTGCTCTTGCTACTGCCTGTGCAGGCACTTGTTACACACGTCTCCAAGATGTATGCAGATAACTTAGTTGATTTATCTCAGTCTGACAATCGTCTGGGGTAATGTTTTATTTCTAAAGATTGGTTTATTTTGGGACAGATTAGGTATGTACAAGTGCACTAGACCCTGTGTTTATGGAAGGAATGGATGGCTGCTTTCTATTCCCTTTTTCAAACCTCATGGAAGCTCCTATGATGTCTGTGCTGTGCCTGATGGGAAGCTCAGGTGAGGTGGACAGGTAGAATAAATAGATTTGGCTATGTTCTCTTAAGAAACTTGCATTTTATATTCTCTATACTGACCTGACAGGGAGACATTATCACCTGTTTTTTTAACCCTGATTCTACAGAAGTCTATCTATTTGATATGTCCACTAGCTAACCATTTCCTCACTCTGAAATGGATGCACAGTAGATCAATGGGAAGATGAAGTAAAATTTTTTTTTAATTTAAAAGTGCAATTTTTTTTTTTTTGCCATGGTAAGATATCAACTATATTTCTTCTTCTCCTTCTTCCTCTCCTCCTCCTCCTCCTCCTCCTTCTCCTCCTCCTCCTTCTTCTTCTTCTTCTTCTTCTTCGTCTTCATCTTCTTTGTCTTCCTCTTCTTCTTTTTCTTTTATTTTTGGGAAGTACCTTCTATTTTATGAGATCAGAACTTTTTCTAATTCTTGAGAGAGAAAGAAAAAATTATGGTGTTTAGTAAGTCTTAGACCGGTTGTTATAATCTCTCAAAATTTATTTATTGAACCTTAATTATGATAGTTTTGGATGTGGGGCCTTTGGAAGGTGATTAGATTGTGGGGGCAGGGCCTTCAAAAATCGGGTTAGTGTCCTTTAAAAAAAGCCCATGAGAGATGTCTTTCCTTTGCCCCATGGGAGACATAGTGAAAAGACAGTCCCCTGAGAAATGGACCCTCACCAGACATGAAATCTGCCTGAATCTGACATCACCTTGATCTTTGACTTCTCATTCTTTAGAACAGTAAGAAATAAATGCATTTTGTTTAAGCCAACCATTCAATGGTATTTTTATTATAACAGCCCAAATGAATTAAAGCATTTCCCTACTTAGTGAGTCTAAAATTTTATTACAGGTCTAACTATTTAAGGTCACTAAGGAATCATAATTTACCCCACTTGCTGAGTGAAGCACAAAGATTTATGATAATAAACATAATAATTAAAAAATGTTTTTTAAATTTGGAAAACAGTTTCCAAATTTCAAAGGAATCTCAAACATTTTCTCGCTTTATACGTGCACATATATACAAATAGATAAGTATGAACATATATGTAATTTGCCTAAGGAGTAGAATCAGTTAGGATGCTTGGAAATCTAAGGTTTTCAAAGAAGTTGGTTGGGTTGATTAGTGGAATCTATCTCAAATGTCAAATCTTTCGCTAGATTAACACATATAATTCCCATTATATGGTATTTTAGTGTAACCAAGGTAAAGAATTTTAGTCAAGAGAGGTTAAAAGTGATGATCAGACCATGAGAGTTGGGAATGAGTTGTTAAGGGCAAAAATTGCCTCTGATTTTATGAATAAGAGCAATTAAATAGAGTTTGTGTTTAATTTCCTTCTTGGCAAGATAAATAAGACAGAAAATAACTTTTGGACCAAAACAGACTATTAATAAGAGTCACAATAACAATAAGTTGGTATCTGAGTTTAATTATTGTTTTTCTCTGCATGATTTGTTCTTTGCCTTCTTTGTAAACTTTCTAACACTTAGTTTTGATTCTTCTTTTATCCTTCATCTGCTGATGTTATTTACATACAGAATTGTAATGTGTTTACCATATTATTAAAACAGAACTGAATTTTAATTAAATATCAATTCAAGATCACAGCTTCAAGCCACTTGTCAACACTGATGGTGATCAATAGAAGATGTTGAACAAAGAAAATAAACAGATTTTCTGAATAGTCAAATATTTTTAATTTCCCTCTCCTTGCTTTCCTATTCCCCTTTAGACTAGTTCACTCACTTCCTTTTTTCATTCATCTGCCTGCTTAATTTTTCATGCACTGCATAAACTTAATTTTCCATTCTATAAGCACACATTTAAACACTGGGAACCAGAGATGTTAAGTGCCAGATCGCCATGTTTGCTAATTCACAAATCTACTTCCAGTTGCCAGTTCCCTTGGATTAGGCATCTTTGAAATGTTTTCTATTATATGCTTGTTTCAGAATTGTAAAATGTTATTTGCTTGATTGTGCATTTATTTTACAACAATTAATTCACCCTGAGCTTTTATTTGGAAAATCCATTGCCTGCAAAAGTAAACAGTTTGAACTATTCTAGAGTATTATACCTAATTATCCCTTTGTTTTTCAACAGTACACCATTTTTTCCAAGCTTAGCATTTTGGTTTGTTTAACTCTTGAAAAGATTATAATTCTCTGTGAGAAATATTGTTTAGGAAAATTTAGGATTGTGGATTTGAAAGGGCTATTCTGAATTGTACATATGTTTCATGGGATGAGAACTTTGCCTGTACATTATAATAATAATGTTAGTATAGATTTATTCATGTGCACGAATTTTCTTCTTTTACTCATACATTCATGTATTTTTTCCATATTATCTGAATATAAAAAAAATTTAAAAGCAATTTAATATCATATATTGGCAATAGTCCACCATTCCATTAAGTCAAGGTTATATGATTTCACTTTCAGCCTTAATTTAGAAATTCCATAAAATTTACTGAAATAGTAACTCAAATGGGTTACATACAATGTTTAAGAATTTTTTATATTCTTATCCCCACTTCACATTTACATATACATGTATAATGTATGAATAATTATACTGGTGAAATAACTCTAGATATTTAAATTTTTTCTCCTTATTAAAAATATGTCCCTTAAAATTTCTTGTATTTATTCGCTTATATTTTTTTATGGCTGAACTTTCTTCTTTCTCCTTTGCTTGCTTAAGAAGATACCTATTTACCTTTGCCACTATACTGACAATTTCTAGAGCAAATTGCTGACTACATTTGTATACTTCTGCTTAAGTTTGTTTTCTTAACTTCTAGGCCTATGTACTATCTCCTTAAGAAACTTTCCATATAACATATCTTTTACCTTATGCTGAACACAGTCCCATGTTAATCATTATCCTCCATTAAACAATGAGCATTTGATTACTGTATTCAAGATTTCTTCACTTTACCCACCTGTGTTTGATACTATCATTTTGCTCTACTTACTACCCTGATATCTTGTGACTGATTCTCTTCTACCCTCTATCTTCCTTCTTATCTCTTCAGAAGAATATTAGAAAACGTGCTATTATAACATATTCATGGTTGTTGTGGGGAGGCTGCTCTATGCTGCAAGGAGTAGTGCTCTGTGGACTGTGGCTGATGTTCATGGATAGCAATGATTCATGAACTTTCTTAATAAATTAACTTGTGACTTGCCTCCCTATTGACCAATATATATAGATTTGGTATGTTTTAATGGTTAATGGAATGAATGAAAGTATGTGTAAAATATGTGTGTGTAATATGAATGATATAGTTGAGATATAAGTGCTTTACTAAGAGCTCCATGACTATATTTAGTAAGAAAAAATGGTGGGAAAAAGGTGGAAATTGAGGAGTAATATGAACAAAAGAAAAAATCTTACTGAGGAAAGCAAAACCTGGGTGGGGGAGAAGAATACCAGGAAAATGAGGCATCTGATTGAGAATATTCAAAAAATGAATTTTTAAAAATCACATAGAAAATAACATTGGGAGTCCTAGAGATATTTTTATAGCTTTTTTAACCTTTAAAATCATAGCTAAATTATATATACTATTTAAAAATCAATGAATAGTATAATATAAAAATCAATAAATAATATAAAATAATATAAATAATAAATTCAACCCCTCCTCTAGACAGAAGAGAGGTTGAATGGCAGAGGAAACTATGGTGGGGAATTAGAATAGAGCTTTCAAACAATATTAATGTTTGAACAAATGGTCAGATTGCTATCTAGAGGGGTATTGTGGGCAGAAGGTACTTTAACAAATCTGCTGCTGTTCTTTACCTGCTTTTGCTGGCTTGAGAGTGACCCTCTGAAATCTTCAGCTTTGTGTGTCCAGCCATATTGGCTCATTGTCAGATGAACTCCCAGGTATCTGTTTCCTCCACACAGTCCTGGGGGACTTAAATTTTCCTAGAGGAAAACTTAAAACCTGTAAAAAGGCAGGATTCTATTAAACATAGATTAAACTTTAATCTAATAAATAGCCTATCTCCTTTAATTTTTTTTTTTTTTTTTGAATGGAGTAAGAATTACCAATGAGAATGGTAAAATGCTCCTGAAATATTTCGGAGAAAAGCTCCTAGTTCACTCATTCACATCAAGACTTTTGTCCCCTTCATTGTTCATTTTTTGTAGAAATTCACTGTTAAATTAATGGTCCACAGTAGTCATTTTGGGGTAGAGTATTTCATAAACAAAACACAGGTTGTTTAAATACTACTGGTGTTTTGGCAATATTTTTGTTAAAAATAGAACTGTGTCTGTGGATAAGAATGAATTACCTTATAAAATGAGTCACTAAGTATGCTAACACTGCCCTTTAAAGAGGAGAAGAAATAGCTTAAATGTGTATAATCCCACCAAGCTCCCTCGCCTTACAAATATTATGCACATACATTTCTGGGTGTATAAATTGTCAGGTAGCTTTCTTCTAAACATGGAAAAGATAAACTTTCCAGGAAAGTGGTGACTTTTATTAGTTGCTATTAAGGAAGTGTTTTGTCAGGTAGCTGATTGAGCCATTTAGCTTGGCTGCTAAAATATTAAATTTTGCTCTCTTTTTCTGACATAATTAGCTGTTTTCTACATGAGACACTTTTCTTCTCACCTCTTCTCTACAATTTCTAGATTTAAATAAAATTTATTACTGGTCAGATCATCAGTCAATTGTCTATGGGTATTAGGAAACCAGTAAATCATGAAAGTATGAAGTTCTAAATGTCATTCATTAACTCCAGGTAATTAGATAGTCAAACTCTTCTCAAATGAATATTTATTAAAATATTTATGGAGATTATATCTTTATTCTACTTGTTCAACTTATTTTCAGGCTTTAAAGAAGGTGAGGGAATATATATGAACAGTTAAATTGTGGTCATGGAAGAAGAATAAAATCACTTTTAATTTTTACAAGCTTGAAATATTCTATGCTCAGTCTAATTGTCTTACTTTCTTCAAATAGAAATGAAGTAAAAAGTTGATGCATTGATATTCTAGATTTATACTGTGGGTAAATCAGAATGCCAGATCATTCTAGGATTAGGGTTGTATTCTTTACCAGTAAAATAATACATAGTAAAATAAATAATTTGGTATTTCAGAAAAAAATATTGTTATAAACCATTTAGGATTGTTGATAATGAGGATATTTAAAAAAATAAATACGTTTATGTGTTGCATATGGATGAAACCAAACATCTGTGAGTTGGGTTGCCTTATTCAGGGGGTATTACTGTTCAAAACATGTCTTTATAGGTCTGACATTGGACTTGGAATCTTTATTTTATAGTCACTATATTTTTGGTTAAAACTCCAGAAAGCTTTGCTTTAAATACAAATATGTGACTCAGGATAGTTGTGGATTTATTAATCTTTTGTATTTTCATAAAAGATGAAAATGTCACACAAGTGCCAGAGAAAAAATTTTTGTCAGGCAATGTGTTGGGTATCATACTATTTTATCCATTCCTTAACACAACCCTTTGAGATATTAGTATTTCCATTTTACAGATGAAGAAAATGCGAGAATAAATAATTTGCTTAAAGTCACGGTCAGTAATTCTTTTTTTTTCCCTTTCATATCTCTGAGTGATGATTGTTTTTTTTATATGGTTTATTACTAAAAGGAAAACTGTTTGTCTTACCATTTATCAGTATTTGAATAGCCTATGGAGAAAATTCACACAGCTGAAAATGGTTCAGTTGGCTCAAGTAGCATAGGTTATATTTGGAGCTGCAGGCTTATGACTGCTCAAGAACCTGCTCTTCATGACATTTTCTGTTTTCCTGTTTTAGAATGTGAGGGGGTGGAGGCAGAGAGTGAAAGGTGACTGGGAGGTTAAGAGTCACACAAATTTACCTGAGAACTAAAAGTGTTTGTGGGAGGCTAATGGAGAACCCAAGTTCACTAGTGATGCTTTATTTTAAGAAAGATAAAGCCAGACAGTAGGAATTTACATTTATAAAGACAAAACTCTTCCGCTTTGGCTTCTGGTATTTACATAAATGGGTGTGGTTTACAGAGAAAATCTGTCCAATAGCAATTTTCATGTCCAAGACTCTGGCTAATTTTTGATAATTTGTGTTAAAAAGAAATTTGAGTTTTTTCAAAAGAGGAGGCTGAGAGGATGACTTAATTACTATCTGCAAAAGTTTGAGAGATTGTTACAGTATTTGGAAGATGACAACAAGCTGTTCTCTGTCTCCAAAGAGGAAAACAGAGAAAATTAATTAGCAAAGTGGCAAGGACTTAGACTGGAGACAGGGAAGAACGTAATTATTTCTTGTTTTCTTAATCATGGGGATGGTAAAATGTGGAAAGAGGTAATGTGTGTGTATGGGGCAGGGGTTATGAACTTTTTTAAATTGAGGTTTAGGGTAAATACTGTCTGGTCCACTCTTCTTTCTCCAGGCCAAAGGCATGCAGTATTGAGGACACAGATAGTAGGAACACTTTTGAGATGGCTGTGATACTATATGACTTGTATGGTTCCTTTCAGATCTTGTTTAATGCTTAAAAGTCTACTTAAAAAAGACTATTCCAGGTAAATATTACTTTTTCCAAACTTAATCATGAATGATATTGATATCAGAATTTAATATTTACCTTATACTTCACAAAAAGTATTATACATTTTGAATGTTCACAATTGCAGAAGAATGCATACAAGTCTTAAATTATTAGTGAATTTCCAGAAATGTCTATCCTGTTGCCTGGTCATCAGTGATCTGGGGATAATATGCATATAAAGACAGTTATTATAATAATAGGCTTTAAAAATATATATAGGTTTTTGATAATTTTTAGGATAAGATTCTCTTTGCAAGTTGAAGCTTACAGCTATAACTCTTCTAGCTAGACAAGAATAGGTTCTGGAAGTTATTTGATAATTTTATAGGTTGTGTGTGTTCTTAAGTGCTAAATGATAAACTATAATAAAGTGATGCAAAATCACCTTGGATGACTTTCCGTATGTGAAGAGTAACGTTAGGATTCCAGTCAAAGTGACCAACATGGATCTTTTCAAAGACAGTAAAAATTAGAAACTGTATTGAAATAAAATAAAAATCTTTTGTTATCTTAAACTCACATTTTCTCCATACCTTTTTATCCTCTCTTTTTATTCTGGTTTAGTAAAGTTATACAATATATAAATACATATTTAACAAGTATGATTTAATAAAGTTATGTATATTTTTATTGTACATAACACAACATAATCATAAATAAAACCCTTCCTGATCACCTTTGGTCAAAAAACATATTTCCAATAGTGGCTTAACTTTTAGAAACTCTAAATGATGGTTGAGATTTAATTCTTACATAATAGGATTTATGACTTATTTAGCAACTTACTTGAACTATACTTAAACAATAAGGTATCATTGTTCATCACCATTGTTTATACCTATTCTTGTATTCCTATGTATATGAAAAAGAATATCTTCCTACAAAAGCAGTGCTACTTTTTTCTTAAGAAAATCTTTATTTCATTTGATACTTATAAAATGTCCCTTCATGCACTTAGCGATTCCAATATGAGTTGTTTACCTACCTGCTAATAACAATTAGATTTCTTGTTAATCCAATTTGTAATTGAGTGCTGCTAGCCAGTCATTAAAACCCAAGAAATCAGAGGAAACAATTTCTCAGTCTTGTAGCACCTTGCTTTAGAGGTTCTAAAAATAGCTTCATTTAAATATATTTTCTCCTTTTAAATTTGCTATTAGATTATAATGGCAGGCATTCACTGCATATTTCATTAAAATAAGTCCTTTTTTGTGGATTTCCATATTAAGATAGCTAATGAAGATATCAGTCCTTTGGTATGTACTGAAAACAAAATTTAACCATACATACTTATTCTGGAGTACTCTAATAGCTTTAGAACAAAAACTCACTAAGGGTCAGGGACTCGGCATTGCCAGTACTTCCTATCAACTTTTCATAGCAAATTGAATTTTTATACTTTAAAATGACACTTTCAAATTATTGTATTTTATCCTCAATTTTTAACAGTTTTGCCTCAATAGGCAGTGGTGCAGTGGATAGAGCATCAGACTGGAACGAAGATAACCATATTCAAAACCCCAAAGTTGCCAGATTGAGCGTGGGTTCAACTAGTTTGAACAAGGTTCACCAGTTGGAGCCCAAGGTCGCTTGCTTGAGCAAGGGGTCACTCAGTTGGCTGTAGCACCCCGGTCAAGGTCCATATGAGAAAGCAGTCAATGAACAATTAAGGTGCCACAATGAATAATTGATGCTTCTCATCTCTCTCCCTTCCTGTCTGTCTGTCCCTATCTGTCCTTCTCTGTGTCACACACACACACACAAACAAGAAATTAACAGTTTCTTTCCCCTCATGCCATACTTAAGGGGAAATTGAGGCAATAACAGATGATAAGCTTCTTCTCATCACTGAGTTGAATGGTATAACAGAGAGGGCAGATTGAGGGGATTCTTTCCCTAAAGGATGCTGGAAAAATCACTGGCAGATGCTTCATCCCAGTTTGCATGGCCTGGTGTCTCCCACCCCCTTGGATCAGCACAGAAAGCACTTGTTGTTTGGTCAACTGGAACTGGACATGTTAACAGCTCTTTTCAAGAGTTGTGCCCTGGCTCCCAAACACCTGATTTAACCAACTTTGTTATTATGTAGTCTACATTTGCCATATAGAAGAGTACACTTACTATTATATTTCTTGTTTCTTTTTAATGTTTCCATTGATTTGAGAAAGAAAGAAAGAGTTGAGGAGGGGGAAGGGGGAGAGAGATAGGAAGAGAGAGAGATATCAACTCATTGTTCCATTTAGTTGTGCCCTCATTGGTTGTATCTGTGCCTGACCAGTGATCAAACTCAGCGACCTCTGGTGTACTGGGTAGCTTTATCTAGTGAGCAACCTGGCAAGGGCCTATATTTCATAAATATTCCTAAAAATATATTTATGTATGATCAGAAACAAATACACATACATGACACATATAAATATCCTTTATAGAAATATAAGGTTTCTAAAAACATTTGGTTATGATTTCAGAACTTGATAAAATTTCTCATTCTGATCCAGCCAATAAAGCAATGAGTTTCTCTGAGCCTTTTCAAGGGCTGATTGCTAGGCAGAATAAATTCTGTCAAACTTTTTTTTTGCCCTTTAACTATATTAAATGCCTGACATTTCCCAACATTAGCTGATGGCAGAAGATGAGTCCTGCTCCGTGCGCTGTATCCTGGAACAGGATGCAAGACGTAAAAAGAGATTTGGACGGAAATGTTGCCATTAGTTTAGAAGTTGCTGTTTAATTTGAGTTATTTTGGGGAGGAAAATGACTCACAGAAGCTAAGTGTTCATACAGATTGTGATATTGTAGGAGGCTGGCATGGCTCTTCATTAATCTTATTTCAATTAGAACTCTTCACAGCCTGCAATTAGAATGTTGCTGCTGTGATGAATCCATACTGTACATGTTTCAGTGACTGTTTTCTAATGAAGAAAAACAGGCTGCTTGGCATTTTAAAGACAAATTTCCATTCTTGGTAATTCAATAAATGCTTATGCTTTGCCTATTCTGTTCTCAGCCTTCAAATTGCCCCTCAAAGCTATTGAAAAGTTTTCAGTTAACCCTAATCATGTCAAACGTAACACTTGCACATCTTCTAGAATGTGTCTTAATTATGAAGGAACACCCCAATAATAAGTAGGTTAGACTAGGGATCTGCAACCTTTTACTGAAAGGGCCAGGTAGTAACTGTCTAGGCTTGTGGGTCATAGGGTTTCTGGTGTAACTACTCTACTCAACTCTGCTCTTATAGCTCCAGAGCAGCCATAGACAATGTGTAAACAACTGAATGTGTTTATTTCATTAAATATTTGTGTACAAAAATAAGTAGCTGACCTGTGAGACAGTATTTTGGCCCCATCATTTATCTATTTTCTGTAGCTTAGGGATCTGAAAAAAAATGTTATGACTTCCATGAGATATGTTATGCTCTTTAGTAAAATTTATTCTTATAATACTATTTTCAATACTTTTTAACATTTTAAATACTGCTGTGTATGGGTAGCACTGAAGGATTATACATACATTTGTATTTTAATATACTATACATATTGTTTTATTTTTGTTTCACACTGATGCAATGAACCAAATTGGACAAATAGTCACCTCATTTTCCTTTCATATTTTTTATCACTACATTTTGTGAAAGATTAAAAATATCAATATGTAACAACACAAACAATGCTTCCCTTTTCAAATTTCAAATTGGCAAATATTTAATGTACTATGCACCTTGGTAGGCATGATAAAAGAAAATGCACACGTTAGTTTTTAAATAGAAACATAGAAATAGACTCTCCAAGAAAGCATGGGCCAGCAATGACATATTCCAGAGTCTCATTTTCAATTTGGGCTCTTTTTGAGGCTAGACTGGTAGTTGTTAAACAATTAGTAAACAATATAAAGCTGTCATGAACAAGCATTATATATTTAAGTGCAGCTTCCATAGCAATTCCATTGACAAGTACATTGATAAGTACTGGGATCCTACTCTGTCATGAATGGATCTCAGAAAAACCCACCAGATTTCAAAGATACCATCCTTAATATGCTGACTATCCACATCTACCCCATTACCTACAAGATCCTTCTAAATTTATTCAGGCATTTGATAGATTTTTATTAAGTGGAAGACACTACACTATTCTAGGTGCTGCTAGATGCTGTGGGTCATTGGTGGAGATAACAGATCCCAAACTCAAAGAGTTTACAGATAAAGAGGAAAGTATACACAATTTCAGACAAGGCAGAATGTGAGTACAATAGGAGTGGAATACAATATCTTTCAGATTCAGAGGATGAGGGCATAACAATTTCATTTTGTCCTTTTGGAATTTCAGTAAAGTTAGACTATAGGATAACAGATGCTTCCTCTTTCCCTCCCTCTCCCTCTCTTTCTCCTTTCGTCCTTCCATCCCCCTTTCTCTTTTTCTCCTTCCCTCCTCCCTTGCCTCCATCCCTCTCTCCTTGTATAATTCACTCAAAGACTTCTCCATTATTATTATTCATCTATGATGCTTCAGGCATGGCGCTGGGTGCTGAAAGAAAATGGAAATATAACAGCAGTTTATAAGGACAGACATGTATTTGAGGTAGTGAGGAAAAAAGAGAAAAAGCTTAATACAGTCTGCAGAGGTCAAGAAAGATTTGCCAAAGAAAACATTTAACCTGAGGCTTGCCAGTCAAACAGAGAAAACAGTAACAGATGGGCCATCTGGAAAAGACAAGAAAAGCAGCTGCAAAGTAACCCTATTCTTACCCAAATGCAATAACAAGAACAAACAAGAATATTTTACACCACAATGTAGTTAAAATAAACAATGGACTAGAGGCAATAAGGAGTGTTGGAGAACATTAATTTTAGAATGAGGTAGATTTAAAGACATTCCCTGAGTTTAGGACTTACTTCCTGTGTCATCTCAAGCAGTTGTCAAACCTCTGAGTGTCAATTTTTTCATTTGTAAAGGAGAATACTAATAACACTGTCACTTAGGCTGTTTGTAGGTGCAGTTAGCACAGTGGATTCAAGATGGCATGATGGCTGCGGGAATTCAAGGCATTACATCCAGGGGTGACAATGTCAAGGGGAAGAAGAGAGATGCTATTTCTATGTGGCTTGCTTTATAGTGAAGACTCTTTCAGCAGCATCTCACTAGATTTTTTTTTTTAAATTCTCATTGGTCAGAATTAATCACTTGCCCATTCTTGAACCAATCACTGTTAGGGAGAATCAGATAGACCTTGGACTACCCAGTGGAGGTGTAGGTATGTGCAGGATCCCCTGGAACATATAGCTCTGTCTATATAAGAAGGGACTAGGGACTTATACAAAATCAGAATTCTGGCAGGAAAGAATGGGGCACAGATCTAATAGTGTCATTGTCATTATTAGGGCTGAAAGAGATCATGTTTAAAGGGGCATATAATATCTCTTGATACACAGAATGTACTTAATGAATGATAACTATAAAACCACTATTCATTTTATCACTTCAATTGCTGCAGATTAAAATTTTTTAACTGCAAACGTTCTCCAAGTTTAGAAATGGACTAAGAACCTGAATAGACACTTCTCCAAAAGGGACATTCAAACGGACAATAGACATATAAAATGATACTTAGTGTCACTAATCATCAGAGAAATGCAAATTAAAATCACAATGAGATATCACCTCAGACCTGTCAAAATGGTTAGCTTCAAAAAATCAACAAACAATTGGTGAGGATGTGAAAAAAGGAGAACCCCGTGCATTGTTGGTAGGAATGCATGTTGGAGCAGCCACTGTGGAAAGCAATATGGAGTCACCTCAAAAAATTAAATTTGGAACTGTCTTATGACCCAGCAATTGCACTTTGGGAATATATCCAAAGAAACCCAAAACACCAAGTCAAAAGGAATATGCACCCTTACATTCACTGAAGCCTTATTTACAATAGCCAAGATTCGGTTATTGTCCAAGTGCCCATCAGTAGATGAGTGGATTAAAAAGCCATGGTATATTTACACAATGGAATATGACTCAGCAGTAAAAGAACAGAAGAAAATCTTACATTTGTGACAATATAAATAGACCTGGAGAGTATTATACTAAGTGAAAAAAGTGAGTGAGAGAAAGCCAAGTACCATATGATTTTACTTATATATGGAATCTAGTGAACAAAATAAACTAACAAACAAAATAGAAATAGGCTCAAATATACAGAAAGCATTCTGACAGCTGTCAGAGGGAAGATGGTTGGGGCTAGATGAAAAAATGAAGGGATTACACAAAGAAAAAATTGTAGATGCAGATAATATGTGGTGATTACAAGAGGGAAGTGAGTGGGGATGTAGAAGAAAGTAAAGAGGGATAAATAGTTACGGAAGGAGATGACTTGGGGTGGTAGACACACAAAACAATATACAGATGATGTATCATAAAATTGTACACCTGAGACCTGTATCATTTTATTATTCAATGTTCCTCCAATAAATTCAATAAAAATACTACATACCAATTTTATTTTATATTTTTTGTAAATTTTTCTTTTAAACTCAGGTTTATTTAAGAATATTTAAATACAATAAGAAGTTCAGATCTTAAGTATAATGTTTGATATTTAGACAAATGAATACATTCCTGCATCTACCATCTTAGAACATTTCTGTCACCTATAAGATTTTCTTTACATCATATTCCAGCCCATTCTTGAACTTCAAATGATTGAAATTATTCAGTATTCTGCTTTATGTGTCTGGCTTTTCTTCAATAAATATAATAGCTTTGAATTTCTTTAATGTTGTTGCTTATATTAGTAACTATCCCTTTCATTTCTGAGAAGTATACCATTGTAAGAATATGTTACTATTTCTTTATTCATTCACAAGTTAATGGACATTTGTACTCTTTCTGGTTTTTGTCTATTGTGGTTAAAGTGGTTATGTAGATTTGTGTTGAAATTTACCATTTTTGTAAAAATATAGCAAATCCCAAAGGGAAGGGGGGAGGGAGCTAGGGGGAGGGAGGCAAAGGGGGATAATGCAGAACAAGGGAGTGGGGGTGAGGAAGTTATATTGAGTGGGACACTTGAATCCATATTAACATAATAAATTAAAATTAATAAATTTAAATAATAATAATATATATATATACTTTCTCTTTTCTTTTATATATACCTAAATCTATAGTTACTTGCTCATAAGTGAGACTTTATAAGAAACTACAAAACTATTTTCTGAAATGATTGCACGAGTTTACATTTCCACCAGCAGTGAATAAGAATGAAAGTTATTACACATCATCATCAACACTTGGTATTATCAGCCTTTTATCATTCTAGTAGGTGTGAAGTGAAATTTCATTTAAATTTGCATTTCTCTGATGACTAATGATGTTGACCACCTTTCATATATTTGTTGGAGATTCATTTATCCTCTTTTGTGAAGTGTCTTTTCAAGTTCTTGCTCATTTATTTGCATTTTTTATTATTATTGATATGATGGTACATATTTTGTACATAAGTTCTTTCTCAGATATACTGTCTGTGGCTATTATTATTATTATTATTATTATTATAAAATACATTGAGGTGACATTGGTTAATAAAATTGTAAAGGTTTCAAGTGTACAATTCCAGGATATATCATCTGTATATTCATTGTGTTTTCAGCACCCCAAGTCAAATCTTTCACTATTTATATGACCTCATTTGTCCTTTACTACTTGCCATTCCCCTTCCCTCTGGTAAAGACCATTCTGTTGTCTGTGTATCTGGGTTTGTTTGTCTGTTCACTTGTTGCTTTCAGTTTTATATCCCACATATGAATGAAATCATATACTGTTTCACTTTTTTGTCTATCTTATTTTGCTTAGTGTGAAAATCTTGAGATAGTAAAGAGTATTTTATCTTTTCTTATGGTTGAGTAATATTTCATTGTATATATCAGGTTTGGCAAATTAAGATTTACAGTTATTCATATGGAAAAATATATAATACAAGATAAAATAATATTGCAAGAATAAAACTAGTCTGTGTTTTGTGTACTTACAATTGTAAACTTACTTTTGTCTCCTCTGTACGTACCACATATTCTTTATCCAATTATCTATTGAACAACACTTTGGTTGTTTTCATGTTTTGGTCACTGTGAATAATGCTGCAATGAACAAAGGGGTGCATATATCTTTTTTAGTGTAGATGCCCAAAAGAGATACTCAAAAAAGAGGTTGCTGGGATATATGGTAACTATTTTTAAGAAATTTTGAGAAACTTACATACTGATTTTTGTAGTGTCTGTACCAGTTTACATTTCCACCAGCAGTGAATGAGGGTTCCTTTTTTTACACAAACTCTCCAACACTTGTTATTACTTGTCTTGTTGATAACAGCCATTAAACAAACATAGGTTGGTATTTCATTGTGGTTTTGATTTGAATCACCCTAATAGCACCTTTTATGTATATCTGTTGGACATTTGTTTTGTTTTGTTTTCTTAACAGTGACTTTTGATGAGCTAAAGTTTTTAATTAGAAGAATTCTTTTATATGTATTTTTTCTTTTTAGTTAGTTCTTTTTTGTATTTGTCTAGTACAGGGATGTTGTTATAATATACTATATATTTTCTGGAATCTTTGTAATTTTAACTTATGTTTTGAGGCCATCTTTTAGGTAATTCTTATAAAACATTTTTTAACTTTTTTCTTGGGTAATAATCTATTCATATTTCCTGTTACTGGAGAAATATTAGAAGTTGTTTTCCAGATTCTTGATTGAAGATTCTATGTGCTAATTTACACAAGTATAATTTACATTAATAATAAGTGTGATCGTATCTATGTATTTTAAACATTTGTTTTTCTTTCCTGTTTCCATCTCCCTAGAGTGTCATCCCTCTGTGTATATAGCCCTGTATTAACAATTAACAACCAAACATCAATTTCTCTCTCTTTTTCCCTCTCAACCTGTCATCTGATCTATCTGTTGATAAATAACTTTCATTCTAACAGATGAATGTTAAGTAGGCAATATAGGAAATTTGAGTTTCAGTCTTTCTTCCCCTTAATTTCTATCTGCTATTCCACCTTTTTTTCTTTTTTGTTCCAATATTGTAAAGGAGCTATCTGATGCAATTCTTGATATTTTTGTGGCATTTCTCCCATTTTTTTATATTTACACTTTTATTTATTTTTTTCTAATTACACTGTTTCCTCTTTTGGTCTCTAGCAATTTGGAAGATATGCACTTTCATTTTTTATCTATTAACTTTTAGTGAAAAATTTTTTGTATTTATGTTTCTCTAATTATAAATGATAAAATTGATATTTTTTATACACAATGTAAGATCAGAAATTCTTATAGTTTCTTCTTTCTCCTCTTTATGGCTTGCCACTTAATAGTTATAGGTAAATTGTTTTACTTTTACCTGTTTTTAAGGTCCTTGGCATTTTATTTTTTAATCCCTATAATACAAAAAATTTGACAAGATAAATCTAGAAGTGAGTATTCTATCTTTGAAATAGTTATTCTTGTGTATGTTTTATGTGTGTCTGTATCTGTGTGCTTCGAAGAGTGGGCGGTATGAAGACACATTTTTTTTTTTTTTGCATAGACAGCCTCAGTTTACTTTGATCCTTATTAAAGCTTCAGTATAATATCCCCTGTCTTGTGACTGGGTACACAGCACCCTACATTTTAACATACCTAATAATACAATAACATTTCTTTGTTTGGAAAGTCAGTGTATATTAGTCTAATGATCTTGTAAAATAATTATTTTGGTCTTTTAAATATGCTTCTATCCTAAATTCTCAATGTATAACAGATGAACTTCGATAAAATGAAATGTAAGTAGTTGTGAGAGGAAATTCTTAAAAGTCTATAGTACCAGTTTTCATATTATTCATGTTTCCTCCTTGGTGGTCAGAACATTAGCTTCAGTTATGAATCATTGTATGTGAAAATTAAAGCACTGAAGTTTGTTTCTCTTCTAAGAGTTTAGTATCACTCTGTTTTACATCACATGTTATATAAAGAGACATGTTTCTTTTCTCTTTTCATGGAAGAACAAGATATTCTTGAGAGGTTAGGTGACTAACCTAAAGTCATACATCAATTAATTAAGGTGCCTCATTTAGAACTCAGCTTTCCTGAGAGTCACTGCTTAGGGTTCATGCTGCATTTTAATGTAGCTCTTAAATATGTATGCCATAATTCTTAGCTTGCCATGCTGTTTTGCTTATGTAGAGTCTCCATTTGTCTCAATCTCTTGTAGCCTGTTGTTTTATTATTCCTTCTCTAACTTCCAGTATAAAATTAGAAGTAAAAAATGATATATGCTTATTGGACAGAATGCATGATCAGATTTGAATAGATATTCTGTTAGAATCAAACATTTTCTTTTCATTTTGGGGTCTGTGATAGCATTTAGATATTTAATCATTTGAGTACTAGATCACTGGTTTACTGTTTTCTTTGAAAAATTACTCCCACACATTGTACTGTGAATATTTTCTCATTATTTAATTGTGACTAACATCATGAAGAGAATAATTGAATTATATTTTTAGAATTTTAATTGGTAAATGATATTCTTATACACTATAAAGCTATTTTCTATTATGAATCAATAAACTTAGTGCTAATTGTCACAAATTAATTTACTCCAAAGCAACATTTCTAATCTTACAAGAAATCAATACCCCACACCCTTTGGATATGATGTGTACATAGCCAAAATTTCTGTAACCACTAATATATTTTTCATGTTCTTAGCTATTAGTGTATACTTAAGAAAAGTTGAGCAAAGATTTCATTAGTTGTAAAGAATGAATAACTAAAATGTGATAGATGTTTACTATGTAATATTGTGCAATGGTTATAAAGAATAGAGTCTATATACATTCAGTGCCATGTTCAGTTCTTAAAATGTCAATTTGAATAAGAGTAAGAATTAGAACTACATCCATATCATTCAGGGAAATTAATACACTTTTATATACATTTAAATGTACTTAAAATATGCAAAGGAAATTTCTAAATTCAAGATTATATACTGATCACACTTGAGTAAGTTCCTATATGGAGTGAGGATCAAGAATAAAGTGCAAAAACTAAAATAATAATGATAATAATAAAATAATAATAATAGTGGTTTTATATTGACCAAAAATGACAGTCTGCCAATAGCTGAGGACAAGGGAGATTATGATTAACTCAGCTCTATTCACCAATATACTAAAATTAAATATACAATGTTGCCTTTCTAGGAGGACTACTGAACTGAGGGTCAGAAAACTTGATTCTAGTATGCCATATTTTCTATGCTACAAGCTAGCATTATAAACTTGACCAAGGCCCATCAAATTTTAGATCTGAATTTCCTCTCTGTAAGTGTAGATATTTGACAATATGCTCCATAAGACTGTTTCTAGTTTTAAGTTTTGATTTAAATATATTCATTTATGTGTATATACAGCAAGGGTTACACCCATCTGTATGATTAAGGATGTGATGTGCTTAATTTTAATTCAAAATTTGTTGGATGGAAACCCATTTCTAATTTAGGTGCTATTAGGAAAAGAGCTTGCCTAGATATACTGCTGGAATTTTGCTAATGTACATTTTGGGTTCCTGTGCTTTGGTGGTGATCTTGTGGAACCAATAGAACCCTGTTGTTGAGGAAAATTATGGCAACACCTAAGAATCAGACACTTCCCACCTGAAGCATTGGGCTGAAATCAAAGACTGAATTAAAACTTCAGGGGTTGTTCGCCATCTGACATATACTGTCAGAACACATTTGCCTCCAGGTTACACTCCTGATGCCTTGCTGTTCCTTGCTTTGTCACTCATGCCTGCTATCAAATTGACTTCTGCTTACCTGCAGGTCCTTTGACTTACCCCACCCCAGTGGTGGGATTCAGCCAGTTCACACTGATTTGGTAGAACCAATATCTAATTTTCTGTTGAGTTCAGTGACCTGATTGTTAAAATGGCACTTGCAATCTAGGTTCTTTCTTTCTAAAGTGGGCTCCTGGACAGACACCCAACATGGAAATCACAAATTTACATTCCTTACTCTTTAATGTTCATCTGTGCAACAGCATATTCTAAGTGCCCATAGTAATGCTCATTTTGTCCACAGGTGAAAATATTGCAAGTAAGGATGCCAATCAAGAAGCAATATGAAAATATCTTAAATAACATAAATAAAATAACAGTTTTAATAAAATAAATAAATAACAGTTTTTTAAATAAAATAACAGTTTTGCTTTTTGCCAAGTATTATTTAATATTTTTATTAATATTTTAAAATTCATAACATAATCTAGTTTTGTGTACCCTTTTTATTGCTCTTATTTGAGTATTGGATGCATGAAATAATAAACTACCTTTGGGCATATCATTTTTTTGATATTTAAAACAGTCTTTAGGAAAGAGACCTGGTTGTTAAATTATTTGAATCCCCCCAACCCCCACTGTTTATTGCTATTGTCTCTGTGTGGCTCTGGCATAGATGGGGTATTTTGTTGACATATTTGGTGGTGGTTGGTTGCAGGTGTCTACTCCTTAAACGTTTCTATAAAGGAATGGGCCAGATCCTCATCCAGTGTCCTGTAACCCCTACACTGCTCCCATAAAAATCACTATCACTACCCCATCTCATTTCATTTTGGCATTCTGGCCTCTTTTGGGTTAAGGAATTTATGATGGATACTTGATAAGAATTATGAAAGTGTCTCATTTTAGTCTAAATCTTGGATTGGACTAAATGACAACAATTCACATCAATTACCTTCCTGTAGCACAGTGGTTCTTAACCTGGGTTCTATCGAACCCTAGGGGTTCGATGAGTCCATCTCAGGGGTTCAGAGAAGCCTCTGCCACAGAGGCCAGAATAAAGTAATACCATAATTTGTTGTGAGTTCATGCACTTTGTTGGTTTTGTTCATTTGAGCAAGGTGATGTTCATGCACGGCTCATTTTGTGCACCAGTAAAAAAAATATACCTATGTCTTGAATTTGGAAAAAATAATCATATTTTATTTATCACTAAAGAAGGGTTTGGTGAATGCGCATATGAAACTGGTGGGTTCGGTACCTCAAAAAAGTTTAAGAACCACTGCTGTAGCACCAAAGTCCCCAAATCCTTGTTAAAAACAAACAAACACATTTAAAATGGTACTATGTCTAGATAAGCTTTTCCTAAACAGGGTTTTCTCATGCACCAAAGTCCCCACATTCTTGGTAAAAATACCAAACACATTGAACTGGTACTATGTCTAGATAAGCTTTTCCTGAACAGGGTTTTCTCATGCTCACATTTTTCTATACTTTTAAAGGAGTTTAAATACTTACACCACAATACATTTGAATAAGATTGTGGGGAGTTTCTCTTTCCATCCTGACAGCTTTCATGAAAATCTGTCCTCCGCATCATTAAAGATATGGGACACTTATGGTTTTAGCAACTTGTAAGACTGATTTAACACTGGCTTATTTCTAGTAGAAATAAAAATCTAAGTGCATATTAACAAAAGAAAATATGTTAAAAATTGAAATATGTAAACACCAAGATAAAAAAGAAAAGAAAAAAGAAAGCCTGACTAGGTGATTGTGGAGTGGATAGAGCATCAGACATGGATGCAGAGGACTCAGGATTGAAACCCCAAGGTTGCCAGCTTGAGCATGGCTCATCCGGCTTGAGCATGAGCTCACCAGCTTGAACAAGGGGTCACTGGCTTGAGCCCCAAAGATCACTGGCTTGAAGCCCAAGGTTGCTGGGTTGAGCAAGGGGTCACTGGCTCTGCTGAAACACATCCCCCTCCTCCCATCAAGGCACATATGGGAAAGCAATCAATGAACTACTAAGGAGCACAACAAAGAATTGATGCTTCTCATCTCTCTTCTTCCTGTCTACCTGTACCTGTCTGTCTCTTTCTCTGTCTCTCTCTCTGTCTCTCTCTCTGTCTCTGTCAAAAGAAAAATAAAAAAGGAAAAGGAAGACCCATATGCCTGCACCAGTAAGAGTCCTAGCTGATGTTGCAGCAAACCAGGTCCTAAAACCCCTGGTTATAGGAGCTAAACCCTGGGGCTGCATTTTTACCATTTAGGAACAGGAGGTAAGAGCCTTGGATTATATATGATAGGGACTTGAATCAAGGCTCAGGCATAAAGTTCTAGCCTGGAAGTACTGCGTGCTCAGTGAAATTCCGTGTACCCTGCTTGAAGCTCTAGAGGTGGGGTGAAATCTCTCAGAAGTAATCAAAGCCACAGTGTGCTGTTTGCATTATGCGACCAAATCTATACTTGGCATGAAGTGGAAATCTACAAACCGGGAAATTAATTATAAAAATTAGTCGCATACTAGTACAATCCATGGAGCCCTCTGCAGAGGCAAATGTGCCACCACTTGGTAGAGGCTTTTCTACAACCCAGGCTGCACTGAGCTCCCAGAGCTAGAATGATCCCTGGTAAACATGACAAACCTTAGGAAGAAGTAATCCACTGTGGAGATTAAAAGTTTGGGTGAAAAATCTGAAGGTTATTATAAATACATATGCTTAAAATGACTTAGGGGAAAAAGGAGGAGTATAGACCAAAAAAAGAGAACTGAATACAGTGAGATTTATAAAGTAGAAATAACTAAATGGGGAAGGAAGGTCCGGAGCCCTCATATATTGAAATATTTTATGCCCCTCCTGGTGTTTTGTCATGATTACTATGTATTTATGTTTGTAGTATAACTACAGTGTATATGGTTTTAATTTAATGTCATTTACTACAATATACTTATAATAATTATATCAATTCTAATATATAAATATGATATTTTATATATATATATATATATATATATATATATATATATATATATATATATATATATAGTCTCACATGAGGTATAGTCCATTCTAACAAGCGCCATTAAAATAAAAGCCATAATAGCAAAAAACTTTCAATCCATCCAATGATTTCCAATTAGTTAACTAGTATTTTCACAATGAAGATTGTTACTTGTAGTTAAAGAGCTACTTAGAAAACTCAATTTTTTAAAAGATCCAAATGTTTTACATCTATTTCTCTTGAATAAATAAATTTCACAGAAAATTGTGTTTAATCAGAGGCTATATATTTACATTCTCTAATACTACAATTAAAAAATACTTATTACCTTATTGTATATTTGAAGTATGTGATGTTTTAGGTATTTTAAGATAAACTGTGCAATGGACAAGAGAATTTTTTCAACCCCCAGAATGAACACACTGCCTTTAATGGTCCTTTAGTGAGCGTTCTTATATTTTATTTCGTATTCAAGTCTTTCATTCTAAATTCAGTGCTGTGATTACTACTTGTCTCAGCTGAATTTCAATGCTAGCCTTTCCAACTGTTTTCTAAGTGCTCAATTCCTTACTTATGTGCAGCAGATTTCTAACACCTTACAGAATTCCAATCAACATTCCTTAGGGCACTTTGAATTATTTCAAAATCTTTCCCAAAGTCAGAAATGCTTGTACTGTTTCTCTTCATAAGCAACATACTCACTCTCTTGAGCATTTCAAATCAAATAATAAGTTGGTAAGTAGATTTGAGATGCTCCCCAGCTTCAATCTGAATTATCATACTTGGCAAATTTTTTAAGAAAGTTTTAAGATAAGAATTTTAAAAAATAAAGGAAAAACGAAAACAAGAAAACTTCTCTTCATAAAGACAAACCAAGGAAACTTAGAAACAAAACACAAAGTGAGTTGAACAGAACCGTTACTCTTCTATAATTAAAGTGCCATTATCCCAATCAATATCAGAGTAATTAAAATTTCTCCTGGTCAATATTGCAAGGTTGTTTACCATTAGTCTTAAGAAAAGTTATTCTCTTCAGTTTCTCTATAGGTTGCTTTTACATAATACATGCCATTTTCATGATTGAGTGGATTCTAGTTTTTGAGAAAGAAAGAAAGATGGAAAGTAAGAGTGAGAAAGGGAGGCAGGCAGGGAAAAGTAAGAGAAAGAGAAAAAGAGAGAGGAAGAGATAAATATTGACATTTTTTGTCTTTTCCAAGTTTAGAATAGGGGAGATATAAAGCAGACTCTTACGTACACCTTGACCAGGATTCACCCTGCAACTCCCATCTGGGGCTATGCTCACAACTGCTATTTTTAGCTCCTGAGGTGGAGCACCCCAGGTGGTTGTGCTTGAAACAACCTTGCCATGACTGCAGGAGAGGAAAAGAGAGAGAGAGAGAGCGAGAGAGAGAGAGAGAGAGAGAGAAAGAGAGAGAGAGAAGTGGGAGGGAGTGTGGTAGAGAAGCAAATGTTTTCCTCTCCTGTGTGTTTTGACCATAATTGAACCTGGGACATCTGCATGCCAGGCCGTCACTCTACCACTGAGCCAACCAGCCAGGGCTTGATAATGATTTTTGATATTGCAATTAACAGATAGATTTTGACCACTAATTGAAGCCCCTGGATATTTCCTGGATTCACTGCATATATTTTTTTATGAGTAAACATATAAAAGATTAAATCCAAAAACGAATGGTTCTCTGACACCACAGTAGAGACTTGTTGTTGCAGCATTTGAGATTTTATCTGCTCTTTTAATTTTCAATGGCCTGAATTATTTCTAGTTCTTTCTCTTCTGGATTTTAAATTTGAAACACTAATTTGTAACATAAACCATACTGCTTAGTATTTGTTGAGACCAGAAAAAGAATGCCACCTTCTATGATACAAGAACTGATCACAATTTGGTATTCCAGAGCCTCATTTGGTCATTGTCTTTGTGTCCAGAGATGACCAGTCTCAAGGGGAATGATTCTGGTTTAATTAAACTCATGGATAACTGGAATATTTATTATATTACAGTAAAAAGTTTAAA
The DNA here is from genome assembly GCA_037038555.1 of Rhynchonycteris naso. Taxonomy (NCBI): domain Eukaryota; kingdom Metazoa; phylum Chordata; class Mammalia; order Chiroptera; family Emballonuridae; genus Rhynchonycteris; species Rhynchonycteris naso. Next base: position 93,293,646 of record CM072998.1, on the reverse strand, counting down.
ATGAAAACAGAACTTCCAAACAGAAGGGAATGAGTGTGTCTGTGTGTTGGTAAATTCTTTCCCCAGGATGAAAACCTACATAGACAGTCAAGTGATGATCAAAAGACTGTTTTGTGAGCCTGGTATCAGAATAAAGAAAGTGAATGGTCTTATGTAGTATGCTGACTCACCAGAAAATGAGTGTCTACTACTCAGGGCTTCCTAGATATCTATCTCACAACAGCTGCACATACAAATACTGTCTTGTGTGATTGGATTTGGGTTTTTTTCCAAATTTCCTCAGATTTGCATGTGCTAACTCTTTTTAACACTGATTCCTCCCTCAAAAAATGGCATATCTCATCCATTTTTTGCACTAGAGCAGTGGTTCTTAACCTGGGTTCTATCGAACCTTAGGGGTTCGATGAGTCGGTCTCAGGGATTTGGAGAACCCTCTGCTGCGGAAGCCAGAATAAAGTAATACCATAATTTGTTGTGAGTTCATGCACTTTGTTGGTATTGTTCTTTGAACAAGGTGATGTTCATGCATGGATCATTTTGTGCACCAGTAAAAAATATATACCTATGTCTTGAATTTGGGAAAAAAATCATATTTTATTTATCACCAAAGAAGAGTTCGGTGAATGTGCATATGAAACTGGTAGGTTCGGTACCTCAAAAAAGGTTAAGAACCACTGCACTAGAGGTACAATTTTACTAGTTTGTTTTCCAATATACAATCTGCAGTATCTCATTATCTTTGATTCTGAGTATCTCACTATAAACCTCTATATACTATACAATGTTATGAATTAATATGAGTAAATATATTATATGTTTTCTAACGTGACAGTTCTTTGAGGACAAAAATATAACATGTTATACTTCTTTGAGGACAAAAATATAACATGTTATACTTTGTAATTCACACACTAACCTGGCTATCAAGACAGACTCTGCATATAGGGAAAGGAATAAGTACTTCCTGAGCAATTGTTAAGGACTGGTAAATTATTTCATGTATACATATAATCTTATATATCTGATATGAATGATCATATATATAATATATTTATATAGAAAGTCTTATAATATTATTCTCATTTTATAAATAAGGAGACAGAAGCAAAGAGAAATTAAATAAATTGTTCAAGCTTGCAGCTATTTCATAAGCAGAGTCTGGAGGTAAATCTCTTTTGGACCTTAAATTTTGTATGTATGTGTGTGTGTATAGGGTTGTGAGAGAGATAATTGCTTTAACTTGCCTTCTAGTAAATACACCATATTGCCTTATATAATATGTGAACAATAAATGCTTTGGTTATTTGATTTATGATTGAAAAGTCATATTTATTACTTAATAATTTTTTACAACTCCTATGTATTTTTATTTGCTATTTTTTGAGATTAAAAAATGGAGTAGATTTTAATTGTTTCAATCATTTAATGCTTGATTGTCTGAGCACAAAGTAACTGCTCAATAAATATCTTACATCAGGAGAAGTAAAGGGAATTATAGGGGAATTTTGACTCTATAGCTAGACGTATGAGTTACAAATCACTAAAGGTGAGTTCAATTGTTCTCTTTTCTCTTTATTCAGAATGTAAAAATATATAAAATCATATTTAATACAGGTATTGCTGCATTGAAAGGATCTTAGGAAAATATATGCTGTTTAAAATGATTCATTGCAAACAGGGTAGAAAAATCAGAAGCACTTTTTTTTTGTTAAAATACAGACACATATACACAAACACATGCACACACAGATCAACCCTTCAGTGGAATGAAACTTTGTCCTTATAAATTAGTGGGAGTAAGTATATATCTATATACTGTGTGTAATTTCAAGTCAGTCAATTCAGCACAAGTTAAGACTATTTGGACTTGAAGCATACCCATTTCACCTGAAACATTGTCCTACAGCTTTGCAGCACTACTAATCAAGGGAGTTAAGAGGAGACAGAAGCAAACCACAGGTTCTTTCATGGTACAGCATATGTGTTCATAACAATTGGAGAGAAGTCTTAAGAAGGCACTTCTGTAGCTGACACCTCACAACCAGCCTTTCTGCTTTCCCCCAGAACTCTGCTTGAAATGTCTAGTTCAGATGCAAGTGAATGGCCCCAGATGAAAATAAGTGATGGCTGGAAATTGAAGTAAGGTCTCCTAGTACACCATTTTATACTGCGTTTCTTGGACCATTGTGCACCATCACCCCTTTTAAGTGTCTCTTACTGAATCTCAGCAGCCATTTGAAATTCTCTTTGATAATACACAAATTCTCTATCTAATAAAAATATTGATACAGTACATTCATATAGTTTTATTAGTTCTCATTTGAAATTTTATTTTTAGTTTATTTTCTATAGTTTGTGCATCTTACAAAGTATTTACTTTGCATGTGACAAAGTGATATATTTATTACCTATATATAATGTCATTTTTTAAATACTTTTCCTTTGGTATTTCTAAGGCAGTTAATTAATTGCTGAAGATTATTCACAAAGTATTGTAGTCTAGTTTTGTAATTCTTATTTTCTGTTCATCTTTCTATTAAGCCTATTAAAGATGACTATTTTAAAATATTTTGAATTCTATATAGAACTGATGAAAAAAGATTATCTCAGACATTTTGTGTGCTTATTATTTGTCTAATTATAATAATCATTGCTCATATAATACAAAATCCCAAATAGTTTCCCCTCCTCTCACATGCTATAAAGTTGATATTGCGTGGTGTCAGGTAGAGTCTGTAAATTAGTATTCTCAATCCATTAAATTAAGAATATCTTGCCCGACCAGGTGGTGGCGCAGTGGATAGACTGGGATGCGGAGGACCCAGGTTCGAGACCTCAAGCTCGCCAGCTTGAGCACGGGCCCATCTGGCATGAGCAAAAGCTCACCAGCTTGGACCCAAGGTCACTGGCTCCAGCAAGGGGTGGCTCAGTCTGCTGAAGGCCTGCAGTCAGGTCACATGTGAGAGAGCAATCAATGAACAACCATGGTGTCGCAAGGGCAATGAAAACTAATGATTGGTGCTTCTCATCTCTCTCAGTTCCTGTCTGCCTGTCCCTATTTATCCCTCTCTCTGACGCTCTCTCTCTGTCCCTGTAAAATAAAAAAAGAATATCTTATCCAGATGTCATTATTGAAAAATTTATGGATTTTAAATTGGGAAAGAGCTGATATTTATTGAATGACTACTATGTAGCGACTAGCATGTTGTGTACTCTACATGCATTACTTTATTAACAGACCCAGTGCTGTGAGGCAAAACATTCCCTCTTAGTAGATAAGGGCAAGAAACTTGAGACATGTTAGACAAGTTGCCAGGTTAAGAACCTGAGTGTAAAGCCAAGCCACCTACCATTATACTTTCACTATTTCTGGGAATACTTGTACATGTGATTAAAAAAATAATTACAAAGTTAATCATAGCATATAATTCTCGAGATACAGATGCTTTCTCTGCTTTTGTCTTCATGTATTATAAATTTGTAACATTTTGACATATAGTATATACCTACTGCTCTTCTTGATTACATTAAATATCCACAATTACTATTAAATTGTCATTTTAATTATCTCCTTTAAATATATTTGCATTCTATTATTTATTCTTTTCCGCAGTTAGCATCTCATTATGCACTTTTATTTCTAATGTGTACTTCCTTAACAAGCACCTGGGAAAAGTTTGGACTAATGATTTTTATCCCATCTTTCAATATTTACCATGCTCCAACTTACCTTTCTGATGGTGTTCTCATTTTCTTTAATTACAGGCATGAGAATGAGTACATTTAAAATAATATAAAACTTTTTTGCTTTCTTATTGGTGATCTCAATTCTGCTCACACTGTCCTCAGATAAAAATTCCTACTAATACAAGTTTTGTAAGCATGAACCTGAGAAAGCATACTCAATTTAACATACATTAGTGGCCTTAGTAGTTGGGTTTCAAGGAAAAAGAATGATAATACCACCATTACTACCACCAACCTGCATCAGCAAGACAGGTTCTATTTATTAGGCACTATCAATGTGCAAGGTGTTACACAGGTACTTTATAACGTTATTTATCATGTATAAATATATGTTAGATGACATGTAAAGCACTCAGAACAGTGTCTTCCAGTAAGTTTTACACAAATATTTGCTTTTATCATTGCTATCATCATCTCATTTAAAGCCTCCAATGATCATTGAATATACTATTTTCATTTTATGGCTAAGGAAATTGAGGTTAATTGAGGCTGAAGAACTTGCCTGTTAAATAAATGGTAGACACTTAATTTCTAAGATCACTTTCCTCCTGCTCAGCTACACTATGTTCCATAGGTCGAAATGGCCACAAGAAAAAAGTTTCCCTAACTCTGATCATCACCAGGTGGGAACACCTTCCTGTCTTCCCTAGGGGAGCATTCAGACAGGAGAGACTAATTTAGAAGCCATGGCTTGATGCTTTGCTGTGCAGACTTCTGTATTTGAAGTCCCTGTGGCGCTGAGGAGGAAGTAGCTGGGTTCCTAGGGAATGCTCCAGATGTCTAAGATGTTTTGATTGCTCTGCTTATCTTGGGAAAGATTATCACTAACTCCTGTCTTCCCCAGGGCATTCTGATTTTCCTCACAGAAGTGGACTCCAGCTCTATAAATGCTCACCTTGTCCTCTTCTTTTATCCCTTGTCATCACTTCTTCTGAACCTGACACCAGCTGTGTGCCATCTATTAACCTGTCATATTCATTGATCTCCCTAAGAAATCAAACTTTCCTTCTCATTCCCCTGTCTGATCTTTGTTTGACAAAGCTTACTGAAAAAATTGTCCCCTTGCAAAAAGAAAGTATAGTCTATTCACTTTGGCCCTAATCATCTCAAATGCTGTATAGTCAATACATGATTTTCTGTACATTTTAAACTTTATGGCTTCATTGAAAATGAAAACAGTTTGCAGATAACTCTGATTTGACCTCCAGGGTTATATGAAAATACAACTAAAATAAACCTAGGGATTAAGGAAGCTTATAAAGTAAAGTATAAAGCCTTTTTATTGGAACTTTATTTTTCAACAGAAAATAGACAGGGTGTACTTTGTAATTCACATTATCCAATACAAACTGATAACTCATTTTCTCCTCTCCAATTTGATGCAGAATGGTGATGGAATTAAATTAAATTTCCAATGTAGCTTAATATGTTGGACAATGAAGTTGTGGCCATTCCTTTTTCTTTTTAAGAACCTCAAGAAATTATCTAATGCTTGATGACGCCATTCTTTAACCCTATGATCTTGCTGTACATGCATGACTTCTTTGCCAAAACTAGGTCTTCATTTTAAAATAAGTACATAGACATTAATTCATAATTTAACTGTTCATCAATTCATTATTTCATCTATAAATTCTTTCATTATTCAGCACTAACACTGTGCTAAAAGCTTGTATTAGTCAATGTCTAATCAGGATAGCATGAATTTTTTTAGACATTTCAAGCAGAGAGAATTTAACACAGGAAATATGGGGGTGAAAATGGGGATGAAATAAGACTTTGTTTGGGGTGATGGGTGCACAATGCAGTGTGCAGATGATATTTTATTGAGTTGTACATTGCCAACCAATGTCACCCCAATAAATTAAATAAATAAAAACATACATACATACATACTTGGTACAGGTAATTCTACCAAGATTTCCGAAAGTGTCTCTCACATACACCATAAAAAACCTTTGTTCAAGTTTTTTCTTTGCTCAAGATACTTCTATGTCCTGTCTACAGCCATCATCTGTAAAAATACTATTCAAAACAGCAAAAAAAAACTCCAAAACTAAAAAGCATATTGGGTGTGCATTGCAAGTTTTTACAATAGAAAAGACATCAAAACAGCCTAAGTATCTACTTATGGATGAATGTGTAAAGAAAATAGAGTGTTTATGTACATGCAATAGAAGATTATTCAGCCGTAAAAAGAAGGAAGCTGTCATTTACAACAATATGGATGGAACTTGAGGGCATTTTGCTAAATGAAATAAATGAAACAAAAATATAGCACAAATATTGTGTGATCTCATATACATGTGGAATCTGAGCAAAGTGACACCATAGATACAGAGAACAGATAAGTGGTTGCCACAGGTGTAGGGAGGGAGCTGGCCAAAATGGGTGAAGACAGTGAAAAGGTACAAACTTCCAGTTATAAGGCAAATAAGTCCTGAGGATTTAATGAACCACATGGTGACTATAATTAAGAATACTGTATTGTATATTTGCAAATTGCTAAGAGAGTAGATATTAAAATTTCTCATCACAAGAAAAAATCATTTTAACTATGTGAGATGATTGCTGTTAACTGAATTTATTGTGGTGATAATTCTGCAATACATACTAAATCAAATCATGTTTGCTTTAGACTAATAGAATGTTATATGTCAATTATATCTTAATAAAGTGAGAGAAAGGAAAAACAATGATTGGAAAGATCAAAATTGGAAAAGAGAAAAGCAAGTAGTTACTGAGAACTGGGAGCCACTGTCCTGTGGAACTCAAGGCTGGGAGCTCAGCAGCAATGTCCAGGGGGAGCAAGCATCGCTTCTGTGGGTGCTGTCATCACTGTATTGCCACTGAGAAGGACTTGGAGATTCCTTTCCTACTGTTGCTGCTGCAAATGCCCCAGAGGCTGCTGGGAATGAAGACCTTTGCCAGCGCTCTGAAAAGCTTTTGATATACTATTCCCTGAACCTGGAAATCACCTTTCCTTCCCCCCAACTTGGCTAACTTTTCTATTCCTAAAATGTCAGCATGCTTTTCAACATTTAGCATGAGATGGTTATATTAGGAAGTCTCCAACTTTATCATTCCCTTCTCTATCCCTTGCATTATATTTATTATTGCATGTCTCATGATATATCAGATACCTTTATACTTACTAGTCTATCTTATTAAGTTGAGAGCCTCTCAAGATTGTGTTTTTGTTGTTATTGTTGTTTGTACCCTGTCACCTAGCACAGATTATATTAATCCTTAACTAATATTTGTTTGATTTATTTTAATTGAATTAAAATGTGCAAATACACAGAGCTATAGTATATGTTGATGAGTCTAATATGCTCGGTCAGGAATTGAGATGTGATGGGAGCTGTTGGTTCTATAGAAGACTTTCAGAGATAGGACATAATTTGGGTAGTCTGGGTTGGAAGAAGGCAGAGAACAGGGGATGAAGTGCAGCTCCATAGCTGTAGTATGTAGCAGGAGCTGAATGTATTGCTTTAGCCTGATTCTTCAGTGACCACTGTTTCTTATTTGGGCCAGAGACTATTATTTTATCTTTAGTGTGGAGGTAGGGTTCTCTTCAAGATTATAAAGCATTCTTTTTAGATCTTCTGAAAGAGTCTGACTGACAAGCTGGCTGAGACTTTATAATCAGTCATTTATAACTATAAAATGTTCTAAATGATAAAAAGTCATGTAGTCAAACACACTAAATTATGTTTCCATTTACTTTGCCAAGTACCTTTTCTAAAGCTTTTTGCTCAGGCATCTTACTTTTATCATAATCATAATTTTTATTATTGTTGTTGTTATTATTCTAATTCTCCTTTTACAACACAGAAAACTGGAAAGTCTAACTTCAGAAACAATATAACTTAGAAATGACTAAACGTTGTGAGTGTAGTGGTTCAAGATAAATCACAATCTAATATTCTGCCTCCTAAATCTAAACTTGGGGTTTTTGTTCTGGAAAATAGCTCTAGAAAAACAAAACTGTATGTTCATCTGGATGAAGGTAAAATAGCAGTGATAATCCTGTAATCCTTCCTGATTTGGGAAATGGTGTTTCTGTTCCTCCTATTAGCCTCATTCTCAAGCCAGAGCCCAATGCAATCTAGGCTAGTGGATTTCAAACCATGTTCCGTGGATACTGGATGATGCTTGAAGATCCAGTGAAGGGAAGAAAAGAGAGACAGAGCAGGCAGGACTCCTTCTGCACCAGCCTCACCTCTCCTCACACTCAGCAAAGTCACTCTCATTTTTTTAATACACTGCATTCTCTCCAGAATGATTTTTACCAAAGTAATTTTATTTCTATAAAACATTGTGAAAAACCACTGATTTATTCTCCATAAATATTAGATTATATAATGGCTTAAATGTCTGTTTGAGCAAAATTCTATAGACTTAGGGAACTTCTTTAATTTTATTGTGTTCTTTCAATTAGCTGTGAGGCCTTGAACAATTTACTTAACCTTTCTGAACCTTTGTTTTGTCATCAAAGATGTTGTAAAATTTGAAATTACAAATGATTTTGGAAGTAGTTTGTAAATTGTAATGTTCTTTTTAAACAAATTATAATATTTTCTAGAGAACACATCAGTAAATTAATGAAATTTTAGAGGATCGATATAAATATGTCATTATTGATAAAAATTTTTTGAATGCCTACTTAGACTGGGACACAGAGCACCAAGATAGCTGATCAAACATTATTCTATTGTTTCGTGAGGATTGTTTTGTATGACATTAACATTTAAATTAGACAACTGTCATAAGGAATAGAGGTTGGGGGGCTAGGTAAAAAAGGTAAAGCAATTAAGCAAAAGAAAAATACTTATAGACATAGACAACTGTGTGGGGATTGCATGAAGGAAAAGGAGGTAGAGGCAGGTAGAACAGAAATAGATGGTGATGGAAGAAAACTTGATTTGGGGTACTGAACGCACAATGCAATATACAGATGATGCATTACACAGTTGTACACCTGAAACCTATATAATTTTATTAACCAATGTCACTCTAAGATTGTGCTCCATAATTTGAGTGGGCCTTACCCAATCAGTTAAGATTTGAATAAAACAAAAGGTTGAGCTCCCGATTAATTAAGAATTCTCCTACTTAATTGTCTTCAAACTGGGACATCAGTTTTGCCTGGTTTTATAGCATCTTTTGGCCTTTGAACTAGAATTGGGACAATGGCTCTTCTGATTCTGAACCTGCTAGCCTCTGTAATTATGTGAACCAATTCCTTATGATGATAGATAGATAAAAGATAGATAAATAGATATCACTGGGGAACAATTTCATTTTATTTGTCTGTTGCATGAGGTTTTAAAACTGTTTCTATATATGTCTGCATCACTAATTTCAAATCTGAAATCAGTTTTTGGTGCATGCTTTAGTTCTTACGCAATTTTAATTTCTTTTTGTTACAGTTAATGGCATTCATTGGTTTTTAAATTGAAGTTAAAGGGCAACAACTCTTGGATTGAACATAACCACAAGGCAATTAATGTTTTACAAACATCACTTTTACATAATTATAGTTGTTTCTAAATGTAAAAAATGATTATCTGATAAAAACACCATCTTATTTTGTTTTAAGATTAAATTATGGCTTCTGTGAATAGGTGAAATGTAAGAATAGTCCTGACACCTTGTGTTATATATGTGGCTGTTACACACTTCAACATCAAAGGTGCAATATTTCATAATTTGTGACATGTGCATATATTGCCTATTTTCAAGTTTCCCCTTGGCAATCAAGACAAGAATGGGGCTTCTCATATTGTGTGTCATGATTGTGAGGAAATGCTTCGTGACTGGACAAAAGGAAAACGCAAAAGAATGACTTTTGGTATTCCCGTGCTTTGGCGTGAACCTAAGGACCATACAAAAGGCATCGGCAAGGAAAAATGGCATATGATCACATATTCTAATATTCCTTCAGCAATACGACCTATCCTACACTCTGAGACACTCCTGGTCCCAGTTTTCAATGGTTTTATTTCTTCTAAGAACAAAGAAAGTGAACATGGTGATCAAGTGTATTTTGATAAGATGCATGAGGAAATGGTTGTAGAATCTGAAGGGTCTTCTTCTGAGGCCAAGCAGTCATTAATCCCTCAGCAGTTTAGCCAACCCAAATTGAATGACTCAGTAAGAGATTTAGGCCTATCAAAGAAAGCAGCTGAGTTATTAGCCTCCAGGCTTCAAGAAAAGAATGCACTTTACTGGTCAGCTAAAGTATCCCATTTCAGGAAGTGTAAACAAATTTTTGTGGACATTTTTTCTGAAGACAAACACTTTGTTTACTGTCATGATCTCAGTAGTCTTCTCAGTCAGTTAGGTGTTACCACTTACAGTCCAACAAAATGGAAGCTATTTCTTGACAGCTCTAAATGGAGTCTGAAATGTATTCTCTTACACAACAGCAATGTTTATACAGCGGTTCCAATTGGTTATTCAACTCATCTACAAAAAGATTATAATGACATAAAAATTGTCCTCAACTTTCTGAAGTATGAGGAGCATAATTGGATCATTTGTGTGGATCTTAAAATGGTCAATTTCCTGCTAGGACAACAGAGAAGTTTCAGGAAGTATCCTTGCTTTCTGTGTTTGTGGAAGAGCTGAGCTTGGGAGAAACACTAGACACAGAAGGAGTGGCCAAAACGTGAAGCTCTGGAAGTAGGGATGCAAGATATTGTGAATGAACCTGTAGTTAATCGAGATAGGATCATTTTCCCTCCACTTCACATCAAACTTGGCTTAATGAAGCAGTTTGTTCAAGCTTTGAATAGACAAAGTGAATGCTTTCAACATATTATTTCTGCTTTTCCTGCCTTGTCTTTTGAGAAGATAAAAGCAGGTGTATTCAATGGACCTCAAATTCGAAGCCTCAAAGAATTTGCGAGGAAGATGAATAAAGGAGGAGAAAGCAGCATGGCAGTCTTTTGTGGCAGTTACAAAGAACTTCCTTGGCAACAAAAAAGCAGAAAACTATGAACTTCTGGCTCAAAGGAGACTGTTGGCTTTCCGCAACATTGGATGGAACATGAGTGTTAACATTCATTTCCTGATCAGTCACCTTGATAAATTTCCCAATAATCTTGGAGCTGTTAGTGATGAGCAAACTACTGCTGGAGCATCTGACGAGGTTGTCCTCAACAAGTACACAAATGGAAGCACTACAAAGGCAAATTTTTGCCTAAATAGAATTTAAATAAGTTTTGCACAAATTTTATGATTAAAATAAGTGTTTTAATATGTTCTACTTTGAAATTGTAGACAAATTCTGATGCAGTCATATCTTTTAGTGTATTAGTGTATTTACTGCATTATATAAATTATTATATTTTCACAAAGATGATGCCCAAGCTGACATTCTACTTCATTATGTTAAACTAAATGTTGAAAATTTTATAATAAGATGAAAACCTAAAATCTTGAGTTGCAAAAGAACTGTTGCTTACAGCGTAAAACTAATGTATTTGAGATCAGCACTCTCAAATTAGGTAAGAACAAGTGTTTTGTGGATGCAACAAAAATTTTTATCCCAGTGTATTCTATTGATTCTGTTTCTCTGGAGAATCCTGGCTAATACACCTACTGCTGTGATCTTGAAATATGTTCAAAAATTTTTGACACTCTTTTCTCTAAAATGTTGGTCTTAGTTCCCCTCCCCTTAAATGTGGTTGGACTTAGTGACTTGCTTCTAATAAATGGAATACAGTGGAAGTGCCAGTGGATTGGTAGGTGATGAAAGGTACTATAGCTCCCTATTTTTTGTGTTAGTCAGTCTGAGAAAGCAACTACCATGTCTTGAGAACATTCAAACAGCTCTATAAAGAATTTCATATGATGTTGAACCAATGCCTCTACTTAACAGCCTAATGGGCCATCTGGAAAATAGACTCTCTAGTTCTTGATAAGCCTTCTGAAGTCTGAAGTCATCGTCATCATCATCACTGCAACTTCTTGAGAGTTCCTGAGTCAGAACAATGCAACTAAGTGGCACCCAGATTCCTGACCCATAGATACTCTATGAGACAACAAGTGTTTATTTTTTTGAGTTACTATGTTTTAGGGTGCTTTTCTTTGTATCAATAGATAGCTAACACACAGGCATTAAGTGTGCATTGCCTTGGACCTTCTGTTGCTTGACTCAGGAATGTGAATAGTTACTGAAAGAGACAGAGAGTCAGTAAGAAAAAGTTTTATTCATTTTTTTTATTTGCATCAGAATGGAGAGTAGCCAACATTCTATAAGCCTCAATCAAATATGAAGTGCCTTGTTGATCTGGGAAGGAAGTCAAGACAACCCAAATGAGAGTCAATGAGGGCAAGGACATTGTAGTGAGCTTTGGAAGAAAAAATAAACCCTTCATCAGCACAATAGGGGATAATTGGCTGAGTAAAAATGAGGGTCAAGCTCCTGTGCACTTAAAATAGGTGTTCAATAAATAGGCATTGATTGATGTCAGTTGATTTATTTTGAATGCTAAGCTATGAGTCATCAGTGTTATAACATAGCTTAAATGAATGTGAGCTGTGCCTGGAAAAATAGCAATTCAACAGTGAGAACAAGACCAACAAAAAATCATTTAGCCTCTCACTAGGCTACTTAACTGGTACCACCTGCCACAGAACAGTAATCACTGAAAGGGAGGAACTTCTCAGATGGAAGATGAGTAATGCTTCAGAGGTGAAATAAAAGAAGGTCTTCAATGGGAAGACCTTTTGCAGTGGAGCCCAACCAATTGCTCTCAGTTTCAGGCGAAGACTTGGATTAATTTCTCTGTAGGTAGGTTTGTGGTATGATTGACAAAGATGCTGAGAAAGACTCGGTAGATTAATGATGAGAGAGAAAAGGATGGGTTGGAGGTAATTATAGGTTGGTATTGGAAGTTTAATATGACAGACATAGTTCACACTAAGATAATGGTCTCATTTTGGTCTTCTTAATCTTCTTTTTTTCTTGTATTTTTCTGAAGTGAGAATCAGGGAGGCAGAGAGACAGACTTCTGCATGCACCCAACTGGGATCCACCTGGCATGCCTACTAGGGGACGATGCTCTGCTCATCTGGGGTGTTGCTCTGCTGCAACTGGAGCCATTCTAGCACCTGATGTGGAAGCCATGGAGCCATTCTCAGCAACTGGGCCAACTTTGCTCCAGTGGAGCCTTGGCTATGGGAGGGAAAGAGAGAGATAGAGAGAAAGGAGAGGGGGAAGGGTGGAGAAGCAGATGGGCACTTCTCCTGTGTGCCCTGGCTGGGTATTAAACCTGGAACTTCCACATGCCGTGCTGACGCTCTAGTACTGAGCCAACTGGCCAAGGCTGGTCTTCTTATTATTTTGATTAAAACTGTGCCTTGTTTAGGCTTCAACAGAACAAATACAAGTGTAGCTTATGTTCTAGGTCATGTTAGGTTAATTTTTTCTGTTTTGGAGATTGAGTTCTTATGTGAAGTATTGAGGAGCATATTATTATTAGGTGCTATTATGTTCTAGTTTCCCTGAAAAAATTTCTGTTTATACATCTTGTCCGAATGTCATTATTTTAATGCAACTCTTACCCAAAAGTATACTTATTTGGATAATTAGTTGTATGGAATCTCACTTCTAGTCTTATTGGAGAGGCAATATAGTGGGTTGCTTCGAATACATACTGTAGCATAAAACTCAGGGAAAATGGCAGCTCTCCACTTATAGGCATGCGACCTTAGACAAATTCCTAACATTTCTGTATAGTGGTTACTGAAAAATGGGAATAACATAACATCTATTCATGTTGTTGGGGTGAGGACTAAGTGAGTTATTATGCATAATGTCCTCCAAATAGAGCCTGACAAATGAAAATGTTATAACAGCTTTAGGTTTAGTCAGTATAGGATCCTCTCAAAAAGAATGGGAACTTCTTGTAATGAAGTTGTTATTATGTCCCTTTGTAAATGAGGGCACTGAGTTACCAAGAGGTTAAGAAACTTTTAGTAGGCAAACCAGCTAGAAAATATTGCATGCAAAATTTAGTGCTGATGCTGACCCTAGAGCTGGCACTTGTTAGAGTATTTCACAAGGTCTGTTAGCCTATTTATGCTCTTTCATTATTTTATAGAACAATTCAGTAAGAGGCATTGTGCCTGCATTTTACTCTCATTTAACTCTATACCTTCTATACCAGCTATAGTCAAAGCAGAGATATTTTCTTTTTTTTTTTTTTGGTGCGGGAATAGTTAGGAGAATAGGACATTTTTCATCATTAGATGGTTTCTTGCTCTTGTACACAAATGTTACTGTAACATTTCTGTTACAGTACAGAAATGTTAGGAATTTGTCTAAGGTCGCATGATTATAAGTGGAGGGCTGCCATTTTCCCTGAGTTTTATGCCACTATACTGCCTCTCCAATAAGACTAGAAGTGAGATTCCATACAACTAATTATCCAAATAAGGATACTTTGGGGTAAAGTTGCATTAAAATAATACACTGGGACAAGACATTGGTTCACAGGAATGAGGCCAGGCCGGTAGCACACTTAATATGATACTGTCCCTTCTTAACCATGCTTTCCAGAAAACCCGGCAGTGAGTGATACGGTAAATAGAGTGTCGCCTGGGATCCAGACAACCCAGTTTTGAAACCTCAAGGTTGCTGGCTTGGGCATAGGCTCATGTAGCTTGGGCTCACCAGCTTGAACGAGGGGTCACTGCCTTGAGTGTGGGATCATAGACATGACCCCATGATTACTGGCTCAAGCCCAAAGGTTGCTGGTTTGAAGCCCTAGGTTACTGGCTTAAGCAAGGGGCTACTCACTCTGCTGTAGTCCTCTGGTCAAGGCACATATGAGAAAACAATCAATGATCAACTAAGTTGATACAACAAAGAATTGATGCTTCTCATCTCTCTCTCTTCCTTTCTGTCTGTCCCTATCTGTCCCTCTTTTGTTCTATCTCACTCTCTCACTAGCTAAAATAAATAAATAAGAAAATACAAATAACTATATGCCAACTAAATTGCACAATCTGGAAGAAATTGATAAATTCCTATAAATATAGAGTCTTCTGAAAGTGAATCAGAGAATCTAGATAGGCAGATTACAACTAGTGAAATTGAAGCAGTAACTGAAAAACAAACAAAAGTGCTGAACTGGGTGGCTTTACAGGTGAATTTTATCAAACATTCAAAGAACAACTAACACCTATTCTTCTCAAACTGTTCCAAAAAATTCAAGAGGAAGGAAGACTCTCACCTCATTTTACAAGGCCAGTGTTATTCTAATTCCAAAACCAGATAAAGACACTACAAAGAAAAAAAAAAATGCCAATATCCCTGATAAACATAGATGCTAAAATTTTCAACAAAATATTAGCAAACCAGATCCAGCAATACATTAAAAAGGTCATTCACCATGATCAAGTGAGATTTATTTCAAGGATGCAAGGTTGGTACAGTATTTGCAAATCAATAAACATGATAGATACAAAACATAAACAATGAAGGATAAACACACACTTTGTCAGTAGATGCAGAAAGAGCATTTGATAAAATCTAGCATGCATTTATGATATATATTATATATAATATATATTATATATAATATATATCAGCAAAGTGTCAATAGAGAAAACAAACCTCAATATAATAAAGCTCTTGTATGACAAACCCACAGCAAACATTATAGTCAATGGGAAAAAACTACAAGCTTTTCCCTTAAAATTAGAAACAAGACTGGATATCCACTATTACTACTCTTATTCAACATCGTACTAGACATCTTAGCTGCAGCAATCAGCCAAGAGGAAAAAATAAAAAATAATCCAAATTTGAAAGCAAGAAGTAAAACTGTCATTATTTACAAATGGCATGATACTGTATATATAGAGCTATAAAGATTCCAAGAAAAAAACTACTAGAACTGATAAATGAATTCAGTAAAGTAATGAGATACAAAATAAATATCTAGAAATCAGTTGTATTGTTTTACACCTACAATATACTATCAGAAGGAGAAACTAAGAAAACAAACCCATCCACAATTATTTCAAAAGGAATAAAGTAACTAAAAATAAATTTAACCAAGAATGTAAAAGACATGTATTAGAAAATAATAAGACACTAAAGAAAAAAATTGAAGAACTTAAAAACATGTGGAAGCATATACTGTTTTCTGGATAGGAAGAATTAACATCATTAAAATGTCCATACTACAAAGCAACCTATTGATTCAGTGCAATTCCTATCAAGATATCAATGAAGTATTTTACAAAACTAGGACAAATATTTGAAAAATTTATGTGAAATTACAAAAAACCCCAGATAGCCACAGAAAAAGGAGAATAAAGTTGGAAGAATAACACTACCTGAAATCAACTAGATTACAAAACTACAGTAATAAAAACATCATGGTACTGCCATAAAAACAGACATATAGATCTATGGAACAGAATAGAGAGCCTGAAAATAAACCCATCCCTTTATGGTCAATTAATATTTGAACAAGAAGGCAAGAGTATACAATGGGGTAAAGATAGTCTATTCAATAAATGGTGTTGGAAAAATTGGAACAATATGTGCAAAAAAGTAAAAGTAGACCACCTTCTTATACCATATACAAAAATAAACTCAAAATGAATTAAAGACTTAAATGTTAGTCAAAAACATAAAAATCCTAGAACAAAAGAAAGGGAGTAAAATCTCTGACATTTCTCATAGCAATATTTTTCCTGATATGTCTTATCTGGCAAGGGAAACAGAAAAACAAACAAATGGAACTATATTGAACTAAGAGGATTTTACACAGTAAAGAAAACCATCACAAAAGTGAAAAGACAACCCACTTAGGAGGAGAAAATATTCACCAATGTCTGATAAGGGTTTATTATGCAAAATTTATAAAGAAGTTATTAAACTAAGCTCCAAAAAACAATTTAATTTAAAAATGGAAAAAGGTCCTGAATAGATACCTTCTCCAAAGAGGATATACAGAGTGCCAATAGACATATGAAAAAATACTAATGTCACTAATCATAAAAGAAATACAAATTGAAATCATAGTGAGATATCACTTCAAACATGTCAGAATGGCTATCATGAATAAGTCAACAAACTATAAGTGTGGTGAAGATGTGGAGAAACAAGAATCTTTGTGTACTGTTGGTGGAAATGCAGATTGGGACAGCCACTATGGAAAGCAGTATGGAGTTACCTAAAAAAAAAAATAAAAATGAAACTCCCTTATGACCCAATGACTCCACTTCTAGGATTCTATCCTAAGAATCTGAAACACTAATTTAAAAGAATATATGACTCTTATGTTTATTACAACACTATTTACAATAGCCAATTTTTAAAAACAGCCCAAGTGCCCATCATAAAAAGCTGTAGTGCATTTACACAAGGGAATACTACTCAGCTAATAGAGGGAATAAATCTTACATTTTGTACAGCATGGATGGAGATCATTATGCAAAATGAAATAAGCCAGTCAGAGAAAGACAAGTACCATATGATTATATTCATATGTCAAATCTAATGAACTAACAATCAAAATGGGGACAGATTCGTAGATAGAGAGCAGGGTATTTGCTGCCTGGGTGGATGGGGGCTGGGTGGGGCTGGAGGGATTGAGCTAAAAAGAAAAAAAGAGAAAAAACTCATGGACAAGGAAAATAGTATGGTGACAGCTGGGGTAGGATGGGGGTGGAGTATAGTGGAAGAGGTTATTGGGAGGATAAATGTTGATGGAAGGAGGCTTGACTTGGTGTGGCAAACACACAGTACAGTGTACAGATGACGTGTTGTAGAATTGTGCACCTAAAACCTCTATAATTTTTTTTACCAGTATAATTCCTATAAATTGAATTAAAAGGGAAATTAAAAACAAAAATAAGGTTTTCTTGAGTGGCAAAGGGGTCAAAGACCAGAAGATATGAACATGTCTGAATGAATACCAAGTGAAATGGATGATCCAAAGAGCTTCAGTCACTTCCCTGCCCTGTTCGGTCTTCTCACTACAGAAGCCTCTTCCCCTACTCTTAGATGAAACTGCACCCAGTAGACAGAGATTCAGTTATTGGCACCAAGGAATATAGTATTTCTATGAGCTTTTAGTCAAAATTTAGCTTAGTTTTGAAAAACTACAATTCCACTGCTTGCATGCTTAATTTTTTATACTTGAGATTTATAGCTGTGCAGTTTCTCTGCCGTCTTGGGAGACAGTCTTGTTCCAGTTCTCCTAGCTCTACTCCTTCTTGATCTATTCTCTTTGTGAAGCTTGATTCCTCAAGTTGAACTTTTTAAGAAGATCTTAAACCCTTGCTTAACCTCTGCATCCCCATGTATAAAATGAGAATAATAGGGCATATCAGGGTCACTGTCAGTAGTAGAAGAAATTTATATAATTATTAATTATATTTTAGACACTATAGGTGCCCAAATACTAATTCACCCCTTTTACTGCTAATACTGCTACAACTAATGATAACAATAATAAAAATATAATAACCAGACAGGTTTATAATAGCATGATCATTTAAAATGATTGGCCTGGTGTATTACATAATCAATATTAAATTATTGAGGTTATCAAGGTGAATATATATATACCTAGGACACGATGCTAATATGTATATCTAGGATATATTATGTCTTCTCCAAAATGCTAGCTCCTTTCTTTATGCGAAGAGAACCCATATTCTTCCCTGAAAGGCTGTGTTTCTCTTATATAAACAAGCATGCTTTTTACTTTTATTTATTTTTTAAATCGATAGTTTTCTTTTCATTTTGAAAAAATTTTAACGATTTTAGTGAGAGAGAGCACATTTCCATACCTATCAAGAAAATAAAAGCTTTTAAAAAAATTACTGTCGAAAGTCTAAGATTTTTAAAAGAATAAACTGTTGGAGAAAAAAAAAAGTGTTTAACCTTTTTTTCTGAGAAGTTAAAGACTGTACTTTACAAAAGCTTCTCCAACCGGTGATTTTATTTGAATTAAAAAAACTAGCAATCCCCAAGGCTCCAAGATTTAATTTCCATTGTGTAGAATGCCTCTCACATCAGAATTAATCAGGTTTCATTTCTATTGTCCCATTTCCCTTCAGAAGTGCTGTGATATAAACCTCAAAGGTAAATAACAAATATTCATCTACTCACCTGTTTTTAAGAACCCACTGTTCAGGGATGTAAATCATTGCTAGTGACAGGTGTGCACTGATTTGGGTACAATTCATCTTCTCTGTCTAAATGGACAGAGTTCCCTTCAGCCTCTCAAACTCACAGGAGCAAATGTATTACTCCAACATTTCAGGCCAAATAAACAGACATTTATATTTTTACTACTTGTAAGCAGATAGAACACATCTTGATTTTGTTTCTTTCTTAAGAGGAATTTTAATAAATTAGATGTATGAAATAACAGGTAGTAGTATCTAGGTATCTGGTTTGGTACTTCTACTGTGAACTCTGAGAAAAACGATACCAATTAAGAAAGGTTCCTGATGGCTAACTGGGTTCAAATTAGAAACAAAAACAGAAAACAGAGACTAGCAGTCATTTCTACACAGGGCCTCTCACACAAACTGCACTTCATGGAGAACCCTACTCTGAACTGCTTGTCTGCCCTGGTTTCTGTCATCTGAACCAACCCTTATAAAGGAGTTTCTGAAATCCTATTTCAATCAGTTGGATGAAGGTTTTTTGCATCCAACCGGATCTGTGCAGCTCCAAGCAATCAGAAGAGTTTTATTCTGACCAATTAGGACAGTACTATTTGGACCAATCAAATTGTGAGGATTTGGAGTCATCATTTGCATGAGGACTGGCCAAACAAGCACTATGGTGGGGAATTCTGTTAATATACACCAGCTTCCCTCTAGTGTTGAGAGCATACTTTTCTTTTCCACTGATGACTGTGTTTCCCTGGTCAGAACTGATGTATCAGGGACATGTCTATCTGGTACAGAGAGAAGTAGAGCTGAGCTGAGCTGATCTGATTAGCTGAAAGTAGGTAGACCTGGTGCCAGGGCCCACTCCAGCCCTACTCTATCATAAGTGAGCTATTTGCACTGAATAAAGTTTCCTTTTTCACCAGCACCCCAAATTGGGAATTTTTATTGGTGTTGAATTAGTGCCAATAATCATTGGTTGATACTACAAACCTTCATTTATTGATACTCTAGAATTAACCCTTTGAGTAGTATGAATGTTCATGTACGTCCTTGTGCCTCCTGTCCATCCAGAGTATGATTGTACAAAACTTTTTATTTTAAAAATGTAAAAGGCGACATTAAAAAAGGCAAATGTATGTTCTTCTTGTTTTCATATATTGGTTATCAAGCAAACATGATTTTAAATTAGTAAAACTGTAATTGAAACTAATTTTATTTTTTGAAAAAACTCACTGCTGGGGGTCATGAAGCATAAAAAAACTCACTACTCAAAGGGTTAAAAGAGAATTACTTCTGATACTATAAAGTAATTCCTGCTAGCAGTTTGAACATTTGTGAGCCTACCTTTCTTGGTCATATCTTTATTGATAAAAGTTCAAGGTATACTCAAAAGCAAAGTACATGTTGGACCCAGTTCCAGGACTGAAGTGTTTACAGAATTGGGTACATACTTGTTTGTGGAAGGATGGGCCTGGTTTTGTGTATCCACTCTGGTTCAGCTCTAGTCCACCTGTGTGTTTATTTTCTGAGCATATAGTTCTATGTTGCAGAGATGAAAAATGGAATTTCACAGAGTGGCTTTGTGACAATAAAGGACTTAACTTATCCCTTCTCTGTTTCTTGCTGTTTCAAGCCTTTGCAAATTCTAGCAATTGATTCAATTCAAAAAGTGGACAAAGGACAGGGACGTGCTAATTTGCAAATCCCTCTTATAGGAGAGACTGTAGGGTTTCAGAAAGGATAAAATATAGCTTTGTAACCTTTTCTTCCCCATGATAATTAGCATTCTCTTCAAATTCATTGGTCTCTGGGGGATGTGGTTTGTGTTGGCTGTAAACTAAATGCAGGTGTCACTGGCAGAGAAGCCCTAGGGAGTTTGAGAATGCACCTTCAGAGCATAGTAAGTACCTTAAAGTATTTTATTTACATGTTTACTTAGTCCTAAACAATTCAGGAAGTTTTTCAAGTCAAATATGCTTTATTTCAAATCTGATTGCACAGGGAGTATAGGATTATTCTTTGTTAGTGCATTTTGAAAGTACAGATAATAATTTAGGTATTATTGTGCCAAAGGCCCTTCTGACAGGAACTGACCCTCAGAGATGACAATTAGCATTGCATCACTGAGACTAGTCAATTTGTTGTTTTCTGGCCAAGTTTGTGTATTTAAACTTTAAAGTTCTTGTTTTCATGCTCTATAGTAAAGGGGAAGATTACAAAACCAGCTAAATCCTCTATAAGCAACAGAAAAGCAAAAGTAAGGCTTGTCCTTTCATTCCTGAGCTTTGGCAAATTCAAGGAGGATATCTCATTTGATTCCTTGTTGGAAACTAGTGTAAGGAGGAACCTAGACTAGCTACAGTTTACTTCTGATGTTGGTAGAGTCTGGTAACAGGACTCTAAATATGTACTAGTATTGCTGGTTTTTCTGGATGTTGCTGTTTCTGGCTAAGTCTACAGATATACTAGAGGCAGTAATATGCCCCACTAAACAGAGACTTCACTGGAGTAAGCTGCCATATGGAGGAACCAATAAACTTTTCTTAAGTGTATCTAACTGAAATAAAACCATGGAGGAAAATGTCTTGATTCTAAAATCTCCTACACTAGGAAGGTATGTCCTCTATGTCCTTCTACAACACTGGTACTCACCTCACCAAAGCTTCCCTTACAATATGCTATCAAAATTGCCTAAACATTTGCTTCTCTCCAACTATACAGTAAGCTCCCTGAGGATAAGAACTCAGTTTTGTTCATCCCGGACACAGTCTTCTAATGTCTGCATGGGAGTAAGCATTTGAAAAATATTTTTGAATTAATGAGCCAGACTTCTTGTATTGAAACAAAAGCTGATCCTTAACTCCTGCTGACATTTTTATAGCTTATTAAAAATAAAAATAGATGCCTGAGTAGTGGTAGCACAGTGGATCTAGTGTTGACCTGGGGCGTTGAGGTCCCATCTTTGAAAGCCTGAGGCTGCCAGCTTGAGTGCGGGCTCATCAGGCTTGAACAAAGGCTCAGCTGATTGAGTGTGGTGTCACCAGCTTGAGCATGGGATCATCGACATAATCACTTGGACGCTGACTTGAGCCCAAGGTAATTGGATTAAGCAAGGGGTCACTGGCTCAGCTGGAGCCCCCCAGTCAAGGCACATATGAGAATCAATCAATGAACAACTAAGGTGTTAACTATGAGTTGATGCTTCTCATCTCTCTCTTTTCCTCTCTCTAAATAATAAGGATAAAAAGATAAAAGCAATTAATTATTTATATGTGTCTGATACTGTGCTGAGCACTTTGTCTTTCATTTCTTTAAATTTTGAAACTCTATGGATTAAAAGTGGTCAAACTAATGAGGATTCAGAATTTAAAAAATCTGTGCTCAAGCTTTTGCTTCGCCCCTTGTTAGCTCTTTGATCTTAGTCAATCTATATGAGGCATCAATTTTTATTTTCAAATATGAGTAAATAATAACTTTCTCAGAGGATTCTGTGAATAACATTAATCTTTGTCTCACATGGAGCTTGCACCTTTCAGTTGTTATTTCTATACTTACTCTTACTCTGTTCCTTGAGTCAATGAATACTAGGAAATAATTTATTATTTTGGAAAAGAGAAGGAAAACAAATATTTTTTAATCAACTAGTCTAATTTTCTTGTGTTTTTTATGTACATCCACCCATTCCTTCTGTTAGTATAATTTATCAACTTTTAATTATTTGAGTCTACTATATACAACCTCAACTTCATAATAAATAATAATTTCCATTTAACAGAAACTCTTCTGATTATGCTTGGTTGCCTGTTCTATCCAGAAGTCAGTTTTTTGATACCTCCTCATTTCTCAATAGAGTGTGAGACTTTGGATAAAATATTGTTGCAAGCAGTCTCAACATTATATATAGCTAACTCTGACCATCATACCCAGAACAGGACAAACAGTGCTGTCGTAGCAGAGACAAAAGACAGTATGGCTGCATGACTAGTTAGAGGAGATGCCAGCCATAGACAACTGTATACAATGAATGCAGTGTGATAGAGTTGGTACATTCATATGTCTATGTACCAGTTAGGGTCAGCCAGTGAGCCAGTCACCTTTTGGTCTTCCCTCTGACCTATTTACAAATGGGCAGAATTCATTAACAACTGTGACTAACCTGACTTGGGTACTTTTCCTAGTCGAACTTGCTGAATACTTCTGTATAACTAACTGTTCAAGTCTCTTCTTCTAGGAACCATCATTTCAACAGAAGTCTGAAGAGAACACTATGTATATATGATACATTCACCATAAAGATACTGCCACTGTTTTGATTAAAATTAAAGGTCTAATTATGGTTAAAATGGTTTGTTGGTATTTTCATTGTGGTTAATAAATCAGCATTTTGAATCTACAACATTTCGATCAACACCTCCTTATGGACAAATTTTAAATATCAGTGACTCTTGCAGGAGGTATGTGCATTGGAAGTTCAGAAATGATAGGAGTACAGCATTAAGAAGTTTAGGGGTCTGAGAGTCCATCCTGTGTGCAATATAACAGGTTAGCCTGCCACAGCTTCATAGATGCTGGCAGAAATCATAAGACTCCTAGGTCAGAGACAGAGCCATCATTACTCATGGTGCAGCAGCCTGCAGAAATCTCAGGTTCCCACTGGTTCCTTATGCTCCCCAATTTTCACAGAATAACCCTGGTAGATATAGATGAATGCTATACACATTATGCTTATGTCTCATTGCAAAAAAAAACCAAACTTAAGAAATCCTAACCTTTACAATAAGCAGAAAAAAAAAATTTAGCCTTTGCCCCCAAAGGAGACATTTTTATTATACTCGACAACAAACAATCCACCTTCTGCTTTGGAGGAAGACAATTCTCAAATACACCTATGTTTGTTCTCTATGAAATATTCTTAGAAAGACTTTATCCACTGTGCCACCACAGTTCAAGCTGCTAGAAGGATTTAAATATTTAACCTATCCTCATTAAGAACCCTAGAATCGGAGGGCAAGATGGCGATGGAGTAGGCAAACGTACCAACTTCCTACTCCCAGAACCAAAGTGATTATAACTTAATTTTAAGAACTATCATCTGGATAAATCAACATTGAACTGGACTGAGAGGACTCTTCAACCGGGGAACACTGAAGAAGCAACATTGAGACTGGTAGGAAAAGCGAAAATGCGAAAAAGGCTGCCCAGCTCCCCAGAGCGAAAGGCAGCCCGGAGAGACTCGCGTGGCAGGAAGAAAGTTTAGCAAATGGGTAGGTATCTGTGACCCAGGAACAAAGACCAAGCCTACAGGACCAGAGCCTAGAAGAGGTGTATAGACAGTATTTAGCTGTGAAACAGGTTAGGATACTGTTTGTGAGAAAGAGACAGTTGTCTCAGACCCAGGATTCTTCTTAAAGGGACGGCACAGAAAACCTCTCTCACAACCACTCACCCGGGACCCTGGGAGACAGGGAGAGAGGAGAGGACTAGAGCAGCAAAAAGAGAGTGCAGTCTGGATGGCACAGAGAGAAAAGCTTTGAGGGACAGCCACCCTAAACCCTGGGCTGAGTCACTTCACATAACTGAAACAATATTTCCCCTGGAACCAGCAAGGGGAAGCAGGACACCAGCCAAACGGGTTCCCCTGCAGCAACTAGAGCACAGCCACTTAGAAGGAAGGAGCTTTCAGGACTACAGTATGGAGTGTTAAGGTCTGAACTGCAGCGCCCCCACCCACATTGCTGAGGGTTTGCTGGAAGGCAGGCGGCAGCTGAACGTGGAAGTATAGTTCATTTGCGGGGTCAGAGACCGAGCCGGCTGGTGTGAGCTCGGTCTAGCCCAGCGGGGGTGAAGAGGGATGCACGAAAGTGGTCTGGAGGTTGCAGGCCCGCCTGCGACCCCACCTGTAGGGGAAAAGTGGGAGCCCGGAATGGGCAGAGATCCACAGCTGGGGAGGGACGAGTGAGCATGCAGCCTCACCTGGCCTCTGAGGCTTGAAACCCTGCACGAACTGGCTTTGCCCACGGAGGTGGAGTGGAAGCCCGGGCTTGCAGTTGAGCATGCACCAGCAGCCTCATCCCAGCCGAGGAGTCGAGGTTGGCAGGGGCAGGGTAGAAGCCTGGCTAGCAGCTGAGTGCACACCAGCAACCCCTCCCAGCCAAGGAACTGGCTGAAAGGGACCCGCAGCTGAGCAAAAGTATTCACCTTTGCTCTTGGTGCCCAGGCTTGTGGCCCAAGTGTGGTGCGCAATCCCACCTGTAGGAGAGGGGCAAAGACTGAGACTGGCTGAGACTTATAGAGCCTGGCATGAGAACGGAGCCCCTCCCGTGGAGGCAAGGCGGAAACCGCAGCAACAGCCGCAGCTGCCAGGGCCAGCAACGCCCATACCCAACTGCCCTAAGCAGCAGCAGAGGAGGTGGTGGGCCTGCAGACAGACCACACCTAGAGAACACAGAGGAAACATCCATTGGACTCCAGTAGCCAAACCCTTCTTACACACAGACAAAATGGGCACGCAGAGAAGTGCAACCTAAATGAATCAAGAAAAATCCCCAGATCAGGACCTGAATGAATCAGATAGATATAACCAAACTACCTGATGCAGAGTTTAAAATAATAATAGTTAGGATGTTCAAAGAGCTTAGAGCAACAATGGACAGTCATTATGAACACCTAAATAAAGAGGTAGCAAGTATAAAAAAGGAAATTGAAATAATAAAAAAGAATCAGACAGAAATGACAAATACAGTATCAGAACTAAAGACCACAATGGAAGGAATTAAAAGCAGGATGGATGAAACTGAGGATCAAATCAGCGAGTTAGAAGACAAAATAAACAATGGCAAAGAAGCAGAGCAGAAAAAAGAGAGTCAAAATAACTGAGGAAAATATATGGGAGCTCTGTGACAACAGGCAGAGAAATAACATCGGCATCATAGGGGTTCTTGAAGAAGAAGAGAAAAAACAAGAAATAGAAACTTTGTTCAATCAAATCATATCTAAAAACTTCTCTAAATTGAGACTGGAAAACATTTCACACGTTCAAGAAGCACAGAGAACTCCATTAAAGAGAAACCCAAAGAAATCTACACCAAGACACATCATAGTTAAAATACCAAAGCTAAGTGATAAAGAGAAAATTTTAAAAGCTGTTAAAGAAGAAACGGCTATCACCTACAAAGGAGCCCCCATAAGGATGACATCTGACTTCTCAACAGAAACAAGGTATATTCAAAGTAATGCAGAACAAGAAACTACAACCAAGACTACTCATCCAGCAAGGCTAATGTTTAAAATTGAAGGAGAAATAAAGAGCTTCCCAGACGAAAAAAAACCTCAAGGAATTCATTAACACCAAACCAATTCTGTTAAAGATGCTAAGGGGCCTGTAATGAACAGTTCAAAGGGGGAAAAGAATATAGCAAAAAAGAATACAGCTTTAAAGAATAAAATAGCAATAAACAACTACATATCAATAAAACATAAAATGTAAATGGATTAAATCATCCAATCAAAAGACATAGGGTAGCTACATGGATAAAGAAACAGGACCCGTACATATGCTGTCTACAAGAGACACACCTTAAAACAAAAGATGCACATATACTGAAGGTAAAAGGATGGAAAAAAATATTTCATGCAAATGGAAATGAAAAAAAAGCCGGGGTAGCAGTACTTATATCTGACAAAATGGACTTTAAAACAAAGGCTGCAGTAAGAGATAAAGAAGGACACTACATAATGATAAAGGGAGCAATTCAACAGGAAGATATAACTATTATAAATATCTATGCACCAAACATAGGAGCCCCAACATACATAAAGCAGAGTTTGATGGCTATAAAAGGCGAGATTAACAGCAATACTATAATAGTAGGGGATTTCAATACCCCACTAACATCACTGGATAGATCGTCAAGACAGAAAATTAACAAAGAAACAGAAGACATAAAGTTACACTAGATCAACTCGATTTAATAGATACATTCAGAACTTTTCACCCTAAAGCAGTAGAATATACATTCTTTGCAAGCACTCATGGTACATTCTCTAGGATAGACCACATGTTAGGACACAAAAGTGGTCTCAACAAATTTAAGAAGATTAAAATCATATCAAGCATTTTCTCTGATTACAATGGCATGAAACTATAAATTAACCACAAAAGAAAAACTGAAAAATACTCAAACACTTGGAAATTTAATAGCACATTATTAATAATGAATGGATCAACAATGAGATCAAAGAAGAAATAAAACATTTTCTAGAAACGAATGAAAATGAGCATAAATGAACTAAAAATTTATGAGACACAGCAAAAGCAGTACTGAGAGGGAAGTTCATAGCACTACAGGCATACCATGAGAAGCTAGAAAAAGCTCAAATAAGCAACTTGACCCTGCATCTAAAGAAACAAGAAAAACAACAGCAAATAAATTTCAAGACTAGTAGAAGGAATGAAATAAGATCAGAGTGGAAATAAATGACATAGAGACTAAGGAAACAATACAGAGGATCAAAGAAACCAGGAGCTGGATCTTTGAAAAGGTAAACAAGGTCATTGAACCTTGAACTAGACTCACCAAGAAAATAAGAGATGGTGGAGCAAGATGGCGACGGAGTAGGCGGATTTACCAACTTCCAACTCCCAAAACCAAAGTGGATTATCACTCAATTTTAAGAACCATCATCTGGATAAACCAAGTTTGAAGTAAAAAAAGAGGACTCTTCAACCAAGTAACACAGAAGAAGCCACATTGAGACTGGTAGAAATAATGAAAACGCGAAGAGGGCTCCCTGGCTCCCCGGAGCAAACGGCAGCCCGGAAAGACCCGTGTGGTGGGAGAAAAGTTTGGCGGAGAAGGAGGCACCTGGGTCACAGGAACCAAGCCCCAGCCTATAGTCCAAAAGCCTAGAAGAGGCGTTTGGACAGTTTTGAGCTGTGAAACAAGTGAGGGAGCTCCCACGCCTACAGTGTGGAGTATTAGGTCCCTTCCTACTCTGCTGAGGATTGCTGAAGGGTATGGTGGCGGCAGGATGCTGAAACGCGGTTGTGTCGGCGTGGGCAGAGGCCAAGCAGGTGTGAGCTTAGTCTAGCCCAGCAGGGGCGGAGGGGACGTGCAAAAGTGGTCCGGCAGCTGCGGACCCGCCTGTAATCTCACCTGCGGGGACAAGGCGGGAGGCCTGGAATGGGCAGAGATCTGCTCTTTGACCGTGCGCAAGCCGGCCCTGACCGCGGGGACAGAGCTAGGATCAGAAACGGGCGGGGGCTCACGGCTGAGCTCATGCTACCAGCTCTGCCTGGGGAGAGAAACCGCGGTTTGCCATCCTATGTGCGCGAGCTGGCTCCGAAGTCGGGGGCGGAGTAGACCCCAAGACGAGCGGAAGCTAGCAGCTTAGCCCACGCTACTATCCCCGCCCAGCCGGAGAAACCGAAGTTTGCCATCCTATGTGAACAAGTGGGTTCCAAATGCAGGGGCGGGTTGAGTCCGGGACGAGTGGAAGATTGCAGCTGAGCGGAAGCCAGCAAACATGCCCTGCCCAACAAACCTTGGATTGCGACCCTGCGCAGAAGGGCCCTGGCCTCGAGGGCAGGGCTAAAGCTTCAGACGGGTAAAGGCTCACAGCTGAGAGCATGTCAAAAGCCCCACCCAACCCGTGAAACTGAGGCGAGCAGGCTCGGACTGCAGGTGCTAGGCAGAAGTTCGGAAACAGGATGGCCCCGCAGCTGAGCAAAGGTGCTCACCTCTACCCTTGGTGCTGAGGCTTGTGGCTTGAGTGACAGTCTCTCCCACAGAGAAGAGGCAGAAATCACAGCAAAAGCCGCACTGGGCTGGCCCTGGCAACGCCCATACCCAACTGCCCTAGGCAGCGGCAGAAGGGGTGGTGGGCCTGAAGACAGACCACACCGAGAGAACAAAAAGGCAAAACCTACTGCACTCCAGTGGCCACAACTGGCTTATACAGACAAAATGGGCAGGGAGAAATGCAAACCAAATGAATCAAGAGAAATCAGCAGGGAAGGACCTGAATGAACCAGATATAACCAAATTACCAGAAGCAAAATTTAGAGTAATAATAGTTAAGATGTTCAAAGAAATTAGAACAATGGATAGTCATTATGAACACTTAAATAAAGAGATAACAAGTATAAAAAACAAAATTGAAATAATAAAAAAGAATCAGACAGAAATGACAAATACAGTATCAGACCTGAAGACCACAATGTAAGAAATTAACAGCAGAATGAATCACACTGAGGATCAAATCAGCGAGTTAGAGGACACAATAAACAAAGGCACAGAAGCAGAGAAGAAAAAGGAAAAGAGACTCAAAAAATGTGAGGAAACTCTAAGGGAGCTCTGTGACAACCTGAAGAGAAACAACATTTGCATCATAGGAGTGCCTGAAGAAGAGGAGAGGGGACAGGAAAAGGAAACTTTGTTCAATCAAATCATAGCAGAAAACTTCCCTAAATTAAGGCTGGGAAACACTCTACACTTTCAAGAAGCACACAGAACTTCATTAAAGAGAAACCCAAAAAGATCTACACCAAGACACATCATAGTTAAAATACCAAAGCTAATGGATAAAGAAAAAATCTTAAAAGCTGCTAGGGAAAAAAAGGCTATCACCTACAAAGGAGCCCCCATAAGGATGACATTGGACTTCTCAACAGAAACACTTGAGGGCAGAAGGGAATGGCAAGATATAATCAAAGTAATGCAGAACAAGAACCTACAACCAAGACTACTTTATCCAGCAAGGCTAACGTTTAAAATTGAAGGGAAATAAAGAGCTTACCAGACAAAGAAAGCCTCAAGAAATTCATTAAAACCAAACCAATTCTACAAGAATACTAAGGGGCCTCTTGTGAACAGTTTAAAGGGAGGAAAGAATATAGCAAAAGAAGAATACAGCTTTAAAGAATAAAATGGCAATAAACACCTACATATCAATAATAACCTTAAATGTAAATGGATTAAATGATCCAATCAAAAGACATAGGGTAGCTTCATGGATAAAGAAACAGGACCCATACATATGCTGTCTACAAAGGACACACCTTAAAACAAAAGATGCACATAGACTGAAGGTAAAAGGATGGAAAAATATATTTTATGCAAATGGAAATGAAAAAAAAGCTGGGGTAGCAGTACTTATATTCTGACAAAATGCACTTTAAAACAAAGGCAGTAGTAAGAGATAAAGAAGGACACTACATAATGATAAAGGGAACAATTCAACAGGAAGATATAACTATTATAAATATTTATGCACCAAACATAGGAGCCACGACATACATAAAGCAAACTTTGATGGATATAAAGGGCAAGATTAACAGCAATATTATCATAGTAGGGGATTTCAATATCCCTCTAACAACACTGGATAGATCCTCAAGAAAGAAAATTAATAAAGAAACAGCAGATTTAAAGAATACACTAGATCAACTTGATTCAATAGGTATCTTCAGAACTTTTCATGCTAAAGCAGTAGAATATACATTCTTTGCAAGCACTCATGGTACATTCTCTAGGATAGACCACATGTTAGGACACAAAAATGGTCTCAATAAATTTAAGAAGATTGAAATCATATCAAGCATTTTCTCTGATCACAATGCCATGAAACTAGAAATTAACCACAAAAGAAAAACTGAAAAATACTCAAACACTTGGAAACTAAATAGCATGATATTAAACAATGAATGAATTAACAATGAGATCAAAGAAGAAATAAAAAAGTTTCTAGAAACAAATGATAATGAGCATACATCAACTCGAAATTTATGGGACACAGCAAAAGCTGTTTTGAGAGGGAAGTTCATTGCACTACAGGCATATCATAAGAAGCTAGAAAAAGCTCAAATAAGCAACCTGACCCTGCAGCTAAGAGAACTAAAAAAACAACAACAAATAAAACCCAGGACAAGTAGAAGGAAGGAAATAATAAAGGTCAGAGCAGAAATAAATGACATAGAGGCTAAGAAAACAATACAGAGGATCGATGAAACCAGAAGCTGGTTCTTTGAAAAGGTAAACAAGATTGATGAACCTTTAACTAGACTCACCAAGAAAAAAAGACAGAGGACTCAAATAAATAAAATTAGAAAGGACAGTGTAGAAATAACAACTGACACAACAGAAATACAAAGCATTGTAAGAAAATACTATGAAGAACTATATGCCAAAAAATTAGACAATCTCAGTGAAATGGACAAATTTTTTGAATCATATAATCTTCCAAATCTCAATCTAGAAGAAACAGAACACCTAAATAAACCAATTACAACAAATGAGATAGAAACAGTTATCAAAAAACTCCCAAAAAAGAAAAGTCCTGGGCCTGATGGCTTCACAAGTGAATTCTATCAAAAATTCAAAGAAGAACTAACTCCTATCCTCCTCAAGCTATTTCAAAAAATTCAAGAGGAAGGAAGACTTCCAAACTCCTTTTATGAGGCGAGTATAATTCTGATGCCAAAACCGGGCAAAGACAACACAAAGAAAGAAAATTATAAGCCTATATCCCTGATGAATTTAGATGATAAAATTCTCAACTAAATATTAGCTAACCGAATCCAGCAATATATGAAATAAATCATACACCATGATCAAGTGGGATTTATTCTGGAGAGGCAAGGCTGGTTCAATATTCACAAATCAATCAATGTGATTCATCACATAAACAAAAGGAAGGACAAAAATCACATGATAATTTCAATAGATGCAGAAAAGGCATTGGATAAAATCCAGCACCCATTCATGCTCAAAACTCTCAGTAAAGTGGGAATACAGGGAACATTCCTTAACATGATAAAGGCCATCTACGATAAACCGACAGCAAACATCATACTAAATGGACAAAGATTAAAAGCAATCCCCTTAAGATCAGAAACCAGGCAGGGTTGCCCACTTTCACCACTCTTATTCAACAGAGTTCTGGAAGTCCTAGCAATAGCAATCAGACAAGAAGAAGAAATAAAAGGCATCCAAATTGGAAAAGAAGAAGTAAAACTGTCATTATTTGCAGATGATATGATATTGTGTATAGAAAACCCTAAAATCTCAGTCAAAATACTACTGGACCTTATAAATGAATTCAGCAAGGTGGCAGGATATAAAATTAATACTGAGAAATCAAAGGCATTTTTATATATTAACGATGAACTGTCAGCAAAGGAAATTAAGGAAACAATCCCCTTCACTATTACAGCCAAAAATAAAAATAAAAATAAAGTACCTAGGAGTAAATTTAACTAAGGAGGTTAAGGACTTATACTCGGAAAATTATAAATCATTGATAAAAGAAATCCAGAAAGATACAAACAAGTAGAAGCATATACTGTGCTCATGGCTAGGAAGTATAAACATCATTAAAATGTCTATATTACCCAAAGCAATTTATAAATTCAATGCAATACCAATTAAAATATCAATGACATATTTAAAAGATATATAACACATATTCCAAAAATTTATATGGAACCAAAAAAGAACACGAATAGCTTCAGCAATCTTAAAAAGAAAAAATAAAGCAGGAGGTATCACTCTTCCAGATATCAAGGTTTACTATAAGGCCATTATACTCAAGACAGCCTGGTACTGGCATAAGAACAGGCACATAGATCAATGGAACAGAACAGAGGACCCAGAAATAAACCCACAGCTTTATGGACAACTGTTATTTGACAAAGGAGGAAAGAACATACAATGGAGTAAAGACAGCCTCTTTAACAAATGGTGTTGGGAAAATTGGACATCTACTTGCAAAAAATTAAACTAGACCATCAACTTACACCATTCACAAAAACAAACTCAAAATGGATAAAAGACTTAAATGAAAGCCGTGAAACCATAAGCATCTTAGAAGAAAATATAGGCAGCAAGCTCTCCGACATCTGTAGAAGCAATATATATTTGCCGATTTATCTCCACAGGCAAATAAAATAAAAGGCAGGATAAACAAATGGGACTATATCAAACTAAAAATTTTTTGCACAGCTAAAGACAATAAAACAGAATAAAAAGACAAACCACACAATGGCAGAACATATTCGACAGCACATCTGATAAGGGGTTAATAACTAAAATTTATAAAGAACTTATAAAACTCAACACCAGGAAGACAAACAATCCAATCAAAAAATGGGCAAAAGAAATGAATAGAAATTTCTCCAAAGATGACATACAGATGGCCAATAGGCATATGAAAAAATGCTCAACATCACTAATCATTAGAGAAATGCAAATTAAAACCACAATGAGATATCACCTCACACCAGTCAGAATGGCACTCATCAGCAAAATAACACAGAATAAGTGCTGGCGAGGATGTGGAGAAAAGGGAACGCTTCTTCACTGCTGGTTGGAATACAGACTGGTGCAGCCACTGTGGAAAACAGTTTGGAGATTCCTCAAGAAATTAAAAATGGAACTGCCTTTTGACCCAGCTATCCCACTTATAGTACTATACCCTAAGAACACCATAGCACAAGAAATGAATAGACACTTCTCCAAAGAGGACATACAGATGGCCAATAGGCATATGAAAAAATCCTAAACACACTAATCATTAGAGAAATGCAAATTAAAACCACAATGAGATTCCACCTCACACCAGTCAGAATGGCGCTCATTAACAAAACAACACATAAGAGGATGTGGAGAAAAGGGAACCCTCCTGCACTGCTGGTGGGAATGCAGACTGGTGCAACCACTGTGGAAAACAGTATGGAGATTCCTCAAAAAAATTAGAAATGAAATTGCCCTTTGACTCAGCTATCTCACTTATAGGAATATATCCCAAGGACAGCATGTCACTGACTGAGAGAAAGAGATGCACCCCCATGTTTATGACAGCACTGTTCACAATAGTGAAGAGCTGGAAGCAGCCCAAGTGTCTATCAGTGGACGAGTGGATTAAAAAGCAGTGGTACATATATACAATGGAATACTATGGGGTTATGAAAAAGCAGGAAATATTACCTTTTGCAACAATATAGAGGGACCTGGAAACAATTATGTTGAATGAAATAAGCCAGGCAGAAAAAGAAAAATATTATATTATCTCAATCATTTGAGGAATCCAAGGAACATTGAGAACTATGGAAAGGGATTGAGACAGAGGAGGGATCAAAGGGACCAGAGGAAAAGAGGACAGAGGGCAAGGGGAGAATGGGATGGGATGAACCTGGGGGGAAGGTGGGAGGGCACTGTAGGGAGGAGGGCAAGGGAGATACGGAGGGCATATGGGAGAGGGGAGATGCAGTCGAGGTTACCCTAGAATCTCTGTAAACACAATTAATTAAATAAAATAAAAGTAAACAAAATAAAAATTGGAGAAAAATATTAAAAACTGAACTACCTTTTGACCCAGCTATCCCACTTTTAGGAATGTACCCTAAGAACACCATAGCACTGTTTGAAAAGAAGAAATGTGCCCCCATGTTTGTGGCAGCATTGTTTACAATAGCGAAGATCTGGAAACAGCCCAAGGTTCCTTCAGAGGACGAGTGGATTAAAAAGTTTTGGTACATATATACTATGGAATACTACGCAGCCATAAGAAATGATGACATCGGATCATTTGTAACAACATGGATGGACCTTGATAACATTATACTGAGTGAAGTAAGTAAATCAGAAAAAAAGTAAGAACTATATGAGTCCATACATAGATGGGACATAAAAATGAGACTCAGAGACATGGACAAGAGTGTACTGGCTACCCGGGGGAGTGGGTGGAGAGGGAGGAAGTAAGGAGATGGGAGGGGCACAAATAAAACCAGGATAGAAGGTGACGTAGGACAATTTGACTTTGGGTGATGGGTATGAAATATAATCAAATGTCAAAATAATCTGGAAATATTTTCTCTGAACATATGTGCCCTGATTTATCAATGTCACCCCATTAAAATTAATAAAAAATATAAAAAAATATTCTTGGAAAGATGGTCAAGTATAGAACTTGCCAATGCATTTATTTGCCATATGTACAGAAATGTAAGGTACTCTGAAAGACTTCTATCCCAGGATTTGAAATCCCAAGGAGTCATCTAGCTGAAAAGAAGATTTGAACTTTTCCCTGACTGATCCATATGCTTAGCATCCTTTCTCTTTTAACTAACATCCCAATAAATTTTTTTTCTGGAAGAATCAGTGCTAAAGGCCCTTCTGACAGAAACTGACCCTCTGAGATGCCAATTAGCATTGCATCACTGAGACTAGTCAATTTGTTGTTTTTCTGACCAAGTTTGTGTATTTAAACTTTAAAGTTCTTGTTTTTATGCTCTATAGTAAAGTGGAAGATTACAAAACCAGCTAAATCCTCTATAAGCAACAGAAAAGCAAAAGCTTGTTGCCAAACTAATTTGAACTCATTTTTCTTGTTTTCCATTCTCTGCTTATTCACAGCTGTTATAGAAATCTATAGAAGAAAGACAAGTGAAACCAGGAATAGTTACAAAAGCTAGAGTGACACCAATGGGTTAAAAGAGAACTGATTCTATCAATGCAAAATGTATTTGGCAAGAACTTTAGAGAATCAAGTAGAGAAAAGGTCAGGCTATGATATTTCTAAGAAACCAGAAGTGAGTCATGATGTGTCTTTATTACATTTCTATATGTGAAGCATTTCTCACTACTTCTTAATTATTTGTTTCTCACATAGAAACTTGGTCATATTATTTTAGCAAACTTTATATCTTACTGCTGTTTTAGATATGAAAGATATTCATTTTAAATGCAGGTTTTTGCACAGGAGCTCATTATATTTGAGCCATGTCAAATGTTGACCTGATATAAAGAAAAAAAGTCTTGAGATGACCAGTTAAGTTTCAGTAACCAATTTTTCTTTGGAATATGGTAATCTCTACAAAATTGTACAAAACTCTATATAGTTGGAAACTTTTGTCATTTAGTTTGAAATATATTTAAAGGTATGGTTGTAATGTCGATATCTAGAAAGTGATTTTGAAAATTATACACAAATTGATATTTTCACTTTTAAAATATATTAAGAGTAGAGAAAATGTAGTGAGTTAGTGAGGACCTTGTAAGATGGTTCTGGAGTGAAGACTGTATTGTCTAACTATAACAAGTTGCCAATTCCAATCTTAGTTCCAGATAACTTTCTACGTACACATAACTAAACAATCTTCAATTTTCAAACAATTTATTAAGCCCAGCTGAGCTTTTACATTATAGCTTGCTTTCATGTAGATGTTTCATACAACAAATATTATGTTTTCATGTATCTGGAGAACGGACACTGACAGCCTCATCTACTTGTAAGTGTAATGTTAACCACAGTTAAATGTACATTATTTCTAATTATGTTGTTTCCTTAACTCCTTATACTTTTAACCTCACAGGACTTTAAAGCAAAAGCAAAAGAATGATAATTCTTCTATTTCTTACCTTCTTAACTTTCAGGTATAGGGTATGCAGATACTATACTGACAATTAAAAACACTTTGATATCCTTTCATATAGGATATATGTTTTCCTTTTTTAAAGTGCTGCTAAGTGTAAAGCAAAGTGTTATACAATAAATAAAACACTTTGCAATATCAATGCATGTTCATGGTACATCTACATGATTTTCAAATTGTGTTTTCAGGGACTAAACAGAATTGCTCTAAAAATAAAAGCAGTTTTAAAAATAAGTGTGCAATCCTTGCTGGACTACTAAAGGAAGTATTTAAGTTTTAAACAATAATTATTCATTGCAAATTGTACATGTGAAAATTATAGCTTCACAGGACAAAGGGCTGGTGAAAGTAGGCAGGCCGGCAGGTAACAAAGTAATTCCCTTCTGATCAGGAGAGAGGATAGTCATGGGGGGAGGGTTATAATGTCAACTAAAGGGCAAGTAGGATTTTGATAAGTGTATCCTCTTGCCATGGTTCAAAAATAAGAGAGGCAGATTCCTGAAAATACCCACAACTAGGCAAACATTCAGGGAAGGTCATTAAACTCTTTTTTCAAATTAAAAATATTTATAGATAAAATATTCTACTTAGAGAGTAAAGAGTTCAGGGATTTTGTAAAATAGACTAGTGATTTGAAGACAAGCTCTAAGGCTTAGAAAGATTCCAGTTTGGGTAAGGATTCTAAGGTTCTCAAAGGTTAATGGGCATTTCAGTCATCTAAAGATTTTTAAAATGAAGATTCTGATTCAGTTGCTACAGGATGCCACCCAAGATGCTACATTTGTGATAAGCTCCAAGGTAATGTCAATAGCACTGGTTCAAGGAGTAGCTTTGAGTAAATAAGGATTAGAGTGGCTTAAAATGAGTAAAGTTAGATGGTTATTATCCTGCCATTTTATTATAGTTTAAATCTTTTAAATATATATTTCTGTAATATGTGTCATTTTTATCATCTAAATATATATATATTTTTCAGTACAAGTCCTTTATCAGATATGATTATTTTTTACAGATACATGTTCCCAGTCTTTTTAATTTTTTAAATAATGACTAAATTTTGTTTTTATTCTGATAAAGTTCAGTTTATCTCTTACTTTCCTTCATGGCTTGTGCTTTTGGTGTCTTATTTAAATAATTTTGCCTAACCTAAAGTTATAAAGATTTTGTCCTTTGTTTTTCTGTAAATATTCTATAATTATAAGTTTTACTTTTAAAGTTTTATGATCCATGTTAAATTAATTCTTTTAAAAAGTAAAAGCTATGTAACTTAAGGATAATTTTTAAAATATGGATATCTAATTTTTCTAACACAATTTGTTAAAAAGTAATATCCTTTTCTCCATTGAATTACCTTTACATTTTGTAAAAGAAAAAAACAAAACAACTGATCTGATATGTGTGGGTCTATTTCTGTACTCTATTTTGTTTCATTAATATCTATACTTATTATTTCAATCACATGAACTCAGTTAATATAACTTTATAGTAATTCTTAAAATCAGGAAATGCAAGTCTTCTCTTTCTTTTAAAAAATTGTTTAGATTGTTCTAGATCATTTGTATTTCCATATAAATGTTTTGCTTGTCAATTGTTATAAAAAAATTTCTGTTCTTTTAATTATGATGATATTAAAACTGTAAATCAGTTTATATGTAATTTTAAATTTCACTTCTTTGATGACTAATGGTGTTAGACATCTTTTAATGTTGTTTTTTGTCCATTTATATCATCTCTTTTTCAAAGTGTCTATTCAAATGTTTCTTATTTTTAATTAATCATTTTGCATATATTATTATTATTATTTAATTGAATTTATTGGGGTGACTCTGCTTAACATAGTTTTACAGGTTTTGGGTGCCCGATTCTACAACACATCTCCGTACACTGTATTGTGTATTCATCTCTCCCCCATGTAAAGTCTTTGCCCATCACCATGTATCATCCCTCTGCTGTCCTCCACCTCCCCCACTGGTAGTCACCAAACTGTCTTCCTTCTCCATGAGTTTTTTTTTTTTTTCTCAATCCCTTCACCCTTCCTCACACAGCAACCCGCCTGACAGCTGTCAGACTGCTCTCTATGTATGAGTCTGTTTTTATTATGCTCTTTAGTTCATTATGTTCATTAGATTCTACATATAAGTGAGATCATATGGTATTTATCTTTCTCTGGCTGCCTTATTTCACTTAGCATAATGCTCTCCCTGTCCATCTAAGCTGTTACAAAAGGTAAGATTTTCTTCTTTTTTACAGTCAAGTAATATTCCATTGTGTAAATGTACCACACTATTTTTATCCAGTAATTTATTGATGGGCACTTGGGCTGCTTCTTAATCTTGGCTATTATAAATAACTCTGAAATAAACATCAGGGTACATATATTTTTTTGAATTAGTGTCTTAGGATTCTTAGGATATATTTCCAGAATTGGGATCACTGGGTCAAAAGGCAGTTTCATTTTTCATTTTCTGAGGTAATTCCATAATGTTGGCCTTGTAAAAAGAACTTGGGAATCTTCCTTACTCTTAAGTGGCTGCACCAATCTGCATTCCCACCAACTGTGCATGAGGGTTCCTATTTATTTACACCCTTGCCAACACATGCTTTTTCTTGATTTATTGATAATGGCTATTCTGACAGGTGTCAGGTTGTATCTTATTGTGGTTTTAATTTGCACTTCTCTGATGATTAGTGACATTGAACATCTTTTCAAATGTCTATTGGCTATCTGTATATTCTCTTTAGAAAAGTTTTTATTCAGGTCTTTTGCCCATTTTTCTAATTGGATGGTTTGGGAATTTTTAGAATTGAGTTTTATAAGTTCTTTATACATTTTGGATATTAATCTTTTATCAGATTAATATTTTTCAATATTTATATTGACAGATATGTCCCACCATTCATTGGGTTTTCTTTTTATTTTGTTGAAGGTTTCCTTTACTGTGCAAAATCTTTTTAGTTTGATGTAATCTCACTTGTCTATTCTATTTTTTATTTTTTACAGGGACAGAGAGTGTCAGAGAGAGGAATAGATAGGGACAGACAGACAGGAACGAAGAGAGGTGAGAAGCATCAATCATTAGTTTTTCATTGCCGTTGCGACACCATAGTTGTTCATGGATTGCTTTTTCACATGAGCCTTGACCACGGGCCTTCAGCAGACCGAGCCACCCCTTGCTGGAGCCAGCGACCTTGGGTCCAAGCTGGCGAGCTTTTGCTCAAGCCATATGGGCCCGTGCTCAAGGTGGTGAGCTCAGGGTCTTGAACCTGGGTCCTCCACATCCCAGTCCAACGCTTTATCCACTGCGCCACCGCCTGCTCAGGCCTCACTTGTCTATTTTTTATTTTGTTTTTATTGACCAAGGAGATATAAAAGAAGAAAATATTCCTATAAGAAATGTGATTACTTTTATTTTTTTATGTACATGTTCAATTTTCACAACACCATTTATTGAATTGGCTGTTATTACCCCCACTGAATGTTCTTACCTGCTTTCTCAACTATTATTTGACCATATAAGTGTGGGTTTATTTCTGAGCTCTCTATTCTGTGCCATTGATTTGTATATCTGTTTTTACGCCTGTACCATACTCTTGATTATTATGATGTGATTACTCCAACTTTGTTCTTCTTTCTCGAGATTGCTGTGGCTATTTGGTGTCTTTTGTAGTTTCATATAAATTTTTGGAATATTTATTCTAGTTCTGTGAAATATGCTATGGGTGTGTTGATAACAACCACATTGATTCTATAGATTGTTTTGTGTACTATAGGCATTTTAATGATGTTAATTCTATCTGTGAACATGGTATATACTTCCACTTATTTGTGAGTTTTCTATTTTCTTTCTTCAGTGTCTTATAATTTTGTGGTATAGGTCTTTTACATCTCTGATTAACTTTATTCTTAAGTATTTTATAATTTTTTAAACAATTCTGAATGTGATTGTTTTCTTAGTTTCCCTTTTTGATAGATCTTTATTTGTTCATACATTACAACTGTTTTCTGGATATTTATTTTGTAACTTGCCACTTTACTGAATTATTTATCAGTTCTAGTATTTTTTTAGTAGAATCTTTGGTATTTTCTATATACAGTATCATATTATCTGCAAATAATGAGAGTTTTACATTTTGCTTTCCAACTAGATTTTCTTTATTTCTTCTTCTTCTTTTATTTCTATGGCTAGGACTTCCAGTACTACATTGAGTAAGAGTGGTGATTGCAGACCTTATATAAATAATCCTTGTCTTATCCCTGAAATTCAGGGAAACACTTTTTGTTTTACTATTGAGTATAATGTTTGCTATGGTTTGTCATATATGGCCTTTCTTACATTGATTTATGTTCGCTCCATTCCCACTTTGCTATAAGTTTTTTTATCATAAATGGGTGCTGGATTTTATCAAATACTTTTTCTTC
This sequence comes from Rhynchonycteris naso, assembly GCA_037038555.1. NCBI lineage: Eukaryota > Metazoa > Chordata > Mammalia > Chiroptera > Emballonuridae > Rhynchonycteris > Rhynchonycteris naso. Next base: position 93,252,880 of record CM072998.1, on the reverse strand, counting down.
ATATATTGACATAATCATACTATTTTTATCCTTCATTTCGTTTTTGTGGTGAATCACATTTATTGATTGCTAAGTTTGGTACCAACTTTGCATCTTCGGAATAAATCCCACTTGATAATGGTGTATGATCTTATTAATGTATTGTTGATCTTGTTTGCTAATATTTTGTTGAGTATTTTAACATCTGATTTCATCAGGGATATTGACCTCTAATTTTTTCTTTTTAAAAATTTGTTTACTTATTTTAGAGAGAGAGATAAATATTGATCTGTCCCTAAATATGCCTGACCAGGAATTGAACCTGCAATGTTTAGCTTATTGAGAAATGCTCTAGTTAACTAATCTATCTGGCAAGGGTTAATTTTCTTTCTTTGTAGTGTTTTTATCTGGTTTTGGAATTAGGATAATGTTGGCCCTCTGAAAAGAACCTGAGAATCTTCCTTACTCTAAATTTTTTGGAATAATTTGAGAAGGCATGTGTTATTTATTCATTCATTTATTTATTTATTTGCTTTTTTAAAAGATTTATTGAAATTTGCCTATTCTGGCTATTTCATATAAGTTAATCATATAGTAGGTGCTCTTTTGTGACTGCCTTCTTTCATTTAGCATAAAAGTTATACTACAATACATGAAATAACTATAAGGCATTATTATTATTATTATTAATATTTTATTGCTGATTTTATGCATACTACATCTGTTTCTATCTCATTTCCAACCATTTTCTCTGTGATACATGATGCAAAAAGAAAGTATTTAATATTTCAGTGCTCAAGGTGTGTTCTGTAGACCATCAGCATTGTCAATATTTTTGGGAACTTTGAAAATGCAGAATCTCAACCCAGACCTCAGTTTGAACATATTCTAACAAACTCTCCAGGTGACTCTTATACTTGAGAAGCAAGGGTTTAGAATCTTTAGTATTTTCTATTTCTAATAATACCTAACATTCCTCTGTTTCTTGTCATCATCTATACTAAGATACAAATAATTGTCTCTGGTTTACTTCTTCCTTTTTCTACACACATCCTATAAGAAAGGCCATTGCTCAAACCCCTCTTCCTATCTTTGCATTAGCCTAAACATTCATTCCCAAATTCTTTTTATTTATTTTTTTTAACTGATTTTAATTTATTGTGTTTACATAAATTCTAGTGTTTCCCTGAATGCATCTCCACTCCTTTGTATTCCCCTCAACATCTCCATTACCTCCTCCCTATAGCGCCCTTCCCCTTCTTTTCAGGTTTATCTCATCCTATCCTCCCCTTTCCCTCTGTTCTCTTTTCCTCTGGTCCCTTTGATCTCTCTTCTGTCTCAATTCCATTCTTCAGTTCATATTGTTCATTGGATTTCTCAGATGAGTGAGGTCATATGATATTTTTCTTTTTCTGCCTGGCTTATTTCACTTAACATAATAGTTTCCATGTCCTTCCATGTTGTTGCAAAAGGTAATATTTCCTTCTTTTCAATGGCCCCATAGTATTCCACTGTATATATGTACCACTGCTTTTTATTTATTTATTTATTTATTTATTTATTTATTTATTATTAATTTTAATGAGGTGACACCAATAAATCAGGGTACATATGTACAATGAAGATCTGGAAACAGCCCAAGTGTCCATCAGAAGATGAGTGGATTAAAAAGCTTTGGTACATATATACTATGGAATACTACTCAGCCATAAGAAATGATGACATCGGATAATTTACAACAAAATGGATGGACCTTGATAACATTATACAGAGTGAAATAAGTAAATCAGAAAAAAAAAACTGAGAACAGCATGATTTCATACATAGGTGGGACATAAAAGTGAGACTATGAGACATGTACCACTGCTTTTTAATCCACTAGTCCACTAATGGACACTAGGGCTGTTTCTAGATCTTTTCTATTGTAAACAATGTGCCATAAACATAGGGATGCATTTCTCCTTTTGAAACAGTGCTATGGTGTTATTGGGGTATATTCCTAAAAGTGGGATAGCTTGGTCAAAAGGCAGTTTGATATTTAATTCTTTGAAAATCTCCATACTGTTTTCCACAGTGGCTGCACCAGTCTGCATTCCCACCAGAAATGCAGGAGGGTTCCCTTTTCTCCACATCCTCGCCAGCACTTGTTCTGTGTTGTTTTGCTGATGAGCACCATTCTGACTGGTGTGAGGTGATATCTCATTGTGGTTTTAATTTGCATTTCTCTAATGATTAGTGATGTTGAGCATTTAGACGTTATTTCTTTTTTGAAGTTTGTTAAAAGTAACCTGTGAAGCTATCTTGTCCAGGACTACTTTTGTTTGTTGGGAGGTTTTTGATTAATATTTCAAATTCATTAGCTGTAATGCCTATTCAGATTCTCTGATTCTTCCTGATTCAGTTTTGGAAAATTGTATGTTTCTAGGATTTTATACATTTTGTTCATATTTTACAATTTCTTGATATGTAATTATTCATAATTTTTTATAATCCTTTGAATTTCTTTGCTGTTGATTGTTACACCTGTTTCACCTCTGATTTTACTTTTGAGGTCCTCTTTCTTTCTTGATGTGTCTGGTCTGAGTTTTATCAATCTTATTAATCTTTTTAAAGAACCAATTCTTGGCGTTATTGATTTTATGTATTATTGCACTGTGAAAGTTTTAATTTACTCTGGATATAAAAGTCTTTTGAGCCTGACCAGGCGGTGGCACAGTGGATAGAGCATTGGACTGGGATGCGAAAGACCCAGGTTCGAGACCCCGAGCTACCAGCTTGAGCGCGGGCCCATCTGGCTTGAGCAAAAAGCTCGCCAGCTTGGACCCAAGGTCGCTGGCTCCAGCAAGGAGTGGCTCAGTCTGCTGAAGGCCCGCCGTCAAGGCACGTGTGAGAAAGCAATCAATGAACAACTAAGGTGTTGTGACGGCAATGAAAAACTAATGATTGATGCTTCTCACCTCTCTTCGTTCCTGGCTGTTTGTCCCTATCTATTCCTCTCTCTGACTCTCTCTCTGTCCCTGTAAAAAATAAATAAATAAAGCTTAAAAAAAATTTAAAAGTCTTTTGAGAGATACATAGTTTGAATACATTTTTCTAATCTGTTATCTGCCTATGAATTATTTTAACATTGTCCTTAAAAAAGCTAAAGTTTTAACTTTGATAAAGTCTCAAATATAAATTATTTTAAATGGTTAATGTCTTTTTTATATATCTAAGAAATTTCAAAGTTTATGAAAATTTTATCTATGTATTTTTCAAGAAGATAAATGACTTCACCATTTACATTTAAGTTTATGACTATTTTGGATTAATTTATGTATGGCATGAGGTAAGGGTCAGAATTTTTCCACCTATTAGTTCCATCCTCATTTGTTTAAAAGATAAATCTTTACTAAATGAATTATCTTGGCACAATCAATGAATCTGTAGGTGTATATCTATTTTGGGACTATTTGAATGTAAGTTTAGATTAGCATTTAAACAATTAATCAAAGCAATTTATCATGTTAACAATAAAAGAGAAGAAAACATTATCTCAACAGGTGCAGAAATGTCATTAGTCAAAATTCAAAACCCATTTGTGATGTAACTCTAAGTAAATTAGGAATAGATAAATCTGATAAAGAATATCCACAGAAATGTACAGCTGGTAAAAGACTGAACATTTCTTCCTAAAATTAATAAAAAAAATGTTTTCCACTTTTATCACTTCTATGCATAATTGTACTGTATGTTTTAGCCTTGTAATGTTAAGAAAAAGAATAAAAGGCATACAAAACAGGAAAACATAAAATTATCTTTATTACTATTGAGCATGATCTTCTATGGAGAAAATCTATTAAAATCTATATAAATGCTATTAGAACTAATTTAGTTTAGTAGGTTCTCAGGATATAAGATTTATGTATTAAAATCAATAGCATTTCTACATACAAGCAAGAAATTATCTGAAAAGAAAAAAAAGTACCATTTATGACAGAGAAGAAAAAAAATAGAGATAACTTTGTAGATGGAAAAGACCTATAGTCTGAAAACTACAAAACATTGTTGAAAAAAAATTAAAGAAATAAATATATGGGAAGACATTACATTTATTGGTAGAATACTCAATACTGTTAAGATGTTGGTTCTTCCCAAATTGACCTATAAATTCAACAAAATCTTCAAAAATTTTAATAAGCTTTTTGGATAGAAATTTACAAACTAATTCTAAAATTTATATTTATATGCATAGGACCTAGAATAATCAAAACAACACTGAAAAAGAACAAAACATTGTGACTAATGGTACATGATTTATGACTTTCTATATAAATAATGTAATTAATAAATCTGGTGTTCATGTGACTGAAGACAAATAGAGATGTAAACAAAATGAAGAGTCCTTATATATCTCTCAGCATTGGTTCATGAAGGAAATTTAAAGGCAACTAATGGATAAAAATATTCTTTTTAACAAGTGGAGCTAGAATAATTGAACATCCATTTGTAAAAATTAACCTCTGCATGTAACTTACACTGCATATAAAAAATAATTCAAAATTGGTTATAGACCTAAAAATATATCTCCAACTATAAAAGTTTTAAAAGGAACATAGAAGGACATTTTGTAACCTTGAGTGAAGTAAAATTCCTTAAATAAAAACCCAAAACATGACATAGTGAAAACTAAATGAATTAAATGAATAAGTTAGACTTCACTAAAATTAAAAGTTCTGCTTTTCAAAAGACAATTGTAAGAGAACAAGCTACAGACCATTGGAAAGTACTTGAAAATCATCTATCTGATTACCAACTTGTATGTAAATATATAAATAACTCTCAGACCCAATTATAAGAAAATAACCAGATTAATAACAGGGAGCAAAAGATTAAATAGGGGCTTTATCAAGTAAAAAAGATACAAAAGGTAAATAAATAATATGAAAATATTTTCTACCTTACTAATTATTAGGGAAATAAAAATCATTATCATAATACAATACTACTGTCTTTATTAGAATGAATACAACTAAAAAATAACAAGAAACATTCTGACCATATAAAGTGTTGGTGAGGATGTGAAGCAACTGGAATCCTCATGACACTACTAATGAGAATATAAATGGAACTTTTAAAAAGAGTTTGATATTTTCTTTAAAGTTGAACTTCATATACCATTTGACTCACTTATTGCACTCTTAGATATTTACACATAAGAAATGATAGCATATGTCAATACAAAGATATGCAAATAAATGTTCATAACATGTTACCAATTTTTCCAGGTATGGGACCCAAATCCAGGTCCTTCTGCCCAGTGCCATTCAAGCCAATAGAATGAGACAGAGTTTGGAAAAGCAGAGCAGAAACTTTATTTTTTGATCAAGAAATGAATAGTGGTGAGCTCATGCTCTAACAGCACCTTCTGCCTTTTAGGAAAGTTACATTCTGTATTTATAGGCTGTGGTATGGAGTAGTTAAGTTCCTTTAGGCATGTGTGAGTTATTCTTCTGTCGCACTCTGCCCTTCCCCTCATGATCCATTTTACACACAACGCCTTATTACCATCTTTGTTTTTGTGTTAAGTACCTTGGTCTTCACACTTAGAATTCCTTTACAGTTCTCATAAGCAAGCATAGGTCATGACATAGTTTAGGTATTAAAAGCATTCAGGTCTTTTGAATAATAATAGCCTAGTAATAGTAGGTTTGCTTATATTCAGACAATTAACCTCTACACATAACTCACAATATTTCAAAAACTAAAAACTAAAAACAACTCAACTATCCATCAGTAGGTGAATGAATTATCAGATTGTGGTATATCAATTTTATGACATATTACTCAGGCATAAAAAGAAATTAATCAACACACAATACAACAAAGATGAATCTTGTTGTTATTATGCTAAGTGAAAGAAGAGAAAGGAATACTTTATATATGTGAATCCATTTATATAGAATTCTTGTAAATGAAAAGTAATTAATATTGACAAAGAAAATGTCCATTGGCTGCACTAGAGAAGGGACAATGAAAAAAAGCCAGAGAAAGCAACTACAAAAAGAATGAGGAAATACTTGGGGGCAATTGACATGTTAACCACCTTGATTGTCATGATAGCTTCATGGTGAATACATATTTAAACTTATAAATTCCTTCACTTGCAATATCAATGTTAATTATATCTCAATAAAGCTGTTAAAAATAAAATATAAATTTAGAGCTCCAAATGCTATTAAATCATATTATTTTCTTCCATATATGTATTATTTTGAATCTTATAGTTATGAAAAGTAAAATTTTTATGGTAATATATCATTTGTATTAAACAAAGGAGGCAGAAAGAATAACCCCTGCTCTAAAGAAATTTGTAATCTATTAAAAATACCCAATCCACATTTAAAATTTTAAAATAAAATTTTAGACATCAATAGCTGTTTAATTATAGACAAATAATTTAATGTAACAAATTTAGTAACTGAAGGGATAAAGGTTTTATTGGTAACTAGCTGTACCCAGCCACGCATTCCTGTGGCTCAGTCTGGTTAAATGGAAAATAAAGAAAAGAGAAAGTGCACATTTCTAATATGTTTAATTTCACAGTGCTTGTGGGTATACAATATTTTTTGTTGTTCCATTGTCTGTGCAGATATAGAGATTGTCTGTTTTGCCGACTCTAGAAAATGCAACATATAATTGCCCATGTGAGAAGCAATCCGTGTCTAGATCTAAACTGCACAATTCTAAAGATTGGCCCTGAGCTTTGTTGATGGTGACTGCAAACATCAATCGAATTGTGAATTGCAATCTCTTAAATTGAAATGGCATATCTTTTGACATCATAGGGATGCAAGGAATGAGGACATCTTCACCTTAGAAAGGTCCTGTCAAGATTGTTGCTTTTATGATGTTGCTCATTAAAATTTTTACTGCAAGCCATGTGCCGTTGCAAAGCTTTGGCTGGTTGATATTTTGCAGCATGATAATTGGCTCACCAATTTTCATTTGCAGTACATGCAGTGGCATCCCTGGCAGATTGAGTGAATTCAAAAATTCTGTTGGATAATTAACTACTACATCTGTTTCCACAACAGTATCGATGGACTTGTATGTGATTGCCTCACTTTGAATGTTAGACTGAATAATATTGTTAAGTTCGTAGACGTCTTTGTTCTTGGCTGCAAGAATAGCTCATTCACTCAGCCAATCATGATTCTTATAATTGGTTTGAATATTGGGAAATACTTTCTCAACCAATTCTTCTTTTGACGTCACTAAATTGCAGAAGTTATGAGGCAATGAAATTCATCCTGAGGTCAAATCAACCGGCACCTTTCCATTTCCAATTTCCAGCAATTGATGTGAGAATATCTCAGCTGATCAATTGTTTTGCAACTGGACATACATATTTGTAGTCTTTACGTGTTGCCACAAAGTAGAGTATTTCAAGCAAGCATTTATTTTATCCGCTGGTGTCGATAGAGGAATTACAGGTAATGTTTGCCTGAAATCTCCTGCAAGCAATATTAATGCATTCCCAAATGGTCTGCTGTTTCCATGCAAATCTTGCAATGATCAATTAAGAGCCTTGAGCAATTTTTTGTGTGCCATTGTGCATTCATCACAAACAATAAGTTTGCATTTCTGCAATACTTTCCCCATGCTGGATGCTTTGGAAATGTTGCATGTGGGAGTTTCAATGAACTGCATGTTAAATGGCAATTTCAAAGTGGAATGAACAGTTCTTCCAACTGGTAGCAATGTCACAGCCATTCCAGATGATGAAGGAGCTAAGGCTATGTCATTTTGGGATAAGCATACGTGTGTATTCGAATGCAATGTTGTTGTCAAAGTTTCAAAGCAATTGGTGAAGAACTTTCAGAGATTTAAGATTTTGAACAAATGAACATTCACATTTTTATTTATAGGTGAGCTCAGTTCAGGTTTTTCTAAGGCAGTATCTAAGAGTAAATAATTTTGCCTATTGTAGGAAATTTTCTTTGTCACCTGCAGACTCTTTAGTCTCAGTTAAGTATAACACACAAATAAATAATTTGTTTCAGTGCTTGAGTGAGAGTTCAGTAAACACTTTGAATTTATATCAAAGTATCTTTCTCTGCATATCAATGCCTATCTGTCATTTTTCATTCAATTCTGCATAAGTCTTTATATTAGATTTAAGAATATGAATAATAGTCTCTCTAATCTTTAAAAAAAATTTTATTTTTTCTAAATAAGTCACAGATTCAATATACAAAAGAGCAACATTTAATTGCTTTGTATTCCTTTAAAATATAAAAATCAGAATTATTTTTTCTATATATATATTTTTATTAATTTTAATGGGGTGACACCAATAAATCAGGGTACATATGTACAATGAAAACATCTCCAGATTATCTTATCATTCAATTATGTTGCATACCCATCACCCAAAGTCAAATTGTCCTCTGTCACATTCTATCTGGTTTTCCCTGTACCCCTCCCCTCCTCCCTATCCCACCCTCCCCTCCCTACCCCGCCCCATAACCACCACTCTCTTGTCCATGTCTCATAGTCTCACTTTTATGTCCCATCTATGTATAAAATCATGTTGTTCTCAGTTTTTTTCTGATTTACTTATTTCACTCTGTATAATGTTATCAAGGACCATCCATTTTGTTGTAAATGAACTGATGTCATCATTTCTTATGGCTGAGTAGAATTCCATAGTATATATGTACCAAAGCTTTTTAATCCTCTTGTCCTCTGATGGACACTTGGGCTGGTTCCAGATCTTCGCAACTGTGAACAATGCTGCCACGAACATGGGGGCGCATTTCTTCTTTTCGAACAGTGCTATGGTGTTCTTAGGATATATTCCTAAAAGTGGGATAGCTGGGTCAAAAGGAAGTTCCATTTTTAATTTTTTGAGGAATCTCCATACTGTTTTCCACAGTGGCTGCACCAGTCTGCATTCCTACCAGCAGTGCAGGAGGGTTCCCTTTTCTCCACATCCTCGCCAGCACTTATTCTGTGTTGTTCTGCTGATGAGCGTCATTCTGACTGGTGTTAGATGATATCTCATTGTGGTTTTAATTTGCATCTAATCAAAAAATGGGCAAAAGAAATGAATAGAAATTTCTCCAAAGAGGACATACAGATGGCCAATAGGCATATGAAAAGATGCTCAACATCACTAATCATTTGAGAAATGCAAATCAGAATTTTTGAGTTTTTAAAGTCTAATAATAATAACTACCATTTGAGTTTATATGCCAACAATTTCTTATGTATTATTTTTTAACCAAGCCTTATGATATTTTTACCCCATTTGTTAAGAAATGTTATATCAGTATAGATCTTTTGTCTAATATATTTATGCACAGTGTTTTCTATTATCTTTTCCTCAAACTTCAAGGGCAAATACATCTTTATTCAGTGAAAGAATAAAATTATTACTGTTGTATGGAACTATATTATTATAGTAATGAATTCTTATACCCCAGTGCAATATATTTGAACTCAAGATCATCATATAACATAAACAGAATACTAAATGTGTGATAGTTTTTTATTCTTACATGTCAACATATGTCACAGTATTCTACATAGAATATGTAAAATTTGTTCGTGTACAGGCTTTCAGATTTAGAATAAACAGTTTCAAAATGCATTAGGGTTAACACAATGGAGAATTTGGTACTCAGCAGAGATAAACAGTATTGAAATACTAGTTTACTGCCTTTTTACTTAGAAACCACTACTGCATATGCTATTTGGATACCTTTTAGCGTAGTAAATCTATTTCAATAGTTCAAATATAATGTATTAAGAAAGACAATATGCTCTACTCAGAAGTTTAGAAAACATGTAGGTGTGATGCTTGGTTTTGATGGTCCATTCAACCTAGAATTTAGCCTAAACATGATTTATTAAAGCTTAGATTGAAAGGAAACAAAACAAACCTCATCTTCCACAGACGGTTCACTTTTGCTTTAGAAACAGATGGCGAAGTAGAAAACTTGGTTGGAAATTGATTGGTGTTGAAATATCATACCTGACCTGTGGTGGCACAGTGAATAAAGTGTAGACCTGGAATGTTGAGGTTGCTGGTTTGAGACCCCAGGCTTGCCCAGTAAAGGCATATATAAGAAGCAACTACTATGAGTTAATGCTGCCTACCACTCCTTTCCTTCTCTCTCTCCTCTCACTAAAATCAATAAATAAAATTATTTTAAAAAATTGGATGTGGAAAAATCAGTTAACTCAATTTAAGCAGCCCAACATATTTTTTTTAGGATTTCAGAACTATTCTTCACAACATATACTAAAAAATGCTTTACCCTGTATAAGTAAGATCAATTTATTATTATTAATTATTATTTCTTTATTGTTTCCACTGAGGAACCTTATTTTTTATTCTAAAAATCTCTAGTCTCAAAAATATTTACAGAAACAAACAAAGTATGTATGTATTTTTCTATCTCTTAAATTCATGCTTTGAATTCTACTTGAAAAATTTTCTCAATCTCTAATGTTCAAGCCTTACATTTGTAGCTAGTTATTGTTTGTCTATCTTAATCACTGCTTAGATAAAGTCTGTATATGCTTTGTTTGTATATAATTTCTCTGAGAAGATATCATAAATGAAAAATTTTGTGTGATTTTTTTTTATATTGATTTCACACTTTCTTTTAAGTTTTACTTTCTGTGAATGTCTATATCTTTTTAGACCCAGTTTTCTGGGCATCTTACAATTCAATTTGAGGTGAACTTATGAATTCCAGAGTGAGAGAAAATAAAAATAAAACAAAGAAAATTAATTTAGGAAACATCAAAACCATTTTAAATATAAAAGATATTAGAATGTTTATTGATACTAATTCAAAATCAAGGAATATTTGGACTCATGAGTGGCCAGAATTAAATATTAAAACCAGTTAATATTTTTTTCTTTCTATATGTGGAATAATGTACATTGTTCACACAGTCTACATCAGGGGTCCCCAAACTTTTTACACAGGGGGCCAGTTCACTGTCCTTCAGATCATTGGAGGGCCGCCACATACAGTACTCCATACACTGAGCACCAAAGAAAGAGGTGCCCCTTCCGGAAGTGTGACAGGGGCTGGAAAAATGGCCTCAGGGGGCTTCAATTTGGCCCGCAGGCCGTAGTTTGGGGACCTCTGCAAATCTTCATGTTGACTATTTTTCTGTTAAGAGTGGAAAGACATTATGATGACCCCTTAAAAAATGTGTTTTCTCACCCCAAAGCAAAAGGATATATATTCTTTTTAAGCACACAGAACATACTTAGAAACAAATGAAAATGAGGACACAAAATCCAAAACATAAAGGACATAGTGAAAGTAGTCCTAAGATGGAAATTCAGAGTTACAGGCCTATATCAAAAAATGAGAAAAGCCTTGACCAGTTGGCTCAGTGGTAGAGCATTGGCCTGGCATGTGGATGTCCTAGGTTCTATTCCTGTTCAGAGCACACAGGAGAAGTGACCATCTGCTTTTTCACTCCCACCTCTCCCATTTCTCTCTCTCCCTCTCTTTCTTTCTCACTCTTCTCCTGCAGCCATGACTTGGTTGAAGCAAGTTGGCCCCAAGTGCTTAGGATGGCTTCATGGCCATGCCTCAAGTGCTAAAATAGTTCTGTTGCCAAGCAACAGAGCAAGAGCCCCAGAATGGGCAGAACATTGGCCCCACAGGGTTCTTACTAGGTGGACTCCAGTTGGGGTTGCATGCAGGAGTCTGTCTCTCTGCCTCCTTACTTCTTACTCAAGAAAAAAAAAAGAAACAAGAAAAATCTTAAATAAATCTAACTTTACAGTTTAAGGAACTTGAGAAAGAACAACAAAGTTCAAAGTGAGTGGAAGGAAGGAATGATAAAGATCAGAGCAGAAATTAATTAAATAAGGTCTAAAAAATAATACAAAAGATCAATAACACCAAGAGATGATTCTTTGGAAAAATAAAATATATTGACAAATCTTTAACCAGGCTCATCAAGAAAAATGAGAGAGAACCCAAATAAATAAAATCAGAAATGAAAGAGAAAAAGTAACAATTCACACCAAAGAGATAAAAAAGATAGTAAGAAAATATTATGAACAGCTATATGCCAACAAATTACACAATTTGAACAAAATGGGTAAATTTCTAGAGACATACAATCTTCCAAAAGTAAATCAGGAAGAATCAGAGAATCTGAATAGACAGATTACAACTAGTGAAATTGAAGCAGTAATCAAAAAATTTTTCAATAAACAAAATTCCTGTACTGGATGGCTTCACAAGTGAATTTTACCAAACAAAATATATCTTTTTCAAACTATTTCAAAAATTTCAAGAAGAGGGATGATTCCCAGGCTCATTTTATAAGACCAGAATTATATTAATCTCAAAACCAGATATAGAGCCTGAGTAGGCAGTGGCACAGTGGATAGAGTGTCAGACTGGGATGCAGAAGACCCAGGTTTGAGACCCTAAGGTTGCCAGCTTGAGTGCGGGCCCATCTGGCTTGAACAAAAGCTCACCAGCTTGGACCCAAGGTCGCTGGCTCCCGCAAGGGGTTGCTTGGTCTGCTGAAAGCCCGCGGTCAAGGCACATGTGAGAAAGCAATCAATGAACAACTAAGGTGTCACAGTGGCAATGAAAAACTGATGATTGATGCTTTTCATCTCTCTCCGTTCCTGTCTGTCTGTCCCTATCTATCCCTCTCTCTGACTCTCTCTCTGTCCCTGTAAAGAAATAAAAATAAAAACTAGATAAAGAAACTACAGAAAAAGGATAATTGTAAGCCAATATCCCTGATGAACATAGATACTAAAATATTTCATAAAATATTAGCAAACTAGATCCAGCAATACATTAAAAAATTATACATCATGATCAAGTGGGATTTATTCTGGGGAGGCAAGGCTGGTACAATATCTGCAAATCAGTAGATGTTATATAACACATAAACACAATTAAGGATGAAAACCACATGATTATATTAATAGATGCAGAAAAATCATTTGATAAAATCCAGTGCTATTCATTATAAAAACTCTTAGCAAAGTGGGAATACAGTGAACGTACCACAATATAATAAAGTCTATATATAACAAACCCACAGCCAACATTATACGCAATGAGCAAAAACTAAAAACTTTCCCTTAAGATCAGAAACAAGACAGAGTTATCTGCCTTCATCACTCTTATTCAACATACTTCTGGAAGTCTTAGCCAAAACTATCAGACAAGAAGAAGAAATAAAAGGTATTCAAATTAGAAAGGAAAAGTAAGACTTGCTATGTGCAGATGTCAGGATATTGTATATAGAGTAATCTAAAGATTTCACAAAAAAGCACTAGAATTAATAAATGAATTCAGTAAAATAACAAGAAGCAAAATAAATATCCAGTAATCAGATGCATTTTTTTTTACCAATAATGATGTATCAAAAAGAGACACTTAGAATACAAGCACATTTACAATTGCTTTAAAAAATAATAAAATACCTAAGAAAAAGTGAAACCAAAAATATAAAAGACCTATACTTTGAAATTTATAAGACACTGAAGAAGGAATTGAAGAAGATACAAATAAGTGGATGCATATGCCTTGTTTATAATAGAAAGAATAAACATTATCAGAATGTCCATATTATTTAAAACAATCTAGACATTCAATGCAATTCTTATCAAAATATCCATGGCATAATTTTCAGAACTTGAACAAATATTGCAAAAATTTATATGAAACCACAAAAATCCCGAATAGCCAAAGCAATCTTGAGAAAGAAGAACTAAGTCAGAGGTATCACACCACCTGGTATCAAACTATGCTTTAAGGCTATAGTAATCAAAAGAGCATGGTACTGGCATATAAACAAACATCTAGATCAGTGTAACAAATAGAGGACTCAGAAATAACCTTACACCTTTATCGTCAACTAATATTTGACAAAGAAGGCAAAAATATACAATCGGATCAAGATAGCCATTCAACTAACGGTGTTGGAAAAATTGAACAAATATGTAGAAAAAATGAAATTAGCTCACCTTACATCAGGTATAAAAATAAACTCAAAATTAATTAAAGACTTAAATATAAGATTCAAAACCATAAAAATCCTAAAAGAAAATATAAGTGGTAAAAATTTGGACATTTCTTAAGTAAAAAAAAAAAAAACCACTAAGAACTGCATGATTCCATACATAGGTGGGACACAAAATTGAGACTCATAGACATAGATTAGAGTGAAGTGGTTACCAGGGGTAAGGGAAGGGAGGAGAGGGGAATAAAGAAAACTAAATAGAAGGCGACGGACGACAATTTGACTTTGGGTGATGGGTATACAACATAATCAAATGTCAAAATGATCTGTAGATGTTTTCTCTGAATCTATGTACTCTAATTGATCAATGTCACCCTGTTAAAATTAATTGTCTAAATAAAACTTAAAAAAAATTGGGACATTTCTGGTAGCAATATTTTTTTCTGATATGTCTCTTTGGGAAAGGGAAACAAAAGAAAAGTTAACAACAAGACTAAATCAAACTGCCTGACCTGTAGTGGCACAGTGAATAAAGTGTCGACCTGAAAAACTGAGATCACCAGTTCAAAACCCTAGGCTTGCCTAGTCAAGGCACATATGAGATTTAATGCTTTCTGCTCCTCTCCACCTTCTCTTTCTCCCACTATCTCTCTTTCTCTCCATCTCTCCTCTCTCCTCTCTAAAATGAATTTAAAAAGCTGAAATAAATAAAGACTATATCAAATTAAAAAGGCTTTCACAGCAAGGGAAACCACCAAGAAAATGAAAAGGAAACCACCAAGTAAATGAAAAGTAAACTATCCACAGAATGAGTGAGAGAAAAAATTTGTCAATGACATATCAGATAAGGGGTTAATATTCAAAATTTATTTAAAAAACTTATAAAACTCAACACCAAGAAAACAAAGAATCCTATTAAAAAATCAGCAAAGGACCTGTTCTTCAGAGGACATACAGATGGCCAATAGATATATGTAAAAATGTCCAATGTCACTAGACATCAAAGAAATGCAAATTAAACCACCTTGAGATATCACCTAACACCTGACAGAATTATAAAAGGGGTCAGGGGAACGGTTTTAAGAGGGACAAATATACTGTGATGGAAAATGATTTGACTTTGGGTGATGGTTATACAACATAATCAACAGTTCAAATGCTATAGAAATATTTACCTGAAATCTATGTGCCCTTATTAATCAATGTCACCTTGCTAAAGTTAATTTTCTAAATAAAATTTAAAAATTATCAGTAAATCAGCAAGCCACAAGTGTTGGCAAGGATAAGGAGATATGAGAAACTTCATGTACTCTCGGTGAGGATGCAGATTGATTCAGCTACTGTGGAAAGCAGAATGGAGTTATCTACCTCAAAATCTAAAAATGGAACTGGTTTATAATCTAGCAATTCCACTTTTGGGAATATATTTGAAGAAACCTGAACTGGAAAAAAATCTATGTATCCCTATGTACATTGCAACATTATTTACAATATTAAGATCTGGAAAGAGTCTAAGTGTCCATCAGTGGATGAGTGGATAAAAAAGGTGTAGTACATTTACACAATGGAATACTACTTGGCCATAAAAAGGAAGGAAGTCTTACCTTTTACAACAGCATGGTTGGATCTGGAGATTATTATGCTAAGTGAAATAAGGCAGTCAGAGAAAGACAAGTACCATATGATTTCACTTATATGTGAAATCTCAGAACAAAATGAACAAACAGAATAGAAACAGACTCATAGATACAGAGAACAGACTGGCAACTGTCTCTGGGAAAGGATGGAGGTTGGTGGGCTGGGTTAAAAAGATAAAGGGATTAAGCAAAACAAAAACAAAAATAATTTATGAATGCAAACTAGAGTATGGTGATTACCAGAGGAAAACTGGGGTTGGAGAAGGTAGAGGAAGATATGGGGGGATAAATTGTGACAGAAGAAGACTTGCACTGGGGTGGTGAGCGCACAATGTGGATTATGTATTATAGAATTGTATTCCTGAAATTTATACAATTTTGTTAATTTTACTCCAATAAATTCAATAAGTGTTTTTTTAAACATACATTTCCAGAATCAATAGATACTGCTATATTTTCTCAGTCACTCATGGTCCTGACCTTCCTCCTAAACAAATGATTGAGAAAAGAGTGAATGATGTGGCCTTTAAAGTGGAAGTGATATATCCTAGAACATGTATGTACAAAGCATTCCATTGGTTGAAACCAAGATAATAATATAATTTACATATGTTTATCTATAAATTAGAAAGTAATCACATTTGACCATTATTTAATAATATGAGGACATACACAGGCAGCCTAAATTGATCTCTCAGTGAGACTGTGGCTGCATTCAGGACTAAGATGTCCTGATGGAAAAGTGTCCATTCTCTGCTGAGAGGCTGACAATGGTGAGCTCATTCTTCTATTTCCTCTTGGTATGTTGAAATAGATCACAATATTCTTTTGCCCAGGTCATATAATGAAGTAGTGCATTGTCAACTAAACTGGACAAAATGAAGAGATTGTTTCAGTTATGATTCACTCATAGAATGTGTAGAACACATTGAGAAACAAACTGATGATATTAAGATGCCTAAAACCCACTGCAGGAGGATCAAGCTCTCTAATGTTTTAAATTATGGTTAAGATTTTGTAATATCAAATCCAGTACCCTGACTTCTTAAGCATAAAGACACATTTAAAAAACCTCTATCGAGCCTTACCAGGCAGTGGCGCAGTGGATAGAGCATTGGACTGGGATGCGGAAGACCTGGGTTCGAGACCCCCAGGTCGCCAGCTTGAGTGCGGGCCCATCTGGCTTGAGCAATAGCTCATCAGCTTGGACCCAAGGTCACTGGCTCCAGCAAGGGGTGGCTCAGTCTGCTGAAGGCCCGTGGTCAAGGCACATGTGAGAAAGCAATCAATGAACAACTATGGTGTCACAAGGGCAACGAGAAACTAATGATTGATGCTTCTCACCTTTCTCCGTTCCTGTCTGTCTGTCCCTCTCTCTGAATCTCTCTCTCTGTCCTTGGAAAAGAAAAAAAAAACACACAACAAAACCCCCTCTATTGAGAGTCTTATTTATTAATGGACTTTGAAATGCCAGTGCCTTGCACGACACAACAAAAATGGGTGAAACCAGAAATAGAAAACAGTGAGATAAGAACTAAAATACATCCTTTGGCAGTAAGTACTGGTACAAAGAAAATATTGTTTAATATTTCAAGAGACAAAAATTAAAACAAATTCACAATGTGGAAATTTTGCTATGCAGTCAGATGAAGGAACAGATGTTTCTAACATGCCTGAGCTTGTGGCATTTGCAAGATTCTGTTTTAATAATAAAATATTAAAATTGAGCCACTTGACTAAGGAGAAGATGTAAAGGACTTTTGACTTTAATCAAAACATTTTATAACAAATTATGTTTCCACTGGTCCCTCATCTATCATAGGAGTTGGTTCTAGTACCCCCAACGATATGTGAAAGTTTGCAAAATATCAACCTTATATTTATATATTTAAGGCTTTATTTCAATTTAATATTTTTAATTAATATTTTTATATTGCTTTCAATTTTTTAGGCTCGAAAATGCTTATTTTACCACAAAAATAATTAAAATAATAAATATATAAAAATACCCATGTACTTCAAAATGCCACAATATAGTGAAAAATCCATGATAGAAATACAATTTTATATATATATACAATTTTAAAATCTGCAATACAGTGAGATCTTGAAAAGTGAGCCATGCTTTGGTGAGGGACAACTATATACTTATATTCATATAGTAGCAGCTTGGCTAAAATTTATAGAAATAATTGAGAGGTAATGATACGGAGTTAGCATCATACTTAAAATATTTTTATACCATGATAACAAAGTAGAGAATTTGAGATCATAGCATGAAATGTGCTATGGTATATCTCTGAGTTTATGAATATAACAATATTAACTGGCATTAAGAAAGCACTTCCTCTGTGCCAGGATCTGTTCTTAGTGACTTAGTACATATTCACTTAACACATATTTTTCACCAAAACTCTGTGGAGGTGATACAATTATCATGTTATTTTTCACAGGAGTAAACTGATGCCCTGAAAAGTTATTAAACCTCCCAAAGATTATACAACTAGACCATGGTTAATCCAGGTATCTGGTCAGTTGTCCTCTAGAGTCAATTGTTGAATTCCACTGCCATTCTGATTATGTACATTTGTGACGTATCTTTTCTTACCATGGTGGTTAAGACATGGAAGCCACTGAATGTCCTTTAAAAATTTTTTTTTAGATTTTAATTTATTAATTTTAGAGAAGGAAGAGAAGAGAGAGAGAAAGAGAGAGAGAGAAAGAAAGAAAGAAAGAAAGAAAGAAAGAAAGAAAGAAAGAAAGAAAGAAAGAAAGAAAGAAAGAAAGGAGAAGGAGCAGGAAGCATCAACTTCCATTTGTACCTTGACCAAGTAAGCCCGGGATTTTGAATCAGCAACCTCATCATTCCAGGTTTATCTACTGTGCAACCACAGGTCAGGCTGAAGTGTCCTTTGATAAATGATTTAATATAATATACAATGGAGTACTACTCAGCCATAAGAAAAGATGAAATACTGTCCTTTGCAGCCACATGGATGGATTTTAAGAATATCATGCTCAGTGAAATAAGTCAGACAGAAAAGTTCAAGAACTATATAATTTCACTCATATATGGAATATAAAGCTGAGAACAACAAATGAACAAACAAGACAAGCAAGCAAAAACTCATAGACAGACAAAAATATGGTTGCTATCAGAGGAAAAGGGGAGTATGGGGAGATAGTAAAGGAGATCAAATATATGATAAAATGAGATTTGAATTTGTTTAACACACAATGCAATATATAGATGTATCATAGAAATGCACACTTAAACCTATATAATTTTATTAACCGTGTCTCCCCAATAAATTTAATAAAAAATTTAAAAATTCCAAGTAAATAATTTAGAAGCAACAGACTTTCAAATTACTGCATATTTAGTTGCATTTCTCATAAAAATTTTATTAAAAAAATTTTTAATGACAAAAGGAGCTTACTAATCACTAATAAGTACAAGTAAAATACATTTATAATTTATTTTTAGAATATTTTTTAAATTTTTTATTTTTATGTATATTTTATCACATACATAGCATATTTGTAACTGTATATTATGTGTGTGTATTCTTGAGTGTGTGTGTGTGCATACTTTATTAGGCTATGGTGCAAAAACTTTACTGATGTGGGAAAAATAAAAATTTGGGAAGATTGACAAGTTAAAATGAATCAATACTAAATAACAAAAGCAAATGGAAAAGCATGAGAGGTAATGAGAAGAGAATTTTAAAGGCTCAGTATTGGTAATATCCATGGGTAGTTGGTGGAAATGTGTGGAAGAGTATGAGTGAAGCATGGAGAGCAAGAAAACTGATGTGCATGATATGAATGAGACTGGAGGCTAGATTTTAGATGGGTCAGTCCTAAAGCTATATCAGAAGGGAGTGAGTGGGAGATGATGGACTTTGGACTAGATAGGGGCACAGAAATGGGGAAATGATATATGAAAATCTATCTATCTATCTGTCATCTATCTATCTATCTATCTATCTATCTATCTATCTATCTATCTATCTATCATCTATTTATATGTCTATCCATCTGCTCATTTATTTATCAAAGAGGAAACAATTGTTATAGTGGTGAAGGGCAAGGTCATAGAAGGTCAAAAATAAATATTCAGCATTTTGACCAAGCAGGTTTTTAATTGTCTATTAAATTAAAGACTAAAAATAAAAATGGATATGTAAATGTTGTTTTATTACTATAATTTAAAATTTTCTGATACTTAAGAAAATGTTGAAATATTTTTACCCTGAGTTTCTTACTGTATAAAATTCTTAATAATTTATAAACAAACATAAAGTTACCTATAATTTTTGTTCTTTTTTATAAAATGAAGAATTAACTTCTATCCTTAATAAGTCTACCCTCTAATTTATATGTTTTCAAGAACTATCAATTGTTCTTATTAATCATATAAAAGTCTGTCAATCCAGAGACACATCTCAAGAGAGGTACAGCACACAAAAATCTTAACAGTTTCTCTTATCAAGATTTTTTTTTGTTTTTTTTGTTTTTTAGAATATCTTTTTCCTTGGACCTTTAAGACTTTAATCTTAATTACTACCACCACACTGTTACACAAAAGTGAGTGAAAAACTTCTCCTCTCTTTGAATGGCGGAGAAAAGATATCACGGCTGTGGAGTGTCTTGACAAGATCATCATGCAATGCTATGTTCCAATGCTTGTCATAGAATGCTAATGAGTGGATCTCAAGTTTCTGAACCTTGGGATTGAGAGTGAGGCTGAAGAAGCATTCTTGAGGATTATGGTGTTTTCTCTCAACAACATTATGGAAGATTGTCAAAACTTTGCTCATAAAACACCTATGTTAATCTGAATCTTTGACAAGACATTGTGATTAGGGTTAACAAAAAATCTTCAGTTAATAATTCTCTAAATAAGTAAATCAATAAATAATACAAGAAATGATAGCGATAAAGTGTTTAATGAGCTTTGCAATTTTGGGATAAAGAAAAATTAGGTTTTGCACTAACGATATAAAATTTGATATTTAAAATGACAAGGATTCTGTAAATTTTGTAAGCATTATATAATTTGACTGAGAAAGTTTTTTAAAACTTCTTTCCATATTCAATATATATATATATATTTTTTTACAGAAACAGAGAGAGAGTCAGAGAGAGGGATAGATAGAGACAGACAGAAACAGAGAGAGGTGAGAAGCATCAATCATTAGTTTTTCATTGCCATCGCAACACCTTAGTTGTTCATTGATTGATTTCTCACATGTGCCTTGACCTCAGGCCTTCAGCAGACTGAGCCACCCCTTGCTGGAGCCAGCAACCTTGGGTCCAAGCTGGCGAGCTATTGCTCAAGCCAGATGGGCCTGCGCTCAAGCTGGCAACCTCGGGGTCTCGAACCTGGGTCTTCCGCATCCCAGTCCGATGCTCTATTCACTGCACCACCACCTGGTTAGGCCATATTCAGTATAAATTTTTAAAAGTTTTGAAGATTGTTTTGAAATTGAAAGATACATTGGCATAGTCTAGGAAAACAGAAAGTATAGGACCCGTTAGTACAAATCTATCAGATTTCTTTGATTTGATATGTTAATACAAAAGACAGAATTAATAATTACTTTTTCAGATGTTGCAGATTTTGGTGTTAAGAACCCTTACACAGCCTCTGTCTCTAACGGGACAGTAAGGAAACAGGGCATAAGCAATGAAAAGATGTGAGAGTCATTATTATATCTTATGAATCTTTGCAGTATAATAGCATCTATCTAATTCAGTGGTTCTTAACCTTTTTTGAGGTACCGAACCCACCAGTTTCATATGCGCATTCACCGAACCCTTCTTTAGTGATAAATAAAATATGATTTTTTTTCCAAATTCAAGACATAGGTATATGTTTTTTTACTGGTGCACAAAATGAGCCGTGTATGAACATCACCTTGCTCAAAGAACAAAACCAACAAAGTACATGAACTCACAACAAATTACAGTATTACTTTATCTGACCTCCGCGGCAGAGGCTTCTCCGAACCCCTGAGACCGATTCATTGAACTCCTAGGGTTCGATAGAACCCAGGTTAAGAACCACTGATCTAATTAGAAGGATTTTTCAGTTTGGTATTAGGAATTTTGAAGTATCCACTGCTCTTTTTACTTTTTCTTTTTTTACTTTACATCTAGAGATTTTCACATTGCATTTATATTAAGGGCACAGCAAGGTGAAAATGGAAAGTTAATATCCTGAAACAAAACTTTGGTTCATCTCACAATTGTGAATTACTCACATTTTAATTTTCAAGGTTTTTTCCCCCTCTCACTTAGACCTCTCATTAGTGATTCATTAATGAAGTTCTTTCTTAGTGTAATATGCTAATTAATGTCTGGATTAGATGATTAGATACACTTTACCAAGGCCAAGAAATAAACATTCATTTTGGCAAGAAATGGTAAGCATTAAAAATTTACGATAATTATTCTTTGTTCGTGGCACCCAAATATCATCAAAGAAAAATGGAGCACTAACGGTGCTTAAATTCCTATAGTATTTTAGGGTGAGCAGTACTCGTTAGAGATGACAAATAGGTGAAAGTGTGTTACACCTACTATCCTCTCCTAAGAAAATGGCAGTCATTGTTAATAAGATCTCAACTCTCTTTCTTGCTGAGCTCCAGACTCCCTAACACACAGACACCACCAATAAACTGAGACTTGGCATGAGAATTAAAACACATCTGCCATTGAGAATTTAAAATGGAAAAACTATAGTCTAAAACTTGTGTATAAAAGAGAAAGTATTATGACCATATAGAATCATTCATTGGAGGCTCCTACAACATTGCAAGCCCAGGGGTAGTGAGTAGATGGTGTGAGGAGTGTGGAGCCCTTTGACTATTAGATCTGCCAACCCAGGTATCCCTCTGATCTGATTACTCATCCCTCTTTATTTCCTGTTTTATTTCTATTGAAGAAAAGGAAAGATTGCTAAGAAAACCTGATCCACAGTCATCTAGAAAGGTCTTTTGAAAGAGATTATTCCAATTGAGGATCACCTGTTATATTTGGAGTACATGAATTGTTTTATATTTTTAAGAAATTTATATTATTAATATCCCTTTTCCTCCAAAACTTCCCATATAATATTAAAACATCATGTAATTAGATGAAAGGTCTGATTGGTTAAAAAAATTAAAAATAAAATAATTGCCAAAGTATGTTAATAATTATTAAAACGATTTATTTTAAAATATGAGAGCAGTAGTTTGGATGCATCAGCTTTTAAAATCACTATGAAGGACAATAAAATGTTGAACTTTTGAGTGCTAGCATTCGAGCCCATCTAAGACCATGTATCTAATAGTCATAATTTGAGAAAATTTGAACAGATTCAGCAATAAAATTAGAAATTCAAAAATAATGGTGATAAGTGCCAGTGTTGATTCTCTGGGAAACCACTACATGTGGCCCGCCCACAGGCTTTCAACACTATGACTCCATGATTGAATCAAAGCAAGAAAATTTTCTCATTTGTTTTGTTATTACTCAGACTTTAAGTTCCTGTTTGTATCTTTTTTCCTTCATAATATCTTTGATTATGATGTTAGCCCAGTGTGACTTCTAAGTGAATATTTTGTATAAATATTTCCACTAAAGATATAAAATATAGTTTAGGTCCATTCAAAACTTCTTAAGAATAAGACAGAATTGGTAACATTTTTAGATACTCTACTAGTTATCTATTATTGTTGCATAAAAATCTTTACCCCACAACTTAGTGTGTTAAAATGACAAACATTTATTATGTCAAAGTTTCTATGGTCAAGCACGTAGTTGTATCTTATCTGGGTGCTTATGGTTCAGGGTTTCTCACAGACATTGTATGGGTCATCTCAAGGCTTTATTGGAAAAAGATCTGCTTCCATGGTTATTCACTTCTTGGTTATTTAGAAGCCTTAGGTTATCATTGACTGTTTTCCAGTTCTTTGCCATGTGGTTCTTCATAAGTCAATCACAACAAGGCAGCTGGCTTCTCCCAACAAGGCATTAAGACAAGGGATGCAAAAAAAGAAGCCACAGATTTTTTGAAATCTAATTTCTCAAATGTCTTCTATCATTTTTGCTATAGTCTGTGTATATTAGAAGGAGTCACTAGATACAGTCCATACTCAAAGGAAAGAAGTTACACAGGACAAAATAATCAGTGGGGGCCATCAATGTTGTCTCCTATAGATAATATGTAATACATTTTAAAGTACCCATTTATTTTATTTTGTATTCTAATAAATTATTTTTTCAACATTATCAAAAAATTAAAGGTTCTTTTTTGTTTATCAAAGCTAATTGAAGCCTTTGGAAAGTAGATAATTTAAGTCAACAATGAATTTTGGTTATATAGGAGACATTTTTTGTCAAGGACAATCAAAAGAAAAATTGCATAGTTTTTCTTAAAACAATGTTAATTTGGGTTTTATTAGTAGAAAAAATAAAGTTTAGTAATTCTTGAGTTTTATTCAAAATAAAATACATAATTTTTTAACATTTTGATATTTTACAACATATTCACTAAAGTAATATGAAAATTTATTTGTCAAATAAATTCATTTTGTAACCTCTTTCAATTAATTTTCCCTTTTCTCTTCCTGTTTATTTAGTCACTGGAAAAGACTTCCTGCCTTTTTAATCTTAAATAATTTATCAATTTGAAATAAAATTGTTTATAAAAAGCATTCTTTGTATTTCTACATAAGAAACTATAATCGTTTTAAAAGAATAGACAATAAGGAATAAATTTTTTACAGTAAAAAATCTATAGTTTGAAGATGGATTATCCTTCAAAAGAGCAATCAGCACAATACAATAGGACAAGTGTGTTTAAACTACATTACAAACAAGGTCTGCTTTGTCAGCCATTATTTAGTATGACATGAAAACATATTTACGATTTTGTTCAAACATCTTTACTAGATTTCTGGTAGTGAAAACCTGCAGTGTTTTAGACTAAGCTTATTTTTTTATGTTACATATGCTATTTTTATTTTATTTAAACATGTTTCATTTGGTAAGTAAAAGCAACTTTCTCCTAAGATATATTTTATGAGTAAGTCTCCTTTGTTTCACTGTGGTCACTTCACTGACGGACATATTTTGGTTATATTCTTTTCATTTAACATGAATAAATATTTTTCTACATGGAGTAAGAAACTATGAGTATGTCTTAGGTATCAGTCAACTTCTCTTTTCCATATTATTTTCTCAATAGTTCTCAAATTAGTAGAGATTATATACAGAAATAAATTTTTTCAGACCCTTGCAATTACCTGTTAAAATTTATTCTTTATGTTTTGAATTCTACCTTTTAATTATTCAACATTCTCTTCATGGCTCATATTTTCTCCATTTTTATCAATGTTCTGATTATTTATTTAAAAATGTTTTCTACTAGAAGAAAGTCAGGGCTTGAGTCTATTTAATTCTAGATATATCTTTTACATATTATTTAGATTTAACTTTGTAAAAGAAAACTATAATTATCATTCCTGTCTACCTAGTGCTCTGTCTCTGGACACTGAATTCATATGGTCACCAAGCATCTGGAATTTGGATTACTAAATTTTATATTTGATTATGACATAAAACAATATTAACCCAAATACTACTAAAAACTAAATAAAAATTAAGTCTATTTTTAATATTTTTATTAATATTTATATATTATTATTTTTAATTTATTTTTTACTTTATTGTATTTACATGGTTTCAAGTGTCCCACTCAATATAACACGATCTACACACTTCATCGTGCCCTCACCATGTTCCATGTTTATTAACATTTAATTTGGGGTGGAAGAGGAATTACCCATTTCACTAATTCATACAAAGCCCAAAATCTTCCATACTTAGATAAAACAGGATTTTAAAAAAACAGAAACATAGTAGGTTTTTATATAAATAAACGGTCACAAAAACTTGAATTTAGTAGTTTTTAATGTCTGAAATTGCCATAACATGTGTTATTATTCCTATAATAAGGTCTTATTTCCTTAAAATGTAACCAAGTAACATGAGGGAACACAGCATATTTATCTATGCTATGTGGTGTGAGTTAGTGTTTCTCAGGATTTAGAAGGTTTTATGGTCATTGAGTAATCTCTACTAAATCAAGGACAGAGGTGGAGGTGGTTGGGGGAAGGGGAACAGGAGAATTATTATTAGCTGATTCCAAACAGCAGGAGGTCACACTCTGTGGAACTCTCTGAGTCTCCTGATGAGGCAGCCCCACTTTCTCTTCTCAGAATCCCAAGACCAGAAGAAAGCCACAACTGTCTCAGATATGCTTTTGTGTGCTTTTATATAACTTCATAAATTTCCAAAAGTGTTGTGCTCAAACCTGACAGAAAATATTTCTAATTTACAATTGCTGTTCTGTGAAATGATGGCCAGTTTTCCATGCAATAAAATGGTACATCAAGATTTGTAGTTAATGCTCATTGTGAACAGAATGTATTGGGAAAAGCATAAATGATACTAGTAATGATTCCTCCGTAACCATCACTGGACTTTTATACAGACAGGTACATGGCATTACATTTAATACAGATTTAAAATATATATTTTGTTTTCCTTCATTTTACCACTTAAATATTTGTGGTTTCTTTGGTTTAGCACCTACTTCTCTGTGAACCTTTCAAGATGAGTTTAAGTTTAAGTTTCTTCTCAGTTATTTCTCCAGCCTCTCATTTAAAAAAAATGCTTGTATTTCCTTAAAATAATGAGACTGAGACCTACCACTGAGTTAAGCTGAGCTCCATTTTCTCCCTCTTTCTTTCTTATTTTCTTTTCTAAAGTGAAAAGCAAGGAGGCAGAGAGACAGACTACAGCATGCACTTGACTGGGATCTACCAGTCATGCCCACCAAGGGGCGATGCTCTGCCAGTCTGGGCTATTGCTCCATTGCAACTGGAGCCATTCATTCTAGTGCTTGAGGTGGAGGCCATGGAGCCATCCTCAGTGCCTGGACCAACTTTGCTCCAATGGAGCCTTGGCTGTGGGAGGAGGAGAGAGAGATAGAGAGAAAAGAGAGGTGGAAGAGTGGAGAAGCAGATGAGTGCTTCTCCTGGGTGCCCTGGCCATGAATCAAACCTGGGACTTTCACATGCCAGGCCAATGCTCTACCACTGAGCCAGTCAGCCAGGGCTAAGCTCCCCTTTCTCAAACCATTCTTGGAGCAAGAAAATTTATAATGTTTGCATTTAAGAAGTCTTTTTGTTGAAATGTCATATGTAAAAAAGAAAGAAAGGGCCCTGGCCAGTTGACTCAGTGGCAGTGTGTCTGCCTGATTTGTGGATCTGATTTGTGGATATCCTAAGTTCAATTCCCAGTCAGGAAACACAGGAGAGGCGACAATCTACTTCTCTCCCTTTCTTCTCCCCTCCTCTCTTCTTCTCTTTCTTCTGCTCCCACAGCCATGGCTTGATTGGTTTGAGCAAATCAGCCCAAACCATCCACCTCAGGCACTAAAAATAGCTTGGTTGCAAATATGTCCCCAGATGGAAAGAGCATCAGCCCCAGACAGATGTTGCTTGGTGGATCCTGGTTGGGGCACATGCAGGCGTCTGTCTCTCTATCTCCCCTCCTCTCACTTGGAAAAGAAGAAAAAAAAAATAAAGGGTTAGAAATTAATAATATTATAAAAGTTTATTAAAAATAAGGGATGGCCTTCAAAGAATATATAATTTGTTTAGTACTTTAGGTGCTTAAAAATATATGAGAAAAGTAGATATGCTTTGGCCATACTTCATTGTGGCTTAGCCATCTCAGAGCTGACTGAGACTTGCCTCAATGTATCCAGTGCAGTATACTTTAAGGTCTTTCAAAGTTTCTATTTTTAAAATTAATATATTGTAATTATAAATATTATTTCATCCAGTATAAAATATTTATTAAATTCTCTCTTGATTTTATCTTTAAAGACTCTATCAACCATTTTGGGGTCACAGATCCCCATGATTATTTCATTAATATACTCATTCAACTAATTTTTTAACATGTAGGTCAGAGACCTCAAAAAAAAATCTGGGCATTTCTTTCTGAGAAAAACTAACTTGCACAATCTTTGTTTAAAATTTCTGTGATTTATGTTAGACTATCTAGGCATTTCTTAAATTAAGAACACCTGTTCTATTCTTTATTTCCTTTAGCATGTAAATAAATATATTCTAAAGTGACTGTCCCCTAGTTAAATGAAAACACAAATATACTGGTATCTCTTAATTTAAATATTTTAGATTCTTTCTTAGTAAAAGTGTTCATTTCTTTGTGAATATTCATTGTCTTCTAACCATGACTCTATTTCTGTTTTACTTTCTACAGCATAATCTCATATCCAGTTTCTCATCATTCATTCCTCAATCTGCCCTTCTGGCTTGTTCAACTGAAATTGCTCTTTGTTAGATCACATAGCTTTCTTAGTTTTTGGCAATAATGGACACTTTTTTGTTTTGTTAAATCTCAGACTTTCAATAAATGTTTTTACAGGAGCATCTAGGAATGGTTTCACTCACATCAATACAGGGCTTAAATGTATTTTAAATTATTTAGTGGTTGTTAATTATAAAATAATACTGTATAAGTATACATTTACTATTTAAAAATGGAAGCATTGCATATAAGTCCCAACCATTCTGGCAAGAACAGTCATAGTTATTAATTATATTTGAATTTTTCTAGATCACTTTTTCAGCTTTTATATAATATAGATACACTCATAAAGGTATATTCTGTTTATTATGTTTTATAGAATTCATATAATGTTGTTATTATTCTACAATTTTCTGCCCACTTAATAATTACATTAGATTTTTATATTCCAGATATATCATAATGAACATTTCATTTTTTCCTTACTATTTTAATCAACATTTCAGTGAACAGCTGAATCTCCTCAGATGCAGAACTTGAGACAGTAATTGGAGTATAGATAGCTTACTTTGAGGCAAATGGTGATCTAAGGAAACACCAGGGGAAAGTGGGGTAATGAGACAGGAAAGGGAAGGAAGCCAATGCATGTTTCTTCCATAAGCAGATTGTTGCTTGATACAAACTGGGACTCAATCCCACTGGGGCCTTCTGGGGGACTGTGCAGAACATGCCTCATTGAAGATCCATTAGAATGGTGAATAAGCAGGAATGAACCCACCAACTTCAGCTTATCATTGTCTGAGGGCTTCTCCCAGGGGCATTGTCTCCTCCACACTTCTGACCTGGCCCAGGAGTGTGTGGAGCATGCCCCTGCATTCATGTCCATGGACAGTTCTCCTCCAGGCTCTCACAGTTGGAAGGCATTGGTGGGCTGAAAGGCCATGGGCGGGGCATTGAGAACTTCTATTATGACATCCTTTTATGCCTTCTTGTATGTTTGTGTCCATATATTAATAAGTATTTTGGGGGTGCAGATTAAGTATTTGTTAACACTTTTAACTGGACCCTGTGTCTTGGCTTGTGTTGTTTTCCTGTGAAAACACTCTATGGTCAAACAACCTTACTCATCTGCTCCATTGTTCATACAGGACTCTTTCTGTTCCCTTTTGCTTCATCTCCTGCTGACTCAGCCATTCACTTTGTCTCGAAACACTCTCTGGCTCTCCTGACAAACAATCTAGCTTCGTAACTTTCTCCCAGGGAGTTCACTGTTCCTATAGGTGGGTTTCAGATGCCTAGAGTCAAGAAACCCAGTCACCACTTTAAAGACTTTGAAGTTGTTCAACTGTCTATCCAAAAAAATGTCTTTGTTAGTACTGATTAAGCAGAAGTAATTTTTATTGGTGCTCTGTGGTGAATGAATGATTTAGCCACAGCTACTAGAGCTTCATTTTGAAAAAGGCATTATGGTCTACTGTCCTCTAGTCCAGTAACTCAGGAAATGTGGTAATCACGCCAGCAACATCAATATCAGCTGGGAATTCGTTTAAGGTGCAGTGCTGAACTTCCTTCCTCCATACCTATGGAGTCAGAATCTGTGTGGTGGAACCAATCTATTTTAAATAAGCTGTCCAGGTTTTTTGTTTGTTTGTTTTGCTATTGTAAAGTACACTAATTTTTTTTTTGCTTAATCCCTTTATCTTTTTCACCCAGACCCTAATTGCCTTCTCTTCCAACAACTGTCTTATTATCTGTGAGTCTGTTTCTGTTCTACTTGTTCATTTATTTTGTTTTTCAGGTTTAATTGTTGATATATATGTATTATTATCATTTTATTATTCATTTTTTTAATCTTTTTTTTTCTTCTTCTTAAAGAAGACCCTTTAACATTTGATGTAATACTGGTTTGATGGTGATGAACTCATTTAGCTTTCTCTTGTTTGGAAACCTCTTTATATGTCCTTTGATTCTAAATGATAGCTTTTCTGGGTAGAATAATCTTGGTTATAGTTTCTTGCTTTTCATCACTTTGAATACAGTCTTACCATGCCTTTCTGACATGCAAAGTTTTTGTTGAGAATTCAGCTGACAGTCTAATGGGAGCTCTCTTTTAGGTAACTAATTGCTTTTCTTTTGCCACTTTTCTCTTGCCTTTAGATTTTGACATTTTAATTATGATGTGCCTTGCTGTGGGCTTCTTTGGATTCAACTTGTTTGGGGCTTTGTGCTTCCTGTACTTGTATGTGTTTCATTCACCAAGTTAAGGAAGATTTATGCTACTATTTTTTTCAAATAAATTATTGACTTCTTGCTCTCTTTTTGACACACCCATGATTCAAATGTTGGTATGCCTGCAGTTGTCCCAGGGATTCCTTATACTATCTCTACTTTTGGGGGTATCTTCCCTTTTGTTTTGATTAAGTGGTTTTTGCTTCTTATAGTCCAAATTTCTGATTTGATCCTCTGATTCATCTACTCCACTGTTGATTCCTGTAATGTATTCTTTATTATTTCAATTAGTGCATTCTTCATTTCAGACTGGTTCTTTTTTTTTTAATGTTTAGTATCTCTGTTTTTATGTTTTTTGTTGTTGTTGTTGACGTTTTCACTAAGCACACTCAGCATCCTTATAACCAGTGTTTTGAACATTGCAGCTGGTAGATTGCTTGTCTCCATTTTGTTTACTTCTTTTTCTAGAGTTTTCTTTTCTTTCCTTTGAGACACATTTTTTGCCTTCTTATTTAAGCTGCTTTCCTGTGTTTGCTTCTATGTATAAGTTAGAGCCACAACATCTCCTGGGCTTGGCAGAATCATTAATGTAGTAGGTGGTCTGTAAGGTCCAGTGCACAGCCTACCCAATCACCCAAGCTGGGCACTTCAAGTGAGTCCACCATGTGAGTTGTGTACACCCTCCTGTTGTACTTGCACTTTGATTGCTGTTGGTATATGAACAGTAGGGATTTACTCCCAGGCCAATTGGTTGTAAGAACTTGCTGTGACCACCAAGGAGAATCAGCTGTGTAGGGGCTGACTCCATAGAACAGGACTTACTTCAGCAGAGCTCTGGTGCCCGCTGAGTCCACCCCTTGAGAGTGTCATTTCTGGAGGTGGTTAGGAAGTGTTTTGACATGGTATGAAGCTATCTACTAGGTGCACTAGCACTGGAGCTTCTGGGGGGTGCAGGCCAAGGTCAACATCTGCCTGTGTGCTTCCCAGGGGTCACCAGGCATGAGCTACAAAGTAATCTCCAGATGGCTGGTAGTTGTGCTGGGCTTAGAGGTACTCTAGCAAGATCAAACTTTGATCTAAGGCTGGTTGTTGCTACTGCCAGATCTTGGGCTGCTTAGTAAGAAGTGTAAGGCATGCTAAGGTCAGATGTTTATTGTTTGAGAGATTTTAGGAAAGTCTGAAGTATGAAGCAAGAAAAGCCATTCACATGGAAAAGCCACTGAAAACAGGTTGGGTGGGCCCACCAGTGGAGTGAGGCAGGGTCTCAGGGAATCACCAGTGCACAGATTAACAGTATGATCCAGGCTGATGGAAACTCAACTTTGGAGACTGCCTGGCAGACCTGTGGGGTTAGGGGTCTCAGAAATGGAAAAGTAACCTTTGCCAGCATTTTTGTCTGGCAAATAGCTACCTCCCAGCTCTTGTCCTCATGCTAGACAATTCAGTTGCTCCCTGTAAGTCACTGGTGCCTTCCATGCTGCTGTCCCATTGCTGGAACTCAGAAGAATTGAGCTTGAATAAGTCCATGTTAGGGCTCTTTAAGAAGAACTGCATAAGACTCTAACAGTCCCTATCTCACTCAGCCACAATCCCTGCTAATTTTTATACCCAAAAGTTGTGGGGACTTCTCTTCCAGGGATCCCTTGGCTTAGGGGCCTGGTGTGGGGTTGGGACCCCTTGCTCTTTAAGGGGAACCTCCACAGCCAAGATGTCCCTCCCTATTTTTATCTACTACTTGTGAGAGTGGAACCAATCTGTTCTTTATCTCCACTCCTTCTATCAATCTCGATGTGGCTTCTTTTTAGGTCTTCCATTCAGCTAGATTTCAAGCAGTTCTGAATGATGAGTGTTCTGTAGTTTAGTTGTAATTTTAATGTGGTTGTGGGAGGATTTGAGTACTACTTTTACCATCTTGATTACAAATCCCTAATGGGCACTATTTAAATTTTTATGGTTTTTTTTTCTTTCTTTAGCATTGGACCTATCTGTGGAGAGAAAGAGAAGAAAATAAAATATTTTCTAGGTTGTCTCAACTGCTCTTTCTTGATTTCCTTTAGGTATTCTGATCATCTTGACCAGTGTTTTTCAACTACTGGTCCATGAACCAGTGCCAGCCTGCCAGAAATTCTGTGCTCGTCTGCAAATAGTTAACCACTCTGATGTTGCATGAAGATTATAGACCTAATGATCTTAGTCAAATTTGCATATACTCAGGGTGATTGCCATTTATTAGTCTGTATCATTGAAAAAAATACTATTGAGATTGTTTTAGATATCTTTGGAACTTGTAGGTTCATTTAAACAAAGTTTTGCTCTATGCAGAACATTTATAAATCATGCACAATAGACAAAAAAACATTTGACAAACTTATGCAGTACTCAATACATTATACATGTGGAGTTTGGAAATCAAGCACTATAGTAAGATAAAATTTTATTCTTTGCATGTTTCCATTTCTGGCTGGCTAGGTCATTGGTCCCCAGTGTAAAAAGGTTGAATACCATTGATCTTGACATTATGTTTCAAGAATCTCATCATCACTATTTTTGTGTTTGTTGTATTTTCTAGGTGAATATATATATATATGACTCCTCTATATCCATTCCTAACTAAGAGTGCATTAAGTATTAAATTTTTAAATCTAACAGTTATTGCTATACATTTTCTTTTTTCAGTCTCACAGATATCTAAGAATCAAAATTTCAAAACTCATCCTTCATGAAAAACATATTCTGTGTCTCATTCAGAGGTATTTCTGCATACTCAGTTAACTGCTACAAAATCCTGGGCGTCATCTTGTGTTCTCTTCCTTCATTCAACATAACTAATTGGTAACAAATCTTATAGTCTCAAACTCTTTCAGACCTTTTCAATTTTCTCTCTGCCTCATACCCTCATTTCAGAAACATTTATGGAGCAGTCCTGATTGGAAGGAACATTTCCAAAATTGTGTGTGTGTGTGTGTGTGTGTGTGTGTGTGTGTGTGTGTGTGTGTGTGTATTGCGTTGATGCTTCAGTATTGAGGCAGAATTTCTTTTCTGGGAAATGTCAGTTTTTGCTCTTAAGGCCTTGCAACTAATTGGATAAGTCTTACATGTATTATGGAGTACAATCTCCTTTACAGAAATTCAACTGATTATAAATGTTACTTATATTACATCAGCAAAATACCTTCACAGAAACACCTAGATTAGTGTTTGGTTGAATAGCTAGGTACTATAGTCTAGCTAAATTGAACATAAAACTAATCATCACAAGTAAGAATAGTTCACCAGTTTTCAGCACAGTTTTGAGCCACCTGTGGTTATTATATTATAATTTCCAATAGATTCTTATTAGTTGTCTGAAGGGTAAAGGGAGAAGATGTAGGACTAGGATTGAAAGTCCAATTCCCATTAATGGACTATGACCTTTTGCTCTCTTTCCATTACAATCCTGAAGAAAGCAACCTGATTAGTGAATACACATGATATTACTTGTGCTAGCATTAGTTACTCCCCCTCTCAAGAGTGTTTGCAAAGTAGACTATCAGAGAGCAAGAAGAAATCCTGAATATAGGAATTTTACACTTTAATAATAGGCTGCTTGATTTATATCATAGCAATGACCATCTACTCTTCCTAAATACCGGCTTTGCTGGTAAGGCACACTCATCTCTCTTCTAGACCTTACAAAGCTCACTGCAGCCTATGGAAGGGAAGGGAAGCCAAAGCGTCGTAGTTGATAATGACATGGTCATTAAAACCTAGAGATGAATAGTTGCCATCAGCGTACAGCAAGTAAAGAAAAAAGTTAGAAACAATGGTCCAATGGAAAAAATATATACACTTGAAGGATGTGGTGATAATTATATTCAGCCTATAATGTTTTTGTCCATTTGTTTGACTTTTCCCCCCTGGCCTGGCATTTAAACTCTTTGTTTTTTTCTTTAAAGCTATTAAAGCTTAATAAAGAAAACAATGTAGGCTTTTTAATTAACTTAGACGCTGTGTTTGCTTAAAAAGTAGTAACTCTGAAACAACATGGTCTCTGCACTGGCAGCTGCAGTTTCAAAGGGTCTACTAGAAGAATAAGAGAAACTTGTTTAAACTAAAAGTAACATGACAATTACAAGCTCCACATTCATGCTGTGTTCAAGAACTTCCTCTATATCAGTGTCCCTTTCTTTTAGAATAAGTAGTAAGGAAGAGAATAAATAATATCTTGTAGAAGTTTTTCTCCTGCAGGACTCCATCTTTCTTCAGTGAGCTAGTGTGGCTTCTCTTGTCAAAGGACATAAATGCAGACCTCCACGGGAATTTTAAAGAAAATGATCACAAGAATGGTGACACTTCTAGAAATAGTATCATGGTGTTTACTCATTAGCCTTGGCTGGTGTTAAGCAGTCCCTCTCAAAGAATTCCTCACTTCTAAACATAATATCACAAAAGACAGTGAACACTTCACTTGAGAACAATTTATTTTCTCTTACTATCTCATGGGCATTAGGAGTAAAGGATATGAAAAACACAGAACTTAATTTACCTTACTTGCCTAGTATTTTAAATTGTTCTTTCCTACTTATTTTCTATTATTCTATGTGGCAAACCTTTTTAGACGGTTCTCTATATGCCCATAGGTAATTCTTATTCGTGTGTATAAATTTGACCTTGCGAGTCTTTTCCAGTGAAAAGTATGTGGCAAAAGTAGTGGATGTCTTTCTCAAGATTAGGTTTCCAAAGGGTTGTTGTTTCCATCTGAAGCACCTTCTCTCCTTTTACTAGCTCATTTTGAGGGATGCCAGCTGCATCATTTTATGATATCTTATGGAAAGGTTGATATAGCAACAGACTGGTATCTCTATCCAACAGTCTGCAAAGACTTAAGCCCTGTTAACAGTATCATGAGTTAGGACAAGTATATATTCTACCCTCCATCAAGCCTTGAGATGAATGCAGCCCAGTCAACATTTGCCTTTCAGTCTTGTGAAAGATATGGAGCCAGAGGACTGATATAATAAGCTTAAATTGTACTTCAACTCTTGACTGGCAATAAGTGTGAAATAAATAAAAATTTATTATCTGCTAAATGTTGGGATAATTTTTTAGTCAGCAGCAAGATAGTTATTCCATATATATATATACAGAGACAGAGAGAGAGTCAGAGAGCGGGATAGATAGGGACAGACAGACAGGAAGGGAGAGAGATGAGAAGCATCAATCATTAGTTTTTTGTTGCGATACCTTAGTTGTTCATTGATTGCTTTCTCACATGTGCCTTAATTGTGGGGCTACAGCAGACCAAGTAACCTCTTGCTCAAGCCAGTGACCTTGGGTCCAAGCTGGTGAGCTTTGCTCAAACCAGATGAGTCTGCGCTCAAGCTGGCGACCCCGGGGTCTCAAACCTGGGTTCTCTGCATCCTAGTCCGGCGCTCCATCCACTGCGCCACCGCCTGGTCAGGCAATACATATTTTATAATATAAAAAATATGTTATTTTTCTAAGAAACAATGTGTTTTCTTAGATCTAGTCTAAAGGAAGAAAGAATAAACAGATCTCCAGAAATTTGATCAATTTAAATATAGTAGAGTATTTGGCTTCAAAAAAGATGCTCTTTTTAATACTACTCTGTTTTAATGTCTTCATAAGTTAAGTTAACTTAATGAGAGCCAAATATATATATAATCTAAAATTCATTTTTGTTTTTATTTATTTATAGAAAAATAAGAAAACAAAGTTTTTCAGGAATACTAGCAAAGACCATTTAAAGGAGTATTAAAAAGATATGTTAATGTCACTAATTTTTTGGAATGAAATATGTGAATTAAAACACATAATAGAAAAGTTTTCATGCCTGACCTATGGTGGTACAGTTAGATAAGGAATCAATCTAAAATGCTGAGGTCAGCAGTTCAGAACCTTGGGTTTGCCCCATCAAGGCACACATGAGAAGCAAGTGCTATGAGTTAATGCTTCTTGCTTTCCCCCCACCTTTTTCTCTCTCTCTTCTCTATCTAAAATCAATAAATAAAAGAAGAAAAGTTTTCAAATGTAAGGACCCTGAATAGTTTCCAGAAAAGTCATTTGTATATACATATTTATTTGTTAGTTAGCCTAAGCCTGAGGAAAACACATATAATTTAGCAAGCAAGTAAAAAAAAAGAGAATGATACTAGTCAAAATTATTATCATTATAGTGGCATAAGTGTGAAATCTGGTAATGAATTTAGTATTATTACATAACACAGAAGATAATAATAGATACTATTTTTTAACATTTATATCTTCTTATTCATTGTCATAGTTAATCTCACAATAAGACTTTGATGCATATAATATTATTATCTTAATTTTACAGATGAGAAAATGGGGATTAGGAAAAGTGGAGTGACTTGTCTAAGATCACACAATAAATCCCAGAGCAAGGGTAGAAACCTATTTTTCCTGATCTCTTAAAGGTATACAAAACTAAAGTACATATTGATTGAGTTCATAATAATTAGAATCTTCTGCAATCATTTAAGATATGTCTGTAATCCTTCTTTCATTTCAACACTGGTCCTATTCTAGGTGAAATAAATCCATTAAATGAGATTTCTATTGATCAGTCATATCTTTACAACCAAAACAGGATTATTCTAATTTCCTTCTAGATAGATGATAACAGAAACTGAGGATTATGCTTTGAGATAAGGGAGTATACATGATGTAAAATCACATCCATCATTTAAGACAAAGTTTTAAAAATTAAATTATTCTTAAAAAAAAATCTTATGTTATTAAAAACGAACAAGACCAGAAAGTGATTTCAGCAAGATAGAGGAGTAGGGAGCCCCAGATGTCATTCCTCTCTGGCGACACTGGGTAAACAACAATATGTGGTCCCAAAAGTTCTTATTAAAATTCCAAGATTTAGTTAGGAAGTAACAGTACACCAAGAAAGCTCAAAGAAGCTAAAAACAGCTGCATGAAAACTGGTAAGAAAAGTGCTTCATTTCAACCACATCAGCACTTTCCTCAAGCTGGCACAGCTCAATATAATTAGGAAAAAAAAAACAGAAAACCCCCACAAAAACCAGAAACAACTTGTAGTTTCTCCCTTGAGAGGGAAAGAGAAAAATAAAATGTTTTTCCAATGTTCCAGCTTTTCAAGCATCTGCAAACAGATTGATATCTGCCTCACCTGACTCAGTGCAGGGACATGGAGCCAATATCTTTTGGATGGCTGTAGGCAGATGGCAAGAAGATAGCTGAGCATCTTGTTGCAGCAATGAAGCACCTCATACTACTTTTATACAGATTCTAGGACAGCTAGATGTGATCAGGCAAGAATGCCCAGTTTGTGGCTTCTACATTGGAAGGAAAATAGAGGACTGAAATGTATGTCCAACAATCTAAATTT
Organism: Rhynchonycteris naso; assembly: GCA_037038555.1. Taxonomy (NCBI): domain Eukaryota; kingdom Metazoa; phylum Chordata; class Mammalia; order Chiroptera; family Emballonuridae; genus Rhynchonycteris; species Rhynchonycteris naso. Next base: position 93,215,236 of record CM072998.1, on the reverse strand, counting down.
TTAAGGGCCTTCTTTTTTTTAAATTTAATTTAATTTTAACTTATTGGGTGTACATAAATTCTAGTGTCCCCTTAATACCTCCCCCTGCCCCCGTGTTCCTTATCACATCCCCTTGCCCTCTTCCCTGTAACACCCTTATTAAAGGACTGGTTTCTGTTTCATCTGATTCAGAGTACTGCTAGAACTGGCATACTTTGAATATATGGAGGTACCGAGAACAAAAAAGAGCTCATTGGCTCCTTTCAACACCAGAGAATGTTCAGAACAATAGAGTACCAGGGACAACAAGAGATTATAAATTTATGGAAAAGAAACCAGAAAACCTCTCAAATAGGGAAATTACACCCACAAACTCAGAAGGACACTTCCCCACAAAAGGTTTGAAAGATCCAGGAGTTTCCTGCCAGAATAATTAATGAAGGTCTTCCCCTGTGTAATGCCATTCCATAAACACTGGGAGAGGTAGCTGATTTTTCAAATGCATGAATTACAATAACACAATAAAAAAGCACACAAAGACAAGAAACATGGTCCAATCAAAGGAAGAAATAAGTCTCCAGAAAATTATTCTAAAGAAAAAAATAATCTATGAATTAACTGATAAAGAATTTAAAATAATCACCTTAAAAACTCAATGCTCTACAAAAGAACACAGATAGATAACTAAATTAACTCAATATGAATAAAAATAAAAATGTTAACAGATATAAATTATAGAAGAGCACAATTGCATTCTGGGCTAGAAGAATATAAGAACTGAATTGAAAAATTTACCACAGAGGTTCAATATTAAACCTGATCAAGTAGAAGATAGAATCAGTGAACTTGAAGACAAGTTATTTGGAGTAATTAAATCAGAGGATAATGAAGAAAAAATAATGTGGAAAAGTAAAGAAAACCCAAGGTACTTATCATCTCATAAACTCAAAGGAAAAGTGACATTAACAAATGGCAGTGTAGAAATTTTCAGCATTCATCCACTCACAGAAACATAAATCTGGATAATATCTACATAATAGTCAAAGATTCTCAGTATGAGATTACAACACCAGCATAAAACATAAAAAAAGATGCACTGAGGAGTATAAGAGGGACAGTTTCATGTTATCCCTGTTACCCCTTCCCACCATTCAAGCAGCTTAGTAGGATACAGCCTCACTATAGGGGAAGCAGAGTAAAGTGTGCCCCTATCTACTTTACCACAGACCCCAGCACCAGCACTGAGCTATTGAACACAGGCCCACCCCAGAAAGAGACTACTCCCTGGAGCCCCATGCTTGAGGTTTGTCACAATCCAGGCTAATCTTTCCAAGCTAGACTCACATTCCAAGCTGGTTATTATGAACCCTAGTTGAAAGTCTGCCTCAGCACCAGTCTGGCCCATGTCATCCTAAGCCAGCTCTTTTGGACCAAGGCTCCTATCCTTCTGTAGTTCCAGTTATGGCTCCACACTCTAGGCTGGTCCCAAAAGACTCAGACTATATAGATAGACTCATGTTTTATACATAGATATGAAATATAAGAGATTTAATTAGTGACACTGATAACAGTAAAGGTGGAGATGTAAAGTGAAACATGTTTGTATGTGATTAAAATAAAATTTTTATTTTTTAATAGTATTACTTAGATAATTTTAATGGGGTGACATTGGTCAACTAGAGCACATAAATTTAGAGAAAACATCTCCAGATCATTTTGACATTTAATTATGTTGTATAACCATCACTCAAAGTTAAATCGTCCTCCTTCACCCTTCATTTGGTTTTCTTTATACCCCTCCCCTCCCATTACTCCCTTCCTCTTCTTCCTTCCTCTTCCCCTGGTAACCACCACACTCTTGTTCATGTCCACGAGTCTCAATTTTGTGTCCCACCTATGTATGGAAGTTCTTCGTTTTTTCTGATTTACTTATTTCACTCAGTATAATGTTATCAAGGTCCATCCATGTTGTCATAAATGATCCTATATTATTATTTCTTATGGCTGAGTAGAATTCCATAGTATATATGTACCACATCTTCTTTATGTACTCATCTATTAAAGGGCCTTTTGGTTATTTCCATGTCATGGCCACCGTGAACAATGCTGCAATGAACATATGGGTGCATGTGTCTTTATATACCAATGTTTTTGAGTTTTGGGGGTATATACCCAGTAGAGGGATTGCTGGGTCATATGGCAATGCTATTCTTAACTTTTGGAGGAACCACCATACTTTCTTCCATAATGGTTATACTACTTTACATCCCCACCAACAATGGATGAGGGTTCATTTTTCTCCACAGCCTCTACAGCACTTGTTATTACCTGTCTTGTTAATAATAGCTTATCTAACAGGTGTGAGGTGGTATCTTATTGTAGTTTTAATTTGCATTTCTCTAATAGCTAGTGAAGATGAGCATCTTTTCATATATCTATTGACCATTTGTATTTTATATTGGAAGAAGTGTCTATTTATGTCCTCTTCCCATTTTTTTATTGGATTGCTTGCTTGTTTGTTGTTGAGTTTTGTGAGTTGTTTATATATTTTGGATATTAGCCCCTTATCTGAGCTTTGTTATAAAATATGATCTCTGATTTAGTTGGCTATCTGTTTGTTTTGTTGTCAGTTTCTTTTTCTGTGCAAAAGCTTGTTATTCTGATGTAATTCCATTCATTTATCTTTGCCTTTGCTTACCTTGCCTCTGGAGTCAAATTCATAAAACATTCTCTATGGCCAAGGTCCATGAATTTAATACCTATGTTTTCTTTTATGTATTTTATTGTTTCAGATTTTATATGTAGGTCTTTGATCTATTTAGAATTAATTTTTGTAAAAGGAGACAAATTGTAGTCGAGTTTCATTTTCTTGCACATGGCTTTCCAATTTTCCCAGCACCATTTATTGAAGAGGCTTTCTTTTCTCCATTTATGTGTTTATAGCTCCTTTATCAAAGATGATTTGACCATATTTTTGTGGTTTTATTTTTGTGCTCTCTATTCTGTTCCATTGGTCTGAGTGTCTATTTTTCTGCCAATACCATGCTGTTTTGATTATTGTGGCTCTGTAGTATAATTTGAAGTCAGGTATTTTAATAGATCTAGCTTCATTCTTTTTTTCCTTAGAATTACTTTGACTACTTGTGTTTTTTTTACGCTTTCATATAAACCTGATGATATTTTTGTTCCATTTCTTTAAAAAATGACATTGGAGCCTGACCTGTGGTGATGCAGTGGATAAAGCATCGACCTGGGAACACTGAGGTCGCCAGTTCAAAACCCTGCACTGGTCTGGTCAAGGCACATATGGGAGTTGATGCTTCCAGCTCCTCCCCCCTTTCTCTCTCTCTCTCTCTCTCTCTCTGTCTCCTCTCTAAAATGAATAAAATTAAAAAAAAATAATAAAAAATGACATTGAAATTTTGATTGAAATTGCATTAAATTTGTGTATTAATTTGGGTAACATGGTCATTTTAACTATATTTATTCTTCATATCCAAGAACAAGGAGTATTTTTCTATTTCATTGTGTCTTTTTCGATTTCCTTTAACAATACCTTATAGTTTTCATTATATAGGTCTTTTACATTCTTTGTTATGTTTATTCCTAGGTATTTTATTTTATTTTTTGTTGCAACCATAAAAGAGATTATTTTTTTGAATTCATTTTCTGAAATTTCATTGTTGGCATATAGAAAGAAATTGACTTCTGTATGTTAATTTTATATTCTGCACCTTTACCGTATTGGTTTATTGTTTCTAATAGCCTTTCTTTGGAGTCTTTGGGTTTTCTATATATAGGATCATATCATCTGCAAAAAGTGAAACCATTACTTCTTCTTTTCCAATATGAATGCCTTTTATTTCTTTCTCTTGTCTGATTGCTCTGGAAAGAACTTCCAGCACTATGTTAAGTAAGAGTGAAGGGAGTGGACAACCTTGTCTTTATCCTGATTTTAGAGAAAAAGTTTTCAGTTTTCTGCCATTTAATATGATGTTAGCAGTTTGTCATAAATGGCCTTTATTATGTTGAGATAGTTTTCTTCTATACCCATTTTGTTGTGTGTTTTAAACATAAAATGATGTATTTTATCTTATGCCTTTTTTGCATCTATTGATAGGATCATATGGTTTTGTTCTTTGTTTTGTTGATATGGTATATTATGTTAATTGTTTTACATATGTTGAATCATCCTAGTGATTCAAGGATGAATACCACTTAATCATGATGAATTCTTTTTTAAATGTGTTATTGTATTTTGTTTGCAAGTATTTTGTTTAGGATTTTAGCATCTTTCTTCATTAGAGATATTGGTCAGTAGTCTTCTTTTTTTGTGTTGTCCTTGCCAGGTTTTGGTATGAGGATTATGTTGGCTTTATAAAATGAGTTTGTAAGTATTGCTCCTTCTTCATTTTTTTGGAAGACTTTGAGTAGAATAGAAACCAAATCTTTGAATGTTTGATAGAATTCACTAGTATAGCTGTCTGGCCCTGGACTTTTAATTTTTGGGGAGGTTTTTGATAGTTGTGTCTATTTCCTCCCTTTTTATGGGTCTGTTTAGGTTTTCTACTTCTTTATAATTCAGTCCAGGAAGATTATATAGTTCTAGGAATTTACCCATTTTCTCTAGATTGTTAAATTTGGTGGTATATAAATTTTCATAGTATTCTACAATATTTCTTTCTATATCTATGATATCAGTGGTAATTTCTCCTCTTTCCTTTTGCATTATACTTATATGAGTCCTTTCTCTTCTTTCCTTAATGAATCTTGCCAAAGGTTTGTCAATTTTGTTGATCTTTTCAAAGAACCAGTTCCTTTTTTTATTTATTCTTTCTATAGTTTTTCTGTTCTCTATTTCATTTATTTCTGCTCTAATTTTTATTATTTCCTTTCTTCTGCTGGTTTTGGGTTGCCTTTGTTCTTCTTTTTCTACATTCTATTTTTTTTTTTTTTACAGGAACAGAGAAAGAGTCAGAGAGAGGGATAGATAGGGACAGACAGACAGGAATGAAGAGAGATGAGAAGCATCAATCATTAGTTTTTTGTTGCCGTTGCAACACCTTAGTTGTTCATTGATGGCTTTATTACATGTGCCTTGACCACGGGCCTTCAGCAGACCGAGCCACCTCTTGCTGGAGCCAGCAACCTTGGGTCTAAGCTGGTGAGCTTTGCTCAAACAGATTGGCCCATGCTCAAGCTGGTGACCTTGGGGTCTTGAACCTGGATCTTCTGCATCCCAGCCCGACGGTCTATCCACTGCACCACCACCTGGTCGGGCTTTTTCTACATTCTTAAGATGTGATGTTAAGTTGTTTACTTGGGCTCTCTTTTGTTCATATAAGCTTGTAATGATATGAACTTCCCTCTTATTACTGCTTTTGCTGCATCCCGGAGATTCCAATATGCTGTGTTGTCATTTTCATTTGTCTGTATGTATTTTTGTTCTCTGCTTTTATTTCTTCTTTGACCCAGGTGTTTTTTAAAAGTATGTTGTTCAATTTCCACATTTTTCTGAGTTTGTTTACTTCTGTTTTGAAGTTGATTTCTAGTTTAAAGCTTTTTGGTAAGAGAATATGCTTGGTATAATTTCAATCTTTCTGAATTTGTTGATGTTAGTTTTGTGTCTCAACATATGGTCAATTTTGAGAATGTACTATGTATACTAGAGAAAAATGTATACTCTGATGTTTTCAGAGAAAATGTCCTGTAGATGTCTATCATATCAAATTGTTCTAGTGTTTCATTTAAGGCCAATATTTCTTTATTAGTTTTCTGTTTGGATGCATTCATCTAGAACCCTCAGTGGTGTATTGAGATCTCCAAGTATGATTTTATTTTTGTTGGTCTTTATTTTTAGATCAGTTAGTAGATGTCTTATATACTTTGGTGCTCCTTGGTGGTGCACTTATATTAAGAAGTATTATATCTTCTTGGTGCAATGTCCCTTTTATTATTATGAAATGACCATCATTGTCTCTGATTACTTTTGTTGTCTTGTAGTCAGCATTGTTAGATATGAGTATGGCTACACCTGCTTTTCTTTGGATATTATTTGCTTGGAGAATCTTTTTCTAGCCTTTCACTTTGAGTCTATCTTTATCCTTGTAGCATAGATGTGTTTCTTTAAGGCAGTATACCGTTGAATTTTATTTTTTTTATCCATTCTGCTACTCTGTGTCTTTTTATTGGTGAGTTCAGTCCACTTAAGTTTAATATAATTATTGACACTTGAAGGTTTCCTATTGCCATTTTATATAATGCTTTCTAATAGCTGTATTTCTTGTTTAGTTCTTCTCTTTTGGTTTGCTTTCTTTTTTTTTTCTGTCCTTTTTTTTAGGGTTGTATTCCATACTTCTTTTCTTTTTTTCCTCTTTTTTTTAAGCCATGTGTTTCAGTAGTGGTATTTTCAGGGGTGGTTACCATTAGGTTATTAAAAATTTAATATCATATTCATTGTAGTCCTTTATCTCATGAGTGCTTCTGCACTCCATCCTCCTTTGTTACTGCTAATTTTTGTCTTCTCCTCTCTTTTGTTTTTTTTTAAATCAACATTTTAGATTTTTATTTTATTAATGTATTTTGAGAAAGAGAGAGAGAAAGGGGGGAGAAGCAGGAAGCATCAGCTCCCATATGTGCCTTGACTAGGCAAGCCCAGGGTTTTGAACCGGCAACCTCAGTGTTCTAGGTCAATGTTTTATCCACTGTGCCACCACAGGTCAGGTTCCTCTCTTTTGTTTTTGTTGTCACAGATTATTCTTATTTTTATTGTGCTCTTGTTGAAGCTTCTACTTGTGATTTTGTCTTGTTCTTTGTATCTGGTCAGATAACCCCCTTTAGTATTTACTGAAGTTGGGGTTTTCTGGTCATAAAATCTCTCATCTTTTCTATATCCATGAATGTTTTTGTTTCCCCTTCATATTTGAAAGAAAGCTTTGATGGATATAGTATTCTTGGCTGAAAATTCCTTTCTTTTAGTACTTTAAATATTGGGGTCCATTCTCTTCTGGCTTGCAGATTTTCTGTTGAGAAATCTAACACTAACCTAATGAGCCTTACTTTATATGTTGTATTCTTCTTTTTTTCTGGCTACCTTGAAGCTATTTTCTTTGTCATTGATTAGTGATAATTTCATTATTATGCTCTTTGGAGTAGGTCTGTTTGGGTTAAGGTAATTCTGTGTTCTGTTTGCTTCTTGGATTTGAGGTTCTAATTCTTCCCACAAGCTTGTGAAATTCTCATCAATTATTTGTTTGAATATGTTCTACATTCCTTTATATCTCTCTCTTCTTCTTCTTATACACCCATTATTTTTATATTGTTCTTTCTGTTGAAACCAGCTAATTCTTATAGGGTTCTCTAATTTTTTTTTAAATTCATGAGTCTCTCTCTTATTCTCTCTGTAGTATCTCTAGTTACCTGTCTTCTATGTCACTAATTCTTTCTTCTATCTTGCTTGTTCTATTAGTTAAGCTTGTCACCTCACTTTTCAGTTTATGTATTGATTTTCATCTCTGTTTGGTTCCTTTTTATAGTTTCAATTTCCTTGATGAAGTATTATTTTTGTTCATTAAATTGTTTTTTGAGCTCACTAAATTTCTTTTAGATCTTTCTTGTATTTCACTATTTTTAGGACTTTAATTTTGAATTCCCTGTCATTAAACTCTTAGGGTTCCATGTAATTGAAATTTTTTTCTAGAAATTTTTTATCCTCTATCTGAGCTACATCTGTCTTTTGTATCTATATTTTATTTCTTTTTCCTTAATGGCATTTGAGAGTGATATTGTTAAAAACACTAGTAAGAGATAATTAAGAAAGTAAAATAAAAGTTGAAAAAATACAATGAAAAAATTAAAATTTTATAATGATAAGTGGAATAAAAACTACAGAGAACAAGGAGTAGGAACTGAGGAGGAATGACAAAATAGAGAAAAAAATGAAGTAAAAAAGAGGCCAAGTGTCAAAAAGAAAAATATGAGTCCAAAATATAATAATTTGATATTAAATGACAATCAGATGAGAGCCAAAGAAAGAAATTTAAAAAGAAGAAAGATAAAGGAGAAGAAATAAGAAGGGAGAATAAAGAGAAAGAAAGGACAAAAACTAAGATACAAAACACAGAGAGAGAAAAGGAAAAAAGAAAGAAAAAAAAAGAAGTAAAGGTTTCTGAAATGAAACCATCACAAAAAAACAAGAATAAAATATATAACAACTGTGAATAATGTAGTTCAAAAGGAAGATAGTAAAAAAGGTGAAAAAAGGAAAGAAGTAAAAATGACAAAAGTGTTAAAAAAGTTTAATTTTTTCTGGTTTTGAGAGGTAGCTTTTTTTTTTTTTAGCAGATGGTGCTGTAGTATGAGTTTTGCCTCTGTGCAGCTTCTGGGCAGAGGTCAGCTGGTGTGTCACTGTGGCAATGATGTTGGCTGGACCTCAGTCCCACTGGCAGGTGGGGCTTGTTTGGACTTTGCAATTATCTGACCCTAGTAAGTCTCAGTTTTACAAGTACCTTTCTCCACATCCCTTGCACTGGAGCTAACAGCCTGGAGACTTAGCTGTGGGGTCCGCCTCAGCTATTGTCCTTGCAGCAAGGGAATCTATGCACATCCAGGTTTTCTCCTCCAGTGCTGCTCAAAGTACAGTTCTGGGGAAGGCAATGGGAACAAGAGCTGCCAGTGTGAACACACAGGGCAGGACATAAACCAAGGATCAAGTTCCTTTTTGTTACATACAGGCAAAATTCTATGGGCTGGCAGGCTTATCTGGAATGCCTCAGTGCACCGTGGTTTTAATTTCTACAGGCTTTTCCCACTTCTGCTGCTTGGTAGCCCACAACAGGGCACATGTGTGTCCTGCTCCCACAACTGCACACAGATGGTTGCAGCCACTGTTCAGGCACCCAACCTGGGCATTCTCAAGTTAAGGGTCTTGGCCCATGTGCTTGTCTGGCGCTGCATATTGTGAAGCCAGGAATGCCCAAAGCTGCTGGTGCCCCTGCAGGTGCCCAGTGGTTGGGATCGTGAAACCGGGAGTGCCCAAAGATTCTGGTGCTCATGCAGGTGCCTAATTTTATTAATCTTGGGCTAAGCTCTTTGGCCAGTGCACCCACCTGCATGCTCCCTGTGCTGGTGATGCTAGGAGGAGCCACTAGTGCTGCTGGGAATACACAAAGATGCTGGCACCGGTCCACGTGAGCACACTGTGCTGGTAATTTTAGGTGGATCCCACCACCCGTGTGCTCACCCAATGTCCACGTGTTCTTTTCTTTGTTTGGATGCCCATCCTAACCCATCTCCATCCCTACTAGTTCAGTCTCTCCTCTTGGCCAGTATCCAAACAAAAGTGCCCCTACCTCAGATCAGCGTAGAAAGCAAAATGTTTTGTCTTCTGTCTTATTTATTCAGCCACTTTCTCACCTAATCATACCTTTGTCTGACATGTGTAAATTTTAGGTCTCCCTAAGGTTTTTTTTTCTCTGTGTTTAGTTGTTAAATTTGTTGAAATTTAAAGGGAAGAGATTGGGAGAATATCTCACGCCACCATTTCTCTGACATCACTCTAAATTTTTATTATTTTAAAGTAGATATTTGTAACTATAAAATGTTTTATGTAGTTTATGTTAACCATAAAAAATACCTATAGAAGATGGAGAAAATGACAGTGACTTAAAACATGACACTATGAAAAACAGAACAACTAAACCAAAACTACAAGATCTGCAGAAATCAAATGGCAATACTCTTTCCTTATCAGTAATTAATTTATATATAAATGAATTATTCCAAGTAATCGAATTAAATTCCTCAATCAAATGATATAGAAAAGCTGAATAGATAAAGAAACAACAATAACAACAACAATAAAACCCCAATAAGATGCTGCTATATATTATCTATAAAACTCATTTTTTGATATTGGGACACACATAGGCTGAAAGTGAATGATAATAAAAGATATAAAGCAATTATTAATCAAAAGAGCAGGGGTGGCCAAACTTATATCTAAAAAAAATATACTTGAGTCAAAAACTTTCACAAAAGACAAAATAATAATAATAAAAGGTCAATTCTCCAGTAAGATATAACAGATGGCTTTACTGGAGAATTTTACTAAACATTTAAGGAAGAATTAACAGTTATCCTTTCAAACTTTTCTGAAAAATTGAAAGGGAAAAAAACTTTCAAATTAGGTCTATAAAAACAGTATGACCCAGATACCATAATCAGACAAATATGCTACAAGAAAACTACAGATCAATGTCTCTGATGAATAGTGGTGCAAAAATCCTCAGCTAATACTAGCAAACTGTGCTAAGCAGCACATTTAAAGGATCATACTACATGACCAACTGGAACTTAATTCTGGATTGCAAGAATGGTTCAACATATTAAAGTCAATCAAGATAATACACTATGTTAATAGAATAAAAGATAAAAAGCACACGATCTGTATCTCAATTTTTATAGAAAGAGCATTTAACAAAATTCAACACCCTTTCATATGAAAACACTTAAGAAACTACACATAAAATAAAATTAGCCCACAGCTAACTGCATACTTGATCATAAAAAATTGAAATGTTTTCCTCTGATATCAAGAACAAGGGTGAACACTTGTGATTTCCATCCAACATAGTACAGAAAGTTCTAGGTAGAGCAATTAGGCAAGAAAAGAAATAAAAGGCATCGAAATTGAAAAGGAAGAAGTAAAATTATGTCTGTTAGAAGATGACATGTTATTATTAAATGTAGACAACCTTGTAGATTCCAGATAAAAACCTGCTGGAACTAATAAACAAATTCAACAAAGTTGCAGAATGAAAAATCAATGCTCAATTTTAGTTGTGTTTTTACATACTAACAATTAACAGTCTAAAAAAATTTAAAAAACAATTCTATTTGCAATAACATCAAATGGATGAAGTACTTAAAGAATAAACTTAACTAAGGAGGCAAAAGATTTGTGCAATGAAAGCTACAGAACATTACTGAGTTTATTAGAAAGAGAAATAAGTGGAAATATATCCCATGTGTATGAATTGAAAAACTTAATAATGTTAAAATTTCCATACTATCCAAAGTGATCTATAGAGTCTATAAAATTTTTATCAAAATATCAGTATTTTTTAATAGAAAAAATTCCTCAGTGGCTAAACCCATCTTGAGAAATAAAATCAAATTTGGAGGTATTTTATGTTCTGATTTCAAGACATATTACAAAGCTACAATAATCAAAAGCATATGGTACGAAGGCAAACATATATGCTAATTAAACATAATTGCCCAGAAATAAACTCATATGTGGTCAAATGATTTTTTACCAGGTTCCAAAGTTACACAGTGGGGAAAGAATTGGCTCAACAAATGGGGGTAGGAAAACTAAGTATCAGCCCTGGCAGTTGGCTCAGTGGTAGAGCATCAGCCTGGCATGTGGATGTCCAGAGCTTGATTCCCAGTCAGGGCACACAGGAGAAGCAACCATCTTCTTCTCCACCCCTGACCCCCCTCTCTTTTCTCCTTTTACAGCCATAGTTCAAAAATTCAAGAGAGTTGGTCCCAGGTGCTGAGGATGGCTCCATTCCTCCCAACCTTGCTTCAAGCACTAAAAATAGCTCAGTTGCCAGGAGCAACAGCCCAGATGGGTAAAACATTGCCCTTAGGGGGCTTGCCAGGTGGATCCCGGTTGGGGTGCATGCAGGAATCTGTCTCTCTGCCTTTGCTCCTCTCACTTACTAAAAAAGAAAGAAAGAAAGAAAGAAAGAAAGAAAGAAAGAGAAAACTGAATATCAACATACAAATGAATGAAATTGAATCTTCACCTTAAACCTATATAAAATTAATTCAAGATGGATTAAAGATCTAAATGTGAGTTCTGAAAGATATAAAACTTGTAGAAAAAATATAAGAAAAAGTTTTTATGACAATGAATTTGCAATTGATTTTTTGGACATGACAACAAAAGCACACACAACAAATAATAGACAAATGAGACTACATCAAACTTAAAAGCATTTGCACAACATAGAGAAACAACAGAGTAAAAGGCAACATACGGAATGGAAGAAAATATTTGTAAACTATGTATCTGATAAGAGATTAATCTCCGAATAGAAAAAAGAACTCCTACAAGTAAAAAAAAAAACAAACCCAAATGTTCTCATTTAAAATGAGCAAAGACTAAATAAACATGTCTTCAAAGAAGATATAGAAATGGCCAACAAGCATATGAAAAGATGTTCAACATTACTAAACATCGGAGAAATGGTAATTAAAACCATAATAAGATACCACCTCATATCCATTAAGATGGTAGCTATCACAAATAAGAGCAAACAAATGAAAACCCCAGAAAATAACATGTTGCAAGGATTTGAAGAAATTGTAGCCTTTGTGCACTTTTGGTAATCCTGTCAGATGCTATAGCATAGAGGAAACTTGAGAACATTATGCTAAGTGAAAATAAGTCTATTACAAATAGACATGTACTTTGTGATTTCACTTACATGAAGTATTTAAAGTAGTCAAACTCTTGGAAACAGAAAACATAATTGTATTTACTAGTGGAGGGGAAAGAAAGAGGAGAATTGTTCAGTGGATGAAGAATTTCAGTTTTGCAAGATGAGAAAGTTCTAGAAATCTGTTGCACAACAATGTACATATACTTAAATCTGTACTGTACAAAAAATTACTAGATGGTAAATTTTCAATGTGTTTTCTTTCTTTTCTTTTCTTCTCTCTCTCTCTCTCTTTTTTTACCACAATTAAAAAGAAACCAGCCAATCTATCCTACCTGGTATATATTAATTCATATACAACAGTCTTGCTCTTTCTCTGAGCTTTCTCATTGATGAGAACATTTTGCTTGGTGCTTAAAGCTTCATTAGCAGAGGCACCAAGTATTCTGTTGGAAAATGACGAGTTTTAAAGTCAAAATACATAGCTTAATTTCTGGTTCCTCCAAAATTATTTTAATGCTCTTAGACAAGCACTTTTATATCAGTTAGAAATAATGCTTGAGGTGTGTAGTCATTTAAGGTTTTAACTTAAAAAATAAATAAAGAAATAAAAAATATCCTGACCAAGTGGTGGCACAGTGGATAGAGCAGTAGTTCTTAACCTGGGTTCTATCGAACCCTAGGGGTTCGATGAGTCAGTCTCAGGGGTTCGGAGAAACCTCTGCCGCGGAGGCCAGAATAAAGTAATACCGTAATTTGTTGTGAGTTCATGCACTTTGTTGGTTTTGTTCTTTGAGCGAGGTGATGTTCATGCACAGCTCATTTTGTGCACCAGTAAAAAAACATATACCTATGTCTTGAATTTGGAAAAAAAAATCATATTTTATTTATCACTAAAGAAGGGTTTGGTGAACGCGCATATGAAAAACTGGTGGGTTCACTACCTCAAAAAAGGTTAAGAACCACTGGGATAGAGCATTGGAATGGGACACAGACGACCCAGGTTTGAAACTCTGAGGTTGCTGGCTTGAACGCAGGCTCACGCAGCTTGAATGTGGGCTCACCAACCTGAGCGTGAGCATGGGATCATAGACATGACCCATGCTCACTGACTTGAGCCCAAGGTTGCTGGCTTGAGCAAGGGGTCACTCACTCTGCTGTAGCTCCCTTCCCCCATCAAGGCATATATGAGAAAGCAATCAATGAACAACGAAGGAGACAAAAGAGCTGCAAGAAAAATTGATGCTTCACATCTTTTTCCTTTCCTGTCTATATGTCCCTATCTTTCCTTCTCTCTGTTTCTGTCACACACACACACACCCAAAAAAAGAATCCTTTTAAAATGGTCCTATATTATAAATAAGTGAATAATTCTTCCTATAATTTATAAAAAACAATTACCACCCCCACTTCCCAAAAAATGCTTAAATTTTCTTTCCATAAATATTTGGAATCAGAATATATAAGCAGAGGTTGTGGTGATCTGGCTGGCTCTTCTTTTTGAATCTGAAAATTAAATTAAATTAGTCTTTTGGGGATTTGTTTTTTAAATTTACATTTAGAGAATTTTTAACCCTGTAAAACACATTTAAAACATTTATTGTTAAAAAATACATGTGGCCCTGGCCAGCTTGCTCAGTGAATAGAGCATTGGCCTGGCATGCTAGTCCCGGGGTTCAATTTCCAGTCAGAGCACATGAGAAGCAACCATCTGCTTCTCTGCCCTTCCCTCTCTTCCTTCTCTCCCTTCTCACCCTCTTTCCTACTCACAGCCAGTGGCTTGAATTGAGTGTCAGCTGCGGGCACTGAGAATGGCTCTATTGGTCCCAGTGTCAGCCTCCAGTGCTGAGGATAGTTCAGTTGATTCAAGCATTGGCTCCCGATGGGGGTTGCCAGGTGAATCCCAGTCAGAGTGCCTGCGGGAATCTGTCTCTAGCTCCCCTCCTCTCACTAAAAAAAAAATCCGAGAAACAAACAAAAAATTTCAAAGCTGTGCATCTACACAGATGTAGAATTTATATTTTTTCACTGGGTAAAGTGATGGAATATTCAATGAGATGTACTTTGGAGCTTTAGTCCAGTGGCTCTCAAGTGGAGCTGGTTTCCCCTCCCCTCTCCCCCCAGAGAATCTTTGATAATGGCTGGAGACAATTTGGTTGCCACAAATGGAATGGTAAATTCTACTGACATCTAGTGATAGAGACCTGGGGTGATCCTAAAAATCCTACAGCACTCAGGTCAACCCTACCCAACAAAGGATTATCCAGTCCAAAATGTCAATGTACTGCTGTTGAGAAACTCTACTTTAAATGACACCGAGTAATGTGCACTCTTTCAGATTAAGCTGCTATAAGATCCTAACCACTAAGAGTCTATAACAATTACTATGTGACCCTATCCTTTGCTTCTTTCCCTCCTTTCTCTATCTAACTCAAAGGCCTTATCTCCAGTATCCCAAAAAACTACTTCATCCTTTTATGTCTTAAGTCAAAATTTATGTGGCACTACTGTGAAAACTCATAAGACATGGCAGACCACAACGGTATTAATATGCTACTGACAGCAGCTGTAAATCTTCATCTCATCGGCTGCTGACAGTGCTATCTCACAGATTTTAAAGAGCTTGAAAGAAGCAGTCTCCTGAGTTAAAAAACAGCTGTTTTAGAATCAACCTAGGTGATATAGAGGCAATGCTGCCCTGAAGGGGACAGCATTCTGAGAGCTTATCTGCTGCTGACTTCACCTCCAGTTGACGTTTAGGCTGCCCTCCTTTCTTACAGATTTTCTTCCCTTTTCCCTTAAGCATTACCACCACACATGATCTACTTGTTATATTATAAAGGTCAGTCTAAAGTTACAACAATAGTATGCATGATAGCTTACTTTCTTGGTGTTTTTAGACTGCTTATTCCCCCAAGTTATTCTAATGGAGGACATGGAGAGATTTTTAATGGATGACAGTGAGAAGATGTCTGTAACCTCAAAGAGGAAGGTCAGTTATCAGCAACTTCCCAAGCTTCAGTTTTCATCCACATAGCCCAAACCCTGAAAGAATTTCACTCAAAGCACAGCACAGTTAGGTCTCATGGTATAGGACAGATGTTGGATGAATGCCGAGTGTGCTAAAATTGTTTCCCTCATTCATGCTGGGAACAATGTAAACAAAAATGTTTTTAACTGTATTCTACGTAGTTTGATTCTAGGAAAAATAAAAGTTTGTAAAGAATGCTGGAGTACTTGGGAATAAATAATAGTTTATTTAACTTTAGGAAGTTAAATTGGTTACCACATGCCTGATTGAGGTCAACAGTAAACAAAGGTCCTCATGGCCAGAGGGAAGTCTGGCTGTATGATTCAACCTCCAAATCCCTCATACTTTAGAACAAACTGTTCTAATGGGAACTAATCAGTGATTATTTTTCTGGTTTGTTCTTTTGATGAGGTTGCCACTCAAAGCATTTATTCAGCCACTTGACCAGTATGGTAATTGTCTGAATGTCAAAGAGATCTGAAGAGGCACTCCTATTATTTTTAAAAAAGAATGCTTTCATCAAGTTAAATCAGAAAGTGATTTAAGCAACTGTATCTACTTCTGAAATTTGCCTTTAAAGGGTGTACTGTGTAATCAAAATTCTAACAAGGAGTCAACATCATTCTCCCAGTGAAAAAAAAAGACTTTCTAAAATTTGTTTGCTGAAGCTGAACAGCCTTGAAAGAAGATGAAAAGGGAGCCAATAAATTCAGCATCTTATTGAGAGACTCAGCAAATACTGAATATCACTATCCTAACAAATCTTAATGAAAAGCTCAATCTGCTTGTGAACAGAGGGAATTGATTGGGAATACATTTACTTCATAAAAAGTACAATCAAAGGTACATCCAGTACTGTTTTGTCAAGTTTGGGAAAGCTCTTTCATTAAAAAGAAGAGAATTCTGTTGTACTTTTTCTTCATTGTTTTATGAGGGTCCTAACAAAAGTTTTGTTCCCACAGCATGACCTGCTGTGGGCAACTAGAGCAAAGGCAGAACTAATAAAGACTTGAAGCTAAACACCTCTCACCTTTCGCACAAAAGCTAGTGGTATAAGTGAAAAAGGTCCCAGGAACCTTCCCTCACAATACTGTCTGCCCCCAAAATATTTATTACAGTGCCTGGCTTAAGGATATCTTCAGAAAGAAAATGGATGTATATCTTTTCAGGCCTGTGTGGTCTCAGAAGCAAACTCGTGCTGAAGATGGGATGTGGAGAGCTTCGTACTGCTCCATTGGAGAAAGAGTGTGTGCATTGGCTTGTAAAAAATTCTTAAACAAATAATTTACCATCTTTTCTAGACTAAAGAGTAAATTGTTGTTCCAAAGGTTGCAGCTAAGTCACCTGAGGTCCAGGCTTGTGGATTACTAATAATGTAGCATGCACTGGATTGAGGATTTCCAATGAACAGGTTACCAAACTGTTACCTATTTCCCATCCAGTTTACGAGCAAGTTGAGAAATGAGCAAACACACATACGTTGCTGCCAAGCTTGAAGGCAGGATTCTGAACTAGTAGGAATGTGGACTTTCTAATACCAAATTCCAGAATTGAGCATACTCCACCCCATACTCTTAGATTGCTGGACTACAGACTTAGATGAGTACTCCCAAAAGGATGAAAGATAACACTAAACTGAGTATGTTTAAGTAGTTTTTCTTTGAAAAATTACCACTCTACACAGGCCAATTTCCTAAGAGCGGTATGAGTTAAAGACAGAGAAAGGAGCCTGACCAGGCGGTGGCACAGTGGATAGAGCGTTGGACTGGGATGCGGAAGACCCAGGTTCGAGACCCCGAGTTCGCCAGCTTGAGCACGGGCCCATCTGGCTTGAGAAAAAAGCTCGCCAGCTTGGACCCAAGATCTCTGGCTCCAGCAAGGGGTGGCTTGGTCTGATGAAGGCCCGCAGTCAAGGCACATGTGAGAAAGCAATCAATGAACAACTAAGGTGTCGCAATGGCAACGAAAACTGATGATTGATGCTTCTCACCTCTCTCTGTTCCTGTCTGTCCCTATCTATCCCTCTCTCTGACTCTCTCTCTGTCCCTGTAAAAAAAAAAAAAAAAAAAAAAGACAGAGAGAGGACAGGAATGTACTTAGAAAATGTCTCCAAACCAAAATGGATTCCTTTTAAAATTCAGGTTTTTTTTTTTTATATGCCAAGTATTTGTGTGTATGTGAATGTAAATATTTTCTTATGAAAGAAAGCATTCATATGATATGTCTAACATCCTTAGCCTACACTTTTATAATATTACAATTAATGTGAAATCTTTACCAAAATTCAAATAAGATTTCCCAAGGAATTTACAAGAAGAAAGATATATTTATGGGCCTAAACAATAGAATCAATAATTGTCAGGTTAGAGTAGAAAAATGGGAAATTGCCATAATGAGATAATTATTGTAAAATATGAATTGAATATTTCAATACAATTAAATAAACAACATGTCTATGAGTTGGAGGATCAAATAAGAAAAAAGGTAGAGAAGAAGAGAGAGAGATTGAGAGCAATATAGAGTGGGGGAAGTGGGGTAAAGAGAGAGGACAGGACTTTTTTTTTTAGCTGGGCTCATTAAAGCAGTATTCTGCAAGGACTCTGGTCTCATCAATAAAACCTTTTTTTCTGGCCCTATTAAACCATTTTTACTTACCTGACTTCCATTGTTCTGATATTCCAATAATTTCTGTTGAGCCAACTTTGACTGCAGTGTTGCTTCCCATGTAAGTCTGCAAAGGGGGATAATGTTTTGTTCTTAAAATGTCAAGTTTATTCAGCCTCTGTGAAAATTTATTCATGGCATCTGACTTTCTCTTCTATACATATAATGTCAATCAGAGAATATGATGACCATGCGGTCATTATATTTTCCTTGGGAATTGGTAAATTATCACTCCAGGTGTATAAATTAGTTTTTGAGAGCCTGGTCAGGGTGAAGCCTGTTGCTGAGAGCTAGATCCATTGTTAATATGCTGACTGAATAAAATTTCTGTGCATGCAAGACTAAGGGGGAAAGTGGTGGCAGGGTAGGTCACATAATAAAGCAAAGCTTAGACTACAGAAAAGAAGAGGTATAAAAGATCAAATGACACATTGATTACAGGAATATAGCTGTATAATTATATAGGAACAATTCCACAGAATTTCCTCAAACTTCTACAACAGTCACCAAATGTTTTTGCTATTATAAATTAAGGGAACAAAAGGAAGCATGGTCTGGTCATGCAAATTAGAGTAACATAAGGACATCAGTTAAAAATTAAAAGGCTTAGAAATCATTTTCAGCTGTCTCAGAATTCCTGGGAAGATTAAACAGACTTGATATCTCTGAATGGTGGAGGTATATGTACCATGATACTTGCTAGTGAGATCCTTTTAAAAAAGTCTAAATTGATTGCCTCCCACCTTTTGTTTTATTAGACTTGAAACTAATTTATTAACAAAAATCTACAAATAGCAACAAGAAGATATTATCATTGGGAGATAACATGGGGTGATAAAATATAAGGAAGATGGGAGAAGAAAAAAATAAAGGGAGATTAAAAATACAAATAAAAACTATATAGAAATATAGTTTTGCTGGTACTTTGCTCTATACGTGTAAAATGTATACCAATAATTATGAGCAATACTATCTATTTGACTGATATTTATTGAACATTTACTTATGACAGGCACTATAGACCTGTTTTATGTTATATATCTTATTTAATCTCTAGAACCTTATGAGTCAAGTGCTTTTATTAACTCCATTTTACAGACAAGGAGATGGAGGTTTGAACTGATGTCATTTTCCCAAAGGTACATTACTAATAAATGGAGCTGTCATTTGAACCAAGTCTCTAACTCAAGATCTTAATGTTACATTTTATTACCAAAAAATAGTAATAGAGTATACAAATAAATACACTGGTGTTTCTGTTTTATGGTACAATTTATTAAATTCATTTTTATGCAAGAGTCTTAACTTCGAAGACAGACAAATGAGATTTTGAGCAATACTTTGAAAGATGGAAGCAATGTAATTTAGTAAATAAAAGAAAACAGTATTTTCTTTGTTTTGTAAAGTGCAAGCCATTTATCAGAGTCTTTTCAAGGAACAGCAAAATTTAGGGAATAAATTGCACCAGATAATTTTGAGTGTTGTGTCTGTCCTTGAAAACTATACATAGAAAGTCACCAAGACAATATAGAGGAAAAAACAAGCAGAAGTTTATTGTGCTTTTTTATAATTCTATAGTGCTTCATAGTTTTCAATGTATTTTAATATATATTTTATAAGTAGAGTGTGCTGAAATAGATATCTTGGACATATGATTTCCATTAAATTATGAAACACAGATGCTCAGAGAGATTAAATGACTTGCCTAAGACCATACAACCTATGAGAGACAGACCGAGGGCTACTGCTCATGTGCCAATTCTCTTGTAAAATTGCTGAATTGCTGAGTCATTACTTTTCATGCATCCACAATTCAGCATAGAAAAAAAGGTTGAACTTAACTGTGAAATCAGAAAGGAAAATAAGCATATCTGAGAATATAAAGTAGAGAATAGGAATAATTGAAAGGACTTGGGGAAAAGTGATTGCTGTTTAGGGACTTAGACTCAGATATTGGGTTTATCTTATGATTACTACTCACTTTATTTACCTATATTTTCTCAAGACAAGGAGATTTTTCTCAGGATCATTTTTGCTCAGATCTTATTGGAGGTTATTCATGGGGTGAATTAGGGACATATCTGCATTCTGCCTTTCTAGGAACACATTTAAAATATAGTGGTCTAGCATCGTATAGCCAGTAAGAGTATGGGCTTGTTGAAATCCAGCTGCATCACAAAGTGTTTCTGGACAACTATAAAACCTCTCTAAGCCTCATTTTTCTCACAAATAGCACAAGTATACATTTACATGCATTTTCTATGAGGATTACATACCATAATGTATGGGAAGTGCTAAGCCCAACAACTAGCATAAAGAAGTACTCAATAAATGGTAACTGTTATTTCTTCTATTAGACTATAAATACTGTCCATCAAAGTAAGTGATGTTTCTAATGTGGTACATAAGAGTTTCACTGAGTTCTAGGAGCTCAAAGACATATCTACAATCTTGCTTACTGAAATATGTTTAGTATGCAGATCAAATATGCATACTAATCCAAATCCAAAGGGACATCAAATTCCACATTTCCAAAACTGACCTTTTCTCACCCGCTGAACCTATTTGTCTTTCCCTAGTGAAATGAATGGTACAACCATTTACCTGATTGTCCAAACCAGGTGGCTGGTTATAGCAAATCATCCTTCATTCTTTTCAGTAACAGTGTTGATTATCAATAGACTCTTCTTTCAAATATTGACAGAATTCAAAGTCTCTTCTCTAAGCTCTCATCTTGGTTGAAGTATTCACCATTTCTTGCTGAGACTGTAACAGTGGTCTTCACCTGATCATACTGTGTCTAGTCTTATTTTCCACCTAACTGCTGTCCACACTGCTTCCAAAATAACTTTCTAAAAATAGAAATTTGATAATGTCATTCTCTTCCTTTTAAAATCCTTAAGTAGTTCCTTAAACCAGATGGATAAAAATTGAGTTTTTTAGACCATAATACAAAAGCTTTTCTTTCTCTTTCTTTCTTTCTTTCTTTCTTTCTTTCTTTCTTTCTTTCTTTCTTTCTTTCTTTCTTTTATTTTTTGACAGAGACAGTGAGAGATTTAGAGAAAAGGACAGACAGGAAAGAAGAGAGAGAGATGAGAAACATCAATTCTTCATTGTAGCACCTTAGTTGTTCATTGATTGCTTTCTCATATGTGCCTTGACCAGGGGGACCTACAGAAGAGCAAGTGGCCCCTTGCTCAAGCCAGCAACCCTGAGCTCAAGCTGGTGATCCTGAACTCAAACCAGATGAGCCCATGCTCAAGCCAATGACCTCGGGACTTTGAACCTGGGTCCTCTGCATCCTGGTCCAATGCTCTATCTATTCCACCCCTGCCTGCTCAGGCTACAAAAGCTTTTCTTGTCTGGCCTTCTTTTGCCTCTAATTTTCTCTTTCTTGATGGCCTCCCTCTTTTTCTCTCTCTCACTACATCATGCTTGTTTATGATTCTGTGCCTTTGCTTACTGGATTCCCTTCTTTTTGGCAAAATCATCTGGTCCTCCAAGATCAGGATGCCCAAGCATCTTATCTTCCTGGAAACCTTGTCTGGCTGGCTCAGTGTTTCCTCCACTCCCTTCTCTCTCAGTTCCTACATTCCTTTTCTGTAGAATTGACTACAATACATTGTGTCTACATTTCACCTCTGCAGGTTGTAAGTGACCCGAGTGTGAGGTATTATTTTTATTTGTATCCACAAATTAATATCTGGCACTTACTAAATATTCACTAAATGTGTGTTCAATACATTTATTAGTTGGCAGGACTCTTTTATTAGATAGTTTCTGATTCTGGACAAGCTAAATTAATGCAATTATTTTAAGAAAAATTAGTGTCCAGTTACATTTTTATTTTTTAAAGGGACAGAGAGAGAGTCAGAGAGAGGGATAGACAGGGACAGACAGACAGGAACTGAGAAAGATGAGAAGCATCAATCATCAGTTTTTCGTTGTGACACCTTAGTTGTTCATTGATTGCTTTCTCATATGTGCCTTGACCACGGGCCTTCAGCAGACCAAGAGACCCCTTGCTGGAGCCAGCGACCTTGGGTCCAAGCTGGCTAGCTTTTGCTCAAGCCAGATAGGCCCGCGCTCAAGCTTGCGACCTCGGGGTCTCAAACCTGGGTCCTCCGCATCCCAGTCCGACGCTCTATCCACTGCACCACCACCTGGTCAGGCATCATTTTAATAGCATTATTGAAATATGCTTAACATAATAATTAATAGAGATAAACGTATACTATTTGAATAGCTTTGACACAGGTCACACCCATGCAACAGGCACCACAATTAAGATGATGAATGCATCCATCACCTTCATAAATTTCTTTGTACCCCTATGTAATCCATCCATTCTACCTCTAAATCATCAAGTAATCACTGAGCTGATTATTTTCACTCTAAATTCATCTTTATTTTCTAGAATTCTATATAAATAAAATCATACAATATATGTGTTTTTTGTCTTTTTATCCTCCCATTGAGCATATTTATTTTTGGATTCATTCATGTTTGTTATGTGTATAATTAGTATAAATTAGTTCTTTCCTTTTTATTGCTGAGTGTTAAATGCATTCCACAATGTATTTATTCTTCTATTCATGTACATTTGGGTTATTTTCTGTTTTGAATTTTTGTGTCTTTATGTGAACACACTTTTATTTTGCTTTATCTAATGCATAAGAGTGGAATGAGTGGATCCTATTATATCTGCGTGTTTTATGTCTTGAATAATTATCAAATAATTTTTCTAGTGATTGTACTATTTACCATTTAATAAAACTGAAACCAGGAAACTTACTTGCAGATCTGCCTGTCTGTCACCAACAAAAGTCAAACTCTAGACCAGGTGTTGAGGATGAGAGACATTTATTTAAGTGCTGTCCACCTGAGAAGATGAAGGGACTTCTGTCCTCAAAAACCTGTCTTGCTCTTTTTGTGCAGGCAGGGGTTTTTAACAAGGAGGGAGGGGGATAAACAAAAAATAGAACAAAAGAGTCACAAGGAAAGGGTTGAGAGATCTTTGCTGAGAGGGACTATGTGTAAGCCAGCCCAGTGTATTCAGATAACTGATAAAAAGTCAACATTTCTCCCAGAGCTGGCATATCTGCTTCTTTGTTTGTTACAGGAACTTAAAGCTGGCAAGTGATTTATAAACTAGGGCTTTTGTTCTTTGTTTCAAGTTCCCACACATTCCAACAGTCAGGTTGTCCTCTTGTCCTTGAGTGAGAATCAGAACTACAAGCCTCAGTGTGATGGGAGTGAGGGGAGGGGGTGCAGAGCTGTAGATCTCACTTATGTTTATTCCTCTTGCTTAGATGTGTGTCAGCCAGAGGGGAACAGGCCTTTCCACTCTAATGAGAGCTTGTCCAGAGGTGAAAGCAAACGATTGATTATATACTTTTGATTTGTTACAAAATACATAACTTTGATCACTTAACTGGTGATATTAAATCAAGGTTATTAGAGCAACAAGCTGGATTTAACGTTTTACAATAATTCTTATATAAAATTACTTTTTAAATACATTCTTATTTATATTTAGTTCTATTTCATGGTTAGTCTAAGATTAGTAAATCAGTGATATAACATATTTGTTTCTGGTTACATAATTATATACGCAGTGCATGACAGTTCTGATTATTCTACATTCTTGTTAACTCTTGCCACGGGTCTGTTTTGTTTTGGTTTGGTTTGGTTTATCTTAGACATTCTTAACAGAGCTGTAGAAGTTTTACATTAAGGTTATTTTACTTTAATTTATGATTTTAATTTATTGTGTTTACATAGATTCAAGTGTCCCAGCGAATATATCTCTCCCATTACATGCATTAAGGTTTTAAATGGCATTTCTTTAATAGCTAATAATGTTGAACATGTTGTCAATATGCTTATATGCCATACATGAGTGAAGTAATTGTTTAAATATTTTTCCCATTGTTTTATATTGAGTTGTTTGATTTCTTATTGATAATGTTTGAGAATTCTTTATATATTATGAATACAAGTCCTTTATCATATATGTGATTTGTAATTTATCAGACTATAAAGTATCTTTTCATTCCCCTAATATTGTCTTTCAAAAGACAGATTTTCTTAATTTTTGATAAACCCAGTTAATCAGTTTTTTTTTAATGTATTATACTTTTGGTTTTATAGCAGAGAAATAGTTGCTTAACCTAGAATTACAAAAAAAATTTCTTATGCTTGTTTCTTCTGAAGATTTTATAGTTTTGGATTTTGCACTTTGGTCTGTAATCCCTTTTAAGCTAATTTTTGGATATGATATAAGGTATGAACTGAAGTTGTTTTTCTTTTTTTATGCAGATATTTATATTTAACCAATATAATTTGTTGAAAATATCATTTCTTTGCTCAATTGCTTTTTTATCTTTGTTGAAAACCAATAGTACTTTATCAATGTTCAAATAATTTTGCATTTCTAGAATAAAGCCCACTTGCTTATATTATAATTTTGTATTTTGAAATTCAATTTGATAAGATTTCTGTTATGCTTTTTTTTCTTTTAATTTATTTTTATTTATTTATTTTAGAGAGGAGACTCAGAGAGAGAGAGAGAGAGAGAGAGAGAGAGAGAGAGAAAGAAAGGGGGTAGGAGCTAGAAGCATCAACTCCCATATGTGCCTTGACCAGACCAGTGCAGGGTTTTGAACTGGTGACCTCAGTACCTCAGTGTTCCCAGGTCGACGCTTTATCCACTGCGCCACCACAGGTCAGGCTGTTATGCTTTTCTTTGTATCTATGTCCATGAGGGAAATTATCTTGGAGTTAACTTCTTGAGAAAGTTTTAAACTACAAAGATGCTATCACTCTTTGAAATATATTTTTATTTTTCAATTACAGTTGACATGCAGTATATTATCTTAGGTGTACAACATAGTGATTAGATATTTGTATATCTTATAAAGTTATCACACAAATAAATTTAGTACCTATCTGGTGCCATACATAGTACGTATTTACAATATTATTGACTTTAGGTCCTATGATGTATTTTATATCCCCATGACTATTCTGTAACTAGCAATTTGTATTTCTTTTTTTTATTATTATTATTAATTTTAATGGGGTGACACCAATAAATCAGGGCACATATGTACAATGAAAACATCTCCAGATTATCTTATTCAATTGTGTTGCATACCCATCACCCAAAGTCAAATTGTCCTCTGTCACCTTCTATCTGGTTTTTCCTGTGCCCCTCCCCTCCTCCCTATCCCACCCTCCCCTCCCTCTCCCCACCCCATAACCACCACTCTCTTGTCCATGTCTCATAGTCTCACTTTTATGTCCCACCTATGTATGAAATCATGCTGTTCTCAGTTTTTTATTTTCTGATTTACTTATTTCACTCCGTAAAATGTTATCAAGGTCCATCCATTTTGTTGTAAATTATGTGATGTGATCATTTCTTATGGCTGAGTAAGTAGTATTCCATAGTATATATGTACCAAAGCTTTTTAATCCACTCGTCCTCTGACGGACACTTGGGCTGTTTTCATATCTTCGCTATTGTGAACAATGCTGCCATTAAAATGGGGCGCATTTCTTCTTTCGAACAGTGCTATGGTGTTCTTAGGGTATATTCCTATAAGTGGGATAGCTGGGTCAAAAGGCAGTTCGACTTTTAATTTTTTGAGGAATCTCCAAACTGTTTTCCACAGTGGCTGCACCATTCTGCATTCCCACCAGCAGTGCACAAGGGTTCCCTTTTCTCCACATCCTCGCCAGCACTTATTCTGTGTTGTTTTGCTGATGAGTGCCATTCTGACTGGTGTGAGGTGATATCTCATTGTGGTTTTAATTTGCATTTCTCTAATGATTAGTGATGTTGAGCATTTTTTCATATGCCTATTGGCCATCTGTATGTCCTCTTTGGAGAAATGTCTATTCATTTCTTTTGCCCATTTTTTGATTGGATTGTTTGTCTTCCTGGTGTTGAGTTTTATAAGTTCTTTATAAATTTTAGTTATTAACCCCTTATCAGACGTGCTGTCAAATATGTTCTGCCATTGTGTGGTTTGTCTTTTTATTCTGTTCTTATTGTTTTTAGTTGTGCAAAAACTTTTTAGTTTGATATAGTCCCACTTGTTTATCGTGCCTTTTATTTCATTTGCCCGTGGAAATAAATCGGCAAATATATTGCTGCTACAGATGTCGGAGAGCTTGCTGCCTATGCTTTCTTCTAAGATGCTTATGGTATCACGGCTTACGTTTTAAGTCTTTTATCCATTTTGAGTTTGTTTTTGTAAATGGTGTAAGTTGATGGTCTAGATTTATTTTTTTGCAGGTAGATGTCCAATTTTCCCAACACCATTTGTTAAAGAGGCTGTCTTTACTCCATTGTATGTTCTTTCCTTCTTTGTCAAATATCAGTTGTCCATAAAGCTGTGGGTTCATTTCTGGGTTCTCTGTTCTGTTCCATTGATCTATGTGCCTGTTTTATGCCAGTACCAGGCTGTTTTGAGTATAATGGCCTTGTAGTAGTAAACCTTGATATCTGGAAGAGTGATACCTCCTGCTTTATTTTTTCCTTTTAAGTTTGCTGAGGCTATTCGTGTTCTTTTTTGGTTCCATATAAATTTTTGGAATATGTGTTCTATATCTTTGAAGTATGTGATTGGAATTTTAATTGGTATTGCATTGAATTTATAAATTGCTTTGGGTAATATAGACATTTTAATGATGTTTATTTTTCCTAGCCATGAGCACGGTATATGCTTCCACTTGTTTGTATCTTTCTTGATTTCTTTTATCAATGTTTTATCATTTTCTGAGTACAAGTCCTTAACCTCCTTGGTTAAATTTACTCCTAGGTACTTTATATTTTTGGCTGCAATAGTGAAAGGGATTGTTTCCTTAATTTCTTTTGCTGACAGTTCATTGTTGGTATATAGAAATGCCTCTGATTTCTGAGTATTAATTTTATATCCTGCCAACTTGCTGAATTCATTTATAGGGTCCAGTAGTTTTTTGCCTGAGACTCTAGGGTTTTCTATATACAATATCATTCAATCTGCAAATAATGACAGTTTTACTTCTTCTTTTCCAATTTGGATGCCTTTTATTTCTTCTTTTTGTCTGATTGCTATAGCTAGGACTTCCAGAACTATGTTGAATAAAAGTGGTGAAAGGGGGCACCCCTGCCTGGTTCCTGAACTTAAGGGGATTGCTTTTAATTTTTGTCCATTTAGTATGATGTTTGCTGTGGGTTTGTCGTAGATGGCCCTTATCATGTTAAGGAATGTTCTCTGTATTCCCACTTTACTGAGAGTTTTGAGCATGAATGGGTGCTGGATTTTATGAAATGCCTTTTCTACATCTATTGAAATTATCATGTAATTTTTGTACTTCCTTTTGTTTATGTGATGAATCACATTGATTGATTTGCAAATATTGAACCAGCGTTGCCTCTCTAGAATAAATCCCACTTGATCAGGGTGTATGATTTTTTTCATATATTGCTGGATCCGGTTGGCTAATATTCTGTTGAGAATTTTAGCATAAATTCATCAGCGATATAGGCCTATAATTTTCTTTCTTTGTGTTGTCTTTGCCAAGTTTTAGGATCAGAATTATGCTCGCCTCATGAAAAGAATTTGGAAGTCTTCCTTCCTCTTGAATTTTTTGAAATACCTTGAGAAGGATAGGAGTTAGTTCTTTTTTGAATTTTTGATAGAATTCACTTGTGAAGCCATCAGGTCCAGGGAAAAGGTGTGATTATGTTAATATGTGTTGTGGGAGGGCTTTCGCACCAAAAGGTTTTATAACTGTTTCAATCTCATTTGTTGTAATTCATCTGTTTAGGTGTTCTGATTCTTCCAGATTGATTTTTGGAAGGTTATATGATTCAAGAAATTTGTCCATTTCACCTGGATTGTCTAGTTTTTTGGCATAGAGTTCTTCATAGTATTTTCTTACAATGCTTTGTATTTCTGTTGTGTCAGTTTTTATTTCCCCACTGTCCTAATTTTATTTATTTGAGTCCTCTCTCTTTTTTTCTTGGTGAATCTAGTTAAAGGTTCATCAATCTTGTTTACCTTTTCAAAGAACCAGCTGCTGGTTTCATTGATCCTCTGTATTGTTTCCTTAGTCTCTATGTCATTTATTTCTGCTCTGATCTTTATTATTTCCTTCCTTCTACTTGTCCTGGGTTTTATTTGCTGTTGTTTTAGATGCAGGGTCAGGTTGCTTATTTGAGCTTTTTCTAGCTTGTTATGATATGCCTGTAGGGCAATGAACTTCCCTCTCAGTACTGCTTTTGCTATATCCCATAAATTTTGAGTTGATGTATGCTCATTATCATTTGTGTCTAGAAACTTTTTTATTTCCTCTTTGATCTCATTGTTAATCCATTCATTATTTATTATCATGCTATTTAGTTTCCAAGTGTTTGAGTATTTTTCAGTTTTTCTTTTGTGGTTAATTTCTAGTTTCATGGCATTGTTATCAGAGAAAATGCTTGATATGATTTCAATCTTTTTAAATTGGTTGAGACCACTTTTGTGTCCTAACTTGTCGTCTATCCTAGAGAATGTACCATGAGCGCTTGCAAAGAATGTATATTCTCCTGCTTTAGGGTCAAAAGTTCTGAAGATACCTATTAAATCAAGTTGATCTAGTGTATCCTTTAAGTCTGCTGTTTATTTATTAATTTTCTTTCTTGTGGATCTCTCCAGTGTTGTTATTGGGGTATTGAAATCCCCTACTATGATATTATTGCTGTTAATCTTGCCTTTTATATCCATCAAAGTCTGCTTTATGTATGTCAGGGGTCCTATGTTTGTTGCGTAGATATTTATAATAGTTATATCTTCCTGTTGAATTGTTCCCTTTATCATTATTTAGTGTCCTTCTTTATTTCTTACTACAAAATTTGTTTTAAAGTCCATTTTGTCAGATATAAATATTGCTACCCCGGCTATTTTTTCATTTCCGTTTGTATGAAATATTTTTTTCCATCCTTTTACCTTCAGTCTATGCGCCTCTTTTGTTTTAAGGTGTGTCTCTTGTAGACAGCATATATATGGGTCCTGTTTCTTTATCCACGCAGCTACCCTATGTCTTTTGATTGGATCATTTAATCCGTTTTTCTTTAAGGTTATTATTGATATGTAGTTGTTTATTGCCATTTTATTCTTTAAAGCTGTGTTCTTATTTTGCTATATTCTTTCCTCCCTTTGAACTCTTCACAACAGGCCCCATAGTATCTCTTGCAGAATTGGTTTGGTTTTAATGAATTCCTTGAGGGTTTCTTTGTCTGGGAAGCTCTTTATTTCTCCTTCAATTTTAAACGTTAGCCTTGCTGGATAGAGTAGTCTTGGTTGTAGGTTCTTCTTCTGCATTACTTTGAATATAGCTTGCCATTCCCTTCTGGCCTCAAGTGTTTCTGTTGAGAAGTCCGATGTCATCCTTATGAGGCCTCCTTTGTAGGTGATAGCCTTTTTTTCTCTAGCAGCTTTTAACATTTTTTCTTTATCCATTAGCTTTGGTATTTTAACTATGATATGTCTTGGTGTAGATTTTTTTTGGTTTCTCTTTAATGGAGTTCTGTGTGCTTCTTGAACGTGTGAAATGTTTCCCAGCCTTAATTTAGGAAAGTTTTCTGCTATGATTTGATTGAACAAAGTTTTCATTTCCTGTCCTCTCTCTTTTTCTTCAGGCACCACTATTATGCGAATGTTGTTTCTCTTCATGTTTTCACAGAGCTCCCTTAGAGTTTCCTCACATTTTTTGAGTCTCTTTTCCTTTTTCTTCTCTGCTTCTGTGTCTTTGTTAGTTGTGTCTTCTAACTCTCTGATTCGATCCTCAGCGTGATTCATCCTGCTTTTAATTCCTTCCACTGTGGTCTTCAATTCTGATACTGTATTTGTTATTTCTGTCTGATTTTTTTTTATTATTGCAATTTTGTTTTTTATACTTGCTATCTCTTTATTTAGGTGTTCATAATGACTATTCATTGTTGCTCTAATTTCTTTGAACATCCTATCATTATTCTAAATTCTGCTTTTGGTAATTTGGTTATATCTGGTTCATTCTCGTCCTTCTCTGGGGATTTCTCTTGATTCATTTGGTTTGCATTCCTCTGCCTGCCCATTTTGTCTGTGTATAAGAAATTTTTGGCCACTGGAGTCCAGTAGGTGTTGCCTTTGTGTTCTCTAGGTGTGGTCTGTCTGCAGGCCCGCCACCTCCTCTGCCGCTTCTTAGGGCGGTTGGGTATGGGCGTTGCCAGCTCCGGCCCACTGCGGCTGTTGCTGTGATTTCCGCCTCTCCTCCGTGGAAGGGGCTGTCACTCAAGCCACAATTTCAGTTCATAGGGTAGAGGTGAGCACCTTTGCTCAGCTGCAGACCCAGCCTGTTTCCTGACTTCCACCCAGAACCCGCAGTCAGAGCCTGCTCGCCACAGTTTCACGGGTTGGGCAGGGCTTTTGAAGTGCTCTCAGCTGTGAGTCTTTGCCTGTCCAGAGCTTTTGCCCCACCCTCGAGGCCAGGGTCCTCCTGCACAGGTTTGCAAACCACGATTTATTGGGCCAGGCGTGTTTGCTGGCTTGCGTTCAGCTGCGAACTTCTGCTCGTCCATGGCTTCACCCTGCCCCCGCATTCAGAATCAGCTCATGCATGCAGGATGGCAAACCGGGGTTTCTCTGGCCGGGCAGGGCTGGTATCGTGAGCTCAGCTGTGAGCCCCCGCCCCTCCCTGGTCTTAGCCTCGTCCCCACGGTCAGGGTCGGCTTGCGCAGGGTCGCAGAGCAGATCTCTGCCCGTTCTTGGCCTTTTGCTTTTTCCCCGCAGGTGGGGATACAGGTGGGCCCACAGCTGCCGGACCGCTTTTGCGCGTCCCCTCCACGCTTGCTGGGCTAGTCCGAGCTCACACCGGTTGGACCTCCATCCACGCTGACAGAACCTCGTTTCACGTTCTGCCGCCACCATCCCTTCAGCAACCCTCAGCAGAGTAGGAAGTGCCCTAAGTCTCCATACTGTAGGCCTGGGAGCTCTCTACCTCTAAGCAGATCTGCTCTAATTGCTGCGGGAGAGCTTGTTTGGCTAGTGTCCTGTCTCCCTTTGCTGGTATTGGTAGTTCCAGTAGAAATATTCGTTTTTGATTAGGGAAGTGACTTAGCCCAGGGGTTAGGGTGGCTGTCCCTCAGAGTGTTTGTCCCTGTGCCTTCAGTCCACACTCTCTTCCCGCTGCTCTGGTCCTCTCCTCTATCCCTGTTCCCCAGAGCCCCGGGTGCGTGGTCGTTAGAGAGTTTTTCTGCGTTGTCCTTTTAAAAAGAATCTTGGGTCTGAGAAAACTGTCTCTTTCTCACAAACAGTATCCTCACTTGTTTCACAGCTCAATACTGTCCAAACGCCTCTTTCAGGCTCTGGGACTACAGGCTGGGGCTTGGTTCCTGGGACCCAGGTCTCTCCCTCTCAGCCAAACTCTCCTCCCGCCACGCGTGTCTCTCCGGGCTTTCGTTTCCTCTGGGAAGCTGGGCAGCCCTCTTCGTGTTTTTGCTATTCCTACCAGTCTCAATGTGGCTTCTTCTGTGTTCCTTGGTTGAAGAGTCCACTTAGTTTAGTTCAAAGTTGGTTTATCCAGATGATGGTCTTAAAATTGAGTTATAGTCCACTTTGGTTCTGAGAGTTGGAAGTTGGTATGTCCACCTACTCTATCGCCATCTTCCCGCCTCCGCAATTTGTATTTCTTAATCACTTTCTCTTTTTCACATATTCCTACAGATTTCTCCAATCTGGCATCTGTCAAAATGTACTTTGTGTCTGAGTTTGTTTCTCTTTTGTTTGTTCATTTATTTTGTGTTTTACATTCCACATATAAGTGACATCATATGGCATTTGTCTTTCTCTGACCCATTTTACTCAGCATAATACACTGTAGGTCCATCCATTGTTGTTGCAGATTACAAAATTTTATTTTTTTTATAACTGAGTCATATTCCATTTTATATATGCACCACTCTATTTTATTCACTGATGCTCATACAAGTTGCATCAATATCTTTACTATTATAAATATGCAATGAACATATTGATATGCAGTATGTCTTTTCAAAATAGTGTTTTGGGTTTCCAAAAGAAGAATTGCTGTGTCCTTTTTTTGTTTTGGACTTGTATATCTATTTTCTTCACTAAGTTAAGAAAGTTATCTATCATTACTTTTTCAAATAAGTTTTCAATTACTTGTTCTCTCTCTTCTCCTTCTGGTTCTCCTATGATGTAAATGTTGGTAAGCCTGATGTTGTCCTAGATGCCTCCTAAACTATACTTTTTTTAAAATATTTTTTTTCTTTTTGCTGTTCTTATTGGGTGTTTCCTGCTAACTTATCTTTCAAATCACTAATTCAGTTCTCTGCTTTATTTAATTTATGATTGATTCCCTCAGGTGTATTCTTTATTAGAGTTACTGAGTTATTGTACTTTTTCATTTTCACTGCTTCGTTTTTATGTTTTTTATCTTCATTTTTATATTTTCTATAACTTGCTGAAACTCTCATTGAGATTATTGAGCATACTTATAACCAGTGTTTTGAACTCTGCATTTGGTAGATTGCTTGTCTCCATTTTATATAGTTCTTTTTCTGGAGTTTTGTTCTATTCTTTTTTTTTTTTGGAACATGTTTTAATGAATCCTCATTGGTTTCTTCCTGTCATTTCCTGTGTGTGTGTGTGTGTGTGTGTGTGTGTGTGTGTGTGTGTGTGTGTATGTGTGTGTGTGTGTGTGTGTGTGTGTGTGTGTGTGTGTGTGTGTTAGATATAACTGCTAAATCTCCTGGTCTTGGTAGAGTGGCCTTATTTAGTAGAAGTCTTATAAATCCCAGTGGCACAGTGTCCTTGGTCACCAGGTACTCCAGTTGTGTTTTTTGTCTGGGTTTTGTGTACTCTCCTGTTATAATTGAAACTATATTGCTGTTTAGAGTGATTGATTCTCAGGATTATTGATTATTAGGACTGGTCATGACTATAGTGGAGCCACTTCTGTGCAGGAGCTGACCCAATGGAGCAGAATTTGTTTTGGTGGAGCACTGGCATCTTCTGAGTCTGCCTTTGAGTGTGTTTTTTATAGAGTGATTGGGAAATTCTGTGCTGTGGTCTGAAGCTGGTCACTGGGTTTGTTGTTTTGGGGCCTCTTGGGAAGTGTTGGCCAGGGCCAACAGCTGCCTGCAGTCCTGCTTTGAGCCACCTTGTATGAGCTACAAAGTGATCTGCAAATGTTACCACTTGTTCTGAGCTTGGATGTTCCTGGGAGAAGCTAAACTAATGTAAATATTGAGGGGATTTTGATTTTAAGCTCTATTTTTTATGGTGAAAACAATAAAAAATTATTATCATTCACCAACCTATTCATGGCTTTAGAGAAACAATTTAGAAATTTAAATGCTATTTAGAGTGCATCATGAAATAAATATATCAAAGGGAAGCATATGGTCTAATTATTATATATTCTTCTTGTCAAAGGGCTCAAAATCCTGAAATTGGTTCCAAGATATTAGATATATCTGAAATATTAGACAGATATGACAGTACAAATATAAATAAAGGGAATAAATAGAGAATACTACTTGGCTGTAAAAAAGAAGGAAATTGTACTCTTTGTGACAAGCATGGATGGACCTGGAAAACATTATACTAAATGAAATAAACCAGTCAGAAAAAGACAAGTACCATATAATTTCACTCATATGTGAAACTAATAAACAAAATGGAATAACAAACAAAATATAAACAGACTTACAGATAGAGAATATACCGACAGCTGCCAGAGGCATGGGGTTGGGGGCCGAGGTGAAAAAGGTAAGGTGATTAAATAAAATAATAATAATAACAATAATAATACACACAGACAACAGTATAGTGGTTACCAGAGGAAAAGGGGTTAAAAGGAGGTAGACAAAGGTATAGGTGGTATAGATGGTGATCAAAGGAGACTTGACTTGAAGTAGTGTGAATATAATACAATATAAAGATTATGTGTTATATAGAATTGTACACCTGAAACCTATATAATTATATTAACCAATATCAGCCCAATAAATTCAATTAAACAAATATATAAACATATATATATATATATATATGTATATATATATATATATTGACAAGTGAAAAGAAAAGAGCACAAATAATAATTTTTAAAATAGGCAGTAATAGTAATGTAAGCAAAAATACAAATATTGGCTTCAGAATGTGGACAAAATCTTGTTGAAACTCTTTTCCCCATGGGCCAAGTTATACTGAAGAAATTAAGCCTTGCTTTCAGGTTCATTGCTATTTATGTTGGATTTCCCATCTTACCCTCTTCCTTTATCCATATTTAATGAATGTTATGTGTAGACATTCAGTGATAAGTGAAATGCATTTCTGTTTATTATTCCCAGGTAATGATACATATCCTTTCATCAAAATGCT
The DNA here is from genome assembly GCA_037038555.1 of Rhynchonycteris naso. NCBI lineage: Eukaryota > Metazoa > Chordata > Mammalia > Chiroptera > Emballonuridae > Rhynchonycteris > Rhynchonycteris naso. The sequence goes on along the minus strand of CM072998.1, from coordinate 93,180,686 downwards.
TTCTGGATGATCCTATCTTGTATTCCTCTTTTTTTCACAAATAACAACATCCCTTCTTCAAAGATGAAGGATTTCCTCATATCAAGACCTTGATTCCTATGGCTAACCAAGGGTTATAGGCTTAAATGGAGAACAGAGTGATTGCACATAGAGTTCATCCTTTAGCAGTTTTTGGATTCAATATAGCTCTTACAATGGTTCATTGTTTTAAGAATAAACAGATAGTTTAGGTCAAACCACTGGCAAAGAAAAAATAATTATTTCATACATAGCCACACAGTCATTAATTTCTTTACCTGACTCTCGTCTTTATTCATGAACCATTTCTATATAGATTTTTAAAAGTCTTACTAAAACTCTCTTTTTAAACTAAAATTTGAATCCTGGGAGACACAGTCTTCCAAAGTATCAAAATGGAATTATATCCAAATTTTATAACTCTTAGAGAAGCTATGTTATGAAAATTTAGATAAGGCTAGGTAATCTTTATGTTATTTTGCCTTGTTTTCATATGAATACATACATAAATATTTGTTGAATCACAAAACCAAATTCCCCAGGTTTTATTGCATTTTGGTCTGTTGGGCAGGTTCTCTCCACAGAGTCAGTATGTTTTAATAATCTCCTGATAATCAATAAAAGTTCTAAGACTGCTGGAATATGCCAGCTTCCCTCTCTATGTGTAGCCCGTGAGTTACTGTGGCAAAATGGTATGTATGCTTGGATTTCTCAAGTTATTCTAAGCAATATATGGGTATGTGGTGCTCTACCTTGGTCCAGATTATTTTCAAGTTCAAAAGCAGAAAGCAAATTCTCTATCCTGCCTATTTCAGCCCACCCACAGTTGTTTCCAAGTCTTGTCATTTCAGGAAAAAGGTTCAAGATAATGCTTTTTTAAAACTCAAACTCTTATTTGGACTGAGCTCTATCATTTTTTTCCTCAGCATTTCCTCAACTTTTGCTTTATTTTTAATTTTAACAAATGACTGAATAAATAAACTGGGAGGAATGTGCTTAACAGTTTACCCTTTTAAGTGATTCTCTATCTTGTTTAAAAGAAGAAGCATTTGAGAAATATGGCACACCTCACAGAATCTCATAAATCCTGACATATAGCATTTAAATTAGCCACGTATATAACTTTGTTCTAAGTTTAAAAACAGATTAGATTTTTGCCTGACCTGTGGTGGCGCAGTGGATAAAGCGTCGACCTGGGAACACTGAGGTCGCCAGTTCAAATCCCTGCACTGGTCTGGTCAAGGCACATATGGGAGTTGATGCTTCCAGCTCCTCCCCCCTTTCTCTCTTTCTCTCTCTCTCTCTCACTCTGTGTCTCCACTCTAAAATGAATAAAATAAAATAAAATAAATTTAAAAAAAAACAGATTAGATTTTAATACAGACAATACAGATTTTAATATAGTAAAGGATGTCATATCTTAAAAATTATGGCATTAAAATATAATGGAGAGAATTTTACTCATAAGAGTTTTTATTTTTTTCTCCTGCAAAAGAGTGTACGATAACCAATGTGATAGACTGACTTTGTTTTTGATACTTCACAGCTGAGGGTTTGAAGCCTTACTATTTTTGGCATTGTTCCACATTTTGGAAAGCTGAGAAGAAAGCCTGGTGCTCTCTTGTTTAGAGCCTGGTGGGAAGTTCAATAATATGTGTGGGAATCCTTGGCGGACCCTACCCACTAACCACACAAAAGCCAAGCCAGTCTCCTTTCCCTATTCTCTCAGTACATTTTTTGGACTTGCTTAGGAAGCCTGCCCTGCTCTTCCCATAAAGTTTCAAAAAACTGGATTTTTAACAGTAATACACTTTCTCCTCTTTATTAACATCACATTTCACATAGCATAAGTGGACACTTTTAAGCAACAAATTAGGTTAAGAAAAACAAAGGACTGAGAAAGATAGGAAAGAAAAAACAGCTAAAATAATTGTAAAGTTCTATTTCCAATTTTATCTGGATATAGTTGACTTTTTAATTAACATACTGTGGTTCAGTAAGTGGTGATTTGATTTTTTGACATGAGAAATTACACTCAAAATTAAAATTTCTTAATTTTTTAATAGATGTAATTACTAAAATTTGTTATATACTTATGTGGTAGATAATATACTGCTTACTCAGGTTATTTAATATTCACAACTTTGTGAGATATAGATTTAATAATTTCTATTTCACAGGTAAATATAAAGCTTAAGAACGTCAGATAACTGCCCAACACTACATTACTGAAGCTTGGACTTAAAACTTGAGCAATCTAATTCCATAGCTCAAATTACTAAAGTTGACAACAGATGTACAGCTAGTACTATTGATAATGTGAGAGCTACTTTTCTAAGAAATCTCTTGTTTCTTTATTCAATGAGAAAATAAAGTATGATGGTTATGAAGTTCAAGATTCAAACTCGTAATAGAGACATTTTACCTTAAAAAATTTTAACACTGGACTTTTAGTTTTAATAGTCTGAAAAGAAAGTTATGAAACCAAAATATCACTAAAGAAGTCCAATATTTACATCTAGCTTTATTTGAAGGGTAATAACTCCTTTTTTCTTATTGTCAAAACTATAATGATTTAAAATCCATTATTACCTGTTGTTATAATAAAATATAAATTCAAAAATCATTTCACTTATACTCTATATTTTAACTACATAAGAGATGTTAGTTCCTCATCTCAACATTCATTATTGATCTCAAGTTTTATATTGAAGTATAAAGAAAAGTAACTTGCATTATCTAAACAATGCCAGGAAATTTATCACATTAATTTATGCTATGAAATCTAGTTCTATACCAGAGTGCCTTATTAAGTAATTTTTTATAGAAGAGGTGCTATTAAAGCACTTAATTTTAAATTATTACAAGAATATGTTTACTACTACTACTAAAAAAGATACTTTGGTAACCAGATTCTACTTAGTAAGAATATAATTTTAAGAAAAAGCAATGATTGTGTTTGTGTGTGTGTGTGTGTGTGTGTGTGTTGAGTGGAGTAATTATAAAATATACACATATCCCACCAAATTCAATTTAGTGGAATTTTGTTTTATATACAAAGGTTAGAAGATTGTTATGAATGCAAAATGTTAGGTTTATTTTTCCCTTCAACAGCATTACAATTTGAGGTCAATGAAACTGCAGTATTAGACAAAAGATATGAGAACTAATTTCATAAGTTCAAAAAGGAATTAAGTAAGGGTCGAAAAATAAGTCTATAAAATGATGGAAAGGTCACCACAAGGCAGTCTAGAAAAATTAGAGGATGCTAAATGAAATAAAGGCTGCATCCGTTGAAGTGAATGAAAGGAAAATATATATATATATTTTACACAGAAGATTCTGTAATTAACCTATGGGGCTCTATGTGATTATAAATTATGGCAGAAAATTACTGAGAATGACTCAAAATAAGACATGTAGAAAACAGTATCTGAGTAGTTCCTGAATTAAAAGAAGATGGTATATAATAAGCTGACCAGCTGAATTCAGGAATAAGATTTCTTGTCTTTTTTTGAGTCTTAAAATATTATACAATTAGTACCATAACTATTCCAAAGCTCAGCTTATTATGGAGATGAAACACTGTATAGAGTGTCATTTGTCAATTTTTAATATGTATATAAAAGAAACCATTAGTTTTAAAAATATTACCAATAGAAAATTATTTCATCCCTCAGGATAATGTAGAAAATACACTCTTAGTTTTAGAATTAATTTTCCTTTTTAATGAGCAGCAAAGTTAAGAATCTTAAATATGTAAAAGATGTCAGTCACACTTAAGAGAAGAAAGCTTCAAAGGTGAAAATATTTCTTCTTTAATATTATTAGTCTTTCTAGATTTTGTGGTTATGGTCTTGCTAATACTGTAGGAGCTATACTGTAATTAAAATCCTACATTTTAAGAAATAATTTTCTTTTTGTTCTAAAACAGTGCTTCTTAACCTGGGTTCTATTGAACCATAGGGGTTCGATGAGTGGGTCTCAGGGGTTCGGAGAAGCCTCTGCCGTGGAGGCCAGAATAAAGTAATACCGTAATTTGTTGTGAGTTCATGCACTTTGTTGGTTTTGTTCTTTGAGCAAGATGATGTTCATGCACAGCTCATTTTGTGCACCAGTAAAGAAACATATACCTATGTCTTGAATTTGGAAAAAAAATTATATTTTATTTATCACTAAAGAAGGGTTCAGTGAACGCGCATATGAAACTGGTGGGTTCGGTACCTCAAAAAAGGTTAAGAACCACTGTTCTAAAAGAAGCTTATTTTTTTCAAAAACCATGTTGTTATTTAAAAAATGAAAAATTAGAGCTCTGGGTTCCTGTGTTTGTCTGCTGATTCCAGTGTTTCAATTTAATTCATTCTATGTGTATGTGGGTGTATATGTGTATGTATGTGTGTAATATCCTATGTTTCAAATTTTGTGCTGTATCCTGGGGTACAACAGTGAACAAAATGGACTTTATTCTAGTATTCAGTACACACAGGGAAAAGAACTAAAACTTAATGCCAAATATTATGCAGAAAGAATAGAAATATGATTGAGATCTCTTTCTCAGACTTAAGGGCTTCTTGGAGGTTATTAAATGGTGAAATCTAACCAGATGGCAGTGATGGGGACACTTATTGAATAAAGCTTCAGAGGCAGGAGAAAACCCAGTATTCTTTAGAAATTGGAAGAATTTAATGTTTACAGTGTACAGTGAGTTAGAGTGACACAGGAAAAGCTGAAGAGGAAGTGGTAGCAGGACTAGCCAAAGCCTGCAAGGGTTTTAGACTTTTTTTAATGGCTGATTTAGAACCGGAGAAATTTGACAATTTACCATCACAACTGGACAACTCAAGACAATATTATTAGTATTGAAAAGAGCAAACTAGTCAAGGTACAGAAAATCTGAAGCACAATAATTGGCCAAGTTTATGTGGCATGTAATTTACGTTAATAAATTTGACCACTTAGAAAAGTAGATAATATCTTAGAAATGTATTACCAGTCAAAACTGGATCAAGTAGAAACAAAACTTCTGAATAAATTTGTGTCCATCAAAACCATTGAATCATGCTATGTTATGTATATATAATTTCCCTTCTCTGATCCCATCCTCTCATCCCCTTTCCCTCTGACCGCTTTCCCTCTGGTCCCTTTGATCCCACCTCTGCCTTTGTTCCATTCCTCAATTCACATTGTTCATTGAATTCCTCAGATGGTGAGGTCATATGATATTTTTCTTTCTCTACCTGGCTTATTTCACTTAACTTAATAGTTTCTAGGTCCATCCATCTTGTCGCAAAAGGTTAGATTTTCTTCTTTTTTATGGCTCCATAGTATTCCATTGTGTATATGTACCACAGTTTTTTAATCCATTTGTCCACTGATGGACACGGGTTGTTTCCAGATCTTGGCTATTTTAAACAATGCTGCCATAAACAAGGGGGTGCATTTCTTCTTTTGAATCAATGATTTGGTGGGAAAAGCAAATCCTAGAGGGAAAAGGGGAGGGCATCAGGGGGAGGGGGGCAAGGGGAATTTTGAGGGGAATGGGGTGTGGGAGGATCTATTCAGTAGGACACTTGAATCTATGTAAACACAATAAATTAAAATAAGTAAAACATAAGTAAAAAACCCATTGAATCAATAGTAAAATATTCCCACAGTAAAATATTATGTTCATATGGGCTGGTGGGCTACCCAGATCATTGAAAACATTAAAAAACAACCCAATGGGGTAAAAAAATTATATATATATATATAACTAATTGTTGGTGTTAACAAAATGGACTCAACTGAGACACCCTACAGACCGAAGAGATATGAGAAAATTTTTAAGGAAGTCAGCACGTACAGGCTACAACTTTGACATAATAGTATTTGTACCAATTTTTGGTTGGAATGTTGACAACATTCTGGATTCAAGTGCTAACATGTGTTAGTTCAAGGGATGGAAATTTGCCCACAAAATGGCAGTGCCAATGGAACCACACTGCTTGAAGCTCTGGATTACATCCTGCCACCAACTCATTCAACTGACAAGCCCCTGTGCCTGACCCTCCAGGATGTCTATGAAATTAGTGGTATTGATACTGTCCCCATGGGCCAAGTGTAAAATGGTGTTCTCAAACCTGGCATGGTGGTCACCTTTGCTCCAGTCAATGTCACAACTGAAATAAAGCATTTGACATGCACTATGAAGATTTGAGGGAACTTTTCCTGGAGGCAATGTGGACTTCATGTCAAGAATATATGTCGAAGATGTTCATCATGACAGTGTCACTGATGACAGCAAAAATGACCTACCAATAAAAAAAGCTGGCTTCACAGCTCAGGTGATTATCCTGAACCATCCAGGCAAATCAGTGCTGGAGAAGGACCTGTGTTGGACTGTCACACAGCTCACATGCTTCCAAATTTGCTTAGCTGAAGATGAAGATTGATCATTGTTCTGAGGAAAAGCTGGAAGATGACCCTAAGTCATTGAATTCTGGTGATGCTGCCTCTGTAGATATGGTTCCTAGGAACCTTATATATGTTGAGAGCCTCTCTATCCTACTCTTGTCCCTTTTGTGGATTGTAATATAAGACAGTTGCTGTGGGTGCCATCAAAGAAGTGGACTAGAAGGCAGCTGGAGCTGGCAAAGTCACCAAGACTTTTCATAAAACTCAGGAGGCTAAACAAGTATTATCCCTAATACCTTACAACTCTAGTCTCAATTAGTGGTGGAATATCAGTCTCAGAACTGTTTGTGTCAATTGGCCATTGATGTTTAATAGTAAAAGACTGCTTAAGAACCGTGTGTGTGTGTGTGTGTGTGTGTGTGTGTGTGTGTGTGTGTGTGTGTGGCAGTTATTAGTTATTCTTAAATTCAGTATTTTTTAGTGGTAACAAATTAACAAAATATCTGACACAGAATTTTGAAACCCATTAAAACAAAGTTTAATGAGAAAAAAATAGCCAAAAGGTGCAAGCACCCCAGGTGTTCATTGACATGAATGGATAAACCAAGTCTGGTATATACCATGGATTATTCAATATTAAAAAAGAAGTTCTGAGACGTACTTCAGCACAGATGAACCCTGAGGACATTATGCTAAGTGAAATAAGCCATACACACAAGGACAAATACTGTATGACTTCATTTATTAGGTAGAACCTGACCAGGCAGTGGCGCAGTCAGTGAATAGAGCATCAGACTGGGATGTGGAAGACCCAGGTTCAAGACACGAGGTTGCCAGCTTGAGTGCAGGCCCATCTGGCTTGAGCCAAAGCTCACCAGCTTGGACCTAGGGTTGCTGGATCCAGCAAGGGGTTGCTCGGTCTGCTGAAGGCCTGCGGTCAAGGAACATGTGAGAAAGCAATCAATGAACAACTAAGGTGTCGCAATGGCAATAAAAAACTGATGATTGATGTTTCTCACCTCTCTCCATTCCTGCCTGTCCCTATCTTTCCCTCTCTCTGACCCTCTCTCTCTGTTCCTGTAAAAAGACAAAAATTATATTGGGTAGAATAGGCAAATTCATAGGAACTAAGTAGGAAGGTGACTGCCAGGGGCTGGGAAAAAAGAGGAAATGAGAAGTTGTTTAATGGGTGTGGAGTTTCAGGTTTGCAGGATGAAAAGAGTTCTAGAGATTGGTTGTACAACAATGTAAAAATACTTAACACTTCTAAACTGTAAACTTAAAAATAGTTAAGATCCTATATTTTATGAGTATTTTTTAAATTTTATGACTAACAATAAGTTTGTACAGATAGATGATTATGATGGTTGCACAACAATGTGCATGTAAATACCACTAAACTGTAAAATTAAACATTGTTAAAATGGTGAAAAATGTTAAAGTAGATGATAAAGAGAGATTTTGTTCTAACACTTTTTTTTCAGAATAGTAAAAATGTTGCTGAAACTGAAGAGTACATAATAAGTAAAGTTACAAACTAATTTTTTAAAAACAAATAATCAAAATATAGTTAATAAAATTCATTAATATTCTAAAACAATTCTTGGCCAAGGTGAATCAACACAATGATTGCTGAGATGTTTTAATATTAAAATTAGAAAATGTATATTGATAAATATATTAACATATTCATATTTATAAAAGAGCTACCCACATGATTATCTCCATGCATAAAAGACAAATATTTTAAAGTGATCAAGATTACTTATAATAAATACTTAAAGCAGACTAATGATAGAAAAAAATCTTTATCACACTTCAGAAAACAGTATAGTATAATGTAAGTGTATACTATATTCTATATATAGAATACATATACTATATATACTATATATTATATTACTATGTGATATATAGGGTAAACATGAACCTGGAGCTGAGTTGCTTTGACTCAAATACTATTTCTGCCATTTGTTCACTGTGTGACCTTAAGCCAATCAAAGAACTCTCTTTGCCACCCTGACTTATCCATATAAAGGAGATAATACAGTGTGTCCATAAAGTCATGGTGCACTTTTGACCATCACAGGAAAGCAACAAAAGACGATAGAAATGTGAAGTCTGCACCAAATATAGGGAAAACTCTTCCAGTTTTATTCTTATTTAGGGCAGTTCGATGTGGGCTCCATTTGTTGCCCTGCACACATCCAAACAATAGTGAAGTTCTTGCCACACACAGCTAAGGATGTCTGGTGTAACAGAGTGAATAATGCTGCTTCACATAATCCCAAAAGTAAAAGTCAAAGGGCATCAGAGCCGGGGATTGTGGTGGCCATAGCTTTACAGAACCCCTGCTATCCACTGCCGGGGGAATGTTCTATCCAGAAACTCACAAACAGTGGTGGCGTAGTGTGGAGGAGCATCGTCCTGTTGAAAGATGACACCTTCTGGAAATTGTGGCACTGCATACAATTCCAACATGTCAAGATAGGTGTTTGCCGTCACAGACTGCTCCGCGAAAATAAATGGGTCTATCACCTTATCATGCATCAGGCCACACCACACATTCACTTTAGGGGTGTTACGTTCATATTCAATGTAGGCATGAGGATGTTCAGCAGCCCATATTCACATTGCACTTTGGTCATGGATTCGAATTTAGCGAGCCACAGAACACACTGAACTTTCCTCTGTACCGTCCACATCTTGCCTGGCATGGCCCTGGGCTGCTCCGCTGTATACGCAGTGTTACATCATCATCTGAGCATGCGCACATGCTGCCACATCATCCTACAGAAACTGGGAGAGTTTTCCTTTTATTCAGTGCAGATTTCACATTTCTATCGTCTTTTCTTGCTTTCCTGTGAATGGTCAAAAGTGCACCATGACTTTACAGATACACTGTAGTACAAACTACTTCTTTAGGTCATTTTGATGATATTAAAGTCAGGCATAAAGGAAGAAAGTCTGCTGCTGTTCTTTTCAATTTAATATTTTATTGGAATGTTTTAGTTTACTGTATATTAAAATACAAATATATTGGCTATGAGGATTGGAAAGAAATACAATTCTTGTTACTTATAGATGATATGATGCCTACATGGAAAAATCCAAGGGAATCTACAAAAAATACAAATTGAGCATATTTGCTGAAAACAAAATTATTATTTTAAAGCAGTGGTGACCCAAACAACAGCTAGAAAATATAGTTTTAAAACTATCAATTATAGAGGAAAAAAATCTAACAAAAATATGCAAATTTGTGTGGAGAAAATTTTAAAACTTAATGGCATAAAATTAGACTCCTCACCCTTTTAATTTTAATTAAATTTACTGGTGTGACACTAGTTGACAAAATTATACAGCTTTCACGTGCACAATTGCTTAGCACATGTTCTGTACACTGCATTGTGTTCACCACTACTAGTCAAATCTCCAAGACTTTCTTACATTGTGAGTTATGTCATGTTCCTTGAATACAATTTACCTTGAAGCTTGACTTAACTGAACATATAAATTTCTAGGCAATATTGAAGAATATGAGTAAGATAAGACTGGTGCTCTTCAGTTTTAAAGAAAGAAATTAAAACAGTTATATATTGGTCTAGAAAGATATAAATAAGCCAACAAAACAGAATAAAAAGCCTAAAGAGAGATTGACATATAAGTGGGAACTTACTGTGTGACATAGGTGATAATACTTAGTGTGAAAAAAAAATATCTGGACAATCCTTAAACCATTAGGAAAAAAGCAACAAACTTCTATTTCCACAATTTACCAGATTCCAAAAATAACATGTGGGAGATAATTTATATGACAAATAATATCACAATGTGAAGATACTACAGATGGGGAGATAACATTATCACTTCATATAAAATGATAAGAGACTGGTGCAGAGAATATATGAAGGATTTCCACAAATCAGTAAAAAGTAATGACCCAATGGATAAATGGACGATGAATATGAAAGTATAATTAACAGGGAAGGAAGCATAAAGGTCAATAAACAGTAAAATGTCTAGCCATCCTAATTGTCAGGATAAAGCAAAAAAAATAATATTTCATACCCACCAAATTGGAAAAAATTTAAAAATATGTATTATAATAGCACATTTGACAATGATATGAGGAAACAGAAACTTGAGAGGGCTTTAGTAAAGAAATGTGGTGATAGCGAGTTTAATATTTTTATATCTTAAATTTTAAAAATTCCACTCCTATCTTTCTCCATAGAGAAATTTTTCCAAGTATGTAAAATAATGGTATTGCAAAAATAATTTTCTAAGAGCAAAAATGTAAACATAATCTTTTGGCCCCTCAAAGGGGAATTGACTATTAAAAATCTGGTTAAATATACAGTGGAATACTATATATAGCATGTAAGAGAATGAACTAGATCTAAGTTACCATGGTAAAAACATATCATATACACAATGTACTACCATTAAACTAATTTTTTTTTGAAAGAGACAGAGAGAGAGTCAGAGAGAGGAATAGATAGGGACAGATAGACAGGAACGGAGAGAGATGAGAAGCATCAATCATCAGTTTTTTGTTGCGATACCTTAGTTGTTTATTGATTGCTTTCTCATATGTGCCTTGACTGTGGGCCTTCAGCAGACCCACTAACCCCTTGCTGGAGCCAGCAACCTTGGGTCCAAGCCAGTGAGCTTTTTTGCTCAAACCACATGAGCCCATGCTCAAACTGGCAACCTTGGGGTCTCGAACCTGGGTCCTTCGCATCCCAGTCCAACGCTCTATCCACTGCACCACCTCCTGGTCAGGCTAAAAATTTAAAGTATAATATTTATGTTGTTTATAGATAAATGCACATTTAGTAAAATTATCAAAATACACTAAAATCTTAATACTACAGATAAATGATTATGTGTGAGGAGATCATGAGAGGCAAAATGTGACAGAATGGGTTTTAAACTATAAAGTTTATATATTTCTTAAAGTAGTGACCTAAAGGAAATATTAAAAAATATTAACATTTATAACTAGGTAATTAACACCTGTTTTGATGTCGGTAATCTTTCATATTGTCTTAAAAATTATAAATTTATATAGAACTTAAGCCAGAAAAGCAAGTTATAATTTCAGCAGTTTCTAAAGTGTAGAAAGTCATACTGTATTTTTTGTTGTTGTTCGTTTTTTCATAAATCTTCCCTCTGTGCATAGGGTCTTGGTTATTCCAATGAGTTGGATCAAGTAAGTAGGTAATTTATAATCATCAATAAATTAAATCATCAGTGATCTATTTTCTTTAGAAAATATATGTTATATTTTCTAATTTGCTTGCACAAATTAGTATTCTTTAAATATTTTGAATAATAATTTTGGTAATTCTAGATTCATAGATTAATTATTTTAAATTGTTATTTTATATTTCTTTGGCAGTGTAAAGTTTGACTAATGATAAGCCCTTCCCAAATAAAATGATAGAAAGTCTGAATCAGATACTTTTCAAATAATGAATGAGAGCTGAATGAACTGGCCGTATGATTGGAGCAAGTGCCATGCTCATTAGCTCAGAACACAGACCATTTAATGTTGCAAAGGACTCAAGCTTCTTGAGATGATGGTTATTTAGGAAATCTTTGATGTGTTTCCCAGGCCAAACTTTGATATATAAACATGGTTAAAGTCAAAGTCAAGTTATTACTTTACGATATTTTATGTAAATTCTTTATATTTTGACTATTTTTCTTCAAAAGATCAATATCAATTTCAACATTATAACTACTAGAAAGAACTAAGGAAATCACAGCTCAATTATTTCTTTCACCTGCCTTTTCAGTAAATTTTCTGGAATGACAACTCAAATTTAATATTTCTCCTCTTTTAAATGCTCATGAGCTGTGTATAAGAATTTTTTTCCATAATGGAATTTTCAGTGATGTAAATAATTGAGACTGTTTTCAAAATAACTAGATTTCAACAAGGCAAAAAAATGTGGATGATTCATACAATTTGGGAATAACAGTCTATTTGTGAATTTACCCAGAAAACATATCTGTGGATCAAAGATTTACTAAAGAATGACTGACATGTAGTTTTCTTCAAAACATATTTTCTCTCTATTGGGAGATGATTTTGTAAAATAGCACAAAAAAATAATTTGGTTACTACAAATATAAAGACTATGTTGCCAATGAAAATCAATCATGAGAGAACACAGTATTTATAAAAACTTGATAACAAAGATGCAACTGCAGCAACTGCCCTGTGATAATGAAGTGAACAGATTATCAGGCACGACATAATGAATGCCTTGTTTCCAATCAGCTTTTATAAACAAACAATGATGGATCCATCATCTAAAATTAGCAAAAAAAATCAGAGTGCAATGATTATTTAATTAAAGTAGGCAGGGTAGATAAATGCATCAAAAATTAATGCTGTACATAAAATAATATGCTAATGAAGTGTCTTGAAATAAGAATATGAAAGCAGAATTCACCTATAAATGTAATACTACTTTTTAAGATAATAAATTGAAACCATGATGTTGTTATAATTATTACAACAGATTTCATATTTAAATTTCAACAAAAATATTGCTTTATTATAAGAATAATTTCAACTTGGATGTGGCACAAGTATACTACAGACTATATTTTGGAAAGATTATACCAATATATGGATTATTTATATAAAAGCTTTGATTGAGTTGGTTTTCTATTATGGCCAAACTATGGTAATACATTTTGGAAAAATAACCCAATTATTAGATCATGAAGAGTTTCCATACACACATAAAATTGATTATTCATGTATAACTTGAGAATTCTAAATATTTAGGATTTCAGTATTTCAATGTTTCAAGTATTTCTATCTAATCTGGGGAATATTTGCTTTTATTGAAATTTTATTTTTTTTAAAATACGTACAGTACTTTTGGCTCTAAGTTTTTGGAATGTGATATAAGCTTTAATCTTCAATAGCAATTTAAAATTTATATGAAGTTTAAAAATTTAAAGATCTTTACTTTGGTAGAAAAATATATTCTTTTAAAGTTTTGAACTACAGGGCACATAAAGGAGCAGCTTCATGTATCTGTCTCTTTCTCTCCCTGCCTCTCTGTCAAAAACAAACAAACAAACATTTTTTTTTTTTTTTACAGGGACAGAGAGAGAGTCAGAGAGAGGGATAGATAGGGACAAACAGACAGGAATGGAGAAAGATGAGAAGCATCAATCATCAGTTTTTCGTTGGGATACCTTAGTTGTTCATTGATTGCTTTCTCATATGTGCCTTGACTGCGGGCCTTCAGCAGACCGAGTAACACCTTACTCGAGCCAGCAACCTTGGGTCCAAGCTGGCAAGCTTTTGCTCAAGCCAGATGGGCCCACACTCAAGTTGGCAACCTAGAAATCTCGAACCTGGGTCCTCCGGGTCCCAGTCCGACGCTCTATCCACTGCACCACCACCTGGTCAGGCCAAACAAACATTTTGAATCAGACATATTATGTAGGTTGTTACAAGGTTCTAACATCTTATCATAAAATATTTTAAAATGTATATAATGCTTTTAATAACAATTTAACATATGACTGTAATAAAACAATCATATATTTTAATAAAGATGTGTTCTCACTAAATTCTATATTATTGATAAAGTAATGACAAACTGTGAATAATCATAATATATGGCATTTTAAACAAAAGTTTAGGAGTCAAATTTGATTCAGCGAGTTAAAATTTGCTATGTATATAGACTAATTTTGAACAGGAAACATGTCAGACATTTTAGAAGGTTGATTGTTAGCCTCAAAAAATCTATAAATTCATGTATGTCTGCTTTCGTCCTTACTTAGTGGTTGTTTTGAGTTGCCTTTATTAAAATTCAAGATACAACTTTTGAAAACATAAATAGATGAACTGGGAAGCACCTTTTCTTAAAATGATAACTAGCAGCCACCGCACTCTTAGTTTCATAGAACTGTCTGTCCTTTACTGAGAGTCTCCTCCTTTTGAAGTTGATGCTTGCTCTTTGCAGATATTCAGGGCATGAGAAGAACAAAATCTGGTCTGAGAACTGGAAGATAAATGACTAGCTAAAGGGAATAGCTTTTATTAAGTTGGTGTACATAAAAGAAAATAGAGCTTCTAAGCTCTGATGAAATTACATTTCAAAGGGATAGAGAAATATATAGATAAGAAAACCCAAAGAAGTAGAGTGTGAGTAGAGTAGTGTGTCTCAGAAAGTCAGTTTTCACTTCTAATTCAGACAGTGAAGTTTTTTCATTGCACTTCCTCTTCACTGAGCCACATACTGCTTCTCTATGAATCTGAACATACTACTACATGGACTGCCATATTACAACTCATCTCTACTAGAACATCCATCATGCTTTGTCCTAATTCTGTAATCTTGGCTTCTACCTTTGTTTTTCATGCATTCATTTTCTATCTATTTTTTTCTCTGTCTTGGACTGTGTTTTCTTTCCTTTTAATCTGTAATATTTATTTGGAAAAAAGACATTGATAAAAATGTTTACCAATGTTACAAACATTTATGATAAAGGCCTTACCCCTGGCTGCTTGGCTCATCAGTAGAGTGTCTGCCGGGAGTGTGGAAGTCCCGGGTTTGATTCCCTGTCAGAGCACACAGGAGAGGCGACCATCTGCTTCTCTTCCTCCATCTCTCTCTCTCTCTCTTCCCCTCCTGCAGCCATGGCTTGAACAGTTGGAGCCAAGTTGGCCCCGGGCGCTGCGGATGGCTTCATGGCATGGCTTCAGGTGCTAGAATGGCTCAGTTGCCAAGCAGCAGTCCAGATGGACAGAGCATAGCCTGGTAGGGTCTACTGGGTGGATCCTGGTTGGGGCACATGCGAGAGTCTGTTTTTACCTTCCCGCTTCTCACTTAATTAAAGAAAAAAAAAGATAAGGGTCCTACAATGAAACATTTGTGTGTGTGTATGTATGTATGTGTGTGTGTATATATATATCTATATATACATAAATACATCTCTCTCTCTACACACACACCCACACACACACACACACACACGTACCTAGAGATAGATGGATTATAATATATCAAACAATAGATATAGTAATAAATAGTTGGATGGGTAGATAGATGTATGTATGAGATCAATCAGGTAGAAGTAAGTTGCAGACATTTTATTATTTGGCCCATAAACACTATGGGATATTTTTTGAGAATAATAACATCTTCCGATATAACTATATAATTCCTACACCATACAATGTTAGTTTTAATTTACTAATATCTAATACATCGCATCTTTTTTTCTCAGTCTTCTGTATCTATCAATATCCTTC
Organism: Rhynchonycteris naso; assembly: GCA_037038555.1. Lineage (NCBI taxonomy): Eukaryota > Metazoa > Chordata > Mammalia > Chiroptera > Emballonuridae > Rhynchonycteris > Rhynchonycteris naso. The sequence goes on along the minus strand of CM072998.1, from coordinate 93,164,974 downwards.
TGATTATATGAAACTTTTTTGTGTTTTCCTCTTCATTGTAAGAATACATTGCAAAATATTCAGTGTATCTTGCTTCAATTTAATTCAGTGATAATTTTGTTCCTTAATTGCCTCCAATGGATAATTTAATTCTGCCTTTGAAGAATTGTCATTGTATATTATTCTATTTTCCCATCTCATCTTAGTTGTATTTAGTATATTACTAATCTGTTCTTATGTTTTCCTGTTCTTTTCTCCTTATGGCCATATTTAATTATACCACGTTGATTACATTCAGGTAATATTATAGACTTCCTATACATTTATTATGATTTTGAGATGTATTTTTTCTCTTCTAAGTATGCAATATTGTATTTTCTTATTGCTTATGCTGTTGGATGAATTACATATTTTTTACAGCTACCTTCACTTTTAAAAAGATAATTCTAGCTATATCTAAAAATGGTATTTTGAATTATCTTTGCTTGTTTAAAATCCATTTGCTTAATAATTGACTTTTCTGATTTGCATCTGGAAGAGGAATTACATTTCACAGATATTATTTCAATATTTGGTGTCTAGAAAAAATTTCCAGCATGTTTCTGTTAGACTAATTTGGGAACTTATTGCCTAGTTTAGTGACATTGAGAGTTAATGTAATTTAATGAAAAAAACAAATTTCCAAATACTAGTGACAAATGTCTTACTCCAGAATTTTTCTTAAGGGCTCCATACTATAAAAATTTGATCTCCAGTTATATGCAAATTGAAGGCACAGCTAAAAGTTACAATTTTATTTTAGACATCCAGATTCTTCCAATTCTTTCAATATTTCTTCCTAAGGAAATTATTACTGTAACATTTAATCAATTATTGAATCCCCTCCCTAAAGAACTCTTTAGTAAAAATATGCTTGGTGCTATCCAAACCTAAAATGAATGTGCTTCAAATACTTTATGAAAATGTAATAGATATGGTATGTTTTTATTAAAAGGTGCTGAGTTAACTAATATTTTTATGTAAAAATATATGTTCACAATAGTACTATCAGTAATAGCCTAAAATGTAAAATTATGAAAAGTCCATTAGCAATAGCGAGGACAAATAAATTGTGATATAGTCACTCAGTAGAATACTATACAGCGATGAGAATTAATGAGCTACATTTAACATGCAAAAACATGGATGAATCTCATAAACATAATGTCAAACAAAAGAACTTAGAAATAAAAGAATGAAAATATGCAGAATATCATTTATATCAAGCACAAAAGATGCAAAGCTTACCTATGGAGTTAGGAGTCAGTAAAGTAATTTCCATTTAAGGGTGGGGGATGTCCATAGAAGAGGTACAAGGTGAACTTCTGGAGAGTGGTTCTCGACCTGGGCATGGGCTATGCAGTTTTGGAAAATCCAATTAAGAGTATGTTTATAATATGTGTTCTTTTCTGTATCTGTGTTATACTTCAAAAAAACCTTTAACAACTAGCTTTTAATCTGAAAGTTGACTGAGGGCTAAAAGTTTCAATTTTTCACAGGTAAGAAAATAATGTGAAATGTTTTGAAATGAACCCGATATATTTATTATACTCTGTGATATATACTATTGCGTTTGGTGGCCTGTGTGATCCTACAACATGAAAGATTATAAGAGAATTTTAGAATCCAAAGAGACAGCGAAAACCTCTATTTCAGACTCATGATTTTGAGGCAACCATTTATTTTTGCTATTAAATAATATCTGTTCAAATTTTAAGAATTGGACTCCAAAGGCAAGGGAAGTGAAGGCAGAGATAAATGAATGAGACTACACCAGACTAATAAGCTTTTGCACAGAAAAAGAAACTGACAACAAAACAAACAGCCAACAAAATGCGAAATGATATTTTCAAACAACAGCTCAAATAAGGACCTAATATCCAAAATATACAAAGAACTCACAAAACTCAACAACAAACAAGCAAACAATCCAATAATAAAATGGGAAGAGGACATGAACAGACACTTCTCCCAGGAAGAAATTCAAATGGCCAATAGATATATGAAAAGATGCTCATCTTCACTAGCTGTTAGAGAAATGCAAATCAAAACTACAATGAGATATCACCTTACACCTCTTAGATTAGCTATTGTCAGTAAGACATGTAACAACAGGTGTTGGAGAGGCTGTGGAGAAAAAGGAGCCCTCATTCACTGTTGGTGGGAATGTAAAGTAGTACAACCATTATGGAAGAAAGTGTGGTGGTTCTTCAAAAAATTAAGAATAGAACTACCATATGACCCAGAAATCCCCTATTGGGTATATACCCTCAAAACTCAAAACCATTGGTACGTAAAAATACATGCAACTCCATGTTCATTGCAGCATTGTTCATGGTGGCCAAGACCTAGAAACAACCAAAAAGCCCTTCAATAGAAAATTGGATAAAGGAGATGTGGTACATATATACTATGGAATGCTACTCAGCCATAAGAAATGATGACCTTTAATCATTTATGACAACGTGGATGAATCTTGATAACATTATACTGAGTGTAATAAGTAAATCAGAATAAACTAAGAACTGTATAATTTCATACATAGGTGGGACACAAAATTGAGACTCATGGACATGATAAAGAGTGTAATGGTTACCAGGGGAAGAGAAATGGAGAAGAGAGTGGGGGTGGAGGGTGAGGAGGAGCATAAAGAAAACAAAATAAAAGGTGATGGAAGATAATTTGACTTTGGGTGATAGGTATACAACATAATCAAATGTCAAAATGATCTGAAGATGTTTTCTCTAAATCTATGTACTCTAATTGATCAATATCACCCCATTAAAATTAATTGTCTAAATAAAATTAAAAAATAATATCTGTTCAAGAGTTATAGCTTAGAGGTGTCAAGAGACATGTAGAAATTATGGGGGTACTGCATCAACATATTGGAGTAAGTCAGGGGCCCTACTTCACACTAAAATTATGGAGCTGTCTGATTCTCTTTGAATCAATATATAAAACCCTTTTAGACTTACTCCCAAGTGCTAAATGTGGTCCAGATTGAGGAGTTAATTTCTTAAAGCCTGGAGGTTATCTCCAAGGATTTGTGATGTACTTGATGAGCAGACTTAGCCTATCTATACCTGAAAACACCATCACGTCAATGTAGTATGTTATGCAAGGCTTCCTAAGCTTGAAAATCTTTCTAAGCATAATTACTGTGAAGTTAACTGATGGTAATTAACAAAATAAATTGCAATTAAAAATAGGTAGAGGTGTACATTTTTTGTTCAGTTAAATTTTTTCATCATCTTAGTATAATTTCTAGAACACATAATGGAATAACAAAACGACAACAAATAGCAGCCAGAAGCTAGAGATGCTAATTTAGCCTAATTTAACTGTTAGCTAGTTGTATGATCATGGGCAGTTGTTAAAACTGAGAACATAATTTTTATTATCAGTTAAATAAAAAGTATGAATTTGGTTATCATTAATTTTTCTTCTGAACTTTATAATTATGTAGTTCTCAATATAGCACTAGCTTTTTAACAGCTTAAATGCATTTCATGCTTGCTTTTTCTCTTATTATTTTTTTTTTCTGGATGAAAATTTATCTTTACTGAAACCTGAAATTCATCTCAATTCAAGCTTATTAATTTAATGATAAAAATGGGAAATATATAAAGAAAATTACTAATTTTGCAACTAACTTAAGCACCTCTAATGATCAGCAATTATCAGATATAAAAGGATGCAAGTAATACTTGATAAACCCACTTAATTAACAACATCTTTCTTTATGCTTGACAAAGTTTAATACAAGAAAACATTTCTAGATAACTCAAAAGTACTACAATCATATTTATAAAGATGTCACCTCAAGCTCTGGCTAATGTTAAGAATATTAACATGAATTTGAACCAGTATTCAAATAATAGTAACACTGAGTTCATGAGTACTTTATTACATGCCCTATTTTAACATTATATGTGACTAACATTTATTTTCAATTTGGAAATATTTTTATTCAATTGGCTCTCTAGAAATTTTGTTCAGAAAAGTTTGAAGTTGTGCTAAAAGCATATAGTTTTTGTCAGCATATTTAATTTACTTTGTTTAAAGTTAAATTTAAATAAAAGAAATAGCTTTGTTAGATAATTTTAAAAAACAGCCAAGCATAGAGCATAAGATAAATAATAAAATAAGGGAGGATACAATAGAAATAACAATGTATAAAACAATTTAAACCTTTTGAACTTCTTTGGTTTGTAAAGGACCAGCTGCTGATAACTGAAGAAACTAAGAGAAAGTCTTTCATTTGTAGATTTCATATGTAACATACAAGAATGAAAAATTTCAGAAGCAGTATTTATATCCATTTTCTTATTAAAAAAATAAAGAAATTAACACTAAGAGAAAATCTATATATGTGCAACCTATAAATGCCTTTAAATGATGAGACACTGACAAGAAAAATAAAAGATGTAAATGTCTAGTACCAAGAAATATAAAATTTTTTGAGTGGAGTAAGTCATTACATAACAAGTCCATACTGGAGAATTTATTAATTTTTTCTTTATAATCTCTGCACAAAAGGATAAGACCATGGAACACCAAAAGTGTAAATTAAAATAGTACAAGCATCTCTACTTCTCAGTCTTGGCAAAGAGCTTTTAATAGCACCTCTATTTTGTTTGGAAAGAAGAGCTGATAAAATGGACTATTTCTGCCCCACTGAAAACCTGGAGCCATTGTTATCAGTATGAAAATACCTGGAGGTGGACAACAGGGCTGGAAACTGGGTGTGGCTATTCCAGGAAAGTGTTATAAGAAAAATATCTTTCTCCAAATGCAATGGTGATAAAGTGGTCCAAATAAACAAATAATTTTTGCTGTGCAAGAAGTTCTTAAAGCCAAAATTATTTATACCAGGTGCTGCACAAGACTGGAAAGTTTTGTTGTTAAATGACTGGTTTGATTTTTTCAAATCAACTTCCTTAATAATTTTTGCAAAATAATTTTAAAACCCCATGAGTTTAAAGTCTGTGCTTACTAACTCAAGTAGTTTTCAAAAAACCTGAAGCAACAAATGAAAATGGATAATTTGGGTAATGAAAATTTACTTGAGAACTCGAATTAATTGTGTTATATATTTGTAATGTATTTTCATGTGAAGCTATCAAAACTACATTTTTTCAGTCACTTTGCCCTTTTTAAATTTACATGCATTTTAAATAAGATTCAAGCAAACTTTATGATTCATTGCATTTTATTCATCAACACATTGCTTTCTAAGAGTTCTTTGATGTTTGAGAAATCTTGTGTGTCTTTTGGATAAGCCTTCTTAAGCCTTTGTCCCTCAGGTCAGAAAGTTATACTTCAGTAAGTAAAGAAATATCCGAGGACTAAAAATGTGCTTTGCAGCAGAGGACTAAGAATGTTCCAGAGAATTGCCAACACACATTTCCTTTATCCACAAAGCAAATAGAAGTCAGGGAGCAAATACTTGACAACTGATCAGTGTATTGGAAAATAATCAACAGCAGAGAAAAAAAGTAAAAATCACATTGCAAGGCTAGAGTAAAAGTTAAAATAAAAATACTGCTTCAAAAGGAAGGATATTGACAGGACATACAATGAAAATGCATTCTAAATGGGATGTGTCCAGTGCAAAAGAACATGAAAGACAAATAAAATGCGATCTGTTTCTTGGATTTAGATTTACTTTAGGGTAAAGCAAAGAAAAATTTTTGTCCTTTGGATTGAGCTTTGGATTCAAATATTGTATATTTTAGGATGAAGTTGAGAGAAAGAAATTGTGTTCTATTATATTGATATTTACCACGTTGCCCCCTAACAAAAGATTATTAGCCACACCCATTGCACTGTGAGTAATAATTACCTTCACCTGAGATACCTAGTAAAATGTGTATTCTTGAATCATGCATTCTTATCACATTTTATACCATTCCATATAAACTAGATGGTTTAACTTCAGTAAAACTGAGTAAATCAAATACGTGGCATGAAAATGATGGGCAATCACAGCATGCTGTAGTAGAAAATTAGATAGATTTCATGTCAGGAATTCATGACCATAAATTCTGAATCTATTTAATCATTTTCAAATTTAGTTCCCCATTTATAGGATGAGTAACTAGATTATACTGAGTAAATAGAACAATATGTGTAAAGGGTCCAGTAGAGTGTCATTTCTTAGAAGATTGCTATTACAAAGCATCCTTTAGGCAACTTGAAGATGGATTTCAAACTTGAGAAAGCAGAAAGGACAATCTTCTCAATTTTTTTTGGCAGGTCTGAGAGAAAAACTATCAAGAATTCCCTATGCGAATACATTGTTTGTGCACCAAATAGATCTGTGGCAGTTCCTTCATTTAACTAACATGTGTGAATTAGTGCCTGGTATTGTCACAACTAATCATAACAGCCTTGCAAACTACTCTTCAAACAGTGGCACTTTGGCTGCTTCTCCTTTTCTGTTCAATTTAGTTCAGTATACATTTATTGCTGGATATTAAAAGTTTCAAAGTTGAATACTACATGGTCATTTGATATTAGGTATTCATATAAAAGAAGATCACAGTAAAGAAGGTTAGTACTTTCGATACAATTTTAAAGTAATTACTGGAGCACAAAAGAACTTCACAACTCTAGATTTGGGAGGGACATTATAAGAGAAGCTGAGACAAGAATGAGGGGGAAGTGAGTGAACAGCCTTAAAGAGTGCACACAGGTCAGCCCATTGGAAGAGGGCTGGTGCTACAAGAAACCCAAAGTCATAAAACAGCCAGATATTTAGAGGTCTGCAGAAGTCAAATATCTATATAATGAATAGGAATATAAACAGACTAGACTGATGACACTAGTTATACTAACAAGACAATAGGGCCTTGAGGAAATGAAATGGCGGTGAATTCATTTCTGACAGTGCCAGATATTATCAAAAAGAAATCTTTACTTTTTAAATATAGCACAAAACAGTATTGCCCAGATGATCTGTGCCCTGATCCCTTATCATTACAATGAATCAAAGCTGGGAATTTGTACTAGGGAAACTCCCTGGGTCTGGCTTTTGGACAGAAGACAAAGGCTTCAAAAACTAAGGGGCTGCATTCATATATCAGTGATCACAGACAGACCACACAGGGTCTGATATCAAAATGTTACATGGCAGGTGGAATATTGAGACAGTATATAAAAATAGTTTAATCTCTGAGGACCGTGGATTATTCATTTATAAAGTAAGAACATTAAATAAAATCTGTACTTCCAATATGTTTGATACAATATGATCACATTAATAATACATAAACTAATAAATCTAATTAGTTCTCTTGTCATTTTGGAGCACAAAGTGACATACACTGTATTGTTGATATTCAATTAATTATAAATTAAATGGTACACATTTTCACCATATTAGTTTCCTAGGGCTACCATAAAAATTATCAGAAACTTAACGGCTTTAAACAACAGAAGCATTTTCTCTCCCAGTTGTGAAGACCGAAAGTCTGAAATCAAGTTGTTGATAGGGGTATGCTCCTCTGATGGAGAATGCTACCATTTCTCTTCCAGCTTCAGGGTTATGTACCTCAACTTGAGGTACATAACTACAAATTCTGCCTCATATTTTTTTAAGTAAGAGGAGGGGAGATAGAGAGAGACGGACTTCAATATGTGCCCTGACCAGGATTCCACCCAGCATCCCCTGTCTGGAGCCAATGCTCTAATCAGCTGAGCTATCCTCAGTGCCTTAGGCTGACACTCAGACCAATCAAGTTATTAGTTGTCAGAGCAAAAGAGAAAAAAAGGGGGAGAGGGAAGGGAAGAGAAGCAAATGGTCACTTTTCAGGTGTATCTTTACCAAGGCTCAAACCCAGAATGTCTGTATGCCAGGTCAATGCTCTATCCACTGAACCTACCGGCCAGGGCTCTGCTTTGACTTTTACAGGGCCATTTCCTTTTGTAAGGGCACTAGTTGTTGGATTTAGGGGCCTAACTAAACCAGGATGATCTCTTTTTAACATCCTTGTCTTAATTACATCTTACCTTTATTCCAAATAAAGCTACATTCTGAGATTCTAGGTAGGCACCTTTTATTTATTTATTTTGAGGACATTTATTCAACCCACTACAATCACCAGTAAATTATTAAGTAATGTTCTCATTTTTGCTTGTTGTTATGAGATAATAACTTGTATCAGACCATCTCTCCAGATAAGAACTCTAAAACCTGGATAAAACACAAAATACTCTGTATAAGATTTTTAAAAGCTAGCTCCAAGAGCAGGCAGAAAATGCTTATGACAGCCAGGACTTCAAGAAGGCCAAATTTCAGGGAAAAGCAGAAACATCTTGAAAGGAGTCAGATACTCTGCCACTTACATCTCATCTATTCATAAACCTCACAGGCTAAATAAAATACCAGGCAGAAAGTCATGGAGAGCTTTTGACAATGTCATGATTGAGAGAAACCAGAGAAATAGAAGTAGAATACAGGGTGACCAAGGCAGTCAGTATTTCAGTGACTGAGATTATTAGAAAAGGAAGAAACAAAGAAGTTTGCTCTTGGCAATTTTTTTTTCCCTCAAAGTATTTGTAGTTTCATAAATTCTCCCAGATTCTAAAAAATAAAAACAAAGAAACCATTGGCTAAGAGATTAAAAAGGTAAATAAAGATGTGACAATCTAACAATGCTAGAGAGAAAAAAAACAAAACCAAAACTTAAACTTCACCCATGAAAAGGAATACTGGTGAATATCTCAGACATTTTATGAAATCTCTGTAGGGCTTCATTTCAGAAATGCGATAAAGCAAAACATAGACCACATGCTTCAAATTAGTTCAATAGATTGAAACAAGGTGATATTCCTGCCCTCCAATTGTTTCCCAGAAGAAAATTAAATACCAAATCAAGAATAAAAACAACAAACAAATTGAACTGAGAAATAGACCCATTGATAATCAATTTATTAGAGTTATTCAAAAAGAAAAGAAGCCTTGGCTGGATAGCTCAGGTGGTTAAAACATTATCCTGAAGCACAGAGGTTGCTGGTTCAATCCCCGATCAGAACACATAAAGGAACAAATTGATGTTCCTGTCTCTCTCTCTTGCACTCTCCCTTCCTCTCTCTAAAATCAATAAAATAAACATTTTTTAAATCTCACAGTTCTTTAAAAAAAAGAAAAGGAAAGAGTAGGAACTGTGATTATTATGTTTCTAAAAATGATGACAAGATAAGAGATTCAAAGGAGAACTGGTATTTGTGAAAACAAATCTAATGAAAATTTTATATATAAAAAATACAATAGCTAAAATTAAGAAATCAGCAGATAGACTGATATGTTGCATAGTGAAATAAACACAGCTAAAGAAAATATTTATGAAATTAAAAAAAGGCCAGTAGAAAATATCCAAATAGGAGAGTGTGCTTAAAAAATAGTGAACACACAATGTATATACAGATGATGTGTTGTAGAATTGTGCATCTGAAACCTGTATAATTTTATTAATCTATATATCCCCAATACATCAATCAATAGTTTTTAAAAGTATGCTTCAGAAATATGACCCTAGAAAAGGAATGAAAGTTTGGTGTATGCATTCTGGATTTTCTGTCCTGTTTAATAGACCTACCTTGCTATTTATGTTCCAGCATTGCATTATTTTAATTATTGTAAAAAAAAAATCTGACTTATGTTTTAAATGATTTTATTGAGTTATAATTTTTACATTATTAAATTTTCTCATTTAAGTGTATAATATGTAATGTAATATAATAATAATAATATACAAGGACAATCCAATATACTTGTAAAGATTAATGATTTTAAGCATTATATTATGTGCTCAATGCCATGTAGGTGAAGTATTTATTTAAGTCCTTTGTTTTCTTTTCATTAGTTGTTACACTTATAAATAAATTATAAGAGTTCTTTATGTATTCCAGGTACAATACCTTTATTAAATATGTTTGCAAATGAGTTCTTTTTTCAAGTCTGTGTTTTGTTTTTCATTTTCATAATAGTGCCTGTCATAAAAAAATGTTTTAATTTTGATGATGTCCAACTTCTCAATGTGTTTTCTTTTAATGGAGTATGCTTTTGAAGCCATATTAAGTAAATATTTTTCTAACTCAAGGTAATATAGATTTTTTAATTTTAGACTTTATAGTTTAAGTTCTTACATTTATATCTGAATTGTATTTATAATATTTTGTTAGTGTTCTATTTTCTCTTAAATTACCATATAAGAATGTTTTCAAGCTGTAGGTACTGTTTCACACATAATATATTGGGTTTAAATAAGTTTTACCAAGCTAATTATAATTCAAATTAAAAACACTTATCAACTTATTAATACCTTTTGCTATAATAAATTCAATTTTTGGGGTGAGCAAGTATTAAATCATATATCTAGTGAGTGTCTTTATAAAAAAATTGTCTATATTATAATTTTCTTGTTTGATGTTTAATATTGTTAGTTCTCCTTTATTCAATCTAATAATAAATTGTTTTGATTAAACCACATATAGCAATTTATAATAATAGTACAAATTAAAAAGGAAAAAGTGAATAGGTGATAATACACCAAACTAAAAAAACCTGCATATGCAGGAAAATAAATAACAAAATGAAAGGC